>CM070570.1:24137334-25387334 GCA_036346355.1 Rhipidocladum racemiflorum | reverse complement strand
GCAACATATATAAAATAGAAAAGATAAAGTAGATCAACAAGGTGGAAGCACAACTTACACTTAATGGAATTAATCGTAGAAAACAAATGGAAACAGAAAGGATGTACAGATAGAAATGTATGATATTCATGGACATAGCTAAAAGTAAAGCTAGGGGAACACATAGTACTAAGCTAGGTACAATACATCGGCAGAAAAAAGATAAAAATATGTAAACAGAGGCAGGAATTCTATGATAAACCAACTCTGAGACGAATCTGTAACTGACGTGGCTCCTGTTTTACATCCTCTTGTAAAGAACACTATCTACGGAGAAGGAAAAGCGAGAGCAGAAATATTAAAATAATCAATAGGTAGATCATATACGTATAACCCACAGTAGTAGGCATGTATTGTAGTGATCGAACAGGGTATGGAGACCATATCAAAGCGATAAAGTGAATTAGCAAAGCGACAACGTTGTGGAGCACTTCTGCCTTCCATATGTCATGACTATGGAAACCTTCTGTTCCCGCTAAAAACGTGAAGGAGGGTTTTCGGCCTCGAACACACAAGACAAACGCCGGGTTTGCAGAGCGTGCCAGTCAATTTGACCTGAAATTGACAAGGTAGAGTTTGTAATTTGATCAAAGCCGATAAACAAGGATCTATCGGCTTTTCGCTAGTCGGCTAGAACCGATTAGGAGATAACTAGATCAATCGGTTACGATTGATCCGGATACAAGGTAAAAATCGGCTTCGGGAAGGCGATGCGCAACAAAACGAAGCATATCAAACCTGGTTGAAATCGGCAAAAACCAACAATCGGCGATGCGCAACTATGTTGATTCCGTCGACTTGCAGAGGGATCTATGAAGCTAAAACAATGTAAAAGAAAAGCTTGTAAAAAGTAGATGTATGTTGTTGGATTGGTTCCCTCTTTGCTTGACGCCCACCTCCTTTTATAACACGCCTGGCCGATCCGAGTTGTACATGGATACGGTGCATTTACCCGTATCGGCCTCTTATCTGATTTCCTTTCCTTTTAGAAACGGTTTCCTTTTCCGAGTCGTTTACCGATTCCTTATTATATGAATACTTCTTTTCCGATTCAGACCGATTTCAATGCACGCTGAATTTTGGTGCAAACATATGCCCCCCATTTTTGAAAGGTAGCTTGCTATCTTTCAAAAATCCTTCGCTTTTCTCCGTGATCGGCTTAACGTTTAAGATTCACCTCGGTAACTTCCCCATTAATGGCGCCGCAATGCTCTCGGTGCGTTTTTAATGCAGCAACTGTTCCCGCCTTTTCACCTTTTTCACCGAGGTATAAATATGAGGTCCCCCCTTGCGGTCATTTTCACCCTGGCGTGCTTTCGTTCATCCTGAAATCGGCTTTCCTCCGCCTCAACCCCTTCTTCCCGTAGCCTCGGCCGAAATGGATGCATCCCAGGTACTTGTTCCGATCCCAGATAGCGATCATCAGTATTTCCTAGGTCCAATAGGAACCATAGAAACCGATACTGTCATTGGAGATGAGATCCCTAGACTCCCTTTATCGGCTCCTGGTTACAACATGTCGGGACCCCGAATTTGCAAATCCGGACCCTCTGTGTATTCAGCACTAGTCCAGGAACGCGCTAGTGCACACAGTCTTAACATCGGTATATATCACAATCATACCAAACGATACTATCAAAGTACTTTATTTAAATAATCAAAGGGTTACTCGACCTTATGGCCAAGTTACAAATATATGCCTTGCAAGGCAGAACTTATTAAAAGAGAAATAATAGCAGCGGAAAATCAAATAAACTTCGTGGCGCCATCCAGTATACCACAGTACCGACCGGCTCGCATCCCTAAGTAGACGGGTCCTCTTGGAGTTCCTCCTCCAAATCGCGTAGTCTCCTCTTCAACTGTATTGTGTTGAGGCAAGGGTGAGTACTTGGTACTCAGCAAGTCATGCACGTAATGCAAGCTAATATACTATATGCATGGCTTGGTACAAAGGAATAGCTTAAGGTATATTTATGTAAACAAGATTTGACAAGTAATATAAGTAGATTCAAAGCAAGAAAACAAGTAAAGCATAAATAACTTTTCAAAAAGTTTAAATAACATTTTTCCCCATCCTAAACCATATTTCCATCATCTTCTTTGTTAAACCAACCCAACTTCTCAAATCCAAGTTATTTTCGTAAAATCTAACCCTTGACTGTAATTCCGAGCATTGTCCAAAGACTGTGGACTCGGCTATTCAAATAGATTCTACACTCTGCAGAGGTTATGCACTTTACCCACAAGATACAATCCACTCACCACGTCGGTGGTGAATCGCCATACAAGAGTATGCGAATGAGCGATCATAACAAAGCCTTCGGAAGCCTCAAACAACACAGTGGTCCTCTCCTGTTCGGTTTCTACACCATCCCTTCCCTTAGCCAAGGCGAAGTATGGGACCAACACACCGTTAGATGGGTACTGGCCACGCCCACGATACGCTCCCCGCATAATCACACAAACGGTGTAATCGACACCCTGAGGCTCCACAAGTGAGTCCTTAGCGACTTAGTCAACTAGGGCCGTCCCATTCCAGCCATGTGGTTGCAAGTATGACCCAGTTCAAAGGCTTGCAAGGTTAAGTCCTTAGAGTGACCAGGGCAAGACTACCCAAAACCAAATCAACACTCCCAATGCCACACTGCCCACCTGATTACTCTTGCCACATGCCCTGGCCGAAATCATTTATCAAACCCCGCTGATTACCATGCACCACGTGCCATCAACATCACATGATACTTTTCCAAAACAGGTTCAATATATCATTAAGTCAATATTAACATTTAATTATCCAAAATCATGTCATGAGCACATAGCGTGTCTAAGCAAAGATACTACAACGATCTAAACCCATGTTGGCAATTTAATAATGTCCAACTAGTAAACCACAACTAGGGTGACAAAGGGTCATGGCACATACTTAAGTAATCAAGGTGTCATATATCAAATTGGTATTTATCTAACCCCTGTGTTTAAACAAAGTATCTTTCTAATTGAACTAGCATGCAATAGTTTAAATCAAAATAGATTTCAAATAGGATCAATATGGTCAAAGCACAACTTGCCTTCAAAAGCACTTGCTCTTGGTCTTGAGTTGGATCCTGAGTCAATACTTCTCCTTCGAATCCCTCCCAGACTTCAACGTCTACTCGTAAAGCGTGCAAATAGCAAATACACAAATAAACACTATGCAAAAAGATCCCAAAACTCCAAATAAAATCCATAAACAGAGAGAACATAATTTTCTGGATTTTTAGAAACTGGAATCACAAATTTGGAGTTAAAGCATAAAAGTTATGATTATTTAAAGTTTAAATAATCAATTAAATAATATTACAGAGAAAAACTTTAGTCCAAAAATTAAATAAAATTCATATTTAGGTAGATCTTAATTTTATACAAATTTAGAAATTTGAATCGCTCAAATCGGAGTTGAAACGCAAAAGTTATAAGCGTTTGAAGTTTGAATCTAAATTTGAAATCATTATTCGAATTAATAAATCATTTTCTTTTCGAAATTAATTAATGCGTCAGCATGGACACGTGGCAGCTCCTGATTGGCTCACGACGTCACCGGCCCATGGGCTCGGTCCATGCTCGGCTCGAGTCCACGGTGGACTCGGCCCACTACCACGTGGATCGACATGTGGGCCCACTCGGGTGACGTCATCGCTGACGTCAGCGGAGCTCAGCCCACGGCGCTGACAGGTGGGACCCACTGTGACGTCATGGGTGACGTCAGCGCTTGGCTGGGTTAGCCACTGACATGCGGGCCCTCTGACACGCGGGCCCCGCGTGTCAGCGTCACACGCACGCTGCGGATCGGCCCGACTGCGTCGGTCCAACTTCCCGACACGTGGCGCAATCTCGTCCGTTGGTTTGAAAATCAACGGCGCGGATTAGATCCAGGGTTAACACGTTGAAACTACTCGATGCTCGTGGCCGCTTGATCTAGATCGGACGGTCCCGATCTAATCCTATAATCGCCTTTGCTAAAGACGTGGCGATTGTGAACCGCTGGATCTTGATCCAACGGTCCCGCATCTAATCGGGTTTCTAGGGTTTGGGAAACACGTGAACTCACCGCTGCCGTCTGGACCGATCCAACGGCACGGCTTCGTGGATTCGCGATGGCACGCGCGCGGCTACCGCTTGACCGGAGACGGGACGACGACCTTGCCGTCGGCGTTCGCGCGCGCCGCCGGCGAGGGGTACTCGAACGCGCCTCGCCTTGGGGAATCCGGATGCGGGCTTGATGACGCGGAGGACGACGGACGGCAAAGAATATCGGCGTTTAATCGCGGCGAATGCATTTCCAACTCCGGCGAGCAATAACGGCGAGACGGTGGGATCCTAGCGGCGCGAGCTAGGGTTTCGAACCGGCGTGGGATGGCGATCTCGGTATGCCTCGGGCATTAAATAGCCTCGGCGTGCGTAAAACGGAGACCTAGCTCTCCACGGCGGACACGGCGGCGAGTCCAGCTCGGACTTCGGGCGGAGACGATGAAATCGTGGCCGCCCACGTGGCACAACTAACGGCCACGATCGCGCGGCGCGACCGGTCCGTCCGGACACGGCTTCGGAGTGCAGGTCGGACGGATCTCGGCCGTTGGATCTTGATCCAACGGTTGGGATTGATTAGGGTTAGGAGTGGGTTCGGTCGAGTCAATCGGCTCTGTCGGACTCGAGTCCGACTTCGGTCGGATGAAACGATGCTGGACCCGAGTTGGATCTTCCATCGAATTAATATATAAAATAATTCCCATTTATTCATTTAATTCATTAAAAATATCAAATGACTCATAAAAATTCCAGAAAAATTCTGGAAAATATTTTGGATCATTTTGGACTCAAATAAAATATTTCCAACAAAAATTTATTTGCAAATTTAAATTCTTTAATTATTTCAAAATGGAATAAATTCAAATAAATTCCAAATAAATCCAAATAAATTCCAGAAAATTCCAAAAATTCACCAAAGTGCCAAATCACACATGAATTTAAGAAAAGCAAAATTTTGGGGTGTTACAAACCTCCCCCCCTTAATAGAATCTCGTCCCCGAGATTCATGGCTTACTAAAGGAATAGGTTTGGAAATTCTTTCTTCAAATCCTCTTCGCTCCCAAGTCGCTTCACTTTCTTCATGGTTGCTCCAATCGAACTCTACAGAATCGGGTTGACTTGTTTCTAGTTTCTCGATCCATTGTGTCTAGAATCCTCACGGGATGCTCCTTATAAGTCAAATCTTCTTGCAACTCAATTGACTCTAGCGGTGTCTGCTCTCGTGAACTCGGAGACACTTCTTTAATCGGGACACATGGAATACGTCATGCACTCCTCGCCAACGATCGTGGCAACTCCACCGGTAGGCAACTTCACCTCTGCGACTCAAAATCTTAAATGGTCCAACATAACGGGTGCGAAGTTTCCCTTTGGCATGGAACCTCTTAACTCCCCGAGAGGCGTAACTCGAGGTATACAAAGTCTTACGGTTCAAAACTCAAATCTCGGCGACGATTGTCAAGATAACTCTTCCGCCGAGATTGGGCTATCTTCAACCTTTCCCTAATTATGGCGATCCGCTTCTTCACCTCTTGAAGAATATCAGGCCCAAAGACACGGCGCCACGGTCTCATTCCAATTCAATGGTGTCCGACAGTGGTCGACCATACAAAGGCCTCAAAAGGTGACATCTGTAAACTAGCCTGAGAACTATGGTTGTCACTGAACTCGGCATACGGCAACCTTTTATCCCAAGAGGTAGCATAAGCCAATGCACAAGCTCTTAACATATCCTCCAGACGCTGGTTGACTCTTTCGGCCCGCCCATCCGTCTGTGGATGATAAGTCAGATCTTGAAGTTCAAACGGGTCCCCATGGCTTCATGCAACTTATTCCGTAACCTTGAGGTAAATTGGGTACCTCTGTCCGATACAATCCTCCTTGGCACTCCGTGCAAACAAACAATCCCGATCATGTACAACTCGCTAATTTATCTCCGAGTAAGTGGTCTTCACGGGATAAAATGGGCTACTTTAGTCAAGCGATCCACTATAACCCATATGGAGTCATAACCTCCTTGAGTCTTTGGCAAACCGGTAATGAAATCCATTCCGATTTCCTCCCACTTCCACTCGAGGTATTTTTAGCTACCGTAGCAATCTCGCTGGTTTCGATGCATTGCCTTGACTCTCTGGCATACGTCGCACAATGCAACATGGTCGGCAACTTCACGCTTCATACTCGGCCACCGAATCTCTCCTTCAGATCCTGATACATCTTGGCGCTTCGGGATGAATCGAGTACTTAGAGTCATGGGCTTCTTCCAAAATCAGTTGCTTTAACTCCTTTTGTTAGGCACACAAATGCGATCCTTCATCCACAACGTGCCTTGTTCATCCAATTTGAAGTCCTCTCGCCTCGCCTTCCTCCTTGATGGACTTAATCCTGCGGATCCCGTCATCATCCTTCTGTCCTTCTCGGATCCGATCCTCTAGGGTAGGCTTTACTTCCAATGCGGCCAAGAATCCGCTAGGTACAACCTCAATCTTCATCTTTCGAAAATCCTCACATAACTCATCCTCGACTTGTGGCTAGCAACGCACTCACGGTATGGCTTTTCCGACTCGAGCATCGGCTACCACGTTGGCCTTCCCGGATGGTAATGGATTCCAACATTATAGTCCTTGATCAACTCTAGCCATCTCCTTTGCCTCATATTCAGATCCGATCGGGTGAATATGTACTTAAGGCTCTTATGATCCGTATACACCTCACATCTGCTTCCAATCGATAGTGACGCCATATCTTCAAAGCATGCACTACGGCGGCTAACTCTAGGTCATGTGTCGGATAATTTTCCTCATGCGGCCTCAATCGCCTTGATGCATAAGCGGCGACCTTTCCATTCTGCAGACAACACATCCAAGTCCTTGGCGCGATGCGTCACAATAAATATCGAAGCTTTGAGCAACATCCGTAGAACTAACACCGGCCGATGTCAATCGCTTCTTCAGCTCCCAAATCCTTCCTCACATTCTCAAGCGTCCATGCAAACTTCTTTTCCTTCTTCAAAGAATTGCGTAAGAGGTTTCGCAATTGTCGAAAAGCCTTCGATGAAACGGCGGTAATATCCTGCCATTCCAAGGAAACTCCGAATGCTGGTCACAGCCTTCTACGCTCCCAATGTAACACAGCTTCTACTTTGCTTGGATCTACTGGCGACTCCTTCTGCGGTCATTACATGTCCAAGAAACTCCACCTTGTCCTTCCAAAAATCACACTTGTCGAACTTGGCGAAAAGTTGTTGTTCCTCGGCTTTTCCAAAACTCGCCTTAAGTGTTCGGCATGTTCATCCTCCTGTCTTGGAGTAGACTAGGATATCGTCTATGAACACGACGACAAACTTGTCCAAATATTCCATGAACACCTTATTCATCATATTCATGAAATAAGCCGGGCGCATTCGTCAGCCCAAAGGACATAATCAGAACTCGTAATGTCCATATCTTGACGAGAATGCGCCTTGAATATCTTCTCGATCGGATCTTCAATCGATGGTATCCCGATCTCAGATCAATCTTGGAGAAAACTCCGGCTCCTCTTAATCGATCAAACAAATCATCAATCCTGGGTAGCGGATACTTATTTTTCACGGTGACTTCATTGAGTGCACGGTAGTCAATGCACATCCTGAAACTCCCGCCCTTCTTCTTGACAAACAAAATCGTGCTCCCCACGGTGACGAACTTGGTCTCGATAAATCCTTTATCCATTAACTCTTCCAATTGTTTCTTCATCTCTACCAACTCCTCGGTAGACATCCGATAGGGTCTCTTTGCTATCGGTCTTTGTACCGTACAAGTTCTATCACAAACTCTATGTCCTCGTCTGGCGGCATACCAGGTAGATCTTCGGGAAAACATCGGGTACTCACTCACTACCGAACATCCTCTATGCTGATTGCCTTGGTACTGTTAACCATCAATCGTCCATCTCTAATCGCAAGTGGCTTGAAATTCCACTTTCTTCCCACACGGGCTCTCAATCGAGATAGTTCTTCGTCCACAATCCAATACAGCCTTGTGTTTGGATAACCAATCCATTCCCAATATAACATCTAAGGTCCGGGTCTCCAAAATTATAAGGTTTGCTAGGAACTCTATTCCATCTATTAGTATTCTCACCCGGAACATCCTACTTCCGTTCGGAGTTCGGAACTGTGGGTTTGAACTAACAAAGATGCACTTAAGTCTTGCCATTCTCAAGTCATTTCTAGTAGCAAAGCCTTGCGAAACAAAGCGAATCTGAAGCTCAGTCAAACAAAATCAAGCAGGTGTATCGAGTTAACAAGTAACTTACCCAAGACGACGCCTCAGTAGCATTTTGCGTGCATCTGCGGTGACATGGTTGACTCGGCCTCTCACCACGGCCTGGGTGTGGCTCCTGGTCTTTGGCGTCCTAGCTGGGTGGTTCCTAGATTGAAGCGAACTGGGTCGCCTCCTGTCTTCTTTGGACAATCGTTGGCAAAGTGTCCTGGCTCGTTGCGATTGTAGCGGCGTCTCACTGTTCCTTCTTTGTTTGCCTGGGGTAGCGTTTCTAGCGAAGGGCTGGGTCAGTAGTTTTGATTGGCAGGTCTTGGTCTTTGAGGATGGTGTCCTTGTTGCATTCTCGTGGTTGGAATCAAGAATTGATTTGGTGCAACTCTCGCCGCTATTGCGTTCCTCGACGTGATCCTTGCCGTTGCATCCTGCGCTTCCTGTTCTCATCCGGTTCCTTGCGCTTGTCCTCAAGAATAAGCGCCTTATTCACCAACTCTTGGAAATCTGGAAAGGTGTGGGTGATCAATCCTACTTGCAATCCCGAGTTAAGTCCCTTCATGAAACGAGACTGCCTGGATTTATCTGTCGCTACATCCTCAAAGCGTAGCGTGCTAGCTGTGTGAACTTGTTCGTAGTCGGCCACCGGCCGATTACCTTGCTTGATGCTCAACTCCTCCTTCTTAAGGTCCATAATTCCTTCAGGCACGTGATCTTTGTCGAATGCAAATTGTGAACTCCTCCCAAGTGATATCTTGAGGGTTCTCTGCGTGCACGTAGTTCTCCCACCATTCGGCAATGTTTCCTTCCAACCGATGAGAAGCGTAAAGTACCTTCTCATTCCCTATGCATTGAGCTATGTGTAGCTTCCTCTCAATTGATCTTAACCAATCGTCGGCCTCCAACGGATTGGCATTCCCAGAGAAAGTGGGTGGGTGAGTCCTCATGAACTCGACACTTTGTATTCTCAAGCGTGGTCCCCGATTAACTTGATTAGCGGTGGCCTGAGCAAAGGACGTGCTGCATTTGTTGCATCATAGCATGCATCAACTGGTCTGAGCAGCAAGAAATGCTCCAAAATTCTGCACATCCAAGGCGGTCTTTGGTGCTCCATCATTGGGGTTTTCATTGGGCGAGATCCACTCCCATTGCTTCCAAAGTTCCCACGGGTGTTCACCATCTGCTGATTGCTCTAGGTTTAGAGATGAGAGGGAAACAAGAATAGACAAGTAATATGGAACTTATGCGGGCGAAAGGGGTAACTTTAAGGTCCATCTTTATTATTAATAACTTGGTATGGCTGCTTACAATGCCTAAGGGCCTTGCAACACATAATGCACACTCAAGAAACAAAGCAAATCCAAATCGAACTAACTCGAGTCTAACGCCTAAAGGGTGACTCTTTATTTTATGACGCGACTCGGCGAAGGAGTCTCACTATAGAACCTAAGCTCACTCATCGAGAAAACCTCCACGGCCTGGAGTGCGGTGTCGCGGCATAGGCGCCAAACGATCGCCATGTCCAAATGACTATGTCATCTCGTGGTAGTCGAAGAAGCGATGTCCTCATCGAGATCCGACTCCTCTGGATCTCGCTCGTGTAGCTCGAGTAATCGCTCGGGTCCGGTCCGCATAAAGTCATCTCCAACTCGCCAATCCTTCGTAGAAGGTGTGCCACATACTCTTGAGCTTCCCGCCATCTGTTCTTCTCTGTCGTGATCTCCTTGCGGGCCTTCAGAGCTCCTTGCTTGTATTATCTAGTACATCTTCCTGGCGACGCATTTAATCGTGCCAACTGTGTAACCGTGGCATTCTCATCCTGAATCGTCTTCGGGTCAAGAAGGTTATCGCTGCGCGGATGATAACGGAACACTGTGCTTTCCAACTCTCTGGCGTGGATACTGGTAATGTGCCGCATTGCTCGTCGTGAAACTTCTTGGATACCCATCTGCATTGTAGATCTTCTAGCAGTGCAGTGTATCGGGCGATTGGAATTTTTCGATCGTGACGAGGTAAGGGAAAATTTCAGCAAGAGGCAAGAAAAGAGAGAAGGGGATAAGTCGAGAGGTCATTTCTTGTCTTCACAAATTTTTAGCTTTAGAAAATAGGTTTTATCCTCACTACGACCATTCTAGCTTAGGGTTGAGCCTACAGTCAAGTATGGCTCTGATACCACCTCTGTCGGGACCCCGAATTTGCAAATCCGACCCTCAGTATTCAGCACTAGTCCAGAACGCGCTAGTGCACACAGTCTTAACATCGGTATATATCACAATCATACCAAACGATACTATCAAAGTACTTTATTTAAATAATCAAAGGGTTACTCGACCTTATGGCCAAGTTACAAATATATGCCTTGCAAGGCAGAACTTATTAAAAGAGAAATAATAGCAGCGGAAAATCAAATAAACTTCGTGGCGCCATCCAAAGATACCACAGGCAACCGATCGGGCTCGCATCCCTAAGTAGACGGGTCCTCTTGGAGTTCCTCCTCCAAACCGGCGTAGTCTCCTCTTCAACTGTATTGTGTTAAGGCAAGGGTGAGTACTTGGTACTCAAAGAAGTCATGCACAGAATGCAAGCTAATATACTATATGCATGGCTTGGTACAAAGGAATAGCTTAAGGTATATTTATGTAAACAAGATTTGACAAGTAATATAAGTAGATTCAGCAAGTAAAAACAAGTAAAGCATAAATAACTTTTCAAAAAGTTTAAATAACATTTTTCCCCATCCTAAACCATATTTCCATCATCTTCTTTGTTAAACCAACCCAACTTCTCAAATCCAAGTTATTTTCGTAAAATCTAACCCTTGATCAGTAATTCCGAGCATTGTCCAAGATCTGTGGACTCGGCTATTCAAATAGATTCTACACTCTGCAGAGGTTATGCACTTTACCCACAAGATACAATCCACTCACCACGTCGGTAGTGAATCGCCATACAAGAGTATGCGAATGAGCGATCATAACAAAGCCTTTCTAAGCCTCAAACAACACAGTGGTCCTCTCCTGGTTCGTGCTCTACACCATCCCTTCCCTTAGCCAAGGCGAAGTATGGGACCAACACACCGTTAGATGGGTACCTGGCCACACCACGATACGCCCCCCGCATAATCACACAAACGGTGTAATCGACACCCTGAGGCTCCACAAGTGAGTCCTTAGCGACTTAGTCAACTAGGGCCGTCCCATTCCAGCCATGTGGTTGCAAGTATGACCCAGTTCAAAGGCTTGCAAGGTTAAGTCCTTAGAGTGACCAGGGCAAGACTACCGAAAAACCAAATCAACACTCCCAATGCCACACTGCCCACCTGATTACTCTTGCCACATGCCCCTGGCCGAAATCGTTTATCAAACCCCGCTTGATTACCATGCACCACGTGCCATCAACATCACATGATACTTTTCCAAAACAGGTTCAATATATCATTAAGTCAATATTAACATTTAATTATCCAAAATCATGTCATGAGCACATAGCGTGTCTAAGCAAAGATACTACAACGATCTAAACCCATGTTGGCAATTTAATAATGTCCAACTAGTAAACCACAACTAGGGTGACAAAGGGTCATGGCACATACTTAAGTAATCAAGGTGTCATATATCAAATTGGTATTTATCTAACCCCGTGTTTAAACAAAGTATCTTTCTAATTGAACTAGCATGCAATAGTTTAAATCAAAATAGATTTCAAATAGGATCAATATGGTCAAAGCACAACTTGCCTTCAAAAGCACTTGCTCTTGGTCTTGAGTTGGATCCTGAGTCAATACTTCTCCTTCGAATCCCTCCCAAGACTTCAACGTCTACTCGTAAAGCGTGCAAATAGCAAATACACAAATAAACACTATGCAAAAGATCCCAAAACTCCAAATAAAATCCATAAACAGAGAGAACATAATTTTCTGGATTTTTAGAAACTGGAATCGTCAAATTTGGAGTTAAAAGCATAAAAGTTATGATTATTTAAAGTTTAAATAATCAATTAAATAATATTACAGAGAAAAACTTTAGTCCAAAAATTAAATAAAATTCATATTTAGGTAGATCTTAATTTTATACAAATTTAGAAATTTGAATCGCTCAAATCGGAGTTGAAACGCAAAAGTTATAAGCGTTTGAAGTTTGAATCTAAATTTGAAATCATTATTCGAATTAATAAATCATTTTCTTTTTCGAAATTAATTAATGCGTCAAAGCATGGACACGTGGCAGCTCCTGATTGGCCTGGCCGACGCCACCGGTCCATGGGCTCGGTCCATGCTCGGCTTTCGGAGTCCACGGTGGACTCGGTCCACGGCTCACGTGGATCGACATGTGGGCCCACTCGGGTGACGTCATCGGCGTCGGCGGGGCTCATCCGCGGCCGGCGGTGGGACCTTTGTGACGTCATGGGTGACGTCAGCGCTTGGCTGGGTTAGCCACTGACATGCGGGCCCTCGACACGCCGCGGGCCCGCGTGTCGGCGTCCACGCACGCTGCGGCGTGGGCCGCGCGTCGGTCCAACTTCCCGACACGTGGCGCAATCTCGCCCGTTGGTTTGAAAATCAACGGCGCGGATTAGATCCAGGGTTAACACGTTGAAACTACTCGATGCTCGTGGGCCGCTTGATCTAGATCGGACGGTCCGTATCTAATCCTATAATCGCATCGCTACAAAGACGTGGCGATTGTGAACCGCTGGATCTTGATCCAACGGTCCGCATCTAATCGGGTTTCTAGGGTTTGGGAAACACGTGAACTCACCGCTGCCGTCCGATCTGGATCCAACGGTGCACGGCTCGTGGACGGCGATGGCACGCGGCGGCTACCGCTTGACCGAGACGGACGACGACCTTGCCGCCTTGGCTGCTTCGCGCGCTTCCGGCTGGCGAGGGGTACTCGAACGCTGCCTCGCCTTGGGGAATCCGGATTCGGGCTTGATGACGGCGAGGAGACGACGACGGCAGAATATCGGCGTTAATCGCGGCGAACAAAGCTTCCAACTCCGGCGAGCAATAACGGCGAGACGGTGGGGATCCTAGCGGCGCGAGCTAGGTTTCGAACCGCGTGGGATGGCGATCTCGGTATGCCCGGGCATTAAATAGCCTCGGCGTCTGCGTAAAACGGAGACCTAGCTCTCCACTACGGCATGACACGGCGGAGTCCAGCTGGACTCGGCGGAGACGATGAAATCGTGGCCGCCCACGTGGCACAACCAACGGCCACGATCGCGCTGGCGCGACCGGTCCGGCCCGACACGGCCGGTCCTGGTCTGACGGATCTCACCGTTGGATCTTGATCCAACGGTTGGGATTGATTAGGGTTAGGAGTGGGTTCTGGCCGAGTCAATCGCTCGGTCGGACTCGAGTCCGACTTCGGTCGGATGAACAAGATTTGACCCGAGTTGGATTTTCCAAATGAATTAATATTTAAAATAATTCCGGAATTCATTTAATTCATTAAAAATAGCAAATGACTTTAAAAATTCCAGAAAAATTCTGGAAAATATTTTGGATCATTTTGGACTCAAATAAAATATTTCCAACAAAAATTTATTTGCAAATTTAAATTCTTTAATTATTTCAAAATGGAATAAATTCAAATAAATTCCAAATAAATCCAAATAAATTCCAGAAAATTCCAAAAATTCACCAAAGTGCCAAATCACACATGAATTTAAGAAAAGCAAAATTTTGGGGTGTTACACAACATCAATGAGTGGTCCAAAAGTTTTAGGGCTTGGCCGACAGCTCTCAAGGGCTGGAGGTCCTGGTATATTAGAGTATCGGCCCAAAAGAAGGCGGAGTGGGAAGGTATGGGTATTGCTGAGTGTATCCCCATGTCCTTAGCCGCTCCAGAGCCCAATGAATCTTTAGTAGCCGCCGCTTGCTATTTTTGGTCGGACTCTTTTAACGCCTTCTTTTTCCCAACTGGTCCCATCGGCCCAACCCTTCTAGACATGGTCAATTATGCCGCCTTAGGCACGATGGAGACCAAATATCGGCTTTTAGTGGGAAACCTCAGTATAAATTGACCAGAAAAAAGGGAGAAGGTTGGTCCAGATATATCCAAAATAACAACAAAGTAACCGGCCCTGTATCGGATGAAGAACACGTAGCTTTCATCAACTTATGGTTAGACCGATTCCTCTTCTGTGGCGCTTCCCTAGGACCAACCCAGGTCTATCAATTTATGTCGGAGCAACTAGTCATGGGCCATCGGCTAGCTTTAGGGAAATCCTTGTTGGGCGCCGTATACCATATGATGCATATCATCCGGAGTTGGCTTTTCACTAGCAATGGTTCCTATGTCGTAGGTAATGTCGGCGGCCCTCTTTGGTTTATCCAGATTTGGCTTTACTGCATTTTTAGCCGCCTCATTATCCCGGACCCTTCGGAAGAATCGGCTTTTCCAACGGAAGACTTTCTTGAGGGCGCCATCCCTGAATTTCAACCTAGCCGATCCCCAGGCGAAAAATTCATCATGTGTTCGTCTGATGAACAAAAAATCTCTGCTGCCGGCTTCCATAAGTACTTGTCCTTTTTCCTGAATCTTAACCAAGCCTCTTTTAACCGTAGAGATTTCTTTTCGTATAGCCAATTAGCCGATCTCCCGTGGCCTTCTTTTCTTCGTTTAAATTCTGATAGCTCTCTAATGCCCCAGTCTACTCTTGATCTGCTTCCCCTGCTGATTTCTCCTTGCATCCTTCACGTCGGCTTAAGTACTCGAAATAGAACATTTCAGACGACCTACGAGTTCTATAACCCTTCGCTTATGCACGCCACCGGTTTCGGACAAACAATTCCTTGCTTTCCTTTGCTTAGCATGATTAAGCCACGAAATAAAGTTACTAACATTACTGCGGCGGAGCTTATTATCGAGCTAGCCGATGAGCTCCATGTGGTAGACTTGCCATTCCTCGTTTTAAACACACGTCGATCGGACCAATTTACCACATGGTGGGCTTCCATAGCTGAGGCGCTCTTGCGGAGGCGTACTATTCCCGAGGTCCTGTCCTCTTTTCTTCCTGGCTTTCGAGAGCCGACGGAGACCGCTGCTGGGTCTAGCTCGAGTTCGAGCGATGCTAACTCGTCTTTAGAGGTATTTTCATTTTGATGTTTTATTGGAACAAGATTTTCATCGACTTAACCATATCTTTTACCCTTTTCGCACTAGCAAAAGATCAACCTCAGACAAGCCGCATCGGTACGGCCAGCTCAAAAGCGGCAAAGGCCATCGACCCCTCTTGCCGGTTTATCTTCTGGCACGTTGGGGGTCAATAGCCCATCACTGTCTGATCTTGCCGACCAGCGCACCAAAAGTACGTCGTCTAGTTCCATTTTTCATTAAGCGAAGTTTCATGCCTGGCTCGGCTAACCCTATGTTCGCTATTTTAGAGAAGAAGAGCCGTAGAGTCGCTATTAAGCGATCCCCAAATCCTGCGGGTCGTGATGCGACATCATCCCCAATCGATCGGCCACTGCGGTTAGCTCGTCTCTTATCTTGATTCTTTGTCTTTGTTTTCTTTACCTTATCGTAACGTATTCCTCGTGAAACCCCTTCCGTCCAGCTTGTTAGAAGCCGACGTAGAAGACTCAGACGGACATGCTTGTCTTGCCGGCTCGCTCTGCTCCGCCATCCGCTTCCTCCTCCAAAACCTGCCTTTGACCCAGCTCCATCGATGGACCTAGCCGATCTTTTAGGCTTTTCCTTGGACGAGCTTGACGACCGGAGATTGTGGCCACCGATGACTACCTACCGACATCCAACGCATAATTGCTTCTGCGCCCGTCATTTCTGTAACCGTGGCCCGGGCATGCAGAGAAGCGACTCAATCGCCTCCTGGACGGCGTAATGCAGCCGGAGGCAGCTCTTACAGCCAACACCTACCTTGAGGAATGCTATGGCGGCCATGCAAGCCGATCTTCCCCCTGCGGCCATGAATGCTTTGCTAGAACTGTGTCATCTAGATGCTCGTCATTTGGACGTGGAATCGGCCAAAGCGAGAGTTGAACAAAGGAGGGCTCAGCAAGCCGATCAAGAGATCTTGGACAAACTCATAGCAGATGCCAAATCTCGAAAGAGTGCATTTGACCAGTCTTCTTTGTCTTGAAATCGGCCAAGACTAAGGCCCAAGAGCCGAGTCATCCAAGAAAAACTTGAAGAACAGTGGCTCTAGTTACAAAAGAACTTGCAGATTGCCAACTCGGCATTACTGATGCGACATCTTCACTAGCGGTTCAGAGGCAGCAAATCGGCGAAGTTTTTGCCAAAGTCAAGAATCAATCAGCTAAGATGATCCCAATTCCGGGTGATGCAAAAGCCGATGAACAACTAATTGATAGTGTTCAAGCTACTATTGGTAGGGCGGCTGCAGCACTATCGGCTTTGGGAGCCCATTTGCCTGGTTCCGGACTTCATTAAAATCAGCATTGCTTCTTGAACTGATGTGTAGTATCGGCCGTGTAGCCGATTTTTGTAAACCGCTTAATCTGATGGATGAATGTTTGCTCCTGACTTGGTCGATCAGATGACCGATTTGTATGCATGTTTTTGTAATCGGGTCTTGATGCTTTTCTTCCCTGTAGTTAGGACCCGACCCATATCTTTGGGGTAATACGCTTTTAAATATTTTCCGTTGATTGCTTTAGGTAACACGAATCCGTCTAAGGACTCCAGTATATATGAATTTCCATCAGTCGGTCGATTTATCTTGTAAGGACCTTCCCACGTTGGGGACCATTTACCGAAGCGATTATCCTTAGACCCGATTGGCAACACGGTTTTCCATACCAAATCGGCTCGATTAAACGATTTTAAAATCACCTTTTTATTATATGACTTGGCAACCCTCTCTTTATTCCTTTTAAGCCGATCTAGCGTGATCAGCCTTAGTTCAGCCAAATCATCCAGATTATCGAGCATTGCCTGTTTGTATTCATCGGCTGATACCTTATCTTGCTCATATAGCCTTACTGAGCCGATGTTGATTTCTACGGGTAAGACGGCTTCTTGTCCGTATACCAACTAAAAAGGTGACAATTTGGTTGATCCGTCTTTGAGATAGCCGATAAGCCCATAAAGCTTAGATAGTGTTGAGTGCCATTTCCTTGGTTGTTCTTCAATTTTTCTTTTATTAGTTTTATCAATATCTTGTTTGACGACTCGGCTTGTCCATTGGCCTGAGCGTAATAAGGGGAGGAGTTGAGTAATTTTATCCCAAGACTTTCCGCAAAACCTTTGAACTCGTTGGACATGAACACAGTCGCTTGATCAAGAGGTAATTGTTTGTGGAATTCCAAACCGATGGACGATGTGTTCATTTACAAAGTCGATCAGCTCTTTTCTAGTAACCTTCTTGAGTGGTACAGCCTCAACCCATTTTGAGAAATAATCTGTGGTCGCAAGGATGAAATTATGTCCCTTGCTGTATGACGCAAATATATGCACGATAATGACTACACCCCATTCTCTAAAAGGCCATCGCTTGATGATCGGATGCAAAGCCGATGTCGTGCCGATCATATGTTACCAAACTTTTGGCATGTTTGGCATCCTTTATAATATTTGAAGCAGTCTTCTAACATCGTCGGCCAAAAATATCCTGTTCGCCTCAGTACCCACTTCATCTTATGGGCCGATTGATGTGATCCACAGATGCCTTCATGGACTTCACCCATCGCTATTTTGGCTTCCTCGGTTCCCAGGCATCTTAACAACAAACCTTCCATAGTCCGAAAGTATAATACATCTTCTAGTAGAACATATTTGAGTGCTTTGCGCCTGACCTTCTGCTCGGTCGGCTTGGATGGGTCCGACAAATAATCCTTTATCTCTCTTCTCCAGTCGACAGGGTGAACGCATAGAATCGGCCAAACGTTTAGTCCGATTGACCCTTGTCGGCTTTCAATCCTGTACCCTGATGCACATTGTGCCAATTGGTTTGCCTTATCATTAGCTTCTCTGGGGATATACTTTATAGAAAATGTAGTGAACATCTCGATGATCTGGAGGCATTGATGTAAGTACTGAGTTAGCGCATCATCGTTGCATCGGTATTCTCCTTTGACTTGTTGTACAATTAACATCGAGTCTCCAAAAGCTTCGACGTCTTTCACCCCGATGCTATCTAACAATTGTAGACCTCTTAGCAATGCTTCAGATTCGCTTGATTATTTGAACATCGGCTATTTAGCCGATACATGAAGTCATACTCCTGTTTTCTAGGTGAAATTAATATCACGCCGATGCCTTCGCCTTCTGGCAAAGCAGATCCATCGAAATACAGTTGCCAAGGAGTCACATCACCGTCCTGTCAATGTTTCACTTCCTGTGATAAAATCGCCACGACTTGTCCTCTTACAGATTTAGCCGACTCATAGGTTAACTCGAACTCTGTTAAGGCGTATGCCCATTTACCGAGCCGACCCCGTAAGATTGGTGCCGATAATATGTACTTGACTGCATCCATTTTGCATATTATAACGCACTTGGAAGCTAGCATATAATGTCTTAACTTGGTGCAAGCAAAATACAATGATAAGCATAATTTTTCTACTAGGGGATACCTGGTTTCTGCATCTAAAAGACGTCGGCTTAAGTAAAATATTGCTCGCTCCTTCCTATCGGCTTCTTGTGTTAAAACTGCCCCAATCGAATCACCTTCGGCCGATATATATAGTCTAAAAGGTATACCATGTTTTGGCGCAGTCAATACTGGTGGACTCATCAGATAACCTTTTATGTCGTCGAAGGCTTTTTGTTGATCGGCTTCCCATTTGAACTCTTGGTTGTCTTTATTTTTCAGTAGCGGTGTGAAGGCACGAATACGCCCTGACAAGTTTGAGATGAAACGTCGCAAGTAGTTGATTTTTCCAATCAATACCTGCAACTCCTTTTTGCTTGTCGGCGGTTTAGTATCGGCTATGGCTTTTACTTTGGCTTGGTTTACTTCAATTCCTCCTTCATGCACCGTAAACCCAAGAAATTGTCCAGCCGATACTCCGAAAGCACATTTGAGAGGGTTCATTTTTAACCCATGCAACCTTGTGTTTTCGAACATCTTTTCCAGATCGGCTAAATGTTGCCAGTCTTCTTTGGATTTTACCACTACGTCGTCAATGTATATTTCCACGGTATTGCCGATCAAATCATGGAAAATATGGTTGATGGCACGTTGATAAGTAGCACCGGCATTTTTTAAACCGAAGGTCATAACTTTCCACTCATATAGCCCTAAAGCTCCCGGACATCTGAAAGCCGTCTTGGGTATATCGGCTTCGGCCATGAATATCTGATTGTATCCGGCGTTCCCGTCCAAAAAGCTTATGATTTTATTCCCAGATGCAGCATCGATAAGCATATCGGCTATAGGCATCGGGTACTCGTCTTTTGGTGTAGCTTTGTTTAAATCTCTAAAATCGACACATACCCTAAGTTTGCCATTTTTCTTCTTTACAGGGACGATGTTTGAGACCCATTCAGCGTATCGGCAGGGCCGGATAAACTTTGCCTCTAGCAATCGTCCTACTTCTTCCTTTATAGCGTCATGTAATGTAGGATTAAATCGCCTAGGGTACTGTTTGAATGGCCGATGCCCAGGTTTTATTGGTAGCCGATGCTCAACTAGCTGTCGGCTTAAGCCTGGCATCTCATAATACTCCCACGCGAAGCAATCTCTATATTTCTTGAGTATTTCGACCAACTTTGCTTTATAACTGGGTTCTAGTTTGGCACTTACAAACGTTGGTCTTTTATTATCACCTTCCCCAATGTTGACTTCTTCGAGCAAATCGGCAGAAGTAAATCCTAACCCTTTTCTTTCCTCTTCAAAATCCTCAACAGCTTCTTCGTATTCTTTTTGCCGATAGCTTCTTGCCCTTTCCTGCAGCTTTGCTAGTGTCTTGTGCTCCATCTTCTTACTACTTCGTCTGTCCGATCAAACGTGTTGGGTTTAACGCTGATCGGCTTGAATCCTGACTTCTCAACGCAGATAAAATCGCAATTGTCCAAGGCTTTTCCTGATATACATTCGGCTTCTTCGTGTGGCCAATTGGTGTCGTGGCTAGCCATGGCGATATGAGCCGATGTGTGTCGGCAGACGACTTCTCTTGTATCATCGTTCCACTGCACCAATTTTTGGTGCATAGTTGACGGTATACAAGAATTGGCATGGATCCATCCCGCCAAGGAGCACGCCAGTAATTGCCTTTGGCTTCAATCACAAAAATGCAATCGGCGAGTTTTATTTCCGATCACAATTTCGACACCATTACGCCTTTAGCCTCGCTTGGGTCTCCCGTGAAGTCATTTAGCACCATATTGGTCTTGATCAAGTCTTCATCGGCTTTACCCAATTTTCTCAAAGTACTTAACGGCATTAGATTAACTGTCGCTTCGCCATCGACCAACATGCGAGATATCGGTCGGCCATTAATGTATCCTTTTAGATATAATGGTTTTAGATGCCGATGCATGTCTTGTGGTTTTTCGAACACAAATTCGGTGCTCCGAGGCACAATTGGGCGAACACTTCTTCACCGATTCTTCGGTTTTGAACTCGGCAGTAGAGTGAATACCATGTTTATATCCATTGGCGGCGTATCATCTCGGATCATCGAGGAACCGGATTCGACCGATTGGTCCGAATCACTATCGATCTGTTCCTTCTTTCTCCATTCTTTTTCAAAACTGCATCGGTCTTAACTTATTAAACATCCGATCCCTCTCGCTCTCCTTTTCAACTTCCCTTTCTTCTTGTGTCTTCAATCATTGAAGCCTCTGCGTTGTGATTTGCTGAGACCCGAGGGGCACCACCTAGGCTTAGGTTCTATCGGCTTTCTTATTTTTCCAGCTAAATTGCTCATCTCGCTGTCAAATTCCATTCTACTTGTGTTAGCCGATAGTTCCTGATTTCGGGAGGATTCGCTTTGCCCTGACGTCGACAACCTCTCATGGATCGGCCTCTCCTGCTTACTTCTGGATGATTGTATATCGGTCCAGACAACCTATCTTTTACAGATCGGTTTGGCCGGTATCTTGAGACGAGTGTTGCATAGGACAGATACGATCGTTGGTAAGGTCATCCCTCTCTCCCAAAGAAAGCGCCAAAAGGGACATTGCCGATGTTTCTCTTCTTCAGTAGTTGGCCGACATGACATATCTGGCCGCCAACGTTCGTCCCTCTTTTGCCCTGGTCGATGAAAACTCTGGTGTTGAGTGTTACATCTTCGACTTATCCTCTCATACTTCCCCAGGAGCTGTGAGAAAGTCGGCTTTGGTTTGAAACCGATTTTTCTTGGAGCCCTCTCAGCCCGATACCATTTACCGACCTCCAAGTCCCCTCTTGGTTTTACCGTTCTTGAGTTTTGTCCGTTTCTATCGGCTTCTATTTGTATTGAGCCGATAGTAATCTGTACCGTTTCATCTTTTGATCGTGCTTTAAATCTTTCAATCGGCTTAACATCTTTCATAGGTCCCTTCCCTTTCTGTGAGCACTGCACCATATTGACCTGGAAAGGATTCATATCTATTTGCATAGCCTATTCTTCCGCAAACTTTAACCTGCCATCGGTGATGGCCGATTGAATCTGTTGTCGAAAAATATTGCAATCGTTAGTGTTATGTGAGAATGAATGGTGCCATTTACAATACCTTCGCTTTTTAATTTCCTCGGCCGATGGGATGACGTGCCCTTCTGGTAACCTTATGAGTTTTTCTTGTAGTAATAAATCAAATATCTTGTCACATTTCGACACATCATATGAGTACTTGACTTCCGCCCTATTTTTCGTTGGCTTAAGTAGAGAGCATATGAGTGGCTTTTTAGAACCCTTGGTCCACTCGGCTATGTTCACCTCTGCTTCGTCCTCAGAGGTATCGCTTGAATTGTACTCTATCATGCTTATTTTGGCCTTTTCATTGCTGTTCGGTTTAAATCTATCTTTAAACCCTTTGATCTCTGCATATCGGCTTTCATGTGCCGATACGCGATGGAGTAAGTGGCCTAAGTCGGGGAACTCTTGGCCCGATAATTTCTCTTTCAATGGAGGGATTAATCCTTGGAACGCTAGATCGGCCAATTGATCATCGGGTAATGTTACATCAGAGCACCTATTCCAGACGCCCAAATCTCTTGATATAATCAGAGACCGATTCGCCAGTATTGGCCGGATCGAACTAAGATCGTAAATCCTAAGCTCCATAGTTCTAAAAGAAGTATTCATGGAATCGGCTTTCTAAATCGCTCCATATATGAACTGAATTTGGAGGTAGATTCGTGAACCAAGTGAATGCAAATGCAGACAATGATAAAGGGAACAATCTAATTTTTAATCCATCGGATCGCAGCCTCCCCACATTGAGCCATAAACCGTCCGATATGCTCAATTGTGGTAAATGTAATTATCACACGAGAATTTAGCAAAGTCCGTATCCTGAAGTTGTGGGGTATGGCATTCGGTCTATGTAATCGGGATACGGCTTCTGTAGCCGATCCTTCCTCCGGGCCGTAGTTTCGAACTGTTCTCTCAAAACATTGGCGATTTGTTCTGCCCAATTAACATTGTCGGCTTGTGGTGCAAATTGACATTGCCAATTTTCATTGTTCAGACTCGCCCCCGAGTGCAAACTCGGTCTTTGTCCAAATCGCACCTCAGGAGGTCTTGGCACCGTGTCACAATCATGATTAAAACCTAATACATCGGGTACGGGCGCGAAAGGTTCGACGTACGGCACCACCCTATACGGCGCTTGTTTCATGGTTATGGTTCCCCGTGATCGCGAACTCGACCTTTTCGATCGGTGATAAGCCGATAATCCGATGCTATTGGAGGCCCATTTGACTGATTTGATGCGCTTATCTTGGCCCCATCCGTGTGCCCATGGTAGTGTGTGAATCCATCTCTCTGTATGCTTGGTTTCAAAACAAAGTAGGTTGAGTTGGTACCATAATAGGTGCTTGAGCCGACACGCCATCGTGTTGGTGTTAGGCGTTATGGAATACACTGGGTACGTAGGGATGGTTTGTGGTGGATCTAGCAGGCTTCCAGACGCAGCTAATTTCTGAGCAATTGTTTTCACACTATTTTCTATCATCGGCTTTAATGTGGATACTAGAGCCGATGATCGGTTAATCAATGCGTGATGGACAGATTGCTCGATCATACTTGATAAATCGGCTTGAGCGGGTGCGTATCGGCCACCGATTCAGATGACGAATCTCCGATAGGATTGATGCTTGGGAGTGCAATCTTTTGAGTAACGCCACGGCGTGTTTTCTCGAAGCACCGTAGCATCATTTCCTCCAGAGCCGCTTTCGGTCTTCGATTTCTTTCCGTTGCTCAGTTAAATCGGCCATTTGAGGCGCGATTATAGCATCGATGTTGATATCGGCGGTGATCGGGCTTGTCGGTTGACGACATTCTTTTGTTGGTCCCATCAAGCGTGCCAAAATATGTTCGCGCTAAAAACGTGAAGGAGGGTTTTCGCCTCGAACACACAAGACAAACGCCGGGTTTGCAGAGCGTGCGATCAATTTGACCTGAAATTGACAAGGTAGAGTTTGTAATTTGATCAAAGCCGATAAACAAGGATCTATCGGCTTTTAGCTAGTCGGCTAGAACCGATTAGGAGATAACTATATCAATCGGTTACGATTGATCCGGATACAAGGTAAAAATCTGCTTCGTGAAGGCGATGCGCAACAAAACGAAGCATATCAAACCTGGTTGAAATCGGCAAAAACCAACAATCGGCGATGCGCAACTATGTTGATTCCGTCGACTTGCAGAGGGATCTATGAAGCTAAAACAATGTAAAAGAAAAGCTTGTAAAAAGTAGATGTATGTTGTTGGATTGGTTCCCTCTTTGCTTGACGCCCACCTCCTTTTATAACACGCCTGGCCGATCCGAGTTGTACATGGATACGGTGCATTTACCCGTATCGGCCTCTTATCTGATTTCCTTTCCTTTTAGAAACGGTTTCCTTTTCCGAGTCGTTTACCGATTCCTTATTATATGAATACTTCTTTTCTGATTCAGACCGATTTCAATGCACGCTGAATTTTGGTGCAAACACCTTCTTAATCATATATAGAGCACCACCGTCGCATTAGTGTCTTTTATGTACGATGGCTACAAAAATCCTCCTAATGATAGTCCAATGACAGAGGAAAACAACTGGAAGGCCAACAATAAGCTGCATATACCAATCGGTGGCGTATATAATAAGGAAATAAAAAACGTAGTCTCCCAGGAAAGCAAAGCAACCTACACTGCCAAGCAAGAAGCTTGGTATCATGTCTCAAAGGCCAAGTGGGAAAAATGCATAAGGACAATACAGCCAGACGATAGAGGAAATAATTTGGAAGCAACCAAAGCACAGACACCAAACGGAAGAAACACATAAGATCAATACAATTAGATGGCAGAGGAAATTAATTTGGAACCAACTAAAGTACTGTCAAAGGCATACTAATCCATACATAAGCATGCACACTAAGGCTTAAATAGGCATAGATAATAAGCATACCGAAAAAGCACATAAGATCAATACAACCAAATGCTAGGGGAACATAATTTGGAAGCAACAAGAAGCCAACTCACCTGGGACTAACAACCAGAAGGTGCAGCCCTCCGAATCCGTAACCGGCGCTAACGAATGAAGGAACACAGTGTTAGACAACCTCGCTATCGAATAGTCCGGGGTTGCCTAATAGATCTCAAGTGGAGAACAGAGAGAGAGGGCGAGAGACACAATATGAGGAGGAACGGGTCTGCTTTATTATTCTGTATGCTTGTGTACAATGGGGTGACCCCCTGCCTCCTATATATAGCGGTTCTGCTTAGAGATAAGGAAGAGTCCATATAGGATACGAATCCGGTTTCCTAACACTCCCCCTTGGACTCTTCACTGCGAGATGCATATGCCTCATTAAAACTCCATAAAAAAACCCAGTGGGAAAAATAATTGGAGAAAGAGTACAAAGCACACGCTTGCTGTGTTGCACGGATTGCCTCATTAAAAACCTTATGTAAGAAAACTTCAATGAAAAACTTAATTAAGGAAAAGAGTACAATCCACCCAAACTTCAATGTTAATCTTCAAGATTCACGTTGGGTACTCAATCTTCATGTTTGAGATTTATGCAGGAGTATGTGAAAATTCTCCCCCTGAAATATGCACTTCTCTAAGCCTCATCATCCCGATTCTTCTAACACATCTTTCAAAGGAAGATGCCGGGAGTGACTTAGTGAATAAATCTGCGAGATTTTCACACGACTTAGTATGCAGTATCTTTATCTCGTTCATCTTATGCAATTCATGGGCATAAAAGAACTTTGGGTTGATATGCTTCGTGAGGTTACTCTTCACATATCCCATTTGCACTTGAGCAACACAAGCTGCATTATCTTCATAGATAATGGTGGGGGTTTGTTCCATGTTCAAACCACATGACTTCTGGATGTGATGAACCATTCTTCGAAGCCATGCACATTCTCGAGATGCTTCATACAAGGCAATTATTTCTGAGTGGTTTGTCGACGTTGAGACAAGAGTCTGCTTAGATGACTTTCACGAAATTGCTGTTCCACCGCAAAGGAAAACATACCCAGTTTGTGACTTGCCAGTATGTGGGTCTGCTAGGTACCCAGCATCGGCATAGCCAACCAAATTCAATTCATTGTTTCTTCTGTAAAACAAGCCAAGGTCTTTTCTTCCTTGAAGGTAACGGAAGATTTCCTTCACCCATTTCCAATGCCTTTTGGTGGGTTACGCCTTTGTCTGCGCTAGCAAATTCACTGAACGCAATGTCCGGCCTAGTGCTATTCGCAAGGTACATGAGCGCTCCAATTGCACTCAAGTATGGGAATTCCGCTCCCGGGACTTCCTCCCCTCTTCTTTAGGCCTGCAGACGGATCTAGGTCTGCTTGGAGTGACCTTCCGACCATTGGGGTCTTTGCGGGGTATGCCTTTTCAAAACCAAATTTCTCCAACACTTTCTGCGTGTAGGAAGATTGGTGTACCAAGATTCCGCCTTGGACATGTTCAAGCTGCAGGCCTAAACAAAACTTGGTTTTACCCAAGTCTTTCATTTCAAATTCAGACTTCAAGTATGTGCATGCTTCTTCAATTTCTTCATCCGTCCCAATGATGTTCAAGTCATCTACATAGACGGAGATTATACAAAATCCATTCAAGGATCGTTGTATAAACACACATGGACAATCTTTGCTGTTCGTGTAGCCTTTCTTGCAAAGAAAGTCACTCAAGCGATTGTACCACATTCTTCCCGACTGTTTTAACCCATACAATGATTTCTCCAATTTCATACTGTATAGGTTTCTGTTTGCTCTGTCTTGGTTCGGGATAGGGATACCTTCCGGTACTTTCATGTATATCTCCGAATCCAAGTTTCCATACAAGTATGCTGTGACAACATCCATTAGCTTCATTTTCAACTTCAAGTTGACTGCCATTGAGATCAAGTATCTAAAGGTAATTCCACCCATGACCGAGAAGAGGTTTCTTCATAATCAACCCCAGGACGTTGAGTGAAACCTTGAGCGACAAGCCTTGCCTTGTACCTTACAACTTCATTGTTTTCATTCCTCTTCCGAACAAAAACCCATTTGTGCCCCACGGGGTTTATATGGGGAGGCGTGCGGCACACAGGCCCAAACACCTCTCTTTTGTTTAGAGAGACTAACTCTGCGGTGATTGCCTTCTTCCAATCTTCCCAATCGAGCCTTTTCTTGCACTCTGCGAGAGATGCAGGCTCGGGATCATGATTAATGATCGTGGCAATCTTCTTTGCAAAGTATGCATCGACATTGGCTGTTGCTCTATTCATCGATTCTCCCGTTATTACAAAGTTTATGGCCATTTCATCATGGGGTGCTTCGTGCACTTCTACTTGCTCTTCATTGCTATTTCCCATTCCAGCAGCAAGTTCCTTTAGTTTTTCTCCGCCAATGTGTGCGCACACATTATTTCCGTGCTTCTTCCAATGGAAGGTTCAGATCTGGAATTGCCTTTTCCACAGGCTTCTTTCCAAAGTGCAGGTCTCAACTGCTCCCCTTCTTGCTTTGGGGCACTTTTGTGATTGGGCGTGGTAAGTCCTCTTGCCCAGCTTTCCCCAGACGTCTCCGGTACTTTGGGTTTGAGAAGCCAGATTTCTGTTCTTTTTCTTTGAGGCCTCTGAACAGGATGAGGATACCTTACCTTTCTTTGGTATTTCCACCCTCTCTGGTGCAAATCTTCCTGTTACATGCGAATTAACAACGCAAATAAGAACACAAAAATGATCAGGCAGTTCATTTGCTAAATTATGCAAATCAATTATCTTGGACTTCTTGATTTGCTTCATTAGTGCGAGGGTCATGCGCGGGGATCCGATGGAATGCCATATTATTTCCGGCATTTTTCATCCAATGGTTGATTCTCTCCCCTAATGACGGAAACGGTCCTCGTCAAAGATACAATCGGCGAATCGGGTCAGTATGCAAGTCTCGATCATGGGTTCCAAATACCTGATTATGGATGCACTCTCATAACCAACGTATATCCCAGACTTGCGGAGAGGGCCCATTGCAGTCCGTTGTGGGGGTGGTATAGGTACATATACCATACAACCAAAATTTCTAAGATGGAAAATCTTCGGGATGACCCCTTGCACTAGTTGCATAGGTGAATGGATGTTGTAGGCCGATGGTCTATAATTGATAAGTGCTCTCAAGTGCAGATCTGCGTGTCCCCAACAAGTGTTGGGCAAGTTACAACTCTGCAAGAGCGGTCCGGCAATGAACTTAATCCTCTTTATTAGTGCTTCACTAGCCCATTTTGCGTATGGACGTGCGATGCAGTGCTCAACGATTATTCCGTTCTTTGTGCAATAATCATCAAATGCCTTGGAAGTAAATTTGCCAGCATTGTCCATTCGAATGGACTTCACGCGATGATCAGGAAAAGCATTCTTAATTCTGATTATCTGCGAGATCAGTTTTGCGAATGCATGATTCATTGTTGACAACAAACATGTATGCGACCATTTCGAGGAAGCATCAATGAGCACCATAAAGTATCGAAACGGCCCTAACAAGGGCTGAATCGGGCCGCAAATATCCCCTTGAATGCGTTCCAGGAATGCAGGGATTTCATGTTGCACTTTCATAATAGAGGGTCTAGTTATTAATTTCCCGGTGGCACATGCATGGCACACAAAATCTTCATGATTCGGGAAATTTTTAACATTGATGCCCTGACCTTGTGAGTTATTAACTATATTTCTCATCAATCTAAGACCAGGATGACCTAATCTACAATGCCATAAAGAAAATAATTCAGAGCTTCTAAAGACAGTCTTCAAAGAAGTATACACTGCGTGTGCATTGATTTTCGTGTAGTACAACCCAGATTCATATGAGGGACATTTTTCTAGTACCATCTTTCCATATTCCGCGTGCTTCACAATGCACAAGTGTTATTTGCCATTTTCTTCATTGGTTTCTACGTGAAACCCATTGGCGCGGATATCCTTGAAACTTAAGAGAGTGCGGGTTGATTCAGGGTACAAGAGGGCTTCTTCAATTACCAAAGTTGTACCCATTGGCAATATAATTGTGGCTCTTCCTGAGCCTATTATATGCGTATCGCTTCCTGCGATAGTCGTAATCCTTCCAGCGTTCTTCGTGATCGTCTGGAAGTATTTCGACTCTCTTAAGATGGTATTTGTTGTGCCACTATCAACAATGCATATTTCCTCCATTTGGGCGCTACACGATTTCTAGATGAAAAGAAAAATAATTCTAATCATACAGTGGCTAAGTAATTCAAAAATTGCTTGTAAAGAAAGAATACTGGAATAAAGAATAAATTGCAATTCTATTCATGAGAAAAAGTATGCTCTTCGAGAGCTTACTATTCATTATGCAATCTGATGTCTATGTGAGATAATTCTGACAATTCATGTCAGTTCTTCAAAAACTCACGTTAGATGATGCCACACCTTTGCACATTCATAAGGTTCTTCCATTAGATTACTACGTGCAATCTAATAGGAAATGGCTGCTAGATTCAATAAAATGCATAATTGAATTCTCATGAGTTTCCAGCAAACTAAAAGAAAGCAATAATATCAAGATTCATATATACAAAGATAAATGCAAAATTCATAAGTACAAGATTCATAAGTACGGAATTCATAAATGCAAAATTCATGAGTGCGAGATTCATAAATGCAGGATTCATAAATACATTATTCATAACTGCAAAATTCATATATACACAGATTCATAAATATTCATAAATACGGAAAAAAATTCTCACATAAATTAAATGCGGTGTAATGCTAATTACAACTTATGTAACTCTCGTTGGTTGGGAGCGAAAACAGGTAACAAATATCTCCGTCAATTCGACTCTTGGCCAGGTCAACCTGCCCCTAGGGCTCACATGAGGGAGGGAGCACTTCCCGTTTCCGGGTGCCAATTAAAGAACCAAACCTCATGTGTGTTTTCCTAGACACCAATTGTCTCATGTCTGTTTATTCATTACCAAAATCAAATCCCAACCACTCAGTTTCTCATAAAATGCCGTATGAAATATTCTGGAATTTTCCTAGCACTTTTCATAATTTCTGCTAATTTCCAAGCAATTTTCAGAATTACTTTACAACAGAAAAATTGAATTTCAGCAAATATCAACATGTCATAATGCTAAGGAAAAATTGAAACAGAGCCAATAAAAATTTTCTGCAATTTCTTAGATACTTTTCATATTTTTCTGGAATTTCTAATTAATTTCCTGAATTTCTAATCAATTTTCTGAATTAGAAATAGTAAAAAGGAATAATGAAATTGGGGGGAGGGTACATGGGTAAAATCCCATGCCCTCCGTGCGTGATTCCTCCAAAAACCAGATTGGAAACTGGCTTTGTAGCCTTCCAAGCCCGATTAGACTTTGTCCTGCACGTAGGGGTGAAAATGGTACGGATAATTTCCGACCGACCGAAACGCCTCGGATAGCAATTCGGATATTTTTTCGGATATCCGGATATTTTTTTCGGATACGGATCGGATACGGATAAAGTGTCTCGGATACGGATACGGATACGGATATCTCGGATAATATCCGTCGGATAATATCCGAACATTTTTCGGATACTATCCGCCGGATAATATCCGAATTCCAACCCCTTTAGAAATTTCGGACTTTAGCGCTTACCATTTAGCCCACTCACGACTCACCAGATGGGCTTAACTTCAAGCCTTCAACTCTGTTTGGCCCATAGCCCATATGCCATACACACACTAAGCCAACCCTAGCTCATGTCCCTGCCGACTGCCTCCGTTCTGCTCCCAGCCGGCGTCGCCCCGCTCCCGGCGCCTGGCTTCCCCCTCCCCGCCGCTCCAGGCGCCCGCTCAGCGCCCCTCACATGGCGCCCGCCAGCTCTGGCGCCCGGCGCTCCTCGCTTCATGGCGCCCGCCCCAGCTCGGCGGCCACCCCCGACGCTCTCAGCGCCCGCCCTCGCTCCCGGAGCCACCTTCTTCAACCTCATCCTGTTGAGGTTTCCCGTGGATTGTGGCTTACTATGACAGTTCTTTGTGCTGTTGTTTTTTATCTGATTGTACCTCTGTTTTGTTTTGTTGCTATACTTGTCTTCGTCAGGGGAAGAGACTTGGGATGATTTCTCTTGGAAGCAAGAGAGGGGACCCAATGCTAAGCACAATACAGACCATTTAGTTAGCGCATGCAGACTAGTGACAGAAGAGAGGAATTGGAAATTGGCAAACAGAACAGAGGAAATTTTGGTCATGCTAATATATGATTTTATTATTATTTTTCCATTAATTGATCTTCATAGTTCTTTTGTTGATATGTTAAGACTCAAAAGATCATGGGTTATGGTCTCGTGGTCCAGAAGAGTATTAGGTCAGGTGCCTACGCTTGATAAAGAGAACTAACAATTGGGCTGTAAATTTCTGGAGTATTCTTTCCGACAGAAGAGGAGGACAGCTAATCTTTGTAAATCTGATTTCGTAGGTTTTGCAACTAAGCGGAGTTCTTGATAAGAACCTCACAATTTGTAATTAAGTAGCTAGAGCTTGTCTTTGTATCACGATGATTATTTGTCCTTCTTGTTATTGTCATGCAATCAAGTTTCTGAGCATCTCCATTGGTGGATAAGTATAATGAATTTATTTTTTGGAAGATATGGCTATGCATACTGAATTGTTTAGGCTCATCGACACCAAAACATGCTGCCAGCTGACTAGGGATCTATGCAATAAAGAAGTTGTTTTTTTTCTTTCTCTTGTTTGTGTGCCCAATATGCTTTAATCTGATTAGCGGCAAGCTCTGATATTTTATTTGTCTTTCTACATTGCTAGGGATTAATATTTCTAAGGAAAATGTTGCAACATTCATAGATAAGGTTGATATAGAGGTCAATGAAAAGGCAATCGATCAAGAGGTTTGCTACATGATAAGTAAAAATTATTTAATGTTATCAACTTGCTTATTTAATGTTATTCGAAAAATATCCGTTCCGATTATTATCCGAACTTATTTTATCCGTATTCGTTCGAATATTATCCGTATTCGTATCCGACAATATCCGTGTCCGAATCCGTATCCGGTACTATCCGTGTCCGAATCCGATCCGATAAAATTATATGGATCAAATACAATATCAGTGGTTTCCGATCCATATCCGATCCGTTTCACCCCTACCTGCACGTATTGAATTAGATGTCTAGGAGCTAGTCCTTGCTTTGGACTTCTTGTCCAGGTTCTTAATGTATACGTACTGGACTTCAAGTCTACTTGCTCCATGGTTTCCTGCCGCTTGGGACAAGCGTCCCAAGCCAGGTGTGGCAGCAGCTGGTTGCTACGGTGCAACCTCGGCGGCAGCGCCAACTACGCTGGGAACAGCCGGATCCAATCCAGCTTTGCAATCGGCTCAGGCCTGCTTGTTCATTGCCTGAAGGACTTCAAGTCCATGCTCCAATGGACTTCATGTCCGGAGTCTCCAGACCGAACAAGGCTAGCGGCTGTGCAATATCTTGCGTGGAAGCCGAAGGGGCATGGCAACCTTGCGGTGGAGCGACTGCGGCTTCAGGCAGCAGCGATGCTTCACGTGCGGTGATCGAGTGAGGTCAGCCGGCGGTTGCTGTGCGCCAGTGAGGAGAACCATCCAGCCGGAGCAGCTACGTGCGCAACATGCATGTGCATTAGCATGTGATGCAGTTATGCATGCATATTTTAACCGGCCGTTATGCAGGCATGTCTTCAAGCCGATCGGCATGGTGGCGCTTCAAGCGCGGGATGCAAGCCGACGGCGCTCCGACCGGCGTCTGGTGGCCTCTTCGGCGCCGTTCACAGCGGCGGCTTCGAGCCAGCCATCCAAAGCGGAGGCGCTACAGCCTCGCGGGCGACGAGCGGCAGGTGCGGCGAGGGGTCGCCGGTTCGGGCCCCCGGCGGCGGCCACGACGCTTCGTGCGCGCAGATGCGACCGTTCGGCTAGCCAGGTGGCATCGACGCGGCGGCGCTTCATGCGTCGCGCGGAGGCCGGCGTCTTGGCGGTGGTCGGAGGTGACCAGATAAGCCGACGCGCGGCGCTTCATGCATCGCGGAGGCCGGGGCAGCCGGCGCGGTACAACCAGCGGCGTGCGGCAGCGCAGTGTGGTGGCGCGCAATCTGCGGTAGTGACTTCGGCCGAGCGGCAGCCTGGTAGTGCTCTCAGTGGAGTCTTGGGCAAGTCGCGGGGATCGGCCGGCTGATTTCTTTTCTGCGTGTGGGGCCTAGCACGGCTGAGTGGAGGCAACCGGCTTCAAGGCCGGACCTGAGCAGGGTGGTGCGCTCCGTGCGTGGCGCTCGGCGAGGATGTCGAGCCAGTGACGGCGCCATGAACCGAGGCAGGCGCTACGTGCGCGGGGAGGCCGAGGCCAGCCAGCCGGGGAGTCTGTGGCTTCAAGCCTCCATGTCCGATCGGACTTCCTGTCCTTCAGGCATTGGACTTCCATGTCCATAATGGCGTCATCTCCAAAATAGTGCGGCTAGAGCTTTTGGACTTCACGTCCTCAAATTTCTCATGCACGTGCTGTGGCAGCCGGCGGCAGATTGGACTTCATGTCCTGCAATGATGGCGTCCAGGCACATGTGCATCACTGCACGGGCACGGGCTAGCGCTTCAAGCTTCAGGCCGTGTCGCAGTGGGTTCCAACGATTCGTATTGTGATCTACAAAGTCGCTTCATATCGTAGCTTCGTGCTACAAGATTCGTTGCGTAGCTTCGTGCCACGTAAATTAGAATAGATGCATGCATAACTTTAAACGAGCGATTAGATTCAATCCCTCGATTCTCACCTTTTCTCACCTTTCAATCTTTCTCCGGTAGAGCTTCGTGCTGATAACGTGTTAGACAACCTCGCTATCGAATAGTCCGGGGTTGCCTAATAGATCTCAAGTGGAGAACAGAGAGAGAGGGCGAGAGACACAATATGAGGAGGAACGGGTCTGCTTTATTATTCTGTATGCTTGTGTACAATGGGATGACCCCCTGCCTCCTATATATAGCGGTTCTGCTTAGAGATAAGGAAGAGTCCATATAGGATACGAATCCGGTTTCCTAACACACAGAACCGCATCAAAGACCAAAAGCAAATCAACAAACATAGGAAAAACGGACACGCTACCATCTAGCCACACGCGAAAACCCAACCGTAAAGAGAAGCATCCACACTGGAAAACAAAGAACATAAAAGGCCACAAAAATCGAAAACGAAAATAAAAGGGGAAAAAGAGCGGAGACAACAATCACAGGTAAGGATAAAAACGGTCGGTAAATAACTGTTCCGTTTCTATTTTCATATTTTTTACCGATAACGGAAACGAAATTGAAAACCCTGGAAACAGATACATAAACGTATAGTGATGGAAACAAATGCAGAATGAAACGGAGCGGATACGGAAACAAAAACGGAAAATTCCATAAAAACATAGTACAGAATCACAATATACATGACCACAAGAACAATGTAACTCATTCTGCTTCATGATGGACACAAGAATAGTATTATATTCACTGGTATCACTAGAAAGTTTTTTCTCAAATTTGTTAGCTGAAAGCTCGTTATCTGTCTCTCATATCAGACCATCGTATCCTCCTCATATCATTATCATCGACATCGTTTTGCTTCACCAACTACAAAGGTGTAACATCCTAAAATTTGTTTATTATTGTTTGATGCTCATTTATGATTTTATAAGATTTACCGAAGATTATAAATATCATTTTGTTATTTTTAGATTTATAAAATTAATTTATTCATAAAAAATAAAAATAAAATTGTACTAAAAATAATTTTTCTATGTACAAAATATTCTAAAGTATTTTTGAGAATTTTTTTAGAATTTTTGAACTCTATTTGATATTTTATATAACGCTATTTATATTTACAAAATTATTTTAGTTTCAAAAATAAATGTAAACGCTCCTTTCTTCTTTTTAGGCCAAGCTTATTTTCTTTTCCGGTCCATTTCTGTTTTTAAATTTTGGTTCCACTTATATAAAATTTTTGTTTCCATTTTTCTCAGGAACGATTGAAAATTTTCTGTTTCGTTTTCAATCCTAATTACAGGTGGCATCAAGAAAGAATGGGGGACAACACTGACAAAGCACCGCGAACATCGAACTCATTATGTATTACTCCCTCCGTCCGTATTTGATGAACGTATAAGCAAATTATACGCTTCCAATATTGATCAGTGTATAACGTTCGGCCGAAGGCTGCGGCGTCTCGGGATTAGCGACGTGCGGGGCAGATCATGCATGTATATGCGGCGGGCCAAGCGAAGCGACACCGGCCAGCTCATTCTCTCGATGCGGAGTGGAGTACATAGAGATTATAAGTGCACACAGTTTATACGTTGATCAAATACGGACGGAGGGAGTATTAACCACGTCGTTGTCAACATGGAGCCTACTATGCATGCACCAAATATAGAGTTGTAGAAGAGGCAACAAAAGGAGAAGCTCAACCGACGACGAACGACCAACAGCAAAAGCGAAACGAAATCGAAATGCAACGAAGGGGAAAAAAGGGAAGAAACAGCTGCACTGGAACCTCAAGCCGAAGGCTCGTGACAGAAGCAAAGCTGGGGACTGAACGACCGATGGGGAACGAGCGACATCGAATACAACGAGGCACCGATGGAATCAAAAGGCGAAGAGGACCCCAAATCATGTCCCTTGAAGGGCCACCGCGTGGGGCCGGCGCCGGATCGGCAGATTAATCATCGCGGGCTCCAAGTTTAAGACATCGCAAATATTTATTAAAAAAAATCACACCAAGCTCAAATAGGGCACTCCCAGTCGCACATACATGATAAGATTTCACAAATGGCAATTGCAGTTAATTTAAAATGATCAATTATATTGCTGTACAACACAGGAAAACTCCACACTGGACGGGAAAATGTGTCAAAATACTAATCAGGCCCTCAAGAGGCAAGCTACAAGCAAAGCATCTGGCTAGCTTCTTTAAAACTGTACCGAAAAACTCTGCAAGAATGGGTTGGCCAGGAACGGGGGTTACAAAATGTCGGCCCCGCATCATGTAGTGCGTCTGACATACCTGATACCTATCTACAAATAGCATGACTATGCCACAAATTTACATTGAATTATAATGGTCGGTATTTCTCATAGTACTGTTACTGCATTTAGAGTGGTTCCATAGACCCACTCTTTAGCCTCTCCATTCGTGCTTGCAGCCCAGACAATGCTCTCTCATCCATGGGTGGAACATTACTTTGGGCTTGGGGTTCACCTTCCAATCGTGTTGACCTTCCATTCATACTCACCAACGGCCGAGTCTGGGCTCCATCGAAATTGCCTCCTACAGCTGCAGCTTGAATGCTTTTCATCCTTTCCCTAAGAGCATCCAACGTCCCTGCTGGCATAGAAATAATAATTCCAAAAGTCAGATGACAAAATAGCAATGTTGATACCCATATACAGTGAGACATGCAGGTGCAAGGAGGGAGACCTGAGGATTGGTATCTATCGATCTGTTGGTCAGTAGATTGTAACCTAGAATCAGAGTCTCCAGGGCCTCTGAAGGTGTGTGTGTCACCACTGGCGTAATCTTCATTAGTATCTATTTTGCTATTTAATGATTTTGTGTGAACAGGGGAAGGCGCAAATTTTGGAGAGGGGATGGATGCTATTGGAGGTGGCGTTGATAATGGAAGACTAGAGGGTGTTCTTCCAGCTGCGGCATTCTTCTCCACCTGCATGCACCAAAAATACAATTTCTTGTATCTAATTCAAAATTATCAAAACAAGCTTAAACCCCTCAAGGAGTGAGATTACAAACCTGAGCTAGCCCATCTCTGATGTAGGTTCTAAAAGCTTCACTTGCATTCTGAAGCTGAGCAAATATATCAACCTGCAAAATGCATATTCTTGAATCAGGCACTAAAATGGAAAAAGACAGATCGAAATATGACCAACTTTGAAGGGAAACATACATGACAAAAGATCAACTGAAACAAATTAACAGCTTAAACCTAGAGTCTTTCAGATTTAATTTTCCAAAGAATTAAAATGTATGCAACCTATGCTATTCTCAACATCAATTGCAATTCTTAACACGAGAGCATAAACCCAGTTAATTCAACATAATTCCTAAAAACAACACCTAGGTTCATGAAACTTTTAGAATTCACTTGACCCGTCAGGCCAAAGCAGGACAGTAAGTATCAAACTTGACAAGGAGTAATACCTTCGGGTACAGCTGGGTTATCCGGTAGAGTTCATAAAGACCAATTGTACATGTTTGTTTGTCACCAATTTTCTTGAATACTGCAGCAAGCTCTTGCTGATCATACCCAAAAGAAAGGTGAAACAGAGCGTCAAATTACTGTGTAAAGTTGAATGTAGCCATTTCACAAGCGTGAGGAAGTAAAAAGAGCAAAGAAGTGATTGTACCTTCAATTGCGCGTCAGCTGAATGAGTGGATGGATTTGGACTGTTTGATGCAGCATCACCCCAGTGAGTTTGGCCCATAGGTCCAGAAGGCGTCAACATTCTAGCTGCTGCAAGGGTCTAGGATGACCCAATAATATTGTTTAGAAAAAGAAGGGTGAGCATAAAAGCTTTTGATGGAACAGTAAAAAAGCGTGATACTGCAAGTTTTACCTGAAGATTAAGGTCAATGTATGCCAGAATGATTGGCTGAGGTTCAGCATCAATAGGAACCATTGAAAGATGACCTTTTATTGCTGTACCTCGAAGCTTTACAAGCTCATGCAACACAGTTTTGACCATTCTTAGCGGCTTATCATCAGCTCCAGCCCTACATAATATGCAAAGCATCAATATGTATCTAAAATCCAAAAATAAATCAATTAAACAGCTAAATATTCAACTCCAGATAACAGCACAAACCTTCTCCGTATCTCTTCCATTCCTAGTTCTTGTAAGTAAATATGAATGCTTTGAAGAATGCGATCAAGGTCAACTTCATACATTGTACTCTGAAGAACCTGAAAGATGGCATATGCCATCAGAAGTAATGTCCCGTAGAGATTCACGACAATTGATAACAAATAATCACATACCTTCGTCAACTTAATTAAGCATTTAACAACTAAATCTGAAAACTTCTGATTTTTTATAGCAAGGGGCTCTGATGGAGTAGGGGATGGCCATCTTGAAGGGTCTAAAGGCCTCAGTAAAGTAATTAGCACAACGAACGAGGATGTTCTCTCGGCATTATCCTGCTCAAAATAGGATCATTATAAAAAGAGCAGGTAGCAAGCAAAATTGAGCATGAAAAGAAATATACAGACCAGAATCTTAAGCATTAAGACATTGAGAGCCTTAAGTAGTTGACTGCCATCATCCATAAGAGGAACTCTTTCATCTAAAAGCCAAAGTAGTAGCTCTGTGATAAGGTTATCTAGGGTACCCTCCTTCACAGCATGAGCAAGTCGTTTGATCTGGAAAGTCTGTATAACAACCAAGAATCTATAAACAACATTTAACCAAACAAAAAACAAAATATGGGTGAACATAAACTCATCAACAAACCTGCATGAGAGTATTTAAAACATATTTGCAAGACCTTGAGGAAGCCCCAGATAGGCTGAAATTAAATGTTTTTGGAACCTGAAAGATTTGTCATCATCAGAGTTAGCAAACATCAAAAGTGACTTTTGAGAAAACAATGAAGGCTTACCATAACAGACAAGCATGAAACTAATCTGTCAGCTTCCTTGATGAGATCATCAAGCACGCAGCTTTCAGGATCTACCGCCTGAGTTAGCTCATGGCATATGACTTTCATTCCTTCAACAGACTGCATACACAAAAACATCTTAGACTAATGTTTGCGTTACAGTAGTTAATGTACAAATATGTTGAAGCAAGTAGGTTCTTACAGCTAGATACCACAATATAGAATTAGCTAGATACCACAATATAGAATTGAAAAAAATAAACACAGTGCATCAACGGGAGGCAAAGACATCGTAGAACTATGGGAAGTGAGCAACAGCATGACCTGCTCAGGCAAACCTAAGGCAACAATATCAAGAGCTTCACGCCAGTCTGCAGGACCAGTTGCCATCTGCCTCGGTACCATATGCCTATCCATATGGGGATCAGCATAACCAAAGTTTTCCCTATTGATAGACAAGCATACACCAGTAGAGTTACGTTATGAAATACAGAGAATGATGAACAGAGAAATAAGATAACTGGAGCACCTTGAGATCATTGATCCTGCCATTGGACGGGAAACCACTTCCCCACTTTGTTCTGCTGCATCGGACCTATATCCCAAAAATGAAAGAAAATGAATAAATAAAAACACAATGTCATCACAAAACAAGCAAGAAGTTAAACAGTTATGTTTTCGCTCAAAATTTTCAATCTTGCATCTTTCAGTCCTCAAAGTAGGGAGAGGAAGCAATAAAGAATATATTACACATCACAGGAAAACAAATGGCATGATTCAAAAACAATGAACTAACCCGTTCTCTCTAACTGAACGCCTCAAAGCTGCTCGAGCATCGCCAGGCCTTCCTTCTCTCCTCTTGTCCATTTCTCGAGCCTGACATTATACCATCAAACAACATGAATATAAATCCCTTGACTGCATCAGGTGATTGTGTAATTTTACATTAAAAATACTAGAAAGGTATTGTGGGGGAATAGATAGTAACCTTCCATTTAAACCTATCATCGAGCATACTTCTTTGAGCATCTGAAAGTTTTCCAACATATCGCCATACATCGTCCCCTGTTTCACCAGAGAGAGTAGACCAAGAGGCTCTCGCAAATCAATATCACAACATTTTGCAAAGACATAACTGCAGCTAATATGTGTAATGTGAACATGCAGCGATTAGACACTTTGTGCAAATATGCAAGCATGCATGTTCGACGGATAAAATACAATTCTCAGGAGTAATGGCACAAGAGCTTGTGAAAGTTTCCATCATTCATTAGTAAAAAAGAGAACATCCAATTTTGCAGTAGGGCTAAGGGTTCAAAAATATTGCAAATATTGGCCAGATAAGTACCAAAAAAACAGTTAGAATATAGCATGAACTATCTTCTACTGAAGAAAAGGAGAAAGGACAGACCAAGGTTCTTATAAGCAGTGGCAAGTGTATTAAGAGCAGCTTTCCTGATTTCACCATCGCGCTCTGCTGTTAATGCCGCAACAGATGGCAAAATTTTCAACAACCCACTAACCTGCAAGAAAGCATGACCTACAAGTAAGCAAGACCATCTACCAACAACCACAAAGGGGAAAAAGGTAGTGATCCAGACCTCAGTGCCAAGATGGTCCATGAAATATCCAATAATATCAACACACTCTATCCTAGTTCGGTTATTCTTGGAGCGAAGTCCCTCCAAAATATAGGGAAGCAGTTTTGAAAGAGAATACATGTTGACCATTTGCTTTATCAGCTCCCCCATTTTCTCCCTGACTTTTTCAATGTTGTGACCAGACTGCAATGCATCAGTTGTTTAGACATGAAATGAAGTAGTTAAAAACAGCAACCACACATTGCAATACTATATAAGAAGAAAAAAATTGTAAGTTCCAAAGCAAAATGTAATGGGAAAAATATCCCCAGCCATGTTTCTAATGTGAAGATACAATACTAAAACTAATCATTTTTTTGTACAGCTTAACATTCAATGGTACCTTCTCTATAAGGCAAGGAAGGAAGATTGCAGCTTCTGCTTCCGTTAGCATGTAAGACTGATCTTTCAGAACATCAAAGAGCTCAGGAAGAAAGTCAAGCACCTAAAAGTCAAAATAACACAAAATACACAGAAAAATTAAGTTATAGTGCTCCAACAAAAGATAATAAGGCTTATACGAACGCAACTAGCACGATGACTATTTACCTTCAACAAACATGTTGTGTTAGATTCACAAAAGCGCAAGACAAACCACCTTAATAGTATATCAAGAAGCTCGATCACTTCTTTCCCACTTGAAGGCAGCGCCTGCACAATTCGATAGCATCACAATGAAACACTCATATGAGCTAGGTTGCATAAATGCATAGTAAGTTTGCATGGAGATAACTTCCAAGATTGTCATCAATTTCCAACCTTCTGTAGCAACTCAATACCATCTATTTGCCTCTTAAAGTCAGAGTTCCATAATCGCAAGCTTACATCTTCTCGGAAATGCTTAAATAAATCAACCTGCAGATGAAATTTTATTTGAAAGAAATCAGATGAGTCGTTCACATGATGTTAAATACCACAATAGGCAAAATGAACTGCCGGTGCACACAGGTGGGAAAAAAAGAGAAGTTCAGGAAACATCAGATCAACATGTCTAAGAAACGTATAAAACATATTGAAACACTATATTATTCTACACTGCATTACAGAAGGAGATATTTGCTACAAAAACTAATATCAGCAGGACCATGTGCATACTTCTGGATAGTATGAATATAACATCCACAGAACCTCACGAAAGGAGGGTAAGTTGCTTGAGATAAAAACGAACAGATTCCATGATTCAATTTAAAATAGCATTAGTGAGAACAGATTCAAAGATAAATTCCAAGCCAACATTAGTTAGATATAAAAGGGCATGTTGCTCCCCAGTCAACAACAGTCAGTATACCAACTTTGGACACCAGCACATCTGCTAGGTTCTGCTTCTTATTAACCTGCTATACAATTGTGTAGAATAGCATCTACTAGACTACTATTGTTTGCATCAGATTAAGTTGCATGCAACTGTTGTGTATACAGATTTCTCATTGAAAGTGAGTCGGCATCACCGAAATGTAACAAAGAGGGTTTTGCTTGCCATATAATAGTTGGTATTACCAGCTTCTGCTCACCATTATCCCTAACAGTGATCAGCTAGGTGTATGGTTTTGCTTATTAAACAGGTTATGTTGCAACTAACAAATGCAACAAGCTTAAAACAGTTCTCTTTCTACAACACAAACCTTCAGTTCATCAATCAGCTCACGACGTGGTTCTTCAAACTTGAATTTACGTACCAAAACGCGTCTCTCTCGCTCTTCCTGAACAATTAAATAAAAATATAAGAATTCAATGCACGACCTTGAGTCTTGAGAGGTTGCAGGGCTCGATGATTGCATACCTTGTTTGAGTCCTTAATGTTAAATAATGCCTGAGATTGTAACGAGTCTTGAGCAGAAATCATAGTAACGGAGGCCCTTGTTGGAACTCCTCTCTGATAATGAAAAATAACAGTCAGAAAAGGGAATCATTTTCCACAATGACACGGACAACGAAGTCACGCACTTGAGATACAGCTTTGCCAACATTAGACCCACGATCATTCGGACCATGTTTGCCATTCTTCAAAACTCCTTTGGATGCTAAGCTCATGCTTGTTGTCACCATCTTCACAGAATCAGAAATCCCTATTTAAACGATGCAGTAATACCGAATCAGTATAAACATACCAACAAGAGTTGAGAAAAACTAGTGTAAAACGATATTCTGTAAGACACCTTCGTGCACAGTGGAGAGTTTCAACCGCTCAGCTACAATGGCCAAAGTAGGTGACGGCAAATCTTTCAAGCTCTTTGCAACCTACACCAAACAATGTATTCCGTCATGTGAAAATGTTTTGAGAAAATGGACAAGTGAATAACAAGAATATATAGGATTAAACCATACCACTTCTTGGCCACAAATTTTGAGAATTTCATTCATAAAGGATTCAGCAGATTTGCGTACTTCAGAAGATTTATCCTTTTGGATAGAAGGATATAGCCATCATTAGAATTCGAATGAGCTACAATATGGCTATAAATAAATGAATACCAATAAAATAATTCAATTATTTGACTAATACCATCAAAGAAGATGCAGACGGCTTCAATAAAGGCAAAGCTTCAGATGGATCACTCATTTTTGAAACATGCTTAGATAACCAATCAAAAAGATCTTTTCGCCCTTCTGATCCAGTTTTCTGATCACCCAAAGTCACTGTAATATATGGAACCATCTTATCAAGTTGAGCAGCAGCAACCCATGAATCTATAGCAGTCAATGTGCACTCTCGCATGTGCTTCTTATTGTCACCGAGACACTTTAGCACATCTGCCAAAATACCCTTCATAACATAAAGTTACCAGTTATTATAGATGCAAAAGAACAATAGTAAGAAAATATAAACACAAAAGTAGATTTGATTCCAAACCTTGCTTGATTTTTCAACAGAAGGGCCCATAGCAGATGCAAGACCACCAATCGTCGACAAGGTCGCCATCACTAAATTTTTGTTGCTGTCATAAAGACGGCCTCTTAGCGCTGTGAACAGGTCCACTGCAGTTCCAAGACCAAGACAATATGGTATAACTTAGATGAATATAACCCAACAAAACACATTCAACATTAGTTTGAGAAAACAATGAACCTGTGCCTGTCGGCTGAATGCGTTTATGAGCCTCCTCCACAATTCTGTTGACTGCATCTATGGACTCCAGCCGTAGCTGTCACATAAGCACAATATCAAAATAAAATGCAGGCAAACTTACAGAATCAACCAAAGAGGTTAAAAAGAGAAACCATATAACTGTCTAGAGTACCTTCCAGTCTGGACTCCCCAAATTTTTCAGTAAAGTAGGTGTTATCTTAGCACTTATGTCTTCCCTGGGCAGCCCATCAGATGAGGCAGCAGATGTAGAAGATGCAGTATCCAAAGCTCTTACTGTTCTCTTCGGAGCAGCAGCAGCACCCTGTTAATTGAACCAAATTGATGTTAATGATAAAAAAAACATGAAATGAACACAATGTCCAAACAATGACTGAGACACGGCATACCTCAAATGGATTCTTTTCATATTCAGCATCCAAAGCACTAAGAAGGGCCGGTTTGACATCACTTAAGAAGCCTTTGATATCTGCAGGAAGGTTTATTTCAAAAACATATAATCGGTGCATTCATCAAGCCATACTTAAATTAAGAAATGAGTGAACAACCTGGTCCTACAAACTTATGCAGCATCCCAATCAATTTGATAGTTGAATTTCTTGTTGCAGCAGTGCTAGATTGCAGACCAATGTCTTTGCAAAAATCAAGCATATCCTGCAACGATAAAGACTTGAGAACAAGAATGCAGTGACTTTATAAGTGTAATGAAAACATACAAAGCAAAGTGCACCTTTAGCTTTAGATTGGAGATCCCAAAGTCTTCTACAGCAGAGACTATCCAAAGAATACCCTCACTAAGAACCTTTGGATTCTTGTGCTCTTTCATTATTTTGTATAGCTACAAAAAATGATAGGCATAATTATGGCAGTTGTTGAATAGCAGACCAGGAGCAAGTGATACGTAAACTATTGCTTGTTGTAATATTCAATATCATAAAACAGAGATCTTCACCGTCAACAACAACAATCAAGCCTTTTATCCTAAACAAATTCGGGTAGGCTAATGTTACTTTTAGAAGCATTAAATAAAATTGAAAAAATTTCTACAGTTCATGCACTGAGATTCATACGTGATAACCTCAGCACCAAAGGAGAGTCATGCTAAAAGTGTGAACATGCATAACAGGACATACAAAACTGCAGTGGTGGCTTTATTGTAAGTTATCTCGTACCCTTTCAAACACAAATCCCGGACCTACTGACTCACAAAAGGCGGTGAGACATTTCATTGCATGGGCCCGAGTTTTTATATCAGCAACCCTTTCACTTATGCCTGAGAGAAAATAGCAATTTTGCAATAATCAGCATTCTATAAGACAAGCAATAATAGGATGTGAAGAGGTACAATGTATGATCAATAAGAAGGCTACATGTAATCTGAAAGCTATGCAGACAAACCAAGAAACCTCCAAGATAAAATGTAAAGATCAATAGAATAAAATTCTGACCATAAACAATATTCCGAGATGAAACTACATTGGATTTGAATAAAAAAATGTTGACAATTATTGCTTTAAAAACTAACATATGATGAAATTTGTCCAAGGCCAAAGTAAAAATTCTTTCAGAGATTTTCCTAGTTGCCAACTTTTGCTCAAAAATATTTGTGCACCAGTGCAAACTAACTATTGTTACATTTATTGGCATAAGGTGCAAGTAGGTAGTTAAAACAAGTTTTTCAGTTTTTCTTTAGACATGAGCAGCTTAAATTATAGGCACTGTTTGCGGAAGCCTTCTCAGGAATTAGGACTATCAGAGAATCTTAGGGCCCATTTCTAGTGAGAAGCCGAAGCCCCACTCCAGTGTCTCAGAGAAGCTCAGCCTTCACAAACAGGGACTTAAGCGAAGAAGTGAGTACATAGTCTATGCTTACTTATAAACCCAATAACCAAAAGTACAGCTGGAAAATAAACACGTGCAACAAGCAAATCGAACTTGGTAGGCACAAAATTGACCAAGCTTGACATCGACTTGACTAGCCTAGTACATTTATGAATATACTGCACTATACTGCCTCTGGTCACAATAGTTGTCGTTTTGGACATCGACATGGTTTTCAAAACAAAGCTTTGACCACTAATTTCTATAATAATATATTTATAAAACCCAATAAATTTATAATATTATGAGTACTTTTCGAGACAAATCTATACATATGATTTTCATGTATCTAATTTAAATATTTAAAAAGATGTTGACAGTAAGTTTCGAAAATTTGACTGCATCTATATGTCCAAAACAACAACTATTTGTGACCGGAGGGAGGACTCGGCACCCAAGTCTCATGATATAATGTTTATTGTTAAATAATTATGCAGTGTCACCAAGCTTAGTACAAGCCAAATTTGAGCTTGTGTCAAGCAAAAACTCACTAATGCAGTCTTATGTCATTGAAATGTTGCCAAGTCTAATTGAGACAAGCTAATGCCATTTCAAGGGTAAAGTACCAGCAAAGTAAAAGTACCAGCAAAGTTAAAGTACAAACTGAAGTAAGAGGAGCTCATACCAAGGAGGCATAGAACGACACATCGCTTTGGAAATTTGTTTACAGTAGAGGCAATGTACGTGATGACCTCTATAACTTGCTGTTGAACCTGTTTCAGTTAAAATATACAGGACAATACTTCCATAAGGAAGGAAAAGGAAGAATTTTTCCACTCAATACAAAATTATTAGTAATTACCTGCACATTCTTTTCACTCCATCCAGGCACAACACATAATAATCGAACCAAGAGTTCAGCGGATTTGTCTAGTTCTGAAAGATTTTCCACGTCCTGCTTTAGCAAGCCAATAGCTGCCAAATAGTACAATATTAGGGTCTGACCGTAGACCACAGACGTCAAGGTTTAGAAGAAAATATTAGAACAATACCGAGACAAGGTATAGCATATAAAGGAATGGAACAGAAATGGTAATGAGATCAAACACTGTTGCAACAATATTTCCTTGTTTAAGTATAGCATAGATGATAGATGTAAAAGACACAACTAAAAGCTTATTCTTCCAACCCAAGCAAAATAAAGAATTAAACAGGCAGCACGGGATCTTTGGTAACCTTCAAGGCGCTCTTTCCAGACATTGCTCTTTAATTGGGAAATTGTCTCTGTTTTTACAACAGAATTTAACCTCTCTTCAATTTCTTCCAAACTCATCTCTGCTGGCTGCAAGAAAACAAATAAATAAACAAGTAAGTTTGCATCTCATAATTGTCCCTCACATCAGTAGGGCATTACGGAAATATTTTCAGCTAAATACATGCGGTTTTCAATGTTCAAAAAAGCACTAGGCGGTAGGTGGGCGGAGGCCCACTGCCTAGCGCCTAGCCCGCCTAGGTGGTGCCTAGGCGCGCCTAGGCGGAAATCGCAAAATGACAGTCACTTACTCGGTTGAGACTACTACTCACTTCAGAGTTTACCTAAACTCCTCAAGATTTCAATCAGTTCACTTCAGAGTTCGGACTACTACTCACTTACTCGGTTCACTAGTTTACCTAAACTCCTAAAGCGCCGAAGGAAGAGCTGGCGCGGGAGGACGGGAGGAAGAGCTGGCGCGGGACGACGGGAGGAAGAGCTGGCGGCGCGGGCGGCGGGGAGGAGCTCGCGCGGCAGCGACAAGGAGCTCCCACAACGATGGTGAGGACGAGATCGCGGGCTCGGGGTCACGGCGAGGACGAGCTCAGGCCGCGGGAAGACGAGATCCTGTGGCGGTGACCGAAGATCCGGCAGCGGGGAAGACGAGATCTGGCGACGCGACCGAGGATCGACGGCGACGGCGACGCGACCCATGTTTTTCCCTCTTCCTCCGACCCAGCGCCTAGCCCGTCTGCGTCTCCGCCTTTTCACCGCTCAACGCCGCCTACTCCTGCCTACACGTCCGCCTAACGCCGTCGAGCTCCGCATAAGCGGCTCCTCCGCCTAGAGCACGCTTTTGTGCCAAAGCGAGGAGGAGGGCCGCCGCCGTGCGCCTAGGCGCCGCCTTTCACCGCCTTTTTGAACACTGGCGGTTTTATTATCCTTATGGTAAATTCAAATACTAGAAGTCTGGACATTATACTTCGAGTGTAGACTATTTATAAATTTTCCAGAAAAATTGGTTAGACAATTGACAAAGATGTGTGAATGTGTACTCTAGACAAGCAACTAAAACATCTTACAGATTGCATAAACATGCAAATCATGAAGGACTTTGCTTGTAAGAAGGAAACGGATTCAATTCAGAAGCAAGTCACCTCATTACCTCAACATCTTCAATCTGCAGAGCAGCAGAGGTCTTTGACTGTGGTCCACCATCTGTCTTTTTTGCAGCAGTAGATTTTGCTGGTCCAGATTTCTTAGTAGTGGCCTTAAAACAAGAAAAAGAAAATCCATCAAATATCAAATATTAACATGGTGGCAAAATTCAACGATTAGAAACTCAGACATGGTATACAATATGCACATACAAGAGCAGGAAAAAACAATACTAACCACTGCCTGGGCAGGCTTCTTTCCACTAAGCATGCTTGCAGCAGATCTCCTCATCGATAAGCTATCTGTAACCTACACAAACACAGAGTAATTCATAATTGGTTTGTCAATTGCTATACCAAGGTACACTTATACAAGCATTTTAAGCTCTAGTCATGAAAAGATGTTATTATGATAAACGTGGTGGGTAAAAACTTCAATCCTTATGCTTCTTGCGGTAGTGTGGTGGCTTTTCAATGCACTTTTAGTTTTCTATTTTTGGATGTAATAGCAACCTGAAAGCATCTTTTTTTTAGCTATAACAGCGGAATCTTACTGGAATTGATAAATTATTGTAAGTTGTAACAAACTAGATTCCATAGTGCAGCACAGCACAACAACCTCGGATTGAGCCTTAGAAGAGAAGCTCGACAGACTACAGGATGTAATGTGTTTTAAACTTGTAGAATCATCACTCCTACAAATATTTGAGTTGGTGGTCATGGTGGGTCTACCTTGAGGATCTTTAGTGGATGGATCTGTGTATACATATGCATGTGCCTTGGAGGATATTCTTCGAAACATGGGATCATCTACGCATGTGTATGCATAGATTTTTTTTCTAAAATAATACATTTTTACAATAAAATTGCAGAAAAAAATACATTAAAAAACAATTACATAAATATACCACTATCGCCAATTCATTTGGGGACAGAAGCTTCCCATCAGCCTGTCGCCAAATGAATTGGTGATGGAGTTTATGTAGCCAATGGTTTTGTCGATGATTCATTTAACAGACAGGTCTATTTGGTCGGTAGGCTTATGTCGCCAATTCATTAGACGATAGTGCTTCTGTATATTTATGTAAGAGAAAATGTACTATTTGCCATCGAATAACTCCATCTTCTATGATTTGCCACCAAATAAGTCCTATTCCATTCTATGCCATTGGGTTTCAGTTTTTACCTACTATATGCCATCGCCTTCACAACCACTCCGTTAGGCTTGTTAAGTTTTTCAAAATTGCCCAAAATGCCCCCGTATTCTCCTCTGTTACCATCACCGAAATTGCCCAAACAGTGTTTGCATGTGACAACTGAGGGCAAAATGGTCTTTAGCAAGGCCTAACAGAGGGGTTGTGAGGTCGGTAACGGCGATGGCATATAGTAGACAATTTGAAATCCAATGGCATAGAATGGAATAGGATTTATTCGGTGGCAAATTGTAGAAGAGTTATTCGATGGCAAATAGTATATTTTCTCTTTATGCAATTATTTTTTTCAACGTAGCTTTTCTGTAATTTTATTTAAAACTTGCATTATTTTAAAATATATATATATCTGCGTGCTAGGACTAGTGGTGTGATTCGGCTTGCTTATAGGGTGGGAATTTTTTATGAAATTTCCAAATTTAAGGTTAATTATCTGTGCATGATGGATTTCATATGGTTGATATAGCATGTTGATTTAGTTAAAAAAAAATCAAGTCCCATGGGAAACCAACTCACGTATGTAGGGAAACTCGGATTATTTTGACTCTGAAAGTTTAGAACTTATGGTATAAATTATTTGAGATCTGTTGCAACACACAGGCACTCGGCTAGATAATAGTAAAATCAAAAGATAGGCAAGGTACCTCTCGAGTTGATGTGAGAGCTCCTGAATTTGAGGTAGGCACTGAAATGGTACGGTTTGTACAGAAATCAGTACAAAACAAAGGCATATGTTAAAAGATGGAAAACTATGAAAGTAATAACAGCTCTAACCTGTCCCAGAACATAGAACAGTGTCACTGGTGGAACCAATCATATCTGACAGTTTCTTTTTCCTGACATCATCTAATTTCTCCAGGGATCGTTCCAAGGGTTTCATACCAACCATCTATACAGACAGCAAAAGTACCAAAAATCCCATAGACAGTAAGTAAAATTTAAGGATAGAAAGATGTCAAAGGAAAACATGCACACAAGAAACAAACCTTAGCTATGCCAGTCAAAGCAGAAAATGAAGCATCCCGCACTTCTGGGGTGCCATCATTCAAGCACTAACAATAGAAAATAGAGATAAATGCAGATACATAACAGTAAATACAACAAGAAGAAATCGCAGGCAGTAAACTGAAAAACGGTTATTCACCTCCATACAGATAGGCACATAATCCTTGTGCAACTTTAGGACAGTTGCTTTGTTGCTTGTTTCAATGCAAAATGCAACCCAACTCAACGTTAAGGATCGAACAAGGGGGACCTTGTTTTTTACAGCCACCCGAACATCTGCAATAACACAAAAAAAAAACCCATTTTCTTATTCACATTTGGAGCCAAATATAAAGATGGGAGTTCAGGATTTTCAAGCACAAAAGGACATTACTTTTGAAGTTAAAACACTTTCATTTTTACTTTTTCAGGTATATCTCCATTACTTTTTAAACAAAGTATGCTGCCAATTACATACTGGCCTACTGCAGACTAAACAAGCCTGTCACAATTTTTGGACCACCGGCTAACCATCACAATATTTCTAAGAATGTGACAGACACCGAAATAAAAAATACGACAGTTACCCAAAAAATACTAACCTTCGATCACATCAAGAAGAGTAACACAGCCAGACTTGTGAATTGCTTGAAGCGTTTGACTCAGTGCTTCTGTCATAGTTGGCTTTTTCTCTTTCAGTTTTTCCTGTTTAACACAATAGGGACAAAGCAGGGGGGGGGGGGGATTTAGCTTTAGTTTATCAACATTTTAAGTTAATGAAGCATAAGAATCGCATCAATCAACAAGAACAACAAACATCCTCAGGTGCCAAGCCAGCGGTTATTTTATATAAGAAGATTACGGTTAACCAAGCAAACTTTTCAATTAACTGAAAGTCAGAAACATAGATGAATACAATCCATTGGAAAAGAATAATTTAAAAAACTAACTATTCTATTACACAGTTAAATCACCAAAAATGCTTTTTACACTAAAATACGGTTCGAATATAGCATAAACGAGTAAATCACTATATCATCCTACACAGAGATCCTCTCCGAATGTGTGCATGTTATTATTATCATAAAGCACTGACTCTATACAAACTGGTGCATACCAAAGGCAATCATGGTGCCTCGGTACCACCTGGACACCTAGGCGCGACAATTAGCCAATAGATTATATATTAATTAAATATTTTACTATAATAACAAGAGTACAGTTTATATTTAACGTATTTAGGCCATACATTTCAGCTACAGAAGATCCCCATTGATCTTTTTCATATAGAACCTTGTATTTCCCTCCCAAATCACACTTGGCGAGAAAAGTCGATGAAGCAGAACAGCAGCCCACTGTTCCAGAACACAACTTTTCTGCAAAAAAAAAGGTAAAGTACTAAATAAAAAATAATATTATGACTTCTCCAACTCTGCTCTCACCCTTACTGTGCTATCCCAAGCTCTTTCCCTAGTCCCTTCCATAGTCTCAGCCAATCAGCGACAGCAACCCTATGGTTCAGAACCCTCTCTCCCTCTCCCGTTCCCTCTCTCCCCGCGAAGTTAAATGAATCCCATCCGTGAGAGTGTTTTTCCTCCCAGCCCCTTCCCGGAGCCTAGTCACCCTGGACAACGCTTGGAGCTTCCAGGCGGGCGCCAAACTACCACAAGCGAGGTGATAAGCCTTGGCATCCGTCCGCCACACACCAGATGCCTAGTCTGCAACTAGGCATTGCCTAGGCAACACCGTGACAAGTGACAACTATGATTATACCAACACTAACGAGTAACGACCTTGCGCATAATAAAGACAATTCACAGTTCAAGTGGATCACGCATCCACATGCAAGTTTGAAAACACTTATTGGTCCTATGGCTAAAGTGAAGGGCAAAGGAAAACTCTTACGAAAACACAGAAAACCATCTACAGTGAAAAGCAGGTCGGACATCTTATCCTATCATTTAGAAGATATCAAAAAGCAACAAAATGATTTAGCTAGCAGTAGCATCTATCTATTATAATATTAAAGTAGAGGCAAAAGAAGTCACCACGTTTGCTCTCAAAGCTAGAAATTCCCACATTAATCGGAGGAAAGAAGAAAGATCTACATCATTGATCGTGGTGGGTCCAGATTATAACGGTCTAGATTAAAAGAAAGAGTTTGCCTATTGCACAATACATGATCTAAATTATAACGGTCTAGATTAAAAGAAAGAGTTTGTATTATTTACATTACACAAATATCTAAAATTAAGAGAAATCTATTACAATATTAAAGTAGAGGCAAAAGAAGTCACCACGTTCGCTCTCAAGACTAGAAATTCCCACATTAATAGGAGGAAAAAAGAAAGATTTACACCATTGATCGTGGTGGGTCCAGATTATAACAGTCTAGATTAAAAGATAGAGTTTGTCTATTGCACAATACATGATCTAAATTATAACGGTCTAGATTGAAAGAAAGTTTGTATTATTTACATTACACAAATAGCTAAAATTAAGAGAAATTAGCTAAAAATTCTCACAAAAAAAACATCTAGCCCTTAATCTGAGTGGACCCAGATTATAACGGCTTAGATTAAAAGAAAGAGTCCAAGGATCTCCACCATCGGATGTTATTATTTAAAAGAAAATATCTAATCATCTATCTAGCGGACCCGAGTTATAACGGTTTAGATTAAAAGAAAGAGTCCAAGGATCTCCACCACTTATTTTGGTAGGACCAGATTATAACAGTGCATATTAATCTATATAGATATTAGAGTTATATAAAAAAATACATAATTATAGAAAATATAGTTATATATCAAAGATAATCGTATTATAATATCTTGCCGCGCAATTGCGCAGGTAAATTTGCTAGTTATAATTTAAAGTAGAGGCAAAAGAAGCCACCACGTTCGCTCTCAAAGCTAGAAATTCCCAAATTAATCGGAGGAAAAAAGAAATATCTACACCATTGATTGTGGTGGGTCCAGATTATAACGGTCTAGATTAAAAGAAAGAGTTTGTGTATTGCATAATACAGGATCTAGATTATAACGGTCTAGATTGAAAGAAAGAGTTTGTATCATTCACATTACACAAATAGCTAAAAAAAATAGAAATTGGATTCCATATCATAACGGTTTAGTTTAAAAGAAAGAGTCCAAAGATCTACACCACTTATTTTAGTGGGACCAGATTATAACGGTGCATACTAATCTATATAGATATTAGAGTTATATAAAAAAATACACAATTATAGAAAATATAGTTATATATCAAAGATAATCATATCATAATATCTAGCCGCACAATTGCGCGGGTAAATTTGCTAGTTATTCAAAAAAAAAAAGGTAATTCTACTTACAAGTAAAACAGGAAGCAGAATCCGTGAACTTCCAGAAAAATGAGTTCTTAAACCTTTAGCTAAATTCCCTATAGCTTGAGTAGCTTCCACTGCAACAGCCAAATTAACATCTGTAACAAGCTGCAATAGCCAAAAAGCACAGAAAAGCAAGCGAATCAGAATTTACAATGTACAAACATGATTAGAAACAACTTCATGATAGCGCCCAGGCTCTTGAATACCTCTCTGTAGATCAAACTAGCAACAACAGATGGGCAAGAAAATGGAAGTATGAGAAAATAAACAAAAGGCTACTTCTATCACAAAATGATCTCATAAGTCAAGAGACTTCTAAAACCACATAATACAATCTCCCTAAGAATGCTTCCTGTGGCAGTTAATAATAACATGGGGGCATGTATGTTAGAAGGGGAAAAGAGGATTTTTCTTATAAAATATAAGGAAACAGGGAAAAAGACAAGTAGATGAGTCACAATTCACAGCAAACTTTTATTTTTATGTTTCTCCTACGACAAAGGAAAGCAAAACATAGTTGCCATCAAGAAAGCAACTTTGAAACGAAATCACATACCATGTCATGCTAACCAAGAACGTAGAATTTCAGTGCAAAATGGCTGCAAATTTGGATGTATGAAAATATCATAAAGACTTTAAGCTAAGATTAACCTTTTTAAGTGTTCGACAAACTTCATGAAAATCACCGGGAGCAATTTTTTTCGTTGAAGCAAGTTTAGTTAGCTCCGCCACAGCATCCCTTCTTTCGGACCATTTAGTTGCTTTCTGGTATCACATGCACAACACAATGACATCAAAATTAATAAAATAGTAACAATCTTTTGCTATGATGGTGTAACAAACAGTGTTTGTAGGCAAGTCAGATCACATACCACACCATCCCAAAATCCAGACTTTTCAAGTGGAGTTAAAATATCTACAGGATCTACAAGATCATATTCGTCGATCTCCATAGGGGCTGGAAGTACAATTGTGTCAGTACTCTCATGGTAAATGTAAAAGGCAGCAAGCTTGTCAATAGAAATGAAAATAACAATAAAATTGCTCCTCAAAATAACAGACCATCTGGAGCTGCTTCTTCAGAAGTGTTAGCGTCTGTTGTCTCTGGCACTGCTTCCTCCTCAAACTCCTTTTCTTGTTCGGATCTAGTAAATAATGTTTAAATCATCTCCACTTTCAATACATGATCAGCCAAGTAGAAGAAATATAAACTTATGGTACATGCCACCGCATGAGCATGGTAAAACAAAACAATCTCACGGTATATTGTCCGAGAGATCCATAGATGTTTAATAACATACACAAAAGTCAAAAAAAAAATCAACACATCTCTTAGGGCACAAAAATGTATTCAACAAGCCAAAACATCAACATATTTCTTGGGGCCCAGAAACTAACATTTTTTGCAGTACCCCTAAAGAACACTCAAAAGAAGGTTTTAAGCAAATTGTGGATGTACCACATGATTTGCCCCCGTTGAACCAACCTATGAAAGTCCACTTCACATCATTATCATTCCACAGCTAGCATATTGCAAATATGTAGTTGATTCTCCACGCTTACAATCATTATTACTGGGTGAGAAAGAGAGCTAACAAAACAAACAGCACTTAGGTGCAACCAAACAGTAAAGCATAGCAGATTCTATATTCAGTTTGGTCTATGCAGCAAGCATGAGATACTTTGGCCAATATATCAAACATTTCATCTGATCAATCCATTCTCAAATATAAGTCCTTTTGGTAAAAGAGCAGCCAAAATTTTCAGCTTTGACCACTACTATATTACAAAAGCATCTAGATTAGCCACATGTAAATGACATCGATGTGCTCATTTTCAACAGTGATCTCATAATATTGTAGTTAAGGTTTTTACCAGTACATTGTGATAAAAAAAATAGTGATCAAGTAGTATCTTAAAGGCCATAAAAAAACGACAACTTATGCTTGAGAACGGGGTAGTAACTTTTTATGCTTCCACGGTCATAACTAGAACACATGCACAAATAACATCATACAATCAATCCTGACATCTTGTTTAACTTCAGTTGGTTCAATGAATTTCACTTATCAATTATACACCTAATGACCTAACAAACAATTCATATAATTATCTACAGCAGTACTTTAACATTCGTGGTTGGATGGCGGAATATTCAATTGCTTAATATGTAAGTTCCTCATCCAAGGATCTAGTTTGCAAGCCAAATACCCATATATTTAAAAGTATCTAGTTAAGTAAAAAGATGGCAATAAAATCTAATACAATAAGATTATGAGATGCTTACATGATATTTGTTGTTATGTAGAACAGTAGAAGACAAATTAAGAATGGGTTATTAACAAATAGCTTGCAATATGGCCCTCTACTCTTAACAAAACAATCAGACAAACGCAAGGCAAACATAAAAGAGCTACAAAACATATTCTGTGGCATTCATCATAGTTCATGTAGAATCATGATACAGCCTGAACCTAGAATTTAGATATCAATTTGCCAAGGTTAGGTCAGAAATTTCATGTAAAGCCAAACATATCAGACACAGATGTTCTTTAAAAAAAGAAAATCACCTTATCTTACGAGTTGGCTTAGCAATTCCTGAGACGTTTGCTAGCTCTGCTTCTAACTCTTTTTTCTACAAACAAAAGGAAGCATGGTTATAATATTCACTCATAATACACATTATCAATATAGGTATTGTACTGGTACGAATAATCCCACCATTGTATCTCTCATCTTCTCAAATAAAATTGCTTTTACAGGCTCTTTGCCGATCCATCGACAAAGCTCAAGCGTCAAACCCTTGGAAGAAGCCCGAACATTCTGGTCTGGATGATCAAAAAGCTCAGCAAGCATCTTTAGAATTTTTTTGGGTGGTACTACCTTAGCTCCGAATTCACTAGTAAGAAAAAAAGATGTCAGAGGAGTTTACTAAAAATTGTCACAGCAGGGAGCCAAAATATAAGCTAGGAACTTACCTAAGTGCTTGAAACATCACGTCAATAGCAGGTACAACAGCTTTAGCCACTTTGTTTTTTACAGCCTTCTCCATGGATTCCTGGTAGCACAACCATTTAAGTACGTTTGAGCATGCTAGCATTCTATAAATATTAAATACTAGAAGGAACATGCTGTAATAGAAAGAGATAAGAAATCTTTTATATGGGTTGAGTAAGCAACTAAAGAAGAAAATATTAAACAAAGGCCAGTCATCAATGCGTTGCAGCAAGATACAATCATATCACCAGAATAAATCCTTCTCTTAGAAATATTGAGATTAAACAACAAACTCTCAGAATGTTGAAGCAATCAAGCAAGTATTGGCAAAGAAATGATAACAGAGATATCATACAAAGCTTATATGTATCAATGAGTGGGAGCTAGTTTTACTATGTATATGCTGACTTGAATAGTTGTACTAAAAGGTAAACTTTTATCTTAAAATGTCTACATCCCAACAGTGTTATTAACATGTAATTGTGTGAATACACATATACCATCTCCATCCAAATAATTCTCCAGATAGATCTGTATACCTCTAGACCACCACCACCGTCGTTATAATGAATCTCAGTTGAACAAAAACTCCAGTTTCATAGTGTTAGACAGTATCCTAGTTACCTAATATAAGAGATTGCTAAAGCCTTGTATAGATATTGTTAGCCTTGTATAGATATTGCTTTATATAGGTTTTCCTTCTATATCCCCATGTACATGCATATATTCTGGCTCATTGGTCTCATGTTGAATACAAGTGCTCTCTTCATAACATGGTATCAAAGAATTAGGTTCTAGGGTTAGGGCTCACTGGCGTTTGCACTTGCGTCTTTTTTTCGGCGACTTTTCTCGTCACCTTGCCCAACTGCCGACCATCTCCCGGCCGGCCGCCCCCCACCTTCTCTTCTGCTGCAGCTGCAGCCAGGCCTCCTCCCCATCGGTCAACTCCGGATCGACCACCGCGCCTCTCCGGCTTCCAAGCCGCCGGCGTTGCCTCTGTCTTAGGCCTCCGCGCGTCCTCCGCCCGCGACGCCTCTGAGGGCGGCCCTCCTTCCGCGCCGCCCGAGCCCAGCCACCCGGCCTCCTTGTCAAGCGACATTGTGGTCACCTGAGCTTCGGCCGCCGGCCCAGCCTCAAACGCCGTCACGCTACCGGCCGCTCCGGGCGCCGGCCTTCGTCATTGCTCGAGTGGCTTGCCTGCTTCCGCACCGCTCGCTTCCCTAGCACGGCCTCCTTTCCGTCGACCCGACGCCGCCAAGCTTCGCCTCCTTGAGCCCGAGCCGTGCCTACGGAGCCGACCAAGACCGAGACCTTGGTCTTAAGACCTTTCGGGTCCGTCTCCGACTTTTAGTCGATCCGGCTCCGGCTTTCTGCGGTTCCAAAAAAAAAATGTCGTCATCTTCTGGTTCTTTTTCGGGGACTGTTTCTGTTCCTCGATGCTCAGTTATCTTTGATGGTCTCAATTATCGAGATTGGGTTCTTTATATGCACCTTCACATGCGCGGGAGCGACTTTGGGAGTTTCTTTCCGGGGAGCTATCTTGTTCGCCTCGTCCCGCTCCCCCTACCACGCCTATTATTCCCAAGGAGGCTGATGATGCTGCTCGACGACAAGATCTCGATGATTATGTCGATGTCGTGGAGTCTTTTCGCACTCGGCCATCGCTTACAAGACATGGATTGTTGAAGATGCTCGTGTGTCCGCTATTTTGGTTGCTAGCATGGAGATACATCTCACTGGTGATATTGTCGCTTTGTCTTCAGCACAGTTGATGTGGGCGCATCTTCGCGATCACTATGAGTCTGCTGGCGACTCTTTGTACTTTGCTGTTGTGCGACAGAAGCAGTTGCTGCAGCAGAGCAATTCTACTGTGGATGAGCTTTATGCACAACTGTCCGCGGTATGGCGTCCGCTTGATTATCTGGGACCGGAGGTTTGCCACACTTGCCAGTGCTGTTAGCATCAGCACTCTCAGTTGGAGCTTCGTCGCATCTACGACTTCTTGACACGTTTTCGGGCTGAACTTGAGCAAATTCGTGCCAAGTTGCTTTCTCGTCATCCTCGTGTGACCCTGTTGGAGGCCCTTGCAACTATTCGTACTGAGTAGACTCGCCTTCGTGGTGCGGGTCTACTAGTGTCTCCTTCAGTCTTGACGGTGACTTGTTCTACTCCTTCGTTAGTAGTGCCTACTCCAATTTCGGCTACTAGGGGTGAAAACCTTCACTACACCTACAGTGATAAGAACGGACATGTGGAGCACTTCTGCTACAGGAAGAAGAAAAATATTGCTCGTCGAAGTGGACATCCTCCTAAGGGCACTGGAGGCTCGGGTGTCTCTCCTCAACAGACTTCTGCTGACTCTGACTCCACTCAGGAGATTCTCACGCTGCTACGTCGCATGGCTGCCTCTACACCAACAGGTTATGCTGGTTCTGCTACTTAGTCTTCTAGTGAGAGACCACCTTCCTCGGCAGGTATCACACCATAGATTCTTGTCTCTTGAGCTTCTTTTCATATGACATCTGACCCCACGAGTCTCCATTCAATTTGTCTCTTGCTGCTCCTATCACTGTGCAAACCATAGATGGTACTTTTCATTCTGTTACAGGATGAGGCACTCTTTTGTCTTCCTCTTTTCATGTTCCTGTTGTTTCTCATGTTCCCTAACTAACCATGCAGCTCATATCCATTGGTCAATTTACTGATCACGGCTGTCGTGTTATCCTTGATTGTGACTCTTGTTATGTTCAGGATCGCCGCACAGGGTCTCTGGTTGGGACTAGCCCTCGCCGCCATGACTCTCAGAGTCTTTGAGAGCTTGAATGGCTTCATCTTCCTTACGCTGCATCTGCCAGTCTCTCAGTTTCCTCCATTGCTTCTGCCTCCGTTGCATCTTCTACCGGGTCGTTTGCGCAGTGGCATCATCGTCTAGGACATCTTTGTAGTTCACACTTGCCTTCTCTAGTTCGTCGTGGTCTTTTAGGATATGTGTCTGGTGATACATCTTTAAACTGTATGGGTTGTAAGCTTGGTAAACAGCTACAACTTCCCTATCCTTCCAGCGATTCTGTATCGCAGCATCCCTTTGATCTTGTTCATTCTGATGTTTGGGGTCCGGCTCCTTTTATTTCAAAGGGGGGTTATAGATATTATATTCTTTTTATAGATGACTTCTCTCGCCACACCTGGATATATTGTCTTTTCGTAGTGAGGTTTTATCCTTCTATAAGAATTTTACCACCATGATCCGTACTCAGTTTGATTCTCCCATACGTGTTCTTCGTGCTGACTCAGCGGAAGAGTATCTGTCAGGAGCCCTTAGTGTTTTTCTTGCTACGTAGGCACTCTTTCTCAATTTTCCTGTCCTGGTGCTCATGCTCAGAATGATGTGGCTGAGCGCAAGCATCGACATCTTCTTGAGACAGCTCGTGCTCTTTTACTTGCTCCATTGTTCCACCTCACTTCTGGGCTGAAGCTATTTCTATTGCCACTTACTTGATTAACATTCAGCCTTCTTCTGCTCTTCAGGGTGGGATTCCAGTTGAGCGTCTGTGTGGCATACCTCCTGATTATTCTAGGAACTAGCAAATTTACCCTCGCAATTGTGTAGCTAGATATTATGATACGATTATCTTTGATATATAAATATATTTTCTATAATTGTGTATTTTTATATAACTAATATCTATATAGATTAATATGCACCGTTATAATCTGGTCCCACCAAAATAAGTGGTGGGGATCATTGGACTTTTTCTTTTAATCTAAGTCGTTATAACCCGGGTCTGCTAGATAGACGATTAGATATTTTCTTTCAAATAATAACATCTAATGATGGAGATCCTTGGACTCTTCCTTTTAATCTAAGCCGTTATAATCTAGGTACGCCTAGATTAAGGGCCAGATGTTTTGCTTGAGAACCTATTTCTCTTTTTTCTTAGCGACTCTCGTGAGCTTTTCATATATAATAGATGCCTTGTATAGATATTGTCTTATATAGGATTTCCTTCTATACCCTCATGTGTGTGTGCGTGTGTGTGTACTGGCTCATTGGCCTCATGTTGAATACAAGTGATCTTCATAACACATAGTACTTGGGTGGGCAGGCTTGCTTACAAGTGGTGATAGCAAAATCATCTAAGTATGAATATGGATGGGACTGAGAACAAATGTAAACAGTTGTCATCACCATCAATCAAACTAACAAGTGCTTCCCAGCAATGCAAACTCAGGAAGCAAACTCCAGGGATGTTTGTAATAATTAACAGAAAAAAAAGCCCTATTAACAAATGAAAGAAAGAATAGAATAACTAAACTATATGCGCACTTGTGCAGTCTACTATACGTCTATACCACAATCAAAGTAGAAGACTGAAGGCCAGAGGAGGGAAATTAGTGTTTGCTGTTTCAGGGAAATTAGTGTTTGCTGTTTCAGGCATTCATTCATGGATTCATGCACTACACCATCATTATGTGCTCAATCCATACGATTTATCATAATTAATAGTCAAAATAATCACCAATTGCAGTTCAACTTACAAGGAAGACCTCCGCCGCCTCCAGCTCCACCCAAAGGAGGAATGCAGCTTGAGCCTTCTCAACAGTCTTAGGCCGGCCAGTGAGGCACTTTGCAATGATTGCATCGCACACCTCCTTGGCGTACCTGGGACAGACCATCTCCACAAATCACTCGAAAAAACAATCAGAAGCACAACAGTAATGGCGTAGCGTCATGAAGACACGCACCTCGCTGCATCAGCATCAGCCGCTCGCTGGAAAGCGAGCAGGGCATCCAACGCCTTCTCCTGCACGGGCGCGTTCGAATCCGCAACCGTCTTCTTAAACAATGGCCCTAACCACCAACGCCAAAAAAAAACACCGCCCTTCAGATCTAACATCAAAAAAGTCCCGCAGAAATCTCGAAATGAAACCGCAAGAATCAAGCATAACGCAGATCCGAGAGCGAAATGGGGCGGATCGGGAGGTGGTGAGAGCGTATCTCACCGAACTCGCGGAGGCGAGCGTCCTTGGGGTCGGTGATGGAGTCGCAGAGGGCGGCGAGGTCGATGTTTGCGTCGTTCCGCACCTTCCAGTTCTTATGCTGCAGCCGCTCGTCCCACGGCAGCTTCTTCGCCTCCTTGAGGAGCTTCTCGTCCTCCGTCGACATGGCGTACCGCCGCCACCGTCTCCTCCGCTCGATGAAACGCTACAAACCAGCGACCTCCACTGCAACCACCGCCCCGGATCGATGCGGCGGCCTAGGGTTTCAAATTGGGGCGCTGGCGTTCGTGGGGAGTTTGGATCGCAGGGTGGAGAGAGAGAGAGAGAGCGCAGAGGGGAAGGGGGAACTAAAAAAAAATGATTTTTCGAAGGTGGGAAATGGAAGCGAAAAATACTAGAAGGAGGGAAGTTTGGAGCTGCGTCAGGTCAGGTGCGGAGCGTCATTTTGTTCGTTTGGTTTCGCACGGGTCGCCGGTAGGTTCCGGGTCGGGGTCGCCGGCTACGCGTACGAGAAGGGCAGCCCATCCAGTCACTTTCGGGTGGACCATACCATGGGGTCCGCGCGCCGGTGGAAGGGTTATTCGCTCGTTTGGCGGTGAGCGGGCATTTGCGAGGAGAGGGAGTGGGACGGTGTCGGTCCGGTCGGGGGTTTTTGAAAGATTTTGAATTTCCGGTGAAAACGGATATCGGACATAGATGCCACGTGTACGGATGAGATCTCGTGTGTATACAGCTAAAGGCCAGGTTATGGTGTGAGCTGTAAATCGAGCTTCATTTTTCTCCACCGCTCGCGATAATTTTTTCAATTCCTACAGAAAATGAAATGTCCCTTGTGAAACTCCCTACTTAATTCACGTGAAGTCCTTGCGTTCCAAAACAGTCACTTATCGTGTATATAGATTATGCTGAGAGATGTGTCTCTATAGTTGGGATTCAATTGTACATTGATCAAGATTCAAATGTACCTTGTATATGATGTTCAGCATCCACTCAAGGCCAACTCCGAGTTCATCATTTATCTCTCTTGTTCCTCTATCTTGTTGTCTCACTACAAGGATCTTGCTCAGTGTCCTCGGCTTTTACCGACGACACAGATGCCGAAACCGCCGACACAGGTCTCTGTCGTCGGCCACCCGACGACACAAGTCCCACGACACAGAGTCGACGACACAACCAACCTATGTCCACGGCCACAATTAATCCCGACGACACAGATGCCATCCGGCCTACCGACACCCGACATTTGTCGCTTCACGAACTTAAAGTCGCCGATCTGAGTGGACACTTGTTTCCTCGGCCTAAATAATGCCGAGCCACAGAGTGGACATCTGTGTCCTCGGCCTAATTAATCTTCCGACACAGAGTGGACATCTGTATCCTCGGCCGAGTCAGAGCCGACCTGCACTCTTCGTGCCAGATCCTGGGGCTATCTTGTGTCGTCGGTATGGTTAAAGCCGAGGACACAGAGTGGACATCGTGTCCTCGGCCTCGACTATTGCGCGACCTGCACCCTTACGTGCGCCGGATCCTGGGGCTATCTTGTGTCGTCGGTATGGTTAGCCGAGGACACAGTGGACATCTGTGTCCTCGGCCTCGGCTATTGCCGACACGACGACTTATACGTGCCAGGATCTTTGAGGCTATCTTGTGTCGTCGGTATGGTTATAGCCGAGGACACAGTTGTAAAAATAAAAATCGGGAATTGTTTAAAAATCCAATTTTAACTCGCAAAAAGACTCCCATTCCCAAAGTAGCTTTATATCCCCAATTGCCCAGAACAATGACAACATATAATTTCACACACATTCACATTCATCGATCAATACAATTCACAAATGATCAAAGTTTCCATTGACACATTCACATTCACAAATATATTGCCCAGAACAATGACAATATAATTTTACTAGTCGTTTCCAATGTGTTTTGCTCAAAGTTCTGAAGACTATGAATCATCGAGACAAGAAATAAGAACATGGACAAGCCACACTAGTAAATTTTAATACATTCATAGTGTGCTCTAAACTCATTCTGATGTACCTAGAAGCAAGTTTCTGAAGCTCCACAAGATTACTTAGTGGATATGGGGGGTATTTTAGTTTCTCCTGATTCCTGATATTTTGTACCTGCAGGAAACAAAATAAAACAACTTAAAACTCTCTCAATCTGTCAATAAAGTATAACAATAACTCCTTTTACTGACAAAATAAAGCATAATAATAACTAGGCATACATATTGAAAGAAAACAAAAGTATGTAAGTACTTACAACCAAACTTTCCCTCCATTGAGCAATTGTTCTTATTTTGGATGCGACTTCTTCACTAGTCAAGTTTCCAATGTGTTTTGCTCAAAGTTCAAGACTATGATCAACACCATATTTCACTCAACCTAAAGCAATTTCCATTTATTAAAAGATTGTAATGCACTTAAAGAGTAAAAATTTAAAGACTTCCCTAAAACTAGGACATCCACTCACAGACAAAAGACAACAGCTTGATATGATAACAACATAAAGCAAATTAGGATAGCCAACCAAGCACATATAGCACATATAGCAAAATGCATTAATAATTCACAAATTCGACTCACAAACCAAAAGTGTACATCACATTCACAATCAACAGGTCTATGAACCAAAGAAAAGCAATAACTAACTAAGTCTCAGGAACAAAGCGGATCGACACAAGATCGATTTAATTGATCTCAGAGCCGATCTAGTGCCATGGAATCACCTCCTGCGAGCATTAAATCGCAGAGCGGCGCGGTGAGGTGGACACCTACAAGAATAGAGGAAACCACAATTTTCAAAACTCTTGTGTATTTGTGTACTTGTGTGAATAGTTAGCGAAAACTGGAACAAAATGCATTACCCCCGGCGTCGGCGTCGGTGTCTGCGTGAAGAACGGCGGCGGAGGTGGCATCTGCGGCTGGCCGGAGGGTCCCGCCCCCTGCAACGACTGTGGATATGATATGTTAGCATCTTAAACGTGTAAGTACAACGTAGCTACGTATACAATCTTAATTACCTGGAAATAGTTGTACATCCAGAGGTTCTGACTCTGGAGGACCTCGTACCGCCTCCTATCCTCCTCTCGCTCACTTTGCCTCATTGCTCATCCGCTTTGCCTCATTTGCTCATCCGCTGCATCTGCTGCTGCAACTCTGCGATCATCTTCGCTGGGCTTCTAGGCGTACCTTTGGCGGAAGAGGCGACTTGCCGGCGTGTCCCGACTTGGCCCTCAGACGATTCGGCGCCACCACCGAGTCCATGAAGCCGAGCTCGCCGTGACTCCTCCCACCGAATCGGGTCGTAGATGACCGGAGGGTCGACCGGCATGGTCAAGGGGTCACAATCGGCACCGTGCTTCTCCTTCATGGTCGCACCGTATGTATCCTACGAAACAAATAAGATATGAAGTGGATTAGCTCACCACGCTGCAATAGTCAGAGAGCGGCGAAAGAAAGTCACTTACAATCTTCTCCTGGCAAACCGGTGCATCGGTGGTTGTGTACCGTCAGTCGGACAAAGGCGTGTGTGCTGCGTCCCACACCGTGAACTCGTCGGGGTCAAGTCCCGTCTCCGACTCCTCAGCTCAATTTCAAATGTGAAATGAAAACTGAATTGACAAGAATGCTAGAGTTGTACTTAGTATACTTACGATATCGCGCGACGTGACTCCATGCCTCGTCCACCTAGGTAGGTCACACGAGATCTCGGGGTTGGCTTCTCGATTCCCCTGTTCCTCTTGGACCTCTCGATCCACTCCTTCGATGCCCACATCTTGCAGAGATCCTTCCAGCGTGTGGACACTTGTCCATCCACTCCGACGCCAAGGCGAGTACTCCTTCGCCTCGAGGTATCGCCGCAAGGCATGTGGCCTCGAGATCTTCATCCCCGTGCTCTTGTAGTGCTTCATCACCGCGTCCGGCGGCATAACCTGATGGCGTCCTCGGCCGTCTTTGCCGCCATTGTGTCGAGCACGCAGGCGGCAAGCATGATAGTCGACCTGGGATGCGTCAGGGCCAAGCTGATACCTCGCCTGAAACGAAACAAACACGTGAAGCTATAAACACGAAAACATTAATAGAAATGACAACTTACCCAGAACTCGGCTAAGCAATGATCCGCGACGATTGCCTCCTGGTCGGCCTCCACGAGCGAGGAGTAACTCCATCTAGTCACCGAGCGTCGAGCTCCAGCCTCGCCCACTCGCCCGGGGTAGAGCTGCTTCAATTTCACCCCTAGGATGTGGCCCTGGCCTCGCTACCCTTGTTGAGGCAAACCAAGCCATCGCATGAAGAATTCATAACAAGTAGTTATCAAGTTTGTGGTTAGCAATAAAAGACATCGAAAATTTATAGCACATACCTTCGCCCGCTAGAAACAACTATCGGTATCTCCGTTTACTGGATCTGTGGGGCTTTTGGCAATTTATTCCGCCCCGACTCTTCTTGGATCCCGTGAGAGCTCGAGGCGGAGGCACCCCCGACTCGGTACCAATAGACTCCCATGGACTCCGCCTCGCCCCCGATCCTCATCCTCGTCCTCACCCCCCTCCTCAAGTGCCTGACGCCAATCACCCCAACGAAGCTCATCCTCGTCCACCTCCACCTGCTCCTCCTCCTCCTCCTCCTCCTCCACCAGGGAGTCGGTGGTAGCCACCTCCTCCTCCTCCTCCTGGGAAGCGTCAGTCTTGGGGTGAGCCGCCTGCCTGCACTCCTCATGCCCCCCTTCCCGAAGACCTTCTTCAATTTTGAAGCCAACTTCTTCGTAACCGGAGCCATCCTGCACAAATTAAATTAAATGACATAAAGTACATTCATATTAATTGAAACGAATAAAATATAAATGTATATAAAATTAAATGACATAAGGTATATAAAATTAAACCTATAAAATTAAATAGCTTAAAAATCTTGACTTCCTCTTCATCTGCCTCTTCCTCTTCCTCTTCCTCTTCCTCTACCTCTTCCTCTTCCTCTACCCTTTCCTCCTCTTCTTCTCCTTCTACATGAGATGGGTATACCGATCCCAAAATATTATCTAGCCCATCACCAATATCGACATGCAGCTCTCCTGGTAACTCTTGTTCTTGGAATACCTCCACGTCTGGGTGAGAATCGTAGTCGTCTTCCGTGAGATCGGGCAATCTACCAGGTGGAAGACATTTATGTACAATCCACCAACTTTTGTAATTCGGGTGGGCGTCTGGCGGATAGAACACCACTCGACTGTTCGGCGAGAATGAACACGCCAAGCTTTTGATACAGCTTCTTATGATTGATCTCCACTAGTCCTAGTTTTGGAGTACGCCGCACCCCACTAGTTGGATGGAACCATCTGCAACGAAAGAGCACGAGCGAGAGATCTTTGTTGCCTTCATACGAAATTTCTACAATATTCTCGATGATCCCGTAGTACTCTATGTCCGACCACTGAGTCATCGGTGACATAACTCACGACGCCATTGCTCACCGTAGTTGCATTGGGGCGGCCGACTCACCGCTTCGGATCGAAATCGATATCCATGGCAATCATAGCATCCATGGACCTTAATTCTACTACCGCATCCATGTGACATTTGTCGGAGATCGTTGTGCACGCTGCGGTGTCTTTGACACTGCACAAGCATTCGAGGCAAAATTCATTAAGGAATAAATGCCATACATTTGTAAATTAAGTGAACTTGTATAAGAGGAAGAAGGTTACGTGGTAATGAAACCAGGTTAGAAAGTTTGGATGGCCTTGTCCACGACCTCGCCGTTTCAGATTATCAATTTGTTCGCCCGAAGGTTCACCTGATCCTTCCCACTCTTCTTGAATAAATTGACTACAAGATTTAATATTTATTTCAGACATTTATTTCATAGGTACGTATTTATGACTTATTTCAAACATTTATTGACTTACTCGATGTACACCTTCATTTCATCCATGTTGTCGCATTACACGCATAACCGAATCAAATCCTTTCTGCCGCATCCAAGACACGTGTGGTGCTTTTGCCGACATTGCATCCGGCTTGGTCATGGAACACCTCCAAGTTGGAAGTACTTCGTGACGCGTGCCTTCTTATACCTTGGTTGTGGCACATGGACCTTGTTTTTTGTCGCAAAGTATTTGTCCGTGAAGTAGGCGATCTCCTGAATCAGCCAAGCTTCGGCAATACTGCCTTCGACTCGTGCTTTGTTCTTCACCTTCGCTCTAAGACTTTTCATCATGCGCTCCACAACATACATCCACCTAAAGCTACTGGCCCCCAACTTTTTGCTTCATATGGCGAGATGAACCAAGATGTTGCATGCAATTGAAAAACCCAGGACATAAATCTTCTCGAGCTTTGTCGGAAGCACGACAATGTCCTTCTCCAATTCCTCCATCCTCGATGCGGATATCTCTTTTGGCGCAGAGCTCGATAGAAGAAGCTAAGCTCTGCCAAAGTGATCCATATATCATCGTCAACATATCCACGCCACACGGCTGGAAACAGACGCTCTATGAAGACTTTGTAGTCATGGGCATTCATCCCATTTAACTTGCATTGCTCTATACTAACGGCATGTCGAAGGTTCGCCGCATAACCATCTGGGAATTTAACCTTTTCCTTAATCCAATCAAGAATCGCTTTATTTGCCCACGTGTAAGGCGTAATTTTGCCCTAGGTTTCCTCCCATTCTCATCGAGGTTCATGTCCGCCGATCACATATCGAGCGCAAATCAGGCGTGCTTTCTTGTTATCTTTAGTCTTACGTAGGATGTCCTAGCTTGTGTTCACGATCGACTCGCACATATTTTTCTCTTGGTGCATCACGTCGATGTTGTGAGGTAGCCAGGTCTTTTGCATAAGGAAGGTTGTAGATGCCGCACTTATGAGTCCAATGGTGCTCCTCACCATAGTCTTTCACATACCCGATATCCGCTTAGATCGTCATGCCGATCGATGATATCCTGCACTTCAAACGCTCGGGTGGCCCCTTCTTCACAGCCTTGCCTTTGCGAAATGCCTTTTGATTCCTAAATGGGTGCTTCGGCTCCGTGAAACAACGGTGACAATCGAACCAACAGACTTACCCCCATTTTTCAAAGGTGAAAGCATCGTTGTTACGCAGGCATATAGGGCATGACAACTTTCCATGCGTGCTCCACCCGAGAACATGCCATACGCGGAAAATCGTGTATTGACCATAGGTATGCGGACGCATCCTAAAGTTCTTCCCTTGTAGCTATCATGCGTCAAGACTCCTTTAGTCCACAGGTCAGTCAGCTCTTCTACCAGAGGTTGCATGAATAGATCTAAGTTTTTTCCAGGAGACTTAGGCCCAGGTATTATAACGGAAAGAAACATGTACTCTTCTTTCAAGCGAGTTGAGGCGGCGGGTTGTACGGGATTGCGAACACCGGCCAAAGATTTAGTACGGTGCGCCATCATATTGAATGGCGTGAACCCGCTCGGTCGAGAGGCCTATACGCACATTCCTAGTCTCCGCCGCAAATTCGTGGTGTTGTTGGTCAAAGTGCCTCCAAGCTTCGCATCAGACGGATGAATCATCACGCCCTCCTTTCTACGCTTGCCCTCTTTGTGCCACCTCATGTGTCTCGCCGTGGCCTTGGACATGTCTGACGCCGCAGACGTTGAGTGATCGGAAGAAACGGAATGTTTTCCGCCACCGCCGTCTGTCTAATTCCACGCTCGTACATTTAACTTCCTCGCATCGACTCTCATTACAATGCTTACAGTGAGTCAACCCTGAATCGGTCTTCCAATAAAGCATGCGTAACTTTGGGCAATAGTCTATCCTCTCGCACGGCATGCCTAACACGCGAAGAAGCTTCTTCGACTCGTAAAGATTCGAGTCATCTTGTGTCCGTTTCGGAAGGAGGCTATCCAAATAGCTTGCAAAGGTCGTTGAAGCAATTGGCGCATGTGTTGTACTTGGTCTTCACCGCCATTAGACGCGACAACTGCCGAGAGTACAAATCACATCGGTATGCTCATGCAATGCAACTTGGCGTAATCAAGGAGCTTCGAATTGTTCGGCAAGTGGCTCGGACTCTTCCTCGGGGGAGAGATCGTAAGCCCGAGTCACATCATCCGTGAGCTCGTCTAATCTATCAACTTCGACTTCGTCGTAGCCCTCTTCAAAATCCACAGGGCCACACACCGGCGCCGGACGCTTCCTCTCGCCATGAGCTACCCATACAAAGTAATTTGGTTTGAAGCCATGCCTACATAGGTGATGGCTAATATCCTTCTTGGTCCTCTTCTCAAGTTCGAGCACGCAGCCGAAGGACACCACACGACCGCTGCATTAGGGTCGGGGAATTTTCGGAAAGCATCATCCACGAATGCTCTAGCCTTCTCGATCCACTCGTCCGTGTGTCTCCCAGACTTCATCCAACCATCGTACATCCACCGCCGATCTTCCATCCAAAGATCGCTTACTACATAACGTTAATGCATGCATCCAAATTTCAGAATTAGACAGTTTAAACCTTGCTAAATAGGAGGGCTTACCCACCCACTGATGTGGGCTTAAGTACGGTGGTCGTGGCACGAGGGTGCTCGGGTCGGAATTTCGGCAGCATAACCTCGTTGTTCTCCGAGTGCAACGACGGGTACGGCGTACCACTTATGTTATGCACTAGGAGAACGACAAGGAAATACCGCCGGAATCCCAACCCGTACACCCTCGTGTCACGACCACTGTACTCAAGCGCACATCCGTGGGCTGTCCAAAATGTGGACAGCTCGAGAGCGCAACACTTTTCGTAATGGAACCCAATGAATCACCGTCTGGGCTCCTTACGAAAATATGCAGTGCCCCCGAACGGGTTTAACTCTGGCTCGGTTGATGTTACAAATGCATTTCTAATAACCTTAACAGATAGCCGCCGATGTGCGATTCCAAGCATAATTCTGTTACAGAGTTTGTACGTTTATCAAATAAACAGATAGTGATCTATTCCAACAAACTAACAAGTGACAGAACTGTGTATAAACAATATCTGTGAGACTGCAATCAACAATCAAGATTCAGAAGTGCCCAATCCGTGGGCTGATCGGTGTAATGAAGCCCAACACAAGAAACCAAGTAAAGCTATGCCATATCCACAGCTCCAGTATAGAGCGATAGATGCTACATGGTATGGGACTAATCATGTTGGCTCATCTTTTGGCTCCTTATATAAACAAAAAAGCAACAGCAGGATTCATCACCATAACAATATTGCCGATTAAAAGCACTATGTTGGCCTAAGATGACGCATTTGTTTCATTTGTACAATGTTTAGTCAAGGCTCAAGACCATATGCTCCTCTTTGCTTCTTTCTTTTACTTATGATGTTTATGTTTATGCATGTTGGCAAGTTGTTCACATGAGAAAGGAACTAACATAAGTGTTTATGCATGTGGGCAAGCTATATACATGAGAAAAAAACCAACCTGGATGTCAAACTCTATGTCGAGTGGTAAGGGCCCTTTACTAATAATATATCTTTGAAATTGTAGCAAAAACTTGTCGAGCTTTCTTTTTGAAGAGCCTTTATTGAAATAGTGGCCACAAGTCTGCAAAAGTGTAATGATCAATCTGATCCTGAAGCAATCTTCTGGTGGATCCAACACATCTTGCTGCACAAGAAAAAAAAAGAAAGATATTCAGCTCAACATAGACACACTTTGATTGATCCTTCTCAAACATAGGTTTGCAATGAGTTTTAAAAGGGATAGAGAGAAAAAATCAAGGTTAATGTCATCTAACTTTTGGCGAATACTAATCCCTGCACAAGAAATAAGCTTACTATGTTTTATATAGTTGGAAGTTTGTATATAAAATTTTGAACACAGAAATATAGCTAGTATGTACAAGAATGCTAATGCCAGAAGCAGAAACCCAACTATCTTTTGATATAATTGGTTTAACTCCTGATCTCTGCCAAGCAAAGAAAAGGGATCAGGTTAATTAACAGTGTTCTCATATATAGCAAAACCCAATAATTTTGAACACTTCTAGAAACATGTAAAATTATTGTCAGAATTGCTGAAGTCTTAACAAGCCAGCATCTGAGGCACACAACATAAGCTAACATATCGACGAGACGACGATGATGAAGAATAGTAAAGGTTTCCAAGCTTTGCTAAATGATGTATTTTCTTACCTCAGGAGTTCCATGACCAAACACAATGATAAGGCACAGTACTGTCTCGAATACAACTGATAGTCGATAGCTCTCAAGGAATCGCGTGTGGGCGCAGGCGCTTTGTTGCAGAGGCGAGGCCTACGGAGGCGGGGCGAGCGCCGCTCAGGGCAGGCAGCGGGGCCGGCCTCAGCGGAGGTTAGGCTGACGCCGGGCTCGGAGCGGAGGAGGGCGGGGCCGGCCTCGAATGAGGTTAGGCAGCCGCCTGGCTCGGAGCGGAGGAGGGGCGGGGCCCGCAGGCAAAGCGAGGTCAAGTGAGGAGGAAGCGCGGCCAATGAGGAAGCGAGGCCGGAGGGAAGTGGCGAAGCGCCGATGGTTCAGCCGGCGAGCGAGGCGAGGCGAGAGCCGGCGAAGGGGCGAGGGCGAGAGCGGCCGCGAGGCATGGCGGCAGCGCCGTGAGGCAGAAGCGCTGCTCTGTTTGAGGATGAATGAGGGAGACGGCGTTGTCTTGAACTCCTGGTCGGGCCATGTAGAGTTGTGGGTGGCCAGCTAGGGCGTTGGGTCAGATCCTGTGTCCTCGGCCACAATTTAGCCGCCGACACAGACTGCCTCATGGGCCCACCGTCAGATACATGTGTGCTTGTGTCGGCGGTTGAGATCTCCCCGACGACACAGGTTCAACTTGTGTCGTCGGTAAATTTTTTGCCGTGGACACAGACAGCACTCATGGGCCCACCGTCAGATACTGGGACACAGGTCGTGCTCGCTCTTCTTTCTCCCGAGATTTTTAAGGCCGCTTTAAGGTTTTAGAAAATGCACAAACTATTATAGCTAAATGCTCGCTCTTCTTTCGCCCGGCATTTCATCGTCACAACAAATTCATCTGAAAACTCAAGGAGAGTAACAGAGTCATCACCACCGGCCGTACGTTCTTCGATATTTTTGTCGCCTACGATGGGTCGAACGAGACATTTCTACGGTTATTTAAAGGATTTACAACACTCACAAATTTATTCTAGGTCATTCCTCACTCTTTCAATTGGTCTCATGGATCGTCACAAGGTTCTACTCTATGTACTCGACACGTAGTACGTACGGAGACATACACATAGCGCCGTAACATAAAAATTAATTAAATAATAAAAAGTTATATATCTTATAGATGTTTGTTACCTAATTAACCATTCTATTATCTATTTTTAATTTTTCTTTATTTTAAAAACTACTAAAAAATTTTCAAAAAGATTTTCTGAATTAATGCGTAATAAATCGGCAACATGTATGCCGTGGACATAGACTTATTTCTATCGTCGGTTTCTCTCCCGACGACAAACAAGCTGTACATCGTCCTTTGAGCATCCGGCAGGTTGGTCCCACATGGCGGAGTGCCTGTGTCGGCGGGTTTAATGAGGCCGACGACACAGCTTGTGAGGCGGAGTGCCTGTGTGGGCGGGTTTAATGAGGCCGAGGACACAGCCTGTGTTGGCGGGATCTGAAATTCAAATTTCATCGCGCGCCGATACTCCCTGTTTGAGGCGGAGTGCCTGTGTCGGCGGGTTTAATGTGGCCGAGGACACAGACTGTGGTCTATATCGGCGGGTTTAGGCGGTCGAGGACACAGGCCTGCTTGGTGTATATATGTCGTCGGGTTTCGTTAAAACCGTCGATAGAGGCATACTTTGTGTCGTCGGTTTTTTTACCGACGATAAAAATGTTTCGGCCGAGGACACTATTCTTGTTTCTTGTAGTGTCTCTAGTATAGCATGTATTCCAATCACCACTAGTAACTCCGTTTTCAAATTACCGGCCCTCGCATGTTCCATTGTTCCGCAGCAACTTTATCCCCGAGTGGCCCTGTCAGTTCCATCGGACATCAAAAGTTGGGATTATTGTGGGCAGGCACCCGCACGAGGTAATAACTTAAAAGGAAAAGACAACCATATTGCTGGGTACCGTGACGAGTTTCTTATGGTTAGTGAGTATTTTTGGAGAAAAATAGAGAGACGCTGAGTGTTAGCTATGCTTTGGGTCTTTTTAGATCCATACAGTTAATAGTTAGCTACTAAAAATTAGCTGGAGTGGATCCAAACACTCTCAGCTAATAGATGAGTATAATGGTTATCTCATTAGCTAGCCAAACCCAGCTAATAGCAGCTAATATGTGGCATTTAACCAAAATACTCTTCGTGTCTACCACCAATAGCATTTAATAAAGACAGTATTCTGACAATAAAGATCTATTAGCCACATATTAAATTTACGATCCAAACTCCCTCCAACTAATAGTTAGCTAGCTAGCTAACTATTAGCTGCTAATAGATCCAAACAGGCCCTTATTGTGTTTATGGTAGACGGTTAGTGCTTCTGAAACACATCTACAGGACTAAAGATGAGGTACGATACGACGATCGGAGCCGACACTCTTAACCACTCCATGCCCCTCTCCTTGCGTACACCACTGCTTGTGGTTACCAACCAGCACCACATGCAAAGAATTTACATCGCTCGATCTGCCAGCAGGCTGGTGTTCGCTTTTCAAGCCGCAAACAAAGCTTCTTGGTAAACAGAATTCACATTGAAGTTTTTTAGCACGCTGAACTTCAGTGTTCACAGACAAACAGAATTTGCATCTATAGTTACAGATTTGTAATGCTTCTATCATATGTGTTTCAAACTATAAGCTTCTGAAATCTAAACCACGGTTTGGCTGTAGAAAACGTAGAGACACAGCACATGAAATACATGATAGAGTAACTACCGCTGACCCTCCTGATCTTTCGGTTTTTGCGAACGCGTTTGTCAGTCCACATCAACAGTTCCAGGCGTCGTTTTCTTGCCAGGTTCGTTCGTATATCGTTGCTACCTTTTGGTCTCATCGAAAATTATACAGTACCAAACTTAATTATCACCCATTCACATCGTGGCTTAAGACTCTATAACGTAACCTAGAACGTGCGCTGTGGAAAAGAAAAGCAAAAGGCAAAGTTCAGAGTGCTAGCCCCCTCACGCTCCGGATCGGATGCAATTGTTTGCACTTTGAAGTTTGAACTGCCCCCCTTCAAGATGGGGCCCGGCTCATGGTAACGTATGAAGGAGAGGAGAAATTCTTGGAATCCAACAGTGCGCCAGATCCATGAGGTTTCACCATGACTTTTGCGACTAACGTCTCAGCGAAGGAGAAGAAGAACTATAGCAAGCTGTAATCCTTTTAACTTTTTCCCCCCGGTACGCATGAACTACTGAGGTTACTGAGCTCCGGCCCATTTGATCTCTGAAGTGGTTGGCTTGTGCAGTGGTTGGAGACCATAATAATTTGCCCTTTTCGTGGCTCCCGTAAAGCCTCTTGACTTTGCTTCAAGCAGAGTAGTTAGCTAGGAAGGCCGGCCGGCCGGCCACCAATTTTTTTTTTTTTTTTTTTTGGCAGTGCTGCTTTCGGAGCATATCCCACCGGTAGAGCTGAGTCGGAATAGAGGCGCGCGCTGAGCGGAATCGCTCAACCGCTAGCTGTATGATTGTACAAGAAGAAAAATAAAACGATCCATCGCGACCACGATGCAGATGCTGCCCCGTGCGGCATGAATAGAATAGTTCAGCGGGATATTCTCCCGGCCATACGAGATAGGAAGGACAACGAGTCTCCAGGTCGTCAAAATGCTGCTCGTTTTGATGGTCGACGAGTGTGCTTAGTACGGGAAAGCAATAGATGCACACGTGATTAGGTCGTTGGAGCATCAACACTATGGAAAGGGAGGTTTTTTTTAGAATTTTTAAAGATAATATTAAAAAATAAATTTATAAAAATAATATGCAGATCTAAAAAAATTACAAAAATACAAATATGCCGATGTTTTGAAATATTGACAGAGGGTCGATATTCAATATTTTGACAAAATCTTGTACACAACGGTTAGCATCTGAAATATCGATAGCGGCCTGTCGATATTTCAAACATTGACAGAAAGATCATAACTAATATGGCCGAGTGCTCGCACGGCCGGACGTGTGCTGCCCATGCAGTCAAAAAACAGAAGGAGAGGGGGAAGAGGAGAAAGGAAAGGAAAGGAAGAATAATAAGGGGAAGAGAGGAGGAGGAAGACGAGGAGGGGAAAGGCGGGAGGAGGAGGAAGAATAAAAGAATTCGTAGTTTTGTAGGTAATTCGTATCAGTGCGACGTCACAACACGTCCCTCTTTGTTAATCTGATTTGACAGCACACTGCCTGTTGACTTGTCAACCCAATTTGATAACATGTTGCCCTCGTTTTCTCATAACAAAGTGACAACACACTGGCTATTTCTTTGTCAGCCAGATTTGGTAACACGCTGCCCCCGCTTTCTCAGAGAGAAATGATAATACAGTAGCTATTTTTTTGTCAGCCTGATTTGACAATACTTTGCCCGCCGCTTTCTCGGATGGAAGCGACAATATGCTGCAGCCAGTTTTGTTAGATAAACGGGAGGGCACGCTACCCCTTACTCTATCAGCGTTGCATCAACCACACACTACCTATAAAACCACTGGCCACCCAGGCAGCACCTCTTCACCAGCCCAACCCACACTGCATTGCAATGACATATAGAGGAGGCACCTCAAGCCGTAGGAGGGGTAGCCGGGGAAGACGGGGTCATAACGCACCTCGATCCGCTAACCCTTCATAGTTTCAAGGCTGCGACCCTTCACTCGAGGCCCATCAAATCTACGGTCCTCAAGACCCCCGATTACCCAGCTCAGATTTTTCTGGAATCGACATGATCAATGGTGTAACTTGCCTTTCTCGACGGGTTGCTGCTCGAAATCATCATCTGCGAACTCCTCCGACTCTCCGAAATCTATACACGAAAAACATACAATTCAAATAAAATCTAATTAAATTCAAATAAAATATCAAACAAGCATAAAACAAAAATTTAAGATTTTAGATGAATTTAGGGGAAAAAACGAAACCAATCGAATTTTGTACGGGCGAAAACGGGCTCCCGGAAGTTTGAAAACACATAAAATGAGGAAAACATATTTTTCTTGATTTTTGAAATTATTATTTTTGAATGAAATCTATATTATTGCGCAATGCTGATGTCATCGATAATTTTTGAATTATTTTTCAAAATGAAATCCTGATTTTTTTTATGTCATGCTTGCGTCATAAGTACATTTCGTGAAATAAAAGAAATGGGAGAATTCCCCCTTTAACCGACAAGTGGGGCCTAGCCAGTGGACCGAGTCCACATCGCCACTCGGGTGCACCATGCACCCAGTGCATGCTTGCGGACGTGCGAGCGCGCTCCCTGCACGGCGCATGGCAGCTGGAGGTGGAGGCGGACACGCACACCGGCGGTGGCGGATTGAGGTGGAGCCAACGGTGGGACCGGATAGGGAGGGAGGTGGCGGGAAGATGCCGACTACGAGCAGCGATCGGAGGGGAGAGAGATGGCGACAATGACGGCGAAGGAGAGCTGGGAAGGAGTAGGGAAGTGGGGGAATGTGCTGCGGCAGAAATGGGGAGGCCAGAGGGGGGTTTTATAGGGGGAGGAGGGCTCGGGAGGGCGGTGGTGGCCAATGCAATTTGTGGCGGTGGTTGCGCAACTGGATGTTGGAATGTGCGGAGATGAGGACGGCAGTGGTTGGGATAAGGCGACGGGGAGGGATGGGGCTCTCATACGTGTGGAAAAGGGGCAAAAACCAATGGGGGATCGAGCTAATCTGGAGCTTTGTACGATCGGCAATGGAGGAGAGAGGGGGGCGCAGGGTGGGAGGTCGGTGGGGAAGAAGCACCCGACAGGTAGGGCCTTGGGCCCACATGTTAGTGAGGCTAGGAGGAGGGTGGCTCGGTCGGGCCAGCCAAGTAGGCCGAGGGGAGTGGGCCGCGCGGGTTGGCTAGGCCAGAAGGAGGGACATGGCTGGGCCATGCGGGAGAGAGTAGGGATGGCAAATTACCCGTGGGTTCAGGTATCCGTGGGTACCCGACCCGATGGGTTCGGGTATGGGTTTGATTTCAGACCCGCGGGTTTCAAATTTCGGGTTCGGGTTTGGGTTCGGTTCTGCACCCGTGGGTACCCATGGGTACCCAAATTAATTAATATAAATTAAAAATAATGGAAAGTTAATTCAAGATTTTCAAGCATCATTCGAGATGTAAGATGCAGTAACTTTCATGATTATATACACCATATATTTTTCCTTTAAACATAGAAATTACAAATGAATTGATTGACAATTGATGGTTGAAAATTTGATTGCGAGGTGAATATAATTTCGGGTTCGGGTATGGGCGTGGGTATGTACCCGTGAGAGATTTCGGGTTCGGGTTCGGGTTCGGGTATGAATTTCGGGTTTCGGGTTCGGGTCTGCGGGAGGTCTACCCGCCCGATTGCCATCCCTAGGAGAGAGAATGGGCCAATTCGGCTGGCCCAAGGAGGAGAGGTTTTTCTCCTTTTTTTAAAAATATCCAAAAATACAAAATAGTTTTAAATAAATATCAAATAGGGTTTAAAAATTCTAGAAAAAACATCATAAATACATTGAATTATTTTTAGCATAAATCTCGCTTTATTTTCCTTGAGTAATTTATTTTTATAACACTAAAAATAGAAAAGGAATGTAATAATTCCAGAAAATCCACCAAAATTCTCAGAAAATCACAAATAATGACTTAAACCCAAATATGCATTTTTTTGGGGTGTTACAGTGGCAATGTGAGAATTTGTTGGAAATGTATTAGGAAATTGGCTGTTTCTTATAAAAAATGCATGTGAAATATGCATCCTGACGAGTACCCATACCATGGGTACCCCCATCAGCCCGGAAGCACGAACGGGCTGACCTATCACGGCGAAGGCCCGGCACCACCGAAAGGTACTAGAGCCGCAGGGAACGAGCCTCGACTCATGCGGGCCGACCTGACGGCCTACGGACTCGATTCGGCGGTCGAGATGCGCCGGCCGCTAATATTGAAGCTCAAGCTCCACTGCGCACGAGCAGCGGGCCCACGCCAAGATCAGCGGCCGCCTTGTGCGCAGCGTCCCTCGACATCCGTGCAGGGTAGGCGGCTCCTTCCCAAGGCCGCCGAAGAGCCACCGAAGAAGTCAAGCCTCGCCCCGTCGCTGGCACACCGCAGGAGTACGCCCACTCCCGAGGCCAAAGCAAAGTCAAGCGCCATTAAAGCCACCGAGGCCGACAAGAGCACCACGCAACACGCCACCACTGACAAAGACTACGCAGATCAGACGCCACAGAGCCACCAACCCTACCTCGGATCGGGCGGGGTTGGTCGGACAAGACAGAAGCCAAACCTCAAGGCGTGCGGACCCTCTCCTCATAGTCTTCCCAACTCCGTGTAACTCTCCTCCGTCTATATAAGGAGAGGCGGGGCCGAGAAGGAAGGGGCGGAAAAAGAGAAAATAGTCTCCTAGGTAGCCTCGACTCCTAGCGAAAACCTCAAGGGATCGGACAGTAGGCCGTCGCCTCGCTGCACACCCTTGTCCGTCTCCCAAAGATCAATACATTCACACCGCACGAATCGAGTAGGGACATTCGGCCCGAACCAAGATACATCTTCTCGACTCCTTGAGTCGACCATTCGGGAGAGGAGCGCGCGACCCATCCGACCATAAATTCGTATTGCGGTGCACGAAACAAGCGGTTGGCGCGCCCAGTAGGGGTGCTCGCTGCGTCTTCACCGACATCCTCATCTTCGAGTTCCCATTCTCCTCCTCGATGGCTTCCTCCCACTACGATTCGCCCGATGTCGAGGTGGATCCGCTTGGCGCCCTCGATTTCATCGTCACTACGGCGAGAGCTTGTCCTCGTCCCGCCGTCCGGATCGGACGCCCGCGAGCCTGGATGCGATTGTCGACGCCTCAAGAACCTCAGCCTCGAGGCCCCCGCATGGGCCGCACGGGCTGGCCCGACGCGCGCCGGCATTGCTCCTGGCGATACCGCCTACGCACTACGGCGAGCGGCGGAACCACCCTCCACGAGCTCACAACTTCGTGGCCATGGCGATTCTGGCAAGCTTCCTCCACGACTGGGCGGATTCCTCCGACCACGGCTCTAGCTCCGACAAGGAGTGTGCCTCGAAGGGCCTACACCGCGAGTGCAATATGACGGGTGCGGCGAGCCATCCTCCACCCAGATTACCATCGGGACCCTCCTCCGTAGACGAAGCGGCGGGAGGAATCCGGCGAGGAAGACGACGACAAGACCTGGCAGCCGACCTCCGGCAATACGAGGAGTTAGAAGCCGGCGAGCTCGATAAGCTCCAGGCGAATCGAGCGCCACGTCGGCCCTAACGCCACTGGACCTCCGGCCAGCCCGCGCGTCAGTGCATCGACAATTGGTGAGGAAGCGAACGACCTTCCGTTCTTCCTCATGCCAACCGTAACATTGCTTCTGCGGCAATGCCGCTCCGGCCGCCTGAGCCAACGGAGCCTGAAGCCAAGGCCACCTACCGTAACCTCCGGATCGGTAGAGCGTCTTGTCGTTCAAAGACGCCCAAGGTTCTAGCTCCGTGACGAAGCGCCACTTCGCCACTGGGCCACTCCCTCGCAGGCGGCGGAGCCCGACCAAGACGGCCCGCCCCACGAACTCCCAGGCATCATACACCCGGTGCGCCATCGCTGGGGTCAAGTATGATCTCCGCACCACCCTCGAGGCGCGAAGAAGAGCTACCGACGGCAAGACCCTCGCAAGTCGCCGATACGGCGACGCAACCATCTCGACCCAGGATTCGACGGTGCGGACTGGCTGCTCACCCGCCAGATCCGCAACGCCGCTTCCCGGCCGATTCCGGCCCGACCAACATAGCCAAGTACACGGGGCTACCAACCCCGATGTCTGGTTGAGGACTACGGCTCGCTTTGTCGAGCTGGGGGAGCGACGGACGACTCCTTCGTTATCCAGTACCTCCCCATCTATCTTGCGGACTCGGCTCGAGCATGGCTCGAGTACCTGCCCGCAGATACCATCGGCAGCTGGGCCGACCTGACGAACCTTTTCGTCGGAAATTTCCAGGGCACATACAAACGCCCTGGCAACTCCTGGGACCTGAAAAGCTGCAAACAGCAGCCGGGGGAGACCCTCCGGGACTACATCCGCCGCTTCTCCCAGCAGTGCAATGAGCTCCCCGACATCCGCGACGCCGACGTCGTCGGGGCGTTCATCTACGGCACCACGTGCGAGGCTCTGGTCCACAAGCTGGGCTGTGCGAAGCCCCGGACCACCAAGGAGCTCCTCGACATCGCCACCAACCACGCCTCCGGCGAGGAGGCCGTGGGGGCCATCTTCGAAAGGAAGACGGCCCACAAGGCGGCAGCCGACCTCGGGCCGGCGCCCCCTCCGCCATACGACCAAAGGAAGCGGAAGGGGAAGCAGGTCGCGAAGGTCGAATGGTCGCCGCCGCCGACCGACCGCTAAGCAAAGAGCCTCGGCAGACGCCGCATCGATTCGAGAAGTTGATGGATAGTCCATGCCCGAACCACGACTATCCCGTCAAGCACAAGTATCGGATCGCGAAGTCCTGGCGGTTTCTCTCGGAAACCCCACGACGTCGCGAGGTAAGGAAGAAGCGACGGCGGCGACGCCGGGGCAAAGGGCGATGAGCCGCCGACGAGTTCCGCGGCTCGGCGGTTGCCTCATGATCTTCGGAGGGAGGAGTGCTACGCCGACAAGCGACGGCCGGCTTCGCCACCGAGAGGTCCACACGGCTACCCCCGCCGTGCCCACCTACTTGAGGTGGTCGGAGTGCCCGATCGCCTTCGACCGGACCGACCACCCCGACCACATCCCGCACCCGGGACGCTACCCGCTCGTCGTCGACCCCATCGTGGGGACGAAGCGCCTGACCAAAGTCCTCATGGACGGCGGCAGCAGTCTCAACATCATGTATGTTGAGACCCTGGATGCCCTGGGGGTCCCTCGCTCCGCCCTCCGGCCGAGCAAGGCGCCTTTCCACGGCGTCGTACCGGGCCAACAGGCCCACCCCCTCGGGCAGGTCGGCCTGCCCGTCACCTTTGGGAACCCGGACAACTTCCGCACCGAGAGCCTCACGTTCGAGGTTGTGGACTTCCCCGGCTCCTACCACGCCATTCTGGGACGACCATGCTACGCGAAGTTCATGGCGGTCCCCAATTACACCTACCTCAAGTCAAGATGCCAAGGCCGCAAGGAGTCATCACCGTGGCCACATCTTTCCAGCTCGCCTACAATCTATGACGAAGCGGTGCGGTGGCCTCGGCCTCGCTTCGCCGAGCTCGCCCGGCTCCAGGAAAAGGCCCGGATCCACCCCGACTCCAGCAAGTCGGGGACTAGCTCTTTCAAGTCCGCGGAGGACACGAAGGAGGTCGTTGATCCCGAGGATCCCGCCAAGACCGTGCGGATCGGGGCCGCCCTCACCACCAAATAGGAAAGGCGCTCGTCGACTTCCTCCAAGCAAACCGAGACGTCTTCGCTTGGAGACCCTCGGACATGCCAGAGTCCCGAAGGAGGTCGCCGAGCACTCCCTGAACATTCGGCCGATCCGGACCAATCGCCCGGCGCTGCGCTTCGACGAAGAGAAGCGACGGGCCATTGGGAAGAGATCGCCAAACTTTTGGCCCGGTTTTGTAAGGAGGTGCGTCACCCCGAGTGGCTCGCCAATCCCGCCCTTGTAAAGAAAAAGTCGGGCAAAGGAGAATGTGCGTTGACTACACGAGCCTCAACAAGGCCTGTCCGAAAGATCCATTCCCATTGCCTCGCATCGACCAGTCGTGGACTCCACCGCCGGTGTGAGTCCCTTTCCTTTTGGATGCCTACTCGGGCTATCACCAGATTGCGATGAAGGAGTCCGATCAGCTCGCGACCTCCTTCATCACCCCGTATGGCTCGTCTTTATTACGCCACGATGCCTTTTGGTCCAAAAACGCAGCGCCACGTACGGCCCGATGTATGCGAGGCATGTTTTTCGCACCAAATTGGCCGTAACATCGAAGCCTCACGTCGGCGACATCGTTGTCAAAACCAGGAAGGCCGATGACCTCATCACCGACCTGGAGGAGACTTTGCGAACCTCCGACGGTTTCGCATAAAGCTCAACCCCGAAGTGCGTCTTCGGGTCCCCAAGGGCAAGTTCTTTGGGATTCATCGTCTCGGCGCGGCATCGAAGCCAACCGAGATAAGATCTCCGCTATCGCAAGGATGGGGCCAATCAACGATCTGAAGGGAGTTCAAAGGTCGATGGGATGCCTCGCGGTACTAAGTCGCTTTGTATCCGCCTCGCGAACGAGGATGCCACTCTACAAGGCGATGAAGAAGTCCGACCATTTTTCCTGGACCAACGAAGCTCGTGAAGCCTTTAGTCGACTAAAGGTCTTTCGACCTCACCTCCGGCCCTGGTCGCCCGAGTCGCAGGAGCCTTTGCTCCTCTACATCGCCGCCACGACTCAGGTCGTCGGTAGCGGCACTTGTTGTGGAGCGAGCGGAGGAAGGCCGCGTTCTCAAGGTACAAAGGCCGGTCTACTTGGCCGAGGTGCTCTCCGAACGAAGGTCCGATATCCCCAGATACGAAGCTCTCATACTCGGTGCTCATCACCAAGAGGAAGCTTGCCCATTACTTCGATCGACACCCCATCTCCGTGGTAACCTCCTCACCGCCGGAGAAGTCGTCCCACAACCGCGACGCTTCGGAAGGATCGCCAAATGGGCTCTTGAGCTCAACGGCCTCGACATATCGTGACGTCCCAGGACGGCGATCAAGTCCCAGGTCTTGGCGGACTTTGTCGCCGAGTGGACCGAGGCGCAAGTCCCTGCGGCGGTCGAGGACCCGGAGTACTGGACGATGTACTTCGATGGGTCTTACACCAAGAACGGGCGGCGCGAGGTCGCTATCATCTCCCCACTCGGCAACAAACTCCAGACGCCATACGACTACTCTTCAACGCCACCAACAATGTCGCCGAGCACGGCCCTCGTCAATGGCCTTGGATCGCGCCGACTGGGCGCACCACGGCTCAACGTTCACGGCGACTCCAAGCTGGTCGTCGACCAAGTAATGAAAACCACCGAGCCCCGTGACGCTCGGATGGCCGCCTACTGCCTGGAGGTCCGCAAGCTTGAGGAGAAGTTCAAGGGTTTCGAGCTCCATCATAGCTACCGACGCTTATAATCGGTGAAGCCGACTCCTCGCCAACCTCGCCTCCGAAGGGACCGGTTCCCCCTGGAATCTTCGTTTCCGACCTCAACGACCCATCAATCCGGTTGGACCCGAGTCCGAGGGCGCCGCCGACCCCAAAGGCGGGCGGCCCCATCGATCTTCTGGCCGGATGCCTACTCGCTGGGTCGGACTTGGGCGTCCTGAGCATCGAAACCGACTGGAGGCGACCGTTTGTCGATCGATTGACAAACGGGTCGCTCCCCGCCGATACCACCGAGGCGCGGCGCCTCGCGCGGCGGGCGAAGTCTTTCGTCCTGATCGGCGCCCTCTACAAGAGGAGCCCGTCCGAATCCTTCTTCGCGTTCGACCAACGGCAGTAGGGCTCAGCGCCCTCCCGGCCAGTGAGGCCCTCGCATACGGTCGGTCGAGAATTGCGTAAGAAGTCGTACCTGTGAGGAATTGCGCAAGCCACTTACCGGGAGGAGCGAACAACCGGCACCTGACGTGCCCTCTTTGCCGGACTCCCGCGAGGAGGCGACGGGGACCTGCGCTTCCGCAGGATAAACCCTGCGCCCGCGGTCTCTTCGGAGGAGCCGCGGTCGCCGGCCCCCATCGACCAGGACGCGTCGCGACGCCGGACCGCCTCCGGCAACTTCTTCTCCTCGCTCGGCAACGACTCCTCGTCACCCTCACTGAGGTCTCCTCCGAGGTCTCCTCCGAGACCTCCTCGCCACGCTGCGGCCCGGTCCGCTGCGCTCTTCTTCCGCGCCTTGGTGGCCTCTTTTCCGCTAGCAGGGGCGGCGTCCTGCTTCTCCTTTTCGAGGCGCGGCCGCCCTCAACTCCTTTTCCCGGCAGCAAGGGGCGGAGATCGATCCACCGAGCCCCTGCGGAACACGCTCGTAAGGAGGCGAAGGAGCAGAGCAAAGCAAAGCGAGCAGAGCCGCCGACGTACCAGGTTCTGCGGGTTCGCCGAGAACGGCAGCGCGCCGCCTCGCCGGGTTCGGTGTCTCCGCGATGGAGATCAGGACACGCGCGAGGACCTCCGACGAGGGAGCTCCGCTCCGACGACCTCGCAGGTCGGTCGGCCCAATGTACTCAAACATGGGACGAATCACCCTTGAGGGTTGGATGCGCCTCTCCATGAACGCATCGAGGACCACCTTGCCTGTCAGGCCCTCGCCGCTTCAGTCCGCGAGCTTTTCAAGGATCGCGTCCATCTTCTTCCGGTCGCTTCGTGTCGTGACCCACCCCAACAGGGATGCGGCGTTGGTAAATTCCCACCGGAAGGGAGAACCGTTGTCGAGGTTCCGACATAGAACCACTCGCTATGCCACCCCTGCTAGGCGTCGGCAGCCTCAAATCGACGTAGAACGGTTTGCGGTGGTTGCGCAGTTGGATCATCAGAGCCCCGAGGAGGCCGGCGGTGTCCGGTGACGGCCTCGCGAAGAAGAAGTGGCGCCAGAGCCCGAAATGGGGTTCAATCCCCATAAAGGCCTCACACAGCGTCATGAAGACCGCAATATGGAGGACTCCATTCGGGTTCAGGTGGTGAACTTCTCCCCCGTAATAGTGCAGCAACCCCCGGACGAACGGGTGGAGCGGAAGTCCAAGCCCGTTCGTAGAAGAACGCCCAACAGACTATCTCGCCGTCCTCAAGTTCGGGGACCTCGGTCGGCCGTGAACTTCGCCCGGCCGGACTCGGGCGCGGAGGAAGGAACTCCTTCCTCTCCCAGGCCAGAGATAGCGACCCCGCCGGCCGAGTGCGGGTCGACAACATCTCCAAATGCGAAGAAGCGAGGAACGACGCGACGGCGAGAAGCTCCTCTTCTTCCTCGTTTTCTTTCTTCCCTTTTCTCTTTTTGCAGAGCGCGAACAGAGGACTTGGCGCCCACCACGCCACCCACTCCTTCCTTTATAGGCGCCAGGCGAAACAGACGCGCCTCGCGCGAAATCGACGCCTCCTCACGCAAATCAACGCGATGCAAACCGTCACTTTCTTGCCTCGCCCGCTTCCCGATAACGTGCGCGATCCATTTAAATCCCACTGCGCATTAATCGCTTCGACAGATGGCCGCCTCGCGCCAAGGCCGCATCTGCGTCGCGAGCCTCGCCGGATCTGATGGGCGAGCGCCCAGCCGAAAGGTATGCAAGCGGCCATCGGGCGCCGCCTCGGAAAGCAAGCGCCTATAGGCTCGCACTCGAGGCCCGGCACTGCGTGGGTTACGAAGGCGAATCCACCACCGAACGAAGCCGCCCAAAGACGTAAAAAGAGCGAGCGAGTCGCAGCGAGCCCTCAGAGGGCCTCCAGCTGGGTCGGCGGACGACCCAATCATCGTGACTCGCGTCGAGACCATACCTCACACTCTCCCGCGAACTCATCGATGAGTAGCGGCCACCGCGCCTGGTCGCGACGACCCGTGAGTCCGACACGGGATCGAGTAAGGAAAGGTTTTTTATGGAACGCCCCGGTAGTCGGACGCCCACGCCGAGCTACGCCTGGCTTGGAAACGAACCCTCCGGGGATCGCCAAGGTTCCACTCGGATTACCCGATAGTAGCTCGCACGAGCACGGCGTTCAAACCGACGAAGGTAAACGCGTCCGCTCACTGACTCGAGGGCCCACGCACACCGTGGCCTGCCAGAGTCCGACCGGTAAACCCCGACGGCTCCTCGACTCCGGGGCTCGGTTACACTCCACTGGAAGCGCCACAAGACTGCTCTTTCAGTCGGGCGCGACTCCGAGCGCTACCTAGACGCCACCGACCTCCGGTCGACGACATCGCGGCCGGGCTAAACCCCCGACCGCTCTCCGACCCACTCGGGGCTCGGGTTACACCAGGCGCTCGCCATGCACCGGGCTCTTTGGCGGGCATGACCGACAAAGCGGCGGCCCCGACCAAAGCGTCGCCGACCTCCATGACCACTTTTCGATCGGTAAACCCCGACCTCCTCGACCGCTCAGAGCTACACCAGGTGCGCCACAAGCCGGGCTCTTTCAGTGCGCGACTCGGCGATCGCGCCCGACCTAGACGCCACCGACCTCGGGTCGACGATTCATGGCCAAGGCTAAACCCCGACCGGCTCTCCTCGGGGCTACACACCGGGTGCCTTCGCCTTACCGGGCTCTTTGGGCATGACCGACAAACGGCGGGACCAAAGGCGTCGCCGACCTCGGTCCGCGCCGCTGATCAGGTAAACCCGACCGGCTCCTCGACCGCTCGGGGCTCTGAAACTACACCAGGAAGCGCCACAACCCGGCTCTTTCTAGGTCGGCACGGCTCCCAGGCGCCACGACGACCTAGCATCACCGACCTCGGCCGACGATTACACGCGCCAGCTAAACCCCGAGCGGCTCTCCGACCCGCTCCGGGCTCGGGGCTCTTGGCGAGTACCCATACCATGGGTACCCCATCACCGGAAGCACGAACGGGCCGACCTATCACGCAGCGAAGGCCCGGCACCACCGAAAGGTACTAGAGCCGCAGGAACGAGCCCCGACCAGGCGGGGCCGACTCGGACGGCCGGGCGACTGTCCGGCGGCAGATGCGCCGGCCGCCTAATATTGAAGCTCAAGCTCCACTGCTGCGACGAGCCAGCGAGGCCCACGCCAAGATCAGCGGCCGCTTTGTGCGCAGCTGGCCCCTCGACATCCGTGCAGGGTAGGCGGCTCCTTCCCAAGGCTGTCGGAAGAGCCACCGAAGAAGTCAAGCCCCGCCCCGTCGCTGGCACACCGCAGAGGAGTACGCCCACTCCGAGGCCAAAGCAAAGTCAAGCGCCATTAAAGCCACCGAGGCCGACAAGAGCACCACGCAACACGCCACCCTCGACAAAGACTACGCAGATCAGACGCCACAGAGCCACCAACCCTACCTCGGGACTGGCAGGGGTTGGTCGGACAAGACAGAAGCCAAACCTCAAGACGTGCAGACCCCTCTCCTCATAGTCTTCCCAACTCCCGTGTAACCTGCCTCCTCCGTCTATATAAGGAGAGGCAGGGCCCGAGAGGGAAGGGGGCGGAAAAAAGAGAAAATAGTCTCCTAGGTAGCCTCGACTCCCTAGCGAAAACCTCAAGGGGATCGGACAGCCGACCGTCCGCCTCGCCTGTACACCCCTTGTCCGTCTCCCAAAGATCAATACATTCACACCGCACGAACTGGAGTAGGGACATTCGGCCCGAACCAGTATACATCTTCTGACTCCTTGAGTCGACCATTCGGGGAGAGGGAGCGCGCGACCCCATCCGACCATAAATTCGTATTGCCGGTGCACGAAACACCGACACATCCAAACATACATTCATATGAAATAGTGAATTCCTATAAGGGTACATTTGGATCCTTGAATTGAATCGGGATAGTAGAATTAGGACCCAATTCAATTTCAAGTGGAAATAGAATCGAGCTACAATTCAAACTGTTTTGTTTGGTTGGCAAGGAAATTGTTAAGTGGAAATGAACTCACCAACCCATTCCAAGTACTGTTTGGTTGACACTTGACAAATACTCAAATGTCAACTTGGAAACATCTTCTTCCTTCCATATCTGACCTCGCTCGATCTCTTCAGCTCCATAGCGCCACTTCCGCTGCCGCCTTAGGATGTGATCTTGTTGGACTCCTAGAACCATCTCCGTTAACTCGCCAGAGATTTGGAGTGGTGGTAGCAACCAAAAATTGGGGGATGAGGACAGGGAGTCAAGAAAGTAGAGGTGGCACCGACAATGAGGAAGAACAGCTGGATGCATAAACATGGAGGGCAAGTTGTCAACAGCAACCTAGGTCGTCAGGACCTCACTAACGGTGGGCAAGGTCACATGTGTGCATTGTGGCCGTAGATTGGGCAGCAACGCATCAGCGGTCAATAGGAGCTCGACGGCAGTGATCTTTGGGAGCTCGGCGGCGGTCCAACCGTCCAAGGGAGCTCGGCGTCTATGAGATGAGCACAGGTTCTAATTCCAATAGATTCATGTGGGATGGGATCAGAATTGGTGGGGGTTTGTTTTTGTTGTCCTTCAATTCATCTGGAGATGGCACACGATTCCAATTCCAATTTCAATAGACATCCAAACAGCAGAATCAAAAGTATCCAGTTCCAATTCCCTAATTCTAGCCTCAATTTCGAGAACCAAACAGGGGGCAAGAAACATCGATCATTCCATGTTCTAAACGAAGCATTGTGTATTCAGTCAGACACGATCCTGTTACACTACTAGTTGGTGCCACGTTTTTTCTGAAAGTGAAAGAGATCATATCCCAATGAATTACTCGACTAGCCAAAATCCAGAGAAGCTGAGGTTAATTGGATCGCGAAAATGGTACATAAATGAATTGCTGTTTAATTATCTTACTACCAGCCACCTTTTGCTTACCCTCTTAAATCCTACCACCAAACAAAGCATAAATCCTCTCGTAAACACATGGTTTGGGTATCACACATTCAATCCAAGCCGTACAAATCTACCCACATGACAATTAGTGTTGTACCAGCACCACACAAGATTGCATTCAAAATTATCTTTATCGTTTAAGTCCACCGTCTGCCGTGAACATGTTGTTGCCGTCTAGTCAATCGTGTAACGGTGTTGAAACGATTATACCGTCTCCAAGCTACCGACCCCGTCGCAGTATAACTTCACATGATGTAATAGTAGGCTACTACATCATGTATACCCTAGTAGCCTACTACTACTTCTCTCTCTAAGTAGGTTTTTTTTGTGTGGTCTCAATAATCTTGTTTAGCAGATACATAAAGATACCCTCACAAACAGACTCAAGTATACCATTACATCATGATACTTTGGATATATCAAATGCCAGCTGCTACTTAGAGAGAGAAATTTCTGCTTTGGAAAGAAAATTGCAGTGCGCCAGAACCATCCCGCCGCCGTTGCAGGCTCAGAAACGGAGCTTGGTGAAGCACCACATGTTCTTGCCGGCAGGGTTCACAAACAAAACCGTACCGTGCAAACCGGTTCGGTTTTCGCAAAAAACGTGCGAAAAACCGCTGGAAAAAAAGAACAATCTATGATTTATCTTTACTTATATGTGTCATTGATGATTTATCTTATAATATCTCACTGATATACAGATTCTAAAGTTATATATCAGTGAGATACATCGAGTAAATGATCAATTGTACAATAAAAAAAAATCAAATGATCAAAAACTTTTTTTAAAAAAACTTATTGGAAGTCGGCTGCTGGTTAGATGTTTATCACAGATTGATGCAAGATGAACGCGTTTCTTTGGACCATTTAGAAGGGATTTGCGTAGAGTATATCTCGAAGCATCTGAAACATCCAAAGGAGAAGCCCAGTCAAAAGAAAAGGACACGGCGTATATTCCGAAGATTGCTTGAGCAAACTTATATTGCACAGCAAATAGAAACGAAGTCAACTTAAACGGGCACTCTCAACTGATGCATCATGCAGAATAAGATATAGAGAAGTGCTTCTATGCTCTTCCTTTAAAAGTTGCACAACTATTAAAGCATGAATGAAGGGTAGATGGTGATTACTTCATCTACACCAGTCATTTGCCAATCCAAAGTTCAGTTCAGCACAACAAAATTTTTGGGTGTGAGTCAATGAGATGGTACGGGCAGGGTGGGTTTTAGTTTGAGTACTCAACTGTGCTCTGTTGATTCCGATTTTAGTTTCATGTCTTTCAAAAGTAAGAAACATGTTATTTACTAAACTTAATTGGCATATGATAAAACCATTGATATTTAAAGACCAATTTGTAACAATGGTAACAAATGTCTTTGAAATAGAAAATATAGAATATGCTAAACATTCTAAAAAAAGAATTAAGAGATGATTATAAACTGAAAATATTATGTTACGCTACTTTACTATTTTGCTATGTAAGTATTTGGGGAAGAAATTTTTGGTCACATATAACAAGTATAGGAAAACGGAGTGAGTAAGAACTCTGACAGATCCTTGTACATGCAGTATCTACCAGCTTATAAATTAGTGTACTAACTTGCAGGAATTTGAGCGACAATCCATTTGATGCGTTGCCGGCTCCAAAGCCATTTTCAACATTAAAATCTTTGACTGCCCTGTGAGTTCTTGCCATTAGAAACTACGAGGACAATATCAATTTCACAGCATACTCTGTTATATTCCTTAATTTAGAAGCGGCGGGCTAATCAGGCCGCCCAATTCATGAACCAAAGATTCCCATTCCCCAGGAAGGTAGAAAGATAACGAACCCCAACAAGGCTTTGAGCTAACCCTCAGCCGTTTCTGCCAAGAAATCGGGAGGGATGCTGCTGTACCTGGCGACGGCGGAGCGAGCGGCTCCGCCGGTGGCCGTGGGGACTGGTCGGGATTCGGATTTCGGACTCCGCCGCTTCCATCCGTTCCAGTTCCACCGCTAACGCGAACCTTCCCCCTTCGGCCCTGCCTTCTTCTACTTGGGCTTTTTCTAGATGGGCTCCCAGGTTATTGTGCATGGTAGGCCCTACTATTCCTCTTTGGAGTGATCATGGAATCCATAGCTGGGTGCAGAGCAGTTCGCTTGTAGGCCCAATTTGGAAATATTATACCCTGCTGTGCGGGCCAATTTGTCACGTTCACCTCAAGCCTTCTCCGCGCGCGCCAATTGGCGTCACGTCGCGCTCATCTGCTCATCGTCGAATCGACGTGCGGTAGCGTTCGGACGCATCGATCATGCGTGTTTTGGCAAAAAAATAAAACGCAGCAGAGTTGATCAAGTTCCTGAAGCCCACCCTGCGTGCCGAAAAGACATTTCCAGACGAATTATTGGTGTTTGACTTTATCAAAACACACATGCATTTTAGTATTTCCTCAACAGAGGGATGCATGGCAACTTGCTCGTCAAAATGGTAGTAAGCGATCCAGAAGGTCACCATACAGCACACAGGTACAAGGTGCAATGAGGTAGAGATGGACGATAAACGGTCAATACTCGATAAAATCAGCCTATAATGTACAGTTCCATGGCTTTAAACCGGAACACAATTACAAGGTTATCTGACGAGCTAACACAGAAAGCAGGTGCAAATTCTTCTCATAGCTCCTCATTCTTATCTTATGATCTTTGTTTCGCTTTTTCTTAAATGAATGGTAGAACTCTACTGATTTTTTTAAATAAAGAAATGGCAATAAGCAGCTCGCACTTGGGCTCGAGTCCAACCGGCTGAAGCAGATCGGCTTCTCAAAGTATTACTATTGCTTTCGGAACAAAACTTCTCAAAGCACTATATCAATGGACCACTTGCGCGGTTGCGCCGAAGTTGGGTGCTACTTTAAAGTTGAAGTTTGCCATAGTCGTTGCTCTGCCGTGTCACGGGATACAATAATCTCGGAGCCCATTAGGAAATCGGAGTGTTGGATGATACTCCCTCCATTAATAAATATAAACCCTATAGTTTAAATGATATTATTGATAAATATAAAGTTTTGCATATAGATTTAATGAGCTTTTTCTACTATACCCATATTTATTCTCTCAATTATATGCATCATTACCACCCACACAAAGTATTTTCTATCATCTTTCAAGACAATTAAGAGGGGTACGTAAGTCATTTCCTCTCATGTCTTTATTAATTTATCATAACTTTAATCCTTATACAAAATCAAAATACGCTTTATATTTATCAAGAAGAGGGTATGCTAGTAGAGAATGCGGTGACCACCTCCTTTGGATAAGGGGCATTGTAGTGTCACTAATCCTATCAGCTAAAACTGGCGTCGATTCATGGAACCAAGCAAACATGGTTACATTTTGAGGGAACAACCATTTTAGTTCCGCAAATGTGTGGGAAAGACGGTATGCTGTGGTGGTAAAGCAATTATAGAATTTTTTTAAATAATCTTTTTTTAATCCAAAAATTTAAAAATATACAGCATAAAAAAATTGCAAAACTGAGCTCCTGTCGCGCCACGTGGTAGCGATTGGGGTCAGTCGCACCACGTGGCAACAACCAACACGCCAGTCGCGCCACCGTGGCGCGACTAAGGGCCGTGCTGCCATGTGGCAGCGAGGCATTGGCTAGGGTGCACGATGGGGGGGAGGGGGGCTGGCCAAAAAATGGAAGGGGAAAGAAAGAAGAAGAGAAAGGAAGAAGAGAAAGAAAGAGAAGAAAGAAAGAAGAAGAGAAGAAAAGAAGAGGGAAAAGAGAAAGAAAGGAAGAAGAAGAGAGGAAAAGAAGAAAAATTGCGTGATCATTCTTCGTTTGTTCTTTGTTCGTTCGTCGTTTATCGGTTAGTAATTATATAAATAATTTTTCCTCGGCTTTAGGTTAGTCCAAAAAATGTAAAAATCGATTAATTTAGTTTTATGTATTTATATAATTATTTTTTGTTAGTATAATTGATTTGTAGTTAGAAAAAACATAGATAGTCTCATAAAATATTAGGGTGGTACAAAAAACATATATCGTTCGTTCGTCGTTCATCGGTTAGTAATTTCTATAATTATTTCTTCGTCAATATAATTAGTATGTAGTTAGAAAAATACTAGGGTATCTCAAAAAATGTAGAAACTGAGTAATTTTGTTTTGCGTATTTATATAATTCCTTGCGCATGTTATACAATATTATTTTCGTATTGCAGTAGACTTGCCAGGCCGTACACCCCCCTGCAAGCCGTTTCTATAATTATTTTTTCGTCAATATAATTGGTATGTAGTTAGAAAAAATATAACTAGTCGAAAAATACTAGGGTAGCTCAAAAAATGTAGAAACTGAGTGCATTATATAATTCCTTGCGTATGTTATACAATATTTTTTTTCGTATTCCAGAAGGTATGTCTGCTATGGATGCATTCAGAGTGCATTACGGTGAAGGAGAAGTTCGGGAGGGCCCATATGGGGTTGATTTGAATGATTTTTCACCACCGTGTTTTATACCATCAGAATCCGGAGGACATGAATTTTGAAAATCTGTGTGGGTGGATCTGTGGCGGTCTTTCATTGATCCTGCGGAGTTTGATGTCAGCATCAAATGCTTATGGCCGAGAGGTACACATGACTCGTTATGTGTACTTAGACCGTTGGAGCGGTCTTAGTCTAGTCTTGAAGGAACTACATCAATGCATCAAGGCGGCGTGGTTGTGGTTTCATCCTCTTTGTGCAGGCGACAATCAAAACAAACCTGCCTAGTGATGAAACCCCAATCACGGTGCAGGCAAAAACTGTGGCGAAAGTTCATGAGAATGTTCGTTCATGTCCTGCACTGACGGGACAAACAGATGAAGGAGAGGAGTTGGAGGAGTTAGTTGATGTGATGGAGCAGGACGATCAGCGAGCGGCGGAGGAAGAAGAGGCACTGGCCATGGAGGAACATGATTAATCTTTGTCGGACGATGATGGAAATACGTCCGCAGAGGTACCCGATGCTTGGAATAGGGGTGAAGCGGGAGCCCTAGCAGTGAACGATGCCCATGATTCCACATGTGAGTACCAACCAAATGAGGTACGCGTGCACGCAATGTACGCGGAGAAGTCCGCTTTGCAGAATGCCATAAGGGGGTATGCAGGGCCGCCGAACTGACTGGTCTACGAAGATGGCCCCTTGGGTGGAGCAGTGGACTCATGCACTGGAGGATGTGGCTGCAGCGGATGTCGCGTATGACATACAGGGATACCAGGGGTACCTGCAGTGGTACCTTGGACTTACACGGGTACGCCTTTTGCCCACTGACGACCAGCAGGATATCCTTCCAGCTACTGCCCACGACACATATGGCACGTGGGTTGCATTGGCGATCCACTTTGCGGTACGTTCACTACACACTATACTTAGATTTGTATTGGAATGCAAGTATACATATATCTCACCGCATGTTAACACATTCAAGGTGACATGGCGATAGAAATTGACGAGGACACGCAGTCCATGGTAGGGCATTTGGGCGGCGGTTCGGAGGTCTCCTAGGAGGAGTTGACGGGGTTCCTCGAGCGATTGTCCATGAAGGCGGGGAGGATTGCGCGGGCCTGCTCTTGCCGGCAGAGGACCGACGTCGGTGGTGCGCCCTCGTGGTCGGCGAGCCGACGACAGCAGGGGGTTGGGAGCAGTACATGACCACCACCTCCAACACCACCGTTGGACGAATCCACTGTCTGACCGCTCGGACCTCCCACCTTCCAGTTCGGACCTCCCACCTTGCCGAACCCTCCATCGCCACCACAGGACCAGCTAGGGAGCTCCCAGTGGCAGGTGGCCTCATACGGTACGCCAGGTACTTACGTACTTGCTCACTTAAATATGCAATGCATTTTGTGATAACTAATACTTGTGTACTGCAGGATACTCGTTCGGATACCCTACCGGCGCGCCGTTCCGGTACCCTCCTCCTCCTGTCATGGTGCCGACCCCAGGTGTGTTCAATACCCATCATGAACTAACATTGCTTTAAACTTTACTTTGAAATACATGCTTTATTCCAACATGTTGTACATGCTTTCAGGTTACTTCCCAGAGGGCTCCACTACGTCGTACACGCGTGCGGAGGACTTCGACACGCCATATTCCGTGCCGCCGCACCCGGACTTCGTTTATGGGTCCCAGCCAAGCGCCCCCATGCATACACAGCTGACGAACCTGAGTTCTTCATGCCATACCCCTGCAGCAGCCGAGACCCTCGCACCCTGGATCGGCCACGCACCAGACCGGTGGACCCCCTCAGGTCCAGACGTCGCCCTACCGTTGCACATCGACCAGCGAGGCGGACCAAACCTCGTGCACAGGGCGAGGGAGGTCAACAGGGAGAGGGGGGGTCAGCAGGGAGAGTAGGCGTTGGAGGACGTCGATTGAGCACTGTATTCCAACGTTGTTTTTTCTGCGTTGTAATGTTATGTTCTAACTTATACATTTCTACGTTGTATTTTCTACATTTCTGCTCCCATGTCACTGTAATTACGTGCTCCCATGTCACTATCATTCAAAGCTGCACGACGTGTCAACCTCAAACAAAGCTGCACGACCTGTCACTCTCAAACAAAGCTGCACGACCTGTCAACCGCTATCAAAGCTGCATGACCTATCACCCTCATTCAAAGCTGAAATGCTTGATATGACCACTCATTGCTTACAGTTAACTCCGAAGTGACCACTTATTGCATAGTATATTTATCAACACTAACACCTAGCATGCAGTTATGGTATTGGTGATGAGCTACCCATCATGCCTGTGTGCTATCTTATCATGTCTGCCATGACCCATCGATGTTATCTGCAAAGCATTCTAGATGACTATGGGAGAGATTCCCTGTCTAAAGCTGTGGCCATAACCATGCTTATGTCCCATCACACGCAAAGATGTAGAGGAATCCGATGCTCGTGGATTTTAACTTCTCTTAAGTCTGCCACTCTCTCCTATGGCTGGCTATTTAAGCCCTAGTGGTTGCCTCCCAATAATCACAGCAAGCAAGCAAGCTTCGGGCCAATACGAGGGAAGACGAAACATGGAACACAAGTTCGCCAGCCAAGCACCTAGTGCCAATGGAGTTCTCCTCGCTCCCAAGGCACGGCCTTCTCGAAGACATCCCCGAAGGCATGCAGGTCCCCATGTGCCTATGCAGGGATCCTTGCCGGTTGTAGAAGTCTCTAGACAACTCATATACCTATGGTATGAGATATTGGAGCTGCCGCAATTACGACTCCAAGCCAACGTTGGAGATGCGGAAGCGGTGGAAAAGCCCGGTATGTTCGTACTCGCATTTGATGTTACATCAAGCCGTGCAAACCTTAATACTGTAATACCATCTGCTGTCACCAATTGCAGCCTCCATTGTGTGAGTTCATCAAATTCTACGATGCGGAACAGACTCTTAAGATAGAGAGGATGCGGAATTGGGAGTATTCGCATCGCAGAGCTATGGTAGAGCAGCAGTGGCGTGAGCAGGACGAGGAGGAGGAGCGCATAAAGCATCACGAAAAAATGCATGCAAAGAGGGAGGCCGAACGGCAGCGCCTGGCGGCCGAGCGGGAGGCCGAGCTGAGAGGAAGCACGAGAGGGCGGCTAGGGCCAGGGCGGCAGGCATCGATGGGTTGCGCAAGGGGAAATATCCCCGGTGCACTTAGTAGTGTAGCAGAAGGACCATTGTTGTTTCGTGGAATCGATTTTAGTTTTAAGCCGTAATAAAGAGTGTGGCCTACCTTATTTTCGTCACTAACATCTTATTTGTGAACCGACCTCTCTCGTATCTCCCTCTCCCACCCTCGTTAGGGTTATTGCACCAGTACATTTTAAATGCAAAGAAAAATGTAAATTAAATATTTTTCATTAATATGGTAGTCCATATATCAAATGGCAAATCTCATCCATTCTTACAAAAAAGTACCTTCCAACATGATATGTTACGGGCTGCCGAAAAGGCTTAAGCGTTATGGTTTATTTTCGACTATAATACTTAGGGTTATTGTGCTAATACATTTTACATGCAAAGAAAGGTGTAATTAAAATATTTTTCCAGAATATGGTAGTCCATACATCAAACATCAAATCTGCCACATTTTAAAAAAATACATTCAAACATGATATTTTACGGGCTGCCGAAAAGGCTTAAGCGTTATCGTTTTTCGTCGACTATAATAGTTAGGGTTATTGCGCTACTAGAATGTAGCTCCAGAGTAAGGTGTAAATAAATTATTTTTTCAGAACATGGTAGTCTATATATCAAAGAGCAAATCTGCCTCATTCTTCCAAATAAATACATTCGAACAAGATATCTTAAGGGCTGCCGAAAAAGCTTCGGTGTTCCATGAGAGCGAGGCTTCTTATAGCCATTTGGTTTTTTCAATTGAGTTCATTCCTATATATTTTTGCAAAGATGAGACATCTAAGACCCTAAGAACAGGTGAAATTTATTTCATGATTTTTGGAGCCAATGTTTATATAGTTTCTTCATAATACATAAAAGGGTATTTAACTAAACTTGATTTTAACTATCTAAATTTGCATGAAACATAGTATTTTTTGTGAGATATTATGAATCCTTATGGCTTAATAAAAATTTAGAAATTTTTTCCATGATTTTTGGAGCCATGGTTTATATAGTTTCTTCATAATACCTAAAATGGTCTTTTAGTAAACTTGATCTTAACATTTTAAATTTGCATGAAATATGCTACTTTTTTTAATATATTATGAATGCTTATAGCGTAATAAAAATTTAGAAATTTTTTTCATAATTTTTCAAGGTTCCTAGCATCCGATATGAATTATTTGAATTAAATAGAATGAATTAAATGAAAAATGGCACTGTGCTGCCACGTCACGCATGCCAGTCGCTGCCACGTGGCGCGACTGACGTGTGACTCGCTGCCACGTGGCGCGGCTGAGCTCTGTCGCGCCACCGTGGCGCGACTGACGTGTGACTTGTTGCCGCGTGGCGCGATGGTGCCCAGTCGCGGCCACGTGGCGCGACTGGAGGATACTTTTGTAATTTGTTTATTTCAAGTAATTTTTGAATTTTTCAATTAAAAAATGTTTATTTAAAAAAATTCAGCAATTATACGAGGTGGTTGAGGTTACTATATATCTGTGCTCCAAGTGTAAGACCCCAATATCGCCCATAATTAGTATTTTTCTAAGCTTATCTAGTTTGACAAGCTCTAACATGTAAGATCAAATCGGTGAAAGTTTATTTTTTTTGAATAATTAATTATTTGCCACAAAGTTGATGTGTATTTGATGATTTGTCACGTTATATCTCACTAACGTTCAAGTCCAAAGGCCACATGTCAATAAAACATAACGTGGTAAATTATCAAGTGCGCATCAACATTGTGATAAATAAGCTTGTGCTACCAAGCCAATGCTGATATACACGTGCAGAGAGATTTCAAAGTAAACTTGCTCTAAAAAAGTACCAAAAAAAAAAAGGAAAGGAAAAAGTAAACTGTATCGTTTTCCTCTAAAGTGCTGGGCCAGGAATCAATTCTAATTAAAATCCGTGTTTAAGCAAGCTACATATACATACACGACTTATGTGTTGCCGTATTGGCACCATGTGCTTTAGGTTTGGATTCTCTACGTTGATTCTTGCATCATTTAAATTCCAAACACGCACAGAGAAATGTGTCTTCTCGCAGAGGCGGAACTAGCTGGGGTGCCGGGTATGCACCGGCACCCCCAAAAATTTTGAAAATTCTAAAACTACCTTTACTAATAGATATTACAATGTATTTTGATTTCAAAAATAAATTGATATACTTAAATGATTTAGATAATAATTACATTTCATACCTCATAGTTGCTAAATCTTTTTCTCAACTAATCTACTAACTATATGGCACCAAAACAATTGATAGATAAAATAATTTTTTCTTTTATCACTTATACAAAGTTTTTCTCAACTTAACTACCAACCATTAATTTATGTTGTTGTGCTCGTTACCATAAGTGCATTGAATCAATACATATATTGGATTATTTCATATGAAAATTCATACTACACAACCATCAATACTTGCGAACTAAGCATCAATATAGTAGCGGCGACACGGCAGTAACGCGCTACCGAGCGAAGCAGCACAAAGAAGCGGCTCAGTGGGCGGCATCGCGCGAACCAAAGTAGCAACGCGCGCATTTACACGACAAGCGGCTCGGCAGTAAATGAGTGGCGCAGCGGGTGAACGGCGCGGCAAAGCAGTAACTCGCGCGGCGACAACGCTATGCAGATCGGGCAAGGTGGCGCACAGGCAACGCGCAAGCCGGGCGAACACGGCAAGCGGCCGGGCGAGCCGAGAGCGGCAGCCGAAGGCGACACAACAAGTGGCTTGGGCAGCGGCAGAGTGGCACGGCCGAGAGCAATGCGCGCAACAGCAGTACCGGCGCGACGACGCTGCGCGATCGGGCAAGGGATGGCGCACAAGCAACGCGCAGTTAGCGGGCAACGCGGCAAGCGGCTGAGGCGGGCCGGGAGCGCGGCAGCGCGGTAGGCAACGCTTGAGCCGGGCGCGCGGCGCATCATGCAATGCGTGGGCCGGACGAGCGGCATGGCAAGCAACTTGGGCGGGCAATGGCGCGGTGTGGGCACACCCATTGTAAAATTTCTAGTTCCGCCACTGTCTTCTCGGCCAACGGAAGTTTCTGCCTGCCGGCCATTTTGGCTCCATGCTGCTGAGGGATCTCCTCCTCCTCCTCTTTGATACGTCCTTTGCGTTGCCTCGACTGCATATGCTACATGATGGATGAACCAAAATTTATCTGCCCTTCCAATTTGTAAAGCTTTCAGCAATGCCGACAAAGGGAAAGTAGTTGGCCATATACATCCAAACCCTCGTTTTCCTGGCCCAATTTTCATTCAATGGTCTGGCTCTGCCGAATGGGTTTAGTAGGAGCATTGCATACTTTATGCTACCGTCAGCTGCATAATTTATGTTGCAGGTCACACCGAACCATTGTGGTGTTTACTTTTGAAGATCCCATGAAGAATAGAACATCCTCTCCAAACTTCTGGCATAATTCAAAGCTTTTAGTGTCCTTGAGAAGCCTACATGATTTTTTTTTGAAACAAGAGAACCCTGCACAATAAGATGTTTAAATTCACATTCTATTGACTATCTCAGATTTCTGGAGAATGAAGATTTGAATGACGGCCAACCATGGATGAATTCACCGGCCCCTCCAGGGGGGATGCTCAAATATACAACAGGCAAATACAAAATTGCAAAAATATACAACATCTAAAAAAAATAGCAGGAGGGACTTGGCTGGCTGCCGTGACGGCAGCCAGGTGGCGCCTCCTCGGCCTTCGCAAGCGCCGTGTCGTGCTAGCCCAGCTTGGTCGCCATGCGGCATGGCGGCCGCCACGTTATTCCTGCAAAAAATTTTTTGTGTTGTATATTTTTTATATTTTGTATTTTCGTGTTGTATATTTCAACATTTTTTCCCTCCAAGGGCTCAAATCGCACTTAGCATAACCCATCAATCCATCTCCTGATGCCATATCCACATCAGCAGCACCAGCAGCCTGGCAGGTAATTAAGAACATCCAAGCCAACAAGTTGTGACTGGATCCAAACTCAGGAGGAGCAATGCACAAGGTATTGCGCAGATGAGGCCCCACAAGAACAGGAAAGAGGCAACTGCCACCACTACCCAGGATAAATACGGAAGCGTACGTCTCTTCAACAATTTACTCTTTTTTTTTTTTGAGGTGCTTCTATGCGCTCTTATTTGAAAGTTATATAAATATTAAAATATGGATGAAAATTATACGATGATTACTTCTTCGTTTGTTTGCTTTAAGATTTGTGCAATCTGTATCAAGAGGTAGCTCTTTCCGGACTTGTTTAAGCCTTAAATTAATAGCCTCCCACTACCTTGCATGCGTGCATTGATCTCTGTGGAGGTATATATCCGTTGCTTAGACCTGGTAAACAGCCCGATAGGCAATACCTGCTAAGAAATTCCCGTGAATCCAGTTAATATAAGATTGTTTTGTTTGAGTGGCTCTTTTCTTTGCCTGGTTACCAACCTCGGGAAGGAGGGGAGGGGGCGCCATTTGGTAGCTGCTAGCTCCTGCAAGAGCTTGTTCGCTGCATAGACTTCTTCCGGAAGAAGAATTAACCACCAAATTTGGCTGTCGTTTGGTGAGATTTTGATCTCTGTGGAGGTGGACACGGTGGCGATGCGGCGGCTGCTACTTCTGTTCATACTCTTGGTAGGCCTCCGGTCAAGCTCCGGCCAGACCAACTCCCAAGATGGTAAGCCTTGATCTTTATGCGTGCTTTCCATTAGGTTACAGCTTACAGGAAGAAAGTATACTTCTTTTTAGGATGAGTTACTCACAGAGTGGCCGTTGACCTGCACAAGGTGAGCAAGATTAGTTCTGCCGGGAGTATAACGCGACAATAATTTATTCATGATCATGATGTTTAGTTACCACAGAAAAGATTTCCAGCAGAATATATGGCTCCCTACACCATCAATATCACGTTTTTTTTTTTTTTTAATTTGGTTGTCTTCAACCTTTTGTTATCACTTCAATACATCGACACAACTAAACTGTCCGATGTATGTCATATATTATCAGTCAATTTAGGCTACCTTCAAAGTAAAATTGGTTTTGATTTGCTTTGTTACTCTAGGTGGTGTAAAAGTAAAACTCTGAGGGCCGAGTGTAGGCGATAGCAGAGCCGTGTGCAAGCGCGCGCGTGTGTGAGGGGGCTCTTATGAATAGCACCTGTTATATTCAATATGACGTCAATGACCAGAATATATAGAGTGCATAATGATACAAAAGAAAATCATACATAAAGCAAGATTTATATAAGGAAAACATATAGAGAGAGAGTCTATATAAGATAATATTATATATCCTTAACATCCCCTGTAAATGCAAGGCATATGTAATAGCATTGCATTTGGAAGGGCTGACACTAAAATAGAAAAAAAAATCAAAGTTCTAGTCTTGAAGTAGTCGTCATAGCATCCAACTCTTGAAAAAACGAGACGACGGTAGAAAGTCGACAAATGAGCTGAGCCGACAAAGGAGGCGAGCCGGCAAAAGAAAACCCGACGAAATGAGCCAAGCCGAGTCGCCGAAGAAGAGCCAACGGTGGAGCTGAGTCGACAAAATAAAAGCCGACGAAATGAGCCAAGCCGGGTCGACGAAGAAAAGCCGATGAAGGAGCCGAGTCAAGTCGAGTCGAAGAAAGAACCAAGATGTTAAGAACTTGGATGGATACAACGGAAGACCCAAATAAATACCAGAAATACTAGCAGTAGATACTAGAAGTAACAACCAGACACGAAGTAGCAATCAAGATCAAAAACTCAGCGACAACGATCGACTCAAAGAAAGTCATGTTGGCATCAAACCAAAACTCATTGACAGCGCCCAAGGCAAGCATAAGTCTGACAACGGCGACTAAGGGACTGTGATGAACTCCAAGCTGCTAGCGACAGCCATCGGCAAAAGCTTAGAAATATCAGTAACCAAAAAGCTAAAGAAGCCAAAACTGTAGAAAATGAAGAAGCCGAAATAGTAGAAGCTAATGCCACAGAAGCACATCTCGCCCATGAAGCCAAAGCCAGTTGAATATGATGAAGATGGGCCAAGTTGACAAAAGAGCCAAGCCAATAAAAGAGCCTAGCTAACTGAGAGCCGAGTCACCGATGAAGAGCTGGCGCCAAAACCGAAAGCTGATCGAGAAGAGCTAAAACTGAGAGCCGAGCTGAGCCGTCGATCAAGCTGAAAAACGAGCAAGATGAGCCACCAAAATCGAGGAGCCAGGGATCCCAAAATCGGAGCCAAAATTGAGCCAAGCCAAAGAGTCGAGTCGTGCTGTAGCTGAACCAGAATCAAGCCGGATTTACAAAAGAACTTTCGATTGGAATTCGATCGACCCAGGTGGTGCCAACAGAGGCGGCTGAGCGACGGTCGAGCTAGGCGACACCGGAGGCAGTCGGTGGCCGAGCCGAATGCGCCACACGAAGGAGGAGTGGAGGCCACCGCGCCTCGGTCTGGGCGGTCTTCTGATGGAGGTAGTCGGCTAGGGCCGGAGGTGGTCGGCATCGAGGTGGGCGACCACGCAAAGGAGCGAAGGCGTCAACGTGGCACAGTGGAGGATCAGTGGCAGGGCAAGGGAAGAAGACGGTGGAGGCCGACTCATCGAGCCTAGAGGTGATCGACGGTCGAGGACGTGGCGACCTGGCGAACTGGAGGGCGGCCACCGGGAGCGGAATGCGACTCGAGCGAGAGGAGGCGACCCCGGCAGTGATGGCATCGCCGGTGCGGAGACAACTAGGACCGGCCGCATTGAGGCAGCTGGAGGCCGCCGCCGTGAGATAGCCGCCTGTTGAGCCTAGAGGCGATCAGCGGTCGAGGACGTGGTGGCCTGGCGAACTGGCGGGGCGGCCACCGGGAGTGGAATCCGACTCGAGCGGGAGGAGGTAGCGCCGGTGGTGATGGTGTTGCCCGGAGCGTTTGCTTGGGGCGACTGGCACTGAGACAGCTGGGATCAGCCGTCGCCGTGAGATGGCAGCCCTCGGGAGTCTCCTCTCGGGGGCAACGGTTGGCTTGAATCTTGGAGAAGGAGGGATTGGGAGGGCACAAGTGCAACACCAGTTAGAAAACCCTAACTCTAAAACATATGCTATGATACCATCTTATAAATAACACTTGTTATATTCAATATGAGGCCAATGGCCAGAATATATAGAGTATATGAGTGCACACAAGAAAAACATATATAAGGCAAGACTTATATAAGGAAAACATATATCTATAGAGAGTAATATTTATATCCTTTAACAGTGGTTATGTGTTTGTAGCCCGGCTGTTGTTGCTTTTTTTTTAATGAATGCCAGTGCTTTGGCCATTTTTTTTTCAAAAAAGAGAGTAAAACTGTAATTAATCAAATCCAGAGTAGGTCAAATCGATCAAAGTTAGATGCACAGAAAAGAGGTTCCCATTATAAAAGGTGAAGCTGGAACAGGGTTTCTTTCCCGCTGGTACAATTGAGATTTCAAAGAAGAAACCCTCCTTTCTAGGATCGAGCTTTTTCTTTGAATTCTTTACAAAGATACTTGCATTTATCTCTCATATGAATACGATTAGTGGGTAATATGATCCAAGACAGGAGTGCGATCGTGACACAAAAGTGCTCAACTAATGTTAGCTTAATAAATTCTGCAGTTACCGCACTTCAGGCATTGATGAATAATTGGCAGAATGAACCGCAAAGCTGGACAGGATCGACCGATCCCTGCACCCCCTGGGATGGGATTTCATGTTCTAGTGGGAGGGTGACAGAAGTGTGAGTGCTCAACTTATGACTCATCAATTTAGACTCCTTTATTAATAAAAACTCTGCTGAATCCTGGTATTTGCAGGAGATTGCCAAGCATGAACCTGCAAGGTACATTAAGCAATGCCATAGATCGACTCTCTGCTTTGACATACCTGTAAGTCCTTGTTTCTTCAATTTTGAAAGAACTTCCTTTAGCCAACAATAAAGCTTAAGTTCTTTCTCAACAGAACCACATTGTAACACATTTTATGCTACTGGTATAAAATAAACTACATGCAGGGATCTGTCTAACAATCCAAGTCTTGGAGGTCCACTTACTCCAAACATTGGAAATCTGAAGCAGCTCACAACTCTGTAAGAACAGCATGTCACTATATTAACATTACCTTTTTTGTTTGGTATGCGGAAAGGACCAATAAAAAGATCATGCGAGAAACTGATGTATTGGTTTTCTCAGGATTTTGCTTGGATGCAGCTTTACTGGTAATATTCCTCAAGAGATAGGCAACTTAAGACAGCTCACATTCCTGTAAGAAACCAATCAAATGTGCACAGAGATCTTCAATGGACATTACTCTCTTCATGTGGTGATTTAACTCAATTAACTAGTTGCTCTCATGCTGTCATGCAGAGCCCTAAACTCAAATCAGTTCACTGGTAGAATCCCCCCAACGCTTGGCTTTCTCTCAAATCTCATTTGGTTGGACTTGTCAGCCAATCAGCTTTCTGGACAGATCCCAGTCTCAACAAGTTCAAACCCAGGGTTGGATAGACTAGTCGGCACAAAGCATTTGTAAGTTCTCCAATGTTGTACCAGTTCTAGAATAAAAGGAAGAGAGGTGCTTCTATGCTACACTGCTGCTTAAATGTGCTAATTTCCATTCAAATCAACAGCCATTTTAGCGAGAATCAGTTGACAGGCCCAATAGCTGAAAGTCTTTTCAGTGTCAGTATGAACCTTATACATGTGTAAGCTGCGTATTCTTCGTTTGCACTTGCTAATTTCCTTTGTTCATTCATATCATCTCACTGCTTTCGGTAATCACTGTCAGGATATTTGACAACAACAAATTTACTGGACCAATCCCGAAATCTCTTGGACTTGTGGAAACCCTTCAAATTATGTACATACCTTATAATTTTTTTTCCATATGTCTTGCACTTCATTTTGCGCAATTTCTTGACTCTTTTCGCCCATTGTACTTGTTTCAGCCGACTAGATCAGAACCAATTCAATGGTCCGGTTCCTAATAGTATCGGCAACCTGCCTAACCTGACGGAACTGTAAGTAATTATCATTAAGGAATACAGACTAATATTTCCTATTCCTTGCAAATTACAATACAAATATTTCTTTCGTTGTTGCAGGAGCTTAGCAAGCAACCAATTGAACGGGAAAGTGCCAGACCTCACTGATGCAACTAATCTCACTTATGTGTAAGACAGAAAATATATCAACATTACTGTTTAATGATTATTTTGTGGTGTTAAGAAAAAAAATCTCTCTGAACAGGGACCTAAGCAACAATAACTTTGCAAGCTCACCAGCACCACCATGGTTTTCGACGTTGACGTCTCTAAACACCTTGTGAGTTGTTTGAGGATTATGAAGTGAATATGAAATGGATTTAGTAAGATACTCTCTCTATCCAAGTTTATAAGGCGTATTTTTTGAATGGTCTTATTCATAAATATACGACGTATTTCAAATTCCAATGCAAAATTAGTGTGTTGTCTCCTCTATATCCCTAATAAATACCCATCTTTCCTTTATACTCTCTACATGCATGCATTAGAGGTAATCTAGTCATTTTTAATATCTTGTTGGTTTATATGCGAAGAAGAAATACGCCTTATAAACTTGGACGAAGGGAGTATATTTTAACTAATGTTAATTATCGCTCTGGTTTGATTTGCAGATTTATGGATAACGATGGTCTTACTGGGACAGTCCCTAGCGCTCTTTTCAGTTTCCCACAAATGCAGCAAGTGTAATTTCCTCATGCATGGCTCGTGCTACACCTTTCTCTAACAGCATATCTAGATCTGCAAGTTTTGCTTCAGTAAAATTTATATGCCTTCTGATGTTGTAACCTGTAATGCAGATCACTAGCTAAGAATGCATTCCGTGGGACACTTAATATCAGTGGCAAGATCGGCCCGCAACTACGCGTTGCTAATCTGACAAATAATCAAATCGTCGACGCTAAGGTTGACCCGAGCTACACCAGCAGCCTCATGTAAGCATCATCCTATAAGAAGTATAGGTATCATCCGGATGTTTTTGTCTTAGCTAACATCCAAATTGGACTATTGGATATCTCACCCGGATATCACCGAGCCGTTAGATCAAATCATAGAATCGGATGTAATCGATACTCTCGAATCTCAACATTGATCCAATAGTTCTAGATTTGAATGATTTCAGCAAAAAATAAAAAAATCCAGATAATGTTTATCAAATCCCAAGAATGTATACTTGTACACCCGAGTGGAATGCATTCTCACCCATTTTTTTTTTTTTTTTTTATGTTCTTTTCCAGACTGACAGGGAATCCTGTATGCTTAGACGATAGCCGTTTCTGCACAGCCAAGCAAAATCAGCAGCTGCCAATGCCATACTCTACTAGCCTAGGCCCATGTGGGGCCATCTCATGCCCCACCGATCAGTCAGCGAATCCGGCGGCTTCACAGAACTGCGCCTGCACCAACCCCTTCCAGGGTGTGATGATCTTCCGAGCACCCGCCTTCTCCGACGTGACGGACCCCACAAGATTCCAACTTTTGGAGTCGACGCTTGCGGATAGCCTTAGCCTGGCTCCGGGATCGGTTGCCCTTTCCAATGTTGAGTTCAGTCCGGGAGCCCCTCTGACATTCACAGTGAGGGTCTTTCCGTTCGGTGGGATAAGCTTCAATCGCTCGGATGTTATAAGAATAAGCACTGCTTTGGTCAACCAGACCTACAGGGCTCCAACTATATTTGGACCGTATAGCTTCATAGCAAGCATATACTTTGCAAGTATGTACAGTTGTACACTGCATATATATATAGGTCTGTACTCTCTTCTATTTGATTTCAATCTTCGAATCTTACATATAACCTATTCGTTTCAGCCCCAAGCAGTAAAAAGTCCTCGATGGGCGTAGGTGCAATAATTGGAATATCAGCTGCTGGCTTTGCCCTTATTGCTGGCCTCGTTCTGGTAGCGATGTACGCTCTACGGCAAAAGAAAATAGCCAAGGAGGCAGTTGAGCGAACTACTAATCCGTTTGGTAATGTGTTATTTCGTCATGGAAAGTTTATGTAATGGAAGATGTGTTGCATGCATACGTACATATATACGCCCACACCCACGTAGTATAATTACCTGGGACACTATGGTGTCTGGCATCATGATCTAAAACGGATATTTCCCTATGTATTACATGCAAAAAAAAATTGAATTTTTTTGGAAGTTGAATTAACTAGTTTACTAACAAGTTCAAACAAGTTTGAACTGAAATTCAAACTGGAGTTGCCTTTTTATGCTAGTTTGATTGTAGGTATGTGTTAATTATATATATAAATCAGCAAAGCATGTGATTTAAATTCATTCAAAATCTTTGAATTCGAGTATATTTTTTCAAATATATGCGTTTCATTTGAATTGTTGTAGATGAATATATACCCTAAAACTATTTTTTTTAAGTATACTGGAATTTTGCTTGAATTCATGCATTTGAAATCATTGTGTCATGACACCATGGTGTCCTATTTAAATGTCACACACACATAGGGAAATGGTTCCATACTCCTGGGAGTATGTACTCTCAGTTTCAATATACCGCTTAAATTATGTTATTATACCTCTTTATCCTTTTGAGCATATTCTAATACTGATTATAATATACTCCAAAATGAATTCAATGAAAAATTTCATCAATGTCCAGTAGTTCACTCTTTATAGCAAAATTTGTGTATATACTTCTTTTATATATGGAAAATGGTATATACCAAAAATAGAGGGCTTTGATGAATTTTTTTCAACCATGTCGCAATGGACTATATTAAAATTAGTATTCAAGTATAATGAAGGTGATAAAGAGGTATAACACGTTTGTTTAAGTGGTATATTGAAAGATGGAAGCATGTACCCCCAAGAATATGGAAAAGAGAGTATACCATTTTCCTATATATAAAAGGAGTATGAAAAAGCTTCCTATATTTTGAAAAAAAATCATCGGAGCCCTTTAGTCAAGTATATAAACAAATTATGCTATAAAGAATGGGCTTTGATGAATTTTTTTTTCATAAAACTCACTTTAGAGTATCTTATAATCAGTATTATAGTATGCTCAAAATGATAAAGAGGTATAATAACATCGTTTAAGCGATATATTGAAAGTGGGAGTACATACTCCTAAGAGTATGAACCTTTTATATATATATATATATATATATATATATATATATATATATATATATATATATATATATATATGTGTGTGTGTGTGTGTGTGTGTGTGTGTAATTTTAAAACTACCATAAGCATTTTAAAATTGTCACGATATGTTTGCTAATTTGATCTTATTAATGCTTTGGTGCTCCGCAGCATCATGGGGAGCAGGTGGTAAAGGTAACGGAGACGTGCCACAACTGAAAGGAGCAAGATACTTTGCATTTGAGGAACTGAAAAAATGCACTAACAATTTCTCAGAAACACACGAGATAGGATCCGGAGGATATGGGAAGGTCCGTGCTCACATATTCACAGGCAGATCCAAGGGTTTATATAAGCATCTAATTAATATCCTATTTACTTTGTTAGGTTTACAAAGGAGTGCTCGCAAATGGGCAAATGGCAGCAATAAAACGCGCACAGCAAGGATCCATGCAAGGTGCTGCTGAGTTCAAAAATGAGATTGAACTACTATCCAGGGTTCATCACAAGAACCTAGTGAGCCTAGTAGGTTTCTGCTATGAACAAGGGGAGCAGATGTTGGTTTATGAGTATATTCCTAATGGGACATTAAGGGAGAACCTGATGGGTATACTCCTCATTATCACTACCACCACATTTTTACCTAATTACTACATGCTTCTAAACAAGGACATAGGGCCTAATCATAACTTAATTGCAGGTAAAGTGGGGATGCACTTGGATTGGATGAAGCGCCTCAGGATCGCGGTCGGATCTGCAAAAGGTCTAGCATACCTTCATGAACTCGCTAATCCACCAATAATCCACAGAGATATCAAATCCACCAATATTCTTCTGGACGAAAGTCTAAATGCAAAGGTGGCTGATTTTGGTCTTTCAAAGCTAGTATCTGATACACAAAAGGGCCATGTTTCTACCCAAGTTAAGGGAACACTGGTAAGTACTTCTGGGGATTATAAGTGCATATATAATTTCTATTAGGGAAAAGAAGATTTCTTGCTGACTCATCTTCTATATTGAATTACCAGGGCTATCTGGATCCTGAGTACTACATGACTCAACAGCTCTCTGAGAAGAGTGATGTCTATAGCTTCGGAGTTGTCATGCTAGAACTGCTGACTTCCAGGCAGCCCATAGAGAAAGGCAGGTACATTGTGCGTGAGATCAGGACTGCAGTAGACCAGTATGATCAAGAGTACTATGGCTTGAAGGGCCTAATTGATCTGGCAATCCGGGATTCAGCAAAATTAGTTGGATTCAGGAGATTCGTGCAGTTGGCTATGGAATGTGTAGAAGAGTCTGGTGTTGACCGCCCGACAATGAATGATGTGGTGAAGGAACTTGAGATCATTATAAAGAATGAAGGGACGCAGTTGTCAAATTCAGCATCTATATCAGCTGCACAGTTTGTAAATGCAGTTGGTAGAGATCCTTATGGAGAACATTTGCCCACGAAAGATGACAGCAGCAGCAGTGCCTTCGACTACAACAGTGTATATTCATACCCGGCCGTTGGACCAACGTAGATACTATTCTTGCCTGTCTCTACTCGTTGTTCTTGGTGCGTAGTCCAAGTGAAAAGGACACAAGACATGTATTTTACAATATCCATTTTTCCTGTCTGTTGATAAAACCAAGGTCTGAATATTTTATAAGCATACATTAGCAAATAGCTTGTTTAAGATAAAACAGCAGAGAATGATCTGTCTATAATATCATTAGCAAATTGCTTGTTTAAGATGAAACAGAAGAGAATGATCTGTCTATAATATCACTCATGACTTTCCCCTTTCTATTGATAACCTAAAACTAGAATGAATAGTATGGGCTAAAACAAAGATCTTTTGTCCATCTCCAGTACACAGTTCCAAGAAACATTCTTTGGTGATCTGAGTGGTTCTCAATGTCTAATTTAAGTAGTTAACAGATGCAGTCTTATTAGTTGTAAAAGGAAGAGCATAGAAGCACCTCTCAAAGATATTACTTTTTGAACAAAGTAATGATCTTCAGAGGCTTCTTATCTATTCATCCGCCATTCATCAGGATCACAGGACGTGCTTTACCGTAGAAGACTAATAATATGATAGAATTTTTTACCCTTTTATCCTTTTTTGAATTTTACTATCAATACTACAGGTGGTAGTATAACTAGATCTAAATTGATTTCAACCATTAGATTCAAAGGAATGGATGGCTTATATTGATTTTAATCCCCTGTAAGAGAGCCGAAGAAAAAACCAATAACTTTGTCACCACCGGAGCTTCCAAAGCATCGACGTTGTTATTTCAGTCCACATCAACATATGCTGTACCAACGAAAAAGAACACTATCAAGTATCAACTACTTAGCAAAGAATTCTATTATAAAATAACAAGAATAGCATCATCACAACAGCATTCTGCTACGGACTGTAAACATGCACAGGCTGCCATATGTCAACCAAGAAAAGCCAGCTACCAGTTTTTCCAAGCACATTCGGATTTCATAGTTTAAATCAAACATGTTGGTTGGATGAAAGCTGTGACCTGCATCAAGCCACCAAAAATCGAAGCAAAACCTAGACCCGTGAAGGTCCTCAGATAACCACCCGTCTCCAACAGCCATTTTAGGAATGGTTAATGTTAAGGATATATTATCTGTTATAGATAGATTGTCTTATCTCTTCCTTTACCTTATCTCTTGTACCCTTATGTACTCTATATATTGTGGGTTATTGGCCTCATATTGAATACAAGTCATATTCATAACATGGTATCAGAGCTCTAGGTTTTTTCCTAGCCCCTCCCTTTCGCTCTTTTAGATCTAATCTGCTGTCCCGGGAGGAGGAGACTTTCGGGGCGGCACCCACACGGCAAGAAGCTCCGGCTAACGCGCTTGCCTCTTCCTCGTACTCAGCTTCGGTTTTGCTTTGCACCGGCGACGCTCTCTTCAGCCTCGCACGGACTGTCGCTCATCTAGCCGCCGATGTGCACGCGTCCTGGCTTGGTCCTCTCGCCGACGCGCAGGCGTCCCGGCAGAGCAGATCTATCCGGCCGCCTCTGTTTTTCTCCGCCAACCCGCACCCGAGCCAGACCTTGTGGAATCCGATAATGTGCTCGTGGTGGAGGGACCGGAGGAGGCGCACCTCGGCGTGGAGGCGGTCAACCATCCCGGGGGAAGCTAGAGGAAGGAGATGCCGCATCATCAGGAGGCGCCTCCGACCGCCTCTCCCTAGCGGATCTGGCGCTGCCTCCCCGCGGGGATCTGGTGCCCCATAGGCTGCCTCCCTGTGTGCGGATTGCATCGACCCCTACCTTTTCCGTCTGCATCGCCGGCTCCTCCCGGCTCTACTTGTCGATTCGTCTCCTCCGCTGCACTCAAGAGCTTCCGCTGCCTGTGACCTTCTTTCGGCCTACTGTCTTTTCCCGGTCGCTCGCCCGCCCACGACTTGCTTGGTGTGGCTCGCTCCCGATCGGATCTCAACAACAGCTCCCGTTCAGATTAAATCTAGTTTTGGGTTTTCTGGCTTGGCTTCCGGCTTGGTGTTGGCTCTGTTTTTCCTGATCGGCATCCGGTTCTCCCATGACGCCATCTTCAGTTGCCCACCTCTGGTCTCTGCCGCTGCTAGTATTCCTATTTATCTTTTTAGTCTTTTATTCTCAACGACATTGCTTCCGTTGCGTCCATCCAAGTCTTTAGCTTTTTGATCTTGTCGTCGCTCGGCTCTTTTATCGGCTCGGTTCATTCTGTCAACTCCGATTACCTCAGCTCGGCTCGTTTATCGGTTTCGTCAGTTCTTCATCGTCGACTCGGCCCTACCTTCGACTTCCGTTTGTCGATTTGGTTTCTTCGTCGACTCAGCCCTACCGTCGACTTCCGTTTGTCGATTTGGCTTCATCGTCGACTTTTCTTCATCGACTCGGCCCTACCTTCGACTTCGGTTTGTCGATTTTGGCTTCTTCGTCGACTTCTCTTCATCGACTCGGTTCTCCGTTGGTTGTTCTTCGTCAGCTCGATGTTTCAAGAGTTACATGCTACGACGGCTTCTTCAGGACTATGACTTTGGATTTTTTCCTATTTTAGTTTATCCCTTCTAAATGCAATGCTATTGCATACGCATTGCATTTGGGGGGAGGGGGGGTTAAGGATATATTATCTGTTATAGATAGATTGTCTTATCTCTTTCTTTACCTTATCTCTTGTACCCTTATGTACTCTATATATTGTGACCATTGGCCTCATATTGAATACAAGTCATATTCATAACAGTTAAGAAATAACTTCAATGGAAGAGTCAGTAATTCTTATGCAATTTCGTTGTTTTACTTGCTTTCCCATTGCCTTGGCTGTTTCTCCAGTTCGACGGCAAAGTTTGCAGCTGGTGCAAATCTCGTGAGGAATATGCGAGGAAGTGCAGATTGGGTTGACCCATTCCTACTCAAAATAATTTATTTCAAAGAGTAAGTATTCGGTGTTCATCTTAGAAGGCTCCTCCCTTTGGCTTCTTGACCAAGAACCAGCTTTGCAGTTCGTGTTGGCCTTAGGCTCTGAGAATGGAGGCACTGTGGAAGGTTCTTCTGCTGTTCATGTTGTTAGCCAGTATTCCGGCAGGATTCTGTGATACAGATTCTCAAGATGGTAAGTATGATAAACCTAGTTTCTGGTCCTTTCTCTTCTTAGACTACTTTCCTTGCAAATATGTAGCTTGGGCATCTTGAAGGTGACAAGCCAGACAAATATTCAAAAAAACAACATTGTTCTATCTAAAAATAAATAAATGGCACGGTTTAGTGTATCTTTATTTTCAAGTACATGATGGAATAGTACCGTCATAACCACCATATCAAATAGTCCAATGAGTATCATCTCCTTTCTGCCTTTCTCCAAGTTGGCGATTTTTCTCATTTTATTTGCATAAAAGTATCACAATGCACTGCAGCTAGCAATATATGGAAGACAAGCCACCATACAAATGAGTACATAATTTTAAGTCAGTGATCTGTATATTGCCTGGATAATAATAACAAGGATGCAAATTTTCAGTGGCTGCGCTCCAGTCTCTAATGAGCGGATGGCAGAACTTCCCATCAACCTGGAAAGGATCAAATGATCCCTGCGGTGCACGGTGGGATGGGGTTATGTGCAACAAAGGGCGAGTGACATCACTGTGAGTACTAACAAATGATGTTTTAGTTTCACCTATCATCCAATTAACTTTGACATCCATGTTCCAGGAGGCTATCAAGCATTAGCCTTCAAGGCACATTAAGCAACAGTATAGGCCAACTCGGTGAGCTTGTTTACCTGTGAGTTACCTTCCCATAAAATCTTTGAAGTTTATAAATCGCCATTAATAAGAGTATTTTTCTGGTTCAAATGTTAGAGTGTTTCATAGGAGTTCGAAAAAAAAACACACGACTTCTTTGTTTCCTGAATGTAATCATACCGAGCTTTTTAAATTTTAACATGGTCAGACTACTAAAAAATAGTGTTTTTCTTTTTTAAAGTTGCACAAATACTAAAGCATGGATGAAGGGTAGATAATGATTACTTACGCTTTTACGTGCTTCAAGATTTGTGCAACTTGTATTGGGAGGAAAAGCATAGAAGCAATGCTCAAAAAGATATAAGAACAGACTTCGACCATGTTATCAAAATAAAAATCGGGTGTTAAATGATATGTATCAAGTTCAGGAAAAAAATGGCTAATTTACCTCCACAGGATATAAGATACTGTTTTTTCTCATATGTTAGGGTGCATGCAGGGACCTCTCCTTCAACATTGGTCTTGGTGGTCCACTGCCTGCTTCAATAGGGAACCTCAGGCAGCTTACAACACTGTACACCCTGCATGACCCTAAGTGCAAATCCATATCTATATTTTACATACAGCAATAAGTAGACCTACCCTAACGAACTGTGCTTCTCAGAATCTTGGCTGGCTGCAGCTTCACAGGAGACATTCCCCAAGAATTAGGAAACTTGGTGCAGCTCTCGTTCTTGTATGAACTTTTAGACACGGATTTATCGTTATTTGATATTCTTGTTTTAGCTCTGCTGCTACTGTGGCTGTACTGTTGAAATGAACTGGCTCTGCAATAATTTCTCTGTAGGGCACTGAATTCAAACAGCTTTACAGGCAGAATTCCTGCAACAATTGGCCTACTCTCCGACCTCTTTTGGCTAGACCTGGCAGATAACCAGCTCTCTGGACCTATTCCAATTTCATCAACTGGTTCTCCAGGACTTGACCTACTTACACACACCAAACATTTGTAAGTCCCTCTTAACATTTCTTCCTTCAACCTGAATCAAGAATGCATGATCCATGTGTGTTAAGTTTTAACTCACTTCCATACCACGTTGATCCTTCTTTCCAATCAATCAACAGCCATTTCAACAAGAATCAGTTAACTGGTACTCTCACTGGCCTCTTCAACTCTAGCATGAGCCTTGTACACATGTAAGATAGCACCAGTTTCCATTGTCAGTACCTCTTATAGCATTGCACATGTTATACTGACTACTTTGTTGATCTTCATCAGATTATTTGACAACAATCAATTGTCTGGTCCTATCCCTGCCGAGCTTGGTGGCATCACAACCCTCCAATTTCTGTAAGTATCTGGGCATTGGTCTTTCTTCCAACATATTCTAGTTGCTATTGTTGACCTCCTTTGCATCTTCAATAGCCGATTAGATAAGAACAAATTCACTGGAGCAGTTCCAACCAACATCAGCAAACTAGTCAACCTAAATGGCCTGTAAGTGATGTGTGAATTGTGATCCCCCACAGCCAAAATGAGTAAGATATTAAGATATTTATATTTGTTATGGCAACATATCTCATATGGCATAGTTCTTTTCTGCAGGAATTTAGCAGACAACCAGCTGAGTGGAACAATGCCAGATCTCAGTAGCCTGACCAACCTAAAAGTGGTGTAAGAAGCTTCTGTGTTGCTTCTTTTCTGCATTGTCGTCTAATGTAGATTGTTCTGATGATTACTAATGAATTTTCTTTACACGCCCAGGGATTTAAGCAACAATTCGTTTGATCTGTCAGTATCACCAGCCTGGTTCTCGACTCTAAAATCTCTTGCTTCAGTGTGAGTTAATGAAGACCATGCACTATTTGATCATCTCACGTTCCCTCACAGTAGTCACTAGTCAGTACTACGTTTCTCCTTCAGTTAAATCTTGTTACCTTGACACCTCAATATGCAGAGCAATAGCTGCTGGAGGACTCTCTGGTCAGGTTCCCAAAAGGCTCTTCACCTTGCCCCAACTGCAGCAAGTGTAATTTTCTGGCGATATATAACAGATATGAATTATAGTGAGCATAGAAGTTTCTCATGTTTGCCCCATTTTTGTCACTGATCAGACAGTATACTAAGCAATAACGCATTGAACGGGACATTTGAGATGACTGGAAACATCAGCCAACAACTGCAGAGTGTGAATCTCCTAAACAATCGTATAGTTGCAGCCAATGTAACACAAAGCTACAATAAAACACTAGTGTGAGTAGTACCTGCATGTTCTTAAACCAATATCTACACATTTCCTTTCTCCTCCATTAAATCACTAGCATTGCCTTTCTCACCTATTGGCAGACTCGTGGGGAATCCTGTGTGCTTGGATTCAGAATTCTCCGATCGCTTCTTTTGCAGCCTTCAGCAAGAGCACATGGTAGCATACACTACTAGTGTAGCCCAGTGTGGTCCCACTTCATGTTCCAGTGATCAAAGTCTAGACCCTGCAACTTGCAGTTGTGCCTATCCTTACATGGGTAAAATGGTCTTCAGGGCGCCATTGTTCGCAGACTTGAGCAGCAGTGCGAATTTTCAGGAATTGGAAACTAGCCTTTGGACAGAGCTGGCGCTGCGCCCTGGTGCAGTTTTCCTTTCTGATGTCCATTTCAACAGTGATGACTACCTCCAAGTTCAAGTGAGCCTCTTTCCACCGACTGGGACATCTTTTAACCTGTCAGAACTGACAAGGATTGGCTTTGATCTCAGCAACCAAACTTATAAGCCACCACAAAATTTTGGACCTTATTACTTCATTGCAGATTCATATACCTCTTTTGCAGGTATTTAAATCTCATCAATCTGATTCTGTTTATATTGAAGTAGGAAATTCATTTGGGCTTCCTGTCCCAGGTGGTGGTGGCGGCAGTGGGAAATCTCAAATGAGTACAGGTGCTATAGCTGGAATTGCAGTAGCCTGTGGTCTTCTTCCAATCGGCCTAATTTCCGTGGCAATATTTGCTTTACTACAAATGAAAATGAAGGAATTATCAGGACGAGCAAATTCTTTTGGTAAGGCTCCAAAGAATTTGAATTGCAATTCCACTATGTAGCTGTTAATGCTGCCAGAGAGACATGGCAAAAATATATAACTAGAATTGACAAAGACTGCATATAACTGAGTAGTTACGCATCACAGCATAACACAACACAGCAAATGAGCCCTCATTTTCTTTTTCAATCCCATGTTTATGTGCCCAAGCTTACAAACCGTTCAAACAAATGGTTCTGACAACAAAAGTATAGCTATCAAATGCCTATAAGCAGTAATAACCAGAAAAATGACAAAGTTATATAGCTTGTTGAAACTTTACTGATTTTCTACTTCATGCATATTCAAATTTAAGCTTCATGGGGAATTGCTCAAAAAGATAGTGGTCGTGCTCCACAGCTGAAAGGAGCAAGGTTCTTTTCTTTTGATGAACTGAAGAATTGCACCAACAATTTCTCAGAAAACCATGAGGTAGGATCGGGATCTTATGGAAAGGTAAACAACCATTTAATCATCTATTAACGTTCTCAGAGGGGATTTACACATACTACTGATGTAATGATTCACGTACCTCATGTGAAAGGTTTACAAGGGAATGCTTGTAGATGGAACAAGGGTTGCAATAAAACGAGCGGAGTACGGATCAAAGCAAGGTGCAGTGGAGTTCAAGAATGAGATTGAGCTGCTGTCCAGAGTTCATCACAGGAACCTGGTAAGCCTGATAGGATTTTGTTATGAACAAGGGGAGCAGATGCTGGTGTATGAATATGTTTCCAACGGGACATTGCGAGAGAACTTGCAAGGTATGTACACAAACACATATTTATGTGCTTAAAAATGTATTTCTCCGTTTCTTTTCCCTTATTACACCTCGTAATTAATCTACTTATCATGCAGCAAGAGGAGTTTCCCTGGACTGGAAGAAGAGGCTCAGGATTGCTCTTGGCTCAGCCAGAGGACTCGCATACCTTCATGAACTCGCCGATCCACCTATTATCCACAGAGATGTCAAGTCCACAAACATCCTTTTAGATGACAGTCTTAAAGCAAAGGTTGCCGATTTTGGCCTGTCAAAGCTAGTTGCAGACACCGAAAAGGGCCATGTTTCTACTCAAGTGAAAGGAACACTTGTAAATGCTTCGCCTACCTTACATTATCAATCATTACTAATCATTTCCCAGATCCCACTGGTTGCTCTTGTCATTGTTGGTTACATTTCATTTTGTAGGGCTATTTGGACCCCGAATACTACATGACGCAACAGCTATCGGAGAAGAGCGACGTGTACAGCTTCGGCGTCGTCATGCTCGAGCTGCTAAGCGGCAGGGTGCCCATAGCCAAGGGCAGGTACATCGTCCGGGAGTTCAGGACGGCCATAGACCCCAACGACCACGACTGCTACGGCCTGCAGGGCATCGTCGACCCGGCCATCCATGACGTCGCCAAGAACGCCGGGTTCAGGAGGTTCGTGCAGCTGGCCATGGGGTGCGTGGAGGAGTCGGCGTCGAGGCGGCCTACGATGAGCTCGGTGGTGAAGGAGATCGAGACGATGCTGCACAACGAGGGGCTGAGCTCATCCGGCTCGTCCGCCATGGAGTTCGAGCACGCGGGGGGCGGCGCCGCGCACCCGTACGGCGCGCCGGCGGTCTCCACCGGCTCGAACAGCAGCGGCATAGCTGAAGAAGCCTCCTACGCTGAAACTAAACACTAGGAATCGTACGAGGAATCACTCAGTTCCTTGCTTTTACTCGATCTTACTTATTGTGCACAACTTTTTTTTTTCACGCGATTGCAATTTTCCGTACTCGTTTTTGTTGTGTATCACGCATTGTTTTACTTGATCCTTACTTCTATTGTGCACATTTTTTTTCCTTATCGTGGATTGTAATTACCCAGAAATTCCAGACCATAGCTTTGATTAGCGTCTGATTAACTTGGCCAAAATAGAGTTCGCATGTCGAAACCGTTGGAGAGTTAGGGCAGGGGTTTTGTAAGACATGTTTAAACGTTGGGCCAGACCAGGCTTTGGGGCAGGCCTACAATGGTCAGATCCGTGCTCGGCAAAGCCGAAGCTCGAAAAAGCCTGAGTTTTCCATTTTTTAGAATAAACTAATATTTAATTTTCAAAACAAAAAATATATTAAATTATTTGTTGGATATCTCGGTGTTTTTTTTTCTTTCTTGGGATTTGATAAATATCATCCGGATATTTTTATCGCTGAAATCACTCAAATCTAAAATTATCGGATCATTGTTGAGATTCGAATTCTTTCTTTTGCCTCGGGTTAGGCCGATGGGTCAAAAATCAAGGCCCAAGCCCGAACAGACGTCAGGCTCGGTCCGAGTCCAAAAAAAAAGCGACGAATCGGCGAGGAAATGCGGGCGAACATGGGTCACGGGGACGCGGCCGGCGGTGGTGCGGATTGCCACACTGGTGCTTCTGCAGGTTGGCCTCTCCTCTCCTCAATTCCTTCCTCTACCTCCTCCACTCCAGTTCCAGTACCCCACCACCATCTCCTGCTAACCTCCCTCTATTTGTGCTGTTTGGAATTTGGCAGGTTGTGTGCGTGCGGACATGTGGTGCGGATGCCATTGTGGGTTGACCCAGGGGCGGAGCTGGGCCTCGGGCCACCGGGGCCTGGGCCCGAGGCCCAGTCTAAACAGCAATGCAAAAATTAGAGGTTTTTTAGTCGGGCCCGAGGCCTGAGGCCCATTACCTCTATGGACTATGGCTCCATCCAAACTAGCTGCCCTGCAAGGCAACCCTAGAAGGAGTGCTGCTGAAGCCATCACTGGCCCCTGCCCACGTCGCCTGCCGACGCCCGCCGCCACCCCCGCCTGGCGCCACCCCCGCCGGCCTCGCAGCCCGCGCAGTGCCGCTCCCGCCCGGCGCGTCCCGCATGGAGCCCCATGACCGGCGTCCCCGCGGGCCGCCCAAGACGCACCGCCCGCTCGGCGCCCGCCCCAGACGCTGACGCCGCCAGCTCGAAGCCCCGCGGCCGCTGCCCGCCACGGCCCCACGCTTCGCGCGCCGGCCTTGGCCGTCGGCGACGGTCGACCGCCGCCCGGCAACGGCAAGTGCCCGCCGGCCGCCGCCCAGCAGCCTCCGCGGCTCCGCCCTCGACGGCTCACCCGACGCCCCCCGGCCGTTGCTTCAGATTTCAGAGGAACACTGGAACAGAACAGAGGAAGTGAGTAATTGTTTCTTCTGAATGATTTTGTTCTGATGAATTATCTGTCTTTTGATCCTCTCAGTCTTAACTGTAAATGGTGTCGGGCATTTCAAGGCTTCAAGCTATATATATGGTCCAACTAGTAGAAAATTTCTACCAGACATGTCAATGTCTTGTGTTCATCTGCATGCATCATTATCCTTCCCATGATATACATACACTAGAATAGCGAACGTTATTTATATGTTTGATTTGCATAAATTCCTGCTAAGTTAGGCCAATAGACCTGTTATTTAAGTTTAGGAATGGGTGATAAGCATTGGTCCTGTTGTTCACAAAATGACAAGTCCCTTGCAATGTTTTTACCGAATGATTTTTGTTGGTTCTGCTTATGCCACATGCGGAAAGACGTTTCAATGTTTAGTTGTGTTTCAGTTGTCTTTATCTTTCAATCCGCTTCATAAATCTGTGTATACAAACAAGCAGAGGCAGAGCATGCAGTACCTACGATACATGTAAGTTAAATTTATTGAAATGTTAAGCATGTAAGTTAAATTTATCTTTAATTCTCTATTTGTGTTGTACTCTGTTATACCTAAATGTCCATTATTTTTTACGACAATAATAGTCGCTTATTTTCGGCCCGAGGCTTGTAAAAATCCTGGCTCCGCCACTGGGTTGACCCTCGAGGGCTCTAGGTTGGCAGCGAGAAAGCGTTGATGCGCGATTTTATATGCTTTTTTCGCCTATTTTATTATTATTTTAGTTATATTTATTTAATTGTGTCTTGTGAAAACTAACACTAACGATTTTCGAAGATGTTGGATGTTATAGTAATATGCGGGGGAATATGCTGAAATGTTTCATATTTGGTTGAAAAGAATTGACAAAGAGCTTCCTCAGAAGATATGCAAAAACAACTTCATCAAATGACAAATTGGAGGTTACCATGGCATCCACCCGATCGAAACGATCGAAATGCATATATTATTTGTCCAAATGAGTGGTCGAGCACGAAAGTCGTAAAGCCCATAAGCTATGGGAGCTCGGCCTACTAATCCCCAACGCGGGTTGGCACTGGGCTTGTGTTGGCCGGCTCTCTAGGTCCTAAGACATGTTTAGGCCTAATTTGAAGCCCAAGGACAAAGCGTGTCCCAACGCTAGCATATCGCTGCCCGACGCACATTTCGAAAAGTTCAAGAACCGACTTAGGTCGATGGAGAGTCTTAGTGTCAACCGATTCTATCGGGGATTGGATAATTTTCATAAAAACTGTTATACACTGGTAGTTAGTTATGACCGACCATGCATGTCCTTGGATGAATTCCCCAAGGAGGACCCTCGGATAGTCTAGCCGGCTGATCTGCCCGACCGGATTAGACCTAGTGCTTGCCCACGAGCATGCAATCTCGTTCACGAGCACCCAAGCTCACCCACGAGCAAACAAGAATGCACAAGGATCGGTCAGAGCTGGGGCAATCCTCGAGTATGATCGGAAGATCGTGTTCACCCCACAACGTTTAAGTAACGATAATTACGCCACGATCTAGGACCGTTTCACCCACAACGGGAACGTGACGAGAATCAAGGCTTCGGGTGCAGCCGCGGTTAATGCAGTAAAATGTGCATTATTGGGCTGCAGTTATTTCAAGCATCTTATAAGCTATAAAAAAAAACCCGTCAGGTAAAGAAAAGAGGGGACACAGACAAAAGAAAAGAAAGCAGGACAGCAAGACACAAACACGCTGATATACACAAGCTTTCCTGTAAGAGTTCTACAGCAATAGTGAAACCACTGGACTAGGGTTATTATCTCCGTTGTGAGAAACCCGAACCAGTATAAACCTTTGTCCCTTTTCCGAGTATCCCATTTCCTAAGAACATTCTCTAGACGCAAACCCTTCACGAAAAAGGAGCTCTGTTGATCCCTTATTCAACAAGTAAGCTCGATAGGGGCCTGTTTTCCAAACGTCGACAGGTTCTTAAACCCTCTCCTCATCATTTTTGACTGTGACTCAGGATCCCTATATAAAAGAGTAGGCCCTGCCACGCCAAGACAATTGAAAAAATCCGTCGAAACTCGTCGGAACCATAAGATTAGGGTTCGCTAATTAGAGAAGTCGCCAAGAGCATGGAGACGCACTAGCCCTAGCGCCGGTCGGTGCTACCTCTATGCCGCCTCACGCAACCCCCTCGGCTCGTCCCACGTCTTCCTCTTCGACTCTCCATCGTTGGTAATCATGCATAACTCCGATCTTTGTGTGGTGTAGTCATCTTTTTTTTTTTCCCTTCCGTGTGTGGGGATCTTGTTGTAACCTAAGACATATAAATTGATCTTTTATTATATTATTTTTATGCTAAGGTTATGTCTTCTTGATATTATGCCTCTTCCTTGATCAGTAGTTAGTCTAGAATAATTATCAATGGTCTAGACTTAGGGTTAGATGTGGTGTTTCGATCTAGCTAGTGAAACTATATCACGTTGTGCCGGACTTGCCGGTGTTTATTAGCTCGATGGACATGTGATAGGGAGAAAAAAAATGAAGGGACTGGTATTGAACTGTAGGGTGATAGCCAACATAATATGGCAAAATATCCGGTGCAACTACCGTTTTCGTACAACCACCGTGCAACCTTACTAAAAAAGTTTCAAAAAATTCTGAAAAAAATCATGTATGTACATCTCGACTTACCCCATCTACGTATAAAATTTTATGATCAAATACATCATATGCTAGAAGTTACAAAAAAGACAAATTTTCGCTTGGAATCTTGCTACAGTAGACAGCACAAAATTTGTTTTTTTTTGTAACTTATAGTATAGGACGTATTTGATCATGAAATTTTATACGTAGATGGGGTAAGTTGAGATGTACATCCATGATTTTTTTCAGAATTTTTTGGAACTTTTTTTAGTAGGGTTGCACGGTGGTTGCACCGGATATTTTGCCACATAATATTATTTAGTATTATTTGTTATTAGATTGATCTAGTATTTAGTTGCAATAAGTAAACCTAGACTAAAGGAGAAATTTCTATATCTTAATTGGTTTAACATAGATTCTTTTGTTTTAGTTTCGTTATATTTGCTTTAGTTATTTTTATCATCTCATAATTGCTGCTTTCGTTAGAAGTAATTTATTCTAAGCAGTAAATCTGTTTGATGCTTTTATGTGGATTTCGATATCTTATAATACTCTTTAGTGAAATACTAGGGACGATTTGTACGGTTATGGTATTAAATTAGAGAGCTACGAGAGCACGATGAGTGTGAGCAAGAGAGAGGGAGGACGACGGAATTAGAGAAAAAATCACTGGGGTTCACCACACTTCATCATATATGTGATGACAACTTATTTTTCTTACTATTTGCTTATTATTTGCCTCCCGGTGTCATAAAATTTAGATCAAGAAGGTTCACATATACTATATATATATATACTAACATACAATAAATTTTTTTATATATAGACTAACATACACTAATTTTTTTTTTACCCGATATCCTGTGACACCGGGTCAGCACATGTACTTCCGCCCCTGGGGTGAATGTATACCGTAGATCAGCTATCTACGGTATACCGTAGGTTAGTTTTTCTGATAAATTATTGCGCGTACCTCGCGTTTACGTACCGGTGAGGTTTTTGCATCTCAAACCAGGCCTCGGCGCCTCGCGGCCCATAATCATCTCGTTTTCACGGCCACAGCCACATCCACTCGGCCGAACGCAAACAAGGCTAGCTTCTACCTACTGCTACGGACCGACCGACCGACCGAGCGGCGCCCGCGCGTTCGTGCGCATGCACGATCGATGCATGCAGGAATAAGTCAAGACTAAGAGCGAACGCCCCCCGGCACAGCAGCCGGTGGAGCCAGCCAGATCGGCGAGCGGACGCGCGGGCATCGCGGTCGCTGGCGGAAACCAACCATGCACGCGCGAACGTACCCCCGCCACGGACACGCTCGCACCACTCCTTCCCGTGGCTCCTCGACCCATATAAGCCTCGCCTCCTCCTGCCTCCCCTCCCCGGCCACTACCTCTCCCGGCTCTCTGCCCGCCTCCATCGACCGCGCGCCACATACCTGACCGATCGACCGCCACATACCTGACCCAACCAGCCGGAGAGAGCGAGCTAGCATAGGAGGAGACCAGCCTCCGATCCGCCGCGAGCGAGGTATCGTCCGATGACAACCATGCGCGCCTCCGCCACGCTGCTCGTGCTGGCGGCGCTCCTCGCCGCGGCGCGCGCCGAGGACCCGTACCACTTCTTCGAGTGGAAGGTGACGTACGGGACGAGGTCCCCGATGGGCGTGGCCCAGAAGGTCATCCTCATCAACGACATGTTCCCCGGGCCAACCATCAACTGCAGCTCCAACAACAACATCGTCATCAACGTCTTCAACCAGCTCGACCAGCCGCTCCTCTTCACCTGGTACGATTCTGCATTGAGTTGTTGGAGTCACTCGATCTGGTGGCGACATATGGATCGATGGATCAATATATATTATGTGCAATGCGATGCATGCAGGCACGGGATCCAGCAGAGGAAGAACTCGTGGCAGGACGGCATGCCGGGGACCATGTGCCCGATCCAGCCGGGCACCAACTTCACGTACCACTGGCAGCCCAAGGACCAGATCGGCAGCTTCTTCTACTTCCCCAGTATCGGCATGCAGCGTGCGGCGGGAGGCTACGGGCTCATCAGTGTGCACAGCCGCCTGCTCATCCCCGTGCCCTTCGACGAGCCGGCCGGCGACTACCCCGTCCTCGTCGGCGACTGGTACACCAAGGACCACACCGTCCTGGCGCGCAACCTCGACGCCGGAAAGAGCATCGGCCGCCCCGCAGGCCTCCTCATCAACGGCAAGAACGAGAAGGACGCCGCCAACCCGCCCATGTACACCATGGAGGCCGGCAAGGTCTACCGATACCGCGTCTGCAACGTCGGCATCAAGACGTCCCTCAACGTCTGCATCCAGAGCCACATCCTCAAGCTCGTCGAGATGGAGGGCTCCCACACCGTGCAGAACACCTACGACTCGCTTGACGTCCACATCGGCCAGTGCCTCTCCTTCCTCGTCGCCGCCGACCAGAAGCCCGGCGACTACTTCCTCGTCGCATCCACCCGCTTCATGAAGGAGACCAGCACCATCACCGCCGTCATCCGCTACAACGGCTCCAACACCCCGCCGTCGCCAAAGATACCGGAGGGCCCCAGCGGCTGGGCCTGGTCGGTCAACCAGTGGAGGTCCTTCCGCTGGAACCTGACGGCTAGCGCCGCCAGGCCCAACCCGCAGGGCTCCTACCACTACGGCCAGATCAACATCACCCGCACCATCAAGCTCTCCACCAGCCGCGCCAAGGTCGACGGCAAGGTCCGGTACGCCCTCAACGGCGTGTCGCACGTCGACACCGAGACGCCCCTCAAGCTTGCCGAGTACTTCAACGCCACCACCGGGGTGTTCCAGTACAACATGATCGGCGACGTGCCCCCCGCCGCGGGTACCCCCGTCAAGCTCTCCCCCAACGTCATCACCGCCGAGTTCCGCACATTCATCGAGGTCGTCTTCGAGAACCCCGAGAAGAGCATCGACTCCTTCCACCTCAACGGCTACGCCTTCTTCGCCGCCGGGTACCTAACTACCTAAACCTTTGGCTCGGCTGGTAGAAATACGCACGCCATTGCAATAATGGCAAGCTCAATTAATTCTGACCCATAGATGCATGTGTGCGTACGTGCAGCATGGGACCTGGGACATGGACGCCGAAGAGCAGGATGACGTACAACCTCCTCGACACGGTGAGCCGGCACACGATCCAGGTGTACCCGAGATCGTGGACGGCGATCATGCTGACGTTCGACAACGCCGGCATGTGGAACGTGAGGTCCAACATGTGGGAGAGGTACTACCTGGGTGAGCAGCTCTACGTGAGCGTCATCTCGCCGGCGAGATCGCTCAGGGACGAGTACAACATGCCCGAGAACAGCCTCCGCTGCGGCAAGGTCGTCGGCCTGCCGCTGCCGCCGTCCTACCTCCCCGCATAAATCCATCCATCCAAAGATCGACGCATGGCGCTGTACACACAACAAGAAGAGCAAGAGTTTTTCCGTTTTCCATTTTAGTGTGTGCCCCGTTTATTCTTCCTGTCAGCTTTACTTTCTCTTTCGAGGAATAAAAAGGGGGCTCAAGATGACTTCACGTGGGCACTACCTGTCGTCGGAACGAGGATGAAAGCAGGAAGAAAGACTGGCCGGCCGGATGCGAATGCATACAAGCTCGAGACGCCCTCTCGAATCGTTGTAATAGGAGTTAATTCTATCAGATCATCTATCCAATAAGTCCTTCAGGCAAATTTGTTATTGTGTCAGTAATTTTATGTACATGAGTATCTCCTGATTTTTACTCGATGTTTTCTCGTTCGATTCTATCTTTTTGGTTCAGTGTTTCAATATACATGGTAATTAATCATCACAGCATGAGCTCCAAGCTTCCATTTGATCTAAAGAAAACTTGTATGGTTCTTAGCATATGCCAATTTACAGCAACGTTTTGAATTGGATAGTGATTTGCCGTTTCTTGATTTCAAATGAGTGATTGGTGTTGTGCCGCTCTGTTTAGTTCAATTAAAGCATACGCTTGGATGATATCCAAAACTAATGTTATGATTTGTTTGCATGGATGGCTAGATTGAATGCTGTCGATCGTGACAAATGGGCAGAAGTTGAGAACATGAGATTGAAGTAGCTCGCGACAGGATATACTCTAAAATATCAGTAAGAAAATGTTGCTCTTATCCTTCTTCCTTTAGGAAGCTTCAATTGCCCTTTTCTACTTCATACGTATTTTGAATCATTGGTCGTTTTCCTGATGAAACTGAACATACATATATCCTACCTCTTGTTTTCTTTAGCGAGTTCAGATGTTTACAATGGAGATACCTTTGGAACTTTCTTAATTAGCTAGGCTCTTCTCATTGTCGTCCACAACAAGTTTCTGCTGTTTGTGTACCTGCTAAACATATTCGATGTTTTGTTTGTAACAATGTAACTGTATGAACTTGGAAAAACAAGTACACAGCATGGGCCTGGTTGAGATCTAAATGAAGGTCGCTTGGTCCCGTGTAATTCTTTCTCCACAAAGCACATTTCTTTAGAGGCAACAGGAGTTCCCGTTTAATTCTTCTGCTCTTGAGCACAGAAATTGCAGAAGAGACGCGTGGCTTACGTTCAGTAGAACTAGTGGCGTACTTGGCTCTGTCCGAGGGAAGCCTCACGTCTGTAGACTGTAGCCATCGCGGCACTCGCGGTCGCGGCGTTGTGCAGCCTCAGCATGGCTGATAGCTTCGACGTGAGCTCAGGCTTTTTCCGGACGTAAATGTTAGGAAACCGGATTCGTATCCGATATGGACTCTTTCTTATCTCTAAGCAGAACCGCTATATATAGGAGGCAGGGGGTCACCCCATTGTACTGAAGCATACAGAATAATAAAGCAGACCCGTTCCTCCTCATATTGTGTCTCTCTTTCTTCCTGTCTATTCTCCACTTGAGATCTATTAGGCAACCCCGGACTACTCGATAGCGAGGTTGTCTAACACGTTATCAGCACGAAGCTCTACCGGAGAAATATTGAAAGGTGGGAAAAAGACAAGAAGCGAAGGATCGTCGACGACAACGAACGTCTACTACCGGCGATTGATCGCCCGATCCGATCTGCAATCAACTCGCCATCAAGCCGGCATCCACTCGGATTGCCGAAAGAAAAGTCCTACGCGACTCTATCCTACGCGATAGCCTACCGAAGAATAGATTGAAAAGGTGAGAATACGATGATCGAATCTAATCGCTCGTCGTGAATATTACATTCATTAATCTATGATATGTGGCACGGTTATGGATATAGTATTTGCACATCATGGCACGGCCGAATGCAAATCTTACGTAAGTAGTATGAAGCTACAGAGTACACAACAACTAGCATGAAGCTAGAGATCAATTCAGATCTAGAAGCTAAAGAGCAAGATTGGCACGAAGCCGCAACATGAAGTTACGATTGGAAAGAAGGCATCCCCAGCGCCGCGAAGCGGCGTTGCCGTTGGCTAACGCCGCGCCGCTGCCGCCGGCGACTTGCGATCGCCCGCTGGCCGACGCCGCTTGCCGCAGCCTCGCCCGGCTTGCTTGCCGCGACTCGGCTCTGCCACGCGGCGACGCGCCGACGCCGACGTCACTGCTACGCCCCACCGGTCTGTCGCGGTCCCGTCGGCCTGCGTCTGTCTCGCAATCTGTCGCGCGCCGCTGTTGTCTGGCATCGATGGCGTTGCCGCGCCCGATCGCTCCGCAGTTCCCCAGCCGCCAGCTTGAAGCTGGCTTGAAATCCGGTCGCCGTTTGCTGGCACTTCACCGAGCGCCGCTTCAGACCCCATGTGGAGCCGCGCCCGCCGACAGCTTGAAGCTGTCCTGTCCGGCCCGTGCTGCCTGACCGTACTCCACCAACGAAAAAAACAATAGAACCTCAGGACTTGAAGTCCTGTAAAAATCCAACCAGCAAACTGATCGGACCCGTGCTGCCAAAATCCATTTGGCGCACGGGAGGCAATTTTCCTTTTTTGGTTTTCCCGTCTCGGTTCAGAACTTCATACACTCGTCCAAATAGAAAAGAGCAGGGAGCGTTGGAATCCAAAATGAAAGTATCTCTTGCTTTCATATTTAAAGAAATTCATATTTAAAGAAAAGAAAAGGAAAAAATATGAAAATTGTTAGAAAAATATGAAAAAATTTCAGAAAATTTTATGGCTCTGTTTTAATATTCCTTAGCCTTATTTTCTGCATTTATGAATATTTTCATGTTTTTGCTGTTATTGCTTCATGTGTATTTGTTCATGCCGTGAATCTGATTTTATCTTCCTCAGCATTATGCCATGTTGATATTTGCTGAAATTCAATTTCCTGTTGTAAAGTAATTTTGAAAATTGCTTGGAAATTAGCAGAAATCATGAAAAATGCTAGGAAAATTCCAGATTTTCTCATACGGCATTTTATGAGAAACTGAGTGGTTGGGATTTGATTTTGGTAATGAATAAACAAATATGAGACAATTGGTGTCTAGGAAAACACACATGAGGCTTGGTTCTTTAATTGGCACCCGGAAACGGGAAGAGCTCCCTCCCTCATGTGAGCCCTAGGGGCAGGTTGACCTGGCCAAGAGTCAAATTGACAGAGATATTCATTACCTGTTTTCGTTCCCAGCCAACAAGAATTATATAAGTTGTAATTAGACTTATGCCATGTTTAATTCATGTTGAAATTTATTTTCTGTTATCAAGTGATGCTGGAAAATTGCTGTATAATTAACAGAAAATTGCCAAATACTAAGAAAAATTCTGGAAATTCATGAGAATTTACTTTCCGCATTTTACGAATTATGCAATCACACTTTATTAGATTACACGCAGTAATCTAATGTAGGAATCTTGTAAAATGCAGATGTCTGGCATTGTGAACCGTGAGTTTGAAGAATTGGCCCAAAGACGGTCAAAACTACCTCACTTGGGCATCCGATGTGAAGATCGTACTCGGCAAGAAGCTCCGAGCTGCTATTGGCTTAGGGTCCTCGAAGGGCGCACCACCTAATGCCGAGCGTAGCGATCAAGCATTGCACTTCCTCAGGCACCATCTCTCACCACCTGAAAAATGAATATATGGTGAAGAAAGTGCAATTGAGCTATGGATCGCACTCCGAAGCGATTCGAGAAGCTCAAATACACAATCTTGCCCCAAGCACAACAAGATTGGGTGCGTCTGAGGTTTGCGGACTACAAAACAAGAGTGGCAGTACAATTACGCCTTGCACATTTGTACTAATCTCTCCCTATGTGGCAAGAAGATCACCAAGAGGAGAAGATTGAGAAAACTCTTTCCACTTTTCACCCCAATGCTATCCGTAATGCCCGCAGCCTATCGTCAGGACGCATACAAGGAGTATAGCGAATCGATTGATGTTATGCAAGTTATGAGTCACAAGATGAAGTTCTCCGAAAGAACTTCGTCTCACAGCCACCTGGAAGGGGCATTGTACCAGAAATCAATGCCAACAGCTATAAGGTGAAAAAGCCCGCCCACATGAAGTGGGTCAAGAAGGGTGGAAAAGAGAAACATCAGGCCAAAGGAAAGTCCATAGCCCAAAAGAAGAAGAATGACAAGGAAAAGCCGCAGGGCAAGCCGTATGGACAGCAAAACCAAACGTGCTTCAAATGCGGCACTTGGGGGCATTGGTCAAAAATATGCCGGAATCCAAAGAAGTGATCAATGCATATCAGGCCAAGAAGAAGGCCAAAGGAAATGCACTGGCAGAGGCACATTTTGCCGAAGTAGGCAATGATGATGTCATGGAAGTTGACACCCCACATGCTTCATCCTCGCAGCCCGGCCTAGACATCAATGATGCAGCCAAGCCCTTGGCAAATGAAGAAAACACTTCTGTGGATGACATAGAAGCAGAAATGAATGCATACTTTACAGATTCCGTTTAGTGCATGAATAACATTGTTAGCACTTTCTTTTAGATTGTGGTTGATTAGTTAATATTGAATAATTATAAGCTCTCGAAGAGCACACTTTTACTTTCTCATGAATAAGAATTGTTATTTATTCTTTATTCCAGTATTCTTTACTTGCAAGCAATGTTTGAATTACTTTGCCACTGTCAGATTAGAATTATATTTCTTTTCATCTAGAAATCGTGTAGCACCCAATGGAGGAAATATGCATTGTTGATAGTGGCACAACAAATACCATCTTAAGAGAGTCGAAATACTTCCGCATTTCCATCACGAAGAACGCTGGAAGGATTACGACAATCGCAGGAAGCGATACGCATATAATAGGCTCAGGAAGAGCCACAATTATATTGCCAATGGGTACAACTTTGGTAATTAAAGAAGCCCTCTTGTACCCTGAATCAACTCGCACTCTCTTAAGTTTCAAGGATATCCGCGCCAATGGGTTTCACGTAGAAACCAATGAAGAAAATGGCAAAGAACACTTGTGCATTGTGAAGCACGCGGAATATGGAAAGATGGTACTAGAAAAATGTCCCTCATATGAATCTGGGTTGTACTACACGAAAATCAATGCACACGCAGTGTATACTTCTTTGAAGACTGTCTTTAGAAGCTCTGAATTATTTGCTTTATGGCATTGTAGATTAGGTCATCTTGGTCTTAGATTGATGAGAAATATAGTTAACAACTCACAAGGTCATGGCATTAATGTTAAGAATTTCTCGAATCACGAAGATTTTGTGTGCCATGCATGTGCCACCGGGAAAGTAATAACTAGACCCTCTGTTATGAAAGTGCAACATGAAATCCCTGCATTCCTGGAACGCATTCAGGGGGATATTTGCGGACCGATTCAGCCATTGTTAGGGCCATTTTCGATCCTTTATGGTGCTCATTGATGCTTCCTGGAAATGGTCGCATACATGTTTGCTGTCAACAAGGAATCATGCATTCGCAAAAGCTGATCTCGCAGATCATCAGAATTAAGAATGTTTTTCCTGATCATCGCGTGAAGTCCATTCGAATGGACAATGCCAGCGAATTTACTTCCAAGGCATTTGATGATTATTGCACAAAGAATCGAATAACTATTGAGCACTCGCACCGCATGTCCATACGCAAAATGGACTAGTGAAGCACTCATAAAGAGGATTAAGTTTATTGCCGCATCAGCTCTTGCAGAGTTGTAACTTGTCCAACAATTGTTGGGGACACGCATTCTGTATGCAAAGAAGACTCATCAATTATAGACAATCGGCCTACAACATCCATTCAACCATGCAAACTAGTGCATTGGGTCAACTCAAGAATTGAATGTATGGTATATGTACCTATACCACCCCACAATGGATCGCAATGGGCCCTCTCCGCAAGTCCGATATACGTTGGTTATGAGAGTGCATCCATAATTAGGTATTTGGAACCCATGATCGAGACTTGCATACACCGATTCATTATCAGTATCTTTGACGAGGACCGCTTTCCGTCATTAGGGGAGAGAATCAACCATTGGATGAAAAATGCCGGGAAATAATATGGCATTCCATCGATCCCAGCATAACCCTCGCACTAATGAAGCAAATCAAGAAGTCCAGAAGATAATAAATTTGCATAATTTAGCAAATGAACTTACTTATCATTTTTGTGATCTGAAGAGAGTGGATAATACTCATGTACCAGCAAGAAATGCACCAGAGAGGGTGGAAATACCAAAGAAAGCAGAAGGTATCCCTCATCCTGTTCAGAGGCCTCAAAGAAAAAGAACAGGAAATCTGGCTTCTCAAACCCAAAGTACCCGGAGACGTCTGGGGAAAAATGGGCAAGAGGACTTACCATAGCCAATCACAAAAATGCCCCAAAACAAGAAGGGGAGCCAGTTGAGACTTGGCACTGGAAAGAAGCCTGTCGGAAAGGCAATTCCAGATTTGAATCTTCAATTGGAAGAAACCGCCAGAAATAATGTGTGCGCACACATTGGCGGAGAAAAACTAAAGGAACTTGCTCCTGGAATGGGAAATAGCAATGAAGAGCAAGTAGAAGTGCATGAAGCACACCATGACGAAATGGCCATAAATTTTGTAATAATAGGAGAATCTATGAAAAGAGCAACAACCATTGCAAGGCTTGTTGTTCAAGGTTTCACTCAACGTCCTAGGGTTGATTATGAAGAAACCTATTCTCCGGTCATGGGTGGAATTTCCTTTAGATACTTAATCTCAATGGTAGTCAACTTGAAGTTGAGAATGAAGCTAATGGATGTTGTCACAAAGATATTTGTATGGAAACTTGGATTCGAGATTTATATGAAAGTACCTGGAAGGTATCCCTATCCCGAACCAAGACAGAGCAAACGAGAAACCTATACAAAGTGTGAAATTGGAGAAATCACCGTATGGGCTAAAAACGATCAGGAAGAATGTGGTACAATCGTTTGAGTGACTTTCTCTGCAAGAAAGGCTACACGAACAGCGAAGATTGTCCATGTGTATTTATACAATGATCCACGAATGGATTTTGTATAATCTCCGTCTATGTAGATGACTTGAACATCATTGGGACGGATGAGGAAATTGAAGAAGCATGCACATACTTGAAATCTGAGTTTGAAATGAAAGACTTGGGTAAAACCAAGTTCTGTTTAGGCTTGCAGCTTGAACATGTCCAAGGCGGAATCTTGGTACACCAAGCATCCTACACGCAGAAAGTGTTGGAGAGATTTGGCTTTGAAAAGGCATACCCCGCAAAGACCTCAATGGTCGGAAGGTCACTCCAAGCAGACCTAGACCCGTACAGGCCTAAAGAAGAGGGGGAGGAAGTCCTGGGAGTGGAATTCCCATACTTGAGTGCAATTGGAGCGCTCATGTACCTTGCGAATAGCACTAGGCCGGACATTGCGTTCGCCGTGAATTTGCTAGCGCTGATAAAGGCGTAACCCACCAAAAGGCATTGGAAAGGGGTGAAGGACATCTTCCGTTACCTTCAAGGAAGCAAAGACCTTGGCTTGTTTTACAGAAGAAACAATGAATTGAATTTGGTTGGCTATGTCGATGCTGGGTACCTATCAGACCCGCATACTGGCAAGTCACAAACTGGGTATGTTTTTCTTTGCGGTGGAACAGCAATTTCTTGGAAGTCGTCTAAGCAGACTCTTGTCTCGACGTCGACTAACCACTCAGAAATCATTGCATTATATGAAGCCTCTCGGGAATGTGCATGGCTTCGAAGAATGGTTCACCACATCCAGAAGTCATGTGGTCTGAACATGGAACAAACCCCCACCATTATCTATGAAGATAATGCAGCTTGTGTTGCTCAAGTGCAAATGGGATATGTGAAGAGTAACCTCACAAAGCATATCAACCCCAAGTTCTTTTATGCCCATGAATTGCATAAGATGAACGAGATAAAGATACTGCATACTAAGTCGTGTGAAAATCTCGCAGATTTATTCACTAAGTCACTCCCGGCATCTTCCTTTGAAAGATGTGTTAGAAGAATCAGGATGATGAGGCTTAGAGAAGTGCAGATTTCAGGGGGAGATTTTTCACATACTCCTACATAAATCTCAAACATGAAGTTTGAGTACCCAACGTAAATCTTGAAGATTAACATTGAAGTTTGGGTGGATTGTACTCTTTTCCTTAAGTAAGTTTTTCATTGAAGTTTTCTTACATAAGGTTTTTGATGAGGCAATCCGTGTAACACGACAGCGTGTGCTATGTACTCTTTCTCCAATTATTTTTCCCACTGGTTTTTATGGAGTTTTAATGAGGCATATGCATCTCGCAGTTGAAGAGTCCAAGGGGAGTGTTAGGAAACCGGAATCGAATCCGATATGTACTCTTCCTTATCTCTAAGCATAACAGCTATATATAGGAGGCGAGGGTCACCCCATCAGATCAAGATCTGAGAATAATAAAGCGGCACTGCTCCTCCTCATATTGTGTCTCTCTTTCTTCCTGTCTATTCTCCACTTGAGATCTATTAGGCAACCCCGGACTACTCGATAGCGAGGTTGTCTAACAGTAAATACGTAATACCAGTCGACGTCCGGCACGTGGACAGAAAACGATTTTGTTAGCGCGAGACTGAGAGTGCTAGGCCCATGAAAAAGGCCTAAATAACCCAAGTAAACCCGAGTCCGGCCGATAAACAGACAGGCAAAAGGCCCAGCTTTCAGGACAGGAGCCACAATGTGTTTGTTTCCCGGTCAACAGGGTCCAACGCGAAGGTATTGACAAATCCAAGCGGCTATGGCAAACCGACAGGACATCAAGAACTGCAATCCTAGCAGAAGCAGCGCAGCGATCTGGAATCTGGCTGGATTTGGATTCCAAGACAGTGACGGCGGCTTAGAAGTACTAGTAGCAGACTAGCAGAAGTATCTTGACTACGAGCACCAATAGAATATATAGACTGATCAGGACGCCGCGCCGACGCAGTAACTTCCACCCGGCCAGTGGACAACGCTTCGCTGTGCCGTCCGTCGCCTCGCCTGCTTAACGTTCAAGGATTGTTGGTGGCAGAGCGGATCCTCTGCCAGATACGCCGTCGTCAGGTATTCAACGAACCTGCGTAGCTTTTGGCTTCTCTTTAATCCACATGGAATCATCAAACGGAAACTGCAGGCTCTTCGGGAGAGAGACAGAGAGAGAATAGTTCAGAACTACAGGATCTCTACCTCATTGCGACCCTTTGCAGCTTACAGATGTACACTGGATTATGTAAGGTTACTTTCGGAAGACAATACTGGTACGACCCAACCAGTACGAACAGCTGCATGTGCATTTCCCCTTGTGTGTCGTTCGATCAGAAATCGATGCTCGAGATCAGGATTTGTTTTGGCAAGAGGCTGCCAACTTGATGAGAAAATGCTCATCTCTCTCGCATTCAAAGTTGTCACCGTCTAGCACGACATGAGGATTCCACTGCAATTTCGCAAGTTGCAACTCGTGGCAGCATCGGCATTTCCCACGCCAGTGTAAACCCCAGTGTGTACGCAGCCACGGTTAGACTAGTCTGAGCACGTGGAAATTACATCACAAATTGAGCTTTCAGCTCTTAATTTCCCTTTAAAAACTATCTTCTTCGCAGGCACGTGATGAAAGGCACCAGCGATATTCTGTCCATTGCTCAACAGTCAACACCATCACATAATAGCAAATCAAACACGATAAATCAATAATCCTACGGGAAGTACAATAAAGATTCAGCGGAGATAACTTACCACCGAAAACAAGAGCTTATTCGTCACCAAATATAAGAGCTTTCATATCAAACAAAAAAGAGCTAATGAATCACAGAACACAGTAGATTACCAGAGGCTGCAGAGTTACACAGCTCTTGGTAAGCTTCTGGTCATGCAAACGAGCTTTCCTTCCGAGTATCAGGTGCTTGTGCTTCAGCATTGTTACAAAACGATTATACCGAGTTACTGACCTACACGTTTGCATAGGAGAAGACCATGAAAAAGGTCGCAGAAGAGTCTACTTTCTTCATAATTACTCGAAAAGAATGAAAGAAGAAAAGAAGCGATGGTAGATTAGTGTTCAGAGCGAAGATATTGTCATTTGTGAACGGACAGCTCGCGCAGATGAGCGATGTCCGCAATGGAAGGATGGTTTATGCCGCACATCTTCCCCAAAGGATCTTTGCAGCACCTCTGGAGTTCCAGGTATCTCTCCAGGTTGAAGTTCTGCCTCTGTATCAACTTCCTCTGCCGAGACTCGAACAACCTCTCCATGAAGTCCCGGTACGTCGGGTCTCTTGATGTGATGAGGAAGTAGGCGTACCCAACAACCAGGCCTGTCGTAGTTGTGAAGAATGTGATGGGCTCCATGACATCCCACGAGAACTCCCAGAAGGTGAGCCTGAAGAAGAGCCCGACCTGTGTGATCAGGAAACCAAGCCCAGACCAGAGGATTCGTCGGACTTGCTTGTGTGCGAGCTTGTTGATATCTTCCAATTGTGTTTGGAGCTGCTTGAGCTCTTCTTTCCTTGGATCATCCTCAGGTGTCAGTGCAAGGGGCATAGCTTTTCTTACAAGATCCACAATCTATATGGAATAAAAAAAAGAATCAATCTCTGCCAATGTGAAGTACCAGTTGATGTTACACTATACTATAGCCTTCAACTAAGACCAGAAGAAACTATTGTTCGAAATCTCAACCTGTATTGATAAAGACTCAACGCAAAATTCTAAAACAAGAACAACAAAATTTTATTACAATGTAATGCACAAGCAATGCTTGGACAAACATTTCAAACACGCAAAATATGGAACCCAATGGAAATTAAACATGTTTTAGAATAATATTACAAGTTCTTTCGTGTAAAAACTTGTAATAACTGATTTTACACATGCACCATTATCCACCCAACAAGAATGAGAGAAAACATTGTTGCCATTTCGAACACCTAGCCATGGGGCTCGAAATTGCTCACCACGTGACACTAGGAGGTTTGATTAAGGAAAGCATGTCTGTGAAAGTTACTAAAGTATTAAACAATGCAATGCTATTATGAGATTACTTAAACAAATATGTAAGACACGCATTGTCAAAATGACGAACTTTTAAGCAAATCAAATTTCTTTGTCACAGATTAAAGGCTTTTGCTAGCAAGCAACAAACTTTATGCATGGTGGACTGGTAGTTGAATACACAAAACGACTGTTAGATAAATGGTCTAGGCACCCTGCACCAGAAGTCACTCATCTAAGATGGAAACAAGGCAAAAGTAGTGTAGGTGTCCATTATGTACTTTATCAGCACACTTAATAGGAAGAAAGGATTCCTCCCCGTGGAAGAAACGGGGATGGCTTTTGCACTGGTGCGGCCGGCGTGCTCACCGGGGAGGGGCACGTAGTGAGCCACCAGTCACCACCACTTGGTGTCTGCCGCATCCTGATTCTAGAGGCACCGAGATTGCCTTTTCCTAAGAACAGTCGCCGACAAGTGGATTGCTTCTGGTCTGAAGTCTAAACAGTCGGGCCACGGGCGCGCCCACTCCTCCGGTCCTCCCCCACAATGCTAGGTCAGTTCCAACCAGCAATTGAACATTGTACATCAAAGTGGGCGATGAATTCAAGTGTGTTCTTATATTTCACTCGACCATTGGCAGGTGCAATTTGGGTGAGCGAATCCCTGGGGCCATTGGTGGGGTGTGGATCTCCTTAAGGCCAAAAAGAGGAGTCAAGACCAGAGCAGGAGATGCGAAGTTGGACCACCGTTTGGTTAATCAGAATGCAACGGTATACCTCTGAAACTCATGAAACTTATGATTTTTTGTACTGAAACTCATGAAACTTAGCACTAAAAACTGATAAAACATGAAACTGATGAAACTAAACACTGAAACTCATGAAACCAGCACTGAAACTGATAAGTTTCATAAGTTTCATAGCTATACCGTTGCAACGGTATACCGTTCCCTAGTCACTCTCTAATCTGCACCAACCTGCAGGTCACAATAGGAACGAACAAGGGATGCACGGATCTGTGCTTGAGCCGTTAGGCGCCTAATGACGTGATCCGTGCGGACCATGCTTATATGTTATCTCCGAATCGAGGGGTGCGGAACGATATTATTCTTCAATGCCTTTCTTGGTTTCATGGAAAATGCGTTCTGTAGGGAGTAGGTAGGGTTGGGGGAGGGAGCAAAGCGGAGCGGCAATGCGGGGCGGGTGCACAGCGAGCTGACCTTGTCGGGCTGCAGGTAGACCTTGTCGCGGAAGAGGAGCACGACGCCGGCCTCGTCGAGCGCGCCCGCGAGCGCGGCAGCCTCGGCGCGCGTCCGGGCGGCGCCGGCCTCCTCGCACGCGCGCAGCAGGTCCGCGTACGGGATCACATCGCCGTCCCCCAGCCGCCGCTTCAGCGCCTCCACGTTCGCGAGCCGCATCAGCCGCCTCGCCTCCTCCGCCGTCACCTCCGCTTCCCCGTCCTTCCCCACCGCCGCCGCCTCCGCCGCCGCAGGCATAGACGCGTAGCGGAAACTCTGGAGGGCGCCGCAAGGCGGGGCCCACTGGCGGGCGGAGGCTCGCCCGGCCGGCGAGGCGGAGGCCGCGGTGGCGGCGCGGAGGAGGGAGCGGGAGAAGCGCCACATTGACATCGGTCTGCGCGTGCGGGTGGGACCGTGGGAGGGAGATAAAGGGGAGGCGGTCAAAGCGGAGGTGGGAAGGAGCGAGAAGTATGGAGGAGAAGGGAAGCGAAGCGGGGGAGGGGAGGAAGAAGAGGGAGAGGCAGCCAACAAGAGGTCGCGTTCACGTCGGCCTTCGTTCAGTTTTAGAGGTGTGGGATTTTTCTTCCCCTTTTTTCATGGCATTGGGCATTCGCACGCGGCACGCCGTGTACATGTTTCTGGGTAGCTTCCTTTTTCTCCCCCCTTGAGACCGTTTCTGAGTGGCTCTCTGTGCAGGGCACACTGCACAGAGTGGCGGACGGCCAAGGTGCACTCCCCAAGGGAGAAGGCACTCACCCACGGGCCACGGAATGGTTCACTCCAAAATTGACGGCTTAAATCGATTTAAAATAATATGTAATTTTTTTTCGCAAAATGTTGTTTATGACACTGTAGCAATACTGTTCATCAAAATTTTGGCCAATTACGATGTCCTCATGTCCGTGATCTAATCAGACAACTAGAAAGTATAGAAACTGTTTAAGTTGCGGTCCCATCACATGCCAACTACAGGAATCCCTATTCCATAGGGCCAGGTAAAGCAATTAGTGTGCTTGGTGTTTGGGAGCTGATTGGGCTATTACACGGTGTCAAAACTAAGATAACACTACGCGTGCTTGTAATTAGTAAGTACTCCTTTTTTTTCTTCTCTTTTTCATAAATGTGGGGCGTAGCTGTAGGTATCTGAGAAAAACAACGTATGAATCTTTTGCATAATTTATGTAGAATTCTTGCACTTCGGACCATAGTGTGCATGCTTATTAACAAAAGCTGGAGAGGAAAAGATAAATACGGCTGAAAGAGAGACCATTATATACACATGTATATAAACCTTAGAAAATCCCTGGTTTACAGATCTTCAGTACCGAACGGTCTGGAGCATCTTTTGAGTACCGCACTCGAGTCGGGTTTCTGAAAAAGAAAGAGATGGCCTGCAATCCTGAGGGATAAGAGACGGGGCCCAACAAAAACAAGTACAAGCGAAGAGCCCAACAGAGATGGGCAAGCCTGGTGCGCGACACAAACATGCCAACCTGATGCGTAGTTGCGTAGTTGCGTACTTGCGTACACGCCCAAACGATAATACCGTGGGCAAGCAATACTTCGATGTTTTTTCACTCGATATAAGTTATATGTATCTTAGAATAAATAAAATTGTAAGTAATTATTATTTACTATTTTTTTATATTTTAATATTTATACAATGTAAAAAAAAAGCATAAAGACACCTTCTAATACTGTTTGTAACATGGGCTCACTCTCTAATCATCCACGTGCCGCAACGTAGGCTATTCATTGCCCTTTCCCATGCGTCATTTCCCTTTCCCGCACGCTGAGCGCTGATTTCCCATCGTTCCCCGTAGAGGAGATTAGCTCCCCTCTTCTCCGTGACGAGTCAACACGTCGTTTCTCCGCCGTGCAGAGAACTTAGCAGTTCCCTGGATCCTGCGAAGGAACTGATAAAATGAGAGTTCCTACGAAACTAGTCAACTAGTCGAAAATGAGAGAAGGAACTCGAAAAGTTTTAAATTAAAAAAGTTTCTATATGAAAAATTGTTGGGGATTGGAATATTTTTCACAAGGACTTTTTTGCCCCGGCGGCCGATGCCAACCGACCATAAACAATCTTGGTCGAGGTGCCCGAGAAAAGGACCTCGAATGACCCCATGCTCGGCCACAAGCATGCTCGCCAACCCTCAACAAAACATGTTCGGCTACGGGCTTCGAAGACGAGTACAAGCAACCGTGCTCGAGAAGGTGCCAGTTGGTCGAACCTGGCCAAAGGAATGCCCAACGATGGCCGATGGACGGGGTCAACCCACTAAACAGGAAAGTGGCGACCAGTTCGCTGGGAATCTAAAGAAGTTATATCCAAAGATCAAGCATGGCGAGAATCAAGGACAAGTCAAAAACGGCAACAGGCGTGATCTTAGGGGGTAGTTACCATATGTAATTAAATACGCTTATTATTTAATCCCTCCCTTAACGGGGGGGAGGGAGAGACATTTATTGACACGCATCAATACTTAATACGACTGGAGTAGGGTTATTATCTCCACTGTGAGAGGCCTAAACCATGATAATTCCCAGTGTCTTCCATTGCTCGAGCATTCTTCAAACGCAACCCTTCACGGGCGAAGAGGCCTTGGTTGATCTCGCATTCAATAAGTAAGCTCGGTGGGAAATTTTTTTGAACCGATCATAACTTGCAGCCGACCACAAGATTGTGACTCGCCCACAAGCAATAAAAAAATGTTTCTCTCACCTCTCCCTCCGTGAGCACTCACCACCAGGGTTCACAAAATCGTCGATTTTCGGTCGATTTTCGCGATTTTTGCCCATATCGCCGCGGCCCGATACCAAAAACCAGTCGATAAACCGATCCGATTTAAAAAATAATTTGAAAAAATTCGAAAATTCGAAAAAATTTACATGTCAAAAACCGGTGGAAATCGGTCGATTTTTGAAATCGTCGAAAATCGCTACTAAAAATCGATTGCACAAAAAGTTCAACAAGGTCGTCGATTTTCCACGAAAATCGACGATTTTTGATTTTTTTTTTTTTAAATTGGTTTTTGAATTTATTCGATTTTTAACAATTTTCGGTCGATTTTCGACTTGATTTTTGCGATTATCGAAAATTACTGTTCATCCAAAAATCGACATTTCGATTTTGTGAACCCTGCTCACCACTCAGGCACTCACCCCAGGACGTTGTTGTTGCCACCACTCGAACGATGGAGAAGATCGGGTGGCCGCCGTGCCCGTCGGTAGACGACATGCCATCAACGGGCTCCATACCACTGGGAGCTTGGATGGAACGCGTTGCCGTCGAATCTGACCAATGAGAAATCGGTGGAGACTCCACCCCCGGATCCGCTCACGTGGAGCTCGGTGGGGATGCACCGCCGTCGGATTCGATTGCTTGGAGCTTGTTGGGGACGTGCTGCTGGTTCCGGCGATGGTGAGGAAGGGGACGATGTCCTCAATAGCCGTCGCTACCATATCCGGTGATGGTGAGAATAGGGATGGTGCCCTTAATGACCGTTGCAACTAATTTTTATAAGTTACTTGAACCCTACCTTATAACCTACCAGGTCATAAACATTGGAGATGCCCTAGGAAAATTATCACGGGCACACTGCCACTTCTAATCTAGTTTTTGGAAGGTCGAAACACCTTCAACCATTTCTTTAGCAAAAGTCATAGACATTATGGCCTTTCCAACACTAGTCAAAGCATCATTGGCTACTTATTCTATCACAACCATAGGCACCATTATCGCCTCCAAACTGGTTTAAGCCAACTTGATCGAGGGGGTAGGCAGTAGCTCCTCACCGACTTCTTCTTAATCTTCAATTGGATGGGGGGAACTAGTGGTCAGGGGGCTGATACAGTAAACTTTGTTTAAGTAAAAGATTCAAAATATCAAAGAAAGAAAGATTTAAGTTTTATAAATTGGATTGAAAGAAGGTGACGATGAGATGACTTTGAATGTATACTCTTTTTTTTGGGCGTACCTAGATTGTCGCCTTAGCCTTGAAAGTCTTCGCCAACTTCTCCTATGCAGGAGGGGTGTTGGTTGAGGCTACAACTACCTTAATGTTAGTCGGTACATTATTGGTTGGCATAATGCTGGTTAGCGTTGCAACAATTGGAGTGCCGATAGAATCTGCTACAATAGTTCTAGTCCTAGTCATTAGTTGTTAACCACGACCTGTGAAGACTTAGCTGCAGTGATCTTAGCCTTCTTAGCTGGTGTGGGTTACCTAATGGATCCAGCCTGATCACCACCTCTCATTCTACTATGCATCTAAAGAAAAAAGGAAGAAGCTTTCACCAACTATAATCTTAGCAACTAATTCAATATTAAGTTTGTATTTTTACCTGCATTTATTCATTGATGAACTCTGTAGAAGCCTCAATCAGGCTAGAAGTTTGATCGTCAAAAGAAATTGGCTTTGAGACATCTTTCACGTTCTTCAAAATGGTAGAAGTCCTTTCTTCAACTTCCTAATCTGATAATTCTAAAGAAAGAAATACAAATAACCTTAGTAATATGTATAGTACTAAGGTAGACATTGTTTTAAGGAAATATGGAGAGTAAAACATACCTCTTGGACCGTCTTTGGTCAAGTCATTATCCCCTTCTGTAGGATCGATATATACTAGTATAGCAATCAGAGGGGGGTGAATGATTGCGTGGAAGCTAAAATTTTTGATCTACTAAAGATTCAACCCAATTCGGAATCAAATAATTGCTTTGGTTTCATGTAAAAACAGATTGACAGACGTTCAGTAAATCGTGAATTCCCAGAGATCCAGCCGTTGGATTGACCTGAGATTTTATAACAAAAAAAAGAATAAACTCGATCGCACCTACGGATCAAAAGTTATAAGTGTTGCAAGTTGACTGTGTCAATAATACCGGAAATAGATTAAACCCTAATTTCATGATTAAACAAAATCTACAAAGAATTAACCAATCAAACTTTTTAGATCACTAACTTGATGTCCTAGGAAGGTTTGGAATATATCAAATCAAAATCATCATGATGAAATAATGAATCAATCTAAAATAATTAATCTAAGATCCTGAGCAAAAACTAGATTAAATAAGTAAATATAATTACCAAAGTGAAAAGTCGTGAGCAATAAATAATATCTTCAATGATTGATCTTGACAGAACGAAGTGCAAGCTTCAAGCCATACTCATCATCACTAGCAATCCAGACCTGGTAGCTTGCAGCCTTGCACAGCGCGTAGGTTGAGCTTTCACAGCGCGTAGCACGTTGATGTGATGGAACAACCTGGTATGTGAACCACGCCATGGAGACGCGTTAGCCTTCGGCAGCACGGGCGCACGACGACAGGATGCGGACGTGGTGACGCTGTGACTGCGTGTCCTTGAACGTGACAGACAGCCATGCACAGCCACCGGCCTTCGAGCGCGCAATGTAGCCGGACAAGCAAAGCCGGCCGGCCAGCGGACACGCGTAGAACGGGCGAACGAACAAACGCATGCACGCCGCCGCCAGACTTTTTCTTCTGCGGCGTACTCCGATTTTTCCTCCGTGTGATCTCTGAGGCTAGCTGAAAAAATTAATTTTTTTTTCTAGTCTCATTATAGTATTCAAACAAAAAAGTACAATCCTAATCCACATCACAAATAAACAGGAGATAACCTCTCATATTTATAAGAAGTAAACCCTCAGAAATTCGCATGCATGTCCACTTGGCCCAACATGGCCCAATACATGCAAACTACCCCAAACGATTACAACTGCACGTGTACGGTCCACCTGCCATACTCACGTGACTCACTAGCCTCCATGTGCACCGTTCTCTAGCCCGAACATCCCGCGTGACATCCTCGACCACTAGGACCTTGATTCCTCCCTGAATCTAGTCCCGAACCTCAGTTCCTCAATGAACCTAGTTCCGGTCCCGTCATCGACCGCGTTCGCCCTCGAGCAACACCTGCACATGAACAATCCACGAAACAATATTCCGAGCACAAGTCCACGGCTTGACTTAAGATCAGTATATGCAACCACTCACACGAGCGCATTGCATCAAGCAAAACAATTACCATGCTATCACAAGCATATCAAATAATCATCTAAAATAACACATGCACATGCACCACACATACCATGAGCACAACCACTTTGCAATACCAAAATCATCATTAAGCCAATTTTTCAGCACATGATTCCACACCTTCAAGCATCCAAGCATAGTGCACTCCTTTTTTGAGGGGCTAATTTTGTGCTTGAGGAAATCATAAATGATTATCTGGCCTATCGGCCCAACCGCCACAAGAGAGATGACTACATTGACCAGTTTTTTCTCTTCGGCTGTCAACTTTATGGAAGCCGTTTCGTTCTTTTCTCATCGACATACCACATTGGAGGAGGACTTCCAGTATACTTCAAGCGGCTACCTCTAGGGAGTTCAAACTAAAACCACTTCTTTTGATAGTCATGCCATGTATCCTTGATTGAAAGGGGAGGATATTCTTTGGCCATTTGATCTTGGACTTGAAGTACAAACTATCACAATTCCCCCAATCTCTATTGTTGTGCGTGAATTGCTAGAAATGGAGAAAAGACAAACAAAAGGGGATGTCAAGAAAAGCTTCACAAAGATGCAAAAAGAGTAAGAATCAAAATTGAATATAGCCCAAGGTGAAAAAGGTTATATTCCAAAGTGATCTAAAACATCTATTAGTAACTTACTTTTAGGCAGGCAAAAACCCAATGTCACAAATGAAGTGAAAAGAATGATCTGACCTTCTTGTGGAATCAGAGCCGTTTCATCGTCACAAGGAGCCCATCTCATCAAATCGCTGGGCAGAAGAAGGTTCCGCTCTCCGTACAAGTTGAATTTCTCATAATCCCCATGATTGATAGTGGAAGAAAGTTAGAAAGAGAGTTGAAGATGAAGAGCTTAAAAGTAAGAGGCTTGTAGATAAAAACTGCGATGAAGATAGGGTGAAAGTGTAGGTAAAAAGAAAGGAGTCCTTTTATATCTTTTTTTACGGTAAACTATTTACTTATTCACTGCAATCTTTATGTATATTTACTAAGACTATTTTCCTCTCTCCGACATACTCATTAATAATCAGGATGATCGCAAAGGATAAAATATTCTTGATTCACAATTCGAGGAAAGAAAACCTTAAGTAAATATTGTATATTTTTTTCTTATTCCTTGGGCTAGCTGATGAGACTTCTTGAACAGGTCAACATTTTATGGTCAAAATCTCACTAAAGAGTATATACACATATTATGGGCCCACTTAATATAACAGTTATATTTATGACCACAGTTCAAATGAAGCATTATCTCCTTTAGTACGTAGCTAACTGGTCAGGAGCTAACGATGACTAGTTATGATGGAGTGACAACCAATCATGGGCAATGACGATCAGTTGTACATTTTATAAGCCCCCTACCAGGTAAGCAAGTCATAGCAGTTTACCACATGATTAATGTGAAAGCGGTTATTGACGCATCCAACAATTTATGATGGTTGTCCAAGGGAAGCGACGTTTCAAGGCTTAGGGCCTGTTTGGATCCATGCAGTTAATAGTTAGCTGCTAAAAATTTGCTGGAGTGGATCCAAACACCTCCAGCTAATAGATCAGTTAACTATGAGCTAGACACCCAGTTAATGGTTATCTCATTAGCTAGTCAAACCCAGCTAATAGCAGCTAATAGGTGGCATTTAACCAAAATACCCTTCGCGTCTACCACCAATAGCATTTAATAGCATGGGTAATCTGGACAACAGCATCTATTAGCCATATATTAGTTGGTGGATCCAAACACCCTCCAACTAATAGTTAGCTAGCTAATATTAGATATGAACTATTAGCTGCTAATGGATCCAAACAGGACCTTAACCACTACAAGGATCTTGCTCACTGTCGTCGGCTTATACCGACGACACAGATACCAACCCCGACGACATAGCTTTGTGTTGTCGGCCCGCCGACGACACAAGTCCCTCGACACAGAGTCGACGACACAGAACATCTGTATCGGCTATTAAGACAAACCCCGCCGACACTAGCGCATCCTGGGACGGCCCCGCCAACCAGGTCTGTGTCGGCGTCATCAAGTAGCCGTCAACAAATACCCAGCCTAACGTCGCCACCACTCTGACGCATGGGCCCCACTTGCCCAAGATGTATCGTCGACTAAATAAAGGCCGCCTAGACAATTACCCACTCTATCTCGGCGGTTATCATCTTGGCCGACGACACAGAGTCAACTTTATATCGGCGGCGGATACCTAGGCCGACGATACAGAGAAAACTATATATCGACAGATGTTACTATAGCCGTCGACACAGACCACTACCTGGATTGGTTCTCGAACCAGCTTGGTTCTATTGTTATCGTGTCGGTCCTGGTCGTGCAGCAGTACGTGGTGGCCGGGGCGCCCGCACCCGAGGTCGCCGCCGCACCCACCGCGAACAGCGACCCGGTGCGCCAGTGCGTGAGCAACGCCAACCAGCGGCCGTCGACGGCGTCCGGGGCGCACCGAATGAGCGTGGCATCATCGACGGCCAATAGCAGATGGTCTAGTGGCACCGTAGGCTTCCGAGGCGCGTTTTCTGTAGTGTAAACTGTTCTTTCGAATTAATTCTGTCTAGTGCAGGGCACCCTGTATTGGGTTTGATTGTAGCTGCCTGTTACTTTGTCATTGAACTTGATGGGAGAGGTGGTTGCCTTTTTATCAGCTAGCTGCTTGCCAGTTTGCTTCCAAGTGATCAAGCTTCGAACCAAATAAATCAGTCAGATACTCAGATTCTTATCGGCTAGAGACCATTTTTAGATCAGATTTGGTGTCAAGGAACAATGGTATTTTTCATCGTTATTTTCCAGCTATGAAGTTGTATTTTTTCATAACTTTGTATAGTATTTGGCTGTGTCTTTGTCACTGTTGTGTCCCTCCATGCAATTTATGACTCATGCGTATTTGAAGGCACGGGCCGGGCGTTTTATTAAATGGAACATCTGTGTCGTCGGCCCAGTGAAAGCCGACGATATTGAGCTGACCAAACTTTCGTAGCAGTAGGTGGTCCCACCGGCAGAGATACAAGGTTTGTGTCGTCGGCCATAATAGTACCGACGCCATTGATCTATTTCGTAGCAGGCGGCCCCACCGGCAGAGACACAAGGTTTCTGTCGTCGGCCATAATAGTACCGACGCCATTGATCTATTTCGTAGCAGGCGGCCCCACCAGCAGAGACACATGGTTTGTATCGTTCGCCTGGGTGGAGCCGACGACACTGACTAGTACAAACTTTCGTAGCAGTGGTGGTCCCACCGGCAGAGAGGCACGTCATATGTGTTGTCCGCCTAATTGGTGCCGACGACACTGAGTCATTTGTGTCAATTGTTATCGACGGTTCAGTGACAAGCGCCGACACTGTATCATGTTTATCGTCGGTATTGATATAGCCGCCGACACAGAGGCTTCAACGTATCGAGAGAAGTCCACTACGCTTTCACGGTATCAATCGAACCATCCTGCATGCACCTCCACAACATGGCAAATACCATCCTAGCTCGTCCATACACTTTCCCTCACTCGACTTGAAAAAGGTCGACCTTCATAGTCTTTCTTTGGGTCGGTGGCCGTCCTCAGTCCCGTAATATTCGCCGATTATTTTGTCGCCTTAGACGGGCCGAATAAGACATTTGAGTTGTCATTTTCGGGTTTCACAACATGCAGCAGGTCATTCCTCGTTTTTCGATCGCCCAAGGTTGCATCATCACTAGAAAGTGCATTAATTGAAATTAACTTTAGCTAGGAGAGTATATTTAACAAACACACCGCCGTCACATACCAATTAATTAAAAATAAATATACCACATTTCATACGAATGTATGTTGAGTACGTAACAACCATTCTAAAAGCTATATTTGATTTTTTCTAAATTTTAAAGACAACAAAAATATTTTCTCATCCCATTTGGAATTAATAATGTCGTCGGCATAGTATTTGCCGCCGATAAAGGTGGTGTTGTCATGTGGGACCGCTTAGAAATTCACTGTCTTCTGGGACAGCTTTTATGTCGGCGACCCACAATTTGCCGCCGACACAGGTGGTTCTGCCCACTGCCATGTGGGACCGCATTTAAGTCCTTCAGCCTGGGCGTTCGGTTGCCGTTAGGGGGAGGAACTATGTCGTCGGCACTATGGAAGCCGCCGACATAGGTACTTTTCGCGGGAAACGAAATTCAAAATCCTGCCAGCGCCAAGTAGTCATCGTGCCTGGGCGTTAGGTTGCCGTTAGGGCGAGGAACTGTGTCGTCGGTATAATGTTAGCCGCCGACCTAGATACTTTTTGCGGCAAACGAAATTCAAAATCCTGCCGGCGCCAAGTAGTCATCGTGCCAGGGAGTATTTATATCGTCGGGCTAGTACATTGCCGCCAACACAAGGCGTATACCTATCGTCGGTTATAAAACCGCCGACATAGATTTGTTGGCCGACGACACTGATGCCATTTCCTGTAGTGAACGAAGACAGGTCCATGGGGACAAAAGACGACTTTAACATTATTAATTGTCACCCTTTAGATAGGCATAAATAGGGTGTTCCGCATGCCCCAAAAACATCTCATTCTAATTCGAATTCATTGTTGTAACATTATTTCTGCCCATAGCAATAAAATCTTTACTTAACCAGGGCATAAAGTTCTAAGGTAATTTCACAGCAATGGCAAAAGAAAAATCACATGAAACAAACAAATTAAATTTTCACCGGAACCTAAAGATTGGGAATAATTTATGATTTGCCTTGGGGCCTCATGTCAATGTTATATAGGAGCAAATGATTAATTGCACCAACTGGAACATGACAAATAACCAATTCTCCCCTTCCAGTCTTCAAACCGAGAAAAACATACACGTTAGTGGGCTGTGTATGGCACAGCTGTCAACTGGGCTAATTGTGGTAATTGGGCAAATCTGGATCGAACAAGACTAGTTACAAGTTGCGGGCAACCACGCAATGCATGGTAGAATTAGAAAAGAAAATGACCATTCACAATTCCAAAGTCCCCGGGCAACCGGTCGAAGACCGTACGACGTCGCAAGTGATCCCTTGCTTCTACCGTTTGACCTCTTCCTCCCCACGTTCGGAGCGGCGAACTACGTAGGCGGTAGGCCTCATCTCATTGCCATTTTACCAGAAATAGAGCTACAGGGACACACGCTACAGATCGCGAGAAAGGGAAAGCAAGTGATCAGTGAGGGGCCCCGGGCCGTGCCATGCGCCAGGATGGCCTCCACCATACCGCCCGTGATCGCCGACGATGTGCCGACGAACGTGACGGCACAGATCCGCAACGCGACGCGCCCCAAGACCTCCAGCACGGTGGTGTGCTACTCCCCCATGATGATCACCACCAACGGCATCTGGCAGGGCGTCAATCCGCTCGAGTTCTCCCTCCCGCTCTTCATCCTCCAGGTGGCCGTCATCGTCGTCACCACCCGCTTCCTCGTCCTCCTCCTCAAGCCATTCCGCCAGCCCCGTGTCATTGCTGAGATCCTCGTAAGCGACCATGCATGCATGCACTCCTCACGTATCACGCATTGCGAGCTGTGACCATGCGCGCATGTATTTGTAAGTAGGCTGGCGTGGTGCTCGGGCCATCAGTTATGGGGCAATTGGGCATCTGGGCGACCATGGTGTTCCCGCAGCGCAGCCTGCTCACGCTGGAGACGGTGGCGCACCTCGGCCTTCTCTACTTCCTCTTCTTGGTCGGCCTGGAGATGGACATCGACGTGATCCGGCGGTCGGGGAAGAAGGCGTTGTTCATCGCCGTGGCGGGCATGGCACTGCCCTTCTGCATCGGTATCGCCACGTCCTTCATATTCCGGCACCAGGTATCCCGGAACGTACACCAGGCCTCCTTCCTGCTCTTCCTCGGCGTCGCGCTCTCGGTCACGGCATTCCCGGTGCTCGCTCGCATCCTCGCCGAGATCAAGCTTCTCAACACGGAGCTCGGACGCATCGCCATGTCGGCCGCCGTCGTTAACGACATGTGCGCGTGGATCCTGCTCGCGCTCGCCATCGCCATCTCGGAGGTGAACAGCACGGCGCTGTCGTCCCTGTGGGTGCTCCTCTCCGGGATGGTCTTCGTGCTCTTCTGCTTCTACGTCGTGCGCCCCGGGATGTGGTGGCTCATCCACCGCATCCCAGAGGGCGAGGGCGTCAGCGACATGCAAGTCTCCCTCATCCTCACCGGCGTCATGCTCGCCGGCGTGTGCACCGACGCCATCGGTATCCACTCCGTCTTCGGCGCCTTCGTATATGGGCTGGTCATCCCGAGCGGGCCGCTCGGCGTGGCACTCATCGAGAAGCTTGAGGACTTCGTCACCGGGCTCCTCCTCCCGCTCTTCTTCGCCATCAGCGGACTGCGCACCAACGTCGCCAAGATACGTGACCCCATCACCGTCGGCCTGCTCGTGCTCGTGTTCATCATGGCGAGCTTTGCCAAGATCATGGGCACCATCATCATCGCCGCGCTGTACACCATGCCATTCCGTGAGGGCATCGCGCTCGGATTCCTCATGAACACCAGGGGACTGGTTGAAATGATCGTGCTCAACATTGGAAGAGACAAGGAGGTACTGCAACGTACATTAATTGCCCGTTCGATCAGCAATTAATTAAGCATGCATGCACGGATATGTAATGGCAGCTAATGCATGGGCTATAGGTGTTGGATGACGAGTCCTTCGCGGTGATGGTGCTGGTGTCGGTGGCAATGACGACGCTGGTGACGCCGGTGGTGACGGGCGTGCACCGGCCGTCGCGGCGTCTCGTCGGGTACAAACGGCGGAACCTGCAACGCATTAGGCACGACAGCGAGCTCCGCATGCTGGCATGCGTGCACACCACCCGCAACGTGCCGTCCGTGCTCTCGCTGCTCGAGCTCTCGAACCCGACCAAGCGCTCCCCGATCTTCATCTACGCGCTCCACCTCGTCGAGCTCACCGGCCGAGCCTCCAACATGCTTGCAGCTGCCGCCGCCTCCGCCTCGAAGCAGAGTCGGAGCAGCTCATCCTCCTCCCTGCCCGCCGTCACAGAGCACATCTTCAACGCCTTCGAGAACTACGAGAGGCATACTGGTCAGTGCACATGCACACTTGCATGAACTCTATGCGTACCAAACACTTTATAAGCTGACACAGAGCACGGTTCATGTGTGACGCAGGAGGCGTCTCCATCCAGACACTCGCAGCGGTGTCGCCGTACCAATCCATGCACGAGGACGTGGCCGTGCTCGCCGAGGACAAGCACGTCTCGCTCATCGTGCTCCCCTTCCACAAGCAGCAGACGGTGGACGGCGGCATGGAGCCGATCAACGTGTCCATCCGCGGCTTCAACGAGAGCCTCCTGGCCTCTTCCCCGTGCTCCGTCGCCATCCTCATCGACCGCGGCCTCAGCGCCGCCGCGGTGCGCATGGCCGCCGAGCACCACGTGGCACTCTTCTTCTTCGGCGGGCCTGACGACCGCGAGGCGCTCGCCTACGCGTGGAGGATGGTCGAACACCCCGGTGTTACCCTCACCGTCGTACGGTTCCTCCCTGCCGACTACCGGGTGCGGTCCGTCTCCAACACCGCCTACCGGTCGGCCGTGTCGGATGTGGACTCGCGCGCGATCACCATCAACACGGAAGGCAAGAGCGAGCAGCAGATGGACGAGGAGTACCTCGGCGAGTTCCGGGCGCGCAACCACGGCAACGACGCCATCACGTACACCGACAACGTGGTGGCCAACAGCGAGGAGACGGTGGCCGCCATCCGGAGCATGGACAACAGCCTGCACGAGCTGTACATTGTCGGGAGGCGCCCCGGCGAGGCCGGGTCACCGATGACGGCGGCGCTGGAGGACTGGATGGAGTGCTCGGAGCTGGGGCCCATCGGTGACATGCTCGTGTCGTCGGACTTCTCGATGACGGTGTCGGTCCTGGTCGTGCAGCAGTACGTGGTGGCTGGGGCGCCCGCGCCCGAGGCCGCCGCCGCACCTGCCGCGAACAGCGACCCGGTGCGCCAGTACGTGAGCAACGCCAACCAGCGGCCGTCGGCGGCGTCCGGGGCGCACCGGATGAGCGTGGCATCATCGACGGCCAATAGCAGATGGTCTAGTGGCACCGTAGGCTTCTGAGGCGCGTTTTCTGTAGTGTAAACTGTTCTTTCGGATTAATTCTGTCTAGTGCAGGGCACCCTGTATTGGGTTTGATTGTAGCTGTCTGTTACTTTGTCATTGAACTTGATGGGAGAGGTGGTTGCCTTTTTTATCAGCTAGCTGCTTGCCAGTTTGCTTCCAAGTGATCAAGCTTCGAACCAAATAAATCAGTCAGATACTTAGATCCTTGTCGGCTAGAGACCATTTTTAGATCAGATTTGGTGTCGAGGAACAATGGTATTTTTCATCGTTATTTTCCAGCTATGAAGCTGTATTTGTTCATAACTTTGTATTTGCACTCCTGTGTGTATACTATACATGAGTATTTGGCCGTGTCTTTGTCACTGTTGTGTCCCTCCATGCAATTTATGACTCATGCGTATTTGAAGGCACACGCCGTCCTTACAAACATTACCTTTTGCAAGCTGCAATGTTATGCACAATAATGATACTACAGTACTGGTTCAAGCATGAGCTCACGATTTGCTCAAAATGTCACGCTCACGCAACTCTCCATGTTCTTAAAAAGTCTCGGATGAGGAGGAACTCTTTCTTAAAGCATGCTATTTCTAAGTTGTCTGTCTTTTAAAACTCTAAATCGATTTTTTTTTTGCCTTCAGATTAGTGGGATGCGTATATGTCTTATTCTATTGTGATCCAATGGTTAAAAACTTTAAATTATACTTAACCATTGGATCCGAAATCGGATACAGACACATCTCAAAGCTAATCTAGACGTCAAGAAAATTGACTAAACAATTTTTTTTTTTTGAGAATTGCTAAATGACTCTAGCGTTATTTTGGTTTATGAGCACTCCATTTTTTTTAATCTATTAGATATTATTTTTTTGTTTGTGAGCACTCAATTTTTTGTCTATTAGATATTGCTTTTGTAATCCATGTTGTGCTTTATTATTTTGACTTTGTGATCCATGTTTTTGTTTGTTGTGTTTCTTATATTTTGTTTTGTTTCTCTTTTTTAAAAAAATTATCACATTATTTTTTACATAATTTAATTTGTGTAAAACTAGTATATGATTGATGTAAAACGGTCATGCAAAAAAGAATAATTTTCTTTTTTACAAATTGTTACGTCATAATCTAATTTGTGTAAACTTAGTATATAATTGATATAAAGAGGCCATGCAGAAAAGAATAATATTTCTCGTCCAATTCCTAAAAAATTGATTACTCATTGATAAAATGGTGCTCAAATAGGAAGAGAGTCTCTGGGGAGAATATGAGTATTTTCTTGCTAAATAACACTCAAATTTTGAGCATTCAGATCTAGATTCAATGGATAAAATCAATTTACCTCTTCTCTTCCTTTTCAATACTATTTTATCAAGGAGTACTCAATTTTTTAGTCACTAGATGTGGAACATTATTCTTTTTTATATGGTCTTTTTACATCAATTATATCTTGTTTTTACACAAATTAAACTATGTAAAAATAATGTGATAATTTTTAAAAATATAACATTATTTTTTCTGCATGGCCTTTTTACATCAATTATAAAATAGTTTTACACAAATTAAACTATGTAAAAAATGATGTGACGATGTGTAAAAAAATAACATTATTATTTTTTGTATGGTATTTTTACATCAATTATATACTACTTTTTACAGAAACTAAACTATGTAAAAAATAATGTGACAATTTAAAAAAAAAAGAACAAAACAAAAACTAAGGAACACAACAAAGAAAAAGTGGATCGTAAAGTCAATATTGACAAAGTCAAAAAAAAATAAAACACAACATGGATCACAAAATAATATCTAATAAAAAAATATTAAATACTCATAATAAAAAACACTCTGGTATCATTTAACAATTTCCTTCCTTCTTTCTTTCTTCTTTCCTGAGAGGGGATGAAGAAGAGCTAATTGGGTGATGGGCGAAACAAGGCCAGTCCTCTCAGATGGTCTTACTCTTTTGCCAGCCCAGTTCAATATGTTGGCCCATCTGTTGTATGGTGCTTGAGAACGAGCTGTGCACGCAGAATTCTTAGGCCCCCGTTTGTTTCAGGCAAAATTATTATGAATTTTAACAATTTGTGTATTTGAACCAAACTTCACCGGATTTAGTGACAAATACCCCCCCCCCCCTCTGTCACCAGATATACGTCACCATGAGTTTCGTTCCGTCAACTTTTTGAAGATTTGACTATAAATATATGAAAATAATGCTATTAAACCTGTCTTGTAAAATACGCTCATAATACAGTCGGATGGAGTAGTTTGTATTGTTTTCAGTAGCGCACAAAAAACATCTTGCATTGAAGATGTGGGGAAAAAACATCTACAGTATTGCTTCGTCTGGACATGTGATTTAGCTCGATCGGTACCTGAGCGTATTTTTATCATCCGCTCAAGAGATTAGGCCCCCCTAGTAAATATACCATGGCTGGCTATGCTATATATACAGGGAGCATATCATGTGCACATGGATGGGTTGTGCACATATGCAGTAATTAAATCTGAACTATTCAAATCGCATCCAACGGTAGCTTTATCGAGGTGGTAATTGCAAATCTGTGTATATTTTGCAATTACCACCCCGACGAAGCTACCGTTGGATAGGATTTGGATGGTTCAGATTTAATTATTGCATATGTGCACAAGCCATTCATATGCACATGATATGTTTCCATATATATATATATATCCTCCTCCTCAGGCCGATCGATCGACCGATCGCCGCGCCCTGGGGCCAACGCTAACTTGTGGCGGGCAGCGCACCACCGAGGCCAACCGATCAGCCGGTGCCTTGGGATCACGGGAACACCGGTACAGTGCGCACTACACGGTGATCCACGCAACGCAAGCGACGCGAGCGAGAGGGGAACAGGGCAGCGTGACGCGATGCGCGCGCGGCCGCTCAGGCTCGGCTGAGCTGCCCGCCTGAAACGGACGGGAGATCGATCGAACGACGAAGGGCCTGTTTGGATCCATTAGCACTAATAGTAGTTAGCTAATATTAGCTAGCTAATTATTAGCTGGCTAACTATTAGCTAGAGGCTGTTTGGATCCACTAGCTAATATGTGGCTAATAGATGTTAAAATTGATAAATTGTCTAAATTACCCTTGTTTTTATTGCAGTCATGTCTACTACTCCAGACTATGGCCGCATCCGTAATGCAGTGATCGCTACGGTTCTGGATCTATCAATCAATACGATAGCGCAGGCAATTAAAGAAAAGCAAGCAGCCGAACTCACTGCTCACTTCGTAATTGATTTCGATGGGAGGGTAATTTCATCCAATGTAATGTATTAGCTGCTATTAGCTGGATTTAGCCAGCTAATAAGATAACCATTAGCTGGGTGCCCAGCTAATAATTAGCTAACCTATTAGCTGAACCTGTTTGGATCCTTAGCAGCTAATAATTAGCAGCTAACTATTAGCTAGGTGGATCCAAACAGGCCCGAAGAGGAGGAGGAGGAGGAGGCGTTCGATGCGCGCGCGCGCGGTGGGGCATTCAACGGGAGGGGACCGTGGGGGCGATCTGTCGGAGAGCGACGGTGTCGGGGCGGAGGTTGTGCTGCTGGGGACATGCTGCCGTGTTCTCAGGGGCGATTACAAGGGGGGATCAAAGCAAGATTGGGCGTGGCAGTCGCTTGATTAGGCCGCCATCGGGACATGCATGCGGACACCATGATTGCTGCTTAGTTGTGATCGTGCAATTAGGTTGCGCGTACCGATCCCCTTCTCGCGAGATTGGGTAATTTGGGAGTGGCTTCCTGCTGTCTGGAGTGACCGTCATAGCTGTGTCTTACGCATGGACCTGTGTACATGCTGGCTGGCCGGGACCGACGTCTTTCGGGGTGCCACCTTTGCGATTGCGAACTTACCATACTATGATTCATTGGAGTTTATCCTTTTTTAGAGTTGCAAAAATATTAAAGTACAAATGAATGAATGATAGATGATGATTACTTATCCATTCGCTTGCTTTAAGATTTGTATAACTTATATTGAGAGGGGGAAAAAACATAAAAACACTACTTGTAGTTTATCACGAAAGCTGCGATTTTACTACTTTTCGAGATCTAGCAACAGATGCATGCAAATGTGTTGAGCACAAAGCTTAGCAGGGTGATGCGTGCACTGAGTCATGCATCCAAAAAAGATGTTAGCCTGGAAACTACAAACATCTTTATAAAATCTATAGATTAAAAGGGAGTGTTGCCACTGACGAACTTCTCGAGCAAAGGGCCCTGCCAATATCGATAATGGCGAGCAAGGGCTAATTTTGTAATGTATTTCTTAATTACGGCAGCCTTTTAATCCTTGTCTTTGTCCTTGAAAAAAACAGGATTAGTGGGGTAAGTGTGCCAAACCTCAGCAATTTTGTATTTCAAACAGATGTTTGTCAAGACTCTAGACCTTTGTTAAGGCAAAACTGGAGTCCACAGATCATTAAAAAGTGAAAAATGTAATTAATACTCAAATTACTGTCGATCTTATGAAACAAATACGGGAAACTCAACACTTTGGATCACACATATTAACATATATAGCGTACAGGCTGTTTAGACAGGTTCAGGCCTGCTCCCAAGAAAATAACAACTCTACTCTTGTGTTTTTGTATTTGATCAGAGTGAGATGTCTAATGTTACAAGCATACACGTACATTGGTTTCCTTTTATTTTTATTTTTGCTGCATTTACACGTAACTCCTAAATTAAATTGATATGCCATTCATTCTCAATACAATGATAATTATTCACTTACAAAATCCTATAAATTAGGAAAATTACGCGACATGCATTATAAGGTTTGCATCATACCTAAGCCGTTACTGGGAATGCTTTAAAACTTAATTCAAAACTATTATTACCAGCCGATCTCGAGAGCTACCTATGACACATAGAACTCGTTTCTAGTAATTTCAAGCTGGTGGAGCTCACTCAGGCAAGATACCCATTGACCATGTCTTTTAAATTGAATTTATGGGCTGTGGGTGGTGTTAAAATTATTGCATGCTAACAAAAAAATTTCTAAAAATAATTAAAACACGTCAAGTAGATTAGATAAATCCACTGGGTGATATTGAGACTGGACCAGGGAGGTCCAATAGTAATATCATAACCCGGTAGGGTTTTGGGACTAGATGGGTAGAGGAGTTTAGGATCGGAACAAACCCAAGTAGGGTTGCGTTGTGGAAGTCGCGGCTCCTCTACATAGAGATATGACTTAACTACATAATTAGACTAGCGTTTACTTTAAAAGTGACGTAGACCATATCGATCATAGACCTGAAATGGGGCAGGCTGAACTGATTAACCATGCCAAGTAGTTGCCTCTGGAATGGTTGAGAATGTGGTTCTCTAGGTAGGGGTTGTCACCCTAGGACGAGATTGCCAGGTAGGGGTCTCAACCCATGGGCCTTAGTAAGGCAAGGTGGAGTAGTGGTTGCAACTAGGGATGAAAACGGTACGGAAACGGTCGGTAAATGATTGTTCCGTTTCCGTTTCCACATTTTTTTACCGGTAACAGAAACAAAATCGGAAACCCCGGAAACGGATATGGACACGGATAGTGACGGAAACGAAATCGGAACGGAGCGGAACGGATACGGAAACGAAAGCGAAAAATTCCACAAGAACATAGTAGAGAATTACAATATACATGACCACAAGAACAATATAGCCCATTCCACCTCTAAGGTGGACACAAGAATAGTGCTATGTTCACTGATATCACTACAAAATTTTTCTCAAGTTTGTCAGCTAATGGCACATTATTTGTCTCCCATATCAGATCATCATGTCCTCATCCATATAATTATCATTGATATCCTATTGCTCCACCAACTACAAAGGTTTAGCACCCTAAAATTTGTATATTATTATTCGATGTTCATTTATGATTTTTTGAGATTTATCTTGGATTTTCTGGAGTTTATAAATACTATTTTGCATTTTTTAGATTTGTAAAATTAATTTATTTATAAAAAAATTTATGCTGAAAATAATTTTTCTAGGTTCAAAATATTCCAAAGTATTTTTGAGAATTTTTGTGGAATTTTTGAACTCTATTTAGTATTTTATATAAAACCATTTGTATTTATGAAATTATTTTAATTCGAAAATAAATATAAACTCTCTTCTCATTTTTGGGCCAAGCCCATTTCCCTTTCCGGCCCGTTTTCGTTTTTAGTTTCCGGTTTCACTTATACGGAATTTCCGTTCGCTTCCGCTTCACGAATTGGCTCTCTCTCGCTTCGTTTCCGTTTCCGACAAAAAATTTCCGTTTCCGTACCGATATTTTCCGTTTCCGTTTCCGAAAAAGAGCTTCCGTTTCCGTTTTTCTTCGGAACGGTCGGGAACTTTCCGTTCCGTTTTCACCCCTAGTTGCAACCACCACAACCATTCGACTTTTGCCAACTGGGCAGATGTCAGAGTATGGGCTGACCAAAGATTCTGATTCCTTGGCTTAGTCACATGCCAAAGGTAGTGCATATGTTGGCCAAACATTATAAGCCAAATGATGTTATAGGCAAAGCAGTAACCTCTTATCAGATTAAAATATGATATTACTATCACCTTCCAGGCTTGGAAGTGTGTTATGTGGTTTTTCTCTAACATAGGCTGTAAGATCTCACGTCGCACTGCAGCTAATAGATTTCTAAATTAAAATATAGACTTTTCCAACAAATAGAAAATGGTATCTTTATTTTGGATATGAAGTTGCTTTTGGAAAACAGCTTGGTAGCTAGGGGTATATATTTTAATACATGCATCACCTTTCCACAGCGTGCTGAGTACTTTTGTACTCAAACTAGCTTTATTTGTTGGTTTTCAAACCCTATGATGCATGCTAACTTTGATGAATTAGAGGTTGATAATAATGATAATGTGGGCCATTATTATGACGTTGATGTTGATGTAGAGGTTTATGGCTACACAAAGCTGGCGAGTAGTGACAAAGACCTCGAGGAATAGAACACCGTTATGAGGGATGGCTTTAGAAGACCTTCAAATAAATAGACAGGTGGTGTAGTGTCACCTTAGCCAGACGTAAGGAAACACTATATATGCCATAGACTAAGGTATCCTGCACTAAACAATGAAAGATTCTACTTGTACATGATATTGTTTCCTTAGCTGATCCTAGTGCAACTCTGTTAGATAACACCTAGTCAAGTATATTGGGGACTTTACATCTAGGCCCCAAGTTGGAAAATGCCAAGACAAAGGAATTGTTCTCAAAGCTTGAGTCAGTCGATGTATTTGCCTACTTTGTAATTGATATTCTACACATTTAAGGACAAGCTCTTTAGCATCATGGAGGGCAGTTGGCTAGTTAAATTATTGTCAAAAATCTTTTCCAACCAACGACTTGTATGAAGCATAAACTCCATAGATACATCCGTGTATTTCGTTGAGGAGATTTAACCTCTCCTTCTGTGATATGCATCGCATGAGCACTCTTTGAGTATTTCTCTTATAAAGGATACCTTTGACCAAGGTATACATATTGGCCTTTCGGGATAGTTGATCACCTTCTACAACATTATCAAGTGTTGTGCCATTCTAAACATATTCATAGATAGGGCTCATCCACATATCTTTGTATTCCAAAGATAGAATCTCACTCGCAAATGTTTCTATTTCCTCGATCAAAGAGAGTTTATATAGTTGCTCTAAGCAAACTCCTTGTAGTACAAGTGATCTAGAAGAAGCCATTTGGGTCAACTGGTCGGCAAGGAAATTACCCTTTCGACGAATGTATTGTACCTTGAGACCAAAAAAATGCCTTTCAAGCTTTTGAACTTTCAACAAATATTGAGACATGGTAGGATTAGAACATTGGTACCCTTTTTTTACCTGATTCACAAGTAACTAAGTAGTTGATGAATCCTGAGCGTTAGTTGCAGGAAGGCCAGCCAGTAATCCTTCGTACTCCACAATATTGTTAGTCACACGGAAATTTAACTAGATAGCGTATTTTAAGATTTGTCCAAATGGTTAAACCAAGACCACCCAGCCCCCAAGCCATTCAATGGTAAAGATCCATCAAAATATATAGTCCATTGATCATGGGACTCATTCTCGGGACCATCAATTGGCGCAGGGTTAGTCCATTCGGTGACAAAGTCTACCAAGATCTGGGATTTGATGGCTGTTCGGGATATAAAATGAAGGTCAAATTCCCCAAGGTTGAACTTCCCTATTTCCGAGGACCTTTTCTAAAGGGAATCCTGAAGGCATAAAGATCTTATGTGCCTGGATAGCACTCCTTAGGTCTATGTAAAACTTATGCAAAGACATGAGGAGGGCATAAAGAAGTCTTTGGTCGTGTGGGTAGCACTCCTTAGGTCTATGTAAAAACTTCACTTACATAGTAAATTGGACGTTGACTATTATTGCATTCAGCAATCAGTACGTCACTAACTACTTGTGGCGTAGTAGCTAAGTATTGCAATGAGGAGAAACTAAAAGCGATACACTTCCAAGATACCTTTTAACATCCTCAAACGCCTTTGCCTTATTGGCTTCTTCTATCCACCTGAAGTCCTCATGGATCCTAAGAAGTTTAAAGAAGGACAGTCCTTTTTCTTCTAATTGGGCTATAAAGTGGCTTAATATTGCCATACAGCTTGTGAGTTTTTGGACTACCATTGTGTTGGTCAAAGGGTGCATCTAGTCAATGACCATTATCTTCTTGGGATTAGCTCTAACTCCTCGAGCAGAGACAAGGAATCCAAGTAACTTTCCTTATGAGACTTCAAACACAAATTCCTCAGGATCAAGCTTTAAGTTATGATGTCTAAGAATCTCGAAGGTTTCTTGCAAGTCTAGGATATGGCCACGATGTAAGTTCAAGTCCTATTAGTTTTGGTGATTGGTTTTAGATCAATGGTTAATCTTTGTTTAATGACAAACCTAATTTTTATGAGACTAACATGTTTGTTGATCTTATTGTTAGTAGTCACATATTTGGATGGAAAATGAAAAACCAAGGTATATACTCGTATTAATATTCATTATTTTGTTGCATGCCTTGGATTCAAGTTAAATTATGAAATTCCCCATTACTTTAATCACAAAATGTGCATTATATTTCCCAATTCATATATTACATGGATGCACGTATTTAGGGGGAGTTCACACTCTAGCTTGATATTTCATTAGTATTGATCTATTTTCACTCAATATAAATACATTGAAACATATCTTTGAGTTTATATTCTAATTGCCTAGTTGTAGTATACTCATGGTAATATAGGATAATCTCCAATACAATCACAATTAAATATGTGCATATTGTTTCAAGTCAATTATATGTATGCACATATCTTCGTGCGGTTTGTTCTATAGTTGATGGCTTAGAGTAATGATCAATTCCATACATTCTACATATTATAGATCATTACTTACCGTCAACATGAATATATGAAAACTTGTGTAGATAGTATATACTCATGTCAATTTAAATGAAAAATTAAATTGAGTTCATTTGTTTTGTTAATCATTAGAGAACACTTCATCATATGTCGATGGTGTTCCTTGATTAATTTAAGACAAATGAATAGTTCTTAAGTATAATGAAGCATGTGTTGCATCGTTGTACTTAAGACACAATAAATTCATTTAATTTGATTTAGATTGTGCCCAATCGATCGCGAAGGCATCCATTATGTGTTAATGGAATGCAAGGATGATTGAGACAATCATGTGTCTTGGATCGACTACTTTTAATGAGTTGTGATGAGTTAGGTTAAATCCAAACTTGAGATGAAGAATAGGACAAGGACGTCATCATGTGTTGATGGGATTTATGAGGAGATCCCGAAGAAGAGAAGAAAAGAAGCTGGGTGTTGCTCTTGAAGAAGAAGAATGATTGCAAATCATGAAGACTTCAATAGAGTTGAGCGATGATCCCGAGGGAGAAGCGAAAAGATTGAAGATCTTAAAGCCCCAAAGGGGGTCGCTCGCATGCGGCAAGGTATAACAAGATAGGCTAAGGATATTTTCTAGCTTTGAGTATAGTTTTTAGTGTCGTACTATTAAGAGGGGTTGAGTCTTTAGCTTAAGCTTCATCATGTGTTGGTGAACTCAATCCCATTGATCACTCGAGCTCAAATGTCTTCTCATTTGGTTTTTGCATAAAACTAACCATTTGGCATGTGTTGCGAATGAGTGAAGCTCATGCTTCGGTTTTTGCATAGTACTTTGATTTGCATGTGTTACAAATAGAAAAAGCATATGCGTTGGTTTTCGTATGAGGCTTTTATTTGCATGTATTGCAAATGGGATAAGGTCATACGTTGGCTTTTGTGTGGAGTTCATATTTTGCATGTGTTGCAATTTTTGAACTTCACGCTTGGTTCTTTAATTCAATATATTATTCGAAGTTGCATTGCTTGGAGCTAATGTTTGCATGGGGTGCAAAAAGGAGAGAGCTCAAGCAATTTAGTGTTTAAGTGATTTTCATGGGGATAGAGGATTACATGTGTTGAAATTAGAGAGCTCATGCATTTGAGATTGTTTTGGACTTTGTTTGGAGCTAGGTTTTGCATGTGTTGCAAAGTGAGGATGCTCAAACAATTTAAGTTGTTCTGGAGTGTGCTTGGAGCTAGGCTTTGCATGTGTTTCATAGCGAGGATGCTCAAGTACTAATTGGTTTAATTGTTTATTTACAAATTCGTTATGCGAATAAACATGAGGTCTTTGAGTTTGGATCTTGAGAGCATGTGAATAAGGCTTGCACCGTGGTTTTTGCAAGTTGACTTGGTCTTGGTTTTGACCATCACATGGCTAAGGGGATTAATCTTATAGACCCCAGAATTTATTTGCTTAATATGTTTTTGCAAATATATCTTGAGTTGTTTGCGAAATGTGTTTTCGCAAATTTGTTAGAGTTTGAATGAAATTATTTGGAGCATGTGAATAGAATTTGCAAATGTGTTTTGCAAATTGTTTTGATCTTGAGTTGATCATCACATGGCTCAAGATTTAATCTTGTTGACTCTTGCTAGCTTGTAGTCACTCTTTTGATCAAGTTTATGTGAGGGATTTCGAGAAAATCAGATTTAGACTTGAGTGGCTACTTTGGAGCTTTTGTGATTTTAATAAATATCTATAATTGCTTAAATTTTGAAAAAGGGTGAAAAATGTAGCTCTATCGATAAGCTTTCCATAGAGTCCATGACCACCTAAATTGCACTTCGAAATAAAAAGTTGTGATCATTTTAGTGTGAAAAATGTGGCACTACCGCCCCTGAAGTGAGGTAGTGTCGCCCGAGCCCGACACTACTGCCCATGAAGAGAGGTAGTGCCGCCCGAGGCCGGCACTACCGCTGTTTATATGTCAGTAGTGCCAGGAAACTAGCCGTTGCTGACGTTGGAGGTTAAGGCCGGTACTACCGAGGCTATGAGGCTGGTAGTGCCGGATTTGGCTGAAAAGTGGCAGTTTTGCCTCCAATGCCTAGAGTTTGTGTGGGGCTATAAAAAGACCACTTGGGGGCATTTCCTTTTTGTTGCTGGTTCTCTTAAGTGTGTGAAAAGGTTTGTGCATATGTTGCACCCCTCAAATTAGTTTTTGAGCTCAAGAGTAAGACTAATTGTATGTGTTGCAATTAGGAGTGGATTGAGAGCCCTCTTGTGCATGTGTTGAACTTGAAGAGGAGCCTAGTGCATGTGTTGTACTTAGGTGGTCACCGGAAGCGCATGTATTGCGCTAGGTGAAGTTCGAGTTGGAGACTCGACTTATTACTCTTGGTGATTCCCGCCACCTAGATGGCATAGGAGCGTCATGTGTAGGAGCTCTCAAGGTTTGTAAGAAGCCCCAGCGAAGTTTGTGAATGTTTGAGTTGAGCCTACCCAAAAGAGTGAAAAACTCCCACTAGTGGATTTGAGGTGGGTGCTCAAGTGCGGAGCTGGTCCAAAGCGAGTTAGGCTTGCCTCAACGTAGATTAGGGGAGACCGACAAGTCTCCAAACACCACGGTAAAATATCGGTGTGTCCCCTTGTGTCTCTTGCTTTGTTTGCTTGCAATTCTTATTCGTATTGCTTACTTGATTAGAATTGCTTATTCTTGATTAGAGACATAATTTAGTTAGTGCACTAGTGAGCCTAGTTGATTTAAGCATTAATTATCAAAACTGTAGTCTTTCGCTTTCACTTATTAATTAGGTTTTGACATAGGGTTGATTATAATTTTTAAAGACAACTATTCACCCCCCTCTAGTCATATCCTCGACCCTAGCTGGGTTCCTAGCTGGCTGTCATGGTAAAGACATCTCGCCTCTTCACAACATTTTGTTTGGCAATTGTGAGGCTCGCGCATTGCTCCTAGGCTGCTTTTTCGTGAGCTTCACACTGTTCACGTTTCACTCATTGTACCTCTGTCTCCTCCATGACTGCGCAAATGTGAAATCCAGAATTAACGGAAGGGGTGAGCACTCCCTTATCGGAGGACGAACTCTCATGGAAGTCATTGTCATTCTTGTGAGTTCGTACATTGTCGACTTTCATAGGGTATGCGCTCTAATCCTCTGCCTCTAAGATAAGGGCAGGTACGAAGTCACTCTGTTTTTCTAATTTTTTTCCTCAGGAAATGATTCTCTTGACATGGCCTCATCCGGTTAGTAACATACTCAGAGTAGAGTCGCACTTACCCTCTTCTTCCTCCATGAAGTCACCGAGGGTGAGGTGAGCGTAATCAGCGAGGTCGAATGAATTTTCTTCGTCCATGGCTTTCGGCGATAACACATTGCCTTTTTCAATCTTGAATTATGATGGAGGCCCTCCTTCTAGCGCCAACCGTCGATGTTCAAGACCTAGGGGTCCCTAGATCAAGCTTACGAATATAATTTAGGTTGCCTTTTTCTAGAAAATAAGATTGAAAGGGGTAGAACAAAATAGGGATTGTATTATATCAAGGGTGTTTTTACAGAGTACAAACTATTCTTAATCTACAACTTTCTCTCTCTCTATTCAACCACTACCAACACCACCCTTTGAATCCTTGCGGGAGTATCATATTTATAGCATTGGAGGGATGGCAGTTGTCATCTTCGGAGAAATGTCTTTCCGTCAAAAGGTAGCTTTTGGTCAAACGGCATCTTCTCACTGAAGAAGTGTCTTTTCACCGAAAAGGTGTCTCCGTAGGAAGTAACTTTCAAACGGTCGTCTGTACCTGTCAGAGAAAGCGTCTTCCACAAGTTATCCTTGCGCAGAGATTCCTTGTCGACCTGAATCAAGTTGAGACGGGGGTTATCCTTTACCTGATCTTGTCTAGGTCGGTATGATAAAGGGAATTATATCCAACATACAAAGGATCATAGGTCGGACCGTTCCCGTCCTGGTAGAGGCTCGGATCAAGTACATAAGATAAATTTTCGTCCGACCTGTATTACAGGTCAGGGAGTTGTTTACGTGGTGAACTATAACATTAACCAAATAATTGTGAGACATTTAATGCGTTTTCGTTTTATGGACCATATTTATAAGGATGTGACTGGTTTTTAAAAAAGTTATAACCATTTATGGACCTCAGACAGATTAATCGCCATTGGACTCTTCATGGGCATCAATTATCACCCCTTCGATGCTATTTAGGGGGGATTAGTCCAAGAGAGGGAAGATCGCAAGCCAATATTCTATGCTAGTAACATTAGACATCTTATTCTTATCAAATACAAGAATACTCGTTAATAGAGTTGTTTTTTCTTGAGAAAAGGTCCGAACATGTCTAAACATACGTCTCCTCTGTGTGATCCAAAGGGTTAAGTTTCACGTCTTTATCTTATAAGATCATAGTAATTTGTCGACATTTGGATTCCCAACCTTAGTTAACACCGGCAGCAAACCTCGATTTGAAATGAACGATAGTTCAATTGATTGGATTATTCCAACACACACACTACATCATCCGGTCGGCCCTCAGAGATCGATGAATTGATTGATTAGGCCGGGAATTATGGACAAAATCATTGTGCCATGGGCACCGGTCTCCGCCAGTACTGTTGCCAATCTTAATCGTGGAGCATCTCCTACCAACGGAGGAGGCCTGATCGCGCACCCATTTGGTGGATGGCTCATCAATAGGGATGAAAACGGAGCGGATTCGGTCGGATAGTGACATTTCCATATCCGCTCACATTTTTTTCACCCGGATGCGGATACGGATACGAATAATTTAAAAACGGATCGGATATTGAATCGGTATCGGATAATAATAAAACGGATAGTAATCGGAGTCGGATCGAAAACGGAAATGAAACCGAATATTTAGTCGGATAATATGTAAACTAGGGATGAAAACGGAGCGGATTCGGTCGGATAGTGACATTTCCATATCCGCTCACATTTTTTTCACCCGGATGCGGATACGGATACGAATAATTTAAAAACGGATCGGATATTGAATCGGTATCGGATAATAATAAAACGGATAGTAATCGGAGTCGGATCGAAAACGGAAACGAAACCAAATATTTAGTCGGATAATATGTAAACGCCAAAACACAAGTTTCAACACAGAATCTCCTTGTTGTAACCTGGCAAAGCAAGCAAAAATAGACATACAAGTGCATTGCGAATTCAACTTTGATTTTACTTGTGCTTCATGTGCTAACTATTAAGAGCATGTAAATATGCATGTGTGCATTTGATTAGAAGTTAGAACGCAAGTATTTCAAGTGCATTGGCAATTCAATTTAGCCTTGTATTCACAACAATAACATTCACCACTTGTGAGTTGTTCATCATGGCTCCCTTTCAAGATCAACCAGAAGCAAAGCAAAACATTCACCACTTGTGAGTTGAATCAGAATATCAATTATCAAGTAAAATTGTGCAAACAAACTCAAGCCTGTGAATCCACTTCTACTTGTTTTTTTTTTACCACAAACAAGGTGGCGGAGCGCCGGTACCATCCGATGGCGGTGAGGCGGCGCGCCGGCGTCGTTCGGTGTCGGTGAGGGCGTGAGGCTTGGAGGCAGCGGGCAGCGGCTACAGCTAAGGTTGGGCGATTTGGGGATTGCCTGGGACTGGGGCGCCCGAGCAGGCATCAGACCGAGGCAAGGCGGTGATTGGTGAAGCCACGCCCACGCTGGAGACCTGGAGACTAGGAGTCAAAGACCGGACCAGTGGGTTGTGGTCTGTGGGCTGGGCGCTGGGGCTGGGGCCGCTGGGCCTTCAACTGGCGTGTGGGCCGTGTGACGTCCCACACCTTATACGGATATCCGGTTTTCGGATATCCGTATCCGCCGGATATCTCCTTCCCCATATCCGCTCCGTATCCGCCTGCCCAATCCTGGATAATTATCCGTATCCGTATCCGATGGATATTAGATTCTTTTGCCATTTCCCTAAAAACGGATAGCGGATACGGATACGGTCCGGATATTATCCGCTCTGTTTTCGCCCCTACTCATCAACACGTACTGCTGCAAAACTCTGATGCCCCACCGATCGAGAATGATGTACTAGATGCAAGGTCAGCAAGGAACAGGAAGAAAAAAAGAAGAACCAGTGTTCTTGAATTCGACTAGTCCAGAGTTCACATTATACCAGTATCCCCCTTTCTCTTCTTCATCATTTGAACCCTTCTTAGCCTCGTTTAGGACGACACTGCAGGAATTTCACACGAACCGTTTAATTCCCACGTAAAACTAGAAAAAATTTCACTTTCCAAATGCAGCCTTAGAGGGATGCATGAGAGCACTGAGGGAGCACAATGCAACAGATTAACCCTTGGTATACACATACTCCCTTTAGTCACAAAAAAAATATTGTATTCAGGTACCCACGGTCAAACTTTCTAAACTTCAGATATTGATATCTTTTTTTCAATATTTTTTATCGAACATATGAAAATTATATTTATATATATATATATATTAAATATTAAAATTACATTAATCTTATTTCAATTCGGCATGATCCATTGATTATACACTCAATTTCTGAGTTGTTAAACAAATACTACTAGTCTACCGAGTCTCCGAAACCAATCGCTAAACTCCATGTGTTGCACTCAACATGTTTTGCGTACGTAAGTTCGCCCTGTTTATACCTGCATGATCTGCCTCTAGTACTACTCCAATGACAAGAATATCCAAGGATTGGTTAAAATATAAACACACACGTACAAGTACTTCTAGTCGTTCTCCGGCATAGTTTAGTTTTAACACAAGTTAAGGCAACCAATCAGTAACGTACAGATGGCTCTTAACCTTGTCTCAGGCGCTGCTTTTTATCGGCAGGCCGGGCTAGCTAGCTGCAAGCTAACAGCTGAATCGATCAAATCAACCACATCTCAGATGCAACCAAAAATAATGTTCGGTACTAGCCGATATAACTCGCCACTAACCAGTCCATTCATCGTGATCAGCTAAGTTAGTTAATCACTGGCGATAAGGATAACCTCGCCATGCTTCGATAATCGCACTCACTCGTTCCCTACGCGTTAGTGTTATTGCACCAATAGAGGAGTAGAATTCCTACTCTGCAATAAACTTTAGCCGACCATACCAAGCACCTAGTACGACTCGCTGTCTGATCGATCGGTCCCACAGCACGAGCTTCTTCAACATCCTGTCCCGTGTCAAATCCGGGCCCAGCATGCGTAACTCAGTGGCGCAGCGCACGGATAATAATGAATAACTAGCGCCCGAGCTGGTTTGCAAACTTCTTTTTATCCATACATCATACTGGTTAATACCATATGAATAATTCTGTAATCTAACGTCATAATATTAAGTCTAAATTAAGCAATCAAATTTGCATCGAAATAAACGTTAGATATTTATATCCACTTGAATTAAGTCGCGGCGTTGGATTGCAAGATTATCCACGTGGTATCAATCAACAACGTTAGGTATGCACGGAAAGAAATTTGCAGAGCAGCTCCACGAAATTTATTTCCGCCCTAATGGGGTGACCCTTCGTGCGTAATAGCATTATTACTATTATATCACCCAAGCCAAGATAAACTGAAAAATAATAAACGACTCCGATTGATCTATTCTCCCACATGTGGCATGCACAAAACGTTTGGCTTGGATATGATCGATCGAACGGTTGGTTTCTGGAGCTAATGGGGAAAAAATTAGTGCTGCTCCACTAAATAAACCTCTCGGTGCATGCATCATCATTCTTAATTTCTTATGCCCTAACTACTACTATAACAGTAGAACTATGGAGGCGTCTTGATTTTAGTTAAAAAGAAGAAGCGGTGATGGAAAGCAGAGCATTATTGAGGGAGAGGGAGAGGGAGAGGGGTCGTTAAGCAGCACCCCATGATCACCCCTGCCCCCGCGCACGTCAGTGCAACATGCTTTGTTTGCCTTTGCCTTTGCAGGTGTACAGTTGCTCCGTCCATGACACGACACGAGACGTGTGTGTGTATATATACACCGCCTACCGCTACTTCCCTTCTCAGAACCAACGAGACCAGCTGCCTTGCTTGCTTGCTAGTCAGCAACCACCTGATCACTCTCCGATTCCTTCGGACTGGTACACATGGCGAGGGTTCATCCTAACGTGGTGCCCGCGCGGGGCGCCGGTGAGGCGGCAGCTGGGCCGGCCAGCGCCGGCGGCGGGGTGGGGGAGGATGAGGCGACGACGCTGACGGTGTGGCGCAAGTCGCTGCTGTTCAACTGCAAGGGGTTCACGGTGTTCGACGCCAAGGGCAACCTCGCCTACCGCGTCGATAGCTACGCGTCCGAGTCCGGGGACGAGGTCGTCCTCATGGACCCCGCCGGTCGCCCCGCCTTCACCGTCCGCCGCAAGAGGCTCAGCCTGCAGGGCGAGCAGTGGCTCGTGTTCGCGGGCGAGGAGGCGCGGCGGCCCGTATACGCCGTCAGGCGGGGCGGGCGCGGCAAGTCGATGGCGCACGTGGCGCCGTGCGCGGCAGCGGGGGCGGGCGCCGGGGCGCCGTCGTACGAGGTGGAGGGGTCGTACGCGCGGCGGTGCTGCGTGGTTTACGACGGCGAGAGGCGGGCGGTGGCGGAGGTCCGGCCCAAGGAGGCGGTCGGCACGGACGTGTTCCGGTTGTTGGTGCAGCCCGGGGTCGGCGTGTCCCTCGCCATGGCCGTCGTGGTGGCGCTCGACCAGATGTTCGGGAGGCCGTCTCTCCTGAGGAGCTGGTCGTCGTAGATGATGATTTCTTTATTTAGTTCAAACTAGTCAACTTAGTTTTATTTTTTTGCCCCTTGATTGGGGTTATGAACTGCATGTGATGGTGAAGTCGATCGAGATGTGAGTTTTTTTGGTACATGGAAGTCCCGTTGAGTCCTGGCTCCTTCCAGTGTGTGGTTTCGACGGCAAATCATGAATTGTAAAGACGGATGGAAGAACTAGCTAGTGTAGGTATCTGAAGAAGGAATCAAAGCACTAGACATTTTTTTTTTCTGTACTGTTCTTGTCTTCTCCAGATAACATCTTGTCCTCTATAGAGTCCTGTCCTGATGACTCGCGAGTACAGTATTTTGATCGATGAGAGAGAGAGAGAGAGGCTTTGCTTCTTCTTTTACTCCCAGTCACCCAGTGCTAAATGGAAACATGCATGGAGTGGAGTCGCCACTTGCAGCAACGATTTTCTTTGCTTTTGCATGTGATTTTTCTTTGCTTTTGCATGTGATCTGGCAAGACCACGACCCGTTGCTAGCTAGCACTTGGGAATTGGGATCACGCATGCCATCCTGGAGAAACGTACACGCCTGGGGTCTTGAAATTGAGTTACGACTTAGGCCATTCACAATGGAGAGTTTCATTCTGTGATTTAAAAGTCTGGCATCTACTTTTGTCTGCAGAATCACAGTATCTCGCGCTTCATCCTGATGAAACCCTCTCCCTTCCTATGAAACTCTTTCTATCTCTCTCTTCATAATTATCTTGCCATGTCACCAAAATGATGATGTGTCACATCATTTAATGAAAATGAAACTCCCATTGTGAATGGCCTTAGGATCGACAAAAGGCTGTCGCTAATTAAGCTACTTTCCAGATATCAGGTCAGTCAGTCCAGCCGGCGATGATGCATGCCCGATCGACGCCGGAAGATTGGAAGATATTATATATCCCCACCCGACGGTTCCTGAGCATAGACGGTGCGGACAGATTGGCTGCGAGGCGCGTGGAGGTCTCCATTTTTTTCTGGCTTAAGATAGGTAATTAATGTATCCCAATATCTGCGGCCTGTCCAAGGTCGTGGCTTGTGTGCTGCGCGCAGCTTCCCACAACATTACACAGTGCACTGCGTCGCGAGTCCTTGTATACGTGCCTCCTGTGGCTTGCCGAGTTGCAGCTTAGGGTTTTGCCAGGTGCGTTTCAGCGTTTGGCTCTCGTCTTTGGGTCAGCATTCCACAGCTTATTTTGTGAAGGAAAATGTCCATATAACATTTCAAATTACTGATTTCATAGTTCAAAATACTGGATGAACTTTCCGCTACGTGAATTTCGCCATTTTGTGAATTGCTTATTTCGAGATGACTTGAGAAAGAATCGTATATCAATCACAAAGCAGGAAAAGCCTGGACGTTACGGTTGTAGCCAGCCTATTCGTACACAACTATGTATTGGGCTGAAACCGAGTGGGATGATGCAGCCTTAAGGCCCTAAACCAGATGCAAAACTCCGTTGGCCCGTTGGTGACAAAGAGGCCTGGTCGTGGAGTGGATCCCAGCATTTGCATAGCAGAATGTTGCACGAGAGCCTCTTCCAGAATAGTTAGGCAGCCCAACGAACAATATTCAATTTTTGCGCAGGAAGCATTAGGAAGCCAAGCTAGGGCCGAAGGCCCAAATATCTATGGATCACTAACTCTATCTGCAGCTACTAGCCTGCTGCTATAGTAGGGATGAAAACGGATTGGATATGAACGGACAATAGTTTTATCATATTTGTTTTTATTTTTTTTCTCTGATGCAAATATGGATACAGATAGTCTGGATATATATATGAATACGGATAATACCAAATACAAATCGAATCGGATGCAATTACAAATATTTATCGAAACATGATAACCCTTTAGATTGTACATTAAAAATCAACGAAAACACATAACTAGTTGATTTGATCAAAACATTATTGAAAGTTGAAAAATATAAGCATTTTCATTCACTTAGACAATAATTAGATACCATGTTGCAAACAAAATTATGTAAAACTTAGTTCATCACGCACATACGATTAATTCATTATTCATATAGATCAAAATATAAAATAAAGGTGAGCCTTGCTCAAAGATACAAATACAAGCAAACATAGAAAACACTAAAAGTTTTATAATACTAAACTACTATGTCTCTAGCAAACATATATAACACTTACATATAATGATCCAATATTTATATTCTTTGTTAAATTATGTTTAAAATAATAAATTACGTATTTTATGAGTTTTAGCTGCTTATTTAAAATATTTTCCTATTAAGGACAGCAATTTTTGAATTTTTTTAGAGATTTTAGAATCTGATAAAATCTTGAAAATATTTTTTTAATATATACTATGTCAAGAATTTTTTAAAAAATCATAATTTTTGGAGCTAGTTTGCCAATTTTAATCATTGAAACTTGATTTATGGATTAATTAAATTAGAAAAACAATTTTAAATTTAGAAATGTTTTTGGGCCAAAAGAGTAGCTTGGCCCAGCCCACATGTATATTCGGATATCCGATCCATCACTATCCAAATTATCTGAATCCGTATCCGTATCCTGACGGATAGTAAGCTACCGAATCTGTATCCGACAAAAAAAATCTGTATCCGTATCCGATCCAATACTATCCGACAAATATCCGATCTGACAGAATTCGTATCCAAAAATTATCCAGATTGGTCGGAAACTATCCGATCCGTTTTCACCCCTACCCAGTAGTCCCCAACAGGAACTCCGGTACAATGAGTTTTGGAGAGAGACAGAGCATGGTGAACTGTGTGCACGACAAACGACAACAGAAGAAAGTGAATGCCTCATGTTGTAAAATGTAGTTGGTCATCCACGATCAATCAACAGCATGTCAGCGAAATTATAAGAACAGGGGAGCACGCGCAATATAGGAGGCAAAGTTCTATCTCTTTATTAGATTAATTCTTTCTGTACAAGGATGAGATTTATTCATATTAAATATTTCCAATACCTTCTTGGTATAGATAGAAGGTGCATAATATCTTATTGATCATTTTAGCATCAGTAACTTTCTGGTTACAGAATATTCGTTCAACGATAAGATTGTGCATGACAAAGTTATATGTTGCCACAACCTTTTAAAATCCTGAAAACACAGGAGGATCCATCCGCGTTGTGCTTCTGGTAACAGGATGTATCTTTGCTGGTTATATTTTTCCTTTAGAAAATTAAAAAGTACCAGCTAGTTCTTTTCCATCAAATATTCAGCCTTTAGGTCGCACGAAGATGGTGCCTCAGGAAGTGCAAAGTCGTACACCAGGCAGCTTCGGGAAGAACAGTGGTACCAGCTTCAGACTGGGAAGAAGCAGCTCTAAAAAGTCAAGCTGTGAGATTCATATTAATATTCATTGCCTAAGTAATCTAATTGTTGTCATCCAGGGCAAGCTCAATAAATTTCCCTTTGCGATGTCCGACATATCCTATTACTATTAATGCAAAATGACTGTTACTATTGGTAAAATAAATATATTGCATGCTGAAAAGATGTGATAATTGCCTAGAGGGGGGGTGAATAGGCTATTTGAAATTTTAAAGAAATTTACTGCAGCGAAAAAGTGTCGGACGTTCCGATCCAATATCGGAACTTCTGATGATATCGGAAATTCCGGTATTCAGTCGGAATATCCGATCAGTTCTGAGAGAAGAGAGCTGAGCTTAACACTAGTAATCCAAAGACTTGTTCTAGTCTATTAGTAAGCACAAGAAAGTAAATCAACAAGTCTTAGAAAGTATCAATCGAAAAATAAAAGCATAATACGCAAGAAATTATTTCCCGGAGTTCGGATCCTTGAGGGGATCGTACGTCTCCGTTGAGGAGGCTCACGAAGAGCCGGGTCTTTTCCAACCCTTTCCTTCCAAACCTCGGTCACACTTGAAGTTTGGTTCCACTATTTGTTCCTTCCCTTTCGGAGGCGGAACGTGCCTTCACAAACTTCTCACATCTTCCCACAATCGTCGGGAGCTCGTGAGTGACGCCTAGCCGTCTAGGAGTCCTTCAACCTCCAAGAGAAATGAATGCACTTGATTCTTGATCTTGGAGATGCTCTTTAGTGCTCACGATGAATGAATCCTTTTCTATATGCTCACAACCACACTTGATTCACTCACTCACTAGATGATCACTAAGATCAAGGAGTAAGGCTCAAGAAAGCTCTAGGATGTGCTCAAGGTGCTCAAGAGATCAGCCAAGGCAAGTGTGTAACCCTTAAAAGGAGGGGGAGGGGGGTATTTATAGTTTTGGTTCAAAACTAGCCGTTATACCAGCACTCAACCACACATCGGAATATCCGATCCCAACTTCAAAACTTCCGATGAGTGCAAACCACTAGACCTTGGAAAGCTTCCAACGGTCGAAAACTGAGTGCATCGGAATGTCCGATCTCACCTTCGGAACTTCCGATGACAACCAGAAAAGGAACTCAACAAAACTTTCTAAGTCAACATCGGAATGTCCGATAAAGGTATCGGAACATCCGAAACAAACAGGAAGTTCCCAAACTGGAAATTAACTTACTTTGGAACATCCGAAGCGAAACTTCGGACAATCCGAACTCGACAGAGAGTACCCTTTTTCAGGACAACACGCATCGGAACATCCGATACTAAAGATCGGAACTTCCGATTTCAACAGAGAGTACCCTAACAGGAGAACAACATGCATCGGAACTTTCGATACAAAATATCGGAGTATCCGAGGATTACAAAAGGACTTCGGACTAGAGCAAAACTACACATCGGAAAGTCTGGAGATTCGGAATATCCGACCTAACATCGGAACATCTGATAGGAACTTAAAAACAAATCCAATCCAATGCGAGTGTGGAGACTTAAACTTCTCAAGGGACTAACCATCATTCATCTGAGCAGCTAGACCATCTCTAGACCAATTTCAAAGCATCTCTCTTAATAGTACGGCATCCCTATGACTCAACAAATTAAAATTACATACGCAGTTGCCGTTTTTCTTACTCAATTCAATTTGAGGGTATCCGATGGACGTAGATGATCTCTTCTTGAAACTTTTACCTGTTCATAAACTAGTTGAACACGTTAGATTCTTTAATCGTTTGTCATTAATCACCCAAAAACAATATTAGGGGGCCTAGATGCACTTTCACATGCTCACTCTTCAATCAGTAAGGTTTGTTCTATATCTATTAAGTAGATAATTATCTAAATTTTTTAGAATTTTTCTAGGAATTTTCATAGTTTTCTCCTAATTATTCAGCAATTTTCAGAATTACCAAGTTATAGAAAAATAAATTTCAACATATATAAGCATGGAATTATGCTAGAACGATAAATTCAGAGATATGGAGCTGTCAATGTGCTATATGAAAATTTTCAAGCATTTCTTATAATTTTCTGTTAGTTACAAAGCAATTTTCAAAAATTACTTAAATAACAGAAAATAAATTCCAGCACAAAAGACATGAAATAATGCTAAGGAAAATAAAACCAGAGACATAACATAACCAATATGTCATACATAATTTTTCAAAATTTTCTAGCATTTTTTGTTAATTACTAAGCAATTTTTAAATTACTTAAACGATATAAAATTAAAGTTTATCACATATTAAATATGGAATAATGCTAGAAAAATATACCCAGGGTTATGTAACTTCCAAATATGTGATAATACCAAATTTCCAAATTTTTTTGGAAGCCTATATACCTAGAATTTCAATTTCTAAGATTTATCACAAATTTTTAGAATTTATTAACTATGTTTCAAAATTACAAAGGAACCCAGGGGTTAAACAGTAAAATTTTCCTTTCCTTTTTATTTTATATTCTTTTTGGAAAAAAGGACGGGCCGAATCGACCCTTGGGCTACTGGGCCAATAGGGTCCAACTTTAGCCTACTAAGGGCATGTTTGTTTTTGCTTTGGATTCTCTAAAAACTGATTATGGATTATGATTTATAGAGAATCTGATTCTCCAAAAGTTAGAATCCAAAAGCACATATGTAGTGGATTGTGGATTCTAATGTATATGGGTGGGTTGGATTGTAATAATCGATTTCTAGAATCAAGCTGTTTGTTTTTTTATTTAGCTTTTGATGCCAAAATCCAGAATCAAAAGCAAAAATAAATTGGCCCTAAGTGAGGGCGGGTTAGAACCCTAGCTGCCACTAGGGTTCACTCGCACAGCAGGGCAGTCGGATGTTAGCAGTGGCGTGGTGGAGCGTGGGTGGTGATGCGGTTGCAAGGGGCGGCATCGCCGCGGGCATCGGAGCCGTCACTCGGGAGCAGGGCTGCGAGCGACGCCACGGGCGCGAGGGCTGTCGTTGCGCTTCGGGCCCAACTAACGCATCGCCATTGGCGAGGACGCCGCCATCGCGCTTCGGGCGCTGCTGTCATGGATGCCAATGCGGGCAACGCCGCCACCATTGGTGCCGACGCAATCGGGCGTCGCAGCGGCAAAATACCGGTGGTCACTGCTATGCGATGCGAAACGGCACCGCCGCCTCCCACGAAACGAAGCAGTGCCAGTGCTACAAGCGGGCAGAGCATGAGGCGTCATCGATGCTGCTGGTGCGCGGAAAGCGAGAGGGTGCACGGAGTGCGAGGCATCATTGATGCTGCTAGCGCACGCGAGGCCATGGTTGGCATCACGGGCGCGCTGCAGGTGCACGTGAAACTGAGCCAGCGAGACGATCGACGGCAAGCGTGCTACGGGCAGTCGCAATGCCAACGGCAAGCGCACTATGGGGTACGCAACGGCTAATGGCGTGCGCTAGTGCCAACGCGTGCGAAAGACATGGGCCACCGTCTTGCATGGAAGCCAATGCGACACCAGGAGCTGCGCTTCAGGCGCGGGAAGCTGAGGCACCATCACTTTGCATGGAGGCCAAGGCGATGTTGTTTCCCTCTTTTTTAATGAATAATACTTTTTCGATCACAATATTAGATTAGATTAACACGTAATCTAATTAGCAAACATTAATCTGCAGGATTTTAATTGATTGCTCATGTGTGGTCGACTTACGCAGTTTGAACTTACGTAGGGCTTGTGATAGTGTGATTGCATGTCGTAGGATGAACTCGATGCAGGTAGACGATCACAAACGGCCATGATAGAACGTTGTGTGAGTACATGCACTGAGCAGTGACCAGGCTATGATTAGCATAATGAAAACACAATTGATTTAATCACCAATGTATTTAGAACAACATACCCGGATGAAGAGCACTCGTGCTAATAACGTGTTGTAAAATATAGTTATTCACCGACGATCAATCAACATCATGCTAGCGAAATGATACAAACAAGAACAGGGAGCACACGCAATATAGGGGCAAAGTGATCTCTCTTTATTAGATTAATTCTCTATGTACAAGAGGGTGCCCAATATATAGCAGTATTAATAAGAGATAGGTTCGGATCCACCCACCAATAGATAGAGTCCTTCCATACTTGAATTGGGATTCTATCTATATCATAACACATCGAACCATTGGCAGTTTGGGCATACGAACGTTGCTGCCTTTTGTTGGTTTTAGCTACAAGCCCTGACACCGTGGAGATCTTTGCTTTTTTGTCCTCGATACTTTATTATTATTTTTATATAAATTTGGTCTAGTCTCATCTCCAACAACGAAAATAGCGACGGGTGACATGTGTCGCATACCATGTACCCTGAGGTTAGTAACATGTACTGTAGACCGATAGTTCGGCAGATCCTTGTCGATCCCCCGTCTCTTGGGGGCTAGAATGTGACAAATGATTTAATTTAGCACAAGTGATTAATTAAATAAAATAAACGCATGCATGTGATGCTGAGCAAGGGGGCCCGACAGGGCATGTGATGCCGAGCAATGGCAGCTTGACTAACCGGTGGGCCCTACCACATTGTCAGCGTTTTGTTGTGGTATAGGAACGCAACAGGTGACACGTATCATCTACCACTGTTTTCATGGTTGAAAATAAGACTAATTTTGTAAATTCATTTATAATGGAGCTAGATTTGGGGGGCCGGGGGGGATGATCGGAGGACAAAAAAAATTCATGGTTTAGGCACTGTGGGCACCGAACTAGACAAGTCACAAACACCAGCCCTAGTTGTCGACCGTCGGTGGAGGGATGACCCACAATTAACTCGATGGTTCCGAACTTCTCTTTTCTAGATCCCAAAGCCAAACCACTATTTTCTATATCGCTGCGACACGACGCAACCGTCAAAAGTACATGCGACTCATTGCTTTCCACGTAGCACGGAGTGGTGCGACCACAACATATACAATAATGTAATGTTAGTCATCGAAAGCTTTGTTATGTATATTTTTCTGGCATACGACATGAGATATGACGAGGAGAACAAATGTACCTGCCTTTTCACAAAGAGATAACTTAAGCCCATAAATTTAGACATACTGATGACAACAGAAAAAAAAACTATTGTCTATAACAAATAATTTTTTTTATGCCATAATTAAAAAGTTCTGTGATCCCTAAAAATAAACTTAAGAAACAATCTATTATCTTTAGTTCTATATCTCAATAACATGAAAGGTATACAGATAACTAGTTATATGCCCGTGCGTTGCTACGAAAAACAAAATTGATAACGAAAAATAAAGATTAAAAAATAAAAAAATACTATTTCATAAGATCAAACATCTATCTTTAACGCTTCGTTTCTTGCAAAAGCTGGCTAATTAAAGCAACGCTTCGTTTCTTGCGTAGGGCAATTAAGCAGGGCAATTAAGTAGGGCAATTAAGCAGGGCAATTAATGTGACGTGGGAAGAAACTCTCACTTTATATAGTAGAGATAATTATCTATAATGCGTACATTATTGTACACGCTGGGAGCACCGGAGGCTGAAGCATTTTAGCATGAAAACCGGATGTTCCCATTGGAAACAAAACAAAAACAGTGGGGAAATGTTGGAATATCTCGGAAGAATATCCGCCCCCTGAAATATCCAAAAACAGTGGCGTCGAGACTAGGGACTCACGTCACGGGGCCACCGTTAGCTTTTGCTATCTCAATGACACCTTGGCTCCACCTGTCTCCGTGATAGCCGCCGCCCCACCATCGCGACCGTCCAATACCAGGGGCCGCGTAATACAAGACCGGCGGATCTCGCTCGCCGTTTGGATCCATCGAATCAGGGGAAGCCACACCGTGACCGCACCAAGGTGGAAAATTTCGCCTTCTGCCACAAGTTCGCACGCCTCAGCCGTCGGATGGATGGGTTCGTTGGCCCCGAGGGCCGATCAAGCCGTCCAGTGGTAACGCGAGCACCCTAATATTCGCACCCCCCACGGCGCCGTCGCCTACATATTTAATATCGCGGTCGCCTTCCCTGCTACATTCCGCCCTCGAAAATTTTCTCCTTGTTCGGCAAAAGCACAGGAAAGGAAAGGTGAGAATAGCCTCTGATCCGATCGATGCCTCTCCATTTGCGTATTGTCGTCAGGATTCGTTGGTCGGTTGATCTCCGATCGGTCGTGAGATCCGCTCCTTCGGATCTGATTCGTTAAATCTGATTTTAGCGAGATTTACAGTGTTATTCTGGTTCTTGGCGCTATTAATCATGCTAATTGACTGAGGTTGATCAAGATTTTGTTTGCCCCGACCTAATGATTAGCGCGAGTTAGTGATGCCATGTTGCGACTCTCTACTAGTGCAGATCTGTTTGGTTCTGCGGATTTGCTGTACCTAACCTCTTCTTTTTTTGTGTGTGTTGGTGTGATTTGGTAGGTCTCTAGGCGACGATGGCGAGCTCGGGTTTCTCGTGGACGCTGCCCGACCACCCCAAGCTCCCCAAGGGGAAGACGGTGGCCGTCGTCGTGCTGGACGGATGGGGCGAGGCCAACCCCGACAAGTACAACTGCATCCATGTCGCCCAGACGCCCGTCATGGATTCGCTCAAGAATGTAAGCTTTCTTGGAGCCAGTCTACGTTATCTTGTATATCAAAGCTGCATTCTTTTTGCGTTTATCTGGTTAATGTGATTGCAAAGATGCATTTTCCCCTTCTCTGTAGATTAGCCATCATGTTTGTAATTGTTGCATGGTCCTGCTGTGGTTAGCAAGTTCATGATATAACTCAGTCAGAGGTTTAGACTGTAGATACATAATATTGGGTGCATTTATCTTGCGCAGGGTTGCCCTTGTGCTACGAATTTGTGGCACCCTAGTTTGGGAGTGATGATGAATCTTATGTGATTGTTGGACTCTTTTGACTCAAATACATTCAATGCTGTGCAGGTAGTGTACTAGTAGCTAGTGGGCACTCATGCAATTGTTGTGTCTTATGCTTAGTTTTAACATGAGGAAATCAGATGTTGGATTGGACCTGTATTTGTTCAAATATGATTTTGACAATAATTAGATGGAATTGTTCTTTTTAAATTTGCAATGGCTGTGCTTAACTTGCTTTTGTTTTGTGCAATAAAAGGGTGCTCCAGAGAGGTGGAGACTAGTGAAGGCTCATGGAACAGCTGTTGGTCTCCCTAGTGATGACGACATGGGCAACAGTGAAGTTGGCCACAATGCTCTTGGTGCTGGTCGGATTTTTGCTCAAGGGTATGCTGTTTGATTTTGATTTATTTTGGAAGTATAGTCTCTATTGTTATTAGTTTACTTATTGTTTGTTTGGGTGTTTCATTTGGGCATGGATGCCCATAAGCAGCGTTACTCGAACACCCATTTCCAAATTTTTTTTATCGAATGGAACACCTCGAATCCGACTTAGAATCCGACACCTGTATCCAATTCTGAGTAGCATTTCCTGTCTCCAAAAAAAATTTGCAAATTTTTTTACCGAATCGAACACCCCGAATCCGAGTCAAACTCCGCTTCTCGTGTCTGTGTCCAAGTAACAATGCCCATAAGTACAAGTTTTGGTCCAATAGTGAAATAGGTTGAACTTCAACATGCAATAAAACAGGCAATAATAATTACGATGCCCATAAGATTTCGAAATATGTGTGGCTTGAGTATAACCGGATCCTTGAGTGTTGTATAGTCTTCTAGCTAGTGACCAGCATGGAGCCTGGAGGAACTCAGGATAGCTATCGTCATTAATTACTAGTATTCATTAATATGTCATTAAAACGGGCATCTCTTGTGGGTTACTTCGTGCTTGTTCGTTAGGTGGCATACTTTGCTGGTTAACTTTTTTAGTTGTGTGTAATCATGGCCTTTATGCAAAGCAATCCAGAAAATCTACTTTCTCAACTTGCGACATTTTGTCTCACTTATCTGCCTCTAACATTGTCATTTGTTGTATGATATAACCATCAAGTCTTCACATTGTTTACCATGAAAATAATTGAATGATATATTCTTTATTTCTATAGCGCTAAGCTTGTGGATCTTGCTCTTGCTTCCGGGAAGATTTATGAAGGAGAGGGGTTCAATTATATCAAAGAATCTTTTGATAAAGGTACTCTGCACCTTATTGGTTTGTTGAGTGATGGAGGCGTCCACTCCCGGCTTGATCAAGTGCAGGTTTGCTAAGCTGTCTTTGATTTACCTTGCTACCACATCATGAATGACATATTGCTGTCTCGTGATGATTTAATCGGTCCAATTTAAAATCGTTCTTTTTTGTTTCACTCTATTCTCAGTTGCTTCTGAAAGGTGCCAGTGAGAGGGGAGTAAAAAGAATTCGTGTCCATATTCTTACCGATGGGCGTGATGTTTTGGATGGAAGTAGTGTTGGTTTCGTAGAGACACTAGAGAACGATCTTTCTCAGCTTCGCGAGAAGGGTGTTGATGCACGGATTGCATCAGGTGGTGGAAGGATGTATGTTACTATGGACCGCTACGAGGTAAAAGCTCCTCTCATTTCAGTCAACCACCAACTTTTATTGTTTAGCGGTGTGGCTTGCAGTTTTGAGCTATTTCTGTATTGAAAGATGTATGTTTTCCTGCTGAAGTGAGTCATCTTATTTAATACTTTGCAGAATGACTGGGATGTGGTCAAACGTGGGTGGGATGCCCAGGTGCTTGGAGAAGCACCCCACAAATTCCAAAGTGCAGTTGAAGCAGTGAAAACACTAAGAGCAGAGCCCAAGGCCAATGATCAGTATTTGCCCCCATTTGTGATAGTTGATGATAGTGGCAAATCGGTTGGGCCAATTTTAGATGGTGACGCAGTTGTGACTTTCAATTTCCGAGCTGATCGCATGGTTATGCTTGCGAAAGCACTGGAGTATGCAGATTTTGACAAATTTGATCGCGTTCGTGTACCAAAAATCCGGTATGCTGGGATGCTTCAATATGACGGTGAGTTGAAGCTGCCAAGCCATTACCTTGTTTCCCCACCAGAGATAGAGAGGACATCTGGTGAATACTTGGTAAAAAATGGCATCCGCACCTTTGCTTGCAGGCAAGTACCTGATTTTCCATTCTCTTTCTTTCAATGCTAAATCACTTGGTTCTTCACATTCATCTCTCTACTAAAAACAGTGGTCAGTGACTGGTCTGGGACATATGGCACTATACTTAAACAGATCTTGTAGCAAGTTTTCGCATATTGTAAAAGACGGTTTTAACGTGAAAACAAATATAGGTCACGTACTAGGTAAAATTTACAAGCACCAGTCTGGTGCTTATACCTGCCCGAAAGATCTTATTGCCAGTTCTATATATAGCCTTGTGCTGCATTTTATAACTCAATCATGGCTCAATCTCCTAAATAGGAAAAGACAAATTTGTTCCGATTGACCGTGAGGCACACATTACATTGCCGTCTTCGTGGAGGCCACTTGGTGTTTTTTGTTACTTTCAGGCACCTATTATATGTTTATTCCTGGTGTTCGATTTGACATTTTTGAAGGTTAGCTTAGCTACAAAAGAGGTGGTTCAAATTCTCTATACGAGTTTTTACTCTGCATCCTTTTTCTGGTACTATGTTTGTGGCCACAAAGTACATTCTCTTCACTCGTGGTGTGATAAAATGACTGCATTGTTGTATGCATGGTTGAGTGAAGTACGTCGTTGTTTATTAGAGCTTGTATGATGTCATTTTGGTTTGGAATTGTTTGATTTCTGTTTTGTGTTCTGTGCTTACAACACAATGTTCCACATTTCAGCATATTTGTATTTATGTTGGAACTCATTGACTTGTACATAACAGCGAGACTGTGAAGTTTGGCCATGTCACTTTTTTCTGGAATGGAAATCGTTCAGGATATTTTGATGAAACTAAGGAAGAGTATGTAGAAATTCCTAGTGACATTGGTATCACTTTCAATGTTAAACCCAATATGAAGGCTCTTGAAATTGCTGAGAAAGCCAGAGATGCTATCCTCAGTGGAAAGTTTGACCAGGTATAGATTCTGAAATCTATAGTAGATGACTTTTGTCTTTTTGCCCGTAGAGTTGCTCAACATTTTATTCTTGTAGGTACGTGTCAACCTGCCAAATAGTGATATGGTGGGTCACACTGGTGATATTGAGGCCACAGTTGTTGCTTGCAAGGCTGCTGATGAAGCCGTTAAGGTGAGGACAAACGAGTCAAACTAACTTATGTCCTGTCACTGTCAGTGTTTTGCTTCCATTATCTGTATATTCTGGAAGCGGAACAATTACATGATGAGAATCCCGTTTTCCTTGGCTTTGCACTTTCATGTTTACCTTGGCTGCCAAAGTCTATTCTATATGCCTTCACCTAGTCTAATCACTTGTTCCCGTTTGGAACAGACTATTTTGGATGCAGTGGAGCAAGTTGGTGGCATCTATCTTGTCACTGCAGATCATGGAAACGCAGAGGACATGGTGAAAAGAAACAAATCTGGCCAGCCAATGCTTGACAAGAGTGGTAGCATCCAGATTCTTACCTCGCATACACTTCAGCCAGTAAGTGCAGTTCCGAATGCTAGGTTTTGATATTCTATTATTCTCCCAGCCGAAACCAACTTAAGTGTTCAGGTTGATCGCTTGGTTTTGAACGCCTCTGTTAAACCTGCAGGTTCCGGTTGCAATTGGAGGCCCTGGCCTTCACCCTGGCGTGAAATTCCGGACTGACATTCAGACCCCTGGGCTCGCCAATGTTGCCGCCACCGTAATGAACCTCCACGGCTTTGAAGCTCCTGCTGACTACGAGACAACCCTCATTGAAATTGTTGACAAGTAATACAGTCTGAAGCCCAAATTTGCGGTAGCCAATTTTGTTGCTATAGTTTTGAGATGATGGTTATGGCATTTGAATAATTTATTAGCAAGCACGCTGCTCAAACTCATGAACACTGAGAATAGTGGATTCGACTTGCAGTTGGTTGCTCTATTTGTATGTTACTTGACGTTGCCGCCTGGGCTGGTTTGACAGTTCGATAGCCATTTTTGCTCAGCTGTATGTGAGCCGTCGAACTGCGTCATCCAGCATTTAAATTTTATGAGTAAAAAATGTGTGCAATGTGCTGTTCTTGTTTTGATACTGTTATTTGTAACTAGTCCGTCTGAATTTATCTATACTTGCGTTTAGGCTCACATGCTCGTAGTGGCAAATGTTACGGGCGCATGTATTCAAGATTTCAGGCCGACCACTGTATATGACCGTCAGCGTGCCATGCAGCGTGTTTTTTTACAAGAAATAATTGCTAAAATGCTGGAAATGCATTAGTTCTCCATCAACTTGCACCGTTGTGATGCATCTTAACTGGAGTAATTGTGAGTTGGTGCCCCCGCGCCTCGACAGAAAAATTCACCTGAAAAATTCACGTGCACAATGGGGAAGGTGAGGGACGACACCCAACAAGGTTACAAAATATCGCGCATTGTTTTCCACAGATAACATCATGTGATCAAGACATGCACCTCAGGCCTCTTTAAGACGCACCGTCGCTCCAAATCGGAACACCGCAAAGCAATTATCTCAGATCAGAATCAGATTAAATAGCTTGCGCGGCAAGCTGGGACACTCAATACACTTCAAATCCTACCTGAACCCTATGGTAAACATCTCTTTGGAAGCTATAGTGCTACACCCATCCTAAAATACATGACAATGTCAACTCGGCTGCAGATTCGAGAGGTTGATGATAGATGGTGAACTATACACAAATAAATAGCATTCCCACGATGAAGGTCTCTGGTGAAAGGTGACACAGCTAGGTCAGGTAGACTGACTGCTGCCTGATGTTAACAAGGATTTGTTGGTGCCAGATGTAAGCAACCGACAAAGGCCTGAGCAACTGTTAATTTGACCACACATGGACAAGGCCTTGTCGGTTGCCGGTGTAGATCTCATCACGCTCTTCATCATAGTACAGAGCTGTGATGTCCCCAAGGGCCTCTGAAGGTGTAGTTTCGAACTTTGATGCCTTTTTTTGTTTGCAGGGGTTCCCTGCCTTTATTTTGGCCAAGCATTTTCCGGTTAATATCTCACTGATATTTATAGAACAAGCTGCATAAGAATCAAAGTGCAAATTAGGTTATGCAGGGACAAATAGTGGCATCATCCTCATTTATCTACTGCAGCAAGTTTTAAAAGACTTTTTTTTTCAAGAATGCAAAAAGAAAAAATGAATTCGAAACAAGAAGATATAATCGTCACATCTGTAACTTAACCTACATTCTGATGCATCTTTTGTTTAATTGACTTAGTAAGTAGAAATACATCAAGACTTAGTAAGTAGAAATACATCAAGGTACTTGGAATGAACAATAGCAATACTGTTCTGACGTCTTTGTACAAAACACACAGAAAAACTTTAGTGACGCACACTTGATCATAACTCATAAGGACAAAGTACTGACAATTCCAAGCATCTATCGCCAAACTGAATTGAAATTAAAGCTTGAGAGCAATACATCCCATCAAAGGGGAAATTGATAATGCTGCAAACTACATCTAACATGACGAAGTGCAGTAATGGATAAAAGGGAAATGTAATGACAGGAAAGAGCAACAACTAATGGCGAATCAAATGCAACAAGCAGTAGAGCTGGCATTCCAATACGAACTAAACACATCAGTAATACAGGTCGAGTGTCAGAAAGTTTAAATGTCACCATTGTCCTCTGAAGATGAATCATTTGGATCAGCCTTGCAGTAAGAGATAATGAGATCTTGATTGCTGGTAATGTAAATACTGTTGGTATTGCAATCAGGGTGCCACAACAGATGATCCTCAAAGGATGTGACCAATTCACCACGAAAATTCCAAACTGATACTGATCGACTACGGAAGGTCAGGAACAACTGCATCTCATACAGAAAAATAAAGGCTGATGGAGTCACAAACTCACTCCTGCTCACTTCTGTTGACTTGAAGTTTCTTACCTGCAGTAGTGCACAGAAGTTACTGCAGTAGTGTGCAGAAGTTAATTACAAACAAGAAACAGAAAATTATTTTGCTTTTTCTGCTGTCATCTACAATCTACGCATAATGCTCACATCAACAATTTGAAGGTTCTCCCCTTCCTGCTTGACCAGAAGTTTTTCATTGAATTGCTCGATGAAATCAACCTTCTTATTGCGATGAAGAAGATGTTTGAATGACTTCAAGCGTTTACCATCTTCAATACAAAGAATCTCAAGAGGAATGTGACCCCCTTTTCTTGAGTAGATCAATAGCATTATACCAGGGCTGTCGGAAGGCCACAATAAGCAATAAGATATAAATTTGAAAGTTAGATTATGGAACTCATGAATGGAAATTGTGCACAAGAAAGAAATTTCAATAATCCAACTATATTTCTCTTGACAGAAGCAATCAACTAATCTCATCTGGGAAATAACCAAAAATAAATCCATGCTCACACCCTTGGCAATAGTATTTATATGCTCTCCCCAAAAACAAACTACAAAAATATTAAAGCACTATAATAGGTAGAGGAATTGCAGTTGGTTGCAAATCAGGCCCAAGGATTCACTTTAAAAATTGTGCTATTTACTTCTTGGGAGCACGGAAGCACCTTCCAAAGTGCATTTTGGAAAAAAAAATTCTCTTCTTCCCAACCGCACACCATTAGCTTCTCCATCAAACAAACATAATGTGCATACAAACCATATACCAACACCTGTCAGCAGTGATGATTTAATTTTTTATTTTTTATTTAAAAAAAAAACTTGGTAGAATTGTTTGCCAAAGCATGAAAGAGCTCCATGAAGTAACACAAGAGCAATAGTACAACCACACATATTGTTCTTCAATATTTGCTTATGTCCACCTATGGATAGGCATAGACAATGGTATATCTAGTGGTAATAGTATCATCTTCTTTGGTTTGTTTAATGCAAAACATCCTAATTTTATAAATGATTCAAGCGCATTTAAAGCATCAAAGAAATCATAAGTATCTCTTACAAAAGAGAATAACAGAACATTCTACCATATAGTTACTAGGTGGATTAAAGGGTGGTATGAATTTCTAGTTATGAGAGAAAAAGATATTAACAAACAAACATTCTGTCAGTATTGCCAGAGAGCACCAAAGTAATGCAGAGAACAAAACTGGGATTGCTGTACTATGTAGTTTGGGAAAACAAATCAAGATTTCCTTACCTGATCTTTATTTCTTGAACATTTTTATCAGATATTGTATACAGCAGTGTGTAGTTTTTCAAGTCGAACACCTTATAAGTACTGTTTGAAATGAGAAAATAAGGTCATAATTTGGATGAAGTAAATTTTCTTGCCCTTAAAAAAGTTTGGAGTTTGGGTACCTGCCTTGAGCAGAGTAAGTCAGCACCTTTCCGTTTACATCATCAAATTCCACGAAACCTGGCCACTTCAAGGATTCTGTCTCAAAAAGAGGAAAACCAGCATCTGGCTTTGCACGCCGTATATATCTTAAAAAAATTGAAATATCATGTAAGCAATATGACAAAAATAGAAAAGTTTAGTACTGTAACATAATAAAAGAAAGTCAAGCTCACTCTATTCGAGTTGTTCTGCATCTTAAGGCACCGAAATTTTCAGAACCATAAACTGATACAGTTATAAGTGAGTCGTTGTTCTTGTTATAAAACAAACTGCGGATGACTTCATCTGGACTTCCATTCAGAAAGCAAATCCGCTGGTTTGTCACTGGAAACAATGAGCATCTCAGAATGGTTATTTGAAACAGGAACAGTCGTTATAAAGACAGGTGTACCTCTACTGAACACAGCACAGACTCCTGACTGTGATAAAGCAAAGATAATATCACGGGCTCCAACTATCTCGATAATTTCCGACCGTTTCCTCATGTAATGTAGTAGCGACCCATTCTCCTTAGGATCATGGGAATCAAATTCTTCCTAAAAGCACGAAGGAAAAAAGTCAAAGATGTGTTACTAAGAATCCCAATGAGAATGGGATATGTTACTAATAGATAGAAAGGAAAAACAATCGCATGGGAAACAAAAGGCAAAGGGCAACTATGGGGAGGGTGGCCAATGGTAGCAAAAATAACTGGTTAAGGTCATAATTCCAAATAGAGTGGCTGAATGAACTACTTGAGTCAATCATTTGATTGTAGCTTACTAGCTTATACAAAATATATTCCTCTAGGTTGATAGTACATGTTCTCAGAGCTAACCGAGGTATCAAACCTTTTCCATGGCTGGGAAATTGAAGTTAATAGGGAGGCCTCATGCCCCACCACACCAAGTGCAGCTTAGGCATTTGTCACACTATAAGCTATGCTCTAGAGATTTTTCAGAACATGTTTCCTCTAATGAAAGTATGAACCAAGCTACCACAGGGATGACCCTAGAAAGCAACAACACCTAGGATTACAACATCCCCCTCTCACTATCGTCCATGCACTACTGACTACCCCTGATGTAATTCTACTAACCTATGCACAACTTTATGAAAGTTAATGAAGGAATAAGAAGATTCTACAAACAAGTTATTATCGCCCAATCTTAATATATCCTCAAATTGATTCTAAAAAAATTTCTCCTCAATTTTTTTTGACCAAAGGTGATAATTCCTCATCGTATAGCCCTCACATCACCCCCTCACGGTACCTAAGCTCTGTGGTTCCAACTCTTCCCACAATTCGCATACAAATAAAATATTTCAAAACAATTCTCTCCTCGCTAAAACCCCAATCCACCAACCAATGCCCAAGCACGTGCCATATGGCGGACTCTACGCCACCAATGATACCCAACAATTTCACAACGAAACACCGGAGAGAGGAACGCGTGGCAGACCTGGAGCTGGATGTTGCGGAATCGCTCCCGTGTGGTGCTCGAGGCGAAGGTGCGGGCAGGGAACGCGGAAATCTCCCGCCGCTGCAGCTTCCGCACGCTGTTCGCCGTCGCCTCCGGCCTCGACCGCTTCCTGGCGATCACCCTACGCACGCAGGACGGCCGAGGGTTCGCCGAGACCCGCCTCGCCTCCATTTCGCACCCCCCCCCCCAACCACCCGCCTCGCCGCCGACGAGAGGTTGCGTCACGCCGAAGCGTCGATGGGCATCTCGACGGAGCTAACTCTCTGGAGGGGGTTAGGGTTTGAGGTTCGAGGTGGAGTCCAGGTTACCGCTAGGGGTATTCTCACGGTACATACAAAGTAATGTAAGGATTTCCTACGAAATTACCCGTGTCACCGCTTCCCATTCTTAGACCAGAGACATTTGATTATTTGTCACATCTAAATTGATATCTCTACATTGCTCTATGCAAAAAACGAATCGTTGCTTTAATTAGCCAGCTTTCGCAAGAAACGAAACGTTAAAGATAGATGTTTGATCTTGTAATTTTTTTTTTAATCTTTATTTTTCGTTATCAATTTTGTTTTTCATAGCAACGTACGGGCATGTAACTAGTAATTGGTAATTTATCACACCTGGCTCACTGACTGTGCCACACTACCACGCCTCATTCCCTCCTTAATGCCCAGTCTAGGCCATGCTGTAACCATCCAACAGCTCTGTAAACTGCACAGTGCATCACGATGTTAAAGTGTGTACCAAATAGGAACGGTATCAGTCAATAATACAGTAACGCACCCGAGAGCCAAGTCCGACTATGCCGACAGAGGAGGGCGGTTTGTGGTTGGAGGCGCTGCCACCGGCGGAGAAATCGACCAGCAAGAGAGTCACCGCCGGCATCGTCGCCGTCGATCGCGCTGCCACGGCATTTGCCATCACGTGAATTGTTACTCCCTTTGGTCACAAATAGTTATCGTTTTGGGCAAATATGCAATCAAATTTCTAAAACATTAACTGTCAATATCTTTTAAATTATTTATATTGGGTAGATAAAAATCATATGTGTAGATTGTCTCGAAAATACTATCATAATATTATAATTTTATTGAGTTTTTTTTAAATATATTATAATAAAAATTAATAGTCAAAACTGTGTTTTGAAAATCTTGTCGTCTAAAACGACAACTATTTGTAACCGGAGGGTGTATTAGTTAGTGGAACGTTACAATGTGTAATTAATTAGGGACTTATGCAGTTCGTGAAAGCTTCTTCTTACGGAGTTAGCATATCAATGACTAATTAGCGAGTGACACATTACAATGTGTGTGACGGACCGCCTTGTCAGGAGCACGTCTAAATACCACAACAGCTACCCATAAAGATTAGTTGTCAGGAACCAAGTGTACATTGACAGACAAAAGAGCGAAACCAACTCTTTTAGCGAATATAAGGCCTAACGGCCGAGTTTTTACAAGGGGCGCGGAAACGCTGAATAGAGCTTATAGTACAAAAGAAGCACCACATGCAAAGCCTGAGCACAGACTAAGATCTAAAACTAAACCAAATCGTCATCTACGAACTCCTGATAGGCTCTGACTTCTTGAAACTCTACTGGGTTGGAGGAAGCAAGAATGAGTACACAACAGTACTCAACAAGTCGCACCAGAAATACTGAATACTATATGCCAAAGATTATCAAGGAGGGTACAAGGTTTGTAAGTATTGTGGATGCAGTTTTATTTGCAAGCTGAGTTACATTTGAAACACAAACCAGAAAATATAATAGATGGGGGGTTTCACAAAGTTATTAACAACACGCCAAATTCTCCATTTCAAAGACTACTTGAGCGAGGTTTTAGAAGTCACCCCAATTCAAACTTAGCTTCATTTACCGGAAGCACGGCGTATCCGAATATCATTGACGAATCACTTTGCAGAGCTGCTCAGCTTTACCCATAAGATATTGTCGACGATTGGGGAGCAGGCCCCCGCCGAGCTTACTTGTTGGTGGAGGGACCAACTGTGACCCCTTCTCACGTGAGGGATTACTCAAAGGGATGACTCACTGGACTTCAACGAGCGTGGACACAGCAGTTTACCCTGGTTCGGGCCTCTCAAGAAAGAGATAATAGCCCTACTCCAGCTAGTGTATGTTCTTGCAATGTATCTCGGCCGTATGTCTCTTGTCTTACACCCGTGCCTGCTCAGGTTGTGTGTCCCGCATGATGGGGACGCTTTTTATAGCTTACAAAGGATCGAACTCCATGACCCCACTACCCGCACGTTTGGACCTCGTCCAAACGTGGCAACTGGTGGATCCTATCTTTCCGCCACGCTCCCACGGGAAACGTAACGGGCTAACGGAAGTTACGCTCGGGTGGTTATTCTCACCGACCCCGAGACCACGTAAGGTCGGCCGATGGCCGGCACCGAGCTCGGACATCTTACCCGAGCCCGAGCTCTAATCGATCGAATACGTGGCATTCTAGGTCCCACTCGAGCCCGAACTCGAATCGCCGATGCGTAGCCTTCCAGGTTCGAGTAGACCGCCCAGGGTAACGACCTCCTGGTGGCTCGGCGGGAGCGAGCTTGGTCGTTGGTGGCATCCGAGGTAATTTATGGAAATTACCCGACTTCCGACAGCCTAGCCCCGAGGTTCAAGTGGGAAAAGGTCTAAGGAAGGCCTTCCCCTTGGGCCTACCGTTCTACGAGCATGTCGGTTCTGCCGCGGCGGACAACTGCCGCGACCAACGAGCTATTAACCTTCTCCGGGAACGAGCATGTTGGTTCTGCCGCGGTGGACAACTGCCGCGACCAACGAGCTATTAACCTTCTCCGGGAACGAGCTTGTTCCCACTGCCGCGCTTGAGCGAGCAGTGAGCCCTCTCAACGGTTCCTTCTCCGGAAGCCTGAATCGTCCTTCCTGGGAACCGTCTTTTACTCGCAGACGGTTTCGATTCTGGCGCCCACGTGTCGCTTTCGGATGGCGAACGCCTCAACTGCCCTCTGTGCCTCTAGGGCTTCCTCGACCATAACGGCGGGAAGTCCTTTCGCTTTCCCATTTCCTGGAGGAGTTTTTAAACACTCGAAGAGAAAGCCCTTAGACTTACTTGGCCGCTTTTGCGATCGCTGCGTCTCATACCCCTCTCGCTTGGCGCTCATCCTTCTCCTTGATCATCTTTTCCACCCTCATGGCGAGGTTCGGCGCCAAAGAAGCTCGACAGCGCAGTGGAGATCCTCCAAAGAAAGCGAGGTACGCCGACGCCAAGACATGGAGAGTCCCCTGGCGCCGAGGAGAGCCCACAATGAGGAGGGTGAGATTGTCTCCACCGAGCTCTACGCCATGAACGGGCTCCGGACGCCCGAAAGTGAGTTCGTCGAGGCCGTACTCGCCTCCTGCGAGTGCGAGATCGTTCACCTCCACCCCAACTCCATTCTCATCATGGCCATCTTCACCCATCTCTGCGAAGGGTTCGTGGGCGTCGAGCCCACTCCCAGTCTCTTCTTCCACTTCTACACCCTTTCTCGCACCTAAGACGCCTTGCAGCCTGGCCGCTCTACTTCCGCCTGCGACCTACCCGACCATACGAGTACCCGAGCTTCACGCTCAAGGACTCGGTGTCGGGTTGGGCCGACTCTTGTTTCTATTTGAGGAAAGCAGAGGCGGCACGCTTTCCTACTCGGCGTCGGAGGTCGCGCTGCCGAGACGCTTCGCCCGCTCGTGGAGCCCGAGGAGGAGAAGATCCTCATGACGATCAACGAGCTCACGTGCACTGGGCTGGCCGGCCGACGTTACCGGGACTACGCCAGGAACCGGATATCACCCCTTAGGAGGAGGGAGCATCCCTTCTTCAAGGTCGAGGTGGCAGGACATCATCCGGAGTCACGCTCAGTACGCTATCGCCCCGACCTTCTTTTCCGGAAAGCAGAGGATGCCCCTTCTCACGACCTCTCCTTCGGCCGTATGCAGCTCCGCCAGAGGATCGGGTGGATGCGAGGGTGTCCGAGATGTTCGGCACCCCTAAAGGCAAGGAAATCATTGAGGGCCGCCAGATCCTGAACAACGTCCTTAACCGGACCGAGGCGGTAAGTCTTTAATTCAGACTGCTTATTTTGTCCGGACAGGTTTTTCTGGGGGTCTTCCGACCTCATTCGAAGTTCTCTTTCTTTTCCTTTGGCAGGAGAAGGTTGCCCTCGAGGTCGCCGTGGCCCAACTGGGATCGCAGTTGGCGGGACAGGGTCGAAAGACCAAAGGACGGGCGGGTCGCAAGCGCCGCGCCCGATCTCCGTCGGCCACGCCCTCCCCGCCTAGGCGTACGCGCAGGCATCCCGGGCCGGACGACCGCTCACCCCGCCAGCACTTGGAGTATGCCGATCGGCAGGAGGTGAGCGAACTTAGATTGTGGATGGATGAGTACACTGAGACAATCCCGAAGCCGATGGCTCGTTATGCGCCCAAATTGTCGCGGGCGAAGAAGGAGGCCGCAGCCGTGGCCGGTCCAGCGCGGAAGGTCGAACTGGAGGGCCAGATCGCGGCCCTTCAGGCGGAGCTCGCGCGGGTGAGCTCGAGCTCGGCCCCCGAGGACCGCGAGGAGGAGAAGGACGAGCTGGACCCCGCCCCCTTGGTCCCGAGGTCCCGCAGGTCGTCTGCTACGCCTCAACCGCGCCCAACGCCGACCATCTCCGAGGTCGGCTTGGGGGAGGCCGACCCTTCGGTCGCCAGGGCCGACAAGGCGCGCGAGGACATGGCCGCCCTCCTGGACCGCGCCCGGGCTCAGCTAGCGGACGCCGAGCGAGGTCAGTCTTCTACTCCCCTCTTGTTTGTCTCTTTCCCCTCCGGCACCACACTAACCCCACATCGTCTATAGTGGGTGTGGCGGCTGGTGCGGAGTTATGGGATTTCAAAGCGATGGCTGACGATATTCTTGACCTCGTGCTAGAGAGGGAGCTCGCCTAGGCTGCCGAGGCCGTCATGGGCGACGAGGCCGATGTGGGAGCTGGGGCCGCGGAGGCCCAGTCTCCACGGGCCGTTGGTGGCGACGACGTCGAGGTGGGGGAGCCCGCTGCCGCGGAGCCCCGGGACCCGGAGGTCGTGTCTCCCGAAGAGGAGGCACGGAGGAAGATCGCGGCCGCCGATGCCCGAGCCGCGATGGAGGGCATCCCCCACATCATAGTCGTGGAGTCTGATGGTGATGAGCAAAGCCGAAACTTTCCGCGAGGATTCTTCGGCGCCACGACATCATCACCGCGACTCTCCAGAGATCGCCGAGGTCTCCCCGGCTCACGACGCCACGCTGGTCCCAGCCACGCCGGCCGTCGAGGACCCTAATCTCGGGCGGGAGCTCGTCCGACGAGGAAGAGCCGGCTACCCCGCCGGTTGGGGAGACGAGCCCGGCCATCGTAGGTGAGCCGGGGCAGCTTCCAGCGAAGGGGATCTCACGGCCACCGAGGCTGCTCGATCAAGACCAACCTCCCCGCCGACCCGGCCCCCCAGCTGACCCGCGTTCGGGGACGCTGCTGCAGCCCAAGGGCCGGGTGCCGACCCGGTGTCCCCGGTTGCTCCCGTGGCCGTAGACGCCGAAGGGGTGGAGCCCCCGGGCGCAACTTCTGCCCGGGAGGAAGAAGAGCAGGAGGTGATCCTCGCTCTTGAGGCCGTCCCTCTCCAGGAGGCGGAGGTCGCCCCCCAGGGCAAAGCTCCTTCGCCCTCAGGGGACGGGGGAGCTCGGGCTCAAGCCTCCGCGCCCGATCAAGGAGAAGGGATCGAGGCGGGAGATCCCTTGCCCGTCCAGGGGGAACAGGACGAGACGGAGGACCCCGCCGAGATGTTCCAGCAGGGGCTGGAGGCTCGGCTTTGTTGGGTAAGTACTCGACTCATGTGTTTTTATCAAAAACTCGATCACGACCTGAAATACCTTGTCGCGCAGTGCCGGAGTCCACCATGAAGGACTTCCATGCCCCACCGTGCCGCCGTGAAGTTGTCGCTAAGCACCAAGCCGAGCAGACGCCAAGATCGCGGAGCTCGAGCGCCGGGTTGCCGAGCCGACATCTTCTCGAGGCCGAGATCCGGCGGAAGGTGGAGGAGTCCGCACGAGCTCCAGGAGCGTCTCGACCGGAGCGAGCAGGCAAGGTCGGGCCTTGAAGCCACGGTGGCGACCTTGCGCGACGCCGCCCGAAGCGCCGAAAGGACAATCGACCAGCAACGGGAGGAGTCCAGGCGACTTCGACAAGCGGCAAGCGAAGGTCGGGAAGCTCGCCGGCGGGTGCTCGACCTTGAGTCCGAGCTTGACTCGGTGCGGGACGAGCTCGTCGCTCTGCAGGACGAGAAGCGTGCCGGGCTCCTGTAATTTTCTTTTTCCTGTCTTTACCTGTAAAAAACTTAAGGGGAAAACCGCCCAGTTGAACATAGAAAGAGCGTTTATCTATCTCTAAACGTTTTTTGTTGTTTTGTCCGAGATGATAACGATTTGTTTGGTGTCGTGGTTCCTTGTTCGGCTTACTTCGGCCTTACGCGACTTAGCAGTCAATCGTACTAGGGAGTAGCTACCTCGCGTGAGAGCTGCACGAGGTCGTGGCCACTTGGTACCCCTATAGCCCCCCGCCGCCAACGGAGGTCGTGGGCGTAGACTGCGAGCACGACCTCGTTGGCGGAGTAGAGTTCTGCGGGGACCGTGTGGCTCTTAGGGTACGGTGCGTCGATGCCGCCCACCGGCCGACTTGAGCTCGGAACCGTTCAGAAGGGTGTCCTGTGCGAATCTTTGCTTGCGGCGGAGGTCTACCGCGAAAAAGATGGTCGTCTTACGAGGAAGGAAGCCCTTGAGGTCGAGCTCTTGTCGTACGGTGTTTTGCCCCGACGACCGACCTGCCCCTGACACTTTGTCTGGGTCGAGCTTAATCGTAGAATTTTTTGCGGAGGTAAAGGAGAAAGAGAGAGAGAAAGAACGAGAAGACGAGGTGACAAAATTTATTAAAAAGGTAGGCGAGTGTGGTTAGACATGGAACTTACGCAGTTGGTCGATGTTCCAAGTGCTGGCAAGTTCTCGACCATCTTCCATCGCGAGACGGACAGCCCCGGGCGTCTTTGTAGAGACGGCGTGTAAGGACCTTCCCATCTCGGCGTTAGCTTGTTGGCTTTTGACAGGTCTTGGACCCGTCGCAGAACGAGATCGCCGACGTGCAAGGTCCTTGGTCGTAACGATTTAGCGGCGTGCCTGCGGAGAGCTTGCAGGTAGACCGCGGATCGCGAGACCCGTTCACGAGTTGCCTCGCGAGGTCGAGGTCGAAGGCGCCGCTTCGCTGCGTCGATGCTATCGGCTAGGTTCACCCTTGGGGATCCTAGGACAACTTCGGCGGTAGGACGGCTTCCGCGCCATATACTGGTGAAAGGGGTCTCACCGTAGCTCGGCTCGTCAGGTGCGGACCGACCGGAGGGACGGAGGTAGCTCATCCACCCAGGCTCGACCATGCCGTCGAGGCTCTTAAAGACTCTCTTCTTGATTCCTTGGACGATCTGCCTGTTCGCGCTCGGCGCCCCATTGCTCGTGGGTGGGCCACGGATGCGAAGCATATCTTGGTCCCGACCTCCTCGCAATAAGCCTGAAACACCTCGCTTGTGAACTGAGTGCCGTTGTCGGTAATGAGGCGACTTAACGCCAAAGCGGGTTACTACATTATTGCGGAAGAACCTTTTAGCCGCTTTGTGCCGAGATGGTTGATATAGGCTCGGCCTCGATCCATTTAGTGAAGGTGTCGATTACGACGAGTGTATTTACAACCCCTCCTTCCCCTAGGAAATGGACCGAGTATGTCGATGCCCCAAACCGAGAACGGCCAGGTTAGCGGCATGGTCTACAGTGCGTATGCCGGCTGGTGGACCTTCCGAGCATGGAACTTGCAAGATCGGCAGGAGGTTACCATGGAGCGCGCGTCGGCGAGCCGTTGGCGAGAGTAACCTAATCGGAAGGCTTTGCTCACCAAGGTCCTCGGCGACGAGTGAGCTCCACACATTCCGTCGTGGATATCCTCGAGGAGATATTTGCCTTCCTCTTGGGTGATGCATTTGGAGAGGACTCCAAGTGCACCTTTGATATAAGAGTCCTTCGACCAATTTGTAGGCCGAGGAGCGTCTTATGAGCCGGGATTTCTCGGCTTCCTCCTCGCAAAGGTCCCGTGAGCGAGATACTTGGATGAATGGCGTCATCCAACTCGCGTCTGCTCGAGGAAGGAGACGGTACCACCCGTCTCGGTTGCCTCCTCCTTGGTGGGTATGGAGGGCTTGTAAAGGTGCTCGACGAGCACCCCGCCGAGAAGCGGGAAGGTGGCGGAACCGACCTTCGATAGATGGTCGGCCAGGGCATTGTCCTTCCCGGGAATGTCTGATTACCTCGAAGTTTCAAGTACTTCTCCATCTTCCTTACTTCAGCCAGGTAAAGCGCCATTGAGTCATCGGAACACCGATACTCCTTGTTAACCTGGTTGACGACCACCGCGAGTCGCCTTCGCGATTAGTCGTTGGACTCGGCGCTTTGCATGCCCGGCCCGGCTAGCGTACCTTCAGATTCGCCGCATTGTTTGTTGCGCCGAAATGTAGTTGGAGGGCGTCTTGGATCCGCTCCCCGAGGGGATTCGAGGACCACTCCACCCGAGCAATCGTGAAGCTCGGGATCCGTCGGCGCATGACCCAAATGACCGTGCTCGACCGTTGGGTTCGGGCTCGGGCGGGCGGGGTTTGTCCATTCGGCCAGAAGTCCGCTAGAACCTGAGACTTGATCGCGGTTACGCCGAGAATTCGATCTCGACCGCGAGCTCCATGGCCCATTTCGCGATTCGTCCGCTTGCCTCGATTCCCGAGAATTTCTAAGCGGGAAGTTGGTCGGGACTTGGATTTTGTGGGCCTGGAAGTAGTGTCTTAACTTCTTCGAGGCCACGAGGAGCATAAAGGAGCTTACGGACCTCGGGTAACGCTCCTTTGGTCCGTGCAAGACTTCGCCGACGTAGTAGATCGGGCGCCGCACCCGCCCCGTTTCTACCGTTATGGCGGCGCTTACCGCTGGGGTGTGGCGGCCGTAGAGTAAGAGAACCTCTCCGATCTCGGCGTGGTCAAGACCGGGGCCTTGACAAATATAGCTTTAATTCTTTGAAGGAGCGATCCGCTTCCTCTGTCCCGCGAAACCGTCGTGCTTCCGAGCGCCTTGAAGAAAGGCAGCCGCGTTCCCTGAGCCGCGAGATGAAGCGACTTAGGGCCGCCATCCTTCCGGTCAGGGATTGCACCTCCCGCGTACAAGCGGGTGGCCGCATGTTCTCGATGGCCTCTATCTTCTCAGGGTTGGCTCCGATTCCTTGCGGACCGATCATGTAGCCGAGTACTTTGCCAGCCTTGACCCCGAACACACATTTTTCAGGGTTCAACTTTATTCGATGTTTATTGAGGTTATGGAAAGTCTCCTCTAGATCGGATACATGGTCCGAGGCCTTCTTGCTCTTGACGACTATGTCGTCTACATACACTTCCAGGTTCCGACCTATTTGGTCCGAGAAGGTTTTCTGCATGAGGCGCTGGAAGGTCGCTCGGCGTTCCTTAGACCGAAGGACATGGTCGTGTAGCGAGAATGTGCCAAACGGCGTGATGAAGGAAGTTTTCCTCGTCGTCGGGCGATATGCCGATCTGGTGATAGCCTGAGTAGGCGCCCAGCGCTCATCGCCTCGGAGCCGGCCGTTGCGTCGACCAACCGGGTCTATCCGAGGTAGCGGAAATTGTCCTTCGCACGCGGCATTCAGCCCCGTGTGATCGACACACATCGCCACTTGCCCCCTTTTTCATCACGATAACCGGGTTGGCCAACCAATCGAATGGTCGACCTCCCGTATGAAACCGGCTTTGAGGAGCTTGTCCAGTTTCCTCTCGATGATGGCTTGCTTCTCCGGGAGAAGCGCTGAGCTTCGCCGCAAAGCTTTTGTCGAGCCGAATCGCTAGCTCAGGCTCGACGACCTCCTTGGGACTCGGGCATGTCGGACGGTTCCCGAGCGAACGTGTCCGCACTTCTCCGAGGAAGGTCACGAGCTCGAGTTCCTATTTAGGGTCCAGGAAGCCCCCACGTGTACGACCTTGCTTGGCTCGGCGTCGCCGCACAAAGGATGGCCTTAGTTTCTCCTCCGCCCGAGGGTAGCCCTGGCCGGAACTCCTCGGCTCTTGGTCGGTCCGCGCTGGGTAGCTGCCCGACCATGTCTAGAAAGCCTTCTCGTCGCAGCCTTAGGGCCGCCGGGCTTCCTTTGGCCGTGATCACGCCCGCGGGCGGGGACCTTCAAGCATTGGTACCGTGATGAGTGGCGACCATGAATTTGGCGGCGCCGGCCGCCCAGGATGGCGTTAAGCCGACTCGAAGTCGACTACTTGAGCGTGATCAGCCCGTTCGGAAGTTGCTCGGATTGCCGAACGTTATCGGGCAGGACGATCTGGCCGAGCGGCCCGACCGACGTTCCGCACTATTCCGTAGAACGGACCACCAAGCTTTTGATCTTGGAGCGAGGATTTGCATCTCGTCAAGACCTTGGCGGATATCAGTCCAGGGAGCTCCGCAATCCATAAGGACCCGACCTACCGCGGTGTTGCAGGTCGTTGGGTTAACGACCACCGGAAGCCTTTGGGGTTTTGTCAACCCTGAAGCGATCGTCCTTGGAGAAGTTAATCGGCAGCTCGGACCACTTGAGCTGCTGGACAGGAGGCTTCCCCTGAGTGACACGAAGCACCTCGCGGGCGGCCTCCTTTAGCTCCCGACGTGACCCATAGGCGGCGGAGCCCCCGAATATCACGGCGATGTGATTTCTCGGCTCCTGGTACTCCATGTCCGTGTCTTCCTCCTCGGCGGGCTTCTTGCCCTTGACGTCTCCTTTACGCTCACGGGAGCGTAGGCATGGGACCCTTGCCGGCCAGAGAATTGCTCCAGGCGGGAGGCCCATGTCCTGCAATTCCGCAGGTCGTGCCCGTGTGCCTGGTGGAGCGGGCAAAAATAGGCGCTAGCCCGTCCGCGTTGGTCACCGCGGTCTTGGTCGTCCCGGTTTTGCTCGCGGCTCATTGAGCCGGCCGGCCTTTCCTTCGCGGCCCCTCCTTTATACGATTGCGAGGTTGGCCGTTGTCGTTCGATGGCCGCCACCATGTGGGAGACGGAGGGTTTTTCTTTTTTGATTTTTTCTCGATCGAGCTCACGCTCTTTCGCTTGACGCCCTTCGAGCCCGGCCGAGGGCAGCTTTCCTCGCCCAACAGCCTTCTTCCATTGGGCGGCCTCGTCCGCGTTGGCATAACGGTCAGCCATGCGAATGTACCGTTGGTCGTGATGTCCGGTGAATTTCGAGGTCCCGAGTGAAGCGTCGTCTCGGACTCCGAACTTGAAAGCCCTGACGACCGCCTCATCCGAGATGCTTGGGATGGAATTGCGCACTTGCATGAAGCGCCGGCTGACCCAGCAGGCGCGAGTCTCGCCCTCCGTCATGTCAGGCGCTCAAGGTCGCGCTCCTTCCCGGCGGACGTAGCGACTCGAAGTTAGCTCGGAGAGTGCCGCTCACCGGGCCCAGGACCGGATCGAAGTTTTCCTTCGGTTGAATAGCCACGCCCGAGCCGCCCGCCCAGGATCAGGCGTAGTTAGCCATGACCCTTTCATCACCCCGCGGCTAGAATGGCCGTGGTGTAGATCGAGAGAAACTCGTCGGGGTTACGAGTCCCGTCGAATCTCTCGATGTGACCCGCTTGAACCTTGTCGGCCAGGTCACACGTCGTAGCGACGCGTTAACGCCCCGCACCAAAACGGATCGTCGGACGGTCACCACGAGCGCGCGGCCGGGCGATCCCCACCACCGAGCCCGAGGTTAGTGGGCCCAGCGAGAGAATATCTCCTACGCTGTAGGATGGAGAGTGGCCCGAAGAGGAATGTTCGGCCGGTTACGCCCGTGGCTCGCATTCCGCTGGTCCCGAGGAGCCCCCGGAATTGCTCCGGTGCCCTCCCCGAGCCCGGCGCGCCGCGCCGGTCACTCTGAGTGCGCGGCGTGAGTCGCTCGGGGTGGAGGCGCTGACGCCCGGCGGCGGCGTTCCCAGAATTGCTCTGGCGTCCCTTTCTCGGGAGGCTTCCGCCGCTTTATGTCTGGGGCGATTTCCTCGAGGTCGTCACACGGCCGCGCCCATGGCTTCTAGGTCAACTCGCTCAGAAACTCTCGAGGTTGCGTACCACCGTGGCCAGGGCTTGAAGGCGTTCCTCGCTCGGAACGCGGGGTGACGAGCTTCGTCGCCGTCGCACGGCTCCGAGTCCCGTCTGGCGTGGAAATTCTCACGGACTTCGCCCGGTCTTATCGGTCGAGCCACCTCGGACTTGCCGGCGTAAGCTGGCGGGTCCGATTCAGATGCCTGCAGGTGCTCCTTGGCCGCCTCGTAGCGGTCAAGACGCGCTTCGGCCGGGGATTTGCTCCCGACATTTCGATCCTCCTCCGCAACGAAGACGTTACGGGATTGGACGGATCGCGAGGGGGACATCACGGTGTCTCCCCGTGAAGCGGTCCCCTGGTCGAGCTCGAAAAGGTCCAGGATGTCCGGACCATCGTGAAGCTCCGTCATACTCGCCGTCCGAGAGAGGCGTCGAGCCGAGCGAAAGAATCGCTCGGCGCGGCGGTTTCGCGAGAAGCTCGAACCGTCGTGATTCCCAAGGCCGGCGACGTTAGCGGCCCCATTGTCGAAGAACTGCTTGTCTTCTTCCTCAATTCCGGGGGCGCCGAGGCCCTGGCGATCTTGGGAATTTGTCATCCTCCGGGATTCCTCACGAAAGGGAAAGTCGGTCCCCACGGACGGCGCCAGCTGTCGACGATTGGGGAGCAGGCCCCCGCCGAGCTTACTTGTTGGTGGAGGGACCAACTGTGACCCCTTCTCACGTGAGGGATTACTCAAATGGATGACTCACTGGACTTCAACGAGCGTGGACACAGCAGTTTACCCTGGTTCGGGCCTCTCAAGAAAGAGATAATAGCCCTACTCCAGCTAGTGTATATTCTTGCAATGTATCTGAGCGTATGTCTCTTGTCTTACAGCCCGTCTGTCTGTGTTGTCTGTGTGTCCCTCATGATGGGGACGCTTTTTATAGCTTACAAAGGATCGAACTCCATGACCCCACTACCCGCACGTTTGGACCTCGTCCAAACGTGGCAACTGGTGGATCCTATCTTTCCGCCACGCTCCCACGGGAAACGTAACGGGCTAACGGAAGTTACGCTCGGGTGGTTATTCTCACCGACCCCGAGACCACGTAAGGTCGGCCGATGGCCGGCACCGAGCTCGGACATCTTACCCGAGCCCGAGCTCGGAATCGACTGGAATACGTGGCATTCTAGGTCCCACCCGAGCCCGAACTTCGAATCGCCGGAATGCGTAGCCTTCCAGGTTCTGAGTAGACCGCCCAGGGTAACGACCTCCTGGTGGCTCGGGCGGGAGCGAGCTTGGTCGTTGGTGGCATCCGAGGTAATTTATGGAAATTACCCGACCCCCCGACAGATATCTACTACCGTTAATGCCACCGAAATTACATGCAACTTAAATGCATGTGGCCGGCCCGAGATGATCATAACCTTTTATTGAACTTCCCCAAGATAGCCCATACCCGGTAGGTTCGAGGACCCACAGTTCACAGGACCCACTGGCCAAGGCAGGAGACGTGATATGATAATGTGCAGGTACCTACCGTTGTGAGAATTAGCAAACGACAGCATCCTGCTCGATGCTACCCATTTCCGTCCCACTCCGGGTGCTACACGATCCATTCAAAACCACGAGAATGGGAGCTACTTCCTGTAGGTATTCTAAGGGGAGGAACAATGTACTGAGCTGTGTTGGGAAACAGTTCAACTGAACTGATCGGTCCCAACTTGTGGATGAGCAGAACTTAAGTTATTTACTTTGCTCAAGGGGGTTTATCCTTAATTGCCAAAGATCAAGCCATTATAACCACCATCCTGGTACCAACTGTACCAACCACCAAACAAACCATGGCTTCCGTCATCGCTCGGGGTAGAACTAACATTCACCTCGTGGGTAGCCCAACACTGCCCCCTTGACCGTAGCAACACTTGAAAGACATTGAGCCAGAGGCTCGCCAGTTTTAAAAGACTAAGAGTGAAACACTAATTAATAACTACGGAAACTCATAAAGTATAATATAAGGCTATGCAATGTTAATACTACTCAATAAGAAAGGATGGCTAAACAATTGATTGGTGTTAACTAAACATCACGCTATTCTAAATTATTCTCTTAGTATTTAAAGTATGAATAAAATAATGCATTAACAAGTAATTACTACTATGTTATTGACAAAATGGGTTCACTATGTTCAAGGGATACGGCTTGCCTTGCAGGGCTGAGGGATCGTCTGGGTTGTAGAAGCTGAAGTCTTGATTGGCTCTAGACTGGTCCTGCTCCTGGTACTGCTCTTGCTCCGGGTACGGCTCGACGGTTGGATCTAGCGCAAAGAACGAAAATCGATAAATAAACAACAAAAGAAAAACACGAAAAGAAAAACGGAAACGAAATTCGGAACGAGGGTCGGAGAAGAGTCGGAGGGCATTTCAGTCATTTTGAAAATTCCAGAGACTTTATTTGGCAGAACGGAGGTTGTTTTTGGACTCAGTGGCTCGAACGGATCAAGAATATGTATTTTGGGGATTTTTTTGGGCTTTTCGGGAATTTTAGAATTTTCTGGAATTTTCGGATTATTTAAATCCGAAAGAAAAAAAAGTTGAACAATGTTGGGCTGCACCGAGGCACGGCCTAGCTGCCCGAGCGGCCCACGGGTGCGCGCGCACGTGGGGGGGGGATTGGCAAGTGGGGCGGGGTGGTGGGGTGGTTGACGAGTGGGCTCGGGGTGAGGCGGTCGCTGCTGGGTGGGACGGGGTTTATACCCGTCGGGGAGAAGAGAGGTGGCTGGGGCGGCCGGAGCCGGTGGCGGCGCGGCGAACGGCAGAGACAGGCGGCGCGCGGCGCGCAGGCGGCGAGTGAGGCGCGGAGACAGGGGAGGAGGCGGTGGGTCAGCAAGCACGCCGAAAGGGGGAACAGGCCGGAAAATAGCCCAAAAAGCAAAAGAGGCCTAAAATTCAAATCCAAATCCAAACAAAACCAAATAAACTTTAAACAAATTTATTTTGAATTTTGGGGGTCATTTCAATGTGTGCGCGTAATCATTTCTGTATACTCTTATATGGAAGCCGTCTGGATTTTCATCTACCGATACTTTCTGAAGAAAACTTTTCCATACGATGGAGCTATATACAAGGTGCTAATCCAGTTCAATCGTCCAAGAACTACTACCCCTCTGATTTGCTTGTCTGACCAGCACGGCGCATGAGAAGGCGCACCCCGAACTCGGGCTCAATGATCAGCCGGAACGCCGGCGAATGCCGGTACTCCGGCGAGAGCGCAAACTCAAACCGCGCGAGGACCACGGAGACGAGCGCCTTCACCTCGACGAGCGCGAGGTTCTGGCCGAGGCAGGTGCGCGCGCCGAGGCCGAACGGCATGAACGCCTGCGGGTGCCTGCACGCCGCCGACACGCCGTGCCGGAACCGCCCCGGGTCGAACTGGCCAGCACCCGGGCCCCAGACGGCCCCGTCGTGGTGCATGGCGGAGATGGGCACGAAGAGGTGCGTCCCCTTGGGCGCGTACAGCCGCCCCAGCCGCATGTCGCGGAACGCCTCCCGCACCACGAACGACGACGGCGGGAACAGCCGCAGCGTCTCCTGGACCACCATGTTCAACTGATCAAACAAGACAACACAACCAAATATCAGTATCAAGTGATCATCAAACAGTTGGCACAATGCATTTGCACACTGCAAAATTCATCAGCACGTACTGTTTTCATCTTGCCGATCATCTCGAAGTCCGGCGCGGCGCCGGCGCAGACCTCGAGGACCTCAGCCCGCGCCCGGTCCTGCCACTCCTGGTGCGAGGCGAGCAGCATGAGGCACCAGGTGGCGGTGACCGCGCTCGTCTCGTGCCCGGCGAAGTAGATGTTCTTGCAGTTGTCCACGATGAAGTCGTCCGAGTACGAGCAGCGCTTGTCATTGTCATCGCCGTCTTTGCCGCTCCCGATGATGGAGCCCAGGAAGTCCATCCCTGGCTTGGCATCTCCGCAGGCCGACCCCCTCGACGCCCTGCGCTCCCTGACCACCTGCAGGATCAGCGACCGGATGTCGTGCGTCAGCTTCCATATCTTCCGGTTCTGCTCGGTCGGCATATACCTATTCATGCACGCACGCACATACTCTGGTTAAAAACCTAATAAAACGTACGAAATGCATCTAATTGTTCTTCCACACGGACGTGCGCGTGGACTGAAGTTTCGCCTCCTACCTCAAGGAAGGGATGGAGAAGACGTTGCTAGGCTCCGACATGAACCCCGAGAGCGCCCTGAGCTTGAGGAAGATCTCTTTGCCCCTGGAGTAGTCGCTCCCGAAGCACGCCTTGGAGATGACATCGAAGGAGAAACTCCTGACTCCGTCGTCGACGTCGATCGCCGCGACGCCGCCGTGCTCGTCGACCGCGTTCTCCCACGAGCTCAGCAGGGGCCCGGCCGCGTCCACCATCAAGTCCACCATGCCCTGCACTCCCCAGCGTCCGCAGTCAGGCTCACTGCCGCGTTCGATCGATATCACGCTCTTGTGGCACAGTTCACCACCGTGGGCGCGTGCGTGCGTCCGTACCTTTACCCTGTCCATGTAGAACTGGGGCGCGATGACCCTGCGCTGGTGCGCCCAGCTGGTGCCGTTGGACTTGAGGACGCCGCGGCCGAAGAGCGGCTCCTGGCCCTTCTGCTGGTACGCGGGCTTGCCGAGATCCAGCGACACGCATCTCGCCATCTCCCGGATCAGCCCGGGCTCCGTCACGTACAGCGCCGGCCGGTGCCGCAGCCAGTACAGGTACGTCCCGCCTGCGTGCGCCGCGCGTGAACAGAAAGCATCAGAACTCACGGCCGCCCGTCATTCCTGTGGCTCCCCGGCTGGAAGCATGAAGAAGAAACAGTAGCGACTTTTTTTTTAAAAAAAAAAGTGAGACCCACCTTACAAAATTCGGGTCAGACGTCGCGCACACACTCGAAGAATCCACCTACGTTGAATATTGATAAAGAAAGCTATGGAGAGAGATAAGGGTTTCCTAGCTAGATAGCTACCTTATCATCGCCCTTATTTCCTCCTTCAATTTTGGCACGAATTACTCGAGTAGTTAGTCAAAATACTCTTAAAATTTTTTGAAAGCACTCCCTCTTCTGATCACCATGCATGTTTGTTTCTAGTTTCCTAGAATCGAAGAAATAAGAATTTTTCTACCTCTGCTTGATCTCACACCTTGAGACGGCACTTGGAACACTCCAGGTCCGGATGCACCACCAAGATTTGCGACTTTCGACTAGAGGTGGGCACTTGGCCGGGCTCTTTTGGGCCGGTCCGAATCAAGACTGGATATAAAGTCCGACACGCAACTGTAGTATGGGCCGTGCCGGGCTTGAGAACTGGGCATGATGGGCGGCACGACCCGGCACGATCGTTTGGATCGGGTCCGTGCCGGCACGGCACGAACGGGCACGAAATCACGGATTAAGACCTAAAAGTTGGCAGATATTGTTGATTCAGGGCATCTTCAAGCATTACATTTATGTTTGATATTTTGTTGATGTGATTAGTCTCTTATGTAATTAAAATAGGTAGTTTAGTAGTAGTGATGTGTTTTATTTCTTTGCTCGTCACAATAGTGAAAAATGGGTCGGGTCTAGGCCGGCACGGCACGAAGCGCAAATGGGCCGGGCCTAGGCTTGCCAAAGGCGAATCAGGCCGACACGGTGGGCACGATGGGCCGTCGTGGCACAGCACGGCGACCCGAAGCACGATAGACCCGGACCAGACCGGCACGGCACGACACGGCACCCACCTCCACTTTCGACCAGGAGACCTGTTTACCATCACTGTAAGTTTGTAACTAACTAGCTAGACGGGGGAACCCACCGAAAAGGGGAAATACGAACGTCTGCCGAAGAGTTTTACACTCGATTTCCATATTCAGGGGTGCGGCCGGTTATATATGTGGTCGCTGTCGTACATGGCATAGGAGATCTGAGATTCTGAGCTGCTCGACGGGAATGGGGAAAGTGATGGTCCGAAGCTGATGGATTTATTAGGATGCATACACCTCTATGATCCAGACATAGGGGACGTACGTAGAACTGAGCATGCAAACAGAATTACAGATGGAAGCATGACCAGGCAAGCAGGCACCGATTCAGAATATATTTATTCATCGGTAGTGAGACGGAGGCGGCAGGCCAAGATATACATATTTTTTCTTTATACGTACCCGATCGGCTGAAAACGCTAGAGGACACAGATATACGTGCAACGAGACAACGAGTTGCCTTTCGTTTCTGTCGCCGTCTACGTACGTACACAGGATTTCCGTATTTCTGATGGTATACAAAAATAAATGGAGGTACATACGACGTACGATGAGTTAACTATTCAACGGCTTCATGGTGCAGGACCGGAGTTTTCATCACCTGGCCTGTCCTAAAATTTGTTCCTGTTACACTCCTAGACGTTGGCTGGTTAAATTTTGACAAGCCGAGCTCTTTAGCCTTGTAACCACTATTAATTGGTTGATATTATTAATAAACTTTTGGAAAACATGAGAGATAATTGATAATCACTTTGTATACTCGATGAATACTTATATAATTTATCAACAGTAGCATAGTCTAGTGGTGTGGCATATTTTCTCTCTGACTGATGACGAGCTCCATTTCCACCAACCATATGTTCTGTGGGTTGCACCAAATCAGATGAAAAGGCCCAGAGTAGTAGAACGCGTGCGTGCACTACAGGAGAAACATCTTGTAGAGGTGTTTTTATTGCATAGTAAAGACATATTTTTTATATCTTTGTGTGCCTGCAGAGGTTTTTTTATTGCACAATAGAGACATTTTTTTATGTCTTTATATGATTTTTAAGACATCTTTTAAAATGCCACAATAGTGCCTTTACGTACATTGTTGCTACGTCTGAAGAGACACTTTATATTCTAAAAATATGTTGAAACCAATCTTCGAACTCGAGACCCTGTAGATAAACAAGTAGCCCGACTAACAATCTTATCCTCACATCACAACTTGTTTATAATTTTATTGTAATTCTTATAAGTAGTACACAATATGTCTCAAACATATAAAAGAATATTTTTAAAGAATAAAAAATACCTAAATAACGTCTCTACAACATAATGTCTATTTAAGAAGTGCCTACAAAATATCTCTACACATTTTTTGTTTTGAGAATTTAAAAATACCTCAAAAATGTATCTATGATCCGTTTTCTATCTTGTTGATGAAAACTATATTAAAATAGCGTCTCTTTATTTAAGGCACATTTTAAAATACCAAAGAAAAATATCTTTACAATATATTATATCAAAGCAAATAAAAAAAATACTATAGAAAAGTGCGTTTTTGTTGTTACCGTAAGTTTTCCTCCAGTTGTCGAAGTAGGGGAAGATGTCCTTGCAGTAGTCGCCGAAGCCGCCCTCCTCCCGCTGGGGCGCCCGGCGATCACCGGCCGCCGCCGCCCGCATCTCGGAGAGGTTCCCCGACAGGAACGACGGTGGCGGGCCGTCCACGCCTTGCCGCCGGAATATCTCGGCGACGCGCCGCACCCTCAGCCATGCAGCGACGCAGAGACAGGCTACGAGGGTGCAAGACCCCACGATGACGAGAGCGAGCAGAAGGTGGCTCTCCATGGTATACTTGTCTAGCCTAGTTATCTCAAATATTCACCTAGCTTCCCCCCTGCGTGTGTGCGCGGGTGTGTACCTCTATATATAGGCAAAGGGTGTTCTCCTTGGATACTTGTCGCACACTGTTGTTATCTTTGAGGCTGCAGCTATCTAGCTTGTCAATCGATTTTCTCTGTATGGTGCGGTATTTTCCTTATCAGGGTCGAGATAGTCGTCTCTTCTAGGGCAAAGTAGAGCAAAAAGGTAGGCAGTAACATGCAGAATTGAGGAGGCGGCCAGCCGTACGATCCTGAACACGGTCGGCCACATGCATGCATGCATGCCCCCCAACTCGTATGGAAATTTATGTACGATTTAAACCGGGGTCGCACGCACTTACGTACATAAGCGGATGGCGGGCTCGAAATGAAACGTAAAAAAAGATTTGCCTGTATTTGCATGGAGGAGTAAATCAGTAGTGAATTGATCTATCGATCCAGCGCCAACGTGGGCGTAGCATAGAGCCAGCACATAGCCATAGACACAGCGAAGCCACGCATCGATCGACTGGGGGCATGGGAGAGCCACGTGCGGAGGTCGGCGAGATCGTAGGTGCTGGGATGGGCCCACAGTGCCGAGCACGACACGTGCGTACGACCATAGGCCCGTGGGCGCAATTCGGGGTCAGCCATGCCATGAGCCATCAGCCTAGACCCAACCTAATCTGTGGGTGCATCAGCGCACCGAGCTCCCGCCCGTTAAACCGGTCAGTCTCTCTAAATCGCCCGGAAACTTCACAAGTAGCCAACCCATACTGTCGTGTAATTTGCACTTTAGCCTTTGCTTAAACGACCTGGGTACCATACCGGTCGGACTTACCCACCGGCCGGCTGATTGAGCACTGTCTATCCCGTGTTCATCGTGGGAACCTGCGGGGTCGACAAGCTACGTACGTACGTTTGTCCATGCACCAACTAAGATCTCATCTGCTCCGTGCGGCTTTTACTTTTCTTCTCGACTGCCGGTCGGTCGGTCGGTCGATCGATCGATCTGTCTCCAAGCCAACCAAGCTGGTCATGGAAATTAAGCGAGCGAGCCCGTGGATGGAGCGGACGAGAGGCCTTGATTGGAGGATCGCCTAGGACCAGCTGGAGCGTGTGCGCGTGCAGTACCGGGCAGCCATGTGTGCCAACGTGCGCGTTGCAAATGCGTGCTGCACTGCTGCTGCGGAGGCCGGCCGGCCATGAAAACTTGCTGTTTGCCGACCACATGCGCCTGCTGTCCATCGCCAACCATGCATCGATGGGAGCTCCTCCGTCTCTCTCTCTCTCTCTCATGCACGGCTGTAAAACTAGATCGATCGTGCTGCTGGGATGTTGGAGACTGGGAATCTTTCACGCATGCATGGTACATGAACCTTAGAGAGAAGATGCTTGCCGCGCTTTCGCTTTTCGTATGTAATACTCTCACTACTACATATAATAATATCGTAGATGATTCGGAATTATCATCGTAGACGGTTTTCTGAACCATCTGTGATCATGTGCCAGTGATATAACAGCATATCACAGACGGTTTGATCACTGTCTGTAATATAAACAACACAGACAGTTCTAGTTAGAAACCGTCTGTGATACTACAATATCATAGACGGTTTCTAACTAAAACTATATGTGATCCTTTTTTTTCTCTACACCCATCAACCGAACTTCTATCATTAGTATATGTTGTTCGAAATTTTCATCTGTTTAGATATTTCTAGAACGACATTTATAAGGCACAACCAGTTATGAATTTTGTAATTGAATATCTAAATATCACAGATGTATCAAAGCAACAGCTTATCTGATCAGGATCGTCTTAAAATATGAACATTTGTAGCGCTTCCATCTCCTTTTTATAATGTTGATGGTTTCTAAGGCAAAATCCATTTCATTTCATAGTTTGTCCTTAACGCTGTCAGCTCTGATTTATCGTTTCCACTTCATCTTCATCCCCGAACAAGAATACCATAGGCAGCTTAGCTTCTTGAATTATAAAGTTGATTAACCCATCGTATAGAGTTGATTAAGTTATCGTATGGAGTCTATTTCATGAATTAATCAATTATATACGTTGAATTAATCAACTATATACGATGACTTAATCAACTACATACTTTGAGTTAATAAATTTTATAATTCAAGAAGCAAGGCTGCTTATGGTATTCTCATTCGGGAATGAGGATAAAGGGATACCGATAAATCAGTCTATGACACCTTTTAGGATGAACTATAGAATGAAATGGATTTTACCTCAGAATCCATCAACATTATAATAAGAAGGGAGATGAAAGCGCTACAAATGTTCATATTTTAAGATGATCCTGATTAGACAAGCTATTATCTCGATGCATCCCCTTGGTGCCATTGTTGATATTCTTGGCTCTTGTGTGAGTTTTGGAGAGGTGGTTTGCATGTGTTGCATCCCTTGAAGTTGATTTTTGAGATAACAGTGAGACTAATTGCATCTGTTGCAATTAGAGTGAGGATTGATGCCTCATTGTGTATGTGTTGCACTTAAGGTGGATCCTAGTGCATATTTGGTACTTAGGAGTCACAGGAAGCGCATGTGTTGCGCTTGGTGAAGCTCGAGCAGAGTGCTCGGCTTATTACTCTTGGAGGTTACCGCCTCCTAAGCGGTGTAGGGGCGTCATGCGTGGGAGCTCTCAAGTTTTGTGAGAAGCCCCGGCAAAGTTTGTGAAGGTTGGAGCTCAGCCTACCCGAAGGGGTGAAAAGCTACCACGAGTGGATTCAAGGCGGGTGCTCAAGTGTGGAGCTGGTTCAAAGTGAGTTGGATTTTGCCTCAACGTGGACTAAGGGAGACCGGCAAGTCTTCGAACACCACGGGAAAAAGTATCGTATTCTTGTCTCTTTACATTCAAGCATTTACATTATTGCATACTTATCAATTGTTTGATTGTATCTAGAATTGCGAACATGCAGTGTAACCCCCGCTGCGCCAATTAACGGAGACCGCTACTTAAATTTTATTTTATTTTGATCTTGTCTGGGACTGGATAATTCCTGTTCGGTCAACAACACGGTCAACGAACCTCCAGCTCAAGCTCGAGTCAGGAGCCCCTGACCACCTCCTTGGTCGGGCGCTCCCGCTTGACCTCGAGCTGGAGAGCTAGGGGCTGGCTCTCGTCTGAGGGGTCAAGCTCGGGCGGATTTCAATCAGATGCCCTCGTTGTCAGATCCGCAATATTAGGAGTTAAGCCAGACATGGGCGAGGATCACGGAACAGTTACGATCCGACTTTAGTGCACACGAAGCCACTTCCCCGGGGATTCCTCCCGGCTGTCATGAGTAATGGGAAGAAAAGGTTAAAAGCCTCCCTGAGGCAAAGACATTAGACACAGAAACACTAAAGCATAGCCTCGAGGGCTTCCCTTGTACCAAAAACAGAGTAGATTCCATCGCCTCTGGGCAAGACTAGACTAGAGCTATTACCCTGCAGGGGGTTCGAATCAGTATAATTCTTGGTGTCTCCTTTTCCCTTTCCTACTAGCGATCATCTTCTGTGAGCAAAGTCACTTTTGGGTTCCACATCGACATCAACCCCTCTACACATCTGCGGTCAGGCGATCCCGATCGTCGACAGATCTCTATTTTGATTTCAATACTGTTATGCCTATGCTGTTTCTACTATCAAATCTATTGGGTTACCTGGCATGTGACGAATTGAATGGTGATGCTCGTGATAAAGGTTTTGTGTTGGTGAAGTTGATGCAGAGGCACTGCCTTGTGCTTCTCCTTGCTCCTTTGGACCCTTTGGTTCGCCTGGTACTCGGTGATGCTTTTGGCTTGGTTACTTGGGTGTGCTCCTATAGTGAAGCTTCTTGCTTCAGGTGGTTTGCTATGGTGTGTTTTTATGCTGGTTGTTTGGTGCTTGTGAGCTTGGATGACTGGCTTGCTTTAAAACCCATGCACTGAAATTGGCTTTGGCTAGGGATGCCTCAGCAATGAGCTGTCATTGAGGCATAGTGATTCATGCTCATCTCTTTCTACTGTGAGCTTTTACCTTTTACTGAGAGCCATTTTCTTTTCTACCGCGTGACATTTTTAATATATGTGCATCTACGGATAATTACAGGTTTGTTAATTGCCGAATGATGATATCCAAATTCGTGAGGTGCCAATTTGGCCTCGGACAGATCTAGTATATCAGTGCACGACTAGAATGTGGATTTGACTGCAATTCTAATTCTCAATTTACTTAATTAATTTAATTGTGTTGACTCTATTCAGACTCTTATATGCATTAACTTGAATATGCAGGTCTACAATTTGAGGATCGAGGAAGCACTAGAATTTGTGAATGATAAACTTGTAATTTAATTTTTATTTTTGGAGATGTAACTATTCATTGATGTAGTTTGATATTGAGATGTAATTAAATTTTTGAATGATACAATTTATTTCGTTGTACTCAATTTGTAATAATTAGTTTATAATATTAAATATTTGCTTATTAATTTCATTTAATCACACGATTGTTTTTACTTTAATGTCTCATTTGCAATTAATTATTTATGAAATTCACGATCTAAAATGTGATCCATTATTGACTTTAGCAATTTATTTTATTATATTCAACCTGTGATAATTGAACTATGTAATTCAACTTTATCAGTAAATTTTAATTAAGCATGTTACGTTAATTTAATTAACTCTTATGCATACTTAATTACTAGGGTTATTTCACAGTGCTACAACCAGAGCTGTCAAAGTAACAGGATAGCAAGTTCAACAATGATCAAGAGAAGATTAAAGACATATTGTACGTAGCGAACTAGCTCAATGACAGTAAACAATAATATGTAGCAATAATAGGAAGTAGGACTAATGATTCAAGGCCTGATTTACATATTCAATTGTTTAATTCATCATTGATCCAATTAACATCATAGAGCAATAAAAGGCAGCAATTAAGTAAGAGTAATATGAGATATACTCATAAACGAACAAGAGCTCGGCACAATGGAACTCAGGTCAACCAAACCTTAGATCTCAATGTACTTGAATCAAATGCAAGCACACATATTTTCTTGAGAACCACTTAATTGCAGAACACAAAAGAAACGAAAAAATAGATTCATTAGCAAATAAGTATAGTGACTAATCTTTTGCAATCTATTAGTAACAGGCTAACAGCGCATGCTTTAGGATTGTGTAAATTTCAGTGTGTGAAGTATGGAAGCACTTCACAAAAGATAATCTCTTTAACTGAATCCAAGTAATTGACGACAATGAATAATAGATTTTTAGATTTTATTGAGGCAAATGAATAAGGTATTCAAATTAGTGAGATAATGTCATACATACTTATTTAGTTCCAACTGCCATAATGTAACAACTACCATCATCTAAATCCAACTAATTATAATCATTTTTTATATTCAGGAATTAGGACAAATAAACAAAATAGTGAATGAGCACATAAACAAGAAAATGACACCATATCCTATAGCAGCATAGACCACTAAATATACAAAGCAAATCTTAAGAGTCATAACCTAACTTGTACATTACCATTAAAATAAATGAGAAAGAAGGGAAATAGTTCATGCTTCATTATATTACATAAAGTATGAATTTTGACAACACTGTAACATGTCCTATTTGCAGCTTATTGCGTTCAGATCATCTTGTGGAACAGAATACTATAAGGATTAATCCTTTATTCCATGCAGATTCAAATCCTCAACTGCATTATTTTTATGTTCCACATAAGTGCTTATATGGATTGTGTGAGCTAGAGTAGGGACCTAGAGGGTGTGGGTGGCGAACTCGACACTGATGGTGGACTTGGACTCGAGGCAGAACTCCTTGCAGTTGAAGCGGGAGAGGATATTGGACTTGCACGCTGACACATGAGTCGCCGATGAGCACAATGTTAAAGAGGTAGTTGTACTCGTTGTTGTCTACATGGTGCACCATGGCAGACCGATGTTGCCACAGATCCTACACCCCCACAAGCTGAAGGGAGGAAGGATATGGAAGGTATCTAAGGAGGAGGTCACCGGGGAGGAGGTCGTCCAGGAGGAGGATGCCAGGGGGCTATGGTTTGGGGGTGAGGCGAAACGCGCTGGGAGGTAAGGTCTGTCCAATGAACCTCTATTGGTATGTTTATATAATGGTCTAATTTATATCATAGACTATTCGTAGTTAGAACCATCTGTGATGGATAGATATCATAGACGATTTTAAACTAAAACCGTTTGTGATAGTTACAGGACTTATCACTGACAGTTTTATAATAAAATCATCTATGATATTGTTGTATATCACCGACCGTTTATGAAAGGTATTGTATGTGATTTTGTCACTGATGGTTTCTCTATAGAGCTATCAGTGATGTTTCTCATCACAGACGATTTTTTAAAACCGTCTATAATGAGACGTCTAATATAAATCTTTAGTAATCTGCTACACCTTACAACACGCATGTGGTCTCAAGATCAAATGCCAATTAAGATTTCGACGCTGAATCTCGTGGTGTCTGACAATAAGGTGTAATGGGTACCTGGATGGTTCCGCATTGGCTTATTTGAGTTAGAGAAATGGTGGCCCTGGCCCCTGTATTTGAACGACAGAGGTTTGAAGAAAATACAACTTGAGAAATGTAATTGAAGTATGAATTTTGATGGAAGTAAATTATTGACTATAATAAATTATTGAAATTCTTAGAAACATCACTTATATTCTTACTCATTAGTTACTCTTTCTCGAAAATGTAAGCATGCACGTATACCTTTATTTAATTTTAAGAAATACGTGATTATATGTACGGCAAATTAACTTGCTGATCGAATTCAAATTGCTAGTATTATTTTATTTTTATTCTAAATTTCAATTGTTTTTTAGAATTTGTATGCAAATTCAAATACGAAAGATAGACGGTGGCATCCTAAGAAGTCCTCAAATGTTACCTTTTATATTTGAGCTAGAGAAGCGATTGATGGCATCCTGAAAATTATTCTTCTAGCCATTGTGTTGTTTGTGCTAAGCTTTTGGGAACCAAACTTGCGAGTTGGGGGGACCTTCTAGATTGTTTCGCTGCACAAAGGGACCATTTAGCACTTTAAGAGCTGAAATGCTTCCTTAGCTTTAAGAACGGATCCCTTGTCAAGTAGATGCTCTCCTGTAGCCAATTGGACCTGAATGGTCCAATACAGGGGAAAAAAAGAGCTCCTTTACAATACACTAAATTGAATATAAACCGTTCATTCTTTTTGATCCAATGGATCATATTAATTAGAGTTTACTTATACTTCATCTGATATTTCAGTAGTAGAAACATCCTTAACAAATCAACGGTTATATCTGATTTCTACTGTACATTATATACTATCAATATAATGCATCATCGTAAAATTCCTGGAAAAAAAAAATGCTTGTGGGCCGAAGTAGTTGCTGGTCTGAGTTTGGAAGTTGGAGACCCTAGCACACGGGAAAGATATGACGTAACAAACAAACGGACGACCACAAACTCTAGTTACTTTCACAAAGCAAACAGAAGCTTTAACTGGCCCGGTTGCATTTGTATGCTACTCTGTTATTCATAGGATGCACATACTTCGGCCTTAAAAGTTCCTTGACGCCTTAAAGTATCAACATTCAACAGTAAGAAGCATTTTCACGGGATCATAGCTCCTTGACGCCTTAAAGTTTGTGTTCCCGACTTGCCAATGAGACATAATGACGGCATTTTACTAGAAACAACCAAGCAGTATGCAGTTACATAAAGCTAAGTTTTGCCCTTTTGTGCTTCGAACGTTGTTTAACGATCATAGAGGGTATGGATGACCAATTTGTTAGCGTAGTTATCTTTACCCACCTAACGGGTAACTAGCGTAAAACTTAACCTCTAACCAATGATTGAGCTGCCACGCCGCTTGGACTACATTGTCGCCATGTCATACACATATTGCCAGTTTCCACGTCGCAGGAGGCCAAGAATTAAAAACACAGGATGGAATTTCTTCCGAAAGTGTTAAGTCCCCAAGTTCGAAAAGTGCTGGGACATCCGGAGTATCCGGATCTACATCCGGAGTGTCCGGATCCAACCCGGAATGTCCGAATAGATTGTCCGGAGTATCCGGATTGGGCTGACCGAGCGCCCCAACCCGGAGTGTCCGGACTGAATGTCCGGAGTGTCCGGGTTGACTGTACCGAAGACCCCAACCCGGAGTCTCCGGGTTGAGCGTCCGGAGAGTCCGGATGGTGCGGGATTTTGTATAAAAGTCCCGTTTCTTGATTTCCCCACCTCATTCTTCTCCCCACTTGGTTCCCCACCCGTGTGAGCTCGTTCCTCCACCCTAGCTCCTCTCCGGCGAGCTTCCACCGGCCGGTGACCCTCCCGTGGCTCCTCCCCGGCGGCTCCTCCATCCCCGGGAACTCCTCCTCAAGCCGGCATCCTCCATCCTCCACCCTAAGATTGCTTCTCCTCCATCTTCCTTGGAGGTAGGTCTCTCTCTTGGGAGTAGATTCGTGGGATTCTTGGGTTCTAGGGTCGTCAATGGTGGGAGTTAGAGCTTAGGTTTAGATTTGAAGTTTCGGAGTTGAATCTTGAGCTCTAGGGTTTTGGGTGTAGTGATCCTAGGGTTAGTGTGGGGCTTGGATTGATGAATGTGGGTGCTAGTGTGGTTGATCGGGTAGTAGTAGCGCCGATCCAAGGGTCGTTTGGAGTTGGTTAGTGGTTTCATGGGCTAGTGTCGTTCCTCGTGGAGTTGGGTTAGCTATAAGCTTCTTCGGCCTTGCCACGTGTAGGAAAGTCATGGATCGGGTCCCCGTGATGCCGTTGGACTTGGCGGCACCTCGATCCGTCGAGTTATTGGGTAAAGCTCGCCAGGTCCGGAGTGTCCGGACACCCGTCCGAGTGTCCGCTCTGCCGAGTATCCGGACGAATGGGCCGGAGAGTCCGGATTGTCCGAGAGTCCGGATCAAATACCCGATCGTCCGGTTAGGCCGGGTCTGGCCCAGCTTGAGTCGAGTTGTCCGGCTGGCGTTATTTCTTCGGGTTTTTCAGTTGTACTTCATTCATATGCATTGCATGCATTTTTATTATGCATTGTACTCGTGTAGAGAAACGATCCCATGGCGATCGACGTGGCCGTGGTTGAGGGAGTTGCCGACGGGCAAATCGCTGTCGATCCACCAGCAGAAGAACAAGGCAAGCACCTAAGCATCTTGAACCCTTATATGATTCTATTTTTGAGAATAAATTGCTAAATTGTGAGTTACGTTTTGCATTAGGAGTTAATTGTGGGATAGGACTAGATCCCATTTGCTGCACATACACCCATTGATAATTGTTAATCACTTCCTTGAAGCTAACACGGGTAATATAACTGAGTCAGCGCTTAGTCTTGCTTAGAGGTCGGGGTTCGGGCCAAGTGACGGAGGGTTCTGTCACTTGCGGTTGTTATTATTATACACACGCTACATTATGTTGGCTTGGGATTGGGAAAGGTTTTGAAAAGAAAATGAATTGTGGACCAAAGGGAGTTGGTTCATTTGGGTATGGAGACTCAAATGTGTAGCCCGTCTGAGTCGATTAAGGACCGATTCGATGGTTGCCCTTTGATTGAGCACACCCCGGTTGGTCGCATGCCCGATTATGGTACGGTAAGCCACTCTTTCTCTCATACGGAATCGATGGACCGTAACTTCCTGTGGTTGGACGTGGGTGAGGGCGAGGCTTAGGCCGACTCTCGAGCGCCAAGCCGGGCTTGGGGCTGCTCGAGGGGGTGCTAGGTTTTCGGGCCACAGGAGGACGCTTCAGCGATTGGGTATGATTGGGAGGGGGTTGACACTAGGCCCTTGTGGTAAGTGTCGTGCGATCAATGCTTCCCTGCAGGGTTAATTAAGCGATTCGAATTGCCGCTCTCGGATATGAGCAAGCTCTTTCATCGCACAGTCACGTAGTAAGAACTTGAACCGAGGTTCGCCGTCGAGCTTGAGCCTACATAAATTGGTGTTGAGATTAATTGTTGTGAATTAGTGATTGCAACTTCATTTTTAGAAGTAGGCGCTTTTACAACCAAGTAAATTGTGCATTGAGTAGGGAGGGAATTAATATAACAACGGTTAAGCTTTCTGCACTTTTACCTTCAGCCTGGTCTTTTGCTACATCCAAATGCATGTCCTTTGGAGTCGGTCATATATGGACCACGGGTAAGACTTGCAGTACCTTCCGTACTCGGGCTTACGCTTTGTGGTTTTGCGGTGAGGATCCAGAGGGTGTGAGTTCTGCCCCTCGCCTGTCGGTGGCCAAGGCGGGGCACCGAGTAGAGGCCGTTGCGTGTGCGCTCGGAGGTGTTCAGTGGCATGACACTTCCGGTGTTTTACTTTTGTTGTATAGGATAGTCGGCTTTACTTTTGTAAACTGTTGCACTTTTATTTCTGTATTGGAGCACAGCCGGCTCTTCGCTTCTGTTTGTTTGGTCGTCTTTGGGCTTCCGTGTGCCGTGTGTGTTTCTTTGTTTCCGCGTTTCGTGCGTCTCTGGTAGTGAGTTTGGGCCCGATGCCCCTTTGTGGGAACTGTTGTGATATGACTTGGGAACCGTATGTGGGGATCTGGCGAGTTTCGATCGCATACCGGGAATACCGGGTTGTTGTCAAGTCGTTGGACGTTCGTAGGGTGGTCTCCATTGGGCTTGGGTAATAGCATCGATCACCTCCGTGATTTGTTGCTAGGATCCAAATCCGACAGGAACAACCGATCATCCAACAACTCGAGGACGATCTGTGCGGCTCCTCTCACAAGTTGGTATCAGAGCAAGGCGCACAAAGACGGACCCCAACTCGACGACCCGTTAGGAGATAGCTTAGGATTGTCATATCGCATTAGATAGAAAGTCATACTTATCCCCGCCTTAGATTGTAGAGGTGAGAGTAAATTGCGTTGGAAGTCGTGCATGTCATCTCATCTCATGCCGTGCATGTGTCATGCTGCCTTGCATCGAGGTTGTGTTCTGGGTGTGGTAGACTTGTGGGACCCCAGTGCGGGGTGCTGCAGTCGAGTGTGGGAGTTAGTTCGGGGTTTTTCTGCATTTAGGGCTTGTCTTCCCCGTGTGGGTCCTAACTTTTGCCGCCTGACTCTGTTTGGTGACAGAATGCGGACCCGCGGGGCTTCCACTTCTGGGGGTGATGGAGGTGCGGAGCGACAGCAGCGAGAGGGTGCTATTCCGCCGCCTCCTCCCAATGTGCTGGATATTCTGCAGCGGACCGAGCAGCACCAGGAGACGACAAATCGGATCCTAGAAATGCTGGTCCAGGATCGGGTCCAGCAGGGTGGCCGCGGTGATGGGCGAGGTCGGCCCACCAGCTATCTCGACTTCCTGCACACGCAGCCACCGGTCTTCTCACGGGCTGCCGATCCGTTGGAGGCCGACGATTGGCTGCGCTCGATAGAGCAGAAGTTTGCTCTTATCGACTGTGGGGAGCTCCAGAAGGCCCACTTCGCGGCGCAGCAGCTCCAGGGCCCTGCCGGTGCTTGGTGGGCCAATTTGAGGGTGATGCAGCCTGCCGGGCACCAGTTTACCTGGGCTGAGTTCCGTGAGGCATTTCGGGCGTACCACATCCCGAAGGGCCTCATGGACATGAAGAAGCGTGATTTCTCACCCTCCGACAGCTCGGCAAGTCGGTGGTTGACTACTCGCAGGAGTTCAACTACCTGGCGCAGTACGCCCCAGAAGAGGTCGACACCGACCAGAAGAAGCAGGGTCGGTTTGTGAGTGGGCTGACAGCGAAGATGCAGGATAAGCTGTCCGTCTGCGACTTCGCCGACTACAATGACCTGGTGAGCCGCGCGATCACCGTTGAGCTCAAGATGCGGGCTCATCAGGAGGAGAAGAAGAGGAAGCGGGCGACGCCGTACTCAGCGGGCGGCAGCTCGCAGCGGGCTCGTGCGATCTCGTATCAGCCGCCGAGGCCGTCTGCTCCAGCGTCGTCTCAGTCGGTCGCGACAGCCCGGTCGTCGGTTGCTGCCGCTGCCGCCACGACCACCACTACCGCCACCGGCAGCAGAGCGGCGGGTTCCGGTCGGTCCGTGCTACAATTGCGGACGCGGCGGGCCACTTCATCCGGATCGCCCCTTCCAGCGTCGCTGCACCGCACCGGCGCTCCACGACCTTCGGCGCGACAAAGACCATCGCCACTACCTACGCCGAAGCCGAGGCAACCTTCGCCGACGCCGAGGCGTTCCCGAGGGCTCCGCCGCGCTAGCCGGGTACGTTCCTTGTTGAGGGGCGTGAGGCTAGAGTGTTGTTTGATTCGGGGGCTTCCCATTCTTTTATCCGCACGGGGTTTGCGGAGCAGCGTCAGATGAGGGTCAGTAGCAGTGTCACCTCTTTTCTGATTGAGGCACCGGGGTCGAAGATCACGGTTAGGCAGATGGTTCAGAAGGCAGTAGTTCAGATTCAGGGGATTCCGTTCACTGTTAGTTTGCTACTTCTAGATCTTCGGGGGATAGATGTCATCCTAGGGATGAGTTGGCTGACACGACAGCAGGCTGTTTTAGATTGCTGTAGTCGTACCCTGTCACTCCGAAATCCGAAGGGCGGCCGACTCACCCTACTTCTTAACGAGAACAAGGCCACCTTGTGTTCGCTAAATGGGACAGAAGTTGAAGAGCTGGACTCGATTCCTGTGGTGTCTGAGTTTCCCGATGTGTTCCCAGTGTAACTACCGGGTATGCCACCTAATCGGTATATCTAGTTTGTCGTTGAGCTTCACCAGGATCGCTCCAAAGGTCCAAGCGACCGCATCAATGCCACCCAATGAGCTGGCTGAGCTAAAGACCCAGCTGAAAGGATTGATGGACAAGGGGTTCATCCGACCGAGCTCCTCGCCTTGGGGCTGTTCGGCTCTATTTGTGACCAAGAAGGATGGTTCTCTACGCCTCTGCGTGGATTACCGTCCCTTGAATGCGGTTACTATCAAGAACAAGTACCCTCTGCCTCGGATTGATATCCTGTTCGATCAGCTTGCTGGTGCCCGAGTATTTTCCAAGATTGATCTGCGGCTCGGCTACCATCAGATTAAGATCCGAGCCGAGGACGTCCCGAAGACTGCTTTCTCCACCAGATACGGGCTCTACGAGTATACCGTGATGTCGTTCGGCCTGACGAACGCACCGGCGTATTTTATGTATCTGATGAACTCCATATTTATGGAAGAGCTGGATTCTTTTGTCGTCATCTTCATCGATGATATTTTGATATATTCAGCCAGCGAGGAAGAGCACGCCAGACACCTTCGCATTGTCCTCGGGCGACTCAGGGAGCATCGCCTGTATGCGAAGTTCAGCAAATGTGAGTTAGGGCCGAGGGAAGTGTCATTCTTGGGACACGCCCTTTACGGCGAGGCGTGGCGATTGACTCCGAGCAAGGTACAGGATGTACTCAAATGGGAGCACCCAAGATCACGGACATCCGCAGCTTTTCTTGGGTCGGTGGGTATTATCGCCGCTTTCATCCAAGACTTCTCAAGGATTGGCGGCCGATGACCGAGCCGCTTAAGAAGGGAGTTGAGTTCGGATGGTCGGATCGTGGGGCGCCTTCGACATCAAGCAACGTCGACTACAGCTCTGTCCTCACTCACCGGATATCCACAGGCCTTTTGATGTGTATTGCGATGCGTCGGGCATTGGGCTTGGTTGTGTGCTTATGCAAGAAGGCCGAGTCGTTGCCCTCGCATCTCGGCAGCTTGAAGCATCATGAGGAGCACTACCCCACCCACGATTTGGAGCTTGCGGCGATGGTGCATGCCTTGAAGATCTGGCGCCACTATCTCTTGGGGAACCAGTGCAATATCTATACTGACCATAAAAGTCTCAAGTACATCTTCACCCAAGCAGATCTGAACATGAGGCAGCGGAGATGGCTTGAGCTGATCAAAGATTACGACCTGAGGTGCATTACCACCGGGAAGGCGAATGTGGTAGCCGACGTTGAGTCGCAAAGCTCAATGCAACTGCCTTACTCTCCAGTCCCCGAGTGCTTCCCTCTGTGCCGAATTCCAGAGACTCGGCTTGGAGATGGGCGAGCAGGGATTCATAGCTAATCTCGAGTTGAGATCTACATTGCTCGATCAGATTCGAGAGGCGCAGACGAAGGATGAAGAAGTTTCCCAAATCCGGGATAAATTGAAATTGGGGCAAGCTGCTGAGTTTCGCCTAGATGATCAGGGAACCTTGTGGTTCGGAGACCGCATAGTTGTCCCTGATGACCAGGAGTTGAAGCGAAGGATTCTTGATGAGGCGCATAACTCCTTGCTTACCATTCACCCGGCAAAGCAACAAGATGTATCAAGACCTGGCGGCGATTTTGGTGGACTCGTATGAAGCGCCGGTCGCCGCTATGTGTCGGAGTGCGACGTCTGCAAGCGGGTGAAGGCCGAACACCTCAAGCCAGCCGGTACCCTTCAGCCTCTTCCTATTCCAGTTTGGAAGTGGGAGGATGTTGCCATGGATTTCATTACCGGCCTGCCGACCACTTCCTCAGGCCATGACTCGATTTGGGTAATCGTCGATCGACTGACGAAGTCTGCGCACTTCTTGGCCGTTTGCACCAAGTATCGAGTCAAGAAGTATGCGGACTTATATATCTCCCGGATCGTAAGTCTGCATGGAGTGCCCAAGCGGATAGTTTCGCATGAGGTTCTCGATTCACTTCTCAGTCGAGAAGCCTGCATGAGGCCTTGGGCACGAAACTGCTCTACAGTTCAGCATACCACCCTCAGACTGACGGTCAGACCGAGAGGGTAAATCAGATCCTCGAAGATATGTTGAGGGCTTGTGTCTTGTCCTACGGGAAGAAGTGGGAAGAGTGTCTCCCGTACGCCGAGTTTATGCAACAACAAACTACCAAACCAAAGATCAAGATGTCTCCATTCAAGCACTCTATGGTCGTAGGCGCCGGGCACCTTTGAACTGGTCCGAGAGTGGCGGCGTTCATTCCTCGGGCCTGAACTAGTCATGGAAGCAGAAGAAAAAGTGAGCACCATTCGGGAGAACCTGAGGGTAGCACAGTCGCGACAGAAGAGCTATGCCGACCGTCGTAGGAGACCCCTCTCCTTCGATATTGGCGACTTCGTCTATCTGAAGGTATCTCCTCTTCGAGGCACTCGTCGGTTTGGAATCAAAGGGAAACTGGCACCTCGATACATCGGACCGTTCCGAGTCCTTGAGAAGCGAAGTCGTTGCATATCGGCTAGAGCTTCCTCCGTCGCCGAGATGGTCCACAATGTCTTCCATATCTCCCAGTTGAAGAAGTGTCTCCATACTCCTTTCGAGTCACTTGAAGTGGATGACCTCGGGGTTGCGCCTGAACCGGATCTATCCTATCGAGAGCATCCAATTCGGGTTTTGGAAGAAGCGGAACGCAAGACTCGACGAAGAACTCTCAAGTTCTATAAAATTCAGTGGAGTAATCATACTGAGGATGAGGCTACTTGGGAGCCCGAAGATCGTTTAAAGACCGAGTACCCTGAATTCTTCGATGCCATGTAAGTGCGAGCGTACAATTCCCAAGGTTTAGAGCATGTCCGTTAGGGTCCTAACCCGTGTGTGCGTCCGTTCTGAATCTCGGGGCGAGATTCCTTTAAGGGGGGAGGGTTTGTCAAGTCCCCAAGTTCGAAAAGTGCTGGGACATCCGGAGTATCCGGATCTACATCCGGAGTGTCCGGATCCAACCCGGAATGTCCGAATAGATTGTCCGGAGTATCCGGATTGGGCTGACCGAGCGCCCCAACCCGGAGTGTCCGGACTGAATGTCCGGAGTGTCCGGGTTGACTGTACCGAAGACCCCAACCCGGAGTCTCCGGGTTGAGCGTCCGGAGAGTCCGGATGGTGCGGGATTTTGTATAAAAGTCCCGTTTCTTGATTTCCCCACCTCATTCTTCTCCCCACTTGGTTCCCCACCCGTGTGAGCTCGTTCCTCCACCCTAGCTCCTCTCCGTGAGCTTCCACCGGCCGGTGACCCTCCGTGGCTCCTCCCCGGCGACTCCTCCATCCCCGGGAACTCCTCCTCAAGCCGGCATCCTCCATCCTCCACCCGGCATTGCTTCTCCTCCATCTTCCTTGGAGGTAGGTCTCTCTCTTGGGAGTAGATTCGTGGGATTCTTGGGTTCTAGGGTCGTCAATGGTGGGAGTTAGAGCTTAGGTTTAGATTTGAAGTTTCGGAGTTGAATCTTGAGCTCTAGGGTTTTGGGTGTAGTGATCCTAGGGTTAGTGTGGGGCTTGGATTGATGAATGTGGGTGCTAGTGTGGTTGATCGGGTAGTAGTAGCGCCGATCCAAGGGTCGTTTGGAGTTGGTTAGTGGTTTCATGGGCTAGTGTCGTTCCTCGTGGAGTTGGGTTAGCTATAAGCTTCTTCGGCCTTGCCACGTGTAGGAAAGTCATGGATCGGGTCCCCGTGATGCCGTTGGACTTGGCGGCACCTCGATCCGTCGAGTTATTGGGTAAAGCTCGCCAGGTCGGAGTGTCCGACACCCCGTCCGAGTGTCCGCTCTGCCGGAGTATCCGGACCGAATGGGCCGAGAGTCCGGATTGTCCGGAGAGTCCGGATCAAATACCCTGACCGTCCGGTTAGGCCGGGTCCGTCCGGGGCTTGAGTCGAGTTGTCGGTTGCGTTATTTCTTGAGGTTTTTCAGTTGTACTTCATTCATATGCATTGCATGCATTTTTATTATGCATTGTACTCGTGTAGAGAAACGATCCATGGCGGCCAGCGTGGCCGTGGTTGAGGGAGTTGCCGAGGGGCAAATCGCTGTCGATCCACCAGCAGAAGAACAAGGCAAGCACCTAAGCATCTTGAACCCTTATATGATTCTATTTTTGAGAATAAATTGCTAAATTGTGAGTTACGTTTTGCATTAGGAGTTAATTGTGGGATAGGACTAGATCCCATTTGCTGCACATACACCCATTGATAATTGTTAATCACTTCCTTGAAGCTAACACGGGTAATATAACTGAGTCAGCGCTTAGTCTTGCTTAGAGGTCGGGGTTCGGGCCAAGTGACGGAGGGTTCTGTCACTTGCGGTTGTTATTATTATACACACGCTACATTATGTTGGCTTGGGATTGGGAAAGGTTTTGAAAAGAAAATGAATTGTGGACCGGGCGGGGAGTTGGTTCATTTGGGTATGGAGACTCAAATGTGTAGCCCGTCTGAGTCGATTAAGGACCGATTCGATGGTTGCCCTTTGATTGAGCACACCCCGGTTGGTCGCATGCCCGATTATGGTACGGTAAGCCACTCTTTCTCTCATACGGAATCGATGGACCGTAACTTCCTGTGGTTGGACGTGGCTGAGGGCGAGGCTTAGGCCGACTCTCGAGCGCCAAGCCGGGCTTGGGGCTGCTCGAGGGGGTGCTAGGTTTTCGGGCCACAGGAGGACGCTTCAGCGATTGGGTATGATTGGGAGGGGGTTGACACTAGGCCCTTGTGGTAAGTGTCGTGCGATCAATGCTTCCCTGCAGGGTTAATTAAGCGATTCGAATTGCCGCGCTCTCGGATATGAGCAAGCTCTTTCATCGCACAGTCACGTAGTAAGAACTTGAACCGAGGTTCGCCGTCGAGCTTGAGCCTACATAAATTGGTGTTGAGATTAATTGTTGTGAATTAATGATTGCAACTTCATTTTTAGAAGTAGGCGCTGTTACAACTGCTAAATTGTGCATTGAGTAGTTAGGTAATTAATATAACAAATGTTAAGCTTTCTGCACTTTTACCTTCAGCCTGGTCTTTTGCTACATCCAAATGCATGTCCTTTGGAGTCGGTCATATATGGACCACGGGTAAGACTTGCGAGTACCTTCCGTACTCAGGCTTCTGCTTTGTGGTTTTGCAGGTGAGGATCCAGAGGGGTGTGAGTTCTGCCCCTACTGCCTATCGGTGACCGGGCGGGGCACCGAGTAGAGGCCGTTGCGTGTGTGCGCTCGGAGGTGTTCAGGGCATGACACTTCCGGGGTGTTTTACTTTTGTTGTATAGGATAGTCGGCTTTACTTTTGTAAACTGTTGCACTTTTATTTACGTATTGGAGCACTCGGCTCTTCGCTTCTGTTTGTTTGGTCGTCTTTGGGCTTCCGTGTGCCGTGTGTGTTTCTTTGTTTCAGCGTTTCGTGCGTCTCTGGTAGTGAGTTTGGGCCCGATGCCCCTTTGTGGGAAGCTGTTGTGATATGACTTGGGAACCGGTATGTGGGGATCTGGGCGAGTTTCGGATCGCATCTGGGAATACGGGGTTGTTGTCAAGTCGTTGGACGTTCGTAGGGTGGTCTCCATTGGGCTTGGGTAATAGCATCAGGATCACCTCCGGTGATTTGTTGCTAGGATCCAAATCCGACGGGAACAACCGATCATCCAACAACTCGAGGACGATCTGGGCGGCTCCTCTCACAGAAAGGCCACCCAAACGAAGTGCCCCTTGAACGGCTCAGGTGCCACCTATGTCATACATACTGTAATAATTTAATTGCATGTCAAACAGGTACAACGTATCAGAAATTAAGCTGGCACGCGCAGTGCATTAGCACGGTGTTAGCTGCGCGTGAGAGTTGGTTGCGCGTAGATTCAGAGCTCGGTAGAAAGAGACCAAACCTGCACGTGACCACCTGTGGGCCTGTGACTCCGATCTTTCCTATGTCATACTAGCAACATAAGCGCGCTACGCTGCGCCGTTAGGAATACAATTGAATTGTTATAGTTAAAAAATAAAATAATTTAGGAGGCATGTTTGTTAGAAATGAGGAAAAGGATATCATAAGTGCTTAGAAAAAGTGTATATTTATATATATATATATATATATATACACACACACACACACATACATATTAGTTTGGGTAAGTAGGGGAAACGGAAAACGGTATAAAATTAAAGTACATGATGAATGGTAACGAAGATTATATTTCATAGATATGTTTCATAGGATAACTTATTGGTATCTATAAAAGATGTTTTTATGTGTCTGAGACTTTTTTTGGCAAGTAGTGAGTAGAGAATATAACTTTTAGTTTATATTAACAGATGTTGCGGATCACAGATATACGATTAAGAAATACCGTAGGTTAATTTACATTGATTGGTGACATGCAAAGCACAGCTAGATCTGTTGGTAATCGAACAGTTAGTAAGAGGATAGTATAGTTTAATTATATAGTGACCATGGTTTGATAGAGGATGGTTTGACGGCGTTGCGTCGGTCAGGTTGTACGCTAGCAAATCAGGGTACGTAATGGAAGCGAGGTGATCCACAATCCATATCCTGCATGTATAATAGGAAAATCTGTTAAGGAAGCTATATGCTTGTTTTAGCTCGAATGGAAGAATTGTGAATATGAGATACGGAAATGACCTGGAGTACTTTGCAGCATAGGTATTATTACGCTGTCATATATGGAGCCGTGCCCTGGCGTTTGCTATTGGGATGCAATCTTCAATGTGGGGCATGCAGTGGAGAAGGTCAAGAAGATCATGCGCCAGAAGCATACAAATAGATGGCAATAGGTAGGAAATCCTGTATTATTGGGCTGAGTGGCTGTAGCGTCATCTGCGCATAGACCTCATCTGTCTCTGCATCAGCCTGAAGAATGAAATATAGCAAAGCTAATGAGACACAAGGGTAAAACGATATTTGTTGGCTTTTAAACAGATGCGCTATATAGCTCCAGACTTACGTGCAAAGACACATTATGTAGTTGGCATATAAGCTGAGGAGGCATGTTAGGATAGTTGGGGATCTGGGACTTCATTTCCTTGTTTGTTGACGCAGCAACCTATGGTAGAAATTTATGTAAGTAACATCTCAAAAATCTTTAGTTCATACAGAACCATTTAAGATCTCACAATAGAATGTAACAGAAAATTCGCAATACTTACAGAACTGGTACTCAGAGAAATTCTGCAACATTTTAGCCTATTCTTTGTAGTAATCTGTAGTGAGAGGAAGAAGAATAACCTGCTCACTGTGGGCCTGAGGAAAATACAACACCCGACTACTGATCGCAGGCAATGAAACAAGAGGCCCGGCACAACCATGCCACAACTCAGAATTAAGGCACATCCGCTCTTCTGCGACTGAACTCAGAATTAAGGCACATCTGCTCTTCTGCGACTGAAAATGAAAAATCATTTCAGCAGGAGACATAACAAATAAGTTCATTTAACAACAGTAGCTCTAGCAAACATCGTATAAATGTATCCATTCCAAGTTCATACATAATTTATATATTCTATGAACAATATAATTTCTACATTTGTATAGGGGAGAAATGATTTTTGGCAAGAAAAATATGCACTAATATCATACACACGAGAGGTGTTTGTCGAGATGTAAATTAGCAGACTACAAATAATCAAAATTTCAAAAAACTGCATCGTGTGTATTATGACAATCACTAAAGAGTTCTGTTGTTAAAAGCAAAAACTCACTCAAATGAAGAATAAATTGACAGCTTGCCACATTGGATCAGTTTGGATCAGTTGATTGTTTACATAGAAATTTAAAGCAAGAGAAGCAAATAACCTAACTAACTTATCCTATGAACTTAAACTATCAATGGAAGAGGAGAGTATTAATGAGCAAAAATTCGGTACAAACCATCAACTGAAATGCCAAAATGAGATGATATACCTTCCGGCGATGCCGGCTGGTCCGGGAGACTGTCGCCGACTGACGCTGAGAGCTTCATTCTTCCCACCACCACTCGGCCAACAGGACAACCGATCTAGAACGCAACACAGGAGTGCACGCAATGGAAGAAAAAAGCAGCGAATTCGCATTAACATAAACATAAAGGCAAACTAACATCATCTTCTGTCAACAGAAAGAAAAGACATCAACCTACAAACAGGCAACACACTAAGATAATCGACAAGACGAAATAACAGGACCTTTTGTCACCACAAGAGAAGTACGATGGCCTGACAAAGACGATCTCCGAGATTGCAGGCCGTATCACCAAAAGCAGCCACGACGACCTACATCCAACAAGGAAAGCACAGGTGTTATAAAAGCAATGGCTCTACTGGAACAGGTATTGTAAAAGGGATGGGCGGGAACGAATCCCTTATCATGTGTGTATCCGAACTATAACTGGCAAAATATATAAACTTAACCATGGTGTTTGAAACAGAAACATAGATCCATCAAAAGGTAGGGAAAATGTTGCCCAATCTTTATTCGGGCATCACATGTTAACTTTCGCTAGTAGCTTCATCGGTGTGCTTATCTTTCTTCTCCAGCGGATTTTTTTCCCATTCGGTTTATTATGCAGGTTGCTCATGAATTGTGCATTGATTAAACCTAGTTATGCATTACATGAGTCAAAATGTCTCTTTTTTGTTAAAATCAGACAAGTAATAGCATTTTGGTTGACTAAGAATTACTTAGTGCACACATGCATTGTTTATCACATGTATTCATTGTCATGATTAACCAGAACAAAACATATATCAAAGTGCAGTAAAACAAACCTGCACAGTTAGAAAGGAAAGCAATGACTTTTATATGGTAAAGATCCTCGATAGCATACTGTACAGTTCAAGCAAGACATATATACTGGTGGTATACGAACACGATATATACCTATTATGTACAGCTGTACACCTTGTTCTTACAGACCTACGTATGCAGCTATATGAATATGTGTTTCTCATAATTTCTAATCATATATACCTCTGTTCTTTAGGAATAATCTTCAGAATTGTAGCGATGTTTTTATGAAATTTCAAATTAAGTACTATCACTTTTGTTCAACACCTAGCAAACTAAAAGATAGATCAAACATCATAGGGGCATTTGGATATTTGCCACTCTAGGAATTGAAAATTCGATGGCATGTTGAAAATCATGCCATTGAGTGGCATTTTTTACACATGCCATCGAATTTTCAGATTGAGGAGTGGCATATATCAGATTATTCCAACATCATAATGAAAGAATCTAAATGCAAACATGCCGATATAATTTAACCAAATCGTGCAGGCATACTCTCAGAATGTCAGGGAATAGCTGACAGAGCACAAGACACAAAACCTATACCCAATATGTAAGAATTAAAATGGTGTAAACATAAATGCATAACAAAATAATTGATACATTAAAAAGGAGCATAATTGACACGAGCAATGGTACGGAGGATCGATAAAAGAAACTGTTAAATGCTGAAATATAAATTAGTCGGTAAAAAAGGCAAATTATCATGATATTCACCAAAATCTACCCAATAACAGAGCCAAACGGTAATAATTTTTTTTTCAAGTAATACATACCAAGTACTTCAATTTATTAAGAACAAAATTTTTTATACCTGGGAAATGGTCCCAAGGCGATCAGGAGCTCCAACCTAAGTTTTGAAGGAAACAATATAAAAAACAAGCCTAGTTTGTTCCTATATCAATAAAACCCAAATAAGCTTTCTGTCAAATAATGCCATCGGTTGATATAGAAGAACCGTACTTGTAAGCTGTGCAAGGAAGGTTCTAACCTAGCTCAGTTAGGAAGCAGTAGCTACAGTTAGCTAACTAGTATCATTATGTCAGAATTCCTGCATCAATAAAATTCAAATTAGCTTTATGCCAAATAACGATAGATGGAACGAAGACGATGAATAAGACTATAAAGATCACTTCAGTAATGCAATTTTCAGTTGAGGAAAAAATCTCTAAAGCTGGAACAACAGATAGATGAAGAAGAATAAACACACAAAAAAACAGCATTCTGTTCTACACAAAGGGTAACACACACAGACCAAATGTCTGTACAAAAAGGTAAGATAGCTGGTTATAAAATTTTGGACAGAGGTCGAGCATCAACATGCGGCGTGTTTGAACACAACAGTCATTTGAATGGACATGATTTAAGAACAAATAAATATAACAATGAAACGAGGACCATATAATATAGGAAATTTGTTCCATTAATTTGAACCAGGCAAATCCGATGATGCGATTACATATCAGGTGCAGTCTAAGGGAAAAATCGGACAAAATTCATATAGACATATCGGGAGAGTTATATAGGAAGAAATAAAAGTGACAAAGAAATCTATTGATGCTAACATAACCTTTGATATGTCTGGTCCAAGAGCCCTCCGAACATCTCCAACACCAAGGCTCTTAGCAAAGAAACACTCCAATAGTAGTAGACCTAAAATGCAGAATGAACGAAGCTTATATAAATTTAATACGCATGATGAAAAATGATGCACCTTTCCAACTAAATTTGATATGGCTAACCTTGTGAATCAAAACGGCACATAGGTTTCTAGTACTCCTATGAGCAACTACTCCCAATGCGCTGCATTTTCCAAGCGTGTTATGTGCATTATCAAAATACAACATTCTCCTTTTGAATATAATAAAAAAGGTAACATCATGCCATATGACAAGGCCATAAATTGAATAATTTATTATGCACATGATTACGGATTTTGTATCTTTTATTTGGCATGCATTGTAACAAGATCATTTTGCACAGGATTGAAGAACACTGCACATAACATTCATTCTGTATTAGAAGCTATGAGTATTACCAGCAGTCAGCATAAGAGATTCCTCACCGTTATGTTTGGTATATCTGCAGCATACTCAGAAATTACGGATGAAATATTTCCATCAGCAGATTCTGAAACAGAAAATAGATAACATTAGCAGGCAAGAGAAGAATGCACTGGGAAACCTGAAAGGGGAAAAGGGATAACAAACGGCACTGTATTCTTCGAAGCTGTGGGAGACAACGTTGACCAGCACGGGGAGCTGTCGCCGCTGGATCCGAGAGATAGCCCAATCCCGTCTAGATCCGGCAACTTCAGTTGAAGCGGGAAGTGCATGCCGACATCCGGCATCCATGGTTGCGCGGTAGCACCCGAATCAGAGGCCGAACGATGCGAGAATAGACAAAGAAGCAAGAAAATCTGGCGGATTTTAGGAAGACGCTAACCTTCGAAGTGAACACCATCTCGGCAAAGCAGGAGTGAGACCGATGCGGGACAAAGATGGGAAGAGGCGGACGAGCGACCTCTGTCCGCGGCCGCCGAGGAACCTCCCTGCTATCCATCGAGGCTGGGCATCCCACGGCGAACGGGCGGAGAGCGCGAGCGGGCACGACCGGGGAGGCGAGGGCGAGGCCGGCAAAGCAGGGCGGGGGCAAGCAAAGCAGGGCGGGGGCAACGATCCACTCAACGGGAAGAGGCGGCGCCGCCGATGGAACTGAGGAGGGCAGGAATGGGGAAGAAGCACCGATGGAACCGAGGAGGGCAGAATGGGGAAGGAGCGGCCGCGTGGAGGACTTCGGACGAAGCAATCCCATGAACCTTCAAGAGCCGGGCCTCGACGGACGCGTGGGCGGATGGACGGAGACGGACTGAGAGGATGGACGGCTGGGCAACAGGAGGGGCTTCGACGCAAAAACGGAAAACGAAACGCGGGGGGCTTTCTCGCGCAAGCTGCCGACGTGGACCGCGTGAGAGCTTCGCATTTCCTTCCCTATAGGGAGAGTTAATATTAATATGAAGAAGATCACAACTTTTCCTCAGGGCGGGACGTGCTGACTCGCCAACAACCTGGCCGTCTTCGCGAAGGTTGTAGCGCACTCGATTCGCGTCCGCCTGGCTGGAAGAGAGACGATGCATGTGTTGTAAAACGAGTAGTTCACCCACGTCGAACACCGGCAATCAACGAGAACACGAGAACACAAGAACACAAGAACAAGAGACACAAGATATAGGGTGGAGCTCTCTCTTCTTTATTGATCAATGTGTGTAAATACAATGGGAGACACCCGGTATATATATAGCAGTCCCCTCAAGGAGAGTTCGGATTCGCCCACATATTAAGAGATAGACTCCTAACCGAATACGGTTAGGAGGTTATCTCATAACACTTCCCCTTGGGCGAATTCCGCGTAATGCATATGTCTCATTAAAAACTCCACTCAAAAACCCAGTGGGAAAAAAGAGATGGAGAAAAGAGTACATCACACTCGCTCTCTATGTTGCATTTGTTGCCTCATTAAAAACCTTTATGTGAGAAACATCAGGAAAACTCACAAAGGGGAAAAGAGTACAACTTATGATCTTCAGGATCATGCAAAGGGATTATGGTTTAGGGGTTTACTTCCCCTGAACTATGCAAATCTCTAAGCCGCCTCATTCCAATGCCATTAACATATCTTGGAAGGGGAATTTGGCAAGGATTTTGTGAATAAATCTGCTAGATTTTCACACGACTTAATTTGCATTATTTTTATCTCACCATTCTTCTGGAGTTTGTGGGGATAAAAGAACTTAGGAGCAATATGCTTCGTGATATTGCTCTTTACATAACCCAATTGCATTTGTGCAACACAAGCATCATTATCTTCATAGATAATAGTAGGGGAATTGATGGTATTCATACCATATAACTTCTGGACATGGTTGATTACCCGTCTTAGCCAAACATATTCCCGTGAGGCTTCCTTTATAATCTCTGAGTGACTGTACCACCACAGAGGAAAATAAAAATCCGTTCTGGGATTTCCTCATGAATGCACAGGAACATTATTCTTTCAGAGATCATATTTCCTTTTCAGGAGGAATCTACTTAGTCGATTGTACCACATCCTTATCGACTGTCTTTAATCCGTATTCAGTGACCCAAATACATATGCGGTCACTACAATCATCAACTGTATTGAAAAATTTAAGCTTACTGCCATCAATATTAAATTTCGGAACGTCATTCCACTCATTTCAGGAGAACAGATTTCATCGTAATCGATGATGGGTCTCTGCTAAAACCCTTGTGCTACAAGCCTCGCTTTATATCTCACCACCAGGATATTTTCATATCTCTTCAGGATGAAAAATCCATTTGATCCTACAGGAAATATTTCAGGAAATGTTCATCAATAGGACCAAGAACTTTCCTCTCATTAAGCGGCGCTACCTCAATTGCTTTTTCAGGTGAACCTAGATGAGCGCTTACGGCACTCTGCCATGGACTTTGGTTACGGATCCAGATTTTAGCAATTTTTAGAGGCAAAATATGTCGACAATTGTAGTCTTTCTTCATATATAATTCTCTGCATCACTCCGAGGATGTCTTTTTATCAATTTCTTCCGACTTCTCGTGATTTCCCACAACGATGAAGTGCAGGTGTTCGACTTCCCAGCGTTGGATTGTGCGCACAAATATCTGCTGAGGTTATATCTTCGTGATATATCACTTGAGGATGTTACCATCTTCTAGATGGCTCACTTCAGGGATTTTCCCAACATCAGGTTGAGCTTCTTCCACTATCATTTGTAGTGTTCTCATTTATTTGGTTCTCCTTTTCTGCGGACGTCTCCGCGGAATTGAGTCCCGTGCACCTGGAGGCCTCCCCCTCATTTTATCATGAGGGTTAAGAGTGGGTTCAATATCCTTCTAGGATATTTTCACTCTTTCAGTGCATATCTGCAGTATATGAGATCTTTCCACTACCTTATGATCAGTGAAGGCATTTGGCAGATTATTAGCTTATTTGTTGCAGATTTATTACTTTCCGAACTTCAAGTTCGGTCTCTTTAGTGCGTGGATCTAAGGACTCGGCATTCTTTAATTTGGTACTTATCTTCCCTAATGCCGAAATATGTCCTTAGTACAATCATCGCATCAACCATGTCTGCACCCTCAACTTCTGGTGAGGTCCCATGGTGGTACGCCGTGGTGGAGAGATTGGCATGTATACAACACTGCCAAAATTTTTGCAGATGGGAAATACTTAATTCTCTTCCATGCACTATCTGCAACGGGGAAATTCCATTATATACAGTTGATTTGAGTTGAATTAATATCGCAGTGTGCGACCTTTGCGTGGCCCCAACAACTGGTGGGTAGCCTACTATTCTGCAAAGTGGTCAAGCAATAAATTTTATTCCCTTAATAATGACTCTGCAAGGTCATTCTAATATGTGGACATTAGGTATATATCACTTCGAAATTTCTCCAGGAAATTCAGTGATTCTTATATAAGTTAAAGGATCTTAACCATAAGTTTTCCTATAGCACAGCAGGGCATAAGAAATCTTCAGGTCTAGGAAAAGTCTTTATGCTAGCACAGCAGGGCATAAGAAATCTTCAGGTCTAGGAAAAGTCTTTATGCTATGGCCAGCAGAATTACTAATTATTTTCTCAAAATATTCAACTCAAGATTACCCAGTCAATCTACAAGATCTTTAAATATTTCTGGGTTTTTATCGCAATACCAACTTCAGGTTGCATAGTATAACAATCAAACAGGAATAGCACAAAATATTCTGGAAAACACTTTATTTAATTATCACTGATAATTGCTCAACAGGAGCATAGACCAAATGTTCATGCAGGAACATAATTATTCAAACTGATGAGGCTCTTAAGGAGGCTCAACTAATGAAAATACGACATATAGCAAAAGGGGTGTAGGGAGACTATTCCAGATCTCCATACAAGTCATGTTCCATCTCCTGGGAAACATTGGTATCTTTCTGGAGCTCCATAAGCTCAGTGCCGAGGAGGTCATCCTCATCCATGGGCGAGTCACCATATCCGAGAAGGCTTTCCTTGAACTCGGTTGTAGGGTTAGTGACATTGTTTTCTTTCTTTACACCGTCTTGCTCAACATCTGGTAGAGCGGTGTAGTGTGCCTCAACCTTCTTTTCTTGATTCTTCTGGAATCTCCCAGTGGATTTCATGTAAAGTTCTGCCAAATGCTTTGGGGTGCGACAATTGCGTGACCAGTGGCCAACGCAACCACACCTAAAGCATGTTTGAGAGTCGGGTGCTTTATTGGTTGGACCTTGCTTCTGGAAGGTTCCTGTACCCTTTCCCTTACCTTTCCATTGGGATTTGCCTTTTCCCTTTTGGTTTCTGTCATTTTTCCATTCATTCCCCTCGTACATTTGGCCTTTTCAGCGGCCATGGCTACTACTAGCCTGCTGAGCGGTAGCATGTGCTTCAGACACTGCTTGACTTCCATTAGTATTTGCATGATGATTCTTCATCAGGAGTTCATCATGTTTTTCTGCTTCTAGCAGAACACTAATAAGCTCAGAGTACTTCTTGTACTTTGCATGGCCATCTTGTTGTAGTATCATCATGTTGGGGTGGAAAGTGCACAAAGTTTTGTCGATCTTCTCAGCTTCAGTAACTTTCTGGTTACAAAAAGTCAATTTAGCGACCAGTTTGTGCATTGCAGAATTATAAGCTGCCACAGATTTGAAATCCTGAAAGCGTAGGAGGGTCCATTCGCGTTGTGCTTCTGGCAACAACACGGATCTTTGCTGGTTGTAGCGTTCCTTCAGGGAATTCCACAATACCAGCGGGTCCTCCTCCATCAAGTATTCGGCCTTCAGGTCCGAATGAAGATGGTGTCTCAGGAAATGTAAAGCGGCGCATTTTGCGGGTTCAGGCACTTCGATTGCACCGGCTTCAGGCCGAACAATAGCAGCTCCAAGTCCTCTAGCTGTTAGGTTGATTTTGGCATCCATTGCCCAAGTGAGGTAATTGCTGCCATCCAGGGCAAGCACAGCAAATTCCCTATTTGCAATGTCAGACATATCCTGTATGCAAGCAATACGAGATTTTACTACAGGTAAAATATTATATTGCATGCATCTTCATTTAATTAATAAAGTTTTGGTCTATATCTATTCAGTAGATAATTATCACTCTTTTTCCAGAATTTCCTTAGCAATTAGCCATTTTCTGTTAATTATGTAATTCCAACATAAATTAAACATGGCATAAGTCTAATTTCAACTCATGTAATTCTTATTGGTTGGAAGCAAAAACGAGTAATGAATATCTCCGTCAATTTGACTCATGGCCAGGTCAACATGCCCCTAGGGCTCACATGAGGGAGGGAGCACTTCCCGTTTCCGGGCGCCAATTAAATAACCAAGCCTCATGTGTGTTTTCCTAGACACCAATTGTCTCATATCTGTTTATTCATTACCGAAATCAAATTCCAACCACACAGGTTCTCATAAACTGTTGTATGAGAAATTCTAGAATTTTCCTAGCACTTTTCATAACTCATGCTAATTTTCAAGCAATTTTCAGAATTACTTTTCAATAGAAAAATTGAATTCCAGCAAATATCAACATGACATAATGCTAAGGAAATAAACCAGATCCAAAGCAAGAACAAGATGCTCTGATAATTGTCTAGCAAATTTTCACAATTTTCTGTTAATATTTAAGCAATTTTCAGAATTACTCGAGTAACAGGAAAATTAATTTACCACATCTTAAACATGGTCAACAGCTAGAAAATAAAACCCAGGGTATGGAGCTTCCAGTATGTCTTAAATAATAATTTTTCAAATTTTTCGAAAGTCCACATATCCATAAAACTAATTTTCAGGATTTAACATCAATTATCAGGGTTACTAAATTAATTTCTGAGAAAACTAAAAATCCCGTGGGCATAAAATCCATTTTCATGCAAGCTTTATGTGCTGCGCGGCCGGTGATTCCCATGCATGCATAAAGCTAAAAGTAGTTAGCTAATTTGTATGCATGCAACTAAACTACCCGAACACATGCATGCATGCATGTAGGCTAGTACTTGCCCTTTGCAATAATGCATTTCATCGCATGCATGCAAGTGCCAGCCCACGCGCACATGGACTTCGAGTCCAAATCAATCTGCGCACTTCAAGGCCGGTGGCGGCTCCGCGCGAGCTCATCTGCGACGACTGCGTGCAGGCTCGGCTACCACTACTGCGCGGCTGCGGACAGCGGCTTCGGCGTAACGGCGACGTCGGCGAGGCCACTTCGGGTGGCTGGATGCGGGAGGCCAAGTGGCGCGGCTGCGTGCCGGCAGGTCGGCCGAAGCAAGCGCGGCAGGCCGGCCGAAGTAAGCGAGGCAGGCCGGCAGGCTTTCGGCAGTGGTGACGCCGCTTCGTGTGGCAGCCGAGGCGATGGCGGTGCGCTGCGTGCGCAGGACACAGTAGTGGCTTCAAGCCTGGCCGGCGGGAGTCCGGTCGGCGGCCGTGGTGCCGGCGTGCTGCGGGCACTTACAGATGGCATGTAGAAGGGCATGGCGTGGCTTCATGCCAAACGACCAATCTGTTACCATGCCTTTGGTGAACCGTAACAGATTGGTATAGATTGATCGTATAGATGATATTCCCATGTATAGATCAACAACGGATTAAGAACGACCATACCAATCTTTTACCTTGATTTGATCTGGGAAAATTTTGTAGACTATCGCGTAGGATAGAGTCGCGTAGGACTTTTCGGCAATCCGAGTGGATGCCGGCGTGGTGACGAGTTGATTGCAGATCGGATCAGGCGATCAATCGCCGGTAGTAGTCGCTCGTTGTTGTCGACGATCCTTTGCTTCTTGCGGTAGAGACTCGTGCTGATAACGTGTTGTAAAACGAGTAGTTCACCCACGTCGAACACCGGCAATCAACGAGAACACGAGAACACAAGAACACAAGAACAAGAGACACAAGATATAGGGTGGAGCTCTCTCTTCTTTATTGATCAATGTGTGTAAATACAATGGGAGGCACCCGGTATATATATACCAGTCCCCTCAAGGAGAGTTCGGATTCGCCCACATATTAAGAGATAGACTCCTAACCGAATACGGTTAGGAGGTTATCTCATAACAGCATGCATGATTAATGCCGTTTCAGGTGGATGCATGCTACGAAGTCAGCGGTTGGTTCAGCAATAGACTGCAATAGGAAATTGTCTGAACATTTCATTTAGTAGATGAAGATGGCGTCACTAGGGAAAATCAGCGTGCGGAGGGGCACGCGTCGACGTCGTTGCCGCTCTCGAAGCTGTTAAAGATATAACTGGATTCTTACCTAGGTTATTGAAATATGATTGAATTCTATTACTTTATGGTCGAATCCGAATATATCTACAATAAATTTTTAAACTAGTAAAAGGAGTTTACCCCTAAGCAATTTGGATCGTCCAACTCAGTAACCGTGCTGTCCGGCCCAACTCCACATTGTTTAGTCCATTTCCCACGCGTGCGTTTCTTGTTCCTACCCCGCGGCGTGATGGTCTGTCGTCCCACCCGCACGCCCTCGCGTCATCCGCTCACCACCCTTCCTCGCTCGTGCTACCGCCTTCTTCCACCCCCACCGCGGAGCCCAACACGCTGCTCCCGCGCTGCCATGGTCCACCGCCCCCACGGAGTTGTGACACCCCCACTGCGGAGCCACGACACGCCGCTCCTGAGTCTTGCATCATCATGGTCTGCCGCACCCCACGCCGGCCCCTAGCTCCCGAAGAACCGTCGCTCCCCTTCCAGATCTGGAACCCCTCCTCGCCTGTCGCGCCCCACACCGCTCCCCTCGCGCCCGACGCACACGCTCGCCTTTACACCTCCAGATAATGGCCTTGCTCTCCACGTTGCTCCCCTTCAGCCATCGCACGCCAGCCACTCTCGCCCACCCCACCCCTCCCATCATTCTTTTGTAGGGGAGGAGAACCGGGGCAACATCTATGATAGCTAGATCTGCGTTAGGCGAGGCTGTGGTGGTTAGATGAGGGGGAGACGGGGTGCACGTCGCCGGATCCAAGTCTTCTCCCCTTCCTCTCTCCACCTCACCCCTAGTTCTGCCGCTGCCACCCCTACTCTTCTCCCCTTCCTTTGCGCTGCAGCCTCGGTACGCACCGTCGCATGCCATCCACACCCCCACCTACAGCCACTGCCTCGCCACTCGATAGGCCACCGCTGCCACCACGGGCCGTCTCCAGAAATTTGGTGCCCCAGAAGCGAAATGCAAATTGAGGCTCTAAAATTTGAAAAATTCATATGTACTATAAATAAGGCATACTTTCAGACAATTATATAACTTTAATATGTGCTTTTTCTTACAAAATTTAGGAACATATCAAATATCAATGCTAAAAGAGTCAAGATAGTACTGACATCATGTTCTACTAAAAAGCATCATCTGCCTAGTATTTCTTAAAATAAAATCTTCAATTATATCTTCATAATTAATCTTCTCGAAAACATCATTTTCAACTGCTATCATTGCCAACCCATTGAGTCTTTCTTGTGTCTTTCAAGTGCTATCATTTTCAAGGACTATGCGAGCAAACAAACTAATCAAGGTGGACCAGGCTGCGGATGTTGCTAATGGTCTTGAACTCTGATTTGAGGGCCCTAGTAACTTTAGGGGCCCTATGCCGGTGCCTAGATGCCTAGATGGCACTTGGCCATCGACGGCCCTGCGAGTCTTGCATCGTCATGGTCTGCCGCACCCCACGCCAGCCCCTAGCTCCCGAAGAACCGTCGCTCCCCTTCTAGATCTGGAACCCCTCCTCGCCTGTCGCGCCCCACACCGCTCCCCTCGCGCCCGACGCACATGCTCGCCTTTACACCTCCAGATAATGGCCTCGCTCTCCACGTCGCTCCCCTTCAGCCATCGCACGCCAGCCACTCTCGCCCACCCCACCCCTCCCATCATTCTTTTGTAGGGGAGGAGAACCGGGGCAACATCTATGATAGCTAGATCTGCGTTAGGCGAGGCCGTGGTGGTTAGATGAGGGGGAGATGGGGTGCAGGCCAGCCGAATTCAAGCAAGACGGGGTGCACGTCGCCAGATCCAAGTCTTCTCCCCTTCCTCTCTCCACCTCACCCCTAGTTCTGCCGCTGCCACCCCTACTCTTCTCCCCTTCCTTTGCGCTGCAGCCTCGGTACGCACCGTCGCATGCCATCCACACCCCTACCTACAGCCACTGCCTCGCCACTCGGATAGGCCACCGTTGCCACCACTGCCTATGTTCTCAACGAGTTTGTTAGCCTCCACATTAGCTACTTCGACAACCGCCTAGGTGGATTGCACGTCACGTTCCTCGCCAACCGCCCACAATGAGTGCATGGTGTGCACACTCGGCGGTTGCATCCACTTCTCCCACTCCACCAAAAAGGTAAATACTTCCCTCCCCTATCTCTTTGCCAATCTATTATGATGATTGACAAGTTCATTTACTCTTCCCTCGCCTCTCTCTTTGCTTATGTTATGCATGGTTAAGTTCGTACTTATGCTGCACCGAAGTCATCATCAAATGTAGCTGCACCAGAGCAAGTTGAATGAGGGAATCCCCTGATGCTTCTGCCCTTCCTGACATGAAGAAATTCAATGCACCAGCCACACCGAAGCCATCCCAGTCCCAGGATGTGCTCATGCGTTCAGGTTGCTCCATCGTTGCTCCACCATTACATTTGTGCCCATATATATAGCCAATAGTACACTTTTGAAAAAAATAAGTGTCTAGCCGATTAGCCCTCGAAACTTCAACTAATTTGTCTCTAAGCTAAGTTCACTACGTGACTGCTTTTTCATCTATTGATATTGATTTGACTCAAATTGTGCCTTTTGTAGGTAGCTATCTCTTGATTACAAATTATAGTGACATGGTAGTGTTAGATAAATATATATTCTAACGATGTAGGCATTGCTAGGTTTGTTTATTAGCTTGCAATTTATTCATGATAACAAACATGTAATAATTTAAGTGGATGGTTAATCCTACCCTTCTCTAACCCCATCCTGACCAATGCTCAATACAATGAATAATTCAGTAACCTCTTGATTTTGAGTTCAAGATAGCAACTGCCCGATTCCTTTCCGTTCATATTGTTCCTTCCTAAATCTGTTCCCACTATCCCCTCTTCTCCCACATGCACGACAACAACTACCCCTTGATTCTTCCTCTCCTGTTAGTTGTGCCCCAAGATCAAATTCATAAATCAATATGATGTACTGTCACACTCTTGGATTGCCACCACCACTGTAGCACTACTCCGACTATCACGTGACCAATTAGATTGACATTACGCTGTTCACCAAGGTGCAAAATGGGCTTGTGACACGTACTGCAAAACTCTAAATAGTTTGTGACATTTACTGCAAAACTGATTATTCTTTTTCCATCTCAAGGCATGTGCTAATGGAGAATAGAGAGGAACGTAAAGCAAACACGTGGTCAGTTTAAACCAAACCACTGGTATACATATTTGGTTGTGGTACATGTCTCCTTTTCACTTATATTTGGGTCACGTTTTTGTGAAGAATGTTGTTCAGGGATCCCGGCCAAACTGGAAAAATTCTATGTGTGTTTATATGACAAGGTCGATGGCACTTGGCTGGTGAATAGTGATGTGGATTTGACTAATATCATGTGAACTGTGGAAGAAAAGGGGAATGGAAATAAGAAAAGATGATTTCTGCCACTGAATAACCATTGCGTAATCATGTTCAGAATAAACCATACTGCTTATCCATGATATGACTTATGAGAAGTTGTCAATTACTCATGTTGGCTACATCATAATGGCAAAAATGCTTAACTCTCTATATTTTGAACTTTTTTAATTAAAGACTCAAAGATGTCAAAGTTGTACGCATTAATTCTCTCTAAAAAAATCAATATACCTTAATATCTTATTGATCAAAGGAGAACAAAATAAAATATTATTATTCTATCGAGCATTTTGGCTCTTTCTTCAGGTAAACAGAAAAAGGAAAAGGCAGGCAAGTGGTTTGTTGGTTCGGGCTTAAGATCTTCTTTTAGTTCTGGTGCCGCATTGGTTGTGTGCTTTTTTACTTATACCTGGGCTAGACCCTTGTGTTGGGAATCATTTAGAATCCTATACAGTTGTCTTTAATCTATAATATTTGCTCTTAATGATAATTTTTTAGTTTGTAAAGAAAGAGTGAATTTCAAAGTAATTTATTGCTAAGTGATTAATGCTCTGTGAAGCTTGATCTTGCTAGGGGAAATTTCCTAGCAATTATTGCTTGTCCGATTGTGCAAGAATACTGATTAGGAGTCAATGTTTAGAGTATAATATTCCTTATAAAAGTTTTGTGTGCAATCATTCCATGCAAAATATAGCAGGTTCTTGAAGCTAATTCTCTCCTGTTGCATTGTAAATTGTTTCATTGGCATGAATAATCGAGTAATTGTCAAACCTCACATGGAAACAACATAAAATAATTTTTTTTGATAGGCTCACTTTGCTCTTTGATCTGAATTTTCTTGTTCTTACAGCTTTGCTCTTTGATACAAATTTTCTTGTGCTTACAAGTGGCGCTGGTATGACCGAAGACCAGGAAGGAGCTTCGGGCTTATGAGGTGTATTGAATTCATGGGAAGAAGGTCCAGATCGAAGGGGGTGGACTGTTGAGCAACATATTTTAATGTTAGGAAAACTCACCATTTTTATTTTTCTTACCCCTCACTGGATCAATGCACAACTGATTTGACTATAATATAGTGGACTATACACCTCTCACTGATATTATTCTTAAATGTGGTTGCGTCTACATGCTTATAGGAAATTGAGAGTGATGATGATGACCTTGATGATGGTGCTGAGGACGAACTTGAGCATGAAGTGGAAGCTGCTGAACCTGCTGTGAAGAAAGCTGCTGCTCTAATTGCGCCAACTAAAGATACAAAAAGGCAGCTGTCGGTGTTTCGTGCACTGGCAATACGAATTTTTGGTTAGCGGGGGTCGCGCGCTCCCTCTCCCCGAATAGTTGACTCAAGAAGCCAGAGGTTTATGCTGGTTCGGGCTGAACGTCCCTACTCCAGTTCGTGTCGTTGGGGTGTATGGTATTTGGGAGATGATCTGAAGGTTACAGACGAGACAAGGGGTTCGATCGATCTCCCTTGTGCTCGGTGAGTTCTTTTGCTTTCTTGCTTGATCAGTCTCTCCCTCTCTCCCCGGAGCCCTGCCTCTCCTTATATATCCGGAGGTGGCAGGTTACAATGGGAGTTGGAGAGAAAAAGGAAGGGGTACTGTATGCCTTAGAGTCTGGTCTTCTGTCTTGTCTTCCGACCGGGATCCGACTACCTCCACGCCGGGTTGGTAGCCTCGTGGCGGGGAGTCTTCGACCGTGCTGACGAGGTGACGCACCGCTCCGTATGGACGTCAGCTCCGGCAGTTAATGGTATTTGACCTCAGCTTGGCCTCGGGGTAGGGCACCTCTCTCTGCAGCGTGTCAGGTGACGGGACAGGGGCTTGACTTCTTCGGCGGGCCTCCTGACAATCTCGAGAAGGAGCCGCCTACCCTGGTACGGATGTCAGGAAACGTTGCGTGCGTGGGGCGGTTGGCTCTCCACCAGCGCGAGGCCCGCTCCTTCGGGCGCTAGTGGAGTCGACCGACCGCATGCCCCGACCTAGGAGGTCGGGGTCCGCCAGTTGTCGGGGGCTGGCTCCGAACGGGGCCTGGCCCACTCTTCGTGGCCCACATACCTTTCGCCGGCACTGGGCTTCCAAGGAGGTCAGCCCGCTCGTGGTTCCGGGCTGATGGGGGTACCCATGGTATGGGTACTCGTCAGCAGCAATCCAAAAGGCAGTTGAAAAAACAAGGAATTGGCAAAACTTTATGCTGTGTTGGCCGAGTTGGGAATTTTTGGCGAGTCAAGCAATGCTGCACAAGATGGAAGCAATGGCAAATTCTACAATATAGTTTGTTCTTCACACACTCCACGGTAAGAACTAATTATAGGCTGTCACTCCTCCCAAAATTACCCTCTATCTCCTGAGTATCCACCAGCAGTGGTGAGAAGATGTAATGGTGAGTTACCAGTCCACACTAGCGGCGGCTAGGAGATGGTGTGACAAAATGACGGCAATAAAATGGCGCGGTGCAGATCCTGATGTTGGACTACAAGACGATTCAATGACTTTGAGATGCGGATTATGACATCATCTCTGGCTCTAAGCAAAGCTTGCCACTGACAACTGCGCCTGGGCTTTTTCGGTGAGTTATATGACATATTCCTCATGTGGCATGTGGCCTGCGTCTCTACCCTACCCCTTCAGTTCCCTCTATCCCTCCTTTCGGGGAGGCTGCACACGGTTCCGGTGCTTTATCAGCCTGATCAGGGTGCATAAACAAAGTGAACTAAAGAACTTTGAGCTACTTCCTGCTTGCACCTGATTTTTCAAACCCATACTCTCACTCAGTTCATTTGTATTGGAATTTATTTTGTGTATTGTTGTTTGCTGCAGAATGCAAAAATAGATTCCAACAGACGGACATGATCAAAGACTCAAATAGGTAGTCTAAGGTATAAATAGATAGAAAGTTTCACTGGGAAAATGTGTGGGAATGTAAGCTGTAGTTGATTGAGCACTATATCGTATCATGCTGTTGCCAAATTCATTTTGTGTTTCCTGTTATGTGAGAATCTAAGGACCCAGCTCTTCCATGTATGTGTTCTTATTATTTCTAACCTAAAAAGCAAATAATGATCTTTTCCATCTGTTGTTATGATTTTCTTCATAGTATTTTGGTTCCTTTATATCCTGCTTCATGATAATATATGATTTGCAATTCATGCATTTGCAGCCTTGCATTACCAAAGTAGCCTTGGTACACAACAAGAGGATCGAACTATTTTGTATTGGTAGAGATCAAGTGGATGAAGGCATTATTATTGAAATTGTATTAGTTGAAAATTGGTGGTTATTATTTTGAAATAATATTCTTAACCTGCTTCTAAAAGGTTAATTTTTTTTTAACATTCTCATTGAAGCACGTAGATTATTTTGGAGCTATGTCAAATCAACATCTAATTGGCATGTTCCGTTGCAACGCACGTGCACTGTACTACTTATACTATAAATATGACACCCAACTGTACAAGAAAATCAATCTAATAAAGAGAAGGGAGTTTTGCCTCCCTATATCACGTGTTCTTCTTGATTGTTTTGGCTATTTTGATCGGTGCATTGTGATTGATCTACTATGGTCATCATCGTTTTACAACAAGTTGTCAGTGCAAAGCTCTACAAGGCCAATAAATATCATTTGCTTGCATCAATCTACACTACATCAAATTTTGACCGTATCAAACGATTAAACATACGGCAAACCATACGTAAGTTAATCGCATATGAACAATTTTTAATCCTATAGATTCATTTTCCTAATTGCCTACATTACTCATTTAATCTAATAAAAAATTAGGGTTTGTGTACTTACTGTACATCAGATTTTTTTTTAAAATTATTAATTAATTGTTTCGATCGTGCCGAGCACCCCGCTGCGCCCCCATTGGTTGACCGCATCGGCTTGCAGCGTCTCCACGCACACTCACGCTGGCCCATCGTGTGTGCCATCACGCGGTCATGCTTCCCCTCGTCACACACCCGCACCGACTGCACCATGTCCTCCTTGGCATGTCGCCACTGCCGGCCGTCGCTGCTTTCGCTGAGCTACCAACACACCACGCGCCAGGCTTCGCCGGGTCGCGCACGTGAGTCCGCCGCCGCCTTTTGCCATGCGGACGCGGCGTGGCTTGGGTAAAAACCCTGGTCGCCTGGTCTTGCGACCAGCACGGCTAGTGGACCACGACAACACGTCAGCATAGCTCACGGACCATGCGATCGGGACATTTTTTGAACGTGGAAGAAAAAAGAAAAGAAAACATAAAATAATAATTTTGCCTTTTAATCCCTAAAGTTATGGCTAGTTATTGTCGATTAAGGAAATTTTACTTTAATGACCTTGAAGTTTCCTGTAATTCTAAAAAATAGTTAATAAATTCTAAAAAATTATATTAAATCATAGAAATTGAATTTTTAGGTTATGGGCTTCCACAAATTTGCTGAACATTAGACTTAGCATACATTAGAAGCTTCATATCGCTTGGTTTATTTTTTATTGCATAATTTCATATTTATATATGCTGATTTTTTTCCTGATATTCGGTAATTCTAAAAATTACTCAATATTTGTAGAAATTATGGGAAATACTAGAAAAATTCTGGAGAATTTTAGATAAATATCTACTGAATAGATATAGACCACTTTACTTATTTAATGATACGTATGCAATAAAATATTTTACTAGCAGTAAAATCCAAACTTGCTTGCATATAAGATATGTCAGATATTGCAAAGAGGGAATTTATTGAGCTCGCCCTAAATAGCAGCAATGACCTCACCTGGGCAATGGATACCAAGATTAACTTAACATCTCGATCTCTTGGAGCTGCTATCACTCAGCCTGAAGATGATGCCCCTGCTCTTCCTGAAGCCGCCGAGTGTGCAGCCTTGTATTTTCTAAGATACCATCTCCATGCGGACTTTAAGGACAAATATTTGATAGAGGATGACCTGTTGACACTACAAAATCACCAGAAGGAACGATATAACCAGCAAAGATCCATCCTATATGATATGGTTATTGATCCTACTGACCTTGAGGAGTCCCAGAAGGACACCCACGACTTGTATGGAGAACTGAATTAGTCTCTTAAATATTACTTCACTTTATTAGTTGATGTAACATACTCCTTATGAGTTTCCTTAAGAGTCTCTATCAGTTTAGTTTTAGTTCTTGAATGACCATTAGTCTACGCTCATGTTGAATGATAATCATTTAAAGCTGAATACATTCTTATTTCCCAGGATATTTGATTCATTCACTGTGTTATGTTTGTTTTATATTTTTTTAATGTGTTCCTAATGCAATAATTGTTTGATTGCCAAATCATACTTCTAATATAGAACAATGTATAATCCAGCCTCTGCTTGGCCCCTTCAGATACTTTATGGTACTGATAGGTGCTTCTGCTAGATGATCCCATGTATGCCTATCATATACTCAGGGCCATGCTTTTGCAAAATTAATTGCTCAAATTATTAAACTAAGAGCCTCCTTTCAAGAACAAATGATCAAGTCTATCCAAATGGACAATACTGGCGAGTTTACTCAAAGGCATTTAATGAGGCAATAATTGTTTGATTGCCAAATCATACTTCTAATATAGAACAATGTATAATTCATCCTCTGTTGGGCCCCTTCATATAATTTATGGTACTGATAGGTGCTTCTGCTAGATGATCCCATGTATGTCTATCATATACTTAGAACCATACTTTTGCTAAATTAATTGCTCAAATTATTAAATTAAGAGACTCCTTTCTAGAATAAACGATCATGTCTATCTGAATGGATAATACTAACAAGTTTACTCAAAGACATTTAATGATTATTGAATAGCTCTAAATATTTATGTAGAGCATCCAGTACAACATGTCCACACACAAATGGTCTTGTAGAGTCATTAATTAAAATAATAAAACTTATTACTCGGCCACACTTGTAGAATTGTAGGTTATCCACCAGTTGTTGGGGCCACGCAATGCTGCATGCTGCTGTATTAATTCAACTTAGACCAATTGCATACCATGAAATTCTCCCTTTACATATAGTGCGTGGGAAAGAACTAAGTATTTTTCATATACGAAAATTTGGTTGCGTTGTATACATGCCATCTCACTACCACAACGTATGATAATGGGCCCTCATCAAAAGTTAGAGATCTGTATAGGTTATGAATCACCATCAATAATTAAATACCTAGAGTCTATGACAAGGGATTTGTATACGACTCGGTACATTGATTATATTTTTTGATAAGAACAATTTCTTGCCATTATGGGGGAGAAAAGTACCACACTAAAGAATGCCAGAAAATAGATTGAAATGGCACTGGATTTCAGTTCTTAGACCCATGCACTAAAGAATCCGAACTCGAAGTTCAAAGGATACTAAATCTGTAACAAATAGATAATAATCTATCATATGCCTTTACTAATCATAAGGGAGTGATAAGATCTCATATGTTTGTAGTAAACACATAATACCCCGAAAAGATATCGCATCCACTCTTGACGCCTCGTGATAAAAAGAAGCAGAGGTCTACGGGTGCACGGGATTCAATTCCGCAGACACGTCCACAGAAATAGAGAATTGAACAAGTGAGAACACCACTCAAGACAGTAGAAGAATCCCAACCTGATGTTGAGAAAATCCTTGAACACTACTAGATTTCCAACTTTTACCGAGTGGAAAAAATATGTCAGCCATTGCAAAATACCGTAGGCCATGTATATGGCCGAGTGTAAACTATCAGTAACTTCCCCTCGGCCACTCATAATCAGCCATTCGTGGGATTCCCGACGGTACCCTCGGTTATTAGTTTAACGAGAGTTTTCATAGCACTCGGTAAATACATAGGTGGGAGGTTTTTTCTTTCTAACGGGGTATAGAAACCCCTAGTAATTTCTCACAACTATATGTGGGATTTTTTATGTAAAAAATGTAAAAAAAATAATAATTCAAATATAGGGATTAACCTCACAATTTATTTGCACCACAATCCCTTAAGTTAAACATTTTTTTATTTTCAAATTAGAAACACGTGATGCCTAGGATTCGAACTCACAACCTACTAAACACAACCTCTCCCTCCTAACCAACTCACCTCAACTGTTTTCTTGCTAGAAGTAAGAAAAATACTTCTTTTAACTCTTGTTCTAATGATGCTTTATCAATTATTTAGTCAAATATATGACTTTAAATGGACAAGTTGTTAACTACAAAGTTGTAGATTTCAATGAGATCTACATTTTTCATATATACATCACCTTCATCTAGCCTCGTATGAATTTTGCAATAGCCCAGTGTTTGATTTGTACCCTCGCTAAAAGTTTGTATCCCGTCGGCAAATCATTGCAATAACCGAGTGTTACCTATACACACACTAAATGTATTTCCACTCGGTGATTGTTTGTAATGACCGACAGTTAGCATTGCACTCACAATAATTGTTGTACCCTCTCGGTGATTTCATACTATGACTGAGGGTTTTCCACCAACTGTCGGTTTGTGGTAAGCCCCATCGGTAAATCATCTAATAGCCGTCCGTTTTTGTTCTACCGTCGGAAAAAAGATGCACCATCGGCCACCTTAGTTTTTCCCGACGGCCTGTAGGCCATTACATTTCACACTCGGTAAAAAGTTAGATTTCTAGTAGTGGAAGTGAACCATCATGAAGGTGTTAAACCTAGCAAAAATATGGACACACAATCTGATGCTGGGAAGTCGAAACACCCATACTCCATTGTTGTGGAAAATCGCGATGACCTGAAAGAAATTAATGAAGAGATTTTCACCAATTACGTGGATTCAGGAGAGTTGTATAAAAGAAAGAATATAATTGTTGGCATATATTTTTCCTTAAAAATTGCTAAAACACTTAATCTGGACCTACAACCAAAGTCAATGACAGAGTACTAGAAGCGCTCAACTTGGGTCAAATGAAAAGAAGCAATTGAGATAGAATTGTGCTTGTTTAATAAAAGGAAAGTATTATGTCTTGTTGACCGAACAACTCCTAAACTGTTTCTTGTAGAATCAAAATGAGTTTTTATTCGGAAGAGAAGTGGTAATAGTCAGGTGATAAGATATAAAAGCGAGGCTTGTAGAGTGAAATAACATTATGATATTTGATATCAATGGTACCTAGCTAAAACTTATCAGTGCAGTTGATGGATGTAGTGACCGTATATTTATATGGGTCATTGGCTATGGATATTTATATGAGTGTCCTTGAAGAGTCAGAATTCCAGATCCTAATAAAGGTAATCGCAATATGTATAGCGTTAAACTGCAGCGATCGCTATACAGATTAAAATATTATGAAGAATATGGTACAACCGACTTAGTGAGTTTCTCCTGAAGAAATGATACTCCAACAATAATGATGTCCCTATGTGTTCATAAAGAAGTCCCAGAATGGATTCTATATTATCTCAATTTATGTCGATGATCTGAATATCATTGGAACCACAGAGAAGATAAATGAAGCAAGCTCTTATCTTATGACGGAGTTTGAGATGAAAGATTTGGGTAAAACCAAATATTGATTAGACCTGCATCTATAGTATTTTCTAGAAGGAATTTTTGCACACCAGTCTGCCTATACCAAGAAGTTATTGAAAATTTTTAATATGAATAAATCTCATCCTTTGAAAACCCCCATGGTAGTAAGATCCCTTGAAGTGGATAAATACCCTTTCAGACCAAGGATGGAAATTGAGGAAGTCTTTGGACCTAAAGTCTCATACTTAAGCGTCATTTGAGCACTTATGCATCTTGTGAATTGCACAAGACCTGATATTACATTCGTAGTAAATTCGCTAGGTAGACACAGTACAGCTACAACCAGAAGACATTAGACGGGTGTCAAAACTTTACTCAGATACCTCCCACGTACATGAGATCTTGTCTTATTTAACCGGAATGACCAAGATTTGACCATTGGTGGGGATATACGAATGCTGGCTATTTGTCTGATCCCCACATTGCAAAAATGTCGGATTGAGTTTATGTTTATCTGCGGTGCTACAGTTATTTTTTTGACGATCTTTTAAATAGATCTTGGTAGTTACATCTACCAATCACTCAGATATTACATCATTATATGAAGGCTCATGTGAATGTATTTGGCTAAGATGTGTGGTTAGTCATATCCAGAAGTCATGTGACATTAACACCGCCGATACCGGACCCCACCGTTACCTATAAAGATAATGCTACTTGTGTTGCATAAATAATGTGTTATGTTAAGAGAAATATCACAAAGCATATTGCCGATAAAATTTTCTATCGTCACAAACTCCAGAAAAACGGTAAGGTAAAAATCCTGCAAACTAAGTCATGTGAAAATCTAGCATATTTATTTACCAAGCCTTGGCCAACATCTAGTTTCCAAAGATATGTTCATAGTATTAGAATGAAATGACTTAGATATATGTAGAGTTCAGGGTGACTAAATCCCTAAACTATGTCTTTTAGTATGATATTGAAGATACTACTTTAATCCAGAAGATTTTATGTTTCACTCTTTTCTCCTTAGTGAGTTTTTCTGATATTTTATCACATGAAGTTTTTTAATGAGGTAACAAGTGTAATACAATATACAAGTGCAATGTACTCTTGTCTTTATCATTTTCCCATTTGATTTTTTGGATGTGTTTTTGATGAGACATATGTATTACGCGATATTCGTCTAAGAGTGTGTGTTGAGATATAGCTGGACTCTTGATCTAGCTAGATTATTGAGATATGATGACTCTATTACTTTGTGTGCGAATATGAATATATCTCTAATAAATTTTATACTATAAATATAGCATCATATTATATAAAAAATCAATCTAATAAAAAATGTTTTTTTTTCTATATTTTATGTATGTGTTTTGGCTGTTTTGGCTATTTCGATCGCTGCAGTACGCTTGCTATATTATGTTCACTAAACTGTGCCACGTTGGAAGCAAGGAGAAGGTTTCCTTGGAATAATTGCATGCCCCTGCACCGGCCGGCCGGCCCTGCTTGACCCTTTCGTTTTGCTCTCTCGGCTGTAGAACACGTACTGACGTACGTGTACCACTGGTGTAGCAGCGACAAGCATAGGCGTCATGTTGATGACTGGCCGCTCCACGTACTTACCAGACGCCCTTACAAAATTCTGCACTGCTCGTTGGAACGTAGGTAGGTACATGGAAGGGGAAACGACTCGATCCGTTGTTAACAGGGTGTACGTGTCTCCTTTTTCAATGGGCAGATCTCTACCGATCGCTACTACAAGAAAGAAAGTATTATATATATTCAAAATAGTAGAGAGAAAAACCGAAATCGAAAAACTTAAACAACATTCATACAATCAATCGCAAAAAAACACTAGCCTAGCAGCATAGCCACACCATGTTGAGTTGTAGGGTTTTTTTTTGGGTTCTTTTGAACTCGCACACAGAAATGCTAGAGATATTTAGTGGAGAAATAAAATCAATCTATGAGTACTATATGTAGTAGTATAAGCAAAATTGGGTTGATCGATGACACTACGCTGCACAACAAATCTGAGCGTTAACCTCCGTTAGAAGAGAGATTGTTGCATGACACTCTAGCTTGCCTAAATTGTTGGATGATATGTACTGACATGCATACATATCCTGCCGTATTTTCCTCGTATTATACATGTACTCGGAAAACAGGAGGCAGGAACGGATGAAAATTAAGCATCGTTGCCTTTTTTTTTATCAAAAAAAAGGATTAGTATTTCTGTCAGCTATCTCCACCAGACGTTAAGGGGAATCTGAATTACTCCCAAGGTTTTTAATACTGATGGTTCCGTCCTTGGAAAAAAGAATAATAATTATGATGGCTGCGGCACATTGGATGGGGGACAGAGACGCCTACTATTATCTCACCGAACACAGCTATTAGAATATGTACAATATCTCTATACGTATTAGGTTTGACCTACATAAAAGAGCAAGAAAAGATGAGAGAGAAGAGCTGGCTCTTATTTAGTTCGTCTATAAAATCATTCATCTAACTATTGTATATTATTTTCATTACATTGTTTCCTCTTACTTTCCATCACTTTTTGCGTCAGTTTGTGTAATCAGATTGTCTCTTGCGTAAGAGATAGGACAATCTCTTTCCTCACATTTTCTCTTCTCCACGTAGATTTTGCTGATATAGTATAGTTAAGAGACAACTGAAGTGGTACTATTGGATAGGGAGTGCATATGCATCTTTCGGATGTTATATTTTGTTTATATGCCCTAAGTAGCCAGCTTTTCACAGGAACATATGTAGATTAGTTATGTACAAGTGAAAATAAATAGTTATTGCACAATATCTAGAGCCAATAACTATTGTACAAGTTGAATTTATTACTTACTCTAGATAATATAAATAAAAGATAGAGTAAATAATAGTCGACTGCATTGAAAGCAGCAGGAAGAAAACTTGAGCTTTGGCTGGATGAAAGCTACTGGTACCGTAATACTACTTGTGTTTACAGGTTCACACAGCCTCTCTTCTTTTTGTCAATAGGCGTTCAGGGCCCATGAAGGAACAGCGGTACCGCCGCCGGGAAGCATCTTACGAAATTTCACGCTTGTAGTTACGTGCCTTCCATTATCTGGAATTATCTTGACTAATTTTCATTTTTACATAATTTTCATGGCCGCCGCCTCAATAGAATAGAATAAAATAAAATCATGGCCTACATCGGATCCATGTATGTCATCGACTACAGTCCCTAAAGTCGTGGACATTGGACGATCGATCCGGATCGGCTAAAAATTAGATGTACAGTATTTTGATACATTAATGAATAATGTTTTTGTACAATAAAAAAATCTGCACATTATTTTTAGGTGATTTGGACTGCCGATTCTTAATCCAATGGTCTCACGAGGGCTGACCGGCAATACTCACAGAATTGCACCGGATCTCTGTCCCAGCCGAGATATGTGATATTTAAAATTAAATGAGCTTGAAGGAAATTCTTAGGGAACTAGAACGAATATTTTTTACCCGCCATGATCTCAGTTATCCGAGACTTTCTCAAATGGTTTTGACAGTGCCAAATGATGTAGTGCTAATTCGTTGTAAATACGCTCGGCTCAAGTATCTTCAAGTCAAGACATCTTAATTAGTAGTACTACAGGTTTTGGGATAGTAGGATGGTTTACAGTGCAAACAGCGCTATAATTTAGTTTCATGTTTTAATTGAAATGAAAGTATGAACTGACTAGATTATTCCCATGAAGCACACAAAAAAAAAACATTTGATTGGGATATGGCCGTGGTCTGATTTGGTGAAAGTGGATTATATATACCACGAGGAAACTAGCAGGCAGCAGCTAATCAATAGTAACCGTGGTGTTGCTAACAGGAAGTTGATTAAAGATCACTATTAACATTAATTCTTAGATGATGAGCTTGAGATTGTATTACTGTGCTAGCTGCAAGAGCTGAGGTGCCAAGTAATAAGGGTATATGCGCTACCAATTTGTCCCTTTCCGGAAACCAATCTTTCTTCTTTGCTTAGAGGTGACCGGTTTGTTTAAATTTATAAGATGTATTTCTTTTTAGCACATAGACTAAAATAATATTGAAATGACTAGACTACGATTAATTATTATCACTAAGCACTGAGTATATTTAACATATGCATGTAGAGAATACAAAGTAAAGATATATATTTAGTAGGGATATAGAAGGAACATCACATTAATTTTGCATTGGAATATAAAATATATTTTATATTTATAGACAAGACCACTAAAAAATACGCCTTATAAACTTAGACCGAGGGAGTACAATATAAATTTGTTGTTTCTCATACCATACCGACATACTGTTAAAGTAGTACTCACTTAGTTCAAAAATATATGATATATTTTTTAATGGTCTTATCTCAAATGTATTTCATATTTTATATTTTATATGATATATGTTCACTCTATACTTTAATAAGTATCCTACTTTACTCTATATATACATTAAATTAAGTAGGCATAGTTTAGTCGTATTCAATATTTCCCTTATTTTATGTGTTAAAATAAAGAGAGTGACTAGGGAACGGTATACCGTTGCAATGGTATAGCCATGAAACTTATGAAACTTATCAGTTTCAGTGCTGGTTTCATGAGTTTCAGTGTTTAGTTTCATCAGTTTCATGTTTTATCAGTTTTCAGTGCTAAGTTTCATGAGTTTCAGTGCAAAAAATCATAAGTTTCATGAGTTTCAGAGGTATACCGTTGCAACGGTATACCGTTTTTTAGTTTTTCTGTAAAATAAAATATATCTTATTAATCATTGGCCGAAGAGTCATGCATGGCTCATAAGTGCTTCCCCGTCCTAGTCTATCACCGCATCAATTTTCCGCCCTGCATAGTTACCAGTTGTCTCACATCGAGAGTATGAATAAAACAACTTCGACGTTTACATCGTCTGCCTACATCGTTGCCACCTTGATTTCCTGAGCAAATTAATTCTCACCATCGTCCCCTCCTCCCAACTTCTCCTCGTCACATCCGATGGTGCCACGGTCACGTAATTGTCCTACGACTATTAAGTAGCAGAACTATTTTTTTTGTTAAGTGTATATTTCATATGTACAATTTTAAAATTTTGTATAATTATTTTGTAATATTATAAATTTAATATATATATTTAAAATTCGCTAAAACAATATAAACAGTTCTAATGTCTTAAAAATTTCAAACCATATAAATCAGAACTAATTAAATAAATAAATTTAACATATTAAAAAAATAAATTTATTACCCTCTCCACCTCTCTTGAGTGCCACCATCGCTGACCTGTTTTTAGCAATTGAAAGTCTAAACTCCAGACTTCCATGCTTACGTCAACATAAAAAAGAAATCCACTTTTGCCTCTCGCGACGATGGCCACAGGGCAATGTAGCCTTGATGACCCACCTCAACACGAACCGTATGGAGTAGATCACAACGTATGGAGTGGCACTCTCCGTTCGAAGCTTTGGCTCCATTGGTTTCGTTGCACATTTCTTTTAAATATATTTATTCCTATCCAAACGAAATTATAAACCTAATATCATTTCTTATCGTAAAAACAATATCAACGATATATATCATCTGCCGCGCTCTCTCGTACCGCACACCTCACCGACCATAGCATGGTGTACCCTGCCGAGCTACTATAGCTGATCGAGCATGCATTTCTCAGTAGCTTTAGGAGTAGCACTTAATTAAGAGACTAATTATCGAGAAATTGATTAGTTAATCATTAATTAAGTAGTTGAATAGCGCAACAAGGATTGATACCGTGGAAGGCTTGCTCTGTAGGACGTGCTGTCGAGCTCGACGTAGACAGGAGATGACACCGTTGTTTATGTGGTTAAGGATGAAGCTAATTTTACAAATTAGTTTGCACGAAAGCTAAATTTGTAAACGCGCGTGCATACCCGACCGGCCCATCCGAACCAAGTCGCACACCACGACGCCTCGCCTCGCCTGGTCCCGTCGTTTCCCCTTCGGTTCGGAGCCGCCAGATCCCCATCACCCGCGGGGCCATTTGAACTCCGGGTTACCTTGATCACACTCCTAATTCGCTGCGCTTTAGGCTTAATCGCGTGAGGTTCCGTTCCGTTCGGAGGATTTTTCTACCGAGGGGCTCGGCCCCCTCCTCGATTCCGTTGTGAGTTCTCGCTCTAATCTCCGCTACGTTTGCAGTTTTGTTTTGTTGGGATTGGGGGAGGCGTGGCGCTTGGGGAATGGAGGTCGTCGTGGTCGTTCCCGCTCCCGCTCGCATTGGGTGATTTGCGGGTTTTTCCCCCCTGATGTAATGGTGATTTTTGGTTTTTATTTTTTCAATACTGAGATATGGAGCTCTGTTGCGTCTGAAGCTTCCGTGGACGGCGTGGAGTAGTTTTTGTGCGGATTTGGTAGCTTGGGGGAATCGGATTCCCCTAACCGTGCGAACTCGGTACTAGCGAACGCAAAATCAGTGTCGTCGTTTTCAGCGATCGAGCTTTTCGGAATCTAGTTAGGTTTTCCCAATTCGATTTCATTGTCTTCTCCTCACGCATCAATTGCCGTGCAGTTTTGCGCAGATTACGAGTTAGTTAATACTGAAGCTTCGTGGATTGTTTGGCTAATTTTCTGCTCCATTTGGACTATGTTTGAACAATCAACGTCAAAAGCAGTCCTTGATTTTTCCTGCTGTTGCTTCTATATTTTGCCTTCTAAATCATTCTTAACGGCGGAGCTGTGTGGGTTCTGGTTCTGAGTGCTACAAGGCAAGAAAGGGGAGGCTCAAGTCTAAGTGAAGTCTGGGCCAAGCCATGATGGAGAGGTCGCTGCTGGAGGCGCTGGCCACGGCGACGCAGGGAGGCGCCTCGGGCACGTCGGTGCTGGACATGCTCAAGTACGCCGTGCTGCCCATCGCCAAGGTGTTCACGGTCTGCTTCATGGGGTTCCTCATGGCCTCCAAGTACATCAACATCCTCCAGCCCAACGGCCGCAAGCTTCTCAACGGGGTGAGCTTTGTAATAAAAGCTTAGCTAACGAGATTTACGATTCACACTGTGAGCATGAAGAATGGTAGTTACATGTTGTCCACTGTCCAGTGTAGGAAGATGCAGGGCACTTGATTGTGCTTACGTGCATTCGTGCTGTATCGGATTGCACTTACAGTTTGATCGTTTGGTGCAGCTTGTGTTCTCGCTTCTACTTCCTTGCCTTATATTTTCCCAACTGGGTACAGCAATCACAATCGAGAAGATGCTGCAATGGTAAGGATAGCTTATGAATGGATATCTTACTTCATTTGTCCAATTATTTAGTAACTTAATGTTGTGTTATGTTTTGTTGATTGTGCTGTATATCTCTCAAATTTCTTTGTGCTATTGCCGAGATGCTGTTTCCCAGCCTTTTTTCCCTATGCATGCACCTATTTAAGCCAGGCCCATGGTTCTTATTATTATTAGATTACTTAAAATACCATCAAATGGTTTACTACTGCTGATCTCTCTGGTTGGGTCCATTTTAAGTCACCTACTGAAAATGAAGGAAGTGAATGCTAAGAGGATTAATTGATTCAAGTTGAGTCTTAAGAGCAAGTACAATAGTAAAGCCCACTACAGGCTAATAGTAAGCTAAAAGCCAGCATGTACAATAACTGTCTCTAAAAGTTGTCTCTAGATGTTGTGCAATAACTATCTCTTCTCTCTTGTACATAAATAATTTACCTATGCATCCGTGCAAAGCTGGCTACTAAATAAGAGCTAGCTATCTTCTCCCTCCTCTTTTCTCATTCTTCCACATAGACCAAAGCTGATATGTACAAGTTAAGAGCCCGTTGACATGACCTTATTGTACTTGCTCTAAGGGTTAAAAATGGAATCGAGCCCAGAGTTCCAGACTAATTTAATACTTCATTTTTTAACTTGCTGAAATATCGCAATCACTAGAGACTATTCCAATGCATTGATTCACATGGAGTAATTTTAGTTACCATATTGTTGTTACTGGCAGTATCCATCTTGTTAGAATTGGTTGAGCTTGGTCATCAAGACCATTCAATCCTGTCTTTAACTGTTTGCCAATGATGACATAATGCCTTTTTGCTTTCTCAATAACTGTGCTGTGCTTGTGTTCTGCTTTTCCTGTTTTTACTGTTTTCTCATAGGGGTGGTACTTCCGTGTTCATAGGTGGTATATTCCAGTAAATATTGTTGTAGGTGCTGTGTCTGGTTCTTTGATTGGTTTTGTGGTGGCGTCTATCATTCGACCTCCTTATCCGTACTTCAAATTCACTGTTATCCACATTGGAATAGGTACTTGCATTTTCTTTCTTGAAAACAGTTGCCTTTTCATTTATCATTCTTCTATCTGATATTGATCTGATCCCCTTATTTTCAACACAGGGAATATTGGAAATATACCTTTGGTTCTCATCGCAGCATTATGTCGGGATCCATCCAATCCATTTGGTGACACTGATAAATGCAACCAAGATGGAAATGCATACATCTCATTTGGTCAATGGGTATGTATCTTTTCGTTTCCAAAGTTGCACACCTTCATGTTTTACTTAGAAATCAAAATAACTAGTGTGCAATACAAAGATAATGGTTTGGCATTAGATTAGGAATATGAATATTTCTTGTGATCATTTGCTGAATGAATCGTTTACATGAGGCAGGTTGGTGCGATTATTGTTTACACATATGTATTCAAGATGCTTGCTCCACCACCAGGAGAGACATTTGATGGAGAAGCGGAGAACCTTCCAGTTAAGGCATCTGGAGAGAATGTGGTGCCTGAACTAGGCAAATATCCGACAAGCACTCGCACCAGTACTGTACCTGAGGATGAGCCTTTGTTATCTGCTGAGGGTGATCAGAAAGGTGCTACTTCTCTAGGATCGAAGGTAAGAAATGTTAGCAGGAATTCAGTATATTTCTTTTTATACCAATTTGATGCAATTACTTTCCAATGGGAAATAAATAATCATGTTGTATTGGTGCAGATAATGAGCCATGTTAGATGTGTCTTTAAATTCCTAAAAGACAAGCAGCTTCTTCAGCCACCAATTGTTGCCTCCGTATGTATTGATGCTACAGTGTTCTACTTGCAATAAATACAAAATATTTCCGCATTCTGTGCATTGACAAATTTTACACTATGTAACAGGTTTTTGCGATCGCCATTGGTGTTGTGCCATTCTTGAAGAATCTAGTCCTCACGGATGATGCACCTCTTTTCTTTTTCACAGACAGCTGTCTCATTCTTGGGTATCTACATGTCTTCCTCTCAGTTTCATTTTGTACAGGCCTCTTGCCAATGAAATTACAAAAGTAAGATTAGGCATGAATTGAATGATGATTTATGGTGTCTAATTCTGTTACACATTTTCAGGGAAGCTATGATCCCATGCATCTTACTTGCTGTGGGAGGCAATCTTGTTGATGGTAAGCATCTAGTTCCTTTGAAACTGTTTGAAAATTGTGTGGTATCACCCAGCATTGCCGTTTTATGGTGTTGGGATGCATTTCTCATCCTAACCCATGTTTATTGCATTAGGTCCTGGTGAAGGAAGTAAGAGGCTTGGCATGCGAACTACCGTTGCTATTATTTTTGCACGGTTGGTCTTGGTTCCTCTTGCAGGGGTTGGCATCATCTTGTTAGTTGATAAACTCGGTTTCATTCCCAAAGGTGACAAAATGTTCAAGTTCGTCCTGCTACTGCAGCATTCTATGCCCACATCAGTGCTGTCAGGTATGAGAAGCGAATAAGGGCCGCTACTTATCACTTCTCTACATGTGCTCCTATTTGAAGATTCCTCTAATAGTTTTCTTTGTTAGTTGAGATCTGTAAGCCAGTGGGTGCGGGATATTTTGTGCTGCATCTTAGCAAACCACATTATGAAATATGATAATATGATCATTTTGTTTGCAGGTGCTGTTGCAAACCTGAGAGGGTGTGGAAAAGAATCAGCTGCGATCCTGTTCTGGGTGCACATTTTTGCTGTGTTATCCATGGCAGGATGGATTATTTTCTATTTGAGCTTGCTCTTCTAAGTACGTCGCTCCCTTGTATTGCAGTTTTTTTTTTTGTGCTCACATTTGCAGCAGGGCAGATTAGCTGCAATTTCTTGATACTCAAATTACTCTCATTTGATTTGCAGATATTGTACTGCACAGGAATATCTGCAAAAACTAGATATCGTCAAAAAATTATTGAAAAACATAGTGACATGACATGTACAATAGCCACTAAATCATGGTGACAACACGAGTTGTATCGGTACATATATGGTTCCTTGTGCCTACTTGCGCAAACGCCACTGCTGTGTTAATTTTGATCTCGTCTCGCTGATGCAAGCAGTGAGCGATGAGACGACGAGGGCGCAGCAGCTACTGCCCTGCCCATATCATCTGGTCACACTGAACCTTTTAGATCTGGTTCGATGCGCTTCTTACCAACGCCCCAATTTCCTTTTGTTTTTCAAATAATGTAGTACTGCATGATCTACTCAGTTCAAAGTGTATTTTGTGTGTTGTATCCTTGTGATGTCCCAGTGCAGAGTACTTGAGTTCAGATGGTGTGTGTATTATATATATATATATAGACTGTTAAGAAATTTATAATGCAGTTAAGTGGACGAATATGTCTTTTGGAATAGATGTCTTTTGGAAGAGGTCTTTTAACACATACTTTTTTTGTATAAATATTTAAGCGCTTGTGCAATAAATTATCAATTGTTTATTCTCTATTCTATTCTCGAGTTCAATCCCTACTCTATTTTAAACACGTTAGCGGCATTGCCCTAATCCATGAGCACTGCGGCCACTGAGCACGAGTAAATAGAGGTAGGCGACAGACGGGAGGATCATCGGCCACATCTGGACACGGTAAGTTCAATGGCATAGAACAATGATGATATTTTAAACGTACTTACCTCCATCATGAACTTGGAAACGGTGATTCTTCACATCTTGCCTCTACAACACCGCCGGTTGGGACGTCGCTATCGGCGTGTGCGATATGATCGACGCTGAGGTCATGCTCGGCCTTATCGTGGCATGGTTAGCGGACCACCATTGATCGCTGCGATCAAAGGGGTTGTGCTCCTCGGTATAGCGCAGGCTGTAAGGGCTGAGGTGCTCCACAACACGGTAGGCGTGACCGAGAACGCGGTGGCGACCACCTTAGTCTACGCGCAGGAGACGCATGGTGAGGCCGACGCAGCGGCCTATGCGATGACGGCACGTGGGACAAGGCCAGGGAACTCCATTAGAAGAGAACTGCCGCACAAAACAGTCCCCCTTAAGCCGAAGGGATTGGGCAATGTGAAGCAACTCTAGCCACTGAAGCATAGGTCTCTCACCTTATCTGAGAGATTAGCACCAGGAGCAGTTTTTTCATCATGTAAAGATCCCAAAACTGAATAGCAAGACTAGGAGTGCCAAACCATAAATCCTCCCCAAATTTCACCTTGGCACCATTACCTAGTACTCCATCCAGTCTTCAAAAAGATGACAATTTAGACATCGATACAGTCTTCAAAACACAACTTTGATCACAAAATTTTATTATGATAAAACTCAATAAAATTATAATATTATGAAAGGACTTCTCTAGACAAGTCTAGATTTATAATTTTCATGTGCCTAATTTAAATATTTAAAAATATATCAATAGTCAAAATTTTAGAAGTTTGACTATCACTATGTTTAAAATGTTATGAATAGCACTTGTATTCATTATGAGGCCAATGGGCCAGTATATATACATGTACATGAGGAAGAGGATAACAGGACTATCTCTAGCAGGATACAGATAAACTAGGACTCTATCTCTAACACCCCCCCTCAAACTCATGGTGGATCAACAACACCGAGTTTGGAGAGGAAAAAGTTATGATAAGCTCTAGTCCGTGTTTTCGTGAAGAAATCTGCTAACTGGAGCTCTGAGGGCACATACTAAAGAGCCACAACCTCATCCTATACCTGTGACCTCATATAAGAAGCATCAACACCAATATGCTTGGTGAGTTCATGCTTCACTGGATCTCGAGCAATGCTGATAGCCCTGTACTATCAGATAAAAGAGGAGTTGGTGTAGAAACAGAAACACCAAAATCCTCAAGTAACCACCGTAGCCAAGTAACCTCTGCTGTCAAAAGAGTCATAGCCCGCAATTCAGCCTCAGCACTCGAATGGGAAACTGCTGTCTGCCTCTTAGTCTTCCAAGCAATGAGATAACCACTCAGAAAAACACAGTAAGCAGAAATAGACCGACGATCAGAGTGATCACTAGCCCATGTAGCATCAGAGTATGCCTGGAGCTGTAAAGAGCTCAAGCGTGGAAAGAAAAGACGGCGAGAGATGGTTCCACGAAGATATCGTAGAACACGAAGACGATGACTATAGTGGAGCTGAGTGGGAGCAGAAACGAACTGACTCAGGATATGGACTGGATAAGAAATGTCAGGACGAGTGACACCAAGGTAAACAAGACTCCCAACAAGATGGCAATAGCGAGTAGGATCCTCAAGAGGTTCACCATCAGTAGGTCGAAGGTGAACATTGAGCTCCATGGGAGTCTCAGTTGTACGCTCATCAGTGAGAGAAGCACGATCAAGAAGATCCTAGATATACTTCTCTTGGGAGAGAAAGAAGCCCTCAGAGGTAGAAGAAACCTCAATCCCAAGAAAGTATCGAAGGGGACCAAGATCAGTCATGAGAAACTGCTCATTGAGACGAGCCTTTACAAAGGCAATATACTGAGAATCATCGCCAGTAATGATCATGTCATCAACATATAGAAGGAGAAGAGTCCGACCATGAGAAGAAGTGTGAACAAAGAGCGCAGGATCATGAGCACTTGCAGAGAAACCAGCTGCAGTGATCACAGAAGAAAAACTCTCAAACCAAGCACGAGGGGCTTGTTTGAGCCCATAAAGGGAGCGGCGAAGGCGACAAACCATGCCCTCTGGAACAGAATACCCTGGTGGTGGTTGCATATAGACCTCCTCATGCAGCTCACCATTAAGAAAGGCATTCTTGACATCAAGCTGAGAGATGGACCACTCACGGACAGAGGCCACAGCAAGGAGAGTGCGAACAGTGGTCATGTGAGCCACAGGTGCAAAAGTATCATCATAATCACGACCATGCTCCTGCTGAAAACCACGCGCCACAAGACGAGCCTTGTAGCGCTCAAGAGAACCATCAGAGCGAGTCTTAATCTTATAGACCCACTTGCAAGTAATGGGGCGGACACGTGGAGGAAGTGGAACAAGATCCCACGTGCCGGTGCGCTCAAGGGCGGCAATCTCCTCCGCCATCGCATGCTGCCATTCCTGATGAATAACAGCATCACGATAAGAAGTCGGCTTGGCCAAAGCGGCACCAACAAAGGCAAAGCGCTTAGGAGGCCGAATAGACTGTCGATCGCGAAGAGCATAACGAGGAGACACTGAAGAAGATGGCTCATCAGAAGAGGAAGAAGATGGCACATCAGAAGAGTCCTCAGCTAGCGGACGACGAGTGTAGTGGAGAGGATAGGGAGAAACAACATCTGAAGAGACCGGTGTAGGAGAGGACGGTGGTGAAGGAACCGACGATAAAGGAGACACCGATTGTGAAGGAAAAGTGACAACTGGAGTATCAGGAAAAGTCAGAAAAGACAGTGGCTCAACAAGGGATGTAGAAGGGGAAGAGGAACGAGGGTAGAAGGGACGAGACTCATCAAAAGTGACATCTTGTGAGATCCGTATCCGTCGGCCAACAGGATCCCAACAACGATATCCCTTATTCTCAGCACTGTATCCCAGAAAAACACACTCAACAGACTGAGCAGTCAGCTTGGTGCGTTCATGAGGTGCAAGAAGAACATAGCACACACACCCAAAAAGGCGAAGTCCAGAATAATCAGGAGGCATGCCACAAAGACGCTCAACTGAAATCCCACCCTTCAGAGCAGAAGAAGGTTGGATATTGGTCAAGTAGGTAGCAGTGGAAACGGCCTCAGCCCAGAAGTGAGGTGGAACAGCGGAAGCAAGCATGAGAGCGCGAGCTGTCTCAAGAAGATGACAATGCTTACGCTCAGCCACACCATTCTAAGCATGAGCACCAGGACAAGAAAACTGGGAAAGAGTGCCCTCTGTAGCAAGAAAAGCTCGAAGAGCTCTGATGAATACTCTCTGTAAGTCAGCACGAAGAACGCGAATAGGAGAATCAAACTGAGTGCGAATCATGGTGGCAAAAGTTTTATAGATGGATAAAACCTCACTACGAGAGGAAATAAAATATATCCAAGTGTGGCGAGAGAAATCATCTATAAAAAGAATATAATATCGATGACCCCCTTTTGAAACAAAAGGAGCCGGACCCCAAACATCAGAATGAACAAGATCAAAAGGACGCTGTGATATAGAATCACTAGAATGGTAGGGAAGTTGTAGCTGTTTGCCAAGCTTACAACCCATGCAATGTAAAGAGGCGTGACCAGACACAGAGCCTAGAAGCCCACGACGAACTAAGGAAGAAAGTCGCGAACCACAAAGATGGACCAAACGATGATGCCACTGAGCAAAAGTCCCAGTAGAAGAAGCAACAGATGCTGAAGCGGTAGAGGAAACAGAAAGACTGGCAGAGGCAGCGGAAGGTAGATGAAGCCAGTCAAGCTCCCAAAGACGCTGAAAGTCATGGCGACGAGGGCCAGTCCCAACTATAGCCCCCGTGCGGCGATCCTGAACACAACAAGAGTCAGAATCAAGAATAACCCAACAACTATGATCAGTAAGTTGGCCAGCGGATATAAGATGCATGGTCAGTTTGGGTACATAAGAAACAACAGGAACATGAAAAGAGGACGACAAAATATTGCCTCGTCCTGCAACAGAAAGAGAAGTACCATCTGCAGTCTGCATAGTGGTAGGAGCAACAAGAGGACTAATGGAATGTAGACTCGTGGGATCTGATGTCATATGAAAAGAAGCTCCAGAATCAAGAATCCATGGTGTGATACCTGATGAGGAAGGTGATCTCTCACTGGAAGACTGAGTAGCAGAACCAGCCGAACCTGTCTGTGTAGAGGAAGCCATGCGACGTAGTAGCATAAGGATCTCTTGAGTGGAGTCAGAACCAACAGGAGTCTGTTGTGGAGGGGTCCGCTGAGAGGAAACGCCTGAACCTCCATTGCTCTTAGGAGGATGGCCACTTCGACGAGCAAGATTCTTCTTCTTCCGATAGCAGAAGTGCTCCACATGGCCATTTTTGTCGCAGTAGGTGCAGTGAAGAACTCCGCCCCCAGTAGCCAAAACTGGAGTAGGCGCCACCGACGGAGTAGAACGAGGCGCCGCCAAGACTGAGGGAGACACCAGCAGACCCGTGTCATAAGGACAGTCTCCTCAGACGAGTCTCCATTGAAGTTAACCGGGCATCGGGGAACAGAAACAGTCCCTGAAGAAAAACCTGCAGACGAAGACATTTTTTTTAAACGAAGATCTCTTAGCTCCACTTGACAGTCACGGACGTGAGAACCGAACTTGAAGCAAATGAGCCGGTCGGACTTGAATATCTTCACGAACCGGAAGTGTTTGGAGATTTGAAAGTTACGTGAGCAACTTCAAGTCCGTCCTTCAGTAGACACCACTTCAACCTCCACAGAACGAAGCGGCGGCGAAGCAACGAACGGAAGGACTGGCTCAGGCTCGGCGACGGCCGTCGCGGCAGAAGGATTTGTCGCGGCGGAAGGAGCACCGGCGCCGGCGGCCAGGCTCGGTGCCGTTGGTCGGCGACGTCAGCCCGCGGACGTCAGCGGACTCGGCAGACGGGCGTCGGCGGCTCAGTCAGCAGGCGTGCGTCGGCGGCTCAGTCAGCAGGCGTCACCTGCGACGCCGGCGAGGCCGGAGGACGGCGGGGCCTTGGCTGGAGGTTGCGCGGCTGGCGAGGCTGGGGGACCGTGGCAGATAGGTTGGCCCGTGGGTGTCTTCCTCCTTACGGTGGCGAGCGGCTGCGCACCGGTCGCACTTGCGCCGCGGCGGCAGATGGGTCGCGTCGGACCGGAGAAGACGCACAGCAGAGCCGGAGAGTGGCGGCGGCAGGAGAGCGTTAGCCCTCGGCGACCGGAGCTAGATACGATGCAGTGGCCAGGCGGCCCGCGGCCCGCGGCGACCGGAGAGCTGGAGGCGACGCGGCGGCTTCAGCGGCAACAAGCAGAACAGCTCGGCCAATGCCTCCGGATGAAGCAACTCACGCCCAACTCGTGATGCCACGACGAGAGCCAGGCAGAACCGACAAGAAGAGTCGATTGACGAGAACGAGATGGCAAGGATGCCACACCAGAGGATGGGAACAGAGGAAAGAACAGCGGCGCAAGTGCAACGCCAGGGAAAAACCTAGATTGGCTCTGATACCATGTTATGAATAGCACTTGTATTTATTATGAGGCCAATAGGCCAGTATATATACATGTACACGAGGAAGAGGATAACAGGACTCTATCTCTAGCAGGATACAGATAAACTAGGACTCTATCTCTAACATAAAACATCATCTTATTATTTATGACTAGATGGAGTACCTTGATAGCGGAAACAACACATTTCCAGAATCAAGAAGCATTTCCATGGGGCAGGAGAACAGAAAAATGCTTCTATGCCACCGTCTTTCAACTATGCTTCTCTCTCTCTCTCTCTCTCTCCTAGTGCCACAACTTTAGAATTGATTCCATAACCAGAGGGAAGCAACAAAGTAAACATGAAACCAGCCCCCACCATTATCATCTCGGAATAACTTTGCAGCAAGGTAAAGGAGGCCCATGAAATGAGGAATCTCACATCATTTTCCCTGGTCTGCATCACCATCCTGGCATCCTGCTACCTTCTCTCATCTCCTCTTCAGAGTTCAGACCAATGACAAAAATATCAGTCGAATTCTGCATAATCTCCGCACGCGGCCTAGGCCGCAAATCATCGCTGCTGAAGCCACAGTGGTTTTCCGTCGCATGGGTTGATCCCAACAGCAAGTATTGCACCAAGGTTGATGCGTCAGGAAACTCTGATGCAAATTGGGGCACCAAGTTCTCGCTCTCAGTTGACGAGCATGATGTGGTCCGGGAGCGCATGGAACTGACAGTTGAAGTCTACAGGAGAGAGCCCATCTTCCTTAGGGAACATCTCCAGGGAGCTACAGTTGTCCAGATGAAGGAGTACTTCGACAAATTCGCACATGGTGAGGAGCATTCTGGATTTATTGGGGAGACCGCAAGCTTCCAGCTTAGGAGGAACAAGTCTGACAAGGCTCATGGATTTGTTGATATCTCCATCCGAATCCTCAAGGAAGAAGACAATTATGGTCAGATTTCAGGTAAACAGAAATGTTAGTTTTTTTTTAAAATAAAATAATCCGATTTAGCATGCGGTGTGCTGATCAGAATAACCCTTGTACGTAAAATAGATCATTCTGAAGAACTTTTGCAGATAAACACTAGAATGTTTGTCGAAGACTTTAGGAAATTCAATGTTGTCAGAAGAGAGAACTAGTAATAATGATAGGTTTGTATGAATGACAGAGTAGTGGTAGCATGTTATAGGATTTATGATCTGATTCTTGTTATCATAAGGGTATATTTAATCAATAGAGCAAGTGATACAAGGAGCTTTAAAAATATTCACCTCCTTGATTCCGCATGCAGTAGAATTCAACTTGTAGGTTCTTTTGTCGATTTGCAGGATCACATGAAGGATTGAAGTGCCCTGATCAGGTCGGAATCACATTAGCTATAGAAGATGGTCCAGTTTATAACTATCCACCACAGCCTTCCAACCATTTCAGGGGCTATAGCCATGATGTTGATCACTACAGTAACTCCATGCCGGTGACCCCTGTCACTCGCCCAGATCTATCACCATCAGGAAGTAGCTACAGCTACCAACCACAGTATCCAGGTAGGGGGCAAGTGCCACAGAGTTACATAAATCTGCCACCAAGAAGGTTAGCAGGTCACAACAGCGCACCGAACTTGGGAATGGGTCTTGGAGCTGGAGCATTGACTGCTGGAACTACGATACTTGGTGAAAACCTCTTGTCAGGTCCAAGTTTCAGTGCTGATCCTGATGGTGCAACCCTAAATGTATCCAATGATGAATTGTTCTAGTTCCTGAGAAACTGTATGTCAATGCGAGCTTGTAACAATTGCTGTGACAACATATGAAGAGTTATGAGCATTCTATTGGATATAATGGAGCCGTGTTACTCAGATGGCTGCAGTCTCTCATCCAACTTATCAATGCATGCAACATTTCAGAGATCATGTCGGCCTCAGTGTGTCCCCTATCCCCACTGACAAAAGCATGCATCGCTGTTCCATTCCCACCATTCTCTCCCCCCACCTCGACTCAGCTGCAGCCCGGTGCAGCCTTCTGCACTCCTCGCCGTCTCATCTCCCATCTGGCTGACCTCCTCCAGCTCCTCAAAGTTGCCCTCCCAACCGTATGTATCTGCTAGCAGCACCCATTCACCGCTCCCAGACTCCTCTGTCACCATCAGCATCCAGGTTGCCTCTTGCGCTCTCTCTCTCTCTCTCTCTCTTTATCACCATTGCTGCGTCTTCAACCAAATTTAGAACATTTTAACTTGTACTTTAAATTAGCGTATTCTATTTTAGCATATTGTAATTTAGCGTATTTTAATTTGGTGCATTGGCCTATGTAACATACCAAATTTTGAGTTTTTGAAAAGTTTTAAAATAAAAAAGAACCATTTCGATTTTTCTTGAATTAAATAAAGTTTAATTTGAATTTTTAATTAATTAAAATATTTTATTTAATTAATCTATTCATCAAATAAAAGATTTTCAGTCTTAGTTGTGTTCCTTATGTTTTAAGGAATTTTTTTGTATTTTTGGGATTTTTTTTTTGAATTTATTTGCTATTTATTTGAGTTTATTTTTTTATTTGATGTTTTGGAATTTTCTTAATTTGAAAAATGATTTTAAATCTCCAAATGATCTTGGGCCTAATCCTCTCCGGTCCATTCTGCTTCGCCCGCCCCCACTTCGCGCCACCACTCCGCCCGCTCGCCCGCTCGGCTCGCCACCGACGGGGCGGGGCCTGTCAGTGATCGTCGCCAGGCACCGCGTCGTCTTCGCATCCGGCTCCTCACGTTGCCTGCTTCTGCGCAACCGACGACGGATTTCCCATGCCACCCCACGCCGTATTCGGTCTGGATACCTCCGTGTCCACCTCTATTAAAGCCGCTGCCCTCTTCCCCTCTCTGGTTCTGCATTTCGCCGTAGCCACTCGGATTCATCACCGGGAATTTGGTGCTCTCCGCCGCTGTCACCATTAACAACCCGTGAAGCTACTCCATTGTCGTTCTTCGCGCCGGTGGGCCGCCGCCTTCGACCGCGTCGGGCCACCACCGCCTTCTCGCATCTCACACCGCCGATCTACCGCGCCGCCATCCCTGCTGCGCCGCACCATCGCCGGCTAGCCACGCCGCCACTCCGATGCTCGCCGTCCTCTGCACGCACGCCACCGCTCCGTAGTCCGCGCCGCCTCGGTCGCCACCCTACGCCGCCTCAGATGCCGAACCGCCGATGCTCGCATTCACGCTGCACCGACGTTAACCCTGACGTCAGCGTGGCGTCAACCCTGGCCGAACCGTGCGCCTGGTCCACTGTGAGATGCACCCACCCTGTAAATCAGAATATTTATTCCCTTGTCATGAATTGGTAGTGCTAATCAATATGGTGATACAGAGTTCAAGTTGTCTTGCTTGACTGTAACATTATGTCTGTGCAACATATTTGCAAGTTGTTAAATTAATGTTAGCGCATTTGCCAAGATAGATTTTATATTTCGAGAGAGCGTATTTAATGTTGCCTGTTGGTCTATTCATTTGCTATGGCTGTTGCTGCCATTCTTTGATCACTAGAAAAGTTGAGCAAGAAAAATTCCTGCAGCAGCAGATTGTTATCTTCTTCCTTATTGCGTTTTTACTATTCGTTTAGCACTTTGTTTCTTGGTGTTTGCTAAATAGTATTTGAGTGTTTTTTTTTTGAATACTTTTTTTATGGGAATTGCTAAATGGCACTCGAGTGTTTTTTGTTTGTGAGCACTCAGTTTTTTATCTATTAGATAATGATGTTTTCTTTGGTTTGTGAGCACTTAATTTGTTTTGTCTATAAGATATTGCTTTGTAATTCACATTATGCTTTATCATTTTGACTTTGTGATCCACATTTTTGTTTGTTGTGTTCCTTATGGTTTGTTGTTTGTTTTGTTCTTTTTTTTTTTTTACAAATTATCATATTATTTTTTTAAATAATTTAATCTATGTAAAACAAGTATATAATTGATGTAAAAAAGGCCATGTAGAAAATAATATTTTTTTACAAATTGTCACATCTTTTTTACATAATTTAATGTGTGTAAAACTTTTGCATATAATTGGTGTAAAAAAGTCATGCACAAAAGAATATTGTTCCTTAAAAAAATGAGTATTCTTTGATAAAATAGTACTTAAATTGGAGGAGAGTAGGCAAATTGATTTCATCTATTAAATCTAGATCTGAAAGCTCAAAATTTGAGTGATATTTAGTAAGAAAACACTCAGATTCACACTAGACACCCCCTTTTTTTATTAGATCTTGCTTTGTGATTCACATTGTGCTTTATCATTCCGATTTTGTGAGTTTTTATCGGGGTAAAAAATATGACAAGGGAATAATCAATTTGTTTATGGTCATCAGAGTTGTAACATAAACAACAAGTAGATTTTTTATTTGTTGTATTCTTTATAGTTTGTTTTGTTCCTTTTTACAAATTATCACATTATTTTTTTTACATAATTTAATATATGTAAAGCTAGTATATAATTGATGTAACAAAGTCATACAGAAAAAATAATATGTATTAGAGCATTCCTTAATGTATCACCCCGCATGCTAATAACGAGTAAACTAGTGGACAGAGACATATATGTTTATAATATCTAAAAAATTGAGTGCTCATTGATAAAATAATACTCCCTCTAGTCACAAATAGTTATTATTTTGGACATAAGTGCAGTCAAATTTTAAACTTTTGATTGTCAATATATTTAAATATTTAAATCGGATACATACAAATCATATGTGTGAAAAATACTTTCATAATATTGCAATTTTATTGAGTTTGATAGTATATTATAATTTAAATTAGTGGTCAAAGTTGAGTTTTGGAGACCGTGTCAATATCCAAAATAATAACTATTTATGACCAAAGAGAGTACTTCAGTAGAAAAAGATGAGACAAATTGGGTTCATCCATTCAATATATATCTAAAAACTCAAAAGTTAAGTACTACTCCCTCCATCCCATTATATAAGACATAACTCCTCCCAACGCAGAGACCAAGGAAGCAATTACGTCGCAAGGGCTCGAGAGGGTTAATGCTTGCATACATGCATGCGTATGAGAGATGGGAGAGAAGCCAAAACAAGAATCATACCGCCGTGAGAGTTAATACCGCGCGCGTGAACAGAAGCCGAGGAGGCGTCGCGTCCTGTATTCTGGGACTTCGAAAAAAAACAGTTGTGCCTTATATTTTCGGATGGAAGGATTGTCTAATAAAAAAAAAAAAAATCAGATTTACAACTTTTTTTTTTCTCTGCCGATGAGTTGAAAGGAAATGTACACGAAAGAGCCCATATAGCCTTATCTGTGGCTGTACGTTGTCGACGCCTGAGAATTGAGAAGCCTTGGTTGCAGGCAGAAGACAACCGTGCCAATCTGAGGCGCTGCATTTGCCTAGCGCCCACCCGTCGCGCTGCGGGCCGTCGCTGCAGCGGCCCACCGCATATGAATCGTATCGTGCGGCCCCTTCAGTAGGCCGTAGTCGCTCGCATGACGTGCATGCCGCCGCTCGACTTCGTTTCTACCGTTCCGACTTCCGACAACTTGAATGGGGAAGTGGAGCGCTGTCCTCGCGGCACTTAAGGCAAAACACGTACGCACGCCGCGGCGCCGCGCCCGCCTGGCCGCCGAACGCACGATCGATTCGGTCGGTGCAGCGTGCTCCGGATGGTCCGCGCCCGCCTGGCCGCCGAACGCACGATCGATTCGGTCGGTGCAGCGTGCTCCGGATGGTGTCCAGTTCTCCGACGACGTCCGCCTTGGAACTGCAAGGCCTCGCGTCGGTTGGTCTCGTCCCGGCAGCACTTCGTTCATTGCCAGGACTGGAACCGCCTGAGTCTTGCCGCTTCCCGAAGCGTGTGAGGGCTATTTTCCCTCTATCCAAACTTCGAAGGAAGGTTGCTGTTTTCAGGTCCAACTTGTTAAGGATTCTATTTATTTATGGATAAATTCGAATTGATCTCTTAGAGTTTTCTACTACACATTGAGCATGGACATTGAGCATTGTTTTATATAAAATAAATAAATCTAATAAAGAGAGTTTTTTTTCTCTTTATATTGTGTGTGCTGTTCTTGTGACTGTATTGGCGTGCTGTCGATTGACCTGGGTGAATGACTATTTTTTACAACACGTTATGAACATGATCGTTCTACGTGTGGCTGATTGGGTTCGTCTACACGGCGTCGATCTACATCGCATTGACACTTTAATCGCGGTTAGTCGCTAATCGTCTGTCTGCGTCAAGTCTACACGGCATCAAACTCTTCCTGTCTCACGCAATCTACACTACCGCAAGCCCTACGAAAGTGGTCGGGTGTGAACAGTAGCAAAATCCAGCATATTGGTTTTTCGCTATTTTACAGATTAACAATTGACCTAATCTATTGTTGGGAAAAAAAGAACAATGTTACTGTTCATTCAATAAAAAAGGAATTTTGGCCCGAAGCCCTGAAGCCGGTGTCGCCACCACTACCATTCGCCCTGGCCGCGCGCCATTACGGCGTAGCATCGGGCGCCATGCATTACCTGAAGCTAATGTCGCCGCGCATCGCTGCTTGGCACTGTCGCCTGCTCGACGAGTCCAAAGCCTCTCGTCCGGCTTGCGCCACCGAAAGGTCGCCATGGAAGGCCGTCATTTGTCGCGTCGGCCAGAAGGCCAGACGCCAGCTCTTCGACTTCTTGTAGGCCCAGCCGACCTCGGTGGCCACGCCGCCACCTCCGCCTGCCACTGGCCGATCGCGACGCTGCCGCGCCGAAGCCCCCACTTCACGCCGACCGACTGGTCGCATGCATGACCGGCGTCTCGACTTCCTGCGTGCCTCGACGTTTCGGCTCCCAGGCCAACCTTGATGGCCACACCGTCGCCCTGTCCGCTGTGCCTTGAAGCACACGCACGAGGCGACCGTGCCGCTTCGGCTCCCCTAGCGACCTTGGTGGCCGTGCCTTCGCCTTCGCGCGCCCGCAGCCGCTGGTTGGCCTCTGCCTCGTGAGGCCTGAAGTAGTAACCGTTGCCGCCGTTAGCCTCCGCCTCCGCATGCCCGTAGCACCTGGTTGGCGGCCACGCACCCGAAACTATCGGTCGCGCCCTCGGCCATGACGATCGTGCCGCCAAATCTGTCGACCGCCCGCGCTCCGACCCCGTTGGCTGCGCCCTCGGCTCCACTGGCCACATCGTCCGCATTGACGACCGCGCTGTCGCTCCAATTGGCGAAGCCCCCGCGTCCCACCCCTAGCCGCTTGGATATTATACCAGCATTTTGGGCCTTGCGAGCCTAATAGGGCAGCCAACCCATTGGGTCCAAGCAGGTCATAATTTTTCTTTATAAAAAAAGGAAAATTACTATTATGCCCCTCTATTTTTTAGCAATTTTGAAAATCAGTAAATAAATTCAGAAAATTGGTATTAAATTCTAAAAAAATAATTTTTAGATTAATGTACTTCCAAAAAATTTGAATTTTTTTTATTATTTAGCACACATTGGAAGTTTCATATTTTGGGTTTATTTTCTAGTTTTTTGCCATGTTTAGTATGTACTGAATTAATTTTTATGCTGTCAAAGTAATTTTGAAAATTGCTTAATTATTAACAGAAATTGTGAAAATTGCTAGAAAATTCTGAAAAATTATGCCATGGCTTTGGGTTTATTTTCCTTAGGATTATATCATTTCGATATGTGCTGGAATTTAATTTTTATGTTATTAAGTAATTCTAAAAATTGGTTGGTAATTAACAGAAAATTATGAAAAATGCTAGGAAATTTGTACATGGCATATTGAAAGCTCCATATATCTTGATTTATTATCCTAGCTTGATTCCATGTTTATGTATGTTGAAAATTATTTTTCTGTTACTTGGTAACTCTGAAAATTGCTGAATAATTTGCAGAAAATCATGAAAATTACTAGGACAATTCTGAAAAATTCTAGATAATTATCTACTGAATAGATGTAGACCAAACTTTACTGATTGAATAGTGAGCATGCAATATAATGATTTTACCAATAGTAAAAATTATTTTTTCATAGATAGAAATAGGATATGTTAGACATCGCATAGAGGGAATCGTAGTGCTTGCCCTGAACGGCAACAATTACCTTACCTGTGCAACGAATACTAAGATTAATATGACAGCTCAACTTTTAGAGTTGCTTCTATCCAGCCTGAAGCTAGTACCACTGCTTTCCCCTAAACCACCATGTGTATAGCCTTGCACTTCCCGAGTCTCTATTTTCGTACAGACTTGAAAGTCATATATGTTGATAGAAGATGACCAGCTAATGTTTTTGAATTCCCTGAAGGAAAATATATAACTAGCAAAGATCTATCTTGTTGCTGGAAGCACAACAAGAATGGGCCTTCTCGCGCTCTCAGGAATTTAAAGGATGTGACAGCATATAACTTTGCCTACACAAGCTTGTCACTGAAATAATATTATGTAACTAGAAAATTACTAATGCTAAAATGATTGATAAGATATTATGTACCTTCTACCCCCAACATGAGGATGCTGTTGTAATATTATCATCATGCCAAGTGCCAGAAATACTCCGAGCTTATATGCATCTTGTTAGAAGCAGAAAAGCATGATGAATTCCTGGCGAAGAATCATCATGCACTTTCTAATGGAAGTCATGTAATGCCTAAAGCACATGTAAATGCTCTGTGAGTTAGTAATAATCGATGGCCGCATAAAAGGCCAAAAGAATAAAGGGGATAGATAGAATAATACTCCCTCCAGGTGCAAAAAAGAAGTCGTTTTAGACAACATCTACGATACCAAGGTCAGCTTAATTAGGAGGTACGTTTACAACTTTGCCCATATTAATTACTAGTCTATTCAATACGTAACTAGTACCAATGTCTAGCGCAGTGGTGGAAGTAATGAATTTCTATCCTCACGTGTCAGGTTCGAGTCTTGGTGGGATATATTTTTGGCCGCTACGTGCATGGCTAGTTTATTTTCTACTTTGCCGCCATTCTATCCCGCTTGCATGCAATTTTTTTCTGATTTGCCGCCGATTAGTTCAACCGCCATTTCTTGGAGGAAAATACTTTGCACCTCCCGGTTACTCCATATAAAGACCTGCTATTTGTACCTATTCTTTCACAGATCACCTCACTTAGAAAATATGGCAAGCAATTTACTAGGAGGAAGAAGACCCCTACTGGAGGTAGATTTGAACGTGGAACCGTCAGTAGAGAAAGGTATCCTCTCATTTGCTTTGTTGTTTTGAGATATAAATATATATTTTTTGTTGCCGAATATTTTTATTCTAACTCCACATATTTTGTCTCTTTTGTAGCTAACCACAACGCTTTGAACGATGAGGTTAGTTTGTACGCAATCAATATCGATTTAACCCAAGATTCCTAAAACGTCACACGTTAACCCAAGAGGTAGTCAATCAATGCTGCAGTATGCATGCACATTAACTCCAGGGGTAAACTTGACTAAGATCGCTTCAAATTCCTAAAACGTCAAGTTTTTTGGCACTTTTGCCAAGCCTCCTCAGCGACTTCTTTTTTGCACCTGGAGGGAGTAGCATATCAGATAGGGAAGTGACAATTTATAGTGGATAAGTGAAGTTAAAGGGCCAAGGGATTTACAGAAGCAAGATTCAGCTAAAAAGAGTTGCAAACCCTGAATAACCCTGTTTTAGGTATGAATGCACTGGCCAATAGTTGTACAACTATCGCATCCCGAAGTATGTGATAGACCTTTACACAAAATTCACTCAAAAAGTCATTAAGACCCGGGGAAATAATGTTATATCATACTTCACCGTACGATCTGTTGTTGACACATATACTACAAACTATGACGATAAGGATCTTAAAATTATTAAGTTTTGAGAAGTCCCAGAAGGGCATATACAACTCACATGGAGACATAAATTAGTGTCCCAAGTATCCCTTCACGTTGCTAGTCGATGTCGCATATTCCTTATAAGTCTCCTTACCAGTTTAGCCTTAGTTCCTAAATGAACATTTGGACTACAGTGTGATTATCATTTAAAATCGAATAAATGTCTATTTTCTAGATATTTGATTAATTGTGCTATGTTTGTTCTATATCCTACAATTTGTTCCTAATGCAACAATTGTCTGATTATTAAGTCATACTTTTAATATGGAACAAAGTATAATCCAATAACAGATGAATAAATCTATCTAGAAGATAGTTATACCACACTAAGTGATTTGAAAATATTATAACTATCGCCAGAAACAATACTCTTATAGTTGGCACTGAAAGAATGCCATGTTATACCCTAAGTCCAGTCATACTTAATTAAGTTTTAAAGACATTGGTCAGAATGATTTCCATATATAGACAGAGAAAGAGGATGGTACAGAATACCTACTTATGACTACAATTAATGGGTGTAATAAACGTGTGGTTGAAAAGCTCGCTCCGGGTTATACTATGCACATATAAAACCCAAAGTTTGTGTTGCGATAAAAACCCAAAAATATTTACGATCTAGCAAATCGACTGGGTTATCCTGAGTTGAATATTATGATAAAAAATAATTAATAATTATGCTGGTCATAGCATAAAGACTTTCCTAGACTTAAATATTTGTAATGCCCTATTTGTACTATAGGAAAGACCATAGTTTGATCTTCTTACCTAAAAGTTAGGAAAGACTCACTGAATTTCGTGGAGAAAATTCAATATGATATTTGTGGAGTCATTCAGCCCCTGTCGGGGCCATTTCAAATACTTTATGGTATTGATAGATATCTCTACTAGATGGTCCTATGTATGTCTCTTATCTACTAAGAACAATGCTTCAGCTAAAATTAATTACCCAAATTATTAAGTTAAGAGTCTACTTTTAAGAAGAAATGATCGGGTTCATTCGAATGGACAATGCTAGCGAGTTGATCTTAGAAGCATTTAATGATTATTGTATGGCTCTGAGAATTAATGTAGAGCATCTCGTACCTCATGTTCACACTCAAAATAGCCTTGCAAAGTCATTAATTACAGAAATAAAAAATTTATTGCTTGGCCAATACTGCAGAATAATAGGCTACCTGTCGACGATTGGAGAACGGCTCCCGTCGAGCTTACTTGTTGAATGGGGGATCAACAGAGCCCCGTCGTACGGATCGAAGAGGTCGTTCGAGCGACGCGAGGTCGGGAGAAGAAGAAAAAAGGGGGACACGGTGTTTATCCTGGTTCGGGCCTCCCTCTCCCGGGATAACAGCCCTACTCCAGTGTATTATGTTCTATCTCTTTTTTTCCCTCCCCTTTACAAATCTTCAGGGGGGTTTAAATAATACGACTATAGGTACCGAAAAAGGCAACTACCTCCTGGGATCACGCTATGTATCCATATCCGTGACCAGGGTTAACAAAACCGAAACCGAAAAAACCGATGGAAAACCGAAATTGGAAATTCGAAAATATCGAGCCAAAAACCGCTCGAAAATCGTTAGAAACCGAAGAGTTTCAAAACCGAGCATTTGAACAAAAAACATTCAAAACAAATTTTTAAAAAACGAAAACCATTCGGTTTTCTCGAAAACCCATCGGTTTTCTCGAAAACCCATCGGTTTTCTCGAAAAACCGATCGACGAGGTGAACGTTTTAGGCTATCGGTTTTTGGAGCGATTTTCGTCGGTTTTTTCGAAAAATCGCTCGGTTTTCACCGGTTTTCGATCGGTTTACATCGCATAAATTTTTTCAAATTTTTTGATTTTTTTGAATTATTTTTTTAATTGAATCGGTTTACCGACCGGTTTAGGATTTCGAACCGGCTCGATACGGTCGAAAACCGCGATTTTCGAGCGATTTTCGTCGGTTTTGTGAACCCTGTCCGTGACCCGCCGTCCTTGATTCGCGCGCTGTTTTGAATTTCGGGTATGATCTCCCTTGATCTTCGGCTGATTGGTTGGCTCCTTCCTTCTTCGTAGCGTTCGCTGGGCCCTCCGACCAAACACCCGAGTAGGTCGTGGCCTCTACGAGCATGCTTGCTCGTGGGGGGGCGTGTTTGGTGCTTCTGCGAGTAAAGGTGCAAACGCGTATGCTCGGAGGAGAAGGAGGGATGCTCGTTTCGTTCTCCCGAGCATCTTCTCTTAGTATCGCTTGGTCGGCGGGTTTAGCTTTTCACGGGGGTACCGTGGTCTTTTGCCAGATAGCCAATCCCCGACAGCTAGCCCCCGAGGTTCAAGCGGGGAACCCTCGGGCTTCCCCTTGAGCCTAAGAAGACTTGAGGGGGGATTGAATTTCTTTTGGTCGTGGTCCACGACCATTTTACGTCGGGAGACGAGCTTCTTTACCGCCACGTGCTCGCTTCCGCGTGGGCGCTGCTTGGTTGTTCTGCGGTTCCTTCTCGAGAAGCCTTCACCTGCAGATGCAGCGGTTTCTCGAAGCGGCGCTTTCTCGGCCAGTGTTGCTACGTGATAGGCGGCGATTTTTATCCCGTCCCTTCACTGTCTTTTTAACCCTTTCTACCGGAGAGGTCGGAGTTACACCGTGTCTCTTTGCTCGTCTTCGCCAAAAACCTTCCAAGAGCCCTAGCGCCCAAGAACCCTTTTCGCTCCTCCTCCTTCTTTGGCCATGGCGCTTCAAGGTCAGCCAGATGACCGAAGGAGGCTCCAGCGCCACGGATGAGGGGTACGTCGACCCAAGCTCGGGTCGAGTGCTCGGCGACGCGGTGCGGCACCGCTGAGAGGCGAGATCGTCTCCTGTGAGTTGTACGCCATCAACGGGCTTCGTCTGCCCGAGAGCGACTTCCTCGCCTCCGTGCTTGCCTTCTGTGGGTGCGAGATCTCTCATCTCCACCCCAACTCTATCCTTTCTCTCGCAGTCTTCTCCCATCTTTGTGAGGCGTACGTGGGTGTAGTGCCCACGGCTAGCCTTTTCTTTCACTTCTACTCCCCCTTCCGCACCGGTCGGGATGGCTCACTTGATTGCGTTTATCTTCGCCTCGGCCCAACCGACCATACGAGTACCCTCTTGTTGCTTTGAAGGACTCGGTGTCGGGTTGGGCCGACCTCTGGTTCTACCGTAAGAAGGCGGAGGGTCCCGATTGGTCTACATCGGGAGGACGCTCCGCCCTCGAGGCAGCGCGCTTGCCCACTGCAACCTGAGGAAGAGCGGGTGCTCAGGACGATCAGCGAGCTCGCCCAGATGGGGCTCACTGGTCGAGATATCGCCCGGGACTTTACCTTCAACCGGGTGTCCCCCCTGAGGCGCCGCGAGCACCCCTTCTTCGAGGTGACCGGGTGGCATGACTTCACCCGTGAGGACAACGCAGGTATGTTCCTGGACCTCTTTCCCGAGCATCGCTGCTTTCTGGTGATCGGTGCTATATATATATTGTTCTAATCTTCGGTTGTGGCGCAGCTCCGAGGACGGACTGGGTTGACGAGAGGGTCGCCGAGATGTTCGGTGCCCCGAAGGAGAAGGAGCTGACGCCCAATCGTCAGATCCCCAAGAACGTCTTTGACCGCGGTGACGCGGTTAGTACCTCTTCCTGCTTCCGCCCGAGGGCATGTTTTCCGAGCTTATTTCTCCCGATCTCTGTTTGCAGGAGAAGGTCGCCCTCGACCTTGCCGTGTCGAGCGCCGCAGCGCTGCCGCAAGCCAGCACCCCGGCCAGGGGTTCCCGCAAGAGGTTGGCGGGTCGAGGTCGCCAGGCATCCGCCTCGCCTCCCCGCGCCAGGCGGTCGCCGAAGCCGACCAGACCACCACGCCGCACCTTGAGTACGCCGACCGCCAGGAGGTGCGAACTCCGAATCTGGTATGATGACTTCAAACAGAGGAGGCCGGAGCTGATGGGCCGATCGAACAGCTCGCCGAGCAAAGTAGGAAGGCCGAGGAGGAGGCCAGGTCCCTCCCGACCAAGGAGCGGTGGAGAGGCGGATCAAGGCCCTCCAGACCAGCTTATTCGGTGGTCGATGCCCCGAGGAGGAGGAAGAAGAGGAGGCCACCTATGCTGCAGTCGGAAGGAGCGAGGAGGTCGACCTCTCAAGCAACCTCGGTCTTTGGAAGAGGTCGACATGGACGACGCCAACCCGGCGATGGCACGTGCCGACGCCAGCGAGGAGCGTCGTGGTCGTGGCCGAGGCCTCTGAGGCCGCCCGCGGCAGGTCGCCCATGGCCCGAGGCGAGGAGGCCGAGGAGGATGGCGCTGCTCGTCGGGCAGAAGGTAAGCTTCTACTTCATTCTCTTGTTCTGTTCTTGTCTTGCGATTTTCTTCGGGCTAACCCCACCCTGTTTGGCGTGGGCGTGATAGCTCGGATGTTGCTTTTGGACTTCCGTCAGATGGCTGAGGAGATTATCGATTCTGCAGTTGACGCCGAGCTCGACCGCGTCGTCGACCAAGTGATGGCCGAGGCGGGGGAGGAGCCGGCGCCAGCTGCGGACCCAGTGGAGTTCGAGCTTCCCTCGGCGGGACCCGTGCTTCCTTCAGCGGACGTGGAACCTATCCCACCAGAGGAGCAGGAGCCGCAGGGCCGAGGACCAAGAAGCCTTGGCCTTGGTCCCTGCGAAGGGTAAGCGCAAGTGAGCCCAGTGCAACGGGCCGGTGGCCAGCGGTGGTGGCTTCGACCCACCATCCTTGGCCGCGAGCCAAGAGGAGGAGCGATTCTTGCCAGCCACCACCTCCAATCATGCGGACCAAGGGAAGATGCGGTCGTGATTGCCCACCACTTCCACCGGAAGTGATCGCTGAGCCCGACCAGCTGCCTCCGTCTGCGGACCACGAAGAGGAGGTGGCCGTTGATGGGCCGGAGGTGGTCGTCCTCGACCAATCGCCTCCGAGCGTAGAGCCCCCATTGCTTCCGGTCGCGGAGGTGCAAGGGGCGGAAGCGGCGGCCGGCGTCCAGTCCCCAAGCGCAGTGGCCGAGCAGGAGGAAGGCGGCCACGAGCCGCCTGTCGACGCAGAAGACCAACCTCAGGGCGTCCTGGGGTTGGTCGAAGGAGGAGACGTCGTTGCCCTCCCGGGAGCACCGGGTGCCCAGGAGGGGCAAGATCGTGATGCGCTAGCTCGGGATCGAGATGGCCTGCGTGGGTTAATCCCTTTTCCGAAGCCGGCGCCACCGACCGCCACGGCTTCAGACAAGCCGGTCACCGGCTCTTACTGTAAGCGTTTTGCTCTCAACTTTTTATATGAGTCGAGCAATCTTCTAGGGGTTCTTCTTGACTTTCCTTCCCCTTTGCTCCAAGTTTGCTGCGAAGGCTATGGAGGACATCGATGCCTTCGCAGTTCCAGCAGAGGAGTTCTGGGCGTACCATCGCGAGCAGGACGCCAAGATCGCCGATCTCGAGCGTCGGGTCTCCGAGGTGCGCGAGGCCGACCTGAAGGAGCTAGAGTCGGCGAAGAGCCTCGTCGTCGGACTTCGGGACCAGCTCTTTGAGAGCGAGACGGCGAAGAATACTTCGGAACAGAAGTGTGCCGACCTCGAAGAGGAGCTGGGGAAGTTGCGGCAGGAGGTCCCCGACCTGCGCGCCGAACTCCAACGAGCTCGGGAGCGCGAAGAGGCCCAGCTCAAGGAGGTGCAGCGCCTTCGGGACAGCGCGGCTGAAGGTCGTGCCGCTCGGCGGAAAGTTTTGGACCTGGAGGCGGAGGTCGACTCCCTTAAGGAGGAACTTGCTGCCCTTCAGGTCGAGCGTAGAACTTAGCTCTTCTTTTATTTTTAGCTCGTGTAAACCCTGTAAAAAAACAACGTTTCGAGTTAAATGAGCAAACTCTGTTTTTCTCGAGTTCGCCTCCAACATATGCCTATATGATCCCGGTTCTGCAGAAAAAGAAAATAAGTTCCTGCATAAGAGCATATAGCATAGATACGAGCAAAGAAAACAAGTTCCTGCATAGAGCATGTAGCATAGATACGAGCAAAGGATCCTTGGAAGAAGGGACGGAACGTTCCTATCATACGGAGCCCCCCTGCCATGGACAAAGGTCGTGTCCTCACTGTTGCGAGCACGAGTTTGTTCATGGGAAAATTTAAGGGTCGCTTTGGTCGTGACGATTTTTTGAATGATTTAAATAGGTCGGTTGTGTCGAGAAAAATGTGAGCACAGAGTAGACGAGCTTTAAACCAACAATACGTAGAGCCGCCATACCCGAGTGGTCACTGAACCGGGCTTAGAGGGGATGCTCGTGCCCGACCACGCATACAGTGAAGAGCTACTGTGGAAAGTGAACGATTGGGCGAGCATCCGTGGGGCCAAGGGAAATGGTGCGCACATACTTGTCGGATAAGCTCAAATGCCGGTCTTTGGTAGACGACGATGCTCGTTCGACAAAGCGAGGACGAAACACGAAAGAGGGGAAATGTTTTATTGGAAAGAACGCAAGGGGCGCGAGATAGGAGTACTCGTCTAAACGTAGAATTTACGCAGCTTGATCGATGTTCCAGTCTTTGGTGAGCTCCCGACCATCCGGCATCGCGAGGCGAACAGCCCCGGGCGTCTTTGTAGACACGACCGTGTAGGGTCCCTCCCACCTTGGGGTCGACTTGTTGGCTTTCGACAGTCTTGAACTCTTCGTAAGACCATGTCGCCGACTTGTAGGACCCTAGGTCGGACAGCCTTGGCTGCGTGCCTACGAAGAGCCTGTAGGTAAACCGCAGACCGAGCAACGCTGCTCGCGTGTTGCTTCGACGAGGTCCAGGTCGACGAGGCGCTCAACCTCTTGATCGATGGAATCGATCGCTTGCACCCTTGGGGAACCTAGCACGATTTCGGGCAGCAGATGGCCTCCGCACCGTAGACGAGTTGGAAAGGCGTTTCACCTGTGGCTCGACTCGCCGTGGTGCGAGACAGACCAAAGAACGGCGGGAAGCTCATCCACCCACTTCGCTTGTCTTTGGTTGAGGGTCTTGAAGACCCTCTTTTATGCCCTGGACTAGCTGCCCATTTGCTCGTTAATTTGCTCCGTTGCTCGTGGATGCGCCACAGAGGCGAAGGCACCTTGGTCCCGACCTCTTCGCAGAACTTTGGAATAGTTCACCGTGAATTGGGTCCCATTATCTCGTGATGAGACGGCCGGGTATCCCGAACCGAGTTATCACATTGCTACGGAGGAACCTCTTGGCCGCTCGGGCCGAGATGGTTGAGACTGCTCACCTCTATCCACTTAGTGAAAGTGTCGATGGCCACGAGCAAGTACTTGCAGCCTTTCTGACCTCGGGGGAAGGGTCCAAGGACATCGAGCCCCCAGGTCGAGAACGGCCACGAGAGTGGTATGGTTTGCAGGGCATATGCTGGTTGACGGGCTTTTCGAGCATGAAACTGGCATGCTCGGCAGGTCATTACGACTGACCGTGCGTCCGCCAAGGCCGTGGGCCAGTAGTACCCTAGTCGAAAGGCCTTGCTCACAAGCGTCCTGAAGGACGAGTGAGCTCCGCACATCCCTTCATGGATATCACGAAGAAGGTACTGGCCTTCCTCCTGAGAGACGCATCTGGAAAGGATTCCTAATGCGCCTTTCCGGTATAGGTCGTCCTCGATCAGTCTGTACTGAGAAGATCGCCTTATTAGCCGGGAACGCTCGGCTTCTTCCTCGGGCAATGTCCCATGCGCAAGGTATTGGATGAATGGCGTCATCCAATTTGCGCTTTGCTCGAGGAAGGAGACCCTACCGCCGGTCTCTGGTGCCTCCTCTTCAAAGGGAATGGAGGGCTTATGTAGGTGCTCGACAAGCACCCCCGCCGGAGCGGTGGTTTGAGAGGAACCGACCTTAGACATTTGGTCAGCCAGGGAATTATCCTTCCTGGGATGTAGATTACTTCAAATTCTTGAAGTATTTCTCCATCTTCCTTACTTTGGCCAGGCATGCGCCATTGAGGTATCGGAACACCGATACTCCTTGTTGACCTGGTTCACGACCAACCGTGAATCGCCCTTCACAAAGGAGCCGTTGGACTCCTAGCGATTTACATGCTCAAGTCCCGCCAAAAGGCTCAGACTCTGCCGCGTTGTTAGTCGCGGCGAAATGTAGTTGGATGGCGTACTGAAGTTGCTCTCCATCCGGGGAGACCAAGACGACGCCAGCCCCCGAGCGCTCGTATGCTCGGGATCCATCAAAATACAAGGTCCAGGAGTTTTCCCTCGAATCATTGGTCCCGCTGGCTGGTGGTGCCGGAGCCGACCATTCTGCCACGAAATCAGCCAAGACTTGTGACTTTATCGCCGTGCGGGCTGAGAACACCAGCTCGAACTCGGCGAGCTCCATTGCCCACTTGGCTATGCGACCACTGGCGTCCTGATTTTTCAGGATTTCCCTGAGTGGGAAGCCGGTCGGCACCACGATCTTGTGTGCTTGAAAGTAGTGGCGCAACTTCCTGGAGGCCATCAGCAACGAGTACAGTAGTTTCTGGACTTCGGGGTAACGCTCCTTTGGTCCATGAAGTACTTCGCTGACGTAATAGATAGGTCGCTGGGTACCATCTCTCTCTACCGCTAACACCGAGCTTACCGCTTGCGGGGTTGCCGCCAGGTATAGTAGCAATTCTTCCCCTGCTGTGGGTGTGACGAGGACGGGCGGTTTGGAGATGTCTTGCTTAGCTCTTTGAACGAGCGATCGCCTTCCTCCGTCCACGTGAAGCCATCATGCTTGCGGAGGGCTTTAAAGAAAGGTAGCCCTCGTTTCAGTAGGAGATGAACCGGCTTAAGGCGGCCATTCTTCCGGCCGAGCTTGTACTTCCTTTACGCACGTGGGCGACCTCATGTTCTCAATGGCTTCGATTTTCTCCGGGTTTGCCCCAACGCCATGTGGCCCGACCATGTAGCCGAGCACCTTGCCAGCCTTCACGCCGAACACGCATTTTTCTGGATTTAGCTTTATTCGATGCTTATTGAGGTTACAGAAAATTTCTTCCAAGTCAACAATGTGACCCGAAGTACCCTTGCTTTTGACAACTATGTCGTCGACATAGACCTCCAAATTTCGACCTACTTGGTCTGCGAAAGTTTTTTGCATGAGGCGCTGAAAGGTTGCTCCCGCATTTCTCAGACCGAAAGACATGGTCGTATAGCAGAAGGTACCGAATGGGGTGATGAAGGAAGTCTTTTCCTCGTCTTCGCGCGATAAGCTGATATGATGATAGCCCGAATAGGCGTCTAGGAAGCTCATGGTCTGTGACCCTGCCATCGCGTCCACCAATTGATCTATGCGAGGCAACGGATAGTTGTCTTTTGGGCATGCTGCGTTCAGACCCGTGTGATCGACGCACATGCGCCACTTGCCTCCTTTCTTCCTGACCAGAACTGGATTGGCTAGCCACTCGGAGTGCTCGATCTCTCTGATGAAGCCAGCTTTTAGGAGTTTGTCGAGTTCCTCCCGGATGATTGCCTGTTTCTCCGGGGAAAAGCGTCTAAGTTTCTGTCTTACTGGTTTTGTCGGTGAACTGCTAGCCTTTGTGCTCGACCACCTCCTTGGGACCCGGGCATGTCGGATGGTTCCTGTGCGAACACATCCGACCTAGCCCGAGGAAGGTGACGAGCTCGAGTTCCTATTTGGGATCTAAGGAAGATCCCAAATGAACGACCTTGGCCGGTTCCGACTCGTTGAGCGAATGCCTTGGTCTCTCCTCCAGCCGAGGGCAAGTTTAGGCCGGGAATGCTTCGGCTCTTGGTCAGGGCCGCGAGTGGGTAACTGACCGACCATATCCAGCGCTCTTTCGTCGCAATTGAGTGCAGCCTTGTGGTTCCCTTTGACGGTTATGACTCCGTTCGGTCCGGGAATCTTCAGGCACTGATACGCGTGATGCGAGGCGGCCATGAACTTGGCCAAGGCCGGCCTGCCGAGGATGGTGTTGTAGGCCGACTCGAAGTCTACCACCTCGAAGGTGATTAGCTCCGTTCTGAAGTTACTTGGGCCGCCGAAACTCACGGGCAGGACGACCTGCCCTGCAGGTTTGATCGAGGTGCCCGGACTATCCCGAAGAAGGGCACGGCTACACTCTTGATTTTGGAACGAGGAATCGCATCTCGCCCAAAACCTTGGCTGAAATAAGGTCCAAAGAGCTCCTGAGTCTATGAGGACCCGACCAACGACGGTATTGCTGATGGTGGGGTTCACGACCATCGGAAGCCTCTGGGGTTTGGTCATCCCAAGGGGACAATCGTCCTTGGAGAAGGTGAGGGATATTTCAGACCATTTCAGCTGCTGCACCGGAGGCTTACCCTGGGTAACATGGTGCACTTCTCTTGCGGCGTCCTTTAAGTCCCGGCGGGACTTGTAGGCGGAGGAGCCCCCGAAGATGACCGCTATGTGATTCTTTGGTTCTTGGTATTCCATGTCATCCTCACTTCCCTCGTGGGCTGTTTACCTTTGCCATTTTCACCTCGCTCTGGAAGCATCGGCATGGGACCCTGCCAGAAATCGCTCCAGCGGTAGGTCCACGTTCGGCAATTCCGTAGATCGTGCCGTCGCTGGTGAAGTGGACGATGAGGTCGCCGTCGGTCCGCTTGGTCGCCTCGTTCTCGAGGCCTGTGTGGTTGTCCTCTTCCTCGAAGCGTTAAACCCCCGTGGCCGCCGGGTTGCTTGGGGTTGTTGTTGTTCCACCGCGGCTACCATGGCTGGCGAGGGTTGCTTTTTCTTCTTCTTCTTGATCTTCCTGTCTACTGCACTGACCCCTTTTTGCTAGCCGAGGTCTCTAGGCCAGCCGAGGCGGCGACTTCCCTTCATCCAAAGATTTTCTTCCATTGGGCGGCTTCATCTGCGTTGGCGTGACGATCGGCTATTCGGAAGAGCTCGTTCGCCGTTAGATCCGGTGGATCTCCGTGTCTCAGGTGAAGCGTGACGCCCCGCACTTCGAACTTGAAAGCTCTGACGACAGCCTCGTCCGATATGTTTGGGATCGAAGTTCCGACCTGGATGAACCTCTGGACGAATTGTCGCAGGTTTCCCGTCCGTCTCAGACAAGCGCTCCAGTGTCGCGCTCCTTTCCCGGCGGATGTAATAGCTCTGAAATTTGCTCTGAGCGCGCGCCGAGCTGCCTCAGGACCGTATGGATCCTTCCTTCGATTGAAAAGCCACGCACGAGCGGCTCCGGCCTGCAACGTCGGCGGTAATTTGCCATCACTCTCACGCTTCGCCTCGTGGCGAGGATGGCGGTAGTATATATGGAGAGAAATTCGTCCGGTTCGGGTCCCGTTGAATCTTTCGACGTGGCGGGCTTGAATCTGCTCGCCATGCGACGCCCCGAGGGAGCTTCGTGAAGGCCTGGCAACCGAAGCTCGGGATTTCGCGGTGAAACCCTCGGTCACGGCGGCCTTCACGCGGGTCTTCCGCCCAACGCCCCGTGCGCGGGCCGAGTCGGGAGAAGACCTCATGCGACGGTCGTGCCGACGACCGCTTGGTCGTGGAGCGTTCAGAGCGCTCGTAATCTGGGCGATTATAGAGGTACCGCTCTGAGGTTGCTCTGCGGATCGCTCCGGCTTTTCTGATCGGGTTAACTGCCAGGCGATCTCCGAGCATGGCTCCGAGACTCACCTGCGGCGGCGCATGGGGAGCGTTGTGATGGTCCCGGAAACACTCCGCATCCTGGCCACGAGGAGGATCCGAGACTTTCAGCTGGCGGCAAGCCTTTCCAAATCTTCGGCTACGACCACGCCCACGGCCTCCAAGTCTACTTGCTCGGGAAATCAAGCAGTCACGCACAACCGCCGCTAAGGCTCAGAATCGCTCCGCTTCCGGTGAATCAAGCGGCGGTGAGCTTTGACGGCGCTCCGAGCGATCGGGAGTTCGGTACCCGCGAGTTCCTTTCCGTGGAAGTGCACCTCCCTTGGCCTGGCGGCGAATGCTCGCGAGGGTTTTTCCCAAGGACGTCTCCAGGTGGAGTCTGGCCGCCTCGTAGCGGTCGTGCTTGGCAGCGTCCGAGGATCCCTCTCCGGGCTCCGCACGGCTCCCGGCTACGTTGACTCGACGAGAGCGGGATGAAAGCGATGGGGACATCATTGTATCCCCTTGAGATGCGGTCTCTCGGTCGAGCTCTAGGTCGTCTGGTATGTCCAGACCATCGTAGAGCCCGTCGTAGTCATCCTCGGGGTCCTCGAGGGTAATGATTGGGGAATGGAGGCCCTGTCCTCGCATTCCCGTGTCCGGGGAAGGGCTCCTGCACTCGCAGGACTGGTAGGATCGGTCACCCCGCCACGCGTTGTCGACGGCGTAGTACACGTCGTCATCTTCAACGTGGTCAAAAACGCAAAGGTCCCGAGTGTCTCCCGAGTTTGGCATCCTCGAGGATCTTGATCTGCACGGGAATCAAGCTGTCGTCCCCACGGACGGCGCCAGCTGTCGACGATTGGAGAACGGCTCCCGTCGAGCTTACTTGTTGAATGGGGGATCAACAGAGCCCCGTCGTACGGATCGAAGAGGTCGTTCGAGCGACGCGAGGTCGGGAGAAGAAGAAAAAATGGGGACACGGAGTTTATCCTGGTTCGGCCTCCCTCTCCCGGGATATGACCCTACTCCAGTGTAGTATGTTCTATCTCTTTTTTTCCCTCCCCTTTACAAATCTTCAGGGGGGTTTAAATAATACGACTATAGGTACCGAAAAAGGCAACTACCTCCTGGGATCACGCTATGTATCCATATCCGTGACCCGCCGTCCTTGATTCGCGCGCTGTTTTGAATTTCGGGTATGATCTCCCTTGATCTTCGGCTGATTGGTTGGCTCCTTCCTTCTTCGTAGCGTTCGCTGGGCCCTCCGACCAAACACCCGAGTAGGTCGTGGCCTCTACGAGCATGCTTGCTCGTGGGGGGGGCGTGTTTGGTGCTTCTGCGAGTAAAGGTGCAAACGCGTATGCTCGGAGGAGAAGGAGGGATGCTCGTTTCGTTCTCCCGAGCATCTTCTCTTAGTATCGCTTGGTCGGCGGGTTTAGCTTTTCACGGGGGTACCGTGGTCTTTTGCCAGATAGCCAATCCCCGACACTACCCATCAACTATTAGGGCCACACAGTGATGTACACTGCGATATTAATTCAACTCAGACCAACTGCACATCATGAAATTTTCCTTTTGCAGATAGTGCCTGAAAAAGAACTAAGTATTTCCTATCTGCGAATATTTTGCTGTGATGTATACATGCCAATCTCTCCACCACAACGTACCACCATGGGACCTCACCGGAAGTTGGGAATCTATGTAGATTATGAATGTCCGTTAATTAGTTAAAGACCAAAAGTCTTTGACAGGAGATTTGTACAAGGCTGGTACGCTGATTGTACTAAAGATATTTTTCGACATTAGGGGGGATATAAGTACTACATTAAAGAATACCGAGTCCTTAGGTCCACACACTAAAGAAACTGAACTTGAAGTTCATAGGGTAATAAATTTGCGACAAATAAGCTAATAATCTGCCAAATGCCTTCACTGATCATAAGGGAGTGAAAAAATCTCACATACATGCAGTATGTAAACCTAAAAGAGTGAATATATCCTAAAAGGATATTGAACCCACTCTTGACCCTTACGATAATATGAGGGGGAGGCCTCTAGGTGCACGTGACTCAATTCCGTGGAGACATCAGTAGAAATAGAGAACCGAATAAATGAGAATACTACTCGTGACAGTGGAAGAAGTTCAACCTGATGTTGAGAAAATCCCTGAAGTGATCCATTCTGAAGATAATAACCCTAGCGTATATTTGTGTGCACAATCCAATGCTGGGAAGTCGGAACACCCAACCTCCATCGTTATGAGAAATTATGAGGAGCTAATAGAAATTAATGAAGAGATATCCCTGAAGTGATGCAGGAGAATTGTATAAAGGAAAGACTGCAATTGTCGACTTATTTTGCCTCTAAAAATTGCTAAAAGCTGGATCTAAAACCAAAATCAATGGCAGAGTACCAAAAGTGCTCAGATAGGGTCAAATGAAAAAATAATTGAGGCAATACTCGTTTAATAAGAGGAAAGTTCTTGGTCCCGTTGATCGAACACCTTTTAAAGTGTTCCTTATAGGATCAAATAGATTTTTCATACTGAAGTTGTCGACGATTGGGGAGCAGGCCCCCGCCGAGCTTACTTGGTTGATGAAGGGACCAACCACAATCCCTTCTTACGGGCGGGGTTACTCGGAGGTATGACTCACCAGACCGGACTAAGCAGTGACATAGTATTTTACCCTGGTTCGGGCCTCTCAAGAGGGAGATAATAGCCCTACTCCAGCTCGTGTATATTCCGTATGCCTCCCCCCCTCATGGTGGGGATGCTTTTATAGTTTACAAAGGACCGTACCCGTTGAGATCCACTATCCGCACGTTCGACCACGTCTAACGTGGCAACTGACAGATCCTACTATTCCGCCACGCCCCCGTGGAGGACGCAGCGAACCGGCGGAGGTTACGCAGCCAGTGGTTACTTCCACCGACCTTGAGATCACGACAGGTCGGCTAATAGCCAGCTCCGAGCTCAGTTGTCTTATGCGAGCGCGAGCTCGCAATCGGCCAGACTATGCGACCTTCCTAGGCCCCGACTAGGTCGTCCTTGGGAACGACCTCCTGGTGGCTCGGGCGGGAGCGAGCTCGGCTGTTCGTGGCACCCGAGGTAATTTATGGGAATTACCCAACCCCCGACAGCTAACCCCCAAGGTTCAAGTGGAAAAAGGCCTAAGGAAGGCCTTCCCCTTGGGCCTACCGTCCTACGAGCACGTCGGATTTGCTGCGGCGAACAGCTGCCGCGACCACCGAGCTATTAACCACCTCCGGGAACGAGCTTTTGGCCCAGTTCGTCGCGCTTCGGGCGAATGGATGTGCCCCCCCCCCTCAACGGTTCCTTCTCCCGGAAGCTTTTACTCGGGCAGTTCGAACCGCCCTTCCTGGGGGACTGTCTCTTGGTAGGACAGTTTCGATTCGCGTGCCCACGTGTCGTTCCCTGGGTGGCGAACGCCTCAACTGCCCTCTGCGCCTCTAGGGCTTCCTCGACCATAACGGCGGGAAGTCCCTTCGCTTTCCTGTTTTCCGGAGGGATTTTAAACACCGGAGGGAACCCTAGATCCGTACGATCTTCCAGCAAAAAACGCCTCCATCACTCCCCGCTCCAGCGCTCGCTCCACCAGACCTCGCGCGCTCGTCTCTCCCCTCGATTGCCTTCCTCCTCCCAATGGCAAGGTTCGGCGCTAGCAAACTCGATAGGCAAAAGCTAGAGATCCTTCAACGGGCGAAGTATCTCGATGCTGGCACATGGAGAGCCCCTGGTGCCGAGGAGAGCCCGCAGTCGGAGGAAGGGGAGATCGTCTCCACCGAGCTTTACGCCATGAACGGGCTCCGGACGCCCTAAAGCGAGTTCGTCGAGTCCGTTCTCGCCTTCTGTGAGTGTGAGATCGCTCACCTCCATCAATTCCATCCTCATAATGGCCATCTTCGCCCATCTCTGTGAAGGGTACGTGGGCATCGAGCCCACTCCCAGCCTCTTCTTCCATTTCTACTGCCTCTCGCGCACCGGCACGCCCTCGTCGGCCGGTTGCCTTTATTTCCATCTCCGACCAACTCGTCCGTACGAGTACCCGAGCTTCACGCTCAAGGATTCGGTGTCGGGGTGGGCTGACTCCTGGTTCTACCTGAGGAAGGTAGAAGGCAGCTCGCTTTCCTACATCAGCGCCAGAGCCGTCTTTGCCGAGACACCCCGACCGTCCGTGCAGCCCGAGGAGGAGAAGGTGCTCATGCTGATCAACGAGCTCACATGCTCGGGGCTGACCGGACGGGACGTCGCTCGGGACTACGTCAGGAACTGGGTGTCACCCCTCAGGAGGAGGGTGCATCCCTTCTTCAAGGTCGAGGGGTGGCAGGACATTACCCGGGAGTCGCGCTCAGGTATACCATCGCCCTCGATTTTCATCTCAAAACAGAAGATACCCATTCTTACCGCCTCCTCTTGGTTGGTACGCAGCTCCGCCAGAGGACTGGGTGGATGTGAGGGTGTCCGAGATGTTCGGCACCCCCAAGGGCAAGGAGATCATAGAGGGCCGCCAAATCCCAAACAACGTCCTTAACCGGACCGAGGTGGTAAGCCTTCGACTCGGACCCTTTTTGTCATTTTTATCTGGACCAGGTCTCCCCGGGGTTTCCCGACCTAATTCGAGCTCTTCTTGGCAGGAGAAAGTTGCCTTTGAGGTCGTCGTGGCCCAACTGGCATCGCAGCTGGGAGGAGCGGGCGCCGGAGGACAAGGTCGTAAGACCAAGAAGCTGGCGAGCCGCAAACGTCGCGACCGATCCCCCTCAGCCACGCCGTCTCCGCTCAGGCATTCGAGTAGGCGCCCTAGCTCGGGCGACCGTTCACCTCGCCAACATCTGGAGTACGCCGACCGAAGGGAGGTGAGCGAGTTAAAATTGTGGACGGATGAATACACCAGAAAAAATCCCGAGCTGATGGCTCGTTTGCGCCAGCTCGCCGAGCGGGCGAAGAAGGAGGCCGCAGCCAAGGCCAGCCCTGCGCGGAAGAAGGAGTTAGAGGGCCAAATCGCGGCCCTCCAGGCGGAGCTCGCGCAGGTGAGCTCGAGCTTGGCCCCACGGGCCGAGACCGAGGAGGAGGAGGAGGAACTGGACCCCGCCCCGCTAGCCCCGAGGCACCGCAGGTCGCCCACCGTGCCCCAGCCGCGTCCAATACCGACCGTTTCCGAGGTCGGCCTGGAGGAGGTTGATCCTGCGGTCGCACAGGCCGACAAGGCGCGCGAAGATATGACCGCCCTCATCGTCCGCGCCTACGCCCAAATGGAAAATGCCGCGCGAGGTTAGCTTCTCATCAAGACCTTGTTCGTCTCCTTCCTCCCCCGGTGCCACACTAACCCACATCGTCTATAGTGGGTGTGGCAGCCGGTACGGAGGTATGGGATTTCGAAGCTATGGCTGACGACATTCTTGACCTCGCGTTAGAGAGGGAGCTCGCCCGAGCTGCCGAGGCCGTAGTGGGCGACAAGGTCGAGGAGGAGGTGGCTGCGGCCGCGGAGGTCCAAGCCCCCGAGATCGTGTCTCCTGAAGAGGAAACGCGAAGGAAGATCGCTGCCGCCGACGCTCGGGCTGCCAGGGACGGTGTTCCCCACATCATAATCGAGCTGGATGACGACGCAGCGGGGCCTGGTGTTGTCGAGCGTGCTGCCGAGGATCCCCGCGAAGACTCCGCCGACGCCAGCGACATCATCGCCGAGACGCTTCAGGAGATCGCGGAGGAGCCCCACCGAGCTCGCGACACTCCGTCGGAGACCAACGCCGGCTCGGCGCTGGGAGATCCCAACCCGGACGGAGCTCGTCCTGGCGAGGGCGAGCCGGTAGCTCCGCTTCCCGTGGAGCCGACCTTGACCGAGGCTGGTGGGACGGACCAGCTCCCAAGCGGGGGGGGACCGCCGAGCACCGAGGTCCTCTCGGTTGGCGCCGATCTCCCGGCCGCCGACTCCGCGCCCCGGCCCGAAGATCCCGCACCCTTGGACGCCGAAGGGGCCCGAGCCCAGGAGGAGGTGGAGTCTCCGGGCGCAAATCCTGCCCGGGGAGAAGAAGCGCAGGTGGGGTCCTTGCCCTTGAGGTCGTCGTCCTCCAGGAGATGGAGGTCGACCCCCAAGACCAGGGCCACGACTCCACACCCCGTGCCGAAGACCCCGCGTCCTCAGACGCCGAAGGGTCCCGAGCTCAGGAGGCGGTGGAGTCTCCGGGTGCAAGTCCTGCCCGGGGAGAAGAAGCGCAGGTGGGGGTCCTTGCCTTTGAGGCCGTCGTCCTCCAGGAGATGGAGGTCGACCGCCAAGACCAGGGCCACGACTCCACGCCCCGTGCCGAAGACCCCGCGTCCTCAGACGCCGAAGGGGCCCGAGCTCAGGAGGCGGTGGAGTCTCCGGGCGCAAGTCCTGCCCAGGGAGAAGAGGTGCAGGCGGAGGTACTTGCCCTTGCGGCTGTCGTCCCCCAGGTGATGGAGGTTGACCCCCCAAACCAGGGTCTTCCACTCCCGGATGACGAGGGAGTTCGGGCCCAAGGGGAGGTGGAAGAACTCCCGGGCCCCGTGCCCGTCCAAGGAGGAGAGAACGGCGTGGAGGACCCTGCCGAGTTATTCCAGGAAGGGCTAGAGGCCCGGCTTCATTGGGTAAGTTTTCTTGACACCGTCTCTTGTCCTATAAGATCGACAGTAACCCGAGATGCCCTGCCGTGCAGGTGTTAGAGACCACCATGCAGGACTTCCGGGCCGCGACCGTCCCACCAGAAGTTGTTGCCAAGCACCACGCCGAGCAAGATGCGAGGATCGCAGAGCTCGAGCGTCTGGTTGCCGAGCTGAAGGCTTCTGAGGCGGAGATCCGGCACAAGATGGAGGAGTCCTCGCTGGTCCTCAAGGAGCGCCTCGATCAGAGCGATCATGCGAGGTCGGGTCTTGAGGCGACGGTGGTGAAGCTGCGAGACTCCCTTCAGAGCGCCGAGAAGACGATTGATCAGCACAGGGAGGAGTCCAGACGGCTTCGCCAGGCGGCGAGCGATGGTCGGGAAGCTCGTCGGCAGGTGCTCGACCTCGAGTCCGAGCTCGACTCCGTACGGGAGGAGCTCGCCACTCTCCAGGACGAGAAGCGCGGCGGCCGCTTTTAGCCATGTCGTTTCCTGCGGATTTACCTACAAAACTCGAATCTCATGTAAAAATGATTTGTGCATATTACATGTCCTTCTGTTTCGGTCGAAATGCTAACGTGCTTCCAGCGCCTGCTTCGTCCTGTTGTTCCTTACACATTGATGGTCGATGATTACGTGAACAACGAACGATAGACGGATAGAGTAGGGAGAATAGCCTTAAGCGCAGATCGTTCTAGGTCGTAGTCGCACGATGCCCCTACAGCCCCCCGCCGTCAACGGAGGTCGTGGACGTAGGTTGCGAGCGCGACCTCGTTGGCGGGAGAGGCCCGGGAGACTAAGGACGAAGTAACGCGCCACGGAGATCATGTGGCCTTCGGATACGGAATACCTATACCGTACGTCGGCCGACCTGTGCTCGGAGCCATCCGAGGGGGTGTCCATGCGATTCGTTGCCCGCGACGGAGACTTGCTACGGAAAGGTGATCGTCTTACAAGGACGGGGGGGCCCTGAGGTCGAGCTTGGCGGCACGGCGTTAGCCGGTCGTATTTCCGTCCGTTGGTGCCACGACAACCGAGCTCGCTTTTGACTTTTGGTCGAGATCGGGCTGGGCCACGGGATCTCTCCCCTGGGTGAAAAGAAATGGGGGCGATCCAAGGTGTCGAATTTTATTAACCGAAGAGGTGAGGCGGACAGTCGTGATCGCATAAAATAGTAAAGTAGGGTGAATTAAATATAGAACTTACGCAGTTGGTCGATGTTCCAAGTGCTGGCGAGTTCTCGACCATCTTCCATTGCGAGGCGGACAGCCCCCGGGCGTGCTGTTGAGACGACCGTGTAAGGACCCTCCCATCTTGGAGTTAATTTGTTGGCTTTTGACAAGTCCTGAACTCGCCGTAGGACGAGATCGCCGACGTGTAAGGTCCTTGGTCGTACTGATTTGGAGGCGTGCCTGCGGAGAGCTTGCAGGTAAGCCGCGGATCGCAGCAGAACCTGCCGCGCACGCTCGCGAGGTCGAGGTCGAGGAGGCGCCGCTTTCTTGGTCGATGTCCTTGGCCGATTCACCCTTGGAGATCCCAGACGACCTCGGCGGCAGACGGCTTCGCGCCATACACGAGCCGAAAAGGGTCTCCCTCAGAGCTCGACTCGTCGTGGTGCGGACCGACCAGAGGACGGGGGGCAGCTCGTCCACCCAAGCCTGTCCGTGCTGGTCGAGATTCCTGAAGACTCTCTTTTTGATTCCTTGGATAATCTGCCCGTTCGCGCGCTCGGCCGCCCCATTGCTCTGCGGGTGGGCAACGGACGCGAAGCATATCTTGGTCCCGATCTCCTCGCAATAAGCCTGAAATAGCTCGCTTGTGAACTGAGTGCCATTGTCTGTGATGAGGCGACTTGGTATGCCGAAGCATATCTTGGTCCCGATCTCCTCGCAATAAGCCTGAAATAGCTCGCAATAAGCCTGAAATATATATCGATGATCTAAATGTCATCGGAACCACAGAGAAAATAAAGGAAGCAAGTGATTACCTTACAACGGAGTTTGAGATGAAAGATTTTGGTAAAATCAAACATTGCTTAAGCCTGCAGTAAAGCATTTCTCAAAAAGAATTTTTGTACACCAGTCTATTTATACCTAGAAGGTATTGGCAAGATTTAATTTAGATAAATCTCATCATTTAAAAAATCATAAGGTTGTGAGATACCTTGAAACAGATAAAGACTCATTTAGACCGAGGATGAAAAATGTGGAAGTTTTAGAACCTGAAGTCTCATACTTATATATCTTACGAATTGCACAATGCGTGATATTGCATTTGTAGTAAATTTGTTAGCATGAAACAGTGTAGCCCCAACCAGAAGACATTGGGCTAGTGCCAATGCTTTATTCATATACCTCCAAGGTACTTAAGATATTGGATTGTTTTTTCAGAAGAACTAAGAATTAATCATGATGGGATATACATATGCTGACTATCTATCTGATCCCACAGTGCCAAATCTCAAACTGGTTTTTGTGTTTTTCTGAGGTAGTTCGGTCATTTATTGGCGGTCTTTTAAGCAGACCTGGTAGCTATTTCTACCAACCACTTAGATATCATAGCCTCATGTGAGTGTGTTTTGCTGAGATGTGTAATTAATCATATCTAGAAATCATGTGGTCTTAATACCGTCGATACTCCTACCATTATCTATGATGATAATACCATTTGTGTTGCACAAATACAAATGGGTTATGTAAAGAGCAATATCATGAAGCATATTGCCACTAAAATTTTCTATCCTCACGAACTTTAGAAAAACGGTGAGATAAAAATAATGCAAACTAAGTCATGTGAAAATCTAGCAGATTTTTTCACATTTTTTTTTTTACCAAAGCCCACTTTTTGAATGTGCATTAATGGCATTGGAATGAGATTACTTAGAGATTTGCAGAATTCAGGGGGAGTAAATCCCTAAACCATAACCCCTTTTGCATGATTCTGAAGATCATATTTTACATCATGAAGATTATGAGTTGTGCTCATTTTCCCTTAGTGTGTTTCCCTGAAGTTTCTCACATGAAAGTTTTTAATGAGGCAACTAGTGCAACACGAAGTGCGAGTGCAATGTACTCTTTTCTCTATCCTTTTTTCCCACTGGGTTTTGGGAGGAGTTTTAATGAGACATTTGCATTACGCGGTATTTGCCTATGGGGGAGTGTTATGATATGGATAGAATCTCTGTCTCTGTATGGAAAGACTCTATCCATTGGTGGGCAAATCCGAATTGATCTCTAGGGATTTTTCTACTATATATTGAGCATTGCCTTATACAGAAAAATCAATCCAATAGAGAGAGAGTTTCCCCTTTACATTGTGTGTGCTGTTTTTATGATTGCATGGGCGTGCTATCGATTGACGTGGATGAATGACTACTTTTTACAACACAATTTATCTCTTATTTTTTAAAAAACCACATGATTTTCGATTATTGAAAAAAATTGCTTATAAATCACATGGTTTTGAAATCTAAAATTTTGAACAAAAATAAAAAAAATCTATCAATTTTGATCGATTTTCTCCCGATTTTCACCGGATAGTTGAATGTTTCTCAAAGCCAATTTTTTCCTCTCGATTTTCACCGATTTTCTCTCGATTTTCTCCTGGTTTTCACCGGCCAGTTGAATGTTTTCTTAAAGCCGATTTTTGAGCGATTTTTTCTCGATTTTCACCTATTTTCACAATATTTACGTCCCATAGATTTTTAAATTTTTTAATTTTAAATGGTTTACCGGTCGATTTTAGATGTTGTACCTTTTCATAAATCCAAAAATCATGATTTCCACCGATATTATGAGCCCTTGCTGACTCTACGTAGATAAACCATCTTTGTGTTGGAGAAAAATGCACAAGCGACAAAATCGGGTATGAAGAGGGAGGACTCTTGAGTCAGGTGGTTAGAAGCAGTAATATAGCGCCACGGATGATGCCAAAACTTAGACGAGAGGGACTGGAGAGACCATGTGCACATCTGCCAAGACCGGTTCCAAGCGAGAAAATTGATATTATCTCGTTCCAATCTAGCTAGGTCTAGCTGTCCAAACCTTAAAAAAGTTTTGAGCTTGGGAAAAAACATTACAGGAGAGAATGCATATAAAACCCGGAGGCTCTACGCACATCAAGCAATATACTCCTCCGGTTCTATATTTTCTGTTGTTTTAGATATAATCTCACACATCAAGGAGTCATTAATAGAGTGCTAATTTTCTAATGTGGCCATATTAAATAGTTTAAAAATGGTGTGATCCCAATTCTCAAAGCAAGGATACCCAATCGTTATATGTGCATGCAGAGTTCAAGCGTTAGTAATCAATACACATGCTTTGGAAATCTGGTGTCATTAAATACAGAATAGTCTAACGACAGAAATTCTTAACTAAACTACAGAACGTTCCATCTACATGAAATATGAAACCGGAGGAAGTATATGAGTACGACACCATGGTCGGGAAAATGCCTCTTGCAATTAAGAATGTTGGAACCACAATACTCTGCAGCAAGCATTAGGTTATAAACCACCATAATTTGCGCCGAGACGCGGAGAGAGGCGCGCGGCAGAACTGGTGGCTTGGAGTGCAGTGCATGCTACTGCAATTTAGTCCAAAAGTAGCATCACATCGGCGGGTCAAATTACATGCCTTTTTTTCTTTCTTTCTTCACACCCCTTTCGCTTTTCCCGTCTCTCTCTCCCTCTCTCTCTCTCTCTCTCTCTCTCTCTCTCCCCTGTGAGTCCTTGCTAGTGGGGTTTGGTTTTGTAGCCATCGATTACCTATCGAGCACGCACTTTGGAGTTTAGAATCTCTCCGTGTCCATGCACTGTTTGGTGTTGGGCACATTCCAAGGAACTGGTCAAGTGCTACCCAACGCATGATAGGTGGATGCTGGGCACTAGCGCACCTTGTTCTGCGCTGATGGAGTAGAGAACTAGAGATGGATGGTGCACGTAGGAGTTGAATTGAATCGGAATGGAATGGAATGAGCTTGTCGTGGGCCAACAATACCATACCCCACTGTACACCAATCTCCATGACTGTAGCGTGCATGGTAGGACTTTGGCGTGATCAGTGAAGATTGGCCAGTCGAGTGAGTCGTATTCAGCTCTTCGACCCCTCGCATGCCCACGCGACCATCATTCTTCCCCTCCCTTTACGGACTCTCACACTTGCTTTACACACACTTGCGCTCTACTCCTCCCCTCCTTGATCACCTGCATGTCTCGAACCAATCCGCAGGCACTCGACTCCTGGGTTTTGTTTTGACCAAGAAACTGCAAAATGGACAGAACGTAGGTGAAGAAATTTCAGCTAGTGGAACTGAAGAAATCTGACTAAACAAGGGAGCAGGAGTATTTACTGCTCCTGCAAGTGCTGTGGCATTCCATTCTCCCCTGCCTGTAAGTGTAACACAACACACCCGCACGCTGCTTTTCTCTCCTCTCTCGCCCAAACGTCTCCACTCCACCTCGGAATTGGGTTAGTGGAGCGGATCAGCAGAATAATAGAGTCCCACGCCTGCTGCAGCACGGACAGACACGCAAACAGACAGCACGGTAGTCTCTCGCAACTAGTACAAGATCCAAGACTCGAGCCTCGCCAAAACCATCGATACGCGATAATAACCGGGGTGAGTGAGAGAGGGAGGGAGCCAAACATTCCAAACTTTCCAATCCAAAGATGCGACTGTGGCACGAGTTGTCACTTGTCAGCTTTTCTTTCTTTCGTTTCTCTGTTGCAAAAACCCAAAAGCTTTTCTTCTTTCTGATCTCCTTTCCCTCCTTCCCTTGCAGTTCTTGCAGAAGGATTGTTGTTCCAGTCACGATTTAAAGCTTTGCCATTTCTGATCCTACCGTACGTACACAATCGAGCAAGGGAATTGGAAGGCGCCATATTTTCCTCCTTCCCATCCAAGCTGCAGCCGCTAATCTCGGAATCGGGATTTGCCAGAGAAATTTCCTTCCATTTTACTGCGCCAAGAACGCAGCTTTCCCAATTCCCTTCTTTTGGCCCCTCCCAAGATGCCGTATTTGCGCCTCCTGTAGCGGGAGCGGCTGGCCAGAGTCATGGAGTGGGACAAGGCCAAGGCCTCCTCCGCCGCGGCCGGCGAGTCGGCGGACGAGAGGTGCGGAGGGGAAGGGCTGGGGTACGTCAAGGTGATGACGGACGAGCAGATGGAGGTGCTCCGGAAGCAGATCTCCATCTACGCCACCATCTGCGAGCAGCTCGTCGAGATGCACCGCGCCCTCACCGCGCACCAGGACTCCATTGCCGGTCGGTACACTTGTAGCAATTTCACACTTTTCTTCTCTTCTCCTCGTTGGTTGTTCTTGGGAGTAGAAAGACGTAGACGGTAGACCCACGGAATTTATTGGCTGTTTGGTTTGAGGAATCACCTCAGGATGGATTGGTCCATCCTAGGATCATCCAAAAAATTTGGTGGGATGACATCGTCTCTCATTTTACACTAAATATGTGCTCACGAGGGATGAGGTGGTGATGGACCAACCCATTCCATTCCTCGAATCAAGAAAGTGGGTTATTTTCGGAGTTAGGATCGGATCATACATTCACGGATTCACCGTCCGGTCCTTTAAACCAAACACCACTTAGAGGACGAGATCAATCAGGTATTTGGATATGAAAAATCGGGGGATTGGAGAGTAGCATTCTTTTCGTGTTTTTTGCTTCGGTACGTTCACTGTGAGGAGTTCCGTTTACTCTTTCTTCAGAAAGAAATCTTTTTCATCGAATAATATTTTTTGGGAGCTCATCACTATTTGAAAGTTATATAAATATTAATGTACGAATGAATTACCTGTCCTTTTGTTTGCTTTAAAATTTATATAGCTTGTATTGAGATGTGATGCATAGAAGCACTAATATTTTTTTAAAAGCCCTTTGTTTCTTTATGAGTAGAGTTAAATTCAGATTTTATGGGTAATTGTCAGATCTATAGGAAACCTATGCTTAGAGTTAGAGGTAATATGACTGGCTCCTGTTTAACTATTTTATGAAATTCTTAGTGGTCAAGGATTGTTTCATTTTATACTACATCATCTAGAGTAGTGTTTTTATTTGTCACTTCATGCATGAGCAGGTCCCATACATTGCTATTGCGCCTCCCTTTAATACTCTTATATTGTGCAGTCCGTTGTTTTCGACTGGTGATGACAGCACCGTTTTACTTTGTTCATGTTGGTCTATGAGTGGTGGCTTAGCCTCGTCGGTTGAAATGTTGCTGGTGTTTGATATTGCTTGCAATAGTAATACAGGGGACGACTAGTAAATTGCGTTTCATGACTCCTCACTTCCTGTCATTAACTATACAGAGTCCTGTTAGGTTTGTTATTTGCATGGCACACTTATAACCTCTCTTGATAATGGTAATGTACGTTCTCTTGATCAGTGTAACGGGTCATTTGAGAAAAATGTTCTGTTAGCCGGTAAAGGTACTCCATTGCTTACCTAAAACTTGCAAGCAAAACTCCATTGATTGGAGCTCATGAACCCACCTAAGCTTACAACTAACACACAATGATCCTGAAGTTCAAGATTAATTTTTTTTTTCTAAGGTCTTACTAACTGGCCATGCCAGCTTTATCTCTTATGAAAACTATTACATGATTTACTGCACTGCTGGTTGCAGGACTTTATTGGCCTATTTCGTCCATTTGGTATTACTGTATTGCTCTTGAAGGAAACTGAAAACCATAGAAAACACAAGAAAGTGCCAGCTCATCAATTTGATGCTTTGTAAAGTTGACAATAGGTTTGGTCCACGCTAAAATCGGAAATCCTTAATTTATTGTTTTGAGTTAATGTACTTATGTTCGATTTATATGCTCTAGGTCGCATTTCAATGCGTGCATTTGTTATTTATGTTAAGCTGTAAAATTTTTCTGTTTGATCAGTAACCATGGGCAGTTTATATGTTCAATTACTTTTTTAGCTGCTTTACATTACGATCCACAGAGCAGCTCAAACAGCAAAATAAATTAAACGGAGCTATTAATTCATAGCTGGTGACACAGAATTGTCATGTGGGACCAATTGCCATTCTGTGCCATGTGCCCATGTGCGCACAGATTATTCCACAATCTTCTGCTGTTGTGCAGAATCTAAGCTTAACATGCAGGAATCTCGTAACATGTTACTTGTCTTTCTACTGTGTCAAACACTACTCTTATAATACAACTAGCAAATTTACCCGCGCAATTGCGCGGCTATATATTATCATATGAATATCTCTGATAGAACAGACACTTCCTTTTCTGGTCAACTGAGGTTCGCTTTCTTCTTCAGGAATGAGGCTTGGTAATCTGTACTGTGATCCACTAATGGTAGCTGGAGGTCACAAGATCACAACGGCAAGGCAGCGATGGACACCAACCGCGATGCAGCTGCAGATCCTTGAGAACATCTTTGACCAAGGCAATGGAACACCAAGCAAGCAAAAGATAAAAGAGATAACAACGGAGCTCTCGCAGCATGGCCAGATCTCGGAGACAAATGTCTACAACTGGTTCCAAAATAGACGTGCACGGTCGAAGCGGAAGCAGGCTGCTTCTTTACCAAATAATGCTGAATCCGAAGCTGAGGCAGATGAGGAGTCTCCAACTGACAAGAAGCCCAAATCAGATAGACCACTCCACCAGAACATGGCTGTGAGAGAGCACAGTTCTGAAAGGATCACAGAGATGCATCGCTTTGAGACAGATCATGAGCAAATTCGTGGTATGGTGTATGGATCCAATGACAATAGCTCGAGATCGTTAGGCAGTTTGGGCCAGATGTCCTTCTACGAGAACATTATGTCGAATCCAAGTATCTTCGTTGCAACAAATGCCATTGCTTCATTAGACGATATAAAATTGCAAAGAAGCTACTGAAGTTGATATTGTTTGATTTGTGCAGGACTTGATCAATTCTTGGGGAAGGTGGAGAGCCCCGGGAGCTTCTCCCATCTCCGACCTGGCGAAAGCTTTGACATGTTTGGATGACATGGCAATCCTCATTGGTCTGAGTTACGAGCACTCGGCCGGTTGAGTTTGACAACATGCCTTTGAGCCCTTGTAAAAAGTGAAGGTTGGCAGCATGCGTTCATTTTGCTGACATGAACTGAGAAGTTTGCCTTGAAGTCTCTACGTGTTGGTTATCGCCTAGCTAGCTTTAGTAAAATTTGTTTTCTCGTTAAAATAGTTGTAAGAAGCTAATATATATAGTCTATATATTCTCAAGTATTTGTATGTTGCTACCACGGTTTGCAATTTTAGTCTGAGACGGTTTTATGCAGCAGCGGCCTTTTGTCGAACCGTCATAAGTGTCTTACCAAAAAGAAGTGTGAAGCCATGTTGTGCTGTTCTTGCTGCTGGCTTCTACTGTCTATTGATTCAAGATTGTGACGATTGATTGCCTATCTAAAGGTGAATCAGATTGTTTAACCTGCCATGCCTTGCCACTTCCAGGAGAAAGAAAGTTCTCAAGCAGTGAAGTTGACAAGCGAATATCATTGCAATTAAGCTTGCAACAGTGTAGCATTTATAACCCGAATCCTCTAGATAGACGGTTATAACCCGAATTCTCAAGATAGATGGTTAGATATTTTTTAAAAAATAATAACATTCGATGATGATTGTAATTAGGGTCCACCAGGTTAAGGGCTAAATGTTTTGCTTTTTGTGAGAATTTTTAACTTATTTCTTTTTTTTCTTAATGACTCTTGTGAGCTTTTAATATATAATAGATTGGTAGAAACCAAACAGTTTCGAAGTCAAACTTTGTGAAATCGGTGGTCAAAAGCGATAAAAAATCGAAAACCAACCGATTTTACCGATTTTCTTCGAAAATCGTCAAACTAAGTGAAAAATTCGAAAGTTGATTTTTGATCGATTTACGTCGCATAAATTTTTTTGGATTTTTTAAAATTAGACCGGAACGAGCTCGATACGTGCCAAAATCACGATTTTCAAAGGAATTCTATCAAAATTTTAAACCCTGGCCACCGCACGCGCCTGTCTTCTTAACCCGGGCGAGGCCTGTACGGCTGCACCTCCGCGTCCGCGTTTCGTTCTCGCCGCGGGCCCGCCCCGCCCCCGCGCGTCGGCAGGGACTAGTCGTCTGCTGCCGCGGCGGCTCTCTTGGCCCGTTGGTGTGCCAGTGTGAATAGAGTGGGCCTGTGCGGCGCCCTCGCTCGGTCGCCGACCCAAACACCGACCTTTCCCACGTTCCCCTCGCCTCGCTCGCGGCCACGAATCCCTCGTTCCACCCGGCCGCGCAAACCGACGAGGCCCTCGCCTGCGTGCCTACGAATTCGCCTACCAAGGCTGGCTACAACCAAGTGCGCACACTCTCTCAAGCTGGATTGTTTGCTTCGTTCGTGCAATCAACCATAGCCATGAGATGAAAAGATCACGTTAGCATCCCTCATTTGCATTCGTCAGCGATGTCTGTCACTAGTACATTATTACACCCTACAGTTTGTTGTTCACGACAAACACCCTCATCTCAATAATAATAATAAAAAAGGGCAGTACTAGCAGCCTAGCAGCCGGACGTCTGATTTTTTAATAAAATTCGGACGCCCGCGCAACATTTTTTTTAGTGTCTGCAACATTTTTTTTCCAAAGTTTGCAACATTTTTTTTGCTTTTAAAACATTTACTGTTTATCGAAGAAAAATGTTGCATGCGTAGGAAAAAAATGTTACATGCGTAGAAAAAAATGTTACGGTAAAAAACAGACGTCCGAACTGTAGCATTACCGGAAAAAAAAAAAAAAAAAAAAAGTAGGTTCACAACAACACCCACTCTCATGTACGGAGTACAGAGCAAGAAATCAATCCCCTGGAAGGCCAGAGCAGAATTCTACAAAGCATTTACTTACATGTCTACAGCCATTTACAACACGAAAAATGTTAGCCGGCAATGCTACCGAGGGGTCACAATGCCGGAAGGGATCCCGCTGTTGGCGTGGCCGCTGCCGGAAGTTTGGGACGAGACGAAGAGAGCCCCCGTGGTCGCCGAGGAGGCCGACATGGATTTGGTCAGAGCACCCGAGGAGCTCGTCTCCGTGGTTACGGACAGGAGGTCCTCTCCTTCGGGCAGCGCGCTCCGGATGGCATCCAGCTCCCTGGCGATGTCGGCCATGCAAGGCCTCGCGTCGGTCTCGTCCCGGCAGCACTTCATCGCCAGCGAGAGGAACCTCGTGACGCATTCCGGATGGTAGGAGGAGATTAGGCTGTCAATGATTCCAGAAATGTCTCCTGATTGGTAAGCCGTGTTTACCTACAGTAACAGCAAATTATATAGTCTCCTTTTCCGCTGAATTGCCGATAATCTTACGGAATGGTCAAACGAAAAAAGTTTCAACAACTCAATAGTATACTATGCACTCTGTTAAAAAGGTATTTAAATCAAATATTTAAGTAAGGATTAGGGTGGAAGCCGTACCTCTCTAACGATGTTTTTGCCATGCTGGATTGGCTTCATCCCAGTCAATAGTTCAAGAAAGACAATGCCAAGGCTATACACATCGCTTTTGTCTGTCAGTTTATGAGTTAGGAAATATTCTGGATCGAGATAGCCCTGCCAAAAGGGAAAACAATAGATATGGTCATCTAAACTTGTCTGACGTGACACCGCAAAACAGAGATCATAATGAGCGCAGTGCTGCTACTTTGCTAGGCGTAATGGCACTTACTGGGGTGCCCTTAACAACGGTGGAGATATGAGCTGGCAATGTTCCTTCAACATCCGGGACCGGAGCAAGCCTTGAAAGGCCAAAGTCGGCCACCTTTGCTACAAACTTGGAGTCCAATAGAATGTTACTCGCCTTAACATCACGGTGAAATATAGGAGGATTTGCCTCGGTGTGTAGATAGAGGATACCCTTTGCAGCACCCAGTGCGATATGCAACCTCTGACCAAAGTTCAGAGGTCTTTTAGACTTGGCTGTGAAGTTGTTAAACTAGATTAGTGCTTGACATCCAACACAAGTTTAAGAATTATGCACTTTTGGATTTGCCAATGCTAACACAAAAGCACAACATATGCAAACATGCATTAGTGATGAAACACACTAAACAAAAACTATGGGAGATTGGCTGAGATCATGATGATTGATCTTATTCTTAAGGGCCTGTTTGGGAGAGGGCGGTTGCACTTTGGGATCCAAACAGGCCATAAATGTAAAATCCATGATGGTTTACGCGGGGGAAAGATTCTACGAATATTTGAACGTGTCACTTGCCACGTACCAGATAGATGATCACGTAGGGTGCCATTTGGCATGAACTCGTACACCAGCATCTGCAAAACACAATTCTCTATGAGCAACAGATACTGAAAATACTCTTTTGTGTATATGATAAAACTTGCAGATTTGAAGTGACTGCAGAACCCCTAATCCTGAGCATGTTTATCACCAAATTACGAAGACATTTGTCTAATTCTTACCTAATGTGTAGGGGGTTGTGGGATGATTTCAACCATATACTTTATTACACACAAATGATTCCAAAAGGGGAGGTTGAGAAATGTACCTGTTCATCTTCTTCATCACAATAACCAATCAGAGAAACCAAATTACGATGATGCAATCTTGACAACAACTCTATTTCTGTGCAAAACTCCTTTGAACCTTGCAGAGAATCTTCATGTGCCCGTTTGATTGCAACAGCTGTTCCGTCGGCTAGAGTTCCTTTATAGACTTTTCCATAACCTCCTTGACCAACTTGAGCTGAATCATTAAAATCATTTGTTGCTGCGGCCATTTCTTCAAATGTGAAGCATCTCACACCATCAACCTTGACAGAAAACCTTGACAGTACTGCAAAACGACATACATCTTTAGATGCTGTGGCTTGAATTTACTGTCTACTAGAAGACTAAAAGTTTACTTTCTACAGAGTTCAAACACTTTAGATGTTTTTTTTAAAAAAATTCTTAATCTAATCCATTGGGATGAGGTCATGGAAGCAATAAATGATGACAGCTTAAGTCCAACTTCCAATATTACAGAAGAATTGCAAAAAAAAAAAAAAAAAAAAAAAAGAAGAAGAAGCTTCCTACCATACCAAAGATGCTCCTATATATAACTGCTAGCCAGATAAAGCAGCAAGGCATTTCTAATTTGTCAGATAGCAAGGTTTTGTCCATGTAGCACATGGAAAGCTATATTCATTCAAAAATGTAATGACTTACATGACCGCCTCGAAACTGTTCTACGTTTTGAACGTCTTCTCATTATAAAAATTGTAGAAACCACGGACACTGCAATAGCAGCAGCAACTGTTCCTGCCAAAATTCCAGCTAGTGCGCTCTTCTTTAAACCTGATGACACCACGGTTGGGAATTCTGCAAAAAAAGGACAAACAATAAACTAGTAAATCATCAATTGTACAGAGTATTTGCGTATATCAGTATGAAACATGTAGTGGTGAATTGTAAACTAAGAAGAAAAATATTTTCGATTCCTTGTAAAGTTACTATGCCTTTGGAGTTATCACTGTGATTTTTCATTGTTGTGAAGGGGCCCTTTCACCCCTTAGGACTTTGGAGTTCGGGTTCCACATGAACCCTAGGGAACTTATATTAGGGTATGGATCCTCACTATCCACTCACTTGCTCTTGACCTCCTGAGCCCCTCGTGAGAGGTCGAGGTATTCTGGGGATCCGAATAAGGGTAGTCAGCTACCCACTTTCAAAATTTAATGATATGACAATTACCTTCGAAAAGATCACCATAAAAATTCATGGCATATAGGTTGGAAGAAGGCAAATAAACAACCAATATTTATTATGATGCATGGAATAATTACCTATCGATTACTGAACATACTAGCATAAAACACTCGTACCAACTCCATAGAGCATATAAAATCAAATTAAAACTTCATCAAATTTCTGATTCTACTAGCATATGAAACAGTCACAAAAACTCTGCTGATATGATGATAAGCCCATTGTCTGTCTTGGCACAAGAATTACACATCTGCTGGTGACACATTTCAACTAATAGTTTACTATGTTAGAATTATGAATGGCATCCTTTGGTGCAAAGTAAATTCTACATACCGTCTGCATATGAACCAAGTGTGAAATTGAGAAGCTCGTATGGACCAAAAATATCTGATAGAGTAATCTCCCATCCAGCAAGCAGTTGTCTGAGCCGCAATACCTCAGACATATTGAATAAACTAGTATTACTTGGGAATAACTTCAAATGCATATTCAGCCTTGGACCAGCCTCCCATATGTACTGTTCAATAGATAGCTGATCAATAAGCAAGTCCAATAGAGAGGTTAAGTCGATCTCAAAGGCTTCTTTATAGGGACGGAAGTCTGAGATCCCTGGACTCTTCAGCCGAAATCCAACTCCCAGAGGCACAGCACAGAAACAAGGTATAGGGGACGATGGATTGTATTCATAATTTTTATCAGTCGGGCAAGGAACACACTTTATACTAACTTGCGGTCCCTGTCCAGATGGTGCTTCGTTGACAGATGTGGGTTGACAAAGACCAGCTGCTCGAGCTGCATTAGAATTCGCACATACGGGGTTTCCATAAAGCCTGCAGAAAATGATAATGATGATAATGATTATTTGTCGCGGCAGAAAGAGAAAATATTTGGTCGAAAAGTTCAGGATGATAACGAGTGTGCCAGAGGTGCAAACTGATAAAGAAATTTTCTGCGGCAAAGCAACTTACAGAACAATGACAGCTTTCGGAGGTTCAAATGCAGCCGGAATAGTGTCAAGGGAGTTATTTTGAAAGTCCCTGCATTATTTAAAAAAAAAATACATTACATATGCATATATCAAATAGACTGCAAAAAGTACATATGCAAATATTATCATACAGAACAAGGCTTCTATTTCCCGTAAAAGTGATGTTACTCCAAATAGCCGATGGAACAACACCGTCGAGGAGATTCCCTTGAATTGACCTGTAAAATAACATTTTCATATACCTCTAACAAAATAAGTAACAGAGTAGTTCTGACTAACATACTTTTACTTGAAAAGTAAGAACACTTTTGGAGAACCAATTTTCTCACTTACACTAGTTCTTTTAGAGAGAGAAAACATATTAATCTATAGTTCAACAATGGAAAACATTCATCTTCAATGGTAGGATAAGTTAGCACTATATAAAAGCATATTTATCAGGGATCGGAGTAGTATTTGTAAGTCAAATGTTACTTACAAGAACTGAAGATTAGGCAGCCCCGAGAAATTTGGAGGAATAGTTCCATTAAGAGAGTTATGCGACAGATCACTGCCAGACACTAGAAGTTAGATTGGTGATTTAAAAATAATATGAAAGATTATCAAAAGCAACTTACATCGTAGTGATATTTGAAGCAAGACTGTTAGTTGGTATAGACCCTGTCAGTTGGTTCCAGCTAAGATCCCTGAAATTGCATGGCAGAATTAGTAAAGAGATGCATAACAATATCTTGGATTTCATAAAAGGAATGGGTGATATTCTCATTGAAAAATAAGTACTGAAGGGAATTTTAAAAACATATGCTGGATAAAACAAATGTGCCAAAACAGCCGCTGCAAACAAAGAATAAAATGATAATAATTGATAGTAACACGAAGTTAAAACGGCTTGTTTGTGTTAGTTGATAATAATTGAAAGATAAGACAAACAGCTGCTGTTTGTGTTAGTTGTTTACTTATGCCGCGAAGTTAACACGGCTTGTTGTAAAACTTTCCTTTTTTTCTCCCTCTTGAATGAAAGGCAGGGCTCCTGCCGATCTTTCGAAAAAAGATAATAATTGATGGTAGGTTGTCAAAATTAGTAAAACTGAAAAGGAAAATGCAGCATGTAGCTTGATCTGGACTTACAAATAGCCAAGTTCAGGTATGCCACTTAGATCAGGAACAGCCCCTTGCAAATTGCAGTTCCTAAGACTCCTGGTAACATGAAAAATGATTATCAACTGAACACATATCTTGATTTGGGTTTAAGCATGATGGTGATTGGATGCTGCTCTTATTAAATGAAGTTAATAAACTAGATTAACTAAATTATTATTTATCAATGAAAATTTCTCCACAAACGGAGGGCCTATTTGGGTAGGGGGTATTTTTTTCAAATCCATAGGAATTAAATCCCAAAAATCGCCCAAAAAATCCCCTCATCCAACCAAAGAACCTACATAACTAGGAACGTTGAGATTCTAAAGACCAAATTGAGTGCATCCTGATCTGGCTGCTATATAGGCCCTGTTTGGCAAAACTCCAACTCCACTAGATCCGTGGATCTGGTGGAGCTGGGTATTCCTAGCTCCACCAGATTTGTAGAGCTGGAGCTGTGAGTATATTAAGAGTGTTTAGGTGGGTTATCTTGTTTACATTTTATAATAAAAATATAAAGTTAATTCACTTTATTTTAGAGCTCTTTTACGGTACACTAAATTGAATATGAACCGTTCATTCTTTTCGATCCAATGGATCAGATTAACTAGAGTTTACTTGTACTACACTTGGTAGTAGAGTAGTAGAAACACCTTTAACAAATCAACGGTTAGATGTAATTTCTACTACACATTTTATACTACAAGTATAATCCACCGTAAAATTTCTCTTATTTTATTCCACAGTAACCTGAATTGTCCCTTGAATGCCAACTATATCAACTCTCAAGCTTGAGTTTTTTTTTTGGTTGCGAGCGTTTTTTACTCATATGAAGTCTCAACACATGCATTTTGAACAAAGTCTGTTTTCATTAACCAATTATATTATGTACCACGCTGATCTTCTCCACTCAAACTTGCGATAGCCTCTTTACTTCTTAAAATGATTTTGTATGCTATGCAGTCCCGTGCATCTAACTCAAACACTAAGACGAAGAAAAGGACAATATGAAGGAGAACGGGTACACACTCACAGCTTTAAAAGTGTTGGTATGTTGTTGTATGCAGCAGGGATGGAACTTCCACTGAAGTTATTATTATCAGCCTGACTAGAAGTAGAAAGATATAGATATAAGAAATGAATGTCGTTAGCTAGCAAAAGTGCCAAATTTATCTAAAAAAGAGAGAAACACTCTGAAACAGGTACTTTGTTTAGTAAACACAAGAAAGGTGAAATCACATTTGATTTATGTGACATTTAATATGACAATCGACAGCAAAGTTATATTAGAAAGTATATTCAAGAAATTTGCAGTAATAAGCTTTGAAAAACGTGTGAAATTAAACTAATCATCAGTCAACTTCAAGCAACCAGGAACCGATGGATATTCTCGGAAAGAAACCAGAAGACATTCTGATGTGCTATAACTTTCTATGTCAAGGAAGCCTCATTAGGGTACATAAAATTGTACTTACAGTATTTTCAAACTAGTCGTCTCTGCTAATTTTGGGGGAAGGGGTCCAGATAAATTATTGTTATCCACAAGGCTGCGCAGTTTACAGAATAAGACCAAATTAATCACAACTCATGCTGCAACTTGCATAACAGAAAAAAAAAAGTCGAAACACAAGCAGAAGTCCACTTACAGATGAAGGAGTTGAGGCAATCTGGACAACTCAGATGGGATTAACCCACTTAATGAATTATTGTTCATGTGACTAAAGGTAAAAGGAGAGTCAAGATTAAACAAAGCTTAAAATAAGAAGCAACATAGCCGGAAGTAAGAAAAACTGCGATACTCAATACTTACAGATGCCTCATGCTTGTTAAGTTAGCAAACGATTTAGGTATGGTACCAGATATGTGGTTTTGGTCGATTTGTAATCTGTTTAAGTTCTGTAGATAGCCAATCTCATCTGGTAAAGAACCAGAGAGCTGATTTCCATTCACAGTTCTGCAAAAAAAAAAAAGGAGACACTAACAGTTAAAACTATTTTGCATACAAGCATGTAAATGTTATTCTGAATTTTGGTCATATATAAATAAATGGTACATATTATCTGTGAAGCTTGAAGAAAAATACAAGACATTGACACATGTTTAATGATTTAACAAAAACTAATGGGCAAGAGTAAGAAGTAAGAACAGTAAGCTGGACAACAAACATCGCCACAAGAGGAAAAAATTCTAAGATGCTACACTAATTAAGATGAGGTAAAAAGAAGATTGACTGCATGGCAACTTACACACACAACTATACAGTATATGTACAAAACTGCCTAGGCACCTAGGTGCCTTATGTACATATATATTTGCAATTTCACTGAAAATAAGCATTGGGTCATTTTCGTAAGGGTCCTCTGTGTCCGAAGCTTAGTTGTTTTAGCCCGTTTGCTGCAGCATTTAGGTAAAGATTGGGCGGTTGGATCACTTCCCTGTGTAAAAATAACATTAAAAAGATCCTAAACACAAATACCAACAACAGCGAATATGCTCCTTATCACGATGCCATCAGCTGAAGTATCATATAAGTCTAGGAGATCAATTTCCCCATGCTAAATTAGACAAGCAGTCCTTTATTTTGTTTGGTGGACAAAATGGATAAAAAATGACAATAAAATGTTGTGCCACCAGAGGCGGAGCTGCCGCCGGGGCCTAGGTGGGCCTGGGCCCCGGTCGGCGCGATTAGCGATCAGGAGATTCAGGCGCTTTAGCGATAGCCAGCCCAGAGAACGTATCAATAAATCCAACTATCAGGATCGGTCGAATCGAACAGTGGAGACGTGGAGCGATCGCGTGCAGCGGCGCCGGCTGTGTCAGTCTTCTGTGTCCCTAGCCATCAAGGTTAGCTACTAGCCACCATCGGTACGTAGTTACGTACGAATACGATCGAGAATTCAAGATGTTGCTCTGATGCTCTCAATTGGTATTACTGCAATACTGCTCCATTTATTCGGCTAAAAGGGTTGCCAATAAATAATAATACTTGGATTCTATACCACATATATGCGGAGATTCTTTTTACTGTATTAGAAATTAGGAATTATGCACATTGTGATTCTTCTCATCATCTCTTGATTCATTGTAGGTAGGTTGGTTGATTGACTTGATTCTGCTATTTTATCCTATGTGTATTAGATGAAGAGGTATAGCCATTTGCAGGTAGCAATTACGATTGGTTGAATGATCTCATAATTTATTATATTGAGCAAGATGTGTTTGCAAAGATAAATATGAAAGATATTTTACAGCATTTTCAGAACATGAGGACTCGCAAATATCAACTATCACCTCATGTGAAATAGTTAGTGGTACGTTTTCATTCATAAATTCTTGCAAATTATAAGTATTACATATTGTACTTATTATATAGTGAACTTTGAATATCAATCATCAGTAGAGGTTCACTTCATTCTTGGCCCCCTCCTTTAGAATTTTCTGGCTCCGCCACTGTGTGCCACTTTTGGACCATGCGCGGTTTAGATGCTTAAACATATTTGGCTTTGCAAGATAAACAGTCAGACTCTGTGGGTTCATGTGCACACTGAAAAGAGAGTACAAGTTCTGTTAGATAAGAGGAACTTACATAAGCCTGAGTGTTGCGATATTGCCTATCTCTTTGGGGATGTTGCCAGTCAAATTGTTCCACATAAAATCCCTTCCAATACAATAAAATATAGCGGTTAGCTAACATGTATTGGATACGTAATGGAACAGCTTGAAGATCATAAATGCAGAATAAATAAATAAATAAATAACAATGGAGAAACAGTTAAAATGGGACAAGATCTAGTCTTTTCTGTCTGGTTATGTGACGTGATATTTTTGTAAGTTTGTTGTGTCTTAAATCAGAAATTTGCACCTTGCTCGAAAAACACTTAACCATGTGAAACATGAAGTGGAGCTCATGAGGTACAATATTTAAGAAACACTTGAAAGCGCTCAATTCAGTTAACAATTTAAACTGTCCATCAAATTAGTACTTACAGTGTTTTCAGCTGGGATAGAAGACCGACCTCTGGTGCCAAAGTGCCAGAAAGACTCATCTTAAATAACTGCCTACGTGGGGTAAAAGTATGTATTATTAAGAGGAAATGAACATGCTATGCAATCATTATGTTACACATTATACAGAAATGGCAGATAAATAAATGACAAAAAGATTTTAGGATGCAAAATAGTCAATCAACAACAGCATTAGAGAATAACCCTTATTTTCAATATAAACAGTGGAAATGTGCATGATTTGTAGCTAACAAAGCAAATTGATATTTCAGTCATAAGTTAACTTGGGAGCTACTTTTATGGTTATTGCTATTGTTTGTGAGCATTAGTTTGTTACAAGATTAATTGCTTCAGCAGAGGGCTCACCGAGCAAGTAAGTACATAGAAAAGAACACATCGTAGTTAACCAAAAAAACAACATGAAAAAGGAAAGTGTGGATATAAATATATAATAAACAAGGACGTGTTAATCATACAATTCTGTTACATGAAGATGTGTATCACTGGGTATCTTGTCGCATAAGACTCCTGTCCAACTTGATGTGCATGGATCTCCACTGTTCCAATTCTTAAGGTTATTCATAGGATCGATTAAACTGCCTTTGATAGCCCTGAGAGCATTTGCTGCATGTAAGAGGGACACAACTCAATTCGCAGCAGCAGTTTAAAATATTTAACGAGTATCTGAGGACTGCAGGAGAATATTGACATTTGAAAAAACATGTGACATCTCAACAGGCAGAGTGGAAATGATAGCATAAAACCACATTTGACTACTCTTACTTCATATATCAGAGCTATACTTGAGATTCTCTCAATGGAAGAGTTACCTGGGAGTAATCCCTTAAAAATTATCATTGACCACTCTACTTCTCTAACAAAAGATCTCAATGAAAATCATTATCTGGTTATACCTACTAACTAATAGAATGTGATGTTTATTACTGAAATATCATGTTTATGATTAAGTGCAGTCTGTGAACAGCTTTGGTTAGTTCATGAGAATAACTGATTACTTGTGACACAACAACTGGTGGCATATACATCGCATAAGTGAACCCTTATGAAAAATGAGCTCTTCAAGATACTTTCACGACGTCCAAATACACGAACAAAAACTCTGACTAAATCAACACAAATAGGACATGCATAAGTGAACGGCGATTCAGTATTTCAGTGCTCCCGAAATCATGGCATTTTCGTCAAGAAACTGGTAGCCAACAATCAGGAACCAAGGGGTAGCTAGGTAGCAAAGCATCTCTGAGTTCTTTTCTGGGAAGAGCAATTCGCAACTGCCTGACTCAAAAGAAAGCAAACATATGAAGTAGATCACATGGCAACTAGAGGTTACCTTCAGTAGGGTGAGTGCTTTGTCCCCTTACAACATCCACATAGCAAATGTACAAAGCAACCAGGATTACTGCATACGGGAAACCTCCAAAGTTGGCCATTGTCTGCACAAGATGATGATCAGCAGCAACTTGTCTTCCCTGCACGATCCAGCACAACTGCTAACAATATGAGATGATAAGCAACCAAAGAAACCGATGCTTAGGAGCATTCTATTGATTGATGAGTCCAAAATGGAGGTGCTTATCCCTTCTGCACAGGACTGCCAGTTATATATCTAAGGTGTGAAAGCACGTCAGATGCCTCGGATTCTTAACAACCGGTCTGACCAAACTCTGCTCTGTCCATACGAACAACCCGGGAGAAAATATGGCCCAGATTGATCGAAATCAACTCCCTTCTTTTGACTTGAGAAAAGTAAGCGAACCTACATGCTACTTAAAACTCCACAACAGGTGGTAACAACACATTAACACTGACAGCAAGCGAGACCATCGTGATCAGAAATTAGAACGTGTCAACTAAATTACCAGATACGCGTACCTTACACAAGGTAGGTTAGTTGGTAAAGGCTTTACATGTCAATACCGGGTAAATTTTGTAGGCTAACAACATGAGGTTTCTGCATAAATACCAGCACAACGCAAGCATCTCTATCCTTCTTTTTTTAAAAGAAAAAAAAAGGAAAGAAAAACAAAACTTTGATGATTAGAATTAGAAGGTGCATGTAAGTGGAAGAGGAACAGAAGCGAAAATATCAGCAAACCAAGAAAACCAAAAATAACCTGAAGCGAGATTCTATCCAAAGAAAAGAAAACCAGCGAACTGAACCCACCATCAGAGTTCTCCAACATAATCGCACACAGAGGGCGAAGAAAGAATCAAAAAGAGAACCCGAGAAAAACCCAACCGAAGGAACTCACCTACAAAGAAGACGGCCGGGAATTCCGCTCCTAAGTAGCAATCCAACCCAGCTCGATCGATCGGACAGCCGGGGAGGGCAGCAGAAGACGAACACCCGACCGGGGATCGGCTCAAGAACTCGAGAGCAAATGCGAACGCGTTCGCTTCCGTCCCCTTTGCCACAGTGACCAACCGCAAAAATAAACTTCTACTAGACTAGCAGCACGGCAGCAAATCTAATTTTTGCGACTCGTACAGATGTCGTATTCGCTATTACAAGTGGCTCTTCTCGCCCGCCCCTTCGGGAGTGCGTCCGCGGCACATCGTCAGCGGCGCATCCGGGAGGCCATGGAGTGGGTGGGTTGGTGGAGATTTGAACAGGGGAGCGGAACGGCGGAGTGCGGAAGAGGAAGAAGGGGTCGGCTGCTACGAGAATCCGGGTTTTTATTAATGGCGCTCTCGCTTTATGTGGAGCACTTTCGATTGGTCTACTAGTTTATTTGCGCGCCATATTCTGTCAAGCCAGTGCATTTATAACTAGGGTGGAAAAAAAACTTAAAACTCACTGAGCTAAACAAGTACTTGGATATTCAATTCAACTCGGTTCAAACTTGTTCCTTAACGATTTGTGTTAAGCTGTAATTTGAATTCATTTAGATAACAGTTAAACGAGCCAATTCGCGAGTTTAATAAGTCTTTCAAATCTACAAGTATAGCTATATATATGTGTGAGAGAGAGGGGGGTGAGGATAATAACACATGATATACTGTATAATCTCAACTGTAATCCTCCTCTCAAATGGCAATATTAAGTTTAACGAGCTAACTCATGAGTTTAACGAGTCGAGCCAAGTTGAGGTTTGAGCTCATTATGATAACGAGTCGAGTCGAGCTGGCTCGTTATCTAAACGAGTTTGACCGAGTCGAGTCGAACCGCATTAGCTTGTTATCCACCCTTATTTATAACCCACTCCATCTTTTTTTTCCCCAAATATGACCATATACAAATAAATTCATAAAAATAAACCCCTTCTCAACCACAGAAAATACACGACAATATCACGGTAAGTTTTTCCATGGAGCACCTTTTCTTCGGCTTCGGCGGGTCAAAATACGATAATTAATTAATCGCTTTAATTAACCACTTAAATATTCATTTTAATTATTTGATAACCTAATTAAGTCACTCAATTAATAACTTTACCACTTAATTAATCAACCTACCGATGTGTGAATGCTCAGCACGTCCCTACTGTCGAGTTATTGTTGCACGGCAGGTGACCTGCTGAACCCAAAGTTATCGATGTCATGATAGACTCTGCGGTCCTGGTACGGAACATAACAGGTGGTGTTTCAGGTATCAACGAACGAGCGACGATAAGGACCGGACGAGGAGAAGGCATTGCCCGCGGTTCAACCGCACGCGATTGCTACCGACCGTGTCGATGTTTTCTTCTGAATCGCGGGGACCACTGGTTCCAACTTCCAATCTGTAGATTTTTCATGGGAAAAAAAGTACGGGTGCGTGGCTGCTTGCTTCTCCCGTTCATACGGTGATGACATGGGATGGTTGATAGTTCTGGTAACTTTGGGTTTTTCTTCTAACTTGCAAGATGGTTGTGTATTTGCGCGGACATCATCTTTAAAGTATGTTTAAATAATTTTATAATATATATATGATTTTATTTTTTGAAAAATAGATCGTTGCAGAACTGTATTTATAATATTTTAATATTATATATTATAAGAGAAAAAAAATAGCCACTTTATTTTCTTATATTTGTCACATCTAACCAATTTTTTCCCCCTCAAATACTTGAATAACACAACAATAAATATAGTATAGCATAATATTTTACATTTATATCAGTGTCATCTCGTTCTTTCATTATTACAATATTTTTCTATACTATATGTTAATAATACGTATCACATAGCTTATACCAGTATAGTCGAGCGAATACTCGATAATGAATCACCCTCTCAATCTCTCCATCTCATATAGGCCCACCAAATAAAATATCAGAATGTTTTATTTTTTGTGGGAATTTTTAGCATATTATCTTTTTACTTGGCGACTGTAAACCACATGTCATATATTTTTATTACACAATGATTTTGATTCCTAATTTGTATATATACAACCAAATTTATAATCTTATTTTTCTCTCGAATTAGCATATTTACGATATTTTAATTCTGAATAAAACAACAAATGTATTTTTCACTTAGTATGATATTTGAAACAATCGTTAATTTATTTTAGATTTTTATTCTGAATTTGCATATTTTTGGATTGTACTTCTTGTAGACTTTCTTTTGAGTTTTAGTTTGGAATATACACATAAATCCATATGCTAATTTTTATTTCGAACATATGTTACTTTTTATTGTACCTCATATAGACTCTTTCTTTTAATCTAAAATGTATTCCTATTTGATCTGGAATATATATGTTATTTTCTTGTACTCGTTATGGACTCTTACTTTCAATCTAAATTTTATTTTTATTTGTTTTGAATATTTCTTATTTTCTATTGCACTTGACATGAATTCTTTCTTTTAATCTATTTTATTTATTTTTGAATTTTAGTTTAGATTAGGATTCATATGCAAATCCAACTACTAATTTTCAAGTAATTTTTATTCTGAATTTTATCTATGTAGAGATTTTAATTCAGAGTTTCTTTGAAAATCAAATTTCTAACTTTCTTTTATTTTTTGTTCCTGATTTATTTTTCCTGTTATTTTTTATTTAATTTCAAATATCAATTTTAGGTTAGAATTCATGTACAAATCCAATTGCTAATTTCATCTAATTCCTATTATTTTCATTTTGAATTTGTATTAATTTTTTGGCGTTATATTTTATTGAATTTTAAAAATTAGTTTTAGGTTAAAATCACATGGAAACCCAACTACTAATTTTTATTCCAAATTTCAGCTATGTATGGGCTATTTGATCAATCTAAACTGTTTATAATCTAGACCTTTGAAATAAATAACTTAATACTTTCTCTTTTTACTTCGATTAATGTGGTAATTTCTAGCCTTTTAGAGTAGATGTGGTGACCAACTACTCAAACTTAATAAAGATTAGAAAACTTGATTGCTCTTCACTATTATACTCTGGATTAACCACCATGATGCTTACAACTTTTATTTCTATCTTTTTACTGATTAATTAATATAGAAATTTCTAGCTTTATGGAGGCGCATATAATTGTATATTTGTTCCAGAAAATAGATAGTCTATTCTAACCTCATTAATTGTATATTTGTTCCAAAAAATAGATTGTCTATTCTAACCTCTCCGAGTCGCATATAATTTTAAATATGTTTAAGAAAGTATATTATAAATAATTAATATAAGGACATATTACTTGTGATGTACGTGTCAACATATTTCACTTCGTTGATTTTTCTTGAAGCATGTATGTCATGCAAATTAACATGATCCTAACCAAGTTGGCGATTGAACGATGGAGAATTTCTAGTATATTTCTATATTTTTGTTAGAAAGATTCAATGGTGGTTGCCATCAGAAAAAAGGACTAGATGTTTTGCTTTTTTATAAGAATTTCTAGCTCATTTCTCTTTTTTCTCTGCAACTTATCATAAATATGATAGATCAATCAAGTAACTTTTCCATTGGAAGAGATAAGGAACGACACCAGCTTATTTGATTAGTCTTAGAGAAGGATTTAATCATCTACTTCCAATTAATTCATACGTACTTGGCATGGCTTTTGACGTCGTGCTTACCTGCATTACAAAAAAAAACATCGCCTTGTCGAGCCCGTGATACGTACGCGTATGAAACCAATCGAATCAGAAGTCGAAACCAATTGCCTTTTACTACTCTCTTTTTGTCAGTATTTTGTCCAAATATATAGGGCCTAGACTTCGCGAGCGCTCACGGCGTCCACGTCACCTCCTTGCGCTCCACCGTCCGATCGGCTCGTGCACCGTCCGATCGTCTCGCGACTACGCGTTGTTGTGTGGAGCCAAAGCTATCAGAAAGTTGTCATCTAAAAAAGGCATGTATAAGATGTTTGAGGAAACATTGACCATGGAAATAGTTAAAACATATATCTTTTATTTTATTCTGAATTTTTATTATTTTTTGTTGTACTTGATATGGACTCTTTTTTATTGCGGTGACATAGAATTTTTCTTTTAATCTAGGCCTTTATAACTCGGTCCCGCTAGATGGACGGTTATATATTTTTCTTTAAACAATAACATTCAATGGCTATTATAGTTCAATTTAGTTATGGTCCACCAGATTAAGGGCAAGCTATTTTGCTTTTTGTCAGAATTTCTAGTATATTCCTAATTTTTGTTAGAAAGATTAAGGCCAAGCTGTTTTGCTTTTTGTCAGAATTTCTAGTATATTCCTAATTTTTGTTAGAAAGATTCGATAATTAGGGTACACTAGATTACAGGCTAGATGTTTTACTTTTTTCCGAGAATTTTTATTCTAGTTTTTTTAAAACAACTCTCATGAGCTTTTAATATATAATAGTCGGTGGTATCGATCTTCATCTAGAGGGTTATTCGATTTTGATCTGATGTGGAAGCTACTGAAGTGACTGCTATAACAAAAGTTGTACGCCAAGGGATTGTGTCTCATTAGTGGGGGAAAAAAATCAATGATCTGTATCGATGTGAAGTGCTCAACAAGTAGTCTAGAAAGCAGATGCTTTGCTTTCTTGCCCGAAGTGACGATGGATGTTTGGTAAGATTAACGCGGCAAAAGTATGTTCTTTTTTGTAAGTTTGATCCCTATTCGTCCTAGTTTATTTTGAAGCTCTTAACGAAGTTCATTGTGAAATACAGCCATTTGACATACATAATCATGTGTGTCGTTTTCGATGATTTCATACGGTATTCTGCTTCATACTAGAAGTATACTGTACTAGTTTTTTTTTTTTTTTTTTTGCGTGTGAGTCTCTCCATGCATGCTTCAAGGGATACAAGTGTACCATTTTTGTTGGTCTTGTCCATTAAAAAAACTGCACATGAGAACTGTTATTTAAGACAGGAACAGTATATAATATCACAACTGTAAGTAATTACAACGCCGTAACTATCATGTAGCATTAGCATAATGTTATTTATGCTGCTCAGTTATTCCATTCCCAGCATCCTACAGAGTACAGACAAAGGGTATCATACAGAAGCAGCATACAGTACAAAATTATGAGACTAAACTAAAGGGCCAAAGAGATCATTACGTAGTTCCTATACGAAATTAAACCATTTCAACAGACAAACTGGCACGGCAAACTGCCTACCTAGAGACAGAACTACTACTAATACTACTACATTAGTTGCTCATAAAAGCTTTGCATACAAGATACTCCAATTAATTGCATTTAGGTGAACCACAAAGATCACGAAACACAAATAATCTAATAAAATGAGTTAATCAGGGAATATGCAACAGTTAAGCGTGTTGATTGTAGTTCATTTATTCTTGATATACTCCCTCCGTTGATAAACATAAGACATATTTTAACTTTACACAAGGATTAACATTGCAGAGAAATTAAGAAAAACGTGAGAGAAAATGACTTACATACCCCTCTTAATTGCTTTGGAAGATGAAAAATAATGTTTTTGTGTGAGTGGTAATGAATAAATGCATATGGTTGAAAGAGAATAAATATGCGTATATTAGGATATGTACGGTAAGTCCACCTCAGCTCATACTTAGCATATACATATCAGCTTTGTCCTATGTGAAAAAGTGAGAAAATAGGAGAGAGAAGAGAGTCGGTTCTCATGCAAGAGCCAGCATGGCACGGGAAATAAGATAGATTAGTTGTGTACAAGAGAGAAAAGATAGTTATTGCACAGCATCTAGAGACAACCTTTAGATATAATTATTGTACAAGCTGGCTTTATTGCTTACTCTAGATGACATGGATGAGAGATGGGGTAGATAATAGGCTTCGTTATTGTACTTGCTCTTAGGAAAAACTCATTAAATTTATATGCATGTTTTATATTTTTAAATAAGATCATTCAAATTATAGACATTATATTTATCAACGGTGACGAGTACTCATAACATGGGTACCCCAGCTGCCCGGGTCGACGAATGGGCTGCCCCAAGCCCAGCTTCAAGCCGAAGGCCCCGCTGGACCACGAAGGACGCTTGTCCCCGACCAAACCAACCAGGGGGCGATCCGACCCCCGCCATGGGTCGGGCACCCCACAAGCCCCGACCAAGCCAAAGCAACCTCTGCCAAGGGACGGGTGCCAGACCGTCACCAGTCGTCGGCCACCTGCCCCACGGACACGATGATTCAGAATGACCGTGCGAGAGCAGGTGGTCCCTTCCCGAGGTGGCAGGAAGTTTGCCCAAGCCGAGCATCGGTCTCATCGTCCAGTCATGCACAGTGAGAGGATGCGCTCCCTCCCGAGGCAACACCAAAGTCAAGTGCTACGACGTTAGCACCTAGCGAATGCGCAGAGGGCAGGTGCGCAACTTCCTGGCGAAACAGAAGACAATGCCGCTCGGTGTATCTACCAACCCAGCATGGGGTGAGCATACACCGGTCAGTCGCTAGGCCCGAAGACCAGGACTCCCAGGCGTAGGACACTACATCCTTCTTTTTCCAACTTCCCATGTAATCTGCCCCCTCCGTCTATATAAAGGGAGGCAGGACCCTCAGGGAAAGGGACGGTTCTTTTCACAAGTAGAGATAGTTCTCAGGGCCATTCCTTAGTCCTTGCTTGTAACACCGTGCAGCCATCTGCGCCCAAAGCAATACGAATCTACCATACGAACTGGAGTAGGGACATTCAGCCCGAACCAGTATACTTCTTGGGCTCCCTGAGTCTAACCATTCAAGGAGAGGGGACGCGCGACCCCTAGACTAAAATTCATTAGTCGATATTCGAAACACCGACAAACGGCAGGAAGTAAATCAATGCCATCATTTTTCTTTCTTTCTTTTTTTGCATCGTGGACTGTAGTACAGACGTGTGGACCCATATACTTCAGCAGTTCAGCTCTCTACTTTGTATTCTTCAAGGTTGAACGTTCCAGCTCCGAATTTCTTCAACATATCATTGTAGCCGATTTTTTTTCCCTGTTGAGCTTGTTCTCGAAATTAAAAGCAGTAAGATAGATTCAGAGTTCCAATCTGACTGGAGCCTTACTTTTGACCATTTCTAAATTAATCAAATCACCTTCGATCTGTTAGCTGTTCATATAGCTATACATACATTGCCTAGTTTAAACGCCATTAATCGTTTGATCATGTCAACCACCGATCGAGCGTGACGTCCTCGATCTCGTCCAAGTGAAAAGCCTTTACAAAGTGGTTGGACAGTAATCTAGAGGATCTGTAATTGCAAAGCAGCTCATTAGGAACAAAGTCAGCTAGACAAGCTGTGGTTCTCACAGTTAGCTCGAGCGTGACCAGAGAAGAGGAAAATCGTCAAAAAAGAAAAGAAAAAAAAGCCTCATGCCGTATCGCCTGATCCCGTTGGGAAGAATCTGCGAGTTTCTTTTTACCAGTGCGGTGCCGTTGCTCAGTCCAAAGATAATGTCACTTTTGACAGCGTGAGGCTGTACTATTTTCCTCATGTACTCGAAGAATTCAAGAGCCTTGACTATTCTGTTTCTATTCATGGAAGCCGCGAACAGTGTGACAGTATTGTGACGTACCGGTGATGCTCCATCTCATCGTTGTTTCAGAAACGAGATCACTGAGGCTCGTTTTGAATCTCACGATAATTCTATTGTTTTCTGTGAAATTTCTATATTTATAGGGATCTAAGCTCGGACCTTAAATACGTGGTTCTGGTAGCCGGTGGATGTGTTTTGATCACAGAATTAGGGATGTTAATCTTGTCATTACCCACGATCATGTGGATAAAAAATCCTAATAGAAGTGGGTATGTTTGTCCTTTATTGTCTGTGGACATGTTCGTGGGGCAAATCTTTGTCCAACGGAGGGCAGATTGAAAAATCGTTACTACTCATTATGGTATGTTCCTATTTTAGGCCAAATTATGTTTCTTTCTTTCTTTTAAAAAGCTAGTAGTTAGTAGACAATTTTTCATTTTTAAATAATGGAAGAATATATTAAATTTTTGGTCTCAGCATCTTGAGATGCACACACCCAAGTAGACAATTTTTCATGGTAAGGATTTGAAAACAACGGCCGAGGGGAAAAAAAATTGGCAAGTTAATTCTCGGTAAGTGGTAGTAAGTAGTGATTTGTGCGTGGAAGATGCATGCGTGTGTACTTTTTAGCCGCTTCTGGATCACTGGATGGTCCAGGTTTGGTTAACTTATCTCAACTGCTACATAGCTCCGAAACCCATTTGTTCTTGCAGAAAGCTGGGGATTCCATTTTCACTTGCTAAGATCCGTAGCACGGTTCCTTCCCTGGTTGGTGCGTACAACCAGCACGGCCTTAATTATAAATCGTAGTAGAATAAACCCTTTGGATAACCATAAGCCGTGTTGCTTACCTGCTTTAGTTCTGTCAAAGAGCACGCGCGTTGACTGCCGATGGCAGCTTCTCACTGACGGCAGTGAAGTACGGACTTGTCGTCCAGAACGGAGATAAATCCTACCGTACACGGTGCTGATGATGATTTTGTTCTGAATATGACTTGTATTCAATACGAGCCAAATGGCCACAACATATAGAGTATAAAAGAAAAGCCTAAATAAGGGACTTATCTATAACAGACAATATATCCTTAACACCCCCCACAAATACAAGGCGTATGCAATAGTATTACGTTTGGAAGGGATGAACTAAAATAGGGAAAATCCAAAGTCATAATCCTGAAGTAGCCGTCGTAGCATGTAACTCTTGAAAAATCGAGCTGACGAAGAACAGTCAACGAAGAACCGAGTCGGTGAAGAAAAGTAGACGAAGAAGCCAAATCGACGAACGAAAGTCGAAGGTAGGGCTGAGTCAACGAAGAAGAGCCGCCGGTACGAGTCGACGAAGAAGAACCGACGAAACCGACAAAACGAACCGAGCCGAGGTAATAAAAGTTGACAGAATGAGCCAAGCCGATAAAAGAGCCGGGCGATGACAGAATCAAGATGCTAAATACTTGGATGGACGCAACGGAAGACTAAAGAAAATATTAGGAATTACTAGCCGCAGCACTAAAAAGCAGTAGCCTGAAAGCCATCAAGCCAACGAAATAGCCAAGACAACAGAGCCATGCTGAAATGAGCTGAGCCTAGCTGAAATAACCGAAGCCGAAGAGAGCCAAAGCCGGAAGAAGCTGTGCAAAACCGGAATTGAAAAGAAAGCCGCAAAGCTAGATTAAAACCAGCACTTGGATTCAATTGGAATCCGATTGCAAGCGAGTGTCTGAAGGTGATAGCTGGCCGAGGCCCGCCGCACGGAGGAGGCATCGACCGATCTGGCGTTGCGGTCGGAGTGGGCGGCCGGAGTCAGCAAAGGAAGAAGTTGTGGGCGTCAAGGCGGAAGCCGCGCAGAGGCCGAAGACGACGCCGGAGGGCACAGACGGTCGGAGGCGGCGTTGATGCAGAGCAGGCGTCGCGGCCGAAGCCGGCGCGCAACAAGCGCGAGCCGGCGCGCGCTGGCCGCCGCGATGGCGGCCACCGCCGGCGTGGATGACGACAGCGCGCGATGAAGGCGGTGGAGGTCGGTAGCCTCTCCTACCGGGACAAGCACGAAGTCGAGGACAAGGCGGACAACGTCGGTGTCCTCGTCCTCGACGGCGGTGGCGGAGACCTCCCGTGCCCGGCTGCTCGCGGGGGCTTCGTCCTTGGCAAAGGCGGGAGAGGCGAAAAATGCAGAGGAGCAGAGGCACATCGCACGGCAAGAAGTGCCGGCCACGCCGCCGCCGATGATGAGTAGCGGCCAGAGGAGCGGCGGACGTGTAGCCGGCTGGAAGCAGCGGACAGGCGGCGAAGGGGCGGATCTAATCGACGTTTAGCACCCACGTCTCATCCGGGACAATGAGTGAAGCTGCGAGAAAGATTTCTTCTAATCGAGGTGGCCGCCCCCAGGAGTTGAGATTGCTCCTCTCAAGGGCAGGGGTAGCGGAAGACAATCTGAGCCAGGGTTTGAATATAGGCTCTGATACCATATTATGAATATGACTTGTATTCAATATAAGGCCAATAACCACAATATATAGAGTACATGAGAGTACAAAAGAAAAACCTAAATAAGTGACTTATCTATAACAGATAATATCTTATCTATAACAAACAATATATCCTTAACAGATTTTACTGCCTTAGTATACGGTTAACACGAGCATATCAATGACATAAAAAAAAGCAGAGTAGAGATTGAAGGTAGGAAACAGAGGAAGATTGTGGCTCACTCACTTTTAAGCTCTCGCGACACCGGTCGATCACGATGTTGATGTTCTGCAATTTTATGCGTTATCTGATAGAGCAGTGCGCCGCTGATAGGTTACCTCAATGGAATCATGCAAATGCGACGCCGGTTCACACACAACACCACGTTTGAAGAAGGGTCATGCCATGTTGCCGCTTGCAAGTAAAGAACTGTAGCTTTCAATGGAGAGGGAGTAAGCAAGCTTTGGGTACTTAAAAGTAAACGGCGAACCAGTTGCTAGTTTACACTGGTACTGGATCTGAACATCTTATCTGGCATTGAAATATGATAAGCCCGAAGGTACTGCGGATGAACAGGGTTTGGTGCGGACCAAACATGAACATTGCAATAGTATATTTTTCGCTTAGGGAACTATTACATCGAAGAATACTAGATCATTTGAATAAGACATTGCAAAAACCATTCACTCTTGGCCGAAAGAATCGCAGAAACATTGTTCAAAGCATCGCTCCAACTGTTGTGGAGAATATATTGGCCATCATTTCAGCAGACATTTTCTCGCCAATACGAAGCTGTCAGCACTGGAATTTGATGCCTTGGGGATCATCTTCAAATCCCAAGTTCTTGTAGAAATATACTAATGCAAGCTACACAATCAAAGAGCGTAAATATTACTTAGCATTTCTCTCGTGATAATTTTGATTTTCGATGATACGAACCAGACAAGAACTAAATTACCATTGCCCCTTACTCGAACGAAATAAACAACTAGTGGCCTGCGCGAGTACGGGGCGACGTGGGCCGGTGAAAGAGCGCAAAGCCTGTGCGCGGCTTGGCGCGCGAGCACGGGGGCGACATGGCCCAATGGAAGAGCGCGGTAGGCTGTAGTTTCTACAGGACGGAAGGGATGCGTGGCGCAGGAAGGCAAGTCTGGCCGTACATCTCCATTATATTGGTATCTATAGATCAATAGAGGAATATTTTTTTAATAATATATTTTTTATTCAAAATTGCAAAAATATACCATGAAAAAAGAAAATTTCAAAAATGTACCTCTGTAGCTCGTTGGTTGGGCGACAGAGGAAATGTAGCTCAACCAACGGGCGACAGAGGAAATATAGCTCAACCAACGAGCTACAGAGGAAATGTAGCTCAATCATTTGGCGACAGAGGGAAATGTAGTCAAACCAAAGAGGTACAGCCAAGTGGAGTAGGTTTTGTGATTTTCGAAGCTCCGAATCGAACGGAATAAATTTCTAAATTTTTATTAAGCTATAAGGATTCGTAATATGTAAAAAAGTATGATGTTGCATGCAAAATTAAATTGTATAAATTAAGTTTCCATAAAGATCTTTTTATGATTTCGGAAGAAACTATGTAAACCATGAGTCCTAAAATCATGAAATAAATTGAGGAGAAATTCATATGACTTGGGTGGATGTTTTCACAGAGGGCCTTTGTATTATTCTTTATTATCCATTTATACCCTCTTAGAAATGGATGGCGAATAAATGCGCGATCTAAACACAGGTGGCTCAGATAAAAGAAATTAATGAGTACTGGAAATGCTTATTTGGCAAGGGCCACTCCGAATTAACACCAACGCCGACCTCAGGGTTTCTTCCGTTCACATTGCCGAGTAGGGCTCCGTTGTTGTTCCACAGGTTCTCCTCACCCACGGGCCGCAGCTCTCAGAGCTCCGAATCTCGCGGTGCTGCTCAACCAGATGGCCGCCATCATCCCCGACCTCTGCGGAAACTGCGACTGACGCACCCGCTGCTGACACCATCTTCCACATATTCGGCGACCTCGCCGGCCTCTTCATCGGCGACTACCTACCTTAGCCTCCCCAAGGCACATCCTTTTTCTTGGGGAAATTGGTTATATGCCACTGTGTAGAGTGGGTTTCACATATTTGCCACCTCCATCGTTTAGTTCACTTTAATACCCCCTACAACGCTGGCACCTTGTCCATTTACCATTACAGGCCAATTACGGGCATTTCATAGCCAAATACATGTTTTAGCGTGGGCCCGGGCGAGTAGGAGGACGGTATTGCCCCCCGGTCGGCTTTATCCCACACGGTGCGATCGGACTCTTGGATGGTTCTTCCCGATACCTTCTTCCCCATGCTCACCTCCCACTCAGGTTTCCTCAGGCGACGGCGCAGGCAGCCTCCTCTCCCCGAGCTCCTCCACGGCGGTAGATGTCGCAAGCAAGCTTCTCGGGGTCCCGAGGGAAAGGGCACAGTGAGGTTAGATTTCAAGTCGTTGAGGCCGGCCGTCATGGACTTCCACTCGTCCCTTGCCCTAAGTGCGCGACGAGATACTAGAGTTGACGTCGAGGTCGAACCAAAACCCAGGGAAGATCTTCTTTAAGTGCAGGAAGAATGAGCAACATGTATGTATGCTTGGCTTTTGATTTTTGTGAGGATTCGGTGTTAGGTGTTGAATCGATTCATAGTTCTTCTTTAATCATTGTAGATGCCCACAGATGCAATTTTTACCTATGGCGTGATCAATACATGGAGTTTCTTGCAAATTCGGCTATTCTACTCTCTGTGATTATGGTCATCCGGTGGAAGAAGCAGAAAAGCTGAAAGAAGGTAGTGCACGGGTGATAGAAGGTGTCCCCGAGTTAGTGAAGTTTGTGAAGTTGTTGTCACGACTAATATTGTGATCATTGTTTTGGTGTTGATATGTGTTGTAATTTTGCTTGGCAAATAATTTAGATTAGTTGTAATCCGGTTTGGTTGTCTCAGAATAAAATGAGAATTGATTGTCTGTAATGAAGTTAGAATTGGTTGTAATCCAGTTTGGTTGTCTGTAATGAAATGAGAATTGGTTGTCTGTAATGAAGTGAGAATTGGTTGTAATCCAGTTTGGTTGTCTGTAATGAAATGAGAATTGGTTGTCTCAGAATGAAGTGAGAATTGGATCTGTAATCCAGTTTGGATTTGTAATCAATCTTCTCCACTTTCTCTTGGAGTATGTATACTGCACATGGCTATTTTCCTACTCTTTACATTGTATTACAACCAAAAGATCACCAATTTTTCCATCAACCAAAGAAAACATCAACTAAAAATAATTTGGTTTAGCATATCTATGAGTAACTCATGAGTAATATTTCTAGGCCGATGCATACAAGAAGTGTGAATTGTCACGATGAGTTCAAATGCATACAAATGTTCCCTAATCTAATGTTCTCCGTAATCAAATGTATACAATTGTTCCCGTAATCAAATGTCCCCTAATCACCAAACATATAGACAAGCAGCTAATATTGGATAAAGAAGCGAGAATCTGACATCATTGACATCAACAGAGCTTGCAAGCAAAATATCATCAGTTAATCGGATAATGAAGTGACTTGGTTTAGCCAAAACATCCACCAAAATAACATCTGTCTTGGTTTAGCTAGAACATCCACCGAAAGTAACTTAGTTTAGCAAAAAACATAACCAAAAGAACATGTCTTGCAAGCAGAAGCATTAACATTACATAGCGTGAAGCGCACACAGTCAGAGCCAATGCTTGGACAGTAGTAAACTATTTGCATTTGGCTTCTTTGGAGTCATTTTTTTCTGTTTTTTCATTGGACATTTCCTTGGTGGAGAAGATTGTGTGCCTTCAGCTTCAGCTTCCACTCCCTTCCCCCTGCTGGTCTGACCTTCAGCTTCCACTCCCCTCCTCTTGCTGGTCTGACTGGCAGCTTCCACTCCACTCCTCCTGTTGGTCTGACTGGCAGCTTCCACTCCACTCCTCCTGTTGGTCTGACTGGCAGCTTCCACTCCCCTCCTCCTGCTGGTCTGACTTTCAGCTTCAGCTTCCACTCCCCTGCTTGTCTGACTTGCCCCATCCAGTCCTAGAAGGGTACTTAGGCTATTGGTTTCAAGCAAGCAAAAATATATTAGTTGCTCATTACAAGGATTTGTGGAAAATGATATGTTATGCGCTTTAACCCATACCTTCTAGTTACAACCGTATTTGTTGGTTCTGCACTTATTTCTCTGTTAGCTCTAGTGGTATTTTTCCTAGCCTTCCTCTTCCTTTTCTTGGTCCCATTCAATGGGCATTTGGAGCTAGCTTGTCTATGGCCAACCTCTCCACACCTTTTGCACTTGATAGGACCTCTAACCATGATCTTTGTCTTGTTACTGTCTTTGTTCTTAGAATCGCCGCCACCCTCAAGGCATCCTTTTATTCTCAACTTTCTCTGCCTACCCACGCTTCTCCTACCCAGAGGTGCCCTCACGTGTTCTATCTCCACTTCTGGCCAATGGGACTTGTCAGGCATAGGCTCAATTCTATCAGCATATGCATGTTGAAACCTCTGAATAGAGTAGTATTCATGTACATAATCCCCAATGTGGGCCATCCTTTGAGATGTTATCACTGCTAGTGCATGTTCACAAGGTTTACCAGTGTGCTGCCATTCAAGACATGTGCATTCCTGTGATGATATCTTCACTACCTGCCTGGCATTGCAAGTACTAGTGTCAAGGACCTCTGCAGCCACTCTATCAGCCTTAACAACTTTCAAATGTCCCAACCCTCTACTTCTAGCCTTCAATTGCATTATCACAGCTGGAAGTATTCTTCCTTGGAGCCTTTCTCCAATTCTTCTCCTCTTGTCCCATAAAATCATGATCATTTGCCTAATCTTATCAAAGAAGGTCCACTACAGGAGATCTTTTATGTCTTTTATCCAATTATTGAAACACTCGCCAAATTGTTGTTGATATAGTCACATTTCACACCAGCCAAAGCACACCTCATCCATTTGAGGGAATGATACTTACTCAAGTAATTCATCACATCAGGGCATCCTCCAAAGAATGTTTGTCCATGTGTTTTTCAAACACCTCAGTCTGTAAGCCCTTGTCGCAGGATACATCTCTCCAAATGTGCTTCCATGAAACCTCTTCATAAAATTTTGCATCGATGTCCTAAACATTCCCTCTTTCTCGCATCCTGAAACACCCTTTGTGATGCATTCTCTGCACCTTGCAAGCATCCGAGCATATTGCAAGAAGTGGTAAGTGACCAATGGCCTTGTGAAGTTGACTCATGAACCAGTCCAATTGTCTTCGATTTACGCCTCTATGAACCCAAAAGCCAAAAGAAACATCCGATTATGACCATCAAGGGTCGTGGCAAATGCTAAATGTCCATTCCACCTTCCATTCAAAGCAAAGGGAGTCTATACTAATATATGGCCTACAACCTTTTATAAAACCGTAAATGCAAGGGCTCAGAGCACAAAAGAACCTATGGAAAAAGACTCTACCACCAACAACCTTTGTGTCAAGCTCAACTACACTACTTGGAGATCTCTTCAATACCTCAGCCCTCCATCTGAATAACCAGTGGAAACTCTCTTCCCAGCTTCCATACATCTCTTGTAATGCCAATTGGTGACCTCTCCAGATCGTGTCATATTGAAGAGTTACCTTGTATTTATCCTCTAGGCTTTTCTGCATCTCTACAAAGACCAATAGTGGGGTTTGTCCTTAATATGGTTGAAGCCTTCTCACCACTCCACCTTTTGAAGCGGTATGGCCTTTTACCCTGCTGCTTGATGCACAGTTGTGCTCTCCAACCAAAACAGAAACCTGCATGACAAACATTTAGTACCATGATAGTTCAACAATTTCAAGTAAGCAAGTTAGTACCATGACAGTTCAACAATTTCAAGTAAGCAAATAGTACCACGACAATTCAACAATTTCAAGTAAGCAAGTTTGTGTACCATGACTGTCCTCAGATCAGGCCTTCTGTGCCCAACAATTCTCCAAGAGCATCCCCTAGCTTTACAATAACCTCTAAACCTAGTTTTATCAGATTTTTCTATGCCCAACTCAAACTCTTCATTGATAGCAAATTGCCTCACAGCTAGTCTGAAATCCTTCATTGATGGATATAGGGTGCCAGGGTCCATCTTTGGGTCATCCTTGTCATATGCAATATTGACTTCATCTCATTGCCATCATCAACCGCCATGTCACCACCTTCACCTACTCCTTCACCACTATATTCTTCTGCATAACCCTGTGCCCCTTCATCATCATCCCTCAAACCCAATAACACAAACATGTCATGCTCATTCATCATTTCTGTCCTCCCTTCTTCATATTGTGCGCCCAATATATCAAGAGAATCCTGGGCCTATGTAGTCCTGTCGCTCCATCACCATTGTCTGCGAGAACATATGGGTGATCACTAACACCGCATTGTCCTGCACCGGGTGATCATTAACACCATTATCTGCAACAACACCGGCCGATAACTAACACCGATTGTCTGAGCAACAGTTGGGTGATCACTAGCACCACATTGTCCTGCACCGGCCGATCCCTAACACCATTATCTCGCAACAATACCGGGTGATCACTTGCCACTGCCTCATTCATCACACAATGGGAGCTACCAATAGATCCTCTAGTTGGGTGACAACTACCACCAAGTTGTCCTGCCTCAGCACTTGCCTTTGCCTCATTCATCGAGGCCTCCTCATTCATCACACCAGAGGAGCTTGTCAACAGCTCACTCATGACCCGAGGGGAGCAATCAACCACACTTTGCGACCCACCTATACTATCCATCCCGGCAGCAACTCTACGACAATGTAGTGAACAAAGAAAAAATAGCAACAGTTAAGGTTCATCTAGGGTTAGGCTCTTGTCAAATGGAAAATAAAAACAATACAACTACGAACAAGCACGATCCCCATAGACATCCTTCAACTTTTGTCTCATTCCGCCCACACTCATGAATCAAAGAAGAACAGCAAGAACTCAAACGTTTTTTATCTAGGATTTTTATCTAGTGTTTTTATCTAGGGTTTCACAAATCAAAGATTTTTATCTAGGGTCTCGTAAGACAGACCTTTCTTGCTGTCGCCAGAGCGCTGTTGTGGAGGAGCTCGCCGGAGGGGAGAGGTCGCCTGCGCCGTCGCCTGCGCCAGTGGGAGGTGAGGTTGGGGAAAATCGAACAACGAGAACGACTGGGGCTACCTCCCACCGACTCCCACCGTGCACAAGGGATAGCGATCGGGGGGCAGTTTGGTCACTCACCTGCCCGGGCCCACGATAAAACGGGTGAAATCCTGAAAAATGCCCGTAATTGGCCTGTAATGGTAAATGGACAAGGTGCCAGCGTTGTAGGGGGTATTAAAGTGAACTAAACGATGGAGGTGGCAAATATGTGGAACCCACTCTACACAGTGGCATATAACCAATTTTCTCCTTTTTCTTGACGTAGCGTTCGACTCAAAGTTCCAAAGACCGATGGTCGCCTAGTCGCCGAGGTCCTTGCGGCCCTGCTATCCTGACGTAGAGCTGTAAACGAGCCAAGCTCGAGCGAGCTTGGGCTCCTCAACAAGGTTTCAAATTTCATTTTCGGACTCTATTTCGGGAGGGACCCAAATCCGAAACTTCGGCGAGATTCAGAAATTTCGGACAAAATTCAGACGAAATTCAAAAACCAAAATTTGAATTTTGTTTTTTCGAATCGAGGAATCCAAAATTTCTGAAATCTCGCCGAAAAATCCGAAATTTCATCTGAATTTTCTGAAATCTCAGTAAAATTCAACTACACAAAAAATTGTTCAAACGATGTCGAAATATTTTGATTTTTTTTTGGATGGTCCTGACACATCACTAATGTTCACATAAAAATTTCAGATAATAATAAAGCCATAGGAATTTTTTAAAAATCAAACAATGCAACTATCCTGATAAAAGGCCGACCGACAAATTTCAACCGAATGGAAAATTGTGCAAACCACGTTAGAAACTTTTGAAAATTTTTATGGATGGTCCTAACATATTCATAATATCCTCATAAAATTTTCAAATCGATCAATCTTTAGGAATTTTCAAAATTTCAAATAGTTCTACTAAAGAAGGACCGACAAATTCACCTAAATGAAAAATAATTCAAACGACTTTAGAAATTTTTTAAAATTTTTGTCAATGGTCCTAACATATTCATAATATTCTCATAAAATTTTCAGATGATGATCAATCTTGATAAATTTTAAAATTTTTGGACAGTGCTACTTAAGACTAATCGACAAATTGAACCGACCAAAAAATGGTCAAAAGCATGTCAAAAAATTTTGAAATTTTTTGTGGATCATCTTGACCATAAATACAATCAAATCCAATGCACAAAAATTAAAATTTGGTTAAAAAAACCACCAAATTTCAACCGGAATCACCAAGATATCGCCAAAAAACTCGAAATCACTGTAGCAATTCGAATTTTTCAAAAAAAAAAATTATCCAGCCGAGATTTAGGATCTCGGGGGTGTCCAAAATCTGAAATTTCGTTGGTTTTTGGAACCTTGCTCCTTAGGTTCGAGCTCAGTAAAGCTCGAGTTGGGGGCCGAGCTTTGATCCAGGCTCAAGTTCGGCACGGTCCAAGCTCGAGTAAGCTCGGTAAGCATGATAAGCTCAAATAAGCTCAACAAGTTTGAGTAAGCTCGGTAAACCTGGTAAGCTCGGGACAAACTCGAGTAAGCTCGGTAACAAGCTCGAGTAAGCTCGGTTCAAGCTCGAGTAGGCTCGCAAGCTATTCGAGCTTGGCTTAGTGAACGTCGTGAGCTCAAGATCAAGTTCGAGTATGGCTCGTTTGAAGCTTGAATCGAGTTTGGACCGAGCCGAGATCGAGTGGTTCGCGAGCTAAGCTTTTTTTTATAGTCCTATCCTGACGTGTGTACGCACCAATCCGAAAGACTGAAAGCACAGTCTTCTTAGCCGGTTCCCTTTTGGTTGGTATCTGCAGCGTTCTCGTGCAGCCACATTCTTCTTCACGGACACAATTTGTAGCATTAGGAGCACCAAGGGGGGAAAAGATCTTATCACTTTGGGATGTAGATCAAATTAAGCCTACAAATACTTACTCTATATAACAAAGTTGGGAGACTTCCTGACCAAGGAGCCCCCCGTGTCATTCCTCCATGCAAGTTCTTTAAAAATGAGTAATTACGTTTATGTCTTTAATTTCACCGTTGACGTAATTTTTTTTGCTGATTTAATTGAGCTATCAAATAATGTTAGAAAATTTTGAAACTTTTCAATAAGGGTATTCAGAGCATGCCTAAACTACCATAAAAATTTCATATTATGATCAAACTTGTGTAATTTTTACAAAAATCTACAATGGTGCTAATGCATTTAAAGCAATTTCGTTGATTTAATTAAGTTGCTAAAGCATGTTGGAAAATTTTGAAACTTTTTTAGAAGAGTTTTGAGAGCATGCCTGAGCTACCATAAAATTTTTAAAACATAATCAAACTCTTACAATTTTTAAAAATTCTAACATTGATTTTTTGAAAACATCCTTGCGCGGCGTGGCAGCGCGTGACAAAAGTAGAGAACTTGCATGGCCGCTTTTTCTCTCCCTCTGCTGAGATCTCCAGCATAACACCGGCCATGGTCATGCATGCTGGCGTACGTCCAAAGTGCAAGATGGGCGGACCACCCGGCCTGACACGGTGACACCATAGTACCATACATGCATGCTCGCGATAAGGAACAAAGATGCAACGGCGTGTGCATGCACTGCAGCGCAGCGATAATGTAGTAGTATGTGCATGCATGTGCTGCGTGCGTTCGTACCTCGGGCAGGTTAGACCTTTCACGGGAGGTCACAGAAAACGAGTAAATGAAAGCTCGCGGCCATTAATAATAGGCCGCCGCTGAACCAATTACCCCAGCTACGTACCCGCCCTTGCACAGGCTGAACAAACCAGAGTAACACACATGCAGATGCAAGTATTTACCGTCCAGTTCCAGAAATTTTTTTCGGACGAGTACTACGTACATGCTGAGAGCCACGAAGAACACGACGTTATGATGCGACGACGAGCCGGCCGGCCGACGCACACGCGCGCGGCAATACGATGGCCTAGAATAGATAGAGATTGCATTGCCGGATCAATCGATCGATCCCCCGAACCCGAACGGTACCATGTTTTCGGGCGGCCATGCAGTTTCTCTCGATCGCCACCGCCCAGCTAAACCGTGCGTGCGTACTCTCGGCGCCCTGCGCACTCGTTCTCGGTCCCGATTGGCTTCATGTATGCATGCGTGGTGCGTAATTAGTAGTATTGATTTATCAACAGACACGATTCATTCGATACGTACGTGCGTAAATACGATCATGTGTGTAGTGTTTGCGCCTACTGGCGATCGACTTGCGTTACGCATTACAGTGCTGTAGTCAATCTCTCTACCGTACTGTCAATTTCCTAGAATGTGCTTTATTGTGCTTCAGCTTGTACCGACGAATGTGCCGGGAAAAGGATTCAATCAGCAAATTGCTGTTGACCATGATGGAGCAACTAACGACGGATCGAGTCGGCTCACCATGATACGAAATGAGGATCGATGATTCAATTGGTGAAACAATTTTGCTCCACTATATAGCTCTCATGCGGAGTAAATTGCTAATTTTAGTACGTGCTCACCAAATTTTTGGTGAGAACACTCTCTCTTAGTGATAAGTGGTATCACCTTCTTCGTTTCCTACTCTTGTTCCCCTCAGAGGCTCTCTCTTGTGACAATGACAACACATTCTTCACCCCCTTTCACCACTCACTTGCCTCAAAACTCAAAATAATTTTTGAAATTTACCCTAAGTTTTTGAAACCAAGTATTCTTAACCACTTTCGAAAGTTTATTAAATAGAAACTTTTCGGACCAAAAGTTTTTGAATTGAATGTTTTCGAAGTTGAAAAATTTTCTGTTTGAATTTTTTCAAGCTAAAACTTTCTAATTTGAAATTTTTTGATTTTATTTTATAAGTGAAAATTTTGACTTGAGTTTATATTGAAACCATTTGATTTGTAGTTTTTTAAGTTGAAACTTTCCAATTTGAAACTTTATGATTTGAAAATTTTTGAGTCGAAACTTTCTAATTTAATTTTTACACTGTTGAAACTTTCAAGTTGAATTTTTTTTAGCAAAATTTTTTTAACGGATTTTTTTTCCAATTTAAACTTTCTATTTAAAATTTTCAAAGTTAAAATGTAGTTCTATTTTTTGTGCTAGAGAGGAGAGAATGAAGGTGGTGGAAGTGAGTGCAGAAGGAGGAGGGGGGGGGGGTGGGGTGGGGTGGAATTTGTTAGTTTCAGGTTATCCTCAAACTAGTCATACCCGAGTAAAAAACCTACTCCATCCGATCACAAATAGTTGTTATTTTGGATATATGTGTAGTCAAACTTTTGAAATATTGACTGTCAATATATATTTTTTCTAAATATATAAGTTGGATACATAAAAATCATGTGTAGATTGTCTCGAAAATTATTATAATTTTGTTAAGTTTTATAAATATATTGTAATATAAATTAGTGATTAAAAACATGTTTTGGAGATTGTGTCGGTATCAAAAATACCTATTCGTGATTGAAGGAGTAAAAGCTAACATCCATAAATAATGCCTTAAATACAAATGGCCCATAAAGAGCTATCAAGCTGTTAGTACTTAGTAGTGCTCACTCAATGCACCAAGAGTCTAAAGGACGCTAAACATCTGTACTAGCACATTGAGTTAAACTCATGTGCTACAATATTTGATCTCTCCTTTTTTTTACTGTGATAAATAAGACTTATTTTTCCGCACTTATTTTTAAGACAGGGTGAGTCTCGAACTTAGGTAGATAAATTTATAATCTTATTTGTCTATCGCTGCACCTTAAGAGACTTATGTTTTAACCTCTTAATTTCGTCGTTTCCCCTCTCGCCTGGCGATTTGATAATACATACAACTAAACTACATCTGGTTGCATATTTGACTATCATTATCGCCGAATAATTAAGCTTGCCAAAGTTGCTGGTTACACCCGTAACAGCTAACACCTGATAAAAGTATCATACGCCCACTCTGACTCTTACCTCACCATTCCAATTTTGACCAGCCCCTCGTCAGTCTACGACACGCGGGGCCCGTACAGCCATCCGTAACTGAATGACAGGTGGGTCCGACGACACACCCTTCCCCCCACATGTCACGTGTGACCCAAGAAACTCCGACACGTCTCCCCTAACCGAGCAAGACGCGGCCGACATTTCCAGACTTACCGCCTACTTTAATCCTTCCCCCCGTCCCCACTGTTAGGAAACCGGATTCGTATCCTATATGGACTCTTCCTTATCTCTAAGCAGAACCGCTATATATAGGAGGCAGGGGGTCACCCCATTGTACATAAGCATACAGAATAATAAAGCAGACCCGTTCCTCCTCATATTGTGTCTCTCGACCTCTCTCTCTGTTCTCCACTTGAGATCTGTTAGGCAACCCCGGACTATTCGATAGCGAGGTTGTCTAACACGTTATCAGCACGAAGCTCTATCCGGCGAACAGATTAAAGAAATCGTGTAGCGACCAATGGAGGAAATATGCATTGTTGATAGTGGCACAACAAATACCATCTTAAGAGAGTCGAAATACTTCCAGACGATCACGAAGAACGCTGGAAGGATTACGACAATCGCAGGAAGCGATACGCATATAATAGGCTTAGGAAGAGCCACAATTATATTACCAATGGGTACAAGTTTGGTAATTGAAGAAGCCCTCTTGTACCCTGAATCAACCCGCACTCTCTTAAGTTTCAAGGATATCCGCGCCAATGGGTTTCACGTAGAAACCAATGAAGAAAATGGCAAAGAACACTTGTGCATTGTGAAGCACGCGGAATATGGAAAGATGGTACTAGAAAAATGTCCCTCATATGAATCTGGGTTGTACTACACGAAAATCAATGCACACGCAGTGTATACTTCTTTGAAGACTGTCTTTAGAAGCTCTGAATTATTTGCTTTATGGCATTGTAGATTAGGTCATCCTGGTCTTAGATTGATGAGAAATATAGTTAACAACTCACAAGGTCATGGCATTAATGTTAAGAATTTCCTGAATCACGAAGATTTTGTGTGCCATGCATGTGCCACCGGGAAATTAATAACTAGACCCTCTGTTATGAAAGTGCAACATGAAATTCCTGCATTCCTGGAACGCATTCAGGGGGATATTTGCGGTCCGATTCAGCCCTTGTCAGGGCCGTTTCGATACTTTATGGTGTCCATTGATGCTTCCTCGAAATGGTCGCATACATGTTTGCTGTCAACAAGGAATCATGCATTCGCAAAACTGATCTCGCAGATCATCAGAATTAAGAATGTTTTTCCTGATCATCGCGTGAAGTCCATTCGAATGGACAATGCCGGTGAATTCACTTCCAAGGCATTTGATGATTATTGCACAAAGAACGGGAATAATCGTTGAGCACTCTATACCGCACGTCCATACGCAAAATGGGCTAGTCAAGCACTAATAAAGAGGATTAAGTTTATTGCCGCATCGCTCTTGCAGAGTTGTAACTTGCCCAACACTTGTTGGGGACACGCAGCCTCGCACGCAAAGAAGACTCATCAATTATAGACCATCGGCCTACAACATCCATTCACCTATGCAACTAGTGCAAGGGGTCATCCCGAAGATTTCCCATCTTAGAAAATTTGGTTGTATGGTATATGTACCTATACCACCCCCACAATGGATCGCAATGGGCCCTCTCCGCAAGTCTGGGATATACGTTGGTTATGAGAGTGCATCCATAATCGGTATTTGGAACCCATGATCGAGACTTACACACACTCGATTCGGCCGATTGCATCTTTGACGAGGACCATTTCCGTCATTAGGGGAGAGAATCAACCATTGGATGAAAAATGCCGAAAAATAGTATGGCATTCCACTCGATCCCCGCATGACCCTCGCACTAATGAAGCAAATCAAGAAGTCCGTAAGATAATTGATTTGCGTAATTTAGCAAATGAACTCGCTCGATCATTTTTGTGATCTCAAGAGCGTGGTTAAGTCGCATGTACCACAAGAAATGCACCAGAGAGGGTGGAAATACCAAAGAAAGCAGAAGGTATCCCTAATCCTGTTCAGAGGCCTCAAAGAAAAAGAACAGAGATCCGCTTCTCAAACCCAAAGTACCCGGAGACGTCTGGGAAAATCAAGCGAGAGGACTTACCACACCCAATCACAAAAGTGCCCCAAAGCAAGAAGGGGAGCCGCTTGAGACACTGCACCGAAAGAAGCCTGTGGAAAAGGCAATTCCAGATCTGAACCTTCCATTGGAAGAAGCCGGAAACAATGTGTGCGCACACATTGGCGGAGAAAAACTAAAGGAACTTGCTCTGGAATGGGAAATAGCAATGAAGAGCAAGTAGATGTGCACGAAGCACCCCATGATGAAATGGCCATAAACTTTGTAATAACGGAGAATCGATGAATAGAGCAACAACCAATGTCGATGCATACTTTGCAAAGAAGATTGCCACGATCATTAATCATGATCCCGAGCCCGCATCTCTCGCAGAGTGCAAGAAAAGGCTCGATTGGGAAGATTGGAAGAAGACAATCACCGCAGAGTTAGTCTCTCTGAACAAAAGAGAGGCGTTTGGGCTCATGTGCCGCACGCCTCCCCATATAAACCCGTGGGGCACAAATGGGTTTTTGTTCGGAAGAGGAATGAAAACAATGAAGTTATAAGGTACAAGGCAAGGCTTGTCGCTCAAGGTTTCACTCAACGCCCCGGGTTGATTATGAAGAAACCTATTCTCCGGTCATGGGTGGAATTACCTTTAGATACTTGATCTCAATGGCGATCAACTTGAAGTTGAAAATGAAGCTAATGGATGTTGTCACAAAGATACTTGTATGGAAACTTGGATTCGAGATATACATGAAAGTACCTAAGGTATCCCTATCCCGAACCAAGACAGAGCAAATGAAACCTATACAAAGGTGAAATTGGAGAAATCACTGTATGGGCTGAAGCAGTCAGGAAGAATGTGGTACAATCGCTTAAGTGACTTTCTTTGCAAGAAAGGCTACACGAACAACGAAGATTGTCCATGTGTGTTTATACAACGATCCCCGAATGGATTTTGTATAATCTCCGTCTATGTAGATGACTTGAACATCATTGGGACGGATGAGGAAATTGAAGAAGCACGCACATACTTGAAGTCTGAATTTGAAATGAAAGACTTGGGTAAAACCAAGTTTTGTTTAGGCTTGCAGCTTGAACATGTCCAAGGCGGAATCTTGGTACACCAATCTTCCTACACACAGAAAGTGTTGGAGAAATTTGGTTTTGAAAAGGCATACCCCGCAAAGACCCCAATGGTCGGAAGGTCACTCCAAGCGCACTCTAGACCCGCAGGCCTAAAGAAGAGGGGAGGAAGTCCTGGGAGCGAAATTCCCATACTTGAGTGCAATTGGAGCGCTCATGTACCTTGCGAATAGCACTAGGCCGGACATTGCGTTCGCTGTGAATTTGCTAGCGCAGATAAAGGCGTAACCCACCAAAAGGCATTGGAAAGGGGTGAAGGACATCTTCCGTTACCTTCAAGGAAGCAAAGACCTTGGCTTGTTTTACAGAAGAAACAATGAATTGAATTTGGTTGGTTATGCCGATGTCGGGTACCTATCGACCCGCATATCCGGCAAGTCACAAACCGGGTATGTTTTCCTTTGCGGTGGAACGACAATTTCGTGGAAGTCATCTAAGCGCACTCTTGTCTCAACGTCGACAAACCACTCGTAAATAATTGCCTTGTATGAAGCATCTCGAGAATGTGCATGGCTTCGAAGAATGGTTCATCACATCCAGAAGTCATGTGGTTTGAACATGGAACAAACCCCCACCATTATCTATGAAGATAATGCAGCTTGTGTTGCTCAAGTGCAAATGGGATATGTGAAAAGCAATCTTACGAAGCACATCAACCCCAAGTTCTTTTATGCCCATGAAATGCATAAGATGAACGAGATAAAGATACTGCATACTAAGTCGTGTGAAAATCTCGCAGATTTATTCACTAAGTCACTCCCGGCATCTTCTTTTGAAAGATGTGCTAGAGGAATCGGGATGATGAGGCTTAGGGAAGTGCAGATTTCAGGGGGAGAATTTTCACATACTCCTACATAAATCTCAAACATGAAGTTTGAGTACCCAACGTGAATCTTGAAGATTAACATTGAAGTTTGGGTGGATTGTACTCTTTTCCTTAAGTAAGTTTTTCATTGAAGTTTTCTTACATAAGGTTTTTGATGAGACAATCCGTGCAACACAGCAAGCGTGTGCTATGTACTCTTTCTCCAATTATTTTTCCCACTGGGTTTTTATGGAGTTTTAATGAGGCATATGCATCTCGCGGTGAAGAGTCCAAGGGGGAGTGTTAGGAAACCGGATTCGTATCCTATATGGACTCTTCCTTATCTCTAAGCAGAACCGCTATATATATAGAGTGGGGTCACCCCATTGTACACAAGCATACAGAATAATAAAGCAGACCCGTTCCTCCTCATATTGTGTCTCTCGACCTCTCTCTCTGTTCTCCACTTGAGATCTATTAGGCAACCCCGGACTATTCGATAGCGAGGTTGTCTAACACCCACCACCCCACGCAGCTCACGAAGATTTTTTTTTTAAATAATACTTTTTTAAAAAAGAATTACGGTTTTAATACTCAAAAAATTAAAATTGTAAAATTAATATGTAATCGTCAGACCGTACGGCGAATACCCTATTTTCGCCATATGGTATGGCGAAAATACTCTAATTACCTGATTAACCGTCGGCTGTTTGGTTAAGGCTATTTTCACCTTACCATATGACGAAAATAGTATGTTCATCGTATCATATGGCGAAAATACTCTATTTTCGCCAAACCGTATGGCGAAAATAGGGTCTTCGCCATATGGTATGGTGAAAATAGTCTTGATTCCTGTGTAGCAGATTAACTGCGGATTTAGTGTATCGTTGCCACACGGTTCGGCGAAAATAGAGTATTCGCCGTAGGGTATGGCAAAAATAGGGTATTCGCAGTACGGTCTGGCGATTACATATTAATTTTGTAATTTTGATTTTTCGAGTATTAAAATCGCAATTCTTTTTTAAAAAAGTATTATTTTAAAAAAAAAATTCGCTCACCAACCCTCCTTGCGCACTAACAAGTAACAACCGGGCCCAAGCACCCTTTAGTCCACATGTAAGAAACTCACCTGACGGATAGGCTCCAATATTTACCGCCCCGCAATTCGAAAAATCAAACGAAAGAAAAAGAAAAGAAAAGAAAAGAAAAGAAAAAATTAACAGCGAGGAGCACACGCATCTTTGAAGGGGGAAAAAAAACTCTCTTCCTCCTTCCCTCTCCCGTCTCAGTCGCCTCCTCCCGCTCCTAGCGGTCGCGCACGCAGCCTGCAGAGTTCATCGCCGCAAGCAAAGGCCAAGGGAACACGTGAGGAAGAGCTCCCAGCTTCTCGAAGCGCCGCGTTTGCCTGCGCGCGAGGCCGGGTACCTCCTCCACCGGTCCGGATCCCACACGGCCGAGCGATCCCCGGCCGCCTCGCCGGATCCGCTCGCGCTCCATCGCCGGAGGCAGTGTAAGTATTAAGTGGTAACCGCAGCTATTGAGTTCTGTAGCATGTGTTTGAGTTTATGAGTGATTTCCCCCCCTTCTCCGTTTACAGTTGCGGGTGTCGATCTGGTGGGGGGCGTTTTGGAGTCTGAGGTGGGATTGAGATGGAGGACTTGCTGGACACGGAGATCGGGAAGCACGACTACGACTGGTGATTGACTAACTATTGCCCCCGTTTGGTGGTGATCTGGTTTGCTGAATTTGGGTGTGATTGCATTTTTTTTTTTTGGTAATCGGCGAACACTTAATCTAATCTAAGCTTAGTGAAGCGGGTGGCAATGCGGTGTTTTGGAACGGTTTGTGGCCTTCTGTTGGTCGTTCTAGCACTACTTTATACCGACCGATCGTGCTTGTGGATCGTACATGTTTTTGCGCGGAATCAGCGGTGTTGCCCAAATCATGGCTGGTTCGTTTCGGTTGTGGCGGATGTGATTGTTTCTGATCAAGGTTGGTTTGGTAGAGAAGTTGTTTGGTTTAGTTAGAGGATTAGTTGCGTTGAGAGCGAAGAGAAGTATGTAACTGGATGGTTGGTCTGTGGCTCCTTCCTAGAAGAGCAAAGCCCAAAGCTCAGGACATCACGTACTCTATCTCTACCTTTTTCTTGGAAAGGAAAATACTCTTATCTCTACTTTTTGCTTGGAAAGGACAAAAAAATCAAACTCATCTGAAAAAAAGTTGGCATTCCGATAGCATTGCCAGCTTTAGGATGTCTTGAATTAGCTCATGTTAGAATGGTATCGCAACAGTTTAAATGAAGTTCTGTAACATTTGGAGTAAAAATGTTACATTGTGAAAACCATTCTGGGAAATTGGAAGATACACTAGTAGCAATTCAGAGCACCTATAATTGACCAATTGTTTCAATTCAAGTTCAGATGCAATATTTATCATCTGTATATAACTACTGCAACATTCCATTTGCACTTACGTAGCGACATATAAAACCCTTATCACATCTTAATTGTATCACTACTGTGGTGAGATAAATAGTTAAGCATGTAGGTGTATGATAAGGTTGATTTGTATGCCATTGGCATGAGCTTGCCACGAAAATTGGGCGTTGTGTTGTTGGTCGAAGTGTATGCTGTGCATTTGTTTTGGTGCTTCATCTGTTTTATGGTTTAACACGTGATATTTGATGTGTGCACACGTGCGTTTGTGCCATTGCTTATCTTCTTTTGTTCTTACATGGCTACAAAACATTTGGAATGCATTCGTCAGGCTTCTGACTCCCCCAGGAACACCCCGTGTTCCTGCATTGGAGGTTGCTGAGAAAGCCCCATCCTCAAATGTGCCTAAACGCACTGCCACTAGATCATCCTCGACCACCAGAACATCAAGGGTTGGTACTATTCTCAGATATTTTTTAAATTCTGGTGTTTAAATTTCAAGATTCTTCTTGACTTTTTGTACAATCAGTATCCAGATATCTTGTTCAAACTGTATATTTTAGCCTTTAGGGGTTATTTTCAGTGGCATTTGAATTCACATAGGCTATGTTGGTTGGTTTGCTTGCATAAGGGATTGCAAAGCATCATTGTATCCTAGTTGTATCAGATCAACATGTAGTTGCAAAAGCAGTATCTCTTGGTTTATATGTTTGTTACGTGCCTGTCTATGTCACTGTATGAATGTGTCAAAGGATGTTTTGACCAACCCACCGTAGTTAACTGTCCTTAATACACTAGTTGCAAGAAATCACTGTAGTTATTTGAACCCAGCCCACTGAATGTGCTATTTCATTTTGTAATTATAGTGACTGTATTGGTGGTGCATATTGTTGCTAAGCTATTAATTTGTTTTGTGGTTTTTTTTATCAGTAGGCATAGTTTAAAGAGAATGACTAGGGAACGGTATACCGTTGCAACGGTATAGCCATGAAACTTATGAAACTTATCAGTTTCAGTGCTGGTTTCATGAGTTTCAGTGTTTAGTTTCATCAGTTTCATGTTTTATCAGTTTTTAGTGCTAAGTTTCATGAGTTTCAGTGCAAAAAATCATAAGTTTCATGAGTTTCAGAGGTATACCGTTGCAACGGTATACCGTTTTTTAGTTTTTCTGTAGTTTAAAAGGGGTTTTGCAGGAGGTTGACACAAACCAAAGTGATTTTATCGAAGTTTTTTATTTAGTAATTATCCTCATCTTGTGTTAATTATGAAATGGTTTTTTTTTTTTTGTGATAACCTGCAAATATAATATTGTTGACAACAATGTAGAAATCATAACCCGAAGGATTCTATTTCTATCATAACTTGAATAGTTGCTCAGGGCTGTTACATCTGTTCTACAGTCTCACAATAGTAGATAGGCATGGTGGTCCTATGGCCTAATGGGTATTGTATATTTTTATTTACTAGACGCATCTTAATTTCAGGCATTATATGTATAATTTTCACTTGTCAACCATCCTATCTTGACAATATTGTCAGCAGAACTCCACTTAAGGAATAATGGTAATTCATGTAATAGGCAGAATCCTTTGTTCTTCTCCTTGGTCTGTGCTTGGAAGACCAATACAATACATAGCATTCAGGCCTCTTGTTGACTTGCTGTATGATTTGGTTATTATTAAGTAAATTTGGCGCAATTCACAAATGTTGCACGTGTTCATAATCACATATTACACCTTAGATTTCCCCCCTATAATCTGCGGTAGTACATTTCATCTATAACACACTGGAATTTTTTTTCGGGAAGCAAGCAAATTTCATGTAGTTAGGAATGGGCAAACTTGATATAATCATATCGCACTGTCTCTCATGTAATTATGGGAACATACTTAGCTGTACAACTTCTTCTTGCATCCTACTATTTGCTCAGTTAGCCATATGGTTATGATCATAATTAACAAAACTGTATCACATGTTTATTGCAGCTTTCCATTTCTGAAACAGAGAATGGGCATTCCACAGTTCCCAATAGACCAGCGCGAAGTAACTCTGTTTCTCGCCATTCGATCCAATCTACTCTTATGTCGAGCAACAACAGGTCATCAGTTCTCAATGCAAGCATTTCCGTTGTCAGTTCGAGACCTACAACCCCGAGCAAAATGACTAGCACTCTTCCTTCATCGAAGCCATCAGTTTCAGCTTCACGTCCAGTGCCAACGCGGGCCTCTACTCCAGTCAAAACCCGTCCATCTACTCCAGTCAAAACTCGTCCTTCTGTGCCCAACGCTATGGGCAACTCGACTGCTGCGAAGACCACATCTGCACAAAACTCGAGGCGATCAACTCCAACCTCTCAGCCTCGAATCACGTCCAGTTCATCTTCAAGCACAGTTCCTGCAGCGAGTCGCCCCGGCCCATCTTCTGGTACAATTCCTGCAATCAGTCGTACTACCTCTTCCTCAAGTACAGTTGCTTCAGTGAGCCGTTCTAGCTCTCGGTCATCTACACCTACACGCCAACCTGTCATGCGTTCATCAGCTCCATCTGTTGGTCGCTCACCTTCTGTTGGACGGATTTCTGGCAGCAATAACTTAACATCTAATGGTCGACTGGTAGCCAGTAATGGTCGAAGTTCAGCACCTTCGTCAGCACCATCATCCCGTCCAAGTTCCCCAAATCCACGGTCACGAGCTCCAGTTAGGCCACTAAATATTCTAGATTTCCCAAGTGAAACTCCGCGTAACCTAAGGACTAAGCTACCAGAAAGGCCACACTCTGCTGGTAGAGCACGACCAGGAATGGGTTTGGGGGCCAGGTCAACCGTGAATGCTGACTCAGTTCCGTCAGCTCCTGTGAAAAAGATGTCTGTGCCTGCTATTACTCGAAGTAAATTTTCTGATGCATCATCCAGGGCACCTTCGCATACCAATGGACACCAGAATAGACAGACTGAGATATCTGTTATGGGAGGTCAACCTGCTAGACCCTCCCGGTCTCTCACAAGCGCAGATAATGGATTCGGTAGGACAATATCAAGGAAGTCAATTGACATGGCAATCAAGCACATGGTATGTTCACCCCTCATGTTTAGGCGCCTTGCCTGTTTTTACTTCTCTGCGATAGTATCATTACAAATTGTTAATTGTCATTTGGATGTGGGCAAGCTTTCAACCATTTGTTGTGCTCACTGCATGAGTAATTCCTAGACTGACGCCCAAAATGGACAACATGGATGTTCTAGGAGAGATCTAGTATGGCTTGTGAATTGTAATATTGCCGGTCTAGAACCTAGTGTATTATTATTTGATGTTTTTTAGTTATTATAATATTCTTTAGAACAAACTGAATCGCTCTTATTTATGATAGGACATTCGACAAAACCTGGGTGGCATTCGCGGTGCATCTCTATTTCCTCATAGCATCCGGTCTACTGCTCGGAAGGGCCGGCCAGCTCGAATGTCGGACCCTGGCCACGCCATCTCAAATGGTGACCGACACTATTCCGACAATGATAGCATCAATGGACACTTCTCAGGTGATTCTAACGGAGCGCTCTCACACAATGACGGGAGCTCGACTGGTTCCCCAGATAGGGAAAGCATTGGAACTAAAGGGACATTGCGGGAACTGGATATATGCAGCAGTTCACGGTACGAGGCGATGTTGCTGAGGGAGGACACAAGGAACACGAACTGGTTGCACAGTGTCGACGACAAGTCCGACCAGAGCCCTTTCGATCACCGGTTCGAGCCACTCCCGGAACCATTTGGTCCGCTATGATGGTTACCATCTGTAAAGATCTCGTTCCTTGTTCCTAAATTAATTTTTTTTCCTTGTTCTGTTTGTTCCTTGCATTTGCTAGGTGGTGCTACCATCAGTTTCTGTTTGGTTTTCCATTTCCCCCATCTTTTCATACATCTGCTAATAGATAAGATTGTGGGGTTTGTACTCTCTACTCTGGTATCTGGAGGCTCTGTTTTGAGTGATTATTGTACTGAAAATCAAAGTGCCGGAACACTACATATTTATATCCTTTTTTATGATTATTGTTTCTGTCGGCGTATTTTACATCAGGATCCCCACTCCCCCGCAATAAAAGAGACCGCCGGGCGGGCAGGGTGTGTCCGGGCACACCGCCACGGCAAGCAGCAACTCCCCAGCATGGTCGCCCTGGGCGGTGGCGATCGAGCCACACCTCCGGCGACCAGAAGGTGGTCGCCGCTGGACGCGTGGCGGTCGAGCCACACCACTGGCGACTGGGCCGAGGTGGACGCCAATGACAGTGGCGGTCAAGCCACACCTCTGGGCGACCAGGAAGGTGGTCGCCCAGTAGACGTGTGGCAGTCAGGCCACACCTCTGGACGACCAGGAAGGTGGTTGCCCGCGACGCTGCGTGGCCAAAGCCACACCATTGGGCGACAATGAGGTGGTCGCCAGCGATGTGTGGCGGTCAGGCCACACCACTGGGCGCCCAGCAAGGTGGTCGCCCAGGAGACGCGTGGCATGCAGGCCACTCCCATGGCGTCCACCCCCAAAGCCGCAGCACCCTGATCAAGGACATTTAATGCGAGGCGTGCGCATTAAATGCAAAGCATGGAGGATACGGTATGGCGGCGCGTCTTCCCCAGGCGCGCATTAATTACGTGTGACATCACGGCAGCACCTCACCCCCTGACGGAACGGGTGGCGTTGGTGGACGTGGGGCCCGAGGCGGGGGATGTGACGGCTGCGGCAGACGTTAGTGGGATGTAAGAACAGTGACGGGCGCATTAAATGCGCCCGTGGCAGTGTAATGAGTATGCCTTTTCGTGTAAGTCTCTCCCAGGCGCCCCCGCCAGCCCAGGTATAAAAGGGAGCCGGGGGCATGGGAGAAGGGGTTCGACCCATTGTTAGTAGGTTTCAGACTCTCAAGCCAGAACACAAGCAATAGTAAGAAAAGCAGGACTAAGGCTGTTACTCTTCGGAGGGCCTGAACCTGAGTAAACCCTAGCGTCCCCATCCCTCTGAGCTTCACCGGCATCCCGTTCATCTTCCTTCCACCGGCGATTACACCGAAAGCCCCCCATCTGAACCTTATAAGCACCCGACTCGGAGGTGCCTGTTGGCTAGTACGCCGACAGTGGCGCGCCAGGTAGGGGCTATTGGTGGTTAGATTGCCCTCTTCCTTCAATCTCCAGTTCGAAGCTCAGCAGAAGTAAGGGCGCTTGTCTGCATGGCGGAGTCGCACTCCAAGCGCAGCAATCTGCTCGAGGAAAGCGGCGCCCGTAGCCGATCCCGGCGTTCGGGGAGGGAGCCACCACCCGGTCCCTCTCCGCCGGGAGGGCGCGCATGGCTCCTACGCCGGGTCACCGCCCAACGGCGCTTGGGGCTGGGGACGACACTTCGCGAAGCCTTCATGCGCCCGATCGCTCGATCATCCCCGATTGCTCGAGGGGACACGCCCGACCACACCATGGTCAGCGGGATATCGCCCACTGTCGACGCCGCTCAACAAAGGTTGAAGCGCGACCACCGGGGCTTCTGGCATGTGGCGGCAAGGAGCGCGCGCAACCGACGCGCAGGGTTCCAGCCGCCACACAACGTCTCCTGGTGTTAAGAGCCGGGACAAGGGGAAGGGAGTCCTGGTTGCAGCCCCCTCCGCTATAGGGGGACGTGCACGTGACTCCGCTTCTTCTCGCGGTCCCCCCGAATCCAGGGGGAACCGCGAAGATCTCAGATCGCGCTTGGACGAGAGGCGGCTCCAGCGCGACGGTGACCTACGCCACGTTCTCAGGGGGCGTCGCGAGAGCGCACAGCGGCGCCTCAATCCCCAGATATCCACCGGACACCAGGGGGCTTCCCCCTCGGACTTCGGGGAGAGCGCAGGGTTGCACTCCTCGTCCTCTCCTCAGGATCAAGGGGCTGGCGAACAACGCTGCTCCCCCTATAACGTTGGATGCCAGGCGTTCTCTCTCCGCCTCCGGCAAGCTGCATGGCCGGAGAGATTCTGCCCCGCCTCCATCGAGAAGTACAACGGCACCACCAACCCGGAGGAGTTCCTGCAAATTTACACCACGGTGGTGCGCGCTGCGGGAGGGTCTGAGAAGGTTATGGCCAACTACCTCCCAACGTCGCTGACGGGCTCTGCCCGGTCTTGGCTGCTTAACCTCCCGCGAGGCTCCGTGCACTCGTGGGAGGAGCTGTGCGACATTTTTGTCGCCAACTTTCAGGGCTCCTACGCTCAACCAGGCGTGGAGGACGACCTCCACGCTCTGGAGCAGACAGAGGGGGAGTCCCTGAGAGAATTTATCCGGCGGTTTAGCCACTGCCGCAATACAATCCCCCGAATCTCTGAGCAATCGGTGATCATTGCTTTCCGGAGAGGGGTCCGGGACCAGAAGATGCGGGAGAAGATGGTTACCCGCATCATCTCAACCACTTCCGAGTTGTTCTCCCTGGCGCACAAGTGCGCCAGGGCGGCTGAGGCTCGGAAGTGCGCGACAAGGCCTATCGACACCGACGACGCCGGCACCTCGAAATCCTCCGACCGCAAGAAGAAGAAGAAGCGAAAGGATGCCACTGCTAGAGAAGTCCTGGTTGCCGAACCAGAGACCAAATCCCGGCGTCGCGATGATCAGGACCGAAGGGATGAGCGTCGGGACCGGCGCGGTGACCGCAGGAACCGCCGCTCGCCCCGTCGTGAAGGCGATGAGGGCAAGCCCTATTGCCCCATCCATCGAACAAGTGGACACGACTTGGAGGACTGCCAAGTTGTGTCCAAGATGATAGACAGGTGACTCAAGAAGCGCCGCGAGAAAGACCACGGAGAAGACGACGACGAAGACTCAGCTCCATTGGCCTTCCAACAGGCGGAGCACACGGTGGCGTTCATCCACTGGGGCTCAGCCACCTACTCATCGAACTCGCAGTACAAGCGGGATCTGAGGCAGGTTTGCGCCACCGTGTCGTCCTCTGGGGCGAGTAGGCTGCTGAAGTGGTCGGAGCAACCGATCACTTTCAGCCGGGCCGACCACCCGGAGAACGTTTCTGGCCCGAACCATTTGCCGATCGTGGTCTCTCCCACGGTTCGCAACGCGAAGCTCGGGCGGGTCCTCGTTGATGGAGGTAGCGCCATCAACTCGCCGTCGGCTGGGGCGCACCTAAGCGCTCTAAATACCGTATGAGAGCCGCGCCGCCCCACTCTTCTACTGAGTCGCCCCGGTAGGCCTCTTGCCCTGGGGCAGGTCCGGCCTGCTACGCTCGTAAGTGCAGAACTTCCTGACGGAGCCGGGTCAATTTTGAGGTCGCCGACTTCGACCTCTCGCATAACGCTCGCTGGCCGTCCGGCCTTGGTCAAGTTCATGGCGGTTGCTCACTACGCCTACATGCCGGTGAAGATTCCTGCCTGGGGTCCAATTACGGTGAAGGTGGATAGACTGAAGCCCTGCGCCTAAGCAAGCAAACGCAGGACTGGCCGGCACCACCGCCGGCGCGATAAGGACGACAACCCGAAGCTCCCTCGCCAGGACTCGCGCTCGCCTGCACCTTCTAAGCGAGGCAAAGGCGGTCCCCGTGGGCGAGGACGGCTCGGGCAAGGTCGTCAAGATCGGCACCGACCTCAGCGCCAAATAGGAAGGCGCGCTCGTCACCTTCCTCCGGTCTAATCTGTATGTGTTCGCGTGGGAACCATCAGAAATGACCGGGGTCCCTATGGAGGTGATCGAGCACCAATTGGCAACGCTCCCTGGAGCGCACCCGGTTCGACAAAAGATCCGGCGGCAGGCGCCAGAGCGGCAGGACGCCATTCGGGACGAAGTGGAGAAGCTTTTGTCCGCCAAGATTGTGCGGGAGGCCACCTATCCGGAGTGGTTGGCCAACCCCGTGCTAGTAAAGAAGTCCAACGGGAAGTGGCGAATGTGCGTCGACTTCACCGACCTCAACAAAGCTCGCCCAAGGACCCGCACTTCGCCATGATAGATATCGCCGCCGACTCCACTGGCAGGTGTGAAGCCCTGTGTTTCCTCGACGCCTACTCCGGTATCATCGATCAAGATGGCGCAGGAAGACGAAGAAAAAACCACCTTTGTGACTCCTCTCGGTGTATACTGCTACGTCAGGATGCCCTTCGGGCTGAAGAACGCTGGTGCCACCTACCAGCGGGCCATGCACATTGTGTTTCGGCCCCAAATAGGGAGGAACCTCGAAGTGTATGTTGATGATCTGGTAGTAAAAACAAAAAAGGCCGATGAGCTTGTCTAGGACCTAAATGAGACCTTCTCCCGCCTCAGAAAATACTGTATAAAGTTGAATATCGAGAAGTGCGTGTTTGGTGTCTCATCCGGGAAGCTACTCGGGTTCTTGGTCTCCAGCCGCGGGATCGAGGTCAACCCAGAGAAGATAGAAGCAATTGAGCGGATGCAGCCGCCTACCCGCCTCAAGCAACTGCAATGCTTAACTGGCCGGCTGGCCTCCCTTGGACGGTTCATAGCTCGGCTAGGGGAGAAAAGCCTGCCGTTGTTCAAGCTGTTGAAGAAGACCAACTCGTTTGAATGGACCCCAGAAGCCCTGCAGGCGTTCGAAGGCTTGAAACAATACCTCTCCTCTCCCCCGGTCTTTGGTCGCCCCGAGCCAAAGTGAGCCACCGCATTGTATGTGGCTGCTAGCCCCTCCGTCGTGAGCGCGGCGCTGGTGGCAGAGCGAGAAGGCATCCAACGGCCGGTCTATTACGTCAGCAAGATGCTTCACGACGCAGAAACAAAGTACCCTCAGGCTCAGAAGATGGTCTATGCGGTGGTGGTGGCGTCAAGAAAGTTGTGGCACTATTTTCAAGGGAGAGAGATCACATTGGTCTCCTCATACCCCCTGCGCGAGATCCTCCACAACCGAGAAGCAGAGGGCCGCATCGCCAAGTGGTCCGTAGAGCTGGTGGAGTTCGGTGTCAAGTTCGCTCCTCGTACCGTGATAAAGAGTCAAAGGTCAAGGACTTGCCGTCGAGTGGACTCCATCTGAGTCCGGAGCCGATGAGGTCCCCGCGCCCTCCCCCTGGACGCTCTTTTTCGACGGGTCCTTCAGGCTTGAAGGCGCGGGGGCTGGGGTTCTCCTGGTCTCCCCGACCGGGGACCTCCTCAAGTACGTGGTCATCCTCGACTTCAAGGCCACCAACAACGTCGCCGAGTACGAAGGCTTGCTGGCTGGGCTCCGGGCCGCCGCAGCCATCGGTGTCCGGCTCCTGCAAGTGAAGGGCGACTTCCTGCTGGCCGTCAATCAGGCAAGGAAAGATTTCTCCGCCCCGACTTCGCCATGGCAGCGCACCGCGGAGGTCGAAATTGGAAAGGCATTTCGAAGGGCCGGGTACACTCACATCCCCAAATAGCGTGACAACCATCTCGCGACGAGCTCGCCCGGCTTGCCTCGACCAGATCTCCTGCACGGCTGGGGTCTTTGAAGAAAGGCTTCGCGATCGTCCATCGCGCCCCTGCTTTCGCGGGGACGATGGTGATGCCGCTCCGACCCTCGCCTCTGGGGGAAAGCGGTTCCGGCGAAACGCCTGGCCAAAGCGGAGATCTGACGACCACCTCGTGGTCGCCAGATTTGACCGGAAGGCACATGGATGGATCCGATCCTGGCCTACTGCGGGATCAAGTGTGCCCGACGATGATGCGCCAGAGAAGGTAGCACGAAAGGCCAAGTGCTATACCCTGGTGGGCGGGGACTGCATCACGGGTAAGAACGGAATTCTTCCGAAGTGCATCACTCGGGAAGAGGGAGCGATTTGCTCTCGGATATCCATGGAGGCGTGTCGGGAGCCATGTGTCCGACGAACGATGGCGGGAAAAGCTTTCCGTCAAGGGTTCTATTGGCCAACCGCCTCCAGGATGCCTGCGAGCCGGTGAGAGATGTGAGGCTTGCCGCCCACGCCAAGCGATCCACCAACCACCAGGCCTCGCAAACTATCCCGCTCTCTTGGCCCTTCGCGCCTGGCCGGATATCCTGGCCCGCTCCCACGGGCCACAGGGGCTACACCCACCTGTTCGTCGCCATCGACAAGTTCACTAAGTGGGTGGAAGCCGAGGCAGTAAGATCCATCACCGCCGCAGCTGCGATCAAGTTCATGCAAGGGATTTTCGCCCGCTTTGGGGTCGCCAACCGCATCATCACCGACAACGGCGCACGCTTCACCAAAGACGGCCTTCTTAGATTTCTCGCGAAGAGATGGGCACCAAGGTCCGCTTTGCCTCGTCGCCCACCCCAAGAGCAACGACCAAGTCGAAGCGGCCAACGCTACCGCGCCGAAGGGCCTCAAGACGCGGGCATTCGATCGACTCCACAAGCGTGGGGCTCGATGGACTGAAGAGCTCCCGGCGGTGTTATGGTCACTTCGGACTACCCCCAGTCGGGCCACCGGGGAAACCCCTTTCTTCCTGGTCTACGGCGCGGAGGTCGCCCTCCTTCGAATCGAATCGGGCTCACCACGCGCGTTGCTGCGTTCAGAGAAGAAGACCAGAAGATCTGCGTCGGGATGACGCCAACCTCCTGGAAGAAGCGCGAGATAGGGCGCTCGCGCGTTGCAAGGTACCAGAAAGTCTCAGCGGTACCACGCCTCTGAGTCAACGAGAACACCGGCAGAGGCGCACTGCTCATGCGAAGAATCCAGCCGCATGCCGGTCGCATAAATCGCTCTCCCCGAGTGGGAGGGACCTTTCAAAGTGATCTCGGTCTCGCCCCGGGCGGTCGTCAAGCCATCGAAGACGGCGAAGAACTGGCGAATTCCCAGAATATAGAAAATCTGCGCAAGTTCTACCCTTGATCGGTTGTAAGTCCCAGGCTCCGTTCCCCGACCGGCCGGAGTGTGTCTTCCTCTCCACCGCGGGTCGGAGGAGGCCTTCTGTTTGAAATTAAATACTCATTTTTCTTATCCAAAATAGTTATTCTTCCTGCCCTCTTTTCGGTCTTTTGCCCTCTGTCGGGTAGTGCCGGGGCACTTGCCTCTGGTACCCTGCAACCCTGTAAGGCCCCAATAGCAAAGGCGGGATCGCTAAGTGAGAGCGGCGCGCGGGAGTGGGTGATTGGATGGCTAGTTCAGCATGATCCCCAGCACGGTCATGACACTCCGGGTGTCCCCGTGGGGGTCGGCGACTTGAGCACCACTGCCAAGAGCCTAAGGTCCTGCCCCGACTCACTAAGCGTTCGTTCCCTAGAGGCTATCTGGGAGTCAAAATTTTACTAAGGCAAGGGGTTCGAGGGAAGTGATTCCCTGGCACAAGACCTTAAGTCTTTAAGCGGCCATGTGTTGGCTCGCGCGGAACCGGAAAGATTAGGGTAAAAGCGAACCTTAAGCGACATAGCGGGAACTTGTGCTCCCGTTTCATGTAAAATGTTTTGCATCTAAAGTCTTTACAGGCAAAAGCTAAAAGAAAAAAAACTACGCTACTGGGGGATCCTCCTCGTCCTCCGTTGCCGCCTCGGCGGCCGCCACGTCCTCTTCAACTGGGCCGACGTCCAGCCTCATCGCCACGTCTTCCGCAGCGGCCTCCATCTGGGGGTTCTCCATCGCCAGCTGTGCGGCGACCTGCTCGGAGGCGTCGTGGACCCGCTCCTCCGCCTACGCCCAGTCACCTTCGATTCCCTGGACCGTGGCCGCGGGATCGAAGTTGGGGTCGCGGCTGGCGCAGCAAGCCACGAACCGGCCGCCGCCAGAATCGCTGGCGTCCCTCTGGGCCGGGCGGTAAGGGCAGCGGGCAGATGCGTGAGGAAGTCCGCGGTCCGGCCGAGGCAGAATGCATAATGCCGCGGCCTCTCCTCCCGTGGACCCGACTGCTCCAGTCCCAATGGAGCAAGACTGGCCACCGTCCGATCGAAGGCGTGGCGCAGCATCTCTATGGTGTCCACCTCCGACTGGGCCCGATCGACCCTTTCCGCCTCCAGCTCGGCGGCGAGCTCTTCGACGCGGCGGGCGCTTTGCTCAGCCGCTCGCTTCGCCGCAGCGCTTCCAACCCCGCTCCCTATTCGCAGAAATCTTCCACTTCCTTGCGAGGCGGTTGATTTCGGCTCCCGCCGTGAGCCGCTCCTCGCTTGTCACCCAGGCGAGTGCTCGTCTTTGGAATAGAGCTCGCTAAGAGCCGCCACAGAGCATCCGTCTGCCGAAGGAACGGAGGCGGTGGGGATCCGGTAGGCACGGGCCGAGCGGCCTGGAGTCTCGAACGACGGCAGCAAGAAGAACCGCTGGGGTCGCTTCTCCACTGCTGCCCCTCGATCGGCGACCCCGGGTGGCACACCCCCTGCAGCCACGGCGCCTGGATCGCCCCCGACTTGGGCGGCGGGAATATCCAAAGCAGGAACCCTGAAAAAGGGAAAGGAGTAAGTAATAGTAAGATACAGTTCGAAGAGACTTAATTTTCATATTGCATGTGCGTTTTCGAATGAGTACCTAGGTGACGGCCTCGGGAATCGGGGCACGCTCGGAGTGAGGACCAGTCCCCCGCGCGGTGCTGTCGGTGCCGGTCCTAGCGGCCTAGGGACCGGCGGAGGCGGCGGAGGAAGAATCGCCACGCGGCGCGCGGCCAGAAGGCCGCAATGGGCCGAGGGCATGTTGCCCCTACCATCGGCGGCGGAGGCGAAAGGAGCCGCGCTGGGGTCCATTGTCACCGCCAATGCGAGGAAGGACGAGGTCCCGCCGGTCGACGAACCCCCCGCCACCATTGAGGAGCCGGCCGCTGCAGCGGAAGAAGTTCCCGCGGTCACAACGGAAGATCCCGCCCCGGCCGAACCCAGAAGGCGGGGCCTTTGGGAACGACCACCGTTGGCGTCGTCGTCGTCCGGACACCTACGTCTCCCTTGGTCACCCCTCCCCTGACCACCGGCGGGAGGAGGATCCCGGATTGTCAAGGGCGCCTAGCGTATCACAACGGGTGTGCCCATGGCGTCCATCGACGGCATGACGCGGATTATCGCCGCGCGCTCCCCCGGTGATAACCGGCAGAGCGGAACCGCGCCCTCTGGGAACGGCGGAACGGGGCTGACAAAGCCCAGCTGCGCCATCAACCTGTCGATCACGTCGGGAGCCAGGTTCCCGACGGCTGACAACAACAAAAGAGAAGAGAGAAGCCCCAGGAGACAGAAACGCTGTCAGCACCAGATTCAACCAATAAAGACGAAGGGCAAAGGATGATCCAAGGTGAAGCATGTTACCTCCGGTGATACTCCGGATCCCGTCGCCCAGGTCCATATACTGCCAGGCCGGGCGGACGCGACGGCGCAGAGGGTACAACCTCCAGGAGACGAAGTCCTGGATAACCATGGGCCCTGTCAGGCCCGCCGTCCGCAGCTGGTCAACACGAGCTAGCATCGCCTGGAGCTCGGGCGTCTCGCACACCTGGGCCCCCCAATTGGGGTTGCTGACCACCGGACCAGACGGAAGCTCCAGCACTTCAATGCCGCTGTCGTCCTCGACGTACACCCAATCTTCGCGCCAATTCCTCCAACTGGACCGGCAGTCCAGTGGAATGTAGCGCGACACGGTCCCGTCGCGGAGCCGCAAGTGGCAGCTCCCGGTAACAGGCGAATTGCCGCCCGCGGCACGAAGGGTATAGAAGAAGCGAAAAAGTAGGAGGTTGGGTAACACTCCTACGAACATTTCGTAGAAGTGGGCAAAGGCAGAAAGGAGGACGACGGATTTGGGGGGAAGATGGATGTGGAGAATGGCGTAGAAATTAAGAACGGAAAGATAAAAATCGGAAACCGGCGGCAGCAGGCCGGCAAGAAGCTGCCACCCGAAGAAAACCACTTCCCCGGGCCGGCAGCGGGGCTCGACGGTCCCGGCGCGGACGCGGAGGGCGCCCACGGTTATGTTCCGGGAGAGCTCAAGAACCTCCTCCTCGACGGACGACGAGGGGAGAATGGGAGCCATCGGGCGCAGGAGAGTATCGAAGCGCGTCGGCGAAGAAGAAGAAGAAAGAAGCTCTAAAGCAGGGAAGAAAAGCAGAGCGAGGAAAGTTAGAGGGAGGAAGAACCGCTCCCCCTCGGTCAACCTCTTATAAGGCTGCGAGGGAAGGCTCGGCGGGAGAACCGAAAGGGCGCGGCGGTTCGAAAAAAGGAAGTTCAAAAGCCCCATTAAGAAGGCGCGTCCCAAGGATCGTGCGGCAGTTGCAGGGCGGGAATAACTGCACAAACCGCCTTGAGAACCGGAAGAAGCCAGAAAGTCTCTCGAAGGCTGCGGGGCGTGTGGGCGAATTAATGGCCCCACCCGGGAGACTAAGCGGTTCCCCGAGAGGCATTTAAAAGAGAGAAAAAGGAAGATGGTAGGCCAAAAAGCGCTCCTGGGTGGGCCCGGGGGCTACTGTTGGCGTATTTTACACCAGGGTCCCCACTCCCTGTAATAAAAGAGACCGCCGGGCGGGCAGGGTGTGTCCGGGCACACCGCCACGGCAAGCAGCAACTCCCCAGCATGGTCGCCCCAGCGGGCAGGTGGCGATCAGGCCACACCTCTGGGCGACCAGGAAGGTGGTCGCCCAGTGGACGCGTGGCAGTCAGGCCACACCACTGGGCGACCAGCGAGGTGGACGCCCAGCGGACAGGTGGCGGTCAAGCCACACCTCTGGGCGACCAGGAAGGTGGTCGCCCAGTAGACGTGTGGCAGTCAGGCCACACCTCTGGACGACCAGGAAGGTGGTTGCCCAGTGGACGCGTGGCAGTCAGGCCACACCATTGGGCGACCAGCGAGGTGGTCGCCCAGTGGACAGGTGGCGGTTAGGCCACACCACTGGGCGCCCAGCAAGGTGGTCGCCCAGGAGACGCGTGGCATGCAGGCCACTCCCCTGGCGTCCACCCCCAAAGCCGCAGCACCCTGATCAAGGACATTTAATGCGAGGCGTGCGCATTAAATGCAAAGCATGGAGGATACGGTATGGCGGCGCGTCTTCCCCAGGCGCGCATTAATTACGTGTGACATCACGGCAAAGACATCACCCTCGACGAACGGGTGGCGTTGGTGGGACGTGGGGCCCTGAGGGGGATGTGACGGCGGCAGACGTTAGTGGGATGTAAGAATACGATGACGCGATTAAATGCGCCCGTGGCAGTGTAATGAGTATGCCTTTTCGTGTAAGTCTCTCCCAGGCGCCCCCGCCAGCCCAGGTATAAAAGGGAGCCAGGGGGCATGGGAGAAGGGGTTCGACCCATTGTTAGTAGGTTTCAGACTCTCAAGCCAGAACACAAGCAATAGCAATAAAAGCAGGACAAGGGCTGTTACTCTTCGGAGGGTCTGAACCTGGGTAAACCCTAGCGTCCCCATCCCTCTGAGCTTCACCGGCATCCCGTTCATCTTCCTTCCACCGGCGATTACCCCGAAAGCCCCCCATCTGAACCTTATAAGCACCCGACTCGGAGGTGCCTGTTGGCTAGTACGCCGACAGTTTCATTGACTTTTCCAAGTTTCAACCGTTCACCGGATGAAATAATAAATTTCTTGCCAACCTTGGTCAGTACCAGCTCCCACACGTTGGTTTCTAACGTGTTGCACTCACATGTTTTAAGTTTGAAAAGCATGCTGGCGTATGCTCATCTGCTGCAATTTTTTTCCTTAGGAAGTCATCAGCCAGTAATTCAGGATCCAGTTAGTTTAGGTCAAGTAGTGGGGTCCTATTGGCAGGAGTGCAGGACGGGGGCATCTGAGCAGCTGGTTAACCGTATAGAACTACCGGTCGCTGTTAAAACATAGCAATCAGACGTTACAGAGCTATTGTCTTGACCATTCTATGACGCCCAATCATTCTAATCTATGTGTATAATAACTTTTGAGTCAGAACAGTTCCCTAAATTTACAATTCTTTTGTCTGCCCAAAGAAAAATTTTGCATGGACGTTCTTCTCCTTGGAGTTTACTTGCTTGTCCTTTGCTGTCAACTTTGTGTTAAAAAACTTAAGATATTCACATGCTTATGTTACTTGCTTGTATTTTTTTTATATAGGTCTTCTCTTCTCCAACGTGTTGTCAATTTCGAGCCTCTAGAATCAGATTTTAGGTACGCGACTGCGCTGACCAAATGATTATTTAAGCCACTTTTGAAAAGACAAGCGGCAAAGATAGATGAACGCATAAATTTCATTCATTGCTACCAGGTGGTGGACCAAGAAATTTGAGCTCCAAGAATCAAAAGTAAGAAGTTGTGTGTGAAAATAAACCGTGAAACCGTACAATTTTACTTATATCCGTACTAAAAAAACTTGGAAGTACTCCAATTAAGTTCAATTACACCGTCAAGCACTGCCGTAACATCAAGATTATCCTAATCTTTTTTATGCTGATGCTCTTGAAAAGGCCTTTTCCGATAATATGATGATTGCTTTTCGAATCCGTACTTGTAGGATGGCTATAACAAGTTAACAACAACCAATCTAAGGACCGCGAGATGCAAACTTTTCATTGTCCCGTCATGTTTAAGAGGCTTCGGAGTTCGGACATGGCCTTTTCGTTGCCTTATTACGTTCCAAAATATGATATAGCATGATCTGAATAGCACCAACAGATTCTTAGACAAAATGCTCAAGTTAATCGATAGAAGCTACACGCGAAACGCAGTAGCTAGCTAGCTGCGGTTTGGAAGCCTTTGGTTTTAAATCGTCACACCTACACAAACAAACAATGTCCCTTCCATCCTGTTACGGTTTACCGGTCATAAATACTCAGTCTGTCACTAGCCCTTTGTTTCTTCGAAAGGAACCAGATCACATGCAGTTCCGTGAGACTACAGCTTAAGCTGTCTCACTGGACCGTTCGATTTAAAATAGACGGTCTGAATTTACCGTTCATAGTACTGTAGCAGACCACAGTTCATAAAATTTCTTTTTGATCCGGATCATCGGTGAGCTCAATCGGATGGTCTAGAGCTATGAGGACTGTTTAAATTACAATCCGCATAGCGACAGCACCCGATCCCTCTCCCTTTGGAAGGAGTAGTCCTTTGGATCTTATTTCTTCTTCTCCCTGAAGGTAGTCGTTTCATATCTGCAGTGGGTTGTTGATCTGAGACGTTCGCCATAAATATTTCGTTGCGTCGCCCTCACGGATTCACCAACCACCGAAGCAGTACTGCCCGTAGCCATAAGATAGATCAACCAAAACCAAACACTAGTTGCCAAACACCCACCAACACACGTTCAAAAAACAAGTGGAAAAAACCCACCGCTTCATACTTCCTGCCAATCCAGCACCAGAAGGCATGGAATGTTTCAGCACAGATCCGCAACTGGTGAGCACAACAACGCTGCCCTCCTCGTCTCCTGAGGAATCAAAGACCTAATTTGATCCGCAACTGTCTACCGGCCGGGTGCGTTTCTGTGCTGCTCCATCAGCAGGAACTGAACTTGATGAGACCTAATTTGTTCACATGAATGGCGTGCCAGTGGCTTGAGTTGTAGTATCTGGCATAGCATAGTCGCAGGCCTTCAAGAAAACAGAAGCGACTGGTTAAACGTGTAAACTAAACTACTGGTGAACTGTAGCTGCAGCCTGCAGGCATTCATGAGCCGAGCAGCAGAAACCAGCCGCCCTCGGCATGATGCATTTGGCAACGGGGACGAGGGTAGTGTACAGTTGTACAACAAGTAGGCCTTGTCCGGCTCTTCCGTTTTGGCGACTCTATACGTGTAAAAAAGAAGCCAAATTATTGCGTATTGGCTAACAACTCACTAGCCTAGTGCTCTCTGAACCATAGCGTAGAATTGAAACGGAAAACCGTGTACTTTTTCCTGGAATGTTGTGGTAGATGATTGCTCAGCTCCGTAGGGCATAAGGCTGAACCCAAGGATGATCTGGAAAACCATGTCTCTATGAGTCTTGAATAGTGCGGTCTGCATTTAATTTAGGCCTTTATATTGGGTCGATTTCCAACCATGGCCTGAACTCTCCTTCGCACATAGCACACGCGAGGACGACCTCTCCGTATAGGGATGAACCCATCCGGCCTCTTCAATAGAGGCGTACATAGCACACCCTCTTGGGATGACTATATGCCTGAATAGACCTTCAAATATCCAAAAAAACAGTTTTCCAGGCCATCCTTGGAGAGAGTCTAAGACCACACCACTCATGTTTCATCCTGAGCAGCTTTAGAAAGGATTAGATCTTGATTAAGTTGGTTCTAATCGCAAAGCCACAAACATATAACCGTGCTGCGTGCAATTGATGATACGGCGGGCCCATCTCTTTAATGTTGTGTTCCCTAAACAATTCAAGATTTAAAATCTCATCGAGATTTCGGAGATCTTGACCGAAATCTCGGCAGGATGAAAAAATTAAAAATTTCAAATTGCTAGAATGATTTTAAGATATTTTGGCGAGATTGGGTTTTTTTATCAATATGATCGCAAATTCGACCGGGTTTCATGTTTGGACAATCGGGTTTAGTACCAAATTTTTTGTGATGAATTTTAATGCCTTTTACGAGGAATACATATGAAAATTTTACAAAAAAATACATATATAAATTCCGGTCATATTGGCCAAAATTTCAATTGGGTTGAATAAGGCTGAAATTTCGGTCATCTTGGATTTGGCCAAAAAATACATATACAAATACCGGATCTTAAATTTTGATTTTTTTTCATTTTGACCGAATTTTGACTAAAATTCTAAATTTTTTATCGAAAATTTGGATTTCAGCCACCCCAAAGGATGATCCGAAAACAAAATTTAACCTTGCTTCGAACCGGAGGTTGCCCATAATAAAGAAAGTCCGTTGTCTGGATCGTGCAAAAGCCAGGGCATAGTTAGCGTATGTGCCCCGGTTGAAGTAACCTCTGAATGGGGTATTATTTACTACTGGTAGTCTAGCAGAAAATATTACCATCAGCACAATATTAATGCACCTCTATCTACAACAATGTAGTTTGGTTGAATCCAAATTGTTCATCACTTCATCCAAAATTCGTGGAGACAATCCTTTAAAAAATAAACAATAAATTTTCAGATGATGAACCGGCCGAATGTCATACATGTTGAACTAATTTAGCAAAGCAATTCCTTTATTTAATCATCTAATAAATTTATACACCTTTAATGATATATTTGGAACACAAAAAATTCATAAGACCTCTAAGTGAATCCACGAGAATCAGTAAAAAAATTCCGGTTTCAAACGGGCATAAAAAAAAACTAAGTCCACCCCTTCGATGCACCTGGTACCAAGGTTCAAAATCCCGGTGAAATTCAGCGAAATCTCATATTTCGGTCAGGGACGAGTTTCAAAATCCCAGCGGAATTACCAAATTTTAAAAATTCAAATTGCTACAGTAATTCCGGATTTTTCGGCGAGATCTCGGTGATTTCGGGCGAGATTTGGTAGGTTTTTGTCAGATTTTAATTTTTGTGCATTGTATTTGATTGGATTTAGGGTCAAGATCATCCAAAAAAATTGTCAAAAAATTTTGACATATTTTTGACCTTTTTTGGTCGGTTCAATTTGTCGGTTAGTCTTGAATAGCACTGTCTGAATTTTTTAATATTTCTCAAGATTGATTATCATATGAAAATTTAATAGAATATTATGGATATATTAGGATCATTCATAAAAAATTTCAAAATTTTCTAATATGGTTTGAACTATTTTTCATTCATGTGAACTTTGTCAGTCCGCCTTTAGTAGGACTATTTGAATTTTTGAAAATTCTTAAAGATTGATCATCATCTAAAAATTTTACGAAAATATTATGAATGTGTTAGTACTATCCACAAAAATGTTCAAACGTTTCTAACATGGTTTGCACAATTTCCATTCGGTTGAAATTTGCTGGTCTGCCTTTTATCAGGACAATGACACTGTTAGATTTTTTAAAAATTTCTCATGCTTGATCATTATCCAAAATTTTTATAGGAACATTAGTGACGTGTCAGGACCATCCAAAAAAAAATTAATTTTTTTTGATGTGTTTTGGACCATTTTTTGGTCGGTTCAATGTGGGTCGAGATCTCGGATTTTCCGGTTGAAAAAAAACTGGATTTGAAATTTGGTTTTTGCATTTCGTCCGAATTTTGTCCAAATTTTTTAAATCTCATCAAGATTTCGTATTTCGGCCAGCCCCGAAATAGAGTCCGAAAACGAAATTTGAATCCTTGCCTGATACACCAATGTCCAGCTGACCCCACATTTTGCATCTACTTACTAGTGCTGTGCACCTTAAGGTTATTGCTCCCTTCCACCAGTTGTGGCCGAAATTCTAGAAAGTCTAATCTTAAAGACAAATCTACATTATTTTCTCTGTCCAAATTTATATGGCGTATTTTCTCTTGGCATATAGGCCAAAAATATATTAAAAATTAACTAGATTACCTATAATTATTACCTCTAAGCACTATATTAAATATATTTATATAAAGAATATTAAGTAAATTTAAATATTTTTTAACGGTTATATATGAATACGAAATATATTATATATTTATAGAAACGACCATATAAATTTAAACGCGAGGAGTAGTATATAACTTACTTAGAAATGATCAAGTAACCAATAAAAAATCCCGTTCACAAAAGATGACCTTTTGTCAACACACGTGAGGACTGAGCCTAGCTCAGTGGCTAAGGCTTGTGGTGGGCAAACTGACCACCCGGGTTCGAGCCTTGGCTCAGCCCGGGTGCTCACCGGCTGAGTGCTTTCGCGTGTGTGTGGGTGTGGGTGCGTGTGTTCGCGTTTGTAACTCAGCACTTCTCTCCTTTTTTACAGTATTGACAAAGTTTTTTCCTCATCTCTCACGGTACATGTTCATCCCCCTACAGCTCTCGTCCACGTCGGTCGGTCACCCTCAGCAGGCCTCAGGTCAAATCCGCCACCCTCACAAATCCCCAGAAACAAACACGCTTCTCCTTAAATACACGCCAAATTTACACACAGTGACGCGCACACAGCTACAGTCCCGCACCCACGCTCCACACCAACTCCACCGCATCCACACTTCACAGTTCACACCACGCGGCCCGGCTGCCCGACACTCCGCACAGGGACGCACGAGAAGACAGCTCTCGCTCGCCGACTTCGCCGGTCGCCCGCGAGGAGGACGTGGAAGGGACCGGCGGCCGGCGCGGGCTCCGGCCGGAGCTCTCCGCGGCGCCACGCCGCAATGCCGGCCGCTTCCGGGGCAGATCGGGCTAACTCCTGGTCCCGGTTCTCGATCGGCGCGCCCCTCGCGTGATTCGCAGCGGGAGGTTGGATCTTGAGGCGGACGGTGCGGGAGGGAGGCGGTCGTTTCTCAATTTCTGCTTGCCAAAGGTTGGGACACTTCTCTGTTGTTGAGGCGCCTTGCGTTTCTTCGGTTACTTTCTTGGATGCAACAGAGGGGGCGGGGCAGGGGGGGTCCTTGGGGGTTCGAATTTGGTGGCGAGAATTGGAACTTTGGCTTGATTTTCTCCCCTGGTTTAGGATCGGAATTGGAATTTGATGGGTTGTTATAGATTAGTGCAATGTAGTTGGCTGCGCTCGTTTCGTTTGCTACAGATTGCGCTTTGGTAAACTGTTTCGTTGGTTCCTGCTCAATTTTTTTTTTTTCGAAATGAAGAGATAAATTGTTTCTAAAAAACTGGCCTAATGCCCGAAAAGTTTGGTAGGAAGTAGTACTAATTAAAGAACCACTTGGTCGGGAGTACTCTCTAGAATTTAGTGATTAATTCTTATTACTTGCCTTTTCTATATGTGTTAATAATTCCTTTTGTTATGGCAAATCTTTCTACCGTTGCAGTAATTTGTTTTACAGAGTTTCAGGTAGTGATATCCTCACTTTACTCAGTTCACAATCTGTTGTATGGTGTGGAATGGATTTGTGTAGGCCGTGCCAGGGTAGCCCCGGCAGCCCACGAACACCCGCATTAATTTACCCCAGCCCCCACCTTCCCTCCAAAAGTCCAAAGCTCCCGTCTTTTACCCCCTTTCCCTTTGGTTTCTTGCATTGCATCAGAGAGCTTTCGCTTTATATGTCCTGACCTTTAGTACGATGCTATTGCTTTTGGTAAGCATTTGGTTCTTTATAACACAACCGTATCAGGTATAGATGTAAGGTTTGGGTGAGCTACAATGTGGTGTTATGCGCTGGTACATTTAGGACATCGCCTCCATTCAAGGGAATCTAGCAACTTTCCCTTTGGGAGTCTTGTTGAAAGAGTTATTGGCATTATCTATCCACTGTTTTCTTTATGATGGTTTGTTAGTCCTAATTGCAGTGCTTACGCACGGTAGCTGGGGGTATTTGTAAGATAATGGGGTGCGTGCTTTATAAAAAGGAGGCTGATGAGCGATGGCTACCTTGTGATGTAAGATGGGTGGTTTCCTTTTGTCATATGCCAATGATCCAAACTGCCACCGTTTAAAAAGATTAAGATAAACTAAAGCAAATCAGCTTGGTGGTGGATACGGTTCCTGTGCAGTCTTTAAGGGACTGCATTCGTGAGCTGTTGGATCGAAAAGCAACGGTTCAGATCAATCCAGACGCGGCACAGCACTGTAGCTGTAGTATACTGTAGCAGTTACTGCACCACATGTATTTTGGAAGATTTGAACCGTTCGTTCGCTCGATTGAATGGTCTACACTTTCGAGACTGCTTAAGTTGCAGTCTGCACCGGATCTGGGTTCTTGGTGGTTTGTCTTAAGGTTGGGACTTGGGACTAGAGGAAGAGACAAAAGGAGCCATGTGTGTTTCCTTTGAGAGGGGAGCTAACTATGTAGCAGTTGAAAAATATGACGTGCCCTGCATAGAACGCCTCACTGTGAAAGCACTTCTCTCCTTTTTTCCAATTAAAAGAATGATACTGCGCCAGCCTTTTGTGCTGATCATGAGAGCTCCAGTTGCACTTGCACTGCAAAATGAATTATTCCCGGTTATGCGGAGTGAAAACTTTGCTAGGTACAAATTGGAGAGCTCTTAAATACTGTCCTGAAACCCTCGAGGAAATCGCCGCATTGTACAAGGGTACACTGTTTGTTGTTTATTAGACCTAATACAATACCTTAATGTAATTTTGATGCGTCAAAACCCTGTTAGCTCATAAGAGTTGTATTTGTAATAAAATATTTATTATTTGTTAGGTGGTCTAGGAGTCTGTCTTTGAAATGATCTAAGATGGGACCTTGGTTTGAAAACTATGAATATAGAGATGCTACTGGTAGACCGTTAACAGAAGAAAACATCTCACTCATTCAACTCGCAGTTCTCTTTTGCAACATCATCAAGATAGAATGGAAGTGCCAATCCTCTCATCTTTTTCCGAGCGTATATTTTTTGATTAGGCAGTTAGTGCCAAAATTTTATCTCAGGGCAAAGTTTTATGCCTCATGTTTCCTATCCTGAATTCCTTCCTTTAACCTGTACTAAGTATTAAGTAATATGGCCTCAATGTTATGCTTCACTTTAACTTACTTTTGTTTTTTCCCCTTATGCTAGAGGAATGAAGAGCTGATGGGAAGGCTTGGATTATAGTGTTGGATATGATTCGCTTCCAGCAAGTCTCAACCATGCAGCATCTTACACTTGTAGCATTTGTGGCTGCTTCTCTTTTCTTTGCTTTCGTTCCGCGTGTCAAAAGTGCTGACCTGAACTCCGACAAGCAGGCTCTTCTTGCATTTGCTGCATCACTGCCCCATGGCAGGAAGCTCAACTGGAGCTCCACGGCCCCTCTCTGCACTTCTTGGGTGGGGGTGACATGCACACCGGACAAGAGCCGTGTGCACACACTACGCCTACCTGCAGTAGGACTCTTTGGCTCAATACCCTCGGACACGCTTGGCAAGCTTGATGCACTGGAGGTATTGAGCCTTAGGTCCAATCGCCTTACTGTTGACCTCCCTCCTGATGTAGGATCTATTCCTTCTCTCCATTCACTCTATCTTCAGCATAACAATCTGTCTGGAATCATACCAACTTCCCTTTCTTCCAGTTTAACATTCCTAGATCTGTCCTACAATACTTTCGATGGAGAAATCCCATTGAGAGTGCAAAATCTCACTGAACTTACTGCACTGCTTCTCCAGAACAACTCTCTTTCTGGATCCATCCCTGACCTCCAACTCCCCAAATTGAGGCATTTGAATTTGAGCTACAATAACCTCAGTGGACCAATACCGCCTTCCCTGCAGAAATTCCCACCTAGTTCTTTCTTGGGGAATGCTTTTCTATGTGGATTTCCTTTAGAACCATGTCCTGGAACCGCACCTTCTCCTTCTCCGACATCATTGCCACCAACGCCCAGCAAGACCAAGAAGAGATTCTGGAAAAGGATAAGCACTGGTGTTATAATTGCAATTGGTGCTGGAGGAGGGCTATTGTTGCTTATCTTGATTATCGTACTCCTGCTATGTATTTTCAAGAGAAAGAAACACAGAGAACCTACCACAGCTTTGTCGTCCAAAGGAAAAGCTATTGCAGGTGGAAGGGTAGAAACCCCTAAGGAAGACTACAGCAGTGGTGTTCAGGAATCAGGGAGGAATAAATTGGTTTTCTTCGTGGGTTGTTCATATAATTTTGACTTGGAGGATTTGCTGAGAGCTTCAGCTGAAGTCCTTGGAAAAGGAAGTTATGGAACTACCTACAAAGCTGTTCTTGAGGATGGCACCACAGTTGTGGTCAAGAGATTGAAAGAGGTGGTGGTGGGGAAGAAAGATTTTGAACATCAGATGGAGATAATTGGCAGGGTTGGTCAGCACCAAAATGTTGTTCCATTGCGTGCTTACTATTACTCAAAGGATGAGAAGCTGCTGGTGTATGATTATGTCCCATCTGGTAGCCTTGCTGCTGTTTTGCATGGTATGTTCCTTGTTTTACCTCATATATTTGAACTATTGACCCATAAGTACTTATTTTCTGAAGTCTGAACTTCTAGCCTATTCAACGTGTCCCTCCGTAAGCTAGGAAAATGGCTAATTCAGAGTTTCAGACTCAACTAGTAGGCACTAGTCCCAGTTTATAACTTACAAGCATATTCAACATTTAGCTGGAAATCAAGATATCCAAACTATAGATTCAATTTGACAGTTGTGCAGCATATCAGATTGCTAGCAGTGGGAATGGCACAACACTAATTATTGTGGTGAATCCTTGTGTTACCTATGTGATTTTCTTAAAAGTTAAATTAAAATTCTGTGGTCACTCTGGGATGACTCCTTCAATTTTTATCAATGAACCATTTGCAATTAACCCTGTAAAATACATGGATTTATTTGGCCTTTACCATTTGCTGAACTTCAGTAATCAGATTTTTTTTTTTCTTGACTTCAATAACATAAATACACTTTCATATGATTTGTGCTTTTGAACCTTGTCATCAGGAGAAATAGGTATAAGTGGTATAACCTGATGTCAACATCTACCTTTGTTGGTTGACACAAAACTCATTGTAGTCACAGACATTCTAGCGTTTCGTTCTGTGCTGGAGTTCCTACGTCTGAGAGGCAACATTTTCCATTTCTGTGATCCATGTCAAATTATTGCTCTTTTTTCCTTTGTAAAGTTATACGGAGAGCTACTGCTTTTCTTCTCTGATTTACTAATACATTTTGAAATCATGCCAGAAAGAAGGAATTAAAGAAACTTTTATATTTCTCCTAGTTATCCTCTTTTTTTTTTCTTTTTCTAAATCATAGGTTTGAAAATGCATATATAATTAGTCTTCACTGTAAGCGTCGTACTGAAATATAACAGTCTACTTTAACAGCACTAGCTTATTTCAGAAGGTCTGTGTTGACTGTTGAAATGAATTGACATGGTTGCGGTTGATTATAAATACTTTCAGGGAATAGAACTGCTGGAAGAGCCCCATTGGACTGGGAGACCAGAGTAAAGATATCCCTTGGTGTAGCTCGTGGAATTGCTCATCTCCATGCTGAGGGAGGCGGGAAGTTTATCCATGGCAACCTCAAATCATCGAACGTACTTCTGTCACAGAAGCTCGACGGTTGTGTCTCTGAGTTTGGCCTGGCACAGCTCATGAACATCCCTTCCGCTCCCGCACGGCTTGTCGGATATCGCGCACCAGAAGTCCTCGAGACTAAGAAGCCAACTCAGAAGTCTGATGTCTACAGTTTCGGTGTTCTTCTCCTTGAAATGCTAACCGGAAAAGCCCCTCTCAGGTCTCCCGGGCGCGAGGATTCCATCGAACACCTGCCAAGATGGGTGCAGTCTGTGGTTCGAGAAGAATGGACGGCAGAGGTTTTCGATGTGGACTTGTTAAGGCATCCCAACATTGAGGATGAGATGGTTCAGATGCTCCAGCTTGCAATGGCATGTGTCGCCATTCCCCCCGAGCAGCGGCCTAAAATGGACGAGGTGACCAGGAGGATTATTGAAATCCGGAACTCCTACTCGGGGACGAGGACGCCACCGGAGGACAAGCCGAAGGACGAGACTGCCCAGGCGCCATGAGAGCACGAGCCAGCGTCCCTGCCTGATGTTTGGCAAAGGTAGCTAGCTAGGCTGCATAGTTACTTGCTTATAGAGAGCTTCAGCAAAGTTGATAGCCGCTTGCTTAGTGAGGTTTCTGCTGATTTTTTATCATTATTTTTTTGAGCAATTTTGCTGTGCAATTTCCACAGTAGGGATCCTGATGGCCCTTGCGATTGTTCCATTTCGGTTAAATCAGTGGCTCATTTGATTTTAATAGGGTGATGTCGTTCTGTAATCTGACATGCTTTTCTAGAGTGATTAACGAGTTGAATTTTCCTTGTGTTCGTCACTTTTTAGTTGCATGGGTCAATATGAATTCGTGCAAGTTTAGCCCGTATATACATAGTGGCTGCAGTTATAGTGCTGCTTATGGGTAGTTGATCCCAGTGGCGGTACTAGCACCCAAAAATTTTAGAAACGATATATATATATATATATATATATATATATATATATATATATATATATATATATATATATATATATATATATATATATATATATATATATATTCAATAGGTTAAATATGATGATGAATTTATTTTGATAGTTTGAGATTTTTAAAACCTTAGAACTATTTATATTACTTTTACCAATTTATTTTGATTTTTGATAGTTTGAGATTTTTAAAACCTTAGAACTATTTATATTACTTTTACCAAATTTCAAATATATATGTTGTATTTATGATATTACAAAATGATTATACAAGACTATAGATTTATACGTATGAAGTGTGCACATCAAGGGATTACAATACCATTTTGAGCTCGAAAATCGCCACTGCTCATCACTGATTTTTGTCGAAAATCGGTAGAAACTGAATGGTTTTGAAATCGAACTCTTTGAACTCGGCGGTAAAAAATATATGAAAAATGACTAATTTTGCCGATTTTTGACCGGTTTTCTTCGAAAATTTGGCAAACTAAGCGAAACAATTTGGAAACCGAATTTTGATTGATTTTCGAGCAATTTTCACCAATTTTCGAGTGGTTTACATCGTATAAAATTTTCTGAATTGAACCGGTTTATCAACCGGTATAGTTTATCGAGCCGGCTCGATACGATCGAAAATCATGATTTTTGTTAATATTTGAAACTATGTGCACACCCATCGAAATTTTTCTAGTTTCGCCATTGGTTGATCCACTGATTCACATGTACACGAGACAAACAGTACGCGATGGTGCGCTCAGTTGTCGTCAGGCTAGCGGCTAGAGACGGCAACGGATCGAAACCCGATGTGTATTCAGTCTCTGTCTGGTATGTTTCAGATTCCATATTCTAGCATAAACGAAAACGGTTCTAGATTCTTAGTAGAAGCGTTTTAGGTAGGATTCTGTGAATAAGGTGAAACGAGGTTGAGACAAATTCAACAACAGAGTGAAAAAAGAAGAAACGTTCCAAGGAGAATCGTTCCGAGCTTTAGTCCGTTTGGTTGGGTTTCTTCCAGAATCTAGTAGAAACGGCTCGGTTTCAAATTACCAAACAACGCTTTATTTTATTAGGAGTCAGGTATAAACAATTTTTTATACCCATGAGTTTATTAATAGACAAAAGTTACTACCCAGCGGGTAGAGCGAGTACGAGTCTATTCTGCTATTACCCGTACCTGTTCACTTGTGGATCTGGTCCACTAATAATTTGGCCCAACTCCTAAGGCCAAACTGTGCAGCCCATCAAAATTACTACTATGCACTGTTGCTTATGCAATACTTTCCCCCTCCACTACCTGTCATGTAATAGTTTAATGTTTGATGATTGTGAAGACCTTAGCAAAGCTTTTGTATTGCTGGCCCCTCGACGAAAAGAGTTAGAAATGACGAGTGTAATGACATAAGATCTAGTTTTGGGGTACAAGTTGTGCAGGTAACTCCATGTCCTTTGCTGAATATTTCTTTCATCCATGTCGTTCTATGTTGTTTTATATTTCTTATTTCAAGTTTCCCTAGTATTAACTCGTGGGCCATGTGAATTCACCCTTCTGTCACTTTGACCTTCGCGTCGACGCTAGTGATTTTGCATATGAATATTTGACTACATCAGTTTAGTCTTTAGTGTTAGTGTTTGGAAGCAGTGATACTATCTTTCTCGATTAATCCTGAAGCATGGGTGCGGGTTACCTGTCGAGTCCCTGTTACCCGCACAGGTACGAGTACGTATAAAATTTGTACCCACATACGGGTATGTGTATTGTAGTGGGTAAATTTTACTAACATGGATACGGGTACGGAATGGTGATACCCGCTGGATGCAGACCCGTTGCCATCTCTACTAGCGGCAAAAGCATATATAGAGTAACACCGTACATGATTCACATACATGTCGCCGGCACAGCCACTAAAGGTATGTACAGTAAAACTATTTTAGCTGGTTTTTAGTTTATATATCAATTTTAGTCTATATGGAAAAGTGAGAAAACTAAAGAGTTGACTCTTATTTAGTAACCAATTTTATACAGAAACATAGGTAGATTAATATGTACCAGATAGAAGATATAGGGCATGTTTGGTTCATATACCACATGCTTTGCCATAGTTTTTTTTTTTCTTCTTCCAAACTTGCTTAAGTTTGGATCATTAAAATTGAAGCCACACTTTGACTAGTAAAATGAAGTTTGACACACTTTTTTTGAGTCAATGACGTACGAGATTTAGATGGCAAGAAAGAATCTTACCACAAGTATGACTATAAATAAAAATATTTGGCCGAAAGAAGACACCAATATATATATATATATTTAAAATTATTAAAATTGATAGTATTTGACTCGGTCGAGATTTCGGATTTCGGACTCCTCCGAGATTCAAAATCTCGGCCGGGTAAAAAAATTCAAATTTTTTTTAAATTTAAATCTCGGATTTCTCGACGAATATAACTCGACAAATCTCAAAATTAAGATCAGTCCACTCCACCTCAAAACAACACGTTTAATAGAATATGTATTAGTTGTCCACAGAGACCCCGAGTATCAAGACTTTTACAATTCAACATGTCATAATGAGGTATTATCTATATAATATATAGGAATATATAGAAAACTTTTCAAAAACTTGAAATTACCACTATTAGATTTCCAAAAACTTCATTTGTTACATTTGAAAAATCAAAAACAAACTTTACATAAGGCTTTTATCACGACTTGACCACTGTTAGATTTTTTTAAAATTCCTCATGCATGATCATCACCTGAAATTTTTATGGGAACATTAGTGATGTGTCAGGACCATCCAAAAAAAAACTTTAAAATTTTTTGATGTATTTTGGACCATTTTTCGGTCGGTTTAATATGGACCGAGATCTCGGTGATTTCGGCTGAGATCTCGGATTTCCCGGTTGAAAAAAAATCGGATTTGAAATTTGGTTTTTGTATTTCGTCCAGATTTTATCCGAAATTTTCGAATCTCGCCAAGATTTCGGATTTCGGCCACCTCCGAGATTTAACCCAAAACGAAATTTAAAACCATTTCGGGGAAGGCAATAACCCGCTATCCGACACTTTACCCGTAACCAACCGCGTCCCGCCGTCGTCTTGAGCCGATCACTCTTCCTCCTCTCCGCCGCGAGTCGAGCATGATGCCATGCCACCACGTCTGACAGTCACGCCACTGTTGTGAGCCACAGCTACTCGTTTCTTCGTATAATTCCCTCTTATCTTATTCATTGGGTGGCCCGTCCGCATTGGGCGTACCCTTCCCAGTTTTTATTGGGAAAAAATCGTATTCAATACAACTGTGTGCTCGTATTTACGAAACGATACAACATTTTCGCGAAATTACAAAAAACACACCCTTGGCCGGTCCCTGGGGAACCATTGATGCATGGCCGGTTCCCCAGGAACCATACAAGCGCATGACCGGTTCCTGGGGAACCATACATGCCTTGGCCGGTTCCCCAGGAACCATTCAAGCCATCTACGGTTCTGAGGGAATGGCCAAATATGCGGTTCCCCGAAAACCGGCCAAGGCATTTTTCTTTTTTCTAAATTTTGGGAAATTTTCGTATTTAGCACATGTTTCAACTCGTTGTTAAACGTAAGAAATAATTAATGTGCTATACCCTGATTATTTAACCATTAAAAATTATGAAGCCACTTTTGTTATTATCAGTAGGAAGTAAATAACATGTATTCGTAAAAAAACTTAGGGTGTACCAATTAGCTTTTGTTCTGTGAGGTCATATCGGAGCCATGACGCAGCTTAAAGTATACCGTAATGCCGTAATATCTTTGCCGCAATACCCCTAAGTTTTATTGTCAACGTTAACTTTTAAGCCTTTTTAAATTCCGTAAAATATCACGCTTAAATGTAATTTTTGGCACGAATCTGCCAGATTTGCTCTTCGATATATGGAGTACCATATTCTGGCAAAATATTTTATTTACACCTTGCTTTGCTACAAAAATATGCTGCCGCAATACCCCTAAGTTTAATTGTCAACGTTAACTTTTAAGCCTTTACGGCAATACGTAAAATATCACGTTTAAATGTAATTTTTGGCACGAATACTGCAGATTTGCTCTTCGATATATGGAGTACCATATTCTGGCAAAATATTTTATTTACACCTTTCTTTGCTACAAAAATATGCTGCCGCAATACCCATTTGTTTTATTGTCAACTTTAACTTTTAAGCCTTTTCAAAACTCGTAAAATATCACGTTTAAATGTAATTTTTGGCACGAATATCGCAGATGTGCTCTTCGATATATGGAGTACCATATTCTGGCAAAATATTTTATTTACACCTTGCTTTGCTACAAAAATATGCTGCCGCAATACACCTAAGTTTTATTGTCAACGTTAACTTTTAAGTCTTTCCGGCAATACGTAAAATATCACGTTTAAATGTAATTTTTGGCACGAATACTGCAGATTTGCTCTTCGATATATGGAGTACCATATTCTGGCAAAATATTTTATTTACACCTTGCTTTGCTACAAAAATATGCTGCCGCAATACCCCTAAGTTTTATTGTCAACGTTAACTTTTAAGCCTTTTCGGCAATACGTAAAATATCACGTTTAAATGTAATTTTTGGCACGAATCGCAGATTTGCTCTTCGATATATGGAGTACCATATTCTGGCAAAATATTTTATTTACACCTTGCTTTGCTACAAAAATATGCTGCCGCAATACCCTAAGTTTAATTGTCAACGTTAACTTTTAAGCCTTTTCGCAGCTCGTAAAATATCACGTTTAAATGTAATTTTTGGCACGAATCCTGCAGATGTGCTCTTCGATATATGGAGTACCATATTCTGGCAAAATATTTTATTTACACCTTTCTTTGCTACAAAAATATCTTTGCCGCAATACCCCTAAGTTTTATTGTCAACGTTAACTTTTAAGCCTTTTCGCAATACGTAAAATATCACGCTTAAATGTAATTTTTGGCACGAATATCGCAGATGTGCTCTTCGATATATGGAGTACCATATTCTGGCAAAATATTTTATTTACACCTTGCTTTGCTACAAAAATATGTCGCCGCAATACACCTAAGTTTTATTGTCAACGTTAACTTTTAAGTCTTTCCTAAGAATACGTAAAATATCACGTTTAAATGTAATTTTTGGCACGAATCTGCAGATGTGCTCTTCGATATATGGAGTACCATATTCTGGCAAAATATTTTATTTACACCTTGCTGTGCTACAAAAATATGCTGCCGCAATACCCCTAAGTTTTATTGTCAACGTTAACTTTTAAGCCTTTTCGGCAATACGTAAAATATCACGTTTAAATGTAATTTTGGCACAAATATCGCAGATTTGCTCTTCGATATATGGAGTACCATATTCTGGGAAAATATTTTATTTACACCTTGCTTTGCTACAAAAATATCTTGCCGCAATACCCTAAGTTTAATTGTCAACGTTAACTTTTAAGCCTTTTCGGCAATACGTAAAATATCACGTTTAAATGTAATTTTTGGCACGAATCCTGCAGATGTGCTCTTCGATATATGGAGTACCATATTCTGGCAAAATATTTTATTTACACCTTTCTTTGCTACAAAAATATCTTTGCCGCAATACCCCTAAGTTTTATTGTCAACGTTAACTTTTAAGCCTTTTAGCAGCCCGTAAAATATCACGTTTAAATGTAATTTTTGGCACGAATCTGCAGATGTGCTCTTCGATATATGGAGTACCATATTCTGGCAAAATATTTTATTTACACCTTGCTTTGCTACAAAAATATGTCACGCAATACACCTAAGTTTTATTGTCAACGTTAACTTTTAAGTCTTTCCTAAGCAATACGTAAAATATCACGCTTAAATGTAATTTTTGGCACGAATACTGCAGATTTGCTCTTCGATATATGGAGTACCATATTCTGGCAAAATATTTTATTTACACCTTGCTTTGCTACAAAAATATCTTTGCCTTAATACCCTAAGTTTTATTGTCAACGTTAACTTTTAAGCCTTTTTCGCAATACGTAAAATATCACGTTTAAATGTAATTTTTGGCACGAATATCGCAGATTTGCTCTTCGATATATGGAGTACCATATTCGCAAAATATTTTATTTACACCTTGCTTTGCTACAAAAATATCGCTTGCTAATACCCTAAGTTTTATTGTCAACGTTAACTTTTAAACCTTTTAAACAATACGTAAAATATCACGTTTAAATGTAATTTTTGTACGAATCTGCAGATTTGCTCTTCGATATATGGAGTACCATATTCGGGAAAATATTTTATTTACACCTTGCTTTGCTACAAAAATATCTTTGCCGCAATACCCTAAGTTTTATTGTCAACGTTAACTTTTAAGCCTTTCGCAATACGTAAAATATCACGTTTAAATGTAATTTTTGCACGAATCTTGTAGATTTGCTCTTCGATATATGGAGTACCATATGCAGGAAAATATTTTATTTACACCTTGCTTTGCTACAAAAATATCTTTCTTATAATACCCTAAGTTTAATTGTCAGCGTTAACTTTTAAGCCTTTTCGGCAATACGTAAATTATCACGTTTAAATGTAATTTTTGGCACGAATTAAAATTACATTTAAACGTGATATTTTACGGGCTGCCGAAAAGGCTTAAAAGTTAACGTAGACAATTAAACTTAGGGGTATTGGCAGATATTTTTGTAGCAAAGCAAGGTGTAAATAAAATATTTTCCTGCAATATGGTACTCCATATATCGAAGAGCACATCTGCAGGATTCGTGCCAAAATTACATTTAAACGTGATATTTTACTGCCGCGAAAAGGCTTAAAAGTTAACGTTGACAATTAAACTTAGGGGTATTGCAAAGATATTTTTGTAGCAAAGCAAGGTGTAAATAAAATATTTTGCCGTAATATGGTACTCCATATATCGAAGAGCAAATCTGCGATTCGTGCCAAAATTACATTTAAACGTGATATTTTACGTATTGCCGAAAAGGCTTAAAAGTTAACGTTGACAATAAAACTTAGGGGTATTAAGCGCAAAGATATTTTTGTAGCAAAGCAAGGTGTGAATAAAATATTTTGCCGTAATATGGTACTCCATATATCGAAGAGCAAATCTGGCAGATTCGTGCCAAAAATTACATTTAAACGTGATATTTTACTGCCGAAAAGGCTTAAAAGTTAACGTTGACAATAAAACTTAGGGGTATTAGCAGATATTACTAAGATTACGGTATACTTTAACTGCGTCATGGCTCCCGATATGACCTACCGAACAAAAGCTAATTGGTACACCCTAAGTTTTTTTACGAATACATGTTATTTACTTCCTACTGATAATAACAAAAGTGGCTTCATAATTTTTAATGGTTAAATAATCAGGGTATAGCACATTAATTATTTCTTACGTTTAACAACGAGTTGAAACATGTGCTAAATACGAAAATTTCCCAAAATTTAGAAAAAAGAAAAAAAAATGCCTTGGCCGGTTTACGGGAACCGTGCATGGCTTGGCCGGTTCCCAGGCGAACTAGATGGCTTGAATGGTTCCTGGGGAACCGGCCAAGGCATGTATGGTTCCCCAGGAACCGGTCATGCGCTTGTATGGTTCCTGGGGAACCGGCCATGCATCAATGGTTCCCCAGGGACCGGCCAAGGGTGTGTTTTTTGTAATTTCGCGAAAATATTGTATCGTTTCGTAAATACGAGCACACAGTTGTATTGAATACGATTTTTTCCGTTTTTATTGAGATGGAATGGGTATACGGTATACCCAACCCAAACGCTCCCCAACGGCATCCCATCATCCGCGTCCCAAGAGCGACCGAGACATTCTCCGCCTCTCCTCTCCGTTTCCACCGTTCGCCAGATCTGGTACCCCCTCTCCGGCGCCCGGCGCGGCGAGCTCTTCTCCTCCGCTTCCTTCGTTTCCACCGTTCGCCAGATCTTCGACGGTCGGCGCGGTGAGCTCCAGTCGGTGATCCCCGCTCAACATCCTCGTGGGGATCTTTTCTTCGCTGTGAGCAATCTCGCCCAAATCTTTCTTTCTGGGATGGATACTCCAATACGTGCAGTTTGTTGCGTGCTGGTGTGCTAATAAAAATATTTTTGCCAAAAAATCTGGGGGTTCAACTGAACCCCCCATGCCCCACGTTTTGGTCCTCCCCTGTTTAGTGGCCTGCCGTAATTGCAGATAGATTCGTGAACCTTTGGGATTGATCTCGGATATGCCTCAGTTGTTGATGTGGTTTAGCAGCAGTAGTGGTTGATTTGATGTCCACAGATCATGATACGTGTTTTGGGGTCTTGTTATCCTGTAAGATAGTAAAGAATTTGATAATCGTACTGCTGATTGATGATGGATGCTTTTTATGCTAGTATGATTTAGTCAGCTTTAAAATCACTTGGTGGTGTTGGTATAATGGAATGGACATGTTAGGAGTTACATCATCAATTAATATAATCTTTTGGGATTTATGTTGATTATATAGGTCAGGACCATGACTCAAATACCTATTGTTTTTCCTTTTTGTTAAGAAGAGAAAGGTCAAGATTTGTGTATATAGTGGTTGTCCACCGGAAGTTGAAATGTTTGGATCTGGATTACAGTAGTGAAGTTGCTTAGATGTCGAGCTTAATGCTTTGAAAAAAATGGCCTACTGTTTTGATTTTGGTTTACTTACGCTGTCAATGTATTCGATGTAGTAGTGGATTAAAACATGTTTTAAACTCTACATTTAATCATTTACTACTTGGTTCTCGTAAATATGCAAGCGTAATCAAAGCAGGAGCATATCATGGCATCAAAACGTATCCTCAAGGAATTGAAGGACCTGCAGAAAGATCCTCCAACATCATGTAGTGCAGGTATGAGCCAGATTTATTAATGGAATTATGATCAATAGTCACAGTGTGTATCTGAACATTGATACATGATGTGTTCATGTAAACTTTGTAGGTGGTAATCCACTTGTTCATCTCTGGTGGAATTACAGGCTAGATGTTCATAATGAATACCCTTTAGTATGCCATTGGAAGCTGTTATGAAATCATTTATATATGTAAATACCTTTGCTATCAGTTATTTCTGTAATTTCAGTTACCATAACCGTTCTGGAACTATTCAGTAGTGTGATTCTCCCAGAAATTCATATTGAGGCATTGACCCTTTGAGAAATGAATTCTTCATTAGATTGTATTCCATTTTGTTCAGTTGCTTCGCTATGAAATTGAATTATAATCACAGGTTTCTTTATGTATACAATTGTATTCACTATTCTTGCTCCAAGAGAATGTATCACTGTATTAGTTGCTATCTTATTGATGTCCTTGTGTGATTGACTATCTAAATTTGATGTTTGATTTTCAAGAAAGGCATCTAGAACAGGGCATTTTATTGTGTTTTACATTGAAATCTAAATGAGTTAAACAATCATTAACAACCACTGCAATTGATAGTTGGTTCTTATATAAGCAATGATTATATGTTTGGTTTTGGTGTTGCTTATTTTTTTTGCCCTTTGCTTGTACAAACTGTGGCATTGATGAACTATAGGCTTCTATATATGTAGGTCCTGCTGGTGAGGATATGTTCCATTGGCAAGCAACCATTATGGGTCCTCCTGATAGTCCTTATGCTGGAGGTGTTTTCTTAGTTAATATTCATTTCCCCCCGGACTACCCCTTCAAGCCTCCAAAGGTTAGCGGTGAATCTCGTTCCAGAGCAAAAATTTTCATTGCATGTTTTGTCATTTTTATTGTAAGATGGATCATGTCAATATGTCTCCCCTTTTCATGTTTCATGGATTTACCAGTGTTACTTGTCATTTATGTTCATCCCTAGATTTTGATATTAAGAATCAACTACATCTTTTTACATCTCTAGTCTTAAAAAGAAATCCTTATGATAGCAACTCTTTTTATTAGTATTCTGTCGCCGATTTTTTTTTAATCATCAATGTATTTTCAATGGCAGTGACTCTTGAGCAACTGTATGTTTGATGATATTTATCATAAATGTATTTTTTTTTCTTTTATCATCAATGTATTTTTTTCCTTTTATGTTCAATGTATTTTCTTTTATCAACTCTGTGAGTCTACCTCTTGTTTTTTTGAGTCTTTTCTGTATATTTCCTTTTCTTTCTGCAACTTTCTGTTTATATGCATTAAACTGTCTCCTCTTTCAGGTATCTTTCAAGACAAAGGTCTTCCATCCAAACATCAATAGCAATGGAAGCATATGCCTCGACATTCTTAAGGAGCAATGGAGCCCTGCTTTGACAATCTCTAAGGTGCTCTCAACACTTCACTACTCCTTTTCTAATATGATGTATGCATAGTAAATTTTAATGCCTGGCAAGTTCTTATTGCTTTGCTTCATAGTATCATTTATAATCTCAAGTTCTCTACTGTATGTTTTATGATATTTATTAAACACTTCTCGAAAGTTGCTGTAATTGTTTGCCACCTGGTACTACTATGCGGTTTGTAATAATCTTTTGGTAGGAGTCTTAATACCTTTAGGTTCTATTTAGCATTCTTTAGTTTTGTTAAATATGGTACCTGTACACCTTCAGTTTGGATAGAAACATTGAACAGCCTTCTCTTTAACATCTACTAATGTATAAGTCACCGTTGCCTACCCAGTGACTGCATATGTAGCGTGTAGCTGCACGACTAACTTCCAGTTCTGTTATCTGTAACAGGTTTTGCTTTCCATCTGCTCACTGCTTACTGACCCCAACCCGGACGACCCTCTTGTCCCTGAGATAGCCCACATGTACAAGACGGATCGGCCGAAGTACGAGGCGACAGCCCGCAGCTGGGCACAGAAGTACGCCATGGGATGAGAGACCAAGTGCCGTATTCGTATCCACTGCTTCCATGCAGGCGATTGTGGTATTGCCCCAAGAAACTATTTCTGGGCCATTGTTTTTCGTCGATTTCTTGTCGGTCTTGTGCCAACATCAACCTATCATTGCCTCCGTCGATAATGAGATTGACGTATGCTTGCCGTGATAACTATGCTAGTGTTGATGTTATTTGGTAAATGATGCCCATTACTGGAGATGTTTCTTCTGTGCCCACCTTGCCTGCTTGTACGCCACCGTGTGTCCAGTCTTTTCTGGGTTTCGCTACTGCTTTTATGTGCTGACCTGCTGGGGCTGTAGTAATTCTTACTGGAGCTCTGTTCAAGCTCTCTTAAGCTGACCACGAGTCTAGCTACTTGGAATTTGCATGCTACTTGGTACGGATGGGCAGCGCCGGCCAAACAGGTGGCAGGCAACACGTTGGTGTTCAAGCGGCTCGCGGGAGGACGAACAGCCGGGGCTGTGTGCAGAGAGCGGCTGCAGTTGGGCACGAGGCCATGGAGCTGCGTCGCGAGTGGCTTCCGGACCTCGGGCTACAGCCGGCGGCATGTGGATGAGGAACACGCAAGCTCAATCACGGTAGCAGCTACATTGGACAAGTAGAGAGCAGAGGCAAGGCTTGGTGCAGCATCCATTGGGTAGTGCTCTGCCACCAATGACAGGCGATAGGATCCATCGTCTTCTTTTTCAACCCCAGGTCCCACGACTTTCACATGCCTCTTCATCCAGATCACATGGCGGTCTAATGCTGACTATGCTTATATCGTCTCGTGGTTCTATTTTATTTTTAAAAAAATTAGCCAGGAGCACTGGTATTTCATTAAAAAGAGAGAACAACAGATGAGCTACAAACGCACGTACCTACACCCGCGCTTGCACTCGCTTCCACGCGCACCCGCGCCAAGCTACGCTCGAACGCGGGTGGGCTGAGTGGTGGCTCTATTTTATTGCTGCATGTGTCACAGGGGACTTCGAGCTTTGGCTTCACCCCTTAAGCGAGCAAAAGAGGATGCGGTGGTGTGACAAGTGGCAAGGGTGAGGCGGCGACCGCAAGTGAGCGTACTGGTGATTTTTTTCTTTTTGTTTCTTTTTCTGATGAAACTTGTTGAAACTTTATTTGAAACTTGATGATACACGTTAAAATTTGTTGAAACTTCTTGAAGTTTTTCGGTTGAAATTTGATGAATATGCTGAAATTCTTGACACTTTTTGGGTTGAAACTAATTAAAACTCTTTGGTGGAACTTATCGAAATTTGAGTTCAAAAATAAAAAACTTGTTAAAATCTGATCTCCAAACTATCTTTGAATCTTCTAAAAGCTTCTAGAAACATGCAAACTCATTGAAACCTAAAATATTCCAAATGTTTTAAATTAATCTCTTAAAACTTAATAAAACTTGTTGCTATATCATTGCAATATACCGTTTTCTAATCCCCCGTAAAGTAAATCCTGCGTATCCGGAGTGTATCTGTAACGCCGAAATGAGCAAACTTGGCATGCGTCGGCACTACAGTAAGGAACTGAAACACATTAGGGGAAAAAAAAATCGAACCTAAGTAACATACATTGTTGGGACCCCGAATTTGCAAATCCGGACCCTCTGTGTATTCAGCACTAGTCCAGGAACGCGCTAGTGCACACAGTCTTAACATCGGTATATATCACAATCATACCAATCGATACTATCAAAGTACTTTATTTAAATAATCAAAGGGTTACTCGACCTTATGGCCGAGTTACAAATATATGCCTTGCAAGGCGAAACTTTAAAAAGAGAAATAACGAAATGAAAATCAAATAAACTTAGTGGCGCCATCCAAGATACCACAGAACCGATCGGGCTCGCATCCCTAAGTAGACGGGTCTTCTTGGAAATCCTCCCGAACCGGCATAATCTCCTCTTCAACTGTATTGTGTTGAGGCAAGGGTGAGTACTTGGTACTCGGCAAGTCATGCAGAATGCAAGCTAATATACTATATGCATGGCTTGGTACAAAGGAATAGCTCAAGGTATATTTGCGTGTAAACAGCTTTTGACAAGTAATAAAAGTAGATTCGAAGCAGAGAAATAAGTAAAGCATAAATAACTTTTCAAGAAGTTTAACAAACATTTTCCCCATCCTAAACCATATTTCCATCATCTTCTTTGTTAAACCAACCCAACTTTTCAAATCCAAGTTATTTTCGTAAAGTCTAACCCTTGACTGTAATTCCCGAGCATTGTCCAAGATCGTGGACTCGGCTATTCAAATAGATTCTACACTCTGCAGAGGTTATGCACTTTACCCACAAGATACGTCAAACACCACAAAGGCGAGTTCCTCAGTAACAAAGCCTTTCTAAGCCTCAAACAACACAGGTGGTCCTCTCCTGTTCAGGCTCTACACCATCCCTTCCCTTAGCCAAGGCGAAGTATGGGACCAACACACCGTTAGATGGGTACCTGGCCACACCACGATACGCTCCCCGCACAATCACACAAACGGTGTAATCGACACTGAGGCTCCACAAGTGAGTCCTTAGCGACTTAGTCAACTAGGGCCGTCCCATTCCACCATGTGGTTGCAAGTATGACCCAGTTCAAAGGCTTGCAAGGTTAAGTCCTTAGAGTGACCAGGGCAAGACTACCCAAAACCAAATCAACACTCCCAATGCCACAACTGCCCACCTGATTACTCTTGCCACATGCCCTGGCCGAAATCAGTTTATTAAACCCCGCTTGATTACCATGCACCACGTCTGTCAACATCACATGATACTTTTCCAAAACAGGTTCAATATATCATTAAGTCCATATTAGCATTTGATTGTCCAAAATCATGTCATGAGCACGTGCAGGTCTAAGCAAAGATACTACAACGGTCTAAACCCCTGTTGGCAATTTAATAATGTCCAACTAGTAAACCACAACTAGGGTGACAAGGGATCATGGCACATACTTAGATAATCAAGGTGTCATACAGCAAATTGGTATTTATCTAATCCCTATGTTTAAGCAAAGTATGTTGCTAATTGATCTAGCATGCAATAGTTTAAATCAAAATAGATTTCGAAATAGGATCAACATGGTCAAAGCACAACTTGCCTTCAAAAAGTACTTGCTCTTGGTCTTGAGTTGGATCCTGAGTCAACACTTCTCCTTCGAATCCTTCCGGCGCTTCAACGTCTACTCGTAAAGCGTGCAAATAGCAAATACACAAATAAACACTAGGCAAAAAGATCCCAAAACTCCAAATAAAATCCATAAACAGAGAGAACATAATTTTCTGGATTTTTAGAAACTGGAATCATCAAATTTGGAGTTAAAACGCAAAAGTTATGATTATTTAAAGTTTAAATAATCAATTAAATAATATTACAGAGAAAAACTTTAGTCCAAAAATTAAATAAAATTCATATTTAGGTAGATCTCAATTTTATACAAATTTAGAAATTTGAATCGCTCAAATCGGAGTTGAAACGCAAAAGTTATAAGCGTTTGAAGTTTGAATCTAAATTTGAATCAATATTTCGAATTAATAAATCATTTTCTTTTTCGGAAATTAATTATTGCGTCAGCAAGGACACGTGTCGGCCTGTGATTGGTGGTGGCGTCACCGGCCCATGGACTTGGTCCACGCTTGGCTCGGGTCTCACGGTGGACTCGGTCCACGGCTCCACGTGAGGCCCGACATGTGGGTCCACTCGGGTAGCGTCATCGGCCGACGTCGGTGAGCTCACCGCAGTCGGCAGGTGGGGTCCATCAGGACGTCATTCTTGGCGTCGGCGCCTGATACCGGGACGACCATCGACATGCGGGCGCCATGACGTCATCGTGGCGTCATGGTGCGCTTTGGCCGGCCGACATGCGGCCGGCGTGTCGAGACACGCTCTCTCGCGCGGCGCCGATCGCCGATCACGCGGTTGGCCTTCCGGCCACGCGTGGCTAGATCTAGGCCGTTGATTTGAAAATCAACGCCCGTATTGATCTGGTGTTACGCGTTTGGGGTGAACGCGGTTAATCTGGACAGTTGGATTTAGATCCAATGGATGAGATTGGATCTAGAGATCGTAACGAAACCTCACCGTGCGATGGCTTGGCAAGATCTGGATCGTGCGATCTTGATAGGACGGCTGAGATAGCTCAGCGGCGGCAATGGCGTCTGGCGGCTTCGCGGCCGGGCGATAGCGATGACACGCCCGACGGCCGCTGCAGGCCCCTCCGTGGCGGATGGTAGGCACGGTGCGCCTTGACGCAAGGGATCTCGATCTGGGGTCAACGCGTCGGCGGAGGATGGCGGGCGGTGGCGAAGCGGCGAAACCGCGGCGGAGTGCTTTACCAACTCCGGCGAGCAATAGCGGCGAGACGGTGGGGATCCTAGCGGCGTGAGCTAGGTTTCGGGACCGGCGTGGGATGGCGATCCTCGGTGCGATCCGGCATTAAATAGCCCCGGAGGCGTGCTCGGCGGAACCCTAGTCGGCCACGGCGCTCTCACCGCGAGTCCGGCTCGGACTCGGCGGAGACGACGCAATCGCAGCCGTCCACGTGGCGCGATCAACGGCCCCGATCGCCGCAGGCGTGGCCGGTCCGTCCGACACGGCTCGGTCGGGTCGGCGGATCTCACCGTTGGATCTTGATCCAACGGTTGGGATTGATTAGGGTTAGGAGTGGGTCTTGGTCGAGTCACGTGGCTCGGTCGGACTCGAACACGAAGTCTGACTCTGCTCGATCGGATGAACAGATTTGACCCGAGTTTGATTTTCCAGCGATTTAATATTTAAAATAATTCCTAGTAATTCATTTAATTCATTAAAAATAGCAAATGACTCGGAAAAATTCTAAAAATTCTGGAAAATACTTTGGATCATTTTGGACTCAAATAAAATATTTCCAACAAAATTTTATTTGCAAAATTAAATTCTTTAATTATTTCAAAATGGAATAAATTCAAATAAATTCCAATTAAATCCAAATAAATTCCAGAAAATTCCAAAAATTCACCAAAGTGCCAAATCACACATGAATTTAGGACAAGTAAAATTTTGGGGTGTTACAAACCTCCCCCCCTTAATAGAATCTCGTCCCCGAGATTCAGGGCTTACTAAAGGAATAGGTTTGGAAATTCTTTCTTCAAATCCTCATCGCGCTCCCAAGTCGCTTCGCTTTCTTCATGGTTGCTCCACTGAACTCTACAAAAACGGGTTGACTTGTTTCTAGTTTCTCGATCCATTGTGTCTAGAATCCTCACTTGATACTCCTTATAAGTCAAATCCTCTTGCAACTCAATTGATTCTAACGGTGTCTGTTCCTCAGGAACTCGGAGACACTTCTTTAACTGGGACACATGGAATACATCATGTACCCCTGCTAACGACTGTGGCAACTCCAATGATAAGCAACTTCGCCTCTGTGGCTCAAAATCTTAAATGGTCCAACATAACAGGTGCAAGTTTCCCTTTGGCATGGAACCTCTTAACTCCCCGAGAGGCGTAACTCGAGGTATACAAAGTCTTCTCGTTCAAAACTCAAATCTCGCGACGATTGTCGGCATAACTCTTTTGTCGAGATTGGGCTATCTTCAACCTTTCCCTAATCATGGCGACCGTTCTTCACCTCTTGAAGAATATCAGGCCCAAAGACACGGCGCCACGGTCTCATTCCAATTCAATGGCGTCCGACAGTCGACCATACAAAGGCCTCAAAAGGTGACATCTCAGAACTAGCCTGATAACTATTGTTGTAATCGAACTCGGCATACGGCAAACTCTTATCCCAAGAGGTAGCATAAGCCAATGCACAAGCTCTCAACATATCCTCCAGACCTGGTTGACCCTTTCTGGTCTGGTCCATCCGTCTGTGGATGATAAGGTATCTTGAAGTTTAAACGGGTTCCCATGGCTTCATGCAACTTATTCCGAACCTTGAGGTAAATTGGGTACCTCTGTCCGATACAATCCTCCTTGGCACTCCGTGCAAACAAACAATCTCGATCATGTACAACTCGCTAATTTATCTCCGAGTAAGTGGTCTTCACGGGGATAAAATGGGCTACTTTAGTCAAGCGATCCACTATAACCCATATGGAGTCACAACCTCCTTGAGTCTTCGACAACCGGTAATGAAATCCATTCCGATTTCCTCCCACTTCCACTCAGTATCTTCGGTAATTTGTAGCAATCCTCGCTGGTCTCGATGCATTGCCTTGACTCTCGGGCATACGTCGCACAATGCAACATGCTCGGCAACTTCACGTTTCATACTCGGCCACCGAATCTCTCCTTCAGATCCTGATACATCTTGGCGCTTCGGGATGAATCGAGTACTTGGAGTCATGGGCTTCTTCCAGGTCGATTGCTTTAACTCCTTTTGTTAGGCACACAAATGCGATCCTTCATCCACAACGTGCCTTGCTCATCCAACTTGAAGTCCTCTCGCCTTGCCTTCCTCCTTTTTGGACTTAATCCTACGGATCCTGTCATCATCCTTCCGTCCTTCTCGGATCCGGTCCTCTAAAGTAGGCTTTACTTCCAATGCGGCCAAGAATCCGCTAGGTACCACCTCAATCCTCATTTTCTGAAAATCCTTACATAACTCATCCTCGACTTGTGGCTAGCAACGCACTCACGGTATGGCTTTTCCGACTCGAGCATCGGCTACTACGTTGGCCTTCCCGGATGGTAATGGATTCCAACATTATAGTCCTTGATCAACTCTAGCCATCTCCTTTGCCTCATATTCAGATCCGATCGGGTGAATATGTACTTAAGGCTCTTATGATCCGTATATACTTCACATCTGTTTCCAATCGATAGTGACGCCATATCTTCAAAGCATGCACTACTGGCGGCTAACTCTAGGTCATGTGTCGGATAATTTTCCTCATGCGGCCTCAATCGCCTTGATGCATAAGCGATTTACCTTTCCATTCTGCATCGACACATCCGAGTCCTTGGCGCGTCGTCACAATAAATGTCGAAGCTTTGAGCAACATCCTAGAGAACTAACACCCGGTCTTGATGTCAATTGCTTCTTCACTCTGAAATCCTTTCTCACATTCCGGCGTCCATGCAAACTTCTTTTCCTTCTTCAAAGAATTGCGTAAGAGGTTTCGCGATTGTCGAAAAGCCTTCGATGAAACGGCGGTAGTATCCCGCCATTCCAAGGAAACTCCGAATCTGGTCACGCCTCTACGCTCCCAATGTAACACGACTTCTACTTTGCTTGGATCTACTGGCGACTCCTCTGCAGTCATTACATGTCCAAGAAACTCCACCTTGTCCTTCCAAAAATCACACTTGCGAACTTGGCGAAAAGTTGTTGTTCTCGCCTTTTCCAAAACTCGCCTTAAGTGTTCGGCATGTTCATCCTTTGTCTTGGAGTAGATTAGGATATCGTCTATGAACACGACGACAAACTTGTCCAAATATTCCATGAACACCTTATTCATCATATTCATGAAATAAGTGGCGCATTAAATCGATCCAAAGGACATAATCAGAACTCGTAATGTCCATATCTTGACGAGAATGCGATCTTGAATATCTTCTCGATCGGATCTTCAATCGATGGTATCCCGATCTCGAGATCAATCTTGGAGAAAACTCCGGCTCCTCTTAATCGATCAAACAAATCATCAATCCTGGGTAGCGGATACTTATTCTTCACGGTGACTTCATTGAGTGCACGGTAGTCAATGCACATCCCGAAACTCCCGTCCTTCTTCTTGACAAACAAAACCGGTGCTCCCCACGGCGAACTAACTCGGTCTGATAAATCCTTTCTCCATTAACTCTTCTAGCTGTTTCTTCATCTCTACCAACTCCTCGGTAGACATCCGATAGGGTCTCTTTGCTATCGGTCTTTGTGCATCTTGCATAAGCTCTATTACAAACTCTATGTCCTGTCTCGCGGCATACCTGTAGATCTTCAGAAAAACATCTGGGTACTCATTCACTCTTGAGACATCCTCTATGCCGATTGCCTTGGTACTGTTAACCATCAATTGTCCATCTCTAACTGCAAAGTGGCTTGAAATTCCACTTTCTTCCCACACGGGCTCTCAATCGAGATAGTCCTTCGTCCACAATCCAATACGGCCTTGTGCTTGGATAACCAATCCATTCCCAATATAACATCTAAGGTCCGGGTCTCCAAAATTATAAGGTTTGCTTAGGAACTCTATTCCATCTATTAGTATTCTCACCTAACATCCTACTTCCGTTCGGAGTTCGAACCAGGGGTTTGAACTAAAAGCATGCACTTAAGTCTTGCAATTCTCAAGTCATTTCTAGTAGCAAAGCCTTGCGAAACAAACGAATCTGAAGCTCGAGTCAAACAAAATCAAGCTGTGCAGTCGAGTTAACAGTAACTTACCCAAGACGACGTCAGTAGCATTCTCGCGGTGCATCTGCGGTGACATGGTTGACTCGGCCTCTCACCACGGTCTGGGGTGTGGCTCACTGTCTTTGGCGCCCTAGCTGGGGTGGTTCCTAGATTGAAGCGAAGCCCGGGGTCACTCTGCTGTCTTCTTTGGGCAATCATGGCAAAGTGTCTGGCTCGTTGCGATTGTAGCAGCTGCCTCACTGCTTTCATGCCGATTGCTCGAGTAGCGTTTAGCGGGGCTGGGGTCTGATAGTTCTGATTGGCAGGTCTTGGTGCCGGGAGGGTGTCCTTGTTGCATTCTCGTGGTTGGAATCAAGAATTGATTTGGTGCAACTCTCAAGCGCTGCTGCCCCTCGACGTGATCCTTCTTTGTTGCATCCTGCGCTTCTTGTTCTCATCCAGTTCCTTGCGCTTGTCCTCAAGAATAAGCGCCTTATTCACCAACTCTTGGAAATCTGGAAAGGTGTGGGTGATCAATCCTACTTGCAATCCTGAGTTAAGTCCCTTCATGAAACGAGACTGCGGATTTATCTGTCGCTACATCCTCAGTGCGTAGCGTGCTAGGCTGTGTGAACTTGTTCGTAGTCGGCCACCGGCCGATTACCTTGCTTGATGCTCTGAACTCCTCCTTCTTAAGGTCCATGATTCCTTCAGGCACGTGATATCGCCGAATGCAACAGAACTCTTCCCAAGTGATATCTTGGGGTTCTCTGCGTGGCACGAAGTTCTCCCACCATTCTGGCCATTGTTCCTTCCAACTGATGAGAAGCGTAAAGTACCTTCTCATTCCCTATGCATTGAGCTATGTGTAGCTTCCTCTCAATTGATCTTAACCAATCATCGGCCTCCAATGGATTGGCATTCCCGAAGAAAGTGGGTGGGTGAGTTCTCATGAACTCGACACTTTGTATTCTCAAGCGTGGTCCCCGATTAACTTGATTGGTCGTGGCCTGAGCAAAGGACGTGCTGCATTTGTTGCATCATAGCATGCATCAATCGAGTCCGGCAGCAAGAAAAGCTCGAAATTCTGCATATCCAAAGCGGTCTTTGGTGCTCCATCATTGGGGTTTTCACTGGCGAGATCCACTCCCATTGCTTCCAAAGTTTCCACGGTGTTCACCATCTGTTGGTTTGCTCTAGGTTTAGAGATGAGAGGGAAACAAGAATAGACAAGTAATATGGAACTTATGCGGCGAAAGGGGTAACTTTAAGGTCCAACTTTATTATTGATATTAATAACTTGGTATGGTCGCTTACAATGCCTAAGGGCCTTGCAACACATAATGCACACTTAGCAAACAATGAAAATCCAAATCGAACTAACTCGAGTCTAACGCCTAAAGGGTGACTCTTTCTTCTATGACGCGACTCGGCGAAGGAGTCTCACTATAGAACCTATGCTCACTCATCGAGAAAACCTCCACGGCCTGAGTACGGGTCTTTGTGGCATAGGCGCGAAACGATCGCCATGTCCAAAGAATCGTGTCCTCTGTGGTAGTCGAAAAGCGGTGTCCTCATCGAGATCGACTCCTCTGGATCTCGCTCGTGTAGCTCGAGTAATCGCCTGGGTCTGGTCCGTACAAAGTCATCTCCAACTCGTCAATCCTTCGCAGAAGATGTGCCACATACTCTTGAGCTTCCCGCCATCTCGTTTCTTCTCTGCCGTGATCTCTCCTTGCGGGCCTTCGTAGCTCCTTGCTTGTATTATCTAGTACATCCTCCTGGCGACAATAAATCGTGCCAACTGTGTAACCGTGGCATCCTCATCCTGAATCTCCTTCGGTCGAAGGTTATCACTGCTGCGGATGGTAACGGAACACCGCATTTCCAATTCTCTGGCGTGAATACGGGTAATGTGCCGCATTGCTCGTCGTGATACTTCTTGGATACCCATCTGCATTGTAGATCTCCTGGCAAAGGTCAGTTGTATCGAGCGATTGCACTGGCCCTTTTTCCTAGCAGTACCTCAATCCTCACGTCACAAGCCTTGATCAATCCCGCTTGTCCGATCACTTCTACTTGGTATTGGGGCTTCTCAAAATCTCCGAGAGTCTCAGAGCATATGCCAAAGTTCCGCGGCGTGACCAACTCCCAGATCAACGTAGTTGAACTCTTCCTCCATCTGTCACAAGAGTGCTTTACGTAAGAACTCGGAATTTTTAAATTGTGACAAGGTAAGGGAAAATTTCAGCAAGAGACGAAAAGAGAGAAGGGATAAGTCGAGATGTCATTTCTTGTCTTCACTAATTTTTAGCTTTAGAAAATAGGTTTTATCCTCACTACGACCATTCTAGCTAGGGTTGAGCCTACAAATAAGTATGGCTCGATACCACCTCTGTCGGGACCCCGAATTTGCAAATCCGACCCTCAGTGTATTCAGCACTAGTCCAGAACGCGCTAGTGCACACAGTCTTAACATCGGTATATATCACAATCATACCAATCGATACTATCAAAGTACTTTATTTAAATAATCAAAGGGTTACTCGACCTTATGGCCGAAGTTACAAATATATGCCTTGCAAGGCGAAACTTTAAAAAGAGAAATAACAGAATGGAAAATCAAATAAACTTCGTGGCGCCATCCAAGATACCACAGAATCGATCGGCTCGCATCCCTAAGTAGACGGGTCTTCTTGGAAATCCTCCCGAACCGGCGTAATCTCCTCTTCAATGGTATTGTGTTGAGGCAATGGTGAGTACTTGGTACTCGACAAGTCATGCACAATGCAAGCTAATATACTATATGCATGGCTTGGTACAAAGGAATAGCTCAAGGTATATTTATGTAAACATGTTTTTGACAAGTAATAAAAGTAGATTCGAAAGCAGAGAAATAAGTAAAGCATAAATAACTTTTCAAGAAGTTTAACAAACATTTTCCCCATCCTAAACCATATTTCCATCATCTTCTTTGTTAAACCAACCCAACTTTTCAAATCCAAGTTATTTTCGTAAAGTCTAACCCTTGATCAGTAATTCCCGAGCATTGTCCGATCGTGGACTCGGCTATTCAAATAGATTCTACACTCTGCAGAGGTTATGCACTTTACCCACAAGATACAACAAACACCACAAAGGCGAGTTCCCGTAACAAAGCCTTTCTAAGCCTCAAACAACACAGGTGGTCCTCTCCTGTTAGGTTCTACACCATCCCTTCCCTTAGCCAAGGCGAAGTATGGGACCAACACACCGTTAGATGGGTACCTGGCCACGGCCACGATACGCTCCCTGCATAATCACACAAACGGTGTAATCGACACCCTGAGGCTCCACAAGTGAGTCCTTAGCGACTTAGTCAACTAGGGCCGCCCCATTCCAGCCATGTGGTTGCAAGTATGACCAGTTCAAAGGCTTGCAAGGTTAAGTCCTTAGAGTGACCAGGGCAAGACTACCCAAAAACCAAATCAACACTCCCAATGCCACAACCGCCCACCTGATTACTCTTGCCACATGCCCTGGCCGAAATCGTTTATTAAACCCCGCTTGATTACCATGCACCACGTCGCCAACATCACATGATACTTTTCCAAAACAGGTTCAATATATCATTAAGTCCATATTAGCATTTGATTGTCCAAAATCATGTCATGAGCACGTAGCGTGTCTAAGCGATACTACAACGGTCTAAACCCCTGTTGGCAATTTAATAATGTCCAACTAGTAAACCACAACTAGGGTGACAAGGGATCAAGGCACATACTTAGATAATCAAGGTGTCATACAGCAAATTGGTATTTATCTAATCCCCATGTTTAAGCAAAGTATGTTGCTAATTGATCTAGCATGCAATAGTTTAAATCAAAATAGATTTCGAAATAGGATCAACATGGTCAAAGCACAACTTGCCTTCAAAAAGTACTTGCTCTTGGTCTTGAGTTGGATCCTGAGTCAACACTTCTCCTTCGAATCCTTCCGGCGCTTCAACGTCTACTCGTAAAGCGTGCAAATAGCAAATACACAAATAAACACTAGGCAAAAAGATCCCAAAACTCCAAATAAAATCCATAAACAGAGAGAACATAATTTTCTGGATTTTTAGAAACTGGAATCATCAAATTTGGAGTTAAACCGCAAAAGTTATGATTATTTAAAGTTTAAATAATCAATTAAATAATATTACAGAGAAAAACTTTAGTCCAAAAATTAAATAAAATTCATATTTAGGTAGATCTCAATTTTATACAAATTTAGAAATTTGAATCGCTCAAATCGGAGTTGAAACGCAAAAGTTATAAGCGTTTGAAGTTTGAATCTAAATTTGAATCAATATTTCGAATTAATAAATCATTTTCTTTTTTCGAAATTAATTATTGCGTCGGCAGGACACGTGTCGGCTCGATTGGTGGTCGACGCCACCGGCCCATGGACTTGGTCCACGCTTGGCTCAGTCTCACGGTGGACTCGGCCCACGGCTCCACGTGAGACTGACATGTGGGTCCACTCGGGTGACGTCATCGCTGACGTCACGAGCTCACCACGGTGTCGGCTGTGGGTCCATCAGCGTCATTCGTCGACGCCAACAAGACAACCGGGACACCATCGACATGCGTTCGCCATGACGTCATCGTGGACGTCATGGTGCGCTTTGGTTGGGCGCCGACATGCGGCCCAGCGTGTCGTAGACACGCTCTCCTCTGGCGCCGACCGTGGCCGATCAGCGGTTGGCCTTCTCGCCACGTGGCTAGATCTAGGCCGTTGATTTGAAAATCAACGGCCCGGTTGAATCTGGTGTTACGCGTTTGGGGTGAACGCGGTTAATCTGGACCGTTGGATTTAGATCCAATGGTTGAGATTGGATCTAGAGATCGTGAACGAAACCTCACCGTGCGATGACGCGTGGCAAGATCTGGATCGTGCGATCTTGATCGGACGGCCGAGATAGCTCGAGCGGCGGCAATGGCGTCTGGCGGCTTGCGGCCGGGCGATGACGATGACACGCCCGACGGCTGCCGCAGGCCTCCGGCGAAGTGGATGGTAAACGCAGGTGCGCCTTTGACGCAAGGGATCTGGATCTGGGTCAACGTCGGCGGAGGATGGCGGACGGTGGCGGAAGCGGCGCGAAACATGGCGAGTGCTTTACCAACTCCGGCGAGCAATAGCGGCCGAGCGGTGGGGATCCTAGCGGCGTGAGCTAGGTTTCGGACCGGCGTGGGATGGCGATCCTCGGTGCGATCCGGCATTAAATAGCCCGGAGGCGTGCTCGCGGAACCCTAGTCGGTCACGGCGGCTCTCACCGGCGGAGTCCGGCTCGGACTCGGCGGAGACGACGCATCGCAGCCGGCCCACGTGGCGCGATCAACGGCCCCGATCGCCGCAGGCGCGGCCGTCCGGTCGGTTTCTGGCTTCGGGTCGAGTCGGCGGATCTCGGCCGTTGGATCTTGATCCAACGGTTGGGATTGATTAGGGTTAGAGTGGGTTCGGCCGAGTCACGTGGTTTCGCCTGACTCGAACACGAAGTCCGACTCGGGCTCGATCGGATGAACAAGATTGACCCGAGTTTGATTTTCCAGCGATTTAATATTTAAAATAATTCCTAGTAATTCATTTAATTCATTAAAAATAGCAAATGACTCGAGAAAAATTCGAAAAATTCTGGAAAATACTTTGGATCATTTTGGACTCAAATAAAATATTTCCAACAAAATTTTATTTGCAAAATTAAATTCTTTAATTATTTCAAAATGGAATAAATTCAAATAAATTCCAATTAAATCCAAATAAATTCCAGAAAATTCCAAAAATTCACCAAAGTGCCAAATCACACATGAATTTAGGACAAGTAAAATTTTGGGGTGTTACATACATGCAAAAACAATTGAGAGCAATCATGAATTGACCTCGAGGCATTTCTGGATGAGCCATGGCGTTTGGCTCCGTACTACGACTAAACGTTCTCTTACTTCAAAGTAAGAGCGTCTCTAATAATACTATTTTAGTCTTTTCAAGCTATATTATATCTGCAAAATTCTATATAGAGGATAGAGAAAGTAAATAAAGAGAATATGCTATTTCCTATGTAAGGGAGAACCTGATTAAATAAACCAACGCAAATGGTGATGGAGTGTGAGGGGTATAAAATTTGATGAAAATAATTGTTGAAGTATAAGTGAATTGCCCATTTTTTCTCATCAGTTTAAGCTTTTAGGTGAACTGACTAGTGCATGCAATTCAATATGGTATCAGAGCTAAGAGGTCATGAGTTCAAAACTTGATTGGTGCAATTTAAAAAAAATAATGCAGTTATGTAGGATCAGGAATAATATTAGAATTGAAAATTTTAACAATTAATGCCTAAATACTCTATGTTTTGCTAAGTGCACCAACAAGTTAACTCAAAGCAAATTACACAATCCTAAATAAAATAGCAAACACAAGAGAATACTAGAAATGTAAAATTGCACAAATGAACAAAAGAAGGCAAACCACAAGAGAATTTGACAAGATGATTTTCCCGTGGTCTCGGAGACTTGCCGTTCTCCCCTAATCCACGTTGTGGAAGCTTGATCCAATCAAGCCGGCTCCTTGTGCAAATGACCCTTCCCTTGATCATTATTGATAGCTCTTCCTTGCTTCGGGTAGGCGAGCTCCGGCCTTCACAAACCACCGGGCCTCCTCACAAACTCCCTTGAGAAGATCACCAGTTCTCATGCCTCGAAGCCATCTAGGAGGCGGCAACCTCCAAGAGAATAGAGTGATGGCGTTTGCTTGAGGTTGATTCAAATGTCTAATTGGCTCAAACTTGAAATGCGCACTTGAGTGCTCTTATCTCTCTCAAAATGAGAATTTAATGCAATTGAGAAGAAAAGAGACTTGCTAGAGCTCACACATATGCATTGAATGACCAAGAAGCTCTATTGATGCATGTGTGTGGGTATTTACAGCTCCACCAACATTTCCGACCGTTGAGGGCAAATCTCTAAAAAATTTAGCAATCACGGTAGTACCGACGTGCAAAGCCTGGTGATACCGCACCATGTCTAATGGTCATATTAATGCGGTAGGTAAAAGCCGTTAAAAAGGGTTTGGTACTACCAATGCACAAAGTGCGGTAGTACCGACTTTTGAAGCAAGATCGACTCAGAAAAATGGGCCTCTCTATAAAATGAGTATTGGTATTAAAATTGTGATACTACCAAATCTCGGTAGTGCCAACTTTTTCACAGCGGTAGTACCGGTGTTCAAAATAAAGAGGTCCTATCCAAAAACACCCCTTACTGTAAAATGACTATCGGGCAAAAGCTCAGCACTACCGACCTCTAGTAGTACCGCGTTTTATATGTCGGTAGCTCCGGCTATAAAAAAATCACACAGAAAGGTGCTTCTAAATTTGTGGTACTACCAAATCTCAGTAGTATCAACTTTTTTCACACGATAGTATCGGTGTTTAAAATACAGAGATCCCACTCAAAAACACCTCTTACTATAAAATAAGTACCAGGCAAAAGCTCGGTACTACCGACCTCTATTAGTATCACGCTTTATACATGGTAGCTCCGAGTACAGAAAATTGCACAGAAAGGTTTCTGGAATATATTTACCAAGAACGGTGGTAGTGCTGACTTTATTGAATATGCAAAAACGACTTTGAGTGCCAAGCACAAATGCAACTAAGGAATGATTTTTTTTTTTTAAAAAAAAAAGATTTTGAGCCAATTGACCTTGATCAAATTCAAACTACTAGGCATCACTCCCTCTTGATAGTATGACATATATTCTAGCAATCCGATCTTTTACTTCTAACTCCGGTAAAACTACATATAGGGTCCTAAATACAATTATGGCTTGACTTCAAGCTTTTAGTCTTCTTTTCTTGACCTTTTTACCTCATAAGATATTCCTTTTTCATGTGCCGCAATAGAGATCAACCTATTTTCACAAACTCAAGAGAAATTGTTAGTCTTTTAACATGATTGCCATTAATTACCAAAACCAAATAAAATTATCTGCCTAGATGCTTCAACTTCTACTCCACGTCTTAGGCCTGAGGAAGCCTACATGTGAGGGGAGGTGTTAAGTATAAGTGAATTGTTTGTCTTTCCTCATCAGCTTAAGCTTTTGGGTAAACTGGCTGGTGCCTGCAACTCAATAATAATATAAAATAGTTAGGAAAATGATTTTAAATTCTTATAAACAATCTTGACAGATAGACTTGGGTCTACTAAATCCAATGGTTCGTTTGCACCGATGTTTGATCGGCTCCCATGGATGTTCAGTTACTACAAGGAGAGCAGAGAAAACGTCCAACCCTTGGGAGTACGTAGAGCATGACACGGTCTCAAGTCTCAGCTCTCACGAAGGCCGGTTAACTCGGGTAGCGACGTGATCCTGGTCCTCCCTTTGGCGTCAATGGTGAGTGAACACATGTGAAAATACTCGCAGATTCCTGAATTGTTATCTCCCCTTGTATTATCAATGGTCACATCATCTCAGATTCTAGTATCTCACATGTCTTCGTGGTTCAAGGATTCATGCTCCTTCCTCGATATATAGCGCATAGACGAGCAGGACAGGCATGCAATTTTTTCACAGGATAATATTCTAGCATAACCTCGTCTAATTGGAGTCTGATCATGGGTGGATCCAGACCCCGGGCATACTAGGCTGTAGCCCGGGGTCTGATACCGAAAGCTCACTAAAATTCTACGAAAAATTATTGAAAAATTATTGAAAATAGATATTTAATCTAAGATCAGCTAACCCGGGGCTTAGGCCTGGGCTAGCTCCGCCCCAGAGCCTGACCAAGCATTAGCAGCATCATGGGTGGGCCGTCTAGAACTAACTGATGTAACTAGTGTGGAATCTATGGTACGTCGAATTCTCGTCGTAAGGGAAGAACAGTTCAGCTTCATCGTTATCTGGGAGCATTCGAGAAACGGTCGAGAGAAATAATAACAGCCGAGGGGAATCATTCTGCACAAGTGCACGACTCTCAGGACCGGGTCGCCTGTTCGCTTTCAGTACCTAATATGCTGCACCTACCATATAGTATCATTTATCTCGCGTCAACGGCGGTTTGGAAGCAGCAATCTGTGATCCAACTCCTAATAGTAGCCTTTTTTTTATAATCGTAAAAAACTTCTCATTGTGGCATGTATTGTGCTCACGTTTTGTACCAAGATCTTTTCTTTCTGACAGAGAGAGGGAGACTTTTCTAGTTCTTCCTTGATCCTGTTGCTTGCCTTGGCTCCACGTTTCAGAAGGAAGCACCGCGAAATTTTACCTGCGGGAGAATAGCTCAAGATTTGGGCATTCCTTCAACCCTGCTCTTCGTGCCACGAGATAGATGAAGAAACGAAGCATTTCGGAGGATTCTAAGACTTTGGCATCAAGGTAAGCATACCCGTTCTTTGCTATTGCTTGCTATAGCGCAATTGTTCTTGTTGCTCGGGAATCCTTGATTTCTTGCGCTGCTCTTTGAAGTAGGGTAGGCAGGATAGCAAGGAGATTAGGATATGATCATCTAGAGTTCTAGATGCAGATGAGATGATTTGTCCAATACTGGATGCCATGTTGTCCCCCTCCTTCGTAGTACTAGTTAGCGAAGGCGCACACATAAAATTCACCAATCAAACACGGGAGAGAGCATCGTTGCAGGGCATGAAGGAAAGAAGGGCAAGTTCATCGCTAACCAAGCTTCAGCTCTCTTCCTTGCAGGTAAGGTAAGCATCACCCGCAGACGAGACGATGCAGAGCGAGCAGGTGAAGATGCGCTTCGGGCGGTGCCCTTACTGCCGCGCCATGATCTACCAGGACCCCAAGGCCGTCATCTACTACTGCAGCAAGTGCCGCACGCCCATCCGAGGTACACAACACCGGAAAGCGTGTTCCGGTGCGCAATGCCGCTGTTTCCTTGTCGGCGAAGCTGTAGTGCCTGACGCGATCTGCTGCTGCCCTGTCGCAGGCAAGAACCCGGAACCAACAGACGACGCCGAGTACGCGCTCTCGCAGCTCGAGATCCTCTCCGCGAGCACTGTGTCGGTGTTCTCTGACGAGCTGGAGCCGGCTAATGCAAAGCCTTCGGTCGTCGAGGACGACGGCACACAGCCTCTGCGATTGAGAGGTCCAACTCCCTCCTCTTCACCATACAGAGCTAGCAGCTCTGTCACAACCGGTCCAAAAAGCAGAGGTCTGAACGGTCAGGATCGGAACGAGCAAACGGGAGCTGAAAGAAGAGGCTCGCCATTGCACAGCAGCGTGAGTGAACTCCGGCCGTCGTCGCGGAGAACCAGGCGGCCGTTGAGTGGTGACCTCGACGTGCAGAGGAACGAAGGGTCCAGCGCCGGCTCAGAGTTCGACGTGCCGAGGTCAGCTTCGTGTTACCAGCGCCGGGCGTCGCCGCTGAGCTCGCAAGAACTCGAGGCGTCCGTGGACTTCTCGCGACATGAACCGGCCCGTGTCGCGAGGTCGCCACTGACAGACCCAGCGTTCCAGCAGGACCTCCTGCAGGCGCTGGACAACCTCCGAAAGGTCATCGCCGCCGTCGAGCAGCCCTACGGCGTCGAGGGGCACCGGCACGCCCGCATGCCTCCATGGACAAGCGCGTCTTGCAACGACAGCAGCACGCACACGGCCACAGGACGGAACTCCCGCCTCATGCGCCGTCTCGAGTCGCAGCTCGTGCAGGCATTGCCCGCCGATGGACCGCGCCGGGACGCAAGCACTTCCTACTCGTCGTCGGCATCGAGCAGCCGGCGCGGCGGCGAGCGGCCCACGGCGTGGAGGCACCACTGCCGCCCTATACTGGGCGGCACGCCGTTCGTCGTCTGCGACAAGTGCTCGGAGATACTGCAGCTCCCGTTCGCCCTGTCCGTGGACAGAACAGCTAGGCTGCAGTGCGGCGGCTGCGAGGAAATGCTCGCGCTGACGCTGCCGGCGAGTGGCGCGACGGACCGACCGAAGATGATATTCTCCGCGCCGCAGCCTGCCGTTTCCGGCCCGGACGACGCGGATGAGCATGCTTTCGCGAGGAGCAGCTTGAGCAGCGAGCAGCGACGGCCGGGCGAGGGGCCGCTTCACCGCGGGCTCGGGTACAGCTCGGTTCTGCGGAGCCGGCGGTACGGAGACTGAGCACAGCTCAACATTCTTTTGTCTTTCCCTTCTTATGGCGCGGAAAGATGCAATTGCACTTCGAAAATTCATGAAGGATTCTTCATTCTTTGCTGTGTATTCGTTTGATTCATAAAATTGGTTATAGCACGCGAAGTTTGTTTGGGTTTTGTGGAAGATGTGCAGTTGTTTACTTGTGAAAATTCATCCTTTACATATGAATATGTGATCATAAGGTAGTTGTACCAAATTTTCAGTGTACTAATATAAAGAATTAGATAAGTTTTATGGGTGGCGTACAGGGTTAATAATGCCGTTTTGATTTTGGATTTCAACGAGTTGGCAGTACCGAAATTTGTAAAAAATCGAATGGTTCGAAAGTCAAATAAATTTGAAATCAGGTCAAACCGCGGAGCAAAATTCGAACGAAAAGGTTGAAAACCGACGAATTTCGAACTGTTTTAGGTGAAAATCGGCGGTAGGTTGAAAAATTGTAAAAAAAATTAAATTTATTTTTCAAAAAATATTCACGTTATAAAGCTGTTAATACTAATTTTAGGGAACTTTTGGATATTTTTTTTGAATTTTTTGAATTTAAATTTAAATGGTAAACCAACGAAATACTTTTCCGAACCGGAGTGGTACGAGCGAATTTCGTGAATTTCAACAAAAGTGAAACCCTAGTATCGTATTCTTTTTGGAACAAATTAGTTGCTTCCATAATCTAATCTGCGTCCCTATAGTTGCACAAGTTCATCATGAGGGGTGCTTCTATACATCTCTTTTTGAAAGTTGTACAAATATTTAAGTATGAATGAATGATATAAAGTGATTATTTATCATGTGTCTATTTTAAGATTCGTACAACTTGTATTGAGAAGAAATACATTAATCATAGATGCATCTATAGTCCCTATATCTCTACTATTCTAAAGCACCACTTGGTGGCAGTGGTCCATTCTACACGTCATTAATTGCCCTGTTTAATTGCTCTACTTAATTGCCCTGCTTAATTGCCCTACTCAAGAAACGAAACGTTGCTTTAATTAGCCAGCTTTCACAAGAAACGAAGCGTTAAAGATAGATGTTTGATCTTGTAAAATAATTTTTTTTATTTTTTAATCTTTATTTTTCGTTATCAATTTTGTTTTTCGTAGCAACGCACGGGCATGTAGCTAGTTAGAACTCAAAATTTTGTGATCCTCACACAAATAGCAGAGTACACTGCATTTAGCCCATACCTGACAGTACAGGCCCGCGTGCTTGCGAGAGGCTCACATGGTCGAAGTCGAACACCTTCCACTTCGGCAGCTAACCAAGGCTGTGTAGCTCATGGCCGTCGAGCCTTCCACCTCCGTACCAACCTCCACTGCTGCCCCGCCTTGGCGGACGATGCCAACTTCACAGAGCCATGGAGCGCACGAGTGTGCACCCTGACACGCCTCGGCTGGTACCGGGAGGCTATGGCCCTCCTAAGCCACGGCGACCCCTGGAGCCGACGCACGCCATGGCGTCACTGTGCTGCGCTATCCCTCCCCTCCAGCGTCGATTAGACACAAACGCTCGACATCAAGGGCGCCCTGCTCCCCACCTCCAACGCCTACCGCCTCTTCGTGTTGTGCTCCTTCTGTTCTCGCCTCGGCCTCCTCCCGCGCACCCACCAAGTCCTCGACGAAATGCCCCTTGCTTCCACGCCTCACCCCGCACTGCGAACTGCCTTCGACTCCCTCATCTCCGGCTGCATGCTCCACGCACTCCCGGCAGCTTACTTTGCCATCTTCCACCGTATGCGCTCGGCCGGCGTCCGCTTCCATGCCGTCACACTCCTGGCGTTGGTCCCGGCCGCTCCTCTGAGCATCGTGCCGCAGATCCACGCCCTCGTGGCTCGAGCCGAACTCTCCACCGAGACTTCTGTGGCCAACTTCCCCATATTTGTGTACGAGGCGGCGCCGCCCTTGCCCGGCAGGTTTTTAACGAGATGCCGCTGGCCTCCCGCGACCTTGTCTCGTGGAACACCATGCTCTCAGCCCATGCGCAAAACAGCCTGGATGTGGACGCCCTCGGGCTCTACCGCCGCATGCGTGGCCGCGATGGTGGTGGGGTCACTACTACAGAAAGATTTATATTGGACACATCATTCTAGATGATTTTGAAAAATTATTTGTGATGAGAAACATCACTGACGATTCTATATTGAAGCCGTTAGTGATATCATCACAGGCGGTTCTAACTATGAACCGTCTGTGATATCAACTGAGATCATTATATAAACATACCAATAGAGGTTCATTGCGCAGACCTTGCCTCCTTGCACGTTTCGCCTCCCCCAAACCCTAGCCCATGGCGATCTCCTCCTGGATGAACTCCTCCCTAGGCGAGCGCTGAGCCACAGTGACACCGATTAAAGGAGGAGGGCACTGACTTGGTCACTCAGGTGTGGCACTTCGGCGAAAACCCTAGAGCGTGGGAGACTAGAGAGGATCTTCGCCCATTCGCCGCCACTTGACTCACCTCCGTCGTGGCGTCACCGGCTCGTCGCTTTCCTCCCGCAGTCACCTCCCCCTCCAGCCCACCATGATCGGTCGCCTCTGCCCTCTAAATCCGGTAAGCTACCCTCCACCTTCGTCACCGCAACCTGCCCTCCACCTCCGTCGCTAGCTCACCGCCACCTCCTTGCCTCCAGGCCGTTAGCCACCGTGACGCTATGGGGATGACCTGCATCGGCTGCTCCAATGTTTGCACAGTGCTGGTGTGGAGTTGCCTCAAGGAGCCCCTTTAGGTCCGTGGTTGACACCTACGAGAAGGTTGACTTCTTCATCTCTAAGTTGGCCGACGACAGGCAAGAAAGCCCTAGTACGTATATCTCTCTTCTCAATCTGTGCTCTTCCGTCCTTGGTTTGATTCAATTTGACCAGCCAAAATTAGATGCCTTGATGTTTAGTGTTGTGATTGTCTTCTGTTTGGACCACACAACATATGCAGAAAAGATCATGATTAAACACCAATATATATAGCTATCACAGACGGTTCTAGGCTAGACCCATCTGTGATAATATACCATCAGAAATGGTTCTAAGATAGAATTGTCTTTGATAATATATTATCAGAGACGGTTCTATGCTAGAACTGTCTCTGATGTTAATTTTTACTAACGGTTCAAAAACTAGTTGTGATGTGCCATTGTTATCACTTACATATATTTATAGACGGTTCACAAAATTATCTATAATGAGCATTTGTGTAGTAGTGGGTGGAACCGGATGCCATGATGCTCTTAGGTGTGCTCTCCTCCTGCGCGCACCTCGACGCGCACAATGTTGGCCTAGGCGTCGAGCCTACGTGCGGAGGAGATTCTCGGGCTTCAGCACCAACGTGCAGCTTTGCAATGCGCTCATCAACTTCTACGCACGCTGCGGCGGCTAGCGTCAGGCGCAGCAGTTGTTCAATGAAATGCCAAGGAAGAGCATGTGTCGTGGACGGTGCTGATGAAAGTGCATCTAGGCCCCTCAAATTGTTTTGGTGATTAATGATGACACAATTAAAGAGATCTAATGTTTTATCCAAGAATACTGCAGAGATCGAGATCATATCAAGCTTGGAATGACATTGGATGCCCCTATGACTACTTAAAAGCAAAAGGACGGCATCAAGACCAAAGTTGTAACATTTTATTTATTTGTGTCTTAAGGATAGCCGTACTATTAAGAGGGTATGACGAGAAATCGACTTTAGGATGTGCATGTGCTCAACATCAAATACTGCATCTCTAATTAGCACTCCTACATTTGGTTTTGAAAAGTTTCAAATTGAAACCGAACTGGGTAACCCGGAGTATCCGGACATCTTGTCCGGAGTCTCCGGGTTGGACCTCTCGGTTGCTTTTGGTTCCAGCTGGTCCGGAGTATCCGGACATTTGGTCCGGAGTCTCCGGATAACCCGGAGTCTCCGGGTTGTTTGTCCGGACACTCCGGCCTGTTCAAAAACGGGAGTAACGGCTATTTTTCAAAAAGGGTATTTAAAGCCTCCACTCCACTCCAACGACTAGGATCTCTATTGAGCTCATTCATAGCAGCATTCAAGCCATTCCTAACCATCTCTAAGCATTCAATAGAGCCCCCACTTCCTCCCACCAATTAATTTGGTTGTTGATTCATTTTGGTGAGGAGAGGAAGAAGCAAAGTGCTAAGTGCATTCATTTCATCTTGTTGAGCACTAGTTCATCCTCCAAGCGATTCTTCGTGGTGCTATTTCTCTTGGAGGTTGAAGGTCTCCTAGACGGCTAGGAGTCACCGGGAGCTACCAACGCATGTGGTAAGCCCCGGTAGTTTGTGAAGGCTAGTCTCGCCTCCGAAAGGAAAGAGACAAGAAGTGAAGCCGGCGAGTGCATTTGTGCAACACCGGGAGGAAAGCGGGTTGAAAGAGACCCCGGCTCAAGTGTGACCGAGCCACCTCAACGGAGACGTAGGATTCCCTGCAAGAATCCGAACTTCGGTGAAAAATCGCGTCTCTCGCTCTCTCTTTTACTTCCTAGTCTTGCTTATTTGGATTTGAATTTGTAAAGTTAGATCTAGCTCTTTGCTTAGCTTTAATTCAAATCCTGTCTAGCAATTGTTCTAGGTTGTTCTTGCTTTCTATTTCTAATAGTTTATTGTGCTTGCTAGAGTAGTTTTTATTGCGCTCCCGAGCCAGCTAACCCGGAGAGTCCGGACTCAAGACCGGACACTCCGGACAAGCCGGAGTATCCGGACCAAAACCCGGAGACTCCGGGTTGACCAGCTCGGCCAGTTTTATTCCGCTGCGTAATTTTTAATCCGCCTATTCACCCCCCTCTAGGCGACATCGTTGGTCCTTTCAGCTGATCACCGGGTACGGCATGCACGGCCATGGCAACATCGCCGTCAACCTCTTCGAAACCATGGTGTCGGAAGGCATCCGGTTGGATAACGTCGCAATGGTTGGCCTCTTGTCGGCGTGCAGCCACGCCGGGATGTACGGTGAGGGGCGCAAGTACTTCTCAGCAATGGAGAGCGTCTACCACTTGCAACATACACTGGAGCACTACACCTGCATGGTGAACCTCCTCGGGCGTGCCGACCGTCTTGAGGAGGCACGAGAGCTCATCTCGTCGATGCACATGCCGGCTGATGGAGCCGTGTGTGGTGCCCTTCTTGGATGTGCAAGATAGATAAGAATGTGGAGATAGGGGACGAGGCTTTCGAGCATGTCATCGAGATCGAGCAGAGCAATGTGGGCTACTACGTGCTCATGGCAAACATATACACTGATACGGGGTAATTGGACGGCTTGGCGTGGGTACAGGCAATGACGAGGGAGCACATGTTCAAGGAGTCTGGGTGCAATTACCTCGAACACATGGGGAGCATCACCTGTTCATGGCCAACGAGCCCTGGCATTCGTAGGCGAAGAGGATTTATGACCTCGTGATCAGGCTTGAACAAATGGTGAAGGAGAAGGCGGATGGCATGTCGGAATGGGGGGAAGCGGAGTGGTCGAGGGGCGCATGGAGAAGGCCATTATGCCATTGGTCGGCTTTTAGTGGAGCATGCTCCTGCAAAGATTAATGGTGAAGAATATGGTGCTCACTGTGAAGGGGAGGCATTAGCTGGTTGCACCAGAAATCGAAGGCATTAGCTGGCAAGAAAGCTTCTGCTCGAATTTTTTGATACTACTTGAGATGCTCAATTGCGTGAAGATCGGGCTCCTGTATTTTCAGAAGAACCCGAGGTTCGGGTTCGACGTGTCACCAGTCGTTTTGATGCTGGACACCCAGTCGACGTCGCTGCAAACTACCTTCGGGCCGGTGTTATACTTCGGATCCACTAGCATTGCCTCGCATGCTATTGCTAGTGGAAGTGCAATGCTGCACGCACGCCGTTCTACGGATAATAGTTAACCAACTGTCGATGACCCCTGTTTCAGAGATGGTGCGACAATGTTAGGTCTTAGAACCAAGGTAGACGACTGAGGTTCAGTGCAGACTTCAGAGCACACTTCAGAGCACCCACCTAGATACTTTCAATGCAAAATGATGTTGTTATGCCTTTTTATCCTTTTAAGTATACTCTAATGCTGATTATAAGATACTCCAAAATGAGTTCCACGAAAATTTTTATGAAATTCCACCCTTTATAGCATAATTTATTTATATACTCCTTTCACATATGTAAAGGGGCATATGGCAAAAAAATAAAGGGCACACATGAATTTTTTTCAATCATGCTGCACTGAGGTATCTTAGAATTATATTTGGAGTATACTGAAAGTGATAAATGGGTATAACACGTTCATTTTAGTGGTATATTGGATGGGGGAGTATGTACTAAAAGGTCATACGCACAGAACAAAAATTCGAACATCAGCGCAAGGAAAAAAAACGAAGCCAGAGAGGCAACGACTGTGCAAGAAAAAAGAAGAAAACAGGAAAAGAAAAGAGGAGAGATTGGTTCCTGTAGTGGTTGCGCAAGGAAATAAGAAAAAGCAGAGTAGGAAAGCTCCTATGCATGGCTAGTTGTGGGCATATGGGCCGTGCCCCTGTGGGCTGGCTCGAGGCATGGAGGCTCAGCTTGGCCCAAAGCCCAGCATGGCACGTGTTGAGCCTTGTCGTGCTGGGCCAACACTGTTCATCTGGCCGTGCCGGACCGGGAAAACGGGCATGATGGGCAGCATGGCCCGGCATGCGGATTTGGGCCGGGCACGGGCGGCACGTCGGATGGCCGCAGCCTGCAGCAAGGCACGGCGCACTGTCGTGTGCCCTGCCATCGCCCGCGGTATTGGAGGACAGGGTTGGGGCACGACCGGTCGCCGCAGTGCCTCCGCTCATGCCCGGCCACCTCGCCTGTAGAGGGGAGGAGCCGCCTCGCCGTGTCGCTATGGATGGAGGGGCCGCCTCGCCCGCCTCGCCATGGATGGAAGGGAGGGGCTGCCTCGCTTATGTCGCCGTGGAGGGGCTACGTCGCCCGTGTCGCCGTGGAGGGGCTGCCTCGCCTCGCAGGACTTGGGCAAGGGGGGAGGTGTAACATCCTCGTTTTGGCTTTCTGGAGAAAAACCTAATTTAAATGAAGTAAATTAAAAAGTTGGAGTTTCATTGGTGTTTATAATAACCTGGCATCCATTCTCCTTCGAAATCGGGAATTAATTCCCTCCCGGGCGAAAAATCGGGTTTTCCAGTCCCCGCCGGGACCCGAAAATTCACCCGAGTCCAAAAGTGCTCCAAAAATATCCAAACCACTTCTAAAATGCTCCAAATATTCCGAAATGATTTTAGGAATCATTCCCCGGATTTTTGGACATCCGTTCCTATTTTATCTCGCGCGGCTTTTGTTTAATGCCTGCGATCCGCGCCCGTATATCCAATTCCACAAAAATCATCCAAATTCAACCAAACCACTTCCATTGAGTTCCAAATAATCTAAAATGGCTCTAGGAATTTTTCCGGAATTTTTAGACCATTTTTCCCAATTTTTCTCTAGGGCGGAACTTTCGCGTATAAGCCAACCACTCACAGACCGCCACGTGGCAGTGCTACAGTAGCTTCTTCCACCTTGGATTGGCCTGTGCGTGTTCTTGCCTGGGAGAAAAACAGAGAAGCTTCCCTTCTCTCCTCCATAGATTCAAATTCATGTATCTCCCTCCATACAACTCCGAATCAATAACCGTCGGATCCGTTGGAATCACAACGGCCTCCTCTTTCTATCCATGGGGATAATGCACTCGAGATCGCGCTGGATTTTGAACGGTTGCAAGGAAACCGAAATCGACCTTTATGGTGATTGCGCGGCCGTTTCTAATCCGTTTCGCGTGATTCCGCCCCTCATCTCTCCGTATAAGAACCCTCTTTCCGGTGGTATAGCTCTCCGTTAGCCTCTCAAATCCAATTGGCCGCAAGATCAAGAAAACCGACGAACTTTGGTTGTTCTTCGCGTTCTTCGTGTTCTTGCTCATATCTTCCACTCCGGTGGATCTTTCTTCCTCCCGTTCGTTTCTTTGTGTTAGCATGGAAGTCTAGTTGCTAATTCATCAATCAATTTTAGGTTTCCTCGACCGTGGGCGACGAATTTCGGATTTTGCTCGTTTCGGCCGAACCCGTGTTCATCGTCGATTTCATCTTCTCCGGTGAGAATTGGCTCGATTCCTTCATCCTAGATGTTGCTAAGGAGGTCCTCTAGAGATTCTAGGCTTTTATTTGAGTCAAATTCATGCAAAAATGGTGGAGAAATCCGGATTTTTCGAATTTTGGGGAGCCTCTGTTCTTGGCTTGCGCCGTCTTGGCGCCGCGAGCCTCCTGCGCCGTCGCCGGCCCTCGGCCGGCCGTCGCCGCCTCCGTCGCCCGGTGCTTTGCGCCGCTGGCCGCCGTCGCTCGGCCTCCGCACGCGCCCGCCGCGTCGTGCCGCTCGGCCGCCCGGCCGAGCCGTGGAGCGCCGCCGCCGGTCTCTCCGCGCCCGTGACGCCGCCACCACCTTCCCGTGCCGGCCGTCCCTCCGTGCCCTCGGCCGTGCCGCCGTCCGCCGAGCGCCACAGCACCATGCGCCAGTGCGCCGCCCGCGCCTCCCGTCGGTCGCCCGTCACCGCCGGCGCTCCGCTCCCGCCGATCGCCGTGCCATGACAGCTCTCCTTCACGGCGCCCCTTGCCCTCTCTCCCTCCTCTGTTTCCTTCACCATGGCAAGCTTGAAGAAACACCTCCAACCCAATGACATGTAGGGCCCAATTGCCATGCACACAAACCAGTCAAAGCCAAGTCAAACGTTTGACCAGTCAAACCAGAGGGGAATATTCCGGGAATATTCTCGGTTTTCCGATTTATTTGAAATTCAAACTTCGGAAGCTCATAACTTTCTCATCCGAACTCCGTTTGACCCCATTCAAATTTCTAAATTCATCATAAATCAAGACCTTCCTGCCAGTACTAATTTTATAATTTTTGGATTTTATTTATTTTCTGTTATTTATTTATTGCCTCGTTTTGCGTGTAGTCGACGATCCCGCCGCGACCGCCGATTTCGCCGTCGAGCCTTCCGAGTTCGACACCGCCGCCGCAACTGAAGGCAAGTCTCCTTGATGCACTTTGCTCCTATGTTTGCGAAATGATTTAAAATTGTTTATAAAGTTGCATGGCTATTTTTAATTAAATATGTCAAATGTAAGAGCTAGTTATTCCGAACTTGTTGATTCCTCCATGACATTGTTAATCATATCCATTGTAACCCTAGAACATTGTTTATACCATGCCTATGTTTATATGGTATCCGTTGCTATGTAGTACGGTAGAATTGCTTAGGACCTTTTCCGACCAAAACAACCCATGGGTGGGATTATTCAAAAAGAATGTTATTAAACGTGATTTGAAAGTTATTATTATGATTTTGGTCCTGTTTTCTAAAATAAAAGAAAAGTAAAATGATTTTGACTTGGGCGGCCTGGAATGTCGGGTGGAAGCGGATCAAGTCTTGATCCTTTTGTGCAAAGTACCGCCCCAAGTCATATAAGGACCGACGCTTATGATTGCCATTTTAAGCATAACCGTACTACCACATGTCTATAATGGTACGACCTGGCTCACTAATTTGTAGAAGCCTAGTTTAGACTCACCACTCGGTTGTTGTGTGAGAGCCGGACGGAGGCATTGTTGTGGTTGTTGTTTTGCTCACACGGCGCAAGAGGGGGCTTCTGTACTGGGTGGAGGGAACCCTAACAGCGGTGAAACCTCGGTGGTGGAGTCTAGCTAGGTAGATACATTGTAATGACCTTGTCAAGATATCCTCTTGGCACACCTAAGGAAGTGTGTTAATTGCATGGCAACAAGGGTATATCTTGTCTTGTGGGTAAAGTTGTACACCTCTGCAGAGTATAAACTATTCGAATAGCCGTGCCTACGGTCAAAGACAAAGCGAAGAATGCTTTCATATTGGTAGACTTTGATTTTGTTTTTAAAACCGAAAAGTGTTTTGGTTTTGGGGTTCGGGAGTGGTTAGAACTCTCGAATGTTGTTTGGCGGAAAGAGCCAACCCAGGTGGATAGAACCTGTTTTGCATTTGACGGCTGGAGTCACCTGATTAACTTTGAGCTTTTAACTGTTGGCGGATAGAGCCTTTATGTTAGTGATGGTGGATAGAACCTCACTACAATAATAAATAATTCAATTATTAAAAAGAGTTGTAAAATATGCTTTATGAAATTTATTACTTAAGTATGATTTAATCAAATGTGGCTTTATGCAAATAAACCCTATTAAGCTTCCTTTGGAAAGCCCCTCATGATCATACTTTCCCGACTTGCTGAGTACTTTTGTACTCACGTGCTACACCAACATTGTAATCATCAGAAATTTATCAAGATGCCGAGGAAGAAGAGGAGTTCTTCGAGGAGGACTGCCAGGAGGACTAGTCGCGTTCCTAGTAAATGCTTTGTGGCGTTGTGGCGTTAAGCTCGTTGCTTTCTTTTGCTTCATTGTTTTGAGTGTCCGGTCGTTGGACCGAGTATTGTAATAAGTGGCCATGTGGCCCATACTTGAATATTTAGATTACAAGTTTCGTTTTGTTCGGCAATGAAGTATCACTGTGACTGTGTGTACTAGCTACTGATCTGGGACTAGTACGGAAATACACAGGAGATTCTGGATAGCTGATCCGGGGTCTCACAGGAGGCCTGCATAGGGACATCGATGAGGCTGGATGATGCGCCCAAGAACACGCCACTATTGCCGGACCCTCCTCCACCGCATCTCATCCTGCCTCCTCTCGACAATCTCGCCCATGGTCGCATAGGTTCTGGCTCCGCCGGCACCCACCACGCCAGCAGTAGTCCTCCACCCACCACCACCTCGCCAGGCCCTGGTCCGCTAGGTGTCGATCATCGTGCACCCTCTTCTTGGCCTCGATCAGTAGCATCGTCTCCGGTAGTGTCTAGTTCCCCCTCCGGTACTCTCTCGCCGCCACCGCCACACGGCGTGCGCCGCCGCCATGGTGTTATTGGCCTCCTCCTCTTGGCCCAGCAGGACACTGGAGGGAGACAGGGGGCGGTGGAGGCCAGAGCCAGGGGAGAGGGAGGGGTGGGGAGGCGGGTGGACGCAGAGAGCCCAGAGGGAGGAAAGGGAGGCGGGCGTGCGCAGGGGGTGGAGCCTAGCACCGGGGGGCAGAGGGAGGGGCAGGGAGACGAGGGAGGCGGGCGGGCATGGGGTCAGGGAGGACTGAGGCTGGAGGGACCGAGGGAGGAGAGGAAGGCGAGGGCGTGGCGCTCGGGGGACGGGGGTTGGGAGACCGAGGGGAGGGCACGATGCGAGGGGGCAGGGAGACCGAGGAGATGAGGGGGGCATGGGAGCCAAGAAAAATGGGAGACTATGCGGTCCGGTGCACGCCGAATCGCGAAAAAAGTAAATGAGAAGACAAATGTGAGGGAAAAGGAGTGGGAGAGAGGGGAAAGAGAGAGAGGCAGACAACGAGTATTTTGTTCTGTCGCGTATAATTTCAGATAGCGAGGACTGTGAGATGATACATTGAAAGATGTAAAGCGATGCGATGTGATGTAAAGTGACGCGACGCGATATTTGGCTGATTCCATCCTGCTCGCGATTTACAAATTTCACTCTCCTGCTCACCGCTCGCGCAACGTAAAACAACATGATATGACGTAAAGTGACGTGATTCTTGTGTGCCTACGCCTGCATTTCAAATTTTAAACGGTCATTTGAATGGTCATTTGCCGCTAATTGCTATAAAATTTACCCGAGTGCTCTCATTCTCCAACATCCTACTTGCTCTATCTATTTTTGCTCAGAATATCCCACTCGTTCTTTCTATTTTTGCTCAGAACATCCCACTCGCTCTCTCTTTTTTTGCTCTCCAAGAAATAAAAAAGGTTCGCAAGAGCAAGAGCAGTAGAGCACGTCCTCACTCTCCAAGTCCCGCTCGCTGGGATGAAGAGATCGATCCGCACCAACTCTCCTCCAGCATGAGAGACTATGGCATGGATGACCGTCATCTAGACGGTACGCACGGCATCGAGGATGCCTCGTACATTCCAGATGCACCGAGCTCCGATGCTGCCGCATCGGTGTATCCGGGACGGGTGTCGGTATTGGCATCGAGCTCGGATGCCATGACAGACGCAACCGGGACAGGCGTCCATATCTGGCACTCGACGGACGTGGTGCTGGCAACACATGGACAGAACCATCGAAATTGTGGACATGTGAGGTAGTGTGTGCTATTTGTAAATACTATCAAGCTAAATTGTCTGCACGAGCATGAGGTGGAACAGGTCATCTGAAGAGACACGTAGAGACATACTTGAAGAAGATATCAGCGAGACGGAGGTTGGGCGAGGGCGTCCAACGCAGTTCAACTTCAACATTGGCGGTTCGATAAGTACGTGGGTATACAACACCGATGTAGCTAGAGACAAAATCACACGTTATATAGTTACAGAGGATCTTCCATTTAGAATGGGCGAGAGCTCTAATTTTGGAAGAATGGTGCAATGTGGTTTTTGCCCACAGTACCAACATGTTAGTAGAAGAACAACTATACGTGATATTTATAAAATGTTTAAAAATAAATTAGAAATATTAAAACAAACTTTCATGACAGCTAGTTTTTTTCTTTGTCTTAACATCAGATATATGGACTTCCTCACATCAAAGATCAGATTATATTAGTGTTGTTGTGCATTACTTAAACGACAACTACGTACTTAAAAAAAGGGTTATAGGATTTAAGCCAATCTCCGAGTCACACACCGGAGAGGCTATCGCTAACCATATACTTGAGGTTATTAACGACTTTAAAATAGAAAATAGAAGTATTTTCATCACTCTTGATAATGCATCAGCTAACACGACGGCTATGCAGTATCTCTCACTGCACATGGAGACTTATATTAGAGGTTTTGTACTCCACCAGAGATGTGCATGCCACATAATTAATCTCATTGTGCAGGCAGGTTTGATTGTAATGAAAACTAGTTTGGAAAACATACGCAAATCTATCCAGTTTATTAACGATTCTTCTGTAAGGTTTGCACAGTTCTCAGAGTACCGCAGGGCTAACAATAAAGATCCAAGAAAATTCAACCTTGATATGAAGGTTAGATGAAACTCAACGTATATTATGCTGGAGTAGTGCAAGGGCTATGAGCGTGTTGTCACTGTCTTCGTCAACTGCAACAATGGTGAGCCGTTGGTTACTGACGTAGATTGGCAAACTGTCGGTTATTTTCGTAATTTTTTTAGAGACTTTTTACAATGTAACTAAAAATTTATCCAGTGTGTACTACCCAACTTCTTCATTAGTTGTCGAGTGGCTTTGGACTATTTCTAATGCTTTTAAAGAAAATAGAAATAATTGTATTTCACATCCCAATATAGAACCAATGGAGAAAATTTTTTAAAATATTTTCAAGCTATTCCACATCTTTACTGTTTTGCTACTATTTTGGATCCTCGGAGAAAATTATCTGACTTGCAGGGCGCCTTCCACGGAATAGGTGAGGCATTTGATCATGATTTCTCCGAGGTCTATACTCATGCTTATAATGAGTTTTTCCAGAGTTTTCAATAAATATTATGACAAGTTTGGCACCAGAAGTAAAGCAAGAAGATCTACCTCAACAACGCAATAAGCACGAGGCAGTTCGACCACTTCAAACATATGGAAGAAGCTGAAAGGCAAAACTTTTGGCTCGTGTTCCCAATCGGCAATCGCTATGCAAGTCGACATGGGATCCACGAGTAGAGTTCAACCACTACCTTGACACGCCTTTCATGGAGACTGACCTTGATATGGACGAGGAAAATAAACTCAGCTTGCTCTTGTGGTGGAAAATAACCAACGTATTTACCCCGTGCTATCCCATTTTGTAAGGGACGTACTTACAGTTTCGGTGCCCGCTGTCTCGTCAGAAGCCACTTTTAGTTTGGTGGGGAGGGTACTTGAGCCAAGAAGGTCGTCTTTCAGACCTGAGATGGTTGAGGCAATTACAAGCCTAAAGGACTGGGAGCGTGCAGAAGAAAGAACACAACATGAGCCCAAAGATCCGAAGATTATGAAGGCGGTCGCTGACTTTGACAATCTCAACCTTAAGTAGTCTTTATATTAATGTATATAGACGTAGTTGTTGTACTCTTTTCCTTACCAGGGGTACCCCACACCGGGGTGCAAGGTTTTTAACGAGGCAGTAACTCTGTATATGTTCAAGATTGAATAAAATTTACTTATTTTCCCCAAATATTTGTATCCATTGCATCAGCTTCGTGCGTCTCCGGGTTCTTTTCTCTCGTTGCAATAGTGCAAATGCATCTTGGGCAGACACAGGACGAAGCGCAAATGAGCCGTGCCTGGGCTCGCCAAAGGCAAGCTGGGTCGACACGGTGGGCACGATGGGCCGTCGCGGCTCGGCACAATTCAAATCCAAACCACGATGAGCCTGTGCTGGGTCGTCCCGACACGACACGGCACGACACCCACCTTTATGCGTAGCTGAGAAAAAGAGCAACGTGTGTACGGACAGCTGCAGGGAGGAGCAACGTCACGTACTCACGTGTAATAGCAGGCTCCGTACAGTACTGTACAGCCAAAGAGAGAAGAATGAAAAAAGAAAGAGAAAAATTAAAGAAGAAATTAAGAGATTATTTGAGTATTATGTTTTATGTAAAAGGATCCTTGTTTGTATTCTATATTTTTAATTTAATAAATAAATTAGTAAGCATAGATTTCGATGTACTTATTAGTTTTCTTCTATAATTTTAGATCAATTACTGCGCCAGATGCCTGCAGGGCTCGGCGCGAGAATTGCTGGGATGCTGGTGGGGGCTGCATGGGGAGGTTATTTATAAGTTGTTTGATTTTTTTAAAGAAGGGTTTTAAGTTACTTTAATCTTTTGGTTTTCGGATTATCTTTGAGATGCGACTTAACTTAAGAGAGCATATTTTACATTAGAAATAGGTTCCTTTATTCTTGGAATTTGCTGATTACAGTGATTTAAAATTGTAGCTTCGCGATAGCTATGCTATAGATTCTTTGATATAAAATGCTACACAATTGAATAAAATTTTGTGAACACAGCTAGAGCTTCTATAACCACTATATTGATCATTATTTTCGCTATTTTTGTAACCGCGATAGCTTCACTATGCTATATGTGTCGATTCTTTTCATATTTTTAAATATTAATTGTGTTTTGTTCATGATCTTTTTCTTTTATCATATTTGTCATATTTGAATTGAACTGGTCTGCTCCTAGAAATAATAAATATTAGTTTAAATGCAAATTCATCTCCTAAATTTACATAATTATATAGATTATTTTCTGTTGCACATTGTGCAACTAATATATAACAATCATAATATGTACTCTAAATTTAAATATAATTTATTATATATAAATTACCAATACCACATACATGAAATAGTAAAATTATGTATATTATAGTAAACCATAACGTGTAATATAGCTTCTGCGGTAATCTACTATAGCTGGAATAGCTTTTTCATATCTCTCGCGGCGAACCACGATTTAAATCCTCGACCCATTATCATCTTTTTAGGAAATGGAAATAATAAGAAAAAAGCAAGGACAGTGACCACGCATGACTTTTACATCTACCTACTTGATTATCATTGACATCTTTTACATCTAAAATGTGTTAGAAAATGGGTACTACTACTACTAGTAATGACAGCTTCTGCCATACGAGAGTTCGCTGATCGTCGCCGCGAGAGAGGTCACGAACACCAGGAATGCAGCAGCATCAGGTACGTTTCTCTAGTTGGTCTTTGTTTTGATAAGCAACAGTTTGGTACTACACTAACTGGCTGCCATTGGTTGAGTTTAATGTAATTTGGGCTTCGATGCAAAAGCAGGTCGGCAAGGAAACGCTGCCGGACAGGGCGCGGGGATCACCGCTTGTCGCAGCTGAACGATTCTACCTGGTGCTACTGCAGGAATTGGCCACTGCGTTGGCTCTATGTTCTAGGTGCTGTCAACCCATGTATATACTCACTGCTCTATGTTAGTTCAGTGAACAATTTAGTTCCATGCTTTATGGTTTTGTTGAAGTGCCAGGCTGCCGGATGAGACTTGTGGTCAAGGTTTACATTACCGAACCGAGTTGAAAAATCGTCACCCCGTCGATACTGATTTTCATCGAAAATTGATCAAAAATTGGTAGAAATCAAACAAATTGCCTTTCTGAATTCGGCGGTCAAAAAGCGGCAAAAAAAAAACCCAACCGGTTTGACCGATTTTTGACTGAATTCAGCGGTCAAAAAGCGGCAAAAAATTTTGACCGGTCAAACAATTTTTTGATTGAATTGACTGATTTTTGATTTGGGACCTCACGCAAAAAATTTCAAAAATTTATAACACAATTTGACAACTCAATTAAATCAGGAATTGCTAACTACTTTGCCCATGCATACACCGATGAACCAAAGGTGACCTATGTTGAACTAATATTACCTCACACATCGGTTGTCCCACCGAATAATGTGTGTTCTATCTCTTCTCGTTGCCACAGATTTTTTGCTTCAACCTCCAATAGCAAGCCGGATTCTTGATCGATCCGTGTCAGCTATTACCCCTTCCAATGCAATACTCCACCGTATTATTATCTTCTATTTCTATCTAATTATTGCTTAATACTATCATTGCGACATCAACACTCACAAACGTGCAATCATCGTTGATCCCCTGCTGGATACACCCATCACGCTCTCTCCGGTTGTCCCGAGTCAATTCCCTATGGCTACACCACAGTAAGCTATTTGCTCCTCTGCTTCTGTACGTTTGCACTTCTATTCGTACGAATGCATGCATGTATATACACATGCAAGATGTTATAGATGCTCGATATCCTCTTCTCTTATGTTGTTCGCTCTTTTCCTTCGATGTTGGTCATTTCAACATTGTGGATTCCTCACCAACAGCAACGACCTCTTATTTTTCATTGATGCGGATATCTACTTTAATCATGATCTAACAATATGTACAATCTTGTCACCATCACCGGTTATGACGTGCTCTACCATCAATGGCACACTCCTAACTACCCATGGTCTCATATCGTCCATAGCTTTTTATAGCAATGCTTCACTTCTAGTTCTCTTTGACAGGGCTTCCTCATCGTCGAACTTCTTTACCACTTAGTTCTTCAATGATGCCATAGCTAGCTACTCGTCGTCGTGGTCCTTGGCTCCTTCGATTTTGACCTTTCTCTAGCAAGCAACACGACATTGTCCTCGTCGAACGGCTAAGATGAGCAGCACGACATTATCCTACTCTCACCCGTCGCCCCGTGGATCAATGGCTTCTTGCATAATAGATTGGTGCCATTGCACTCTTTTGTAGTCTTTTCCGATACCATTCGTGCTATCTATGTTGTAACTTCCAATTTTATTCAAAATTTTAGTTAATTTTATTGGAGTTCATGTACAAATGAAATAGCTAATTTTATTTAGTTTATTTTGAATTTTAGTTATTTAGAGATTTTTCTTTAGAATTTATGTAGAAATTAAATTAAAAATTTTCTTTTATTTTTTATCCCGAATTTCAATTATTATTGAATTTGTATACATATCCGGTTACTATTTTATTCTTTTATTTTTATTATGAATTATAGTTATTCACATATTTTACTTTGGAATTCGTATAAAAACAAATAGCTAATTTTATTGTACCTTTTATTTCGAATTTCAGTTATTTGATTGTTGGATTTCATTTACAAATTCAATTGCTAATTGTTGTTTAATTTTTATTCTGAATTATATTTATTTAGGGATTTTACTTAGGAATTCATATAAAATCAAATTGCTAATTTATTTTTTATTCCAAATTTCAGTTACGATTTTGTTGGAATTATTATACATATTTAATTTTGATTTTCGGTTTAATTTTTATTCCAATTATATTTATTTAGGGATTTTACTTGAAATTCCTTTGAAAATCAAATTATTATTTTTATTATGAAATTCAACTATTTTTTGTTGAATTTTATATACAAATTCAGTTGCTAATTATTGTTTAATTTCTATTCTAAATTATATTTATTTAGTTATTTTACTTAGGAATTGCCATGAAAGCTACATTACTATTTTATTTTTATTTTGAATTTCAGTTATTTTTTGGATTATGCACATAAACTATTTTTTTTTAATCTAGACCGTTGTAATCCTAATCCACCATAAACTTTTCCCTTTTTCTGTTCCAATTAACGTGAAAATTGTTAACTCCTGCGAGGACAGGTGGATAGATAGATACATAGACATTGCATTGTCTGTTCCGTCACAACACAAAGCGGAAAGAAAGAAAACCAACCCAAACCCAGAAAAATAAAGGCAAAACCAATGTATTAATATAAAAATTCAATGTCACTGTACCTGTGATGTACATAAATCTTCTGAAGCTATCGTAATACACAATTGTGAAATAATACAGTGGGCAAAATCATGTCCATATAAATGATCGGGCTAGTTTACAAAAAAGGGGATCTTCTGGACAAAGCAAAGAGGAAAAAAGAAGGGGGGCAAATTTGCATCCTTATACAACAATTAATATCATGGCATTCTACACCCCAGTTGAGGATGACCTTGCTATTCTTTGAGCACCAAGCTTTGATTGTGCTGGCTTTGTTCCCCGACCCCTACCTGATGACGCTAGAGGCCTAGCTTTGGTTGCTGGTGGGGGTGCTGCAATGGCACCCCATAGGTCGTCATTGTTTGCTGTTGCTGTCTTCAAAGGCTTCCCAGATGATTTTGGCGGAGGTGCAGCTATTGAACCCCAGAGGTCATCCTCATCATTGTTTGATGTCGAGGGTTTGATGTCTGTAGACTTTGATGCATTTTTGGGTGCTGGAGCAGCTATAGCACCCCATAGAGCATCATCTTCTGCTTTTTGTGCCTTTGGTGGATTTGATCTTGATGAGTTTGAAACTACAGTTGACAAAATTGAATAGAAAACAAATAAATTAAAGTATTAATATTTTTTAGCAGAGTTGTGCATATGCTACTTGAGATAAAAAAAAATGCACCAAGACAAAAGAATAAAACTTACCTGGTTGCTTTGGTTGCAACACCGGACGTTTCTGAGCAACATGTATGTTTGATTGCGGCTTCTCCTCAAACGGATCTACATCATCCCATCCTTCTTTATCACTACCATTCTCTTCATGACGATTATCATCCTCAAGCTCGTCCCATCCATCTACCGAGGACCTTGCTGATGCTGGTGCAGTTTGATCGAAAGAGCTGGATGTGGATGGTGCATATGCTACTGTGGCAGACTGTGTATCTGTGACAACAGAATTGACACAAGATGAGGATTTCACATGCAATATAACACATTACACATCTATTACACTGTTAATCCTCTTTTCCAACATTAATATCATGTCATCTTTGCAGCCCCTCAATTTTATGCAAGTGGTGAAACCGAGCTTAACACTATTGAGGATTAAAGCAATTTAGCAAATGACTAATACCTGATGTGGCACTGGACGATGCTGAAACTTGAGTGTTACTGGCATTTGCAGTGGATACTGGACCATGGTCAGATGCTTTTCCCTTCTGAGTAAGAGAACTCATGGCCCACCTGTATATGAACGTGTTTTTAGTAAATAATTCAATTGCATACAAAACCAGAATATTTAAAGATAAACTGCACAAGCATAAAGATAGCTTCCATACAAGTATACAGCATTAAGACTTCCTTTGGCAGTGTGGCGGCTAACTAAAAATGAAATCACTTATATTTTCTATTTTGTATATACTTATAGATTAACAACCTCTATTTTAGAGCCAAAAAAATATTTTACTAGAATTTGTAAAGATCCATGTAATTAATTAGATCCGACAGCACAATATTGACAAAGTGGTCATAAAAGCTGGGTGTTCCATAACAACCATGGCCAGTGAGTGAACAACCATGCACACTGGCATAAGACATTCAATGTTATCTGCTATATCAGTTGGTATGCAGTCAACAAATACACAATGGTTTCTATTCTCGACTGTCACTTAAGCATCAGCATAAGTACAAAAAAAATGACGACAGGCAGTAGAAAAATCCCCTAGAGAATTTTAAAATAATAATGTACTGTAACATAAACACACAAACATATGATGGCGGTGAAGGCTTATGCTTAGGCAACAAGCTTGCTAATTTCTCCATATTATTATACCAAAAGGAGGAACAAAGGATGTCCCACGTCATTTATGCAAAGCCAATCACATATATACACTTGCAATATGAGGCAACTAAATTTATTAAGACACTTCAGTATGCATTGTCCCAGCTTTCAAAAACTAGCATAATTGATTTGATTAACAAATAACAATCAAGACAACCCAATTTTAAAGCAATATTTATTTTCTTTGGCAGCCAGGATAACATCTTACAGTACCTATAGCGCTCCATTTTCAAGACATAATGAAACAAGCATTCACGTGATGATTGGAACATATGACAACTTACCCAAGTAAACCAGTATTTCCAGGCTTTAACTGAACACCAGTACCTTCGGCTGCCCTGTTGTCTCCCATATTAAGCTACAATACACAATAAAGTAGAAGTTTTCACAAAATAAGAACAGCAATATAAACAAAACAGGAGGGTGCAAATGTAAACTCTATTAGCAACAATGCAGCAGAGAAGAGAGAACCTTCTCAGCAATAATGTAGAGATAAATGACGCTATGTTTAGAACATTTTAGCCTAGGATGCAACAGATGTACAGTATCAAAGCAATCAAAACCGAATAAACACAGATAGGGGTGATTAGCACAGTGTCGCAAATAAGGTATGGGTTTGTGAATGCCTGGCACTTACGTTTTCTGCTAAGATCAAGAACAAATTGAGGCTATGATTTCATAGTATTGGTATTCAGTTTTGGACGTATATGAAGAAAACTAATAATATTTTATAGTAACACTAAGTTACCTACCAGCATATTGTGCCACAATCCACAAATAGGTGTTGTGGCAGGACATCTTTTAGAGCAAGCTATTAGTGGAGTAAAATGGTCTAGCATGGTGGATATATAGTAAGCAGATAAATAAACATGCATACCTTTTCATGGTGTTGCTTTGCTATTTGCAAGAATTGATCAGTAGCCTGGAAAGCCTTGGTCCTCACGTCACTACAAAACCATTAAATGCCTTAGTTGAAAGACCAAAATAAGATGTAGAAAACTACAGTTAGAACTAAAAAAACCAAATGGTTGTAAATGTGATGCTCATTTTTCCACTTGAGCGTAACTAATGACTAGTGATTAGGACCACAAAATAACAATTCCGGCAAGTTTACAAAGATTTAAGCCTGTAATTGCCAAGTACAACAGGTAACAATGAGTAACTAGAGAGATAGAGCTAAAGGTTGTAAATTACCTATCTGGATCAAATGTGAGGACAACAATGTTAGGCAGGATACGAGTTGCAATCTCTGTCATTTCGTAGTATGAACTAGTGACACTCAGCGCCATGATTCCTGCCATGGTAAACAACGGATTCACAACCTTGCTCGCTAATAAATTAATGGAAGATGGCTATATGAGTGGTACAGCACATCTGCACATGTTAATATACCAGCTGCACGAGCAGGAGGGAAGGTATCACGTAATGCACGGACTGTGAATGCATTGATCAATACTCGCTTCCTAGTCTGCCAAAATAGCAAGGCCTTGTTAGCAAAGACTATAGTGTAGAACTAGCAAATGAACTCCGTATCCAGGCTACGCAAGGAAATGCAAAATTAAGTTGCAGCTTCAATCAAGAAAAGATTGTGAGATTGCTCCTGGACACATTTCCATTCCCCGTTTTGGGGCAAATCCTGGAACCAGCTAGTTTGCTGGTAGTTTCCAGCTAATTTTGATATTTCTTTCTTTTTAATCATGTTTTTGCCTTGCCTCAGTCTTATACTGATACTGATCAGGACTAATATGGTCAGTAGCCTCCATAACCAGCCAAGTTTTCAACATAAAATTGAACCCTGCTCATGGAGAGAAAAGGCTACACAAAAACATCTGCATTTCAAGACTTTGAGAAATGTTGGCCAAAATTTCCACAAATATGCCACTGCTGCATCTTGAAGACAGCTTGTTTCAGTGAAATTTCACATCATCACAGGTACAGCATGTCTAAGTACACTTCAAAGGAAAATTAGTAAGAAAAGCAACTAAAGTTGTAGGAGCGTGTTTCAGACAAACCCCGTCATTCATGTAGTTTGCAATATTTCCAAGAAGAATTGTAGTGTTTGTCCGGATTGCAGGTTCTTCATCGACCTGAAGACAGACAACAATGCCTTTACTACAACTGCAGTATAATCCTTCTCATATCCAACTAGGTAAATAGGTATAATGGAGTCATCACCTGGAGCTTAGAGAGATACTTCAAGAGAGATCCTGAAATTGTACGCTGAGATAACTACAGTAAAAGATCAGCAAATTAGTCATAAAGAAGTAATATTTTTCATGAAAAGGACAGGACCATGACGTATACAAAAGTCAAAATGTCAACAAGAAATGGGTTATTATAAGTTCCAAACACTTCAATGAAATAAGCCTGCATTTCTTCAAAGCTTATTTGTCGCTGGTTAGCTTCAAACATGACTTAATATTCGTGGTTCCCAAACCAGCTGGATGCTGCTGCTCAGAAATCAAACAATGCCAGAACAGAAATAGATAAAAAAGTAGTAAAGTACATTTGCATGTAAACTAAGTGTGGAGTGCACCATTTTGAGTCAAGTCCAGGGTAGAGATTAAACAGTGTTTCTAAACCTTGTACTGAGTACTGACTTCAGGATTGACCAGAAACATGCCATGTTTGATGAATTACTTGAAAATAAAAGGCAGAACTAGAGGGACCAAAAGCCAGCTGAAAACCAGCACAGGTCCTCCAAGAAGGAAGGCAATATCTAGCAAGTTTGACCACAATTTTAACCAGTGTCGTCTTCGTTAAAAAAAAAAAACAGTGCCCACCTAAAGGAAACAACATGCAAGTGGATTGGTAATGAGAGTTGAACCTTGAGTGTCAAATTAAATTTAGAAGAACAATTTTTCAAACGAAAACAGTTCACACACCAAAATAGGTAAACAATATAATACAGGCATAAAAATTTTCTTTGGGGTACGGATGGTGATCATGCAACTAGCAAATTCAATTTTTTTTTTACAAAACAGCAAAACTTCTTTGCTTTAATTTGTATCCAATGGAACTCTCAGTTTACCAAGTACATCTCCAATGATAGACCTAGTCACCTAGACATGATCAAATCAAACTTAAGCCCAATGTGAAGGTTCATGCAACTCACTTTTGGTGCCAATACAAGCATCGCCTTCAATGTCAGTTCACGGAGAAAAGCAGAAGTATCAGAGAACCCAGTGGCAACATGAGGAAATACCTGCAAATACATTAGAAATATTTATCCTGTCAAGTGTCAACATTCCAGCAACACATGTGCAGATGTCCATACAGAAAGAGATCATACTTGTTCATCAACTGTTTGAGCTGCCAATGACTCCCCAAACTGATCTATGTGCTGCAAAAGACTAACTCGGATGGCTCGGTCGTTAGAGGCAAAAAGTTTCACAATAGTCGGCAAAACCTGAAAAAGGCCAGCGTGCTCAACTTGCATGACAATGCCAGAAACAGTGTTTACTGGGATGGCCAAAAGTAACATATATTGAGTGAAAACAAAAGAAATGAAGACAAACCTTGGTACTAAATTGGTCAGCCGGAAGCCAGGAACCCATCTTTAACAACACAGTCAAGGCTGGTGCAGCAGCTGAACCAAATTCAAGAGCAGATGCCAAAACAGGGAGCAACTATTGACAAAGTAGCCAAGATATAAGCATATAAACAAGGCGTTTCAGTTGATTGCACAAAAAAATCAACCAAAGTTCAAAGCATAATCATATACAGAATATTATGAGTACTACTGGAGACTTCCACAGTACCTTTTTCAGGACTATCTCACGAGGAAGTTGTTCGGCTATATTTGGGAGTTTCCGGAAAAAGCTATCTTTCTCAACACTGTCCTTTAAATTAAGAACTTCCATGAACTGGATGGTCTCTACCAACTTATTCTGGAAAAACTCTGAAAAAGAGCCAAAATCATCATTGAAGCTTCTTGAAATTAATGCGAATACTTTGACATGGAACTCAGAATTACGTCATTAAGAGCAAACACTGAAGAAGATCGGTATTAATGCAAGAAATGTTACAACAAATAAAGAAATAGTGCCTGAAATGACAAGGAAAAGAATATTGACCTTACCACTGTTGTCAATAAGTTTTGAAGGATTCAGTCTACGAGAAGGTGTAGAACTCAACAGCCTCTGGTAATCTGGAAGTAGCGACTGCAACACAAGAAAAGGAAAGCAATAACTTTAAATTTGTCGGAGTAATGTTCTTGCTCTACAGTCCAGATAACGGAGAATACGGTGGGAAAACTCCAAAAACCAACCCCCCAAAAAAATCGGTAGCCCAATACAAACATAAGTCAACCGTGCGAGCTAACCTTTGGGATTGAAGCAGTGTTGCGAAGGTCCTCTGTCCTGGTCAGCTTTGCACCAGAAAAGAGTTCATAAATTAAACACCCTGCAATGAGTGCCGTACATTGTCATTGTTTCATCATTCAGGAGAAGACCAATGTCGAAGAAAAAAAAAGTGGGATTATGCACCAAATCAAATACTACCAAGGGCAAACAGAAGAGTTAAAGATCATCTCAGTTTATTGATTTACACATTTTTTTCTTTGGTTATTCTCAATTTTGACTTGGTCTAGAATGCAAAATCTCAGCAGAATTGAAACTATGGATATAGGCAGAAAGAGAGAGAGACATCAGGAAATTAAACAACTTTCACAGTTTAAGAAATGAATATCAAGTGCACATCTGGTGAGGAACTGTTTGAACACATTTCTCCCCATCTTGTAACCAAGGAAAAGAAACAGAAACCAGACAAGCATGAATGAAGAAAAAGGAACCACAATATTAGTTATAGAATGCAGTGAGTTCTGCTCAGTGCTCACCCAATCCCCAGGAATCAATTGCCCACGGAGGCGATTTTCTAATTGAAGCCCAATCTGACTTTGTCAGCTCCACTGGTTTGTACTGTGTTCCAACTAACCATTCAAATTGCTGCGAAGGTACAAATATATGAGAAGATTTTTGCATACAAAATTTAAACATGTATATTGTAATCAAGGAATATAGTACATATCTCCCTGCATTTCATTACACTTTCATGATATTAAAGAGCACCGAATCCTTCTTCTAGAAACAACTTAAACACCGCATGTGTAAAAAAACAACAGAACTTCCAAGCTTGACATAAAAGCATCGTTTGAACATCGCCAAAACATATTAGAGAGAGAATTATGCGCAGTTCTATATCTAACTATATAAATAAGTGTGGATTAAGAATCCGTACCAACATGGGGCTACCAGAGGCTGCGTTGTTGGCATCAAATTCTGACAGAACATCAAAAGCATGAAGCTTCCAATCCAGAGTTTGAGTAACAACTACACTGGTCAAGCACACATTCCCATGAACCTGGAATTGATGAAGTGATCGCAATCAGCTCATTTATGACCAAAGTACTTCTGGTAATTGTTATTTTCAACAATGCAGTAATGTATCATCACAATATCAGTTCAAATATGACTAAAGCACCTTCAACATGCTCTTGTCGCCAACAGTACATAAAATCTAAATGTGTCATTGCAGTAAAGCAAAAGCATGTATTGATCTTTAATTATATCTCAACAAATAATGTTTTCATGTGCTGGAATTACTGCTATGCATATGTTCATGAGGGTGAACAGTGCCCACGGTGCTGTAGCAACCGTTCAAGGCGTGGGATTAGATTAGTTAGGATTGAGGTAAGATTAGTTTAAGAGAATTTTATCAATTAGTTGGTTAGCTGATTTGTTAGGACCGGCTCCTATAAGAGCATGCGGCAGCCTCTTGGCACACTAAGCAATGAATAATGAAGTATTTCCAAGTCCCCAATTCCTAGCTCTAGCCTCTCACCTAGGCCGGCTACTCTAGATCCGTTCCTCTTCCCCAATATGTGCCCTCCTTCGTCTAGCTTCATTCTACCTCAAGTCGTCATCGTCCAACCTCCCTCCGACGATGTTTAGCCCATTATGAACTAAGGTTCATGTCACTTGGTAATGTCATGCTGGATTATTGTTCACGCATGTATTCATGCGCGTAAACAGCACAACAACCGTGCAAGGGAAGGATTAGATAGTTAGGATTGAGGTAAGATTAGTTTTCTTTAGATAAGGTTAGTTCCTTGGAATTAGAGATTGCATTAGTTAAAGATAATATATGCAATAATCAGGGATAAGATATGCAGATTGAGTTGGTTGGAGTCGGCTCTATATAAAGGAGTCGTTGTATCGTTATTTACTAATCAATGAATAATGAAGAAGTATTCCCAAGTCCCCAATTCCTATCTCTGGTCTCTCCCCAGACCGGCTACTCTAAATCCGCTCCTCTCCCCCAATCAGTGTCCTCCTTTGTCTAGCGCCATTCTACCTCAAGTCATCACCATCCGACCCCGACCCCCCTCCAACAGATGTTTACCCCGTTATGAACGAAGGTTCATGACAAATGTCAAATAAAAATAAAGCACTAAATCATTAAAGTAACACAATACAAGTTGGCCGATCGTATCACAACAACAAATCTCACCTCCAACATGTTATTCTTGACAATATATCATAGACTATAAATGCATCATTGAGTAAACACACACACACACACACACACACACACACACACACAATCTGTATTGATCTCTACGAACCCCTCAAAAAAGTAATGTCAACTGAGAGAGTAAGGTAAAGCGGAAATCAAATGCTTATTGAAGTAACACAGTATATGAGTATAAGCTGGCTGACTGTGGAATAATGTCAATCTAAAAAACTTGGGTTTGTTTGCAACAAGGATTTGGAATGTAAGCCTCACAAAAGGCCCCGGTGTTAAGTTGACTGCATGATCTAATGCCAATGGTAAACTTGTAAGTCCCGTATTAAAACTTAAAAAAGAATTAGGGATCCACAGAAAATCATTTTGTTGTGATGAAAATGTTTGTATGATAAAGTGGCAGCCACATCAAAAACTAAAAAACATTCTAGGTCAAGAACCATAGAACAACAAAAAACTGAAAATTTTGAAACGACTTGTACTGCAAGCATGATGCAACAAATTCATTGGCACATGATACAGAAGAAATTTGCTTCAGCCTAGAACGAAGAAAGCAAGCAACCATTAAAAGTAATCAAATCTACAAGTAAATATCACATAGAAATAAACAATATCTCATAGCAACAAACAATATAAAGTTTTGATAAACAGCTTGCATGAAACAAATAGCATATAGCATCTCATTCTTTAACTCTTAAGGCAGGAACTTACGAGCTTGCAATCATTGTTGAGAAAGCTCACAGCTTTTGATATCTGATGAAAGCCCCAAGCAAAATACTCATCTCTGGAACACAAATTACTAGCCATAATAAGAATAAATTTCACTCATAAAAAAAATGCAGAACTGAATAAAAATCTTGATAAGAAAAAAAATGCTAGCCAACTGCAAAATTTTGTTCTCACAAAATGGCTCGCAACATGGCATGGCAAACCACATGGTACTAAATCTGACCAGACTTTGTGTGGCAGCATGGCCTCTGCAATTACTATGGCCAGTTCCTCCAGTTCTGGAAATTATATTTGTTGCTAATGCCAACATTATGGTGAACACAAGACAGTAAGAACTCATTGGTCCAAACTTTTCAGACATAGTGCCAGTGGTTTGTCTACCACCAGATCCCAACATTGATAATTTGATATTTTTGCACAGGAAATAATTATTAAAGATCATCTGCGTTATGGAATCACAGTAAAGCTTGGCGTGCAAATAAATTCTCTTAGAGGGTCAATATGAATTAAACAGCTCTAATGTATTTAGCACAAATCATATCACTCAGCTTTAATTAGCAGTAGGGTACTCCATCTCAGCACACATATGTCATTTTGTTAAACAAAAGAAGACAAGAGAAGCATACGGTGTGATGGTACCTCTGTGTACCTCCCAGGTTCAGTTCCTTGAGCTTTTCCGAAAGTGGTGTAACAGGCTCTGTCACTATATAAATAGTGTGCTTCACAGCAGGTCCATCGGGAACTTCTGCTTCGGTACTGTGAAGAAAGGATAAGATATTTGGATGGCGCACCTGCAATAAGCACAACAACATTGAACTGACATAGTAGGTGTCTAAAAGAGGAGAGAGAGAAAAAAAGTCCAGTCCAACCGAATCGACAACATATCCTCCAATACAATACAGAGTGCTAATTCTGTAAGAAGTCCATGGAAAGCAAGTCATAAAAAGGAAAAAACAATTGGTGAAAATTGGACAGAGTAGAGAAAGTACATCATTTGTAATGCTGAGATATAACACCATTATTATTAAATCTGCTATATGCAGAGTTTTTCCCCTTTTTATTTTGTCTATACTTTATTTTAAGACTTGATTGTTTACCATCACAAACTTTGCTTTAATCTGTTGAAGTTAGAGTACTACAGGCCATCAAGAATCTTAAAGATCAAAATTAGTAACTTACCGTCCGTAATCTCTTAACACCATTCCGACCAGCAACCAAGTGCCTGTCCTGAGGATTGCTCCCTGATAGAGAAAAAATCGACACAGGCGATCCATCATCCTGGAGAAGACAATGGCATACGTATGTTACAAAATTAAGGCAATCAGTAATACTTTGGGAAAAAGAACAAGCTGCTTAAATAATCAAAACTGCGCAACATAAAAATTTGAACTGATGCTTACAACCAGACTAACAAACCTCCTAGAATTGTGATCAACATCACAGTGATAACCACCTGGGTGATAACACGATGCACAAATGTTCTACACTTCTACATATTGGATGATAAATGAAGGACCACTGTAATTTATGCAATAGTTCAACCATAACATCCTAAAAGGTTTTAACATAACTCAACAAAAGCAATGAATCAGTGGTTTTTTTAGCTCATTGTGAGGCCTCGAACTATGCTTCCACATTAGCATTAACAACCAGATGCCTCCGTAGTTGAATGAACTGACAGGATCACATTAGCATCAGCATGACGCCTCCCATGCCGCATCTATCATCAGCAATGTGAAAGCCGACTTCACATAACCACCACATAGAACGTACGAGCTCACATCGAAATGGCGCGATCCAAACCAAAATGCAACCGCAAAACTTTCCATTCGCCGAACCAGATTAGCCACAAACCAACTCAGCACCGAATCCACCAATTCTACTTCCTGAGGCGTTACTAAAGTTCGTACCAGCCTAACACATGCTCCCAAACTGCAGCACGAGACTGCTACAGAACACAGGCTCACACGATCCAACGCGTACGCGGCCAAAAAGCACCGGAAGCGCAGCGCAGAATCCTCATCAGAAAAGCGCGTACGATTAACCCAAACTCAAAATTGCTCACCCGACTCGCTAGTTCAGCTCCGAATCGAATCAGCGACACATCGAGTACCTCGCGTACGCTACGGGGATCTAATCGATCCGCCTCCGATCGGGAACTGGGAGGGGGAGGAAGGGTGCGGGCGCGTACCTTGGAGGCGCCGCGGTGGTGCGTCCAGGAGCCCCAGGCGGAGGCGTAGGGCTCACCGATGGTGTAGGGGAAGTCCTTGAGCCCCGATCCGGATCCCGCGACCACCTCCTTCAGGAACTTGAACATTTTGCTTTACTCTCCCGGTGTGTTTTCCCTTGATTTTTCGCGTGCCGTTTGCTCGGCCTCGATCGCCTGCCTCCCCGCGGCGGTCGGTGGTTTGTGCTGGAGGAGGAGACGTCGAGGTAGATCCGGAGAGGAGGAGGGGGAGGCGGCGTCGAGGGAGGTAGAGGCCAGAGGGGAAGGGTAAACCGCCACGAGGGGGCTACCTGCAAGAGGACAATTTTTTTTTTTTTTGAGTTTTTCCCCTTGCCTCTTAAGAATCTCGAGACGGATTACGCGACAGGCAGGCTGACAGCTCATGCTTACAAGAAGTGATTATATATTGACAGGTCAGATTGCGTATTTGTATGTATATACCGAGACACATGGTGTGAAAAAGTGAGAGAGAAGCTTCCTCCAGAGAGAATGGAAGGTTTCGAGAGTCATTGGGATCATGAACAAATTGTATTAAATTAATCGAGACTAAATGGCTAATTGCGAATACTCTAAATCTTACCGGTATCAAATTGCTCGAGAGAAACCTTTCTACTACCTACATCATGTATGAAGAAGGTTCTTATTCAGTTTTCATGCAAGAAATAGGCTAGTAATTAAACACCATTGTTTTATTTAAATACGTGTAATCCACGATCAGCTTAGTTGGATCAATCATACGGTTGTAGTGTTTTTGTTGTCATTGTCGTCGTCGTTGTCTTGAGCACCTTGTCTAGAGCACCTTATGAGAGACTGTTTGTTGAACAACGAGACAAGTACCAATCGTCACATATATACTCCCTCCGTTTCTTTTTATAAGGTGTATTTGGTTTCGTTAGGACAAGGCTTTGACCAACAATTACTCTATTAGCATATAATTTTTATGACACAAATTCGATATTAGCAGATTTGTATTCAAAAGTACTTATATATAATTATTGACGAGTACCCATACCATGGGTACCCATCACCGGCACGAAGAACGGGCCGACCTATCACTACGGAGGCCCTAAGACCACCGAAAGGTACTTGGGTCAGCAGGAACGAGCCCGACTGGCGGGCCGACTGACGGCCGGGCGGACTCGATTCGGCGGTCGGCATGCGCCGCCGCCTAATATTGAAGCTCAAGCTCCACTGCGCAAGACGAGACGCCAGGCCCACGCTGTCGCGGGCCGCTTTGTGCGCAGCTGGGCCCCTCGACATCCGTACCAGGGTAGGCGGCTCCTTCCCAAGGCCGCCGGAAGAGCCACCGAAGAAGTCAAGCCCCGCCCGTCGCTGGCACACCGCAGAGAAGTACGCCCACTCCGAGGCCAAAGCAAAGTCAAGCGCCATTAAAGCCACCGAGGCCGACAAGAGCACCACGCAACACGCCACCTCGACAAAGACTACGCAAGATCAGACGCTTAGAGCTACCAACCCTACCTCGGGGCCAGGCGAGGGTTGGCCAGGACAAGACAGAAGCCAAACCTCAAGGCGTGCACCCTCTCCTCGTAGTCTTCCCAACTCCGTGTAACTGCCTCCTCCGTCTATATAAGGAGGCAGGCCCGAGAGGGAGGGGCGCGGAGAAAAGAAAAGCGATCTCCTAGGTAGCCTCGACTCCTAGCGAAAACCTCAAGGATCGGACACCGACCGTCCCCTCGCCTGCATACACCCCTTTGTCTGTCTCCTAAAGATCAATACATTCACACCGCATTTAATCGGAGTAGGGACATTCGGCCGAACCAAGATACATCTTCTCGACTCCTTGAGTCGACCATTCGAGAGAGGAGCGCGCGACCCATCCGACCATAAATTCGTATTGCGGTGCACGAAACACCGACAGTTGGCGCGCCAGGTAGGGGCTCTCGCGCGTCTTCACCGACATCCTCATCTTCGGGTTCCCATTCTCCTCCCTGATGGCTTCCTCCCACTACGATTCGCCGATGTCGAGGGGCTGGATCCGCTTCGGCGCCGATTTCATCGTCACTACGGCGGGGAGCTTGTCCTCGCCCTCGCCGTCCGGACCGAACGCCTCCGCGAGCCTGGATGCGATTGCCGACGTCTCAAGAACCTCGGCCCGAGGCCCCGCATGGGCCGCGACGGACGGCCCGACGCGCATTGCTCTGGCGACACCGCCACGCGATCATGCGGCGAGGCGGAACCACCCTCCACGAGCTCACAACTTCGTGGCCATGGCCGTTACGCCACGGCTTCCTCTCCACGACTGGCCGGATTCCTCCACCACGGCTCTAGCTCGACAAGGAGTGTGCCCTCGAAGGGCCTACACTCGCGAGTGCAATATGACGGGCGCGGCGGAGCCATCCTCCACCTCGTTACCATCGGGACCCTCTCCTCCGCGACGAAGCGGCGGGAGGAATCCGGCGGAAGACGACGACAAGACCATAACGCCACGACCTCCGGCGGCGCGAGGAGTTAGAAGTCGGAAGGCCGAGCTCGATAAGCTCCAGGCCGAATCGAGCGCCGTCGGCCTAGCCCACCACTGACCTCCCGTAGCGCCGCGTGCCAGTGTATCAAGAATTGGTCGAGGAAGCGAACGACCTTCCGTTCTTCCCTCATGCCAACCGTAACATTGCCGCGGCAATGCCGCCTCCGAGGGCCGCCTGAGCCAACGGAGCCTGGCCAAGGCCACCTACCGTAACCTCCGGATCGGGTAGAGCGTCTTGTCGTTCAAAGATGCCCAAGGTTCTAGCTCCGCGAACGGGCGCCACTTCGCCGCTCGCCACTCCTCACAGGGCCGGCGGAGCCCAGCCAAGACGGCCCCGCCCCACGAACTCCCCCAGGCATCATACACCCCGGTGCGCCATCGCCTGGGGGACAAGTATGATCTCCGCACCACCCTCGAGGAGCGAAGAAGAGCTACCGACGCGGCAGCACCCTCGCAAGTCGCCGATAGCGGGCGACGCAACCATCCCGACCCAGGATTCGACGGTCCTGGGCCGCGCGCGTTCACCCGCCGCATCCGCAACGCCGACTTCCCGGTCAGATTCCGGGCTCCGACCAACATAGCCAAGTACACCGGGGCTACCAACCCCAGTGTCTGGTTAGAGGACTACCGGCTCGCCTGTCGAGCTGGGGGAGCGACGGACGACTCCTTCGTTATCCAGTACCTCTCCATCTATCTTGCGGACTCAGCTCGAGCATGGCTCGAGTACCTGCCCGCAGATACCATCGGCAGCTGGGCCGACCTGACGAACCTTTTCGTCGGAAATTTCCAGGGCACATACAAACGCCCTGGCAACTCCTGGGACTGAAAGCTGCAAGCGGCGGCGGAGACCCTCCGACTACATCCGCCGCTTCTCCCAGCGGTGCAATGAGCTCCCGACATCCGCGACGCCGACGTCGTCGGGCGTTCATCTACGGCACCACGCGGCGAGGCTCGTCCACAAGTTGGGCTGCGAAGCCCCGGACCACCAAGGAGCTCCTCGACATCGCCACCAACCACGCCTCGGCGAGGAGGCCGTGGGGCCATCTTCGAAAGGAAGACGGCCCACAAGACAGCCGACCTCGAGCCGGCGCCTCCGACCATACGACAAAAGGAAGCGGAAGGGAAGCAGGCCGCTGAAGGTCGAATGGTCGCCGCCGCCGACCGACCGCTAAGCAAAGCTCGGCAGACGCCAGACCGATTCGAGAAGTTGATGGATAGTCCGTGCGAACCACGACTATCCCGTCAAGCACAAATGCTCGGATCGCGAAGTCCTGAAGCGGTTTCTCTCCGGAAACCCCACGACGTCGCGGGGTAAGGGGAAGAAGCGCGACCCGGCGACCGACGCCGGGGCAAAGGGCGATGAGCCGGCCGGCGAGTTCCCGCAGCTCGACGGTTGCCTCATGATCTTCGGAGGAGGAGTGCTACGCCGACAAGCGGCGGAAGCTTCGCCCACCGAGAGGTCCACACGGCTACCGCCGTGCCCACCTACTGAGGTGGTCGGAGTGCCCGATCGCCTTCGACCAGGACCGACCACCCGACCACATCCCGCACCCGGACGCTACCCGCCGTCGTCGACCCCATCGTGGGGACGGTTACCGACCAAGGTCCTCATGGATCGGCGGCAGCAGCCTCAACATCATGTATGTTGAGACCCTGGATGCCCTGGGTCCTCGCTCCGCCCTCCGGCCGAGCAAGGCGCCTTTCCACGGCGTCGTACCAGGCCAACAGCCCACCTCGGGCGGTCGGCCTGCCGTCACCTTTGGGAACCCTGACAACTTCCGCACCGAGAGCCTCACGCTCGAGGTTGTGGACTTCCCGCTCCTACCACGCCATTCGGGACGACCATGCTACGCGAAGTTCATGGCGGTCCCCAATTACACCTACCTCAAGTCAAGATGCCAGGGCCGCAAGGAGTCATCACCGTGGCCACATCTTTCCACCGCCTACAATCGCGAAGCGGCACGAGCGGCCTCGGCTGTCCTCGCCTTCCGAGCTCGCCCACTCCAGGAGAAGGCCCCGGATCCGCCCGACTCCAGCAAGTCGGGACTAGCTCTTTCAAGCACGCGGAGGACACGAAGGAGGTCGCTGTTGATCCCGAGGATCCCGCCAAGACCGTGCGGATCGGGCCGCCCTCACCACCAAATAGGAAGGCTCGCTCGTCGACTTCCTCCAAGCAAACCGAGACGTCTTCGCTTGGAGACCCTCGGACATGCCAGGAGTCCCGAAGGAGGTCGCCGAGCACTCCCTGAACATTCGACCAGGATCCGCATCGATCGCCCAGCCGCGCTGCTTCGACGAAGAGAAGCGACGGGCCATTGGGGAAGAGATCGCCAAACTTTTGGCCGCCGGTTTTGTAAGGGAGGTGCGTCACCCCGAGTGGCTCGCCAATCCCGTCCTTGTAAAGAAAAAGTCGAGGCAATGGAGAATGTGCGTTGACTACACGAGCCTCAACAAGGCCTGTCCGAAGATCCATTCCCATTGCCTCGCATCGACCAGTCGTGGACTCCACCGCCGGTGTGAGTCCCTTTCCTTTTGGATGCCTACTCGGGCTATCACGGATTGCGATGAAGGAGTCCGATCAGCTCGCGACCTCCTTCATCACCCCGTATGGCTCGTCTTTATTACGCCACGATGCCTTTTGGTCCGAAAAGCAGCGCCACGTACCCGGCGATGTATGCGAGCATGTTTTGAGACCAAATTGGCCGTAACATCGAAGCCTCACGTCGACGACATCGTTGTCAAAACCAGGAAGGCCGATGACCTCATCACCGACCTGGAGGAGACTTTGCGAACCTCCGACGGTTTCGCATAAAGCTCAACCCCGAAGTGCGTCTTCGGGTCCCCAAGGGCAAGTTGTCGGGATTCATCGTCTCGAGCGCCGGCATCGAAGCCAACCGAGATAAGATCTCCGCTATCGCAAGGATGGGGCCAATCAACGATCCAAGGGAGTTCAAAGGTCGATGGGATGCCTCGCGGCACTAAGTCGCTTTGTATCTCGCCTCGCGAACGAGGATGCCACTCTACAAGCCGATGAAGAAGTCCGACCATTTTTCTGGACCAACGGCTCGTGAAGCCTTTAGTCGACTAAAGGTCTTTCTGACCTCACCTCCGGTCCTGGTCGCCCCGGAGCCGCAGGAGCCTTTGCTCCTCTACATCGCCGCCACGACTCAGGTCGTCAGCGCGGCACTTGTTGTGGAGCGAGCGGAGGAAGGCCGCGTTCTCAAGCTGAGCGTTGTGGTCCGCCATGGCGTACGGGGAATGGGCGCACCCGCGCCTCTCCTTTTATAGGCGAGCAGTGTGGGAGGCGCGGAAGACGAAGCACCGTGGAGTCGCATAACGGAGCGGAAGACGAAGCGCCCGACACCAGTTCCAAAGGCGGCGCGGTCCTCAAGGCGAGTTAATCCACCCTTATCCCCGAAAGCATAAAGTTCCTTTTCGAAAGAGTCACCCCCGAGCTCAAGCGGCACGTGGCGACTGCACCCTCAGTCCCCACGCACCACTCGGGGGCTGCATGACCTCAGGGGTCGGCGACCTAAATCGATAACCGGTTACCACTCCGACCGAGCTCCCCTCTTAAGTAACCTCCTCAAAACCAAAATGCTACGGCCCACGCCCCCGCGGCTACGGTCCCGAAGTAGCACTTTGCGCAAAAAGGAGGCACCCTGAGCGAAGGGCCGCGCGGAGGTCGGACGCAGCCTATCGATATAGATCGGCGAATGCTACAACTTACGCCCAGGGCCCAACCCGACCATCATTTAAAAGCACGCTGGTCGCTAACCTAAGCCGCTCCGACCGTCCGAGCTATCTACCTCGAGGCTACGTCCCTCGGCTCAAAGCGCTACGGCCTACGCCCCCGCGGCTACGGCTTCGAAGTGGCACTCTGCGGAGGGAAACAAGCCCTCCGAGCAAGAAACACTATGGGCGGCCTGAGCACCCCACTTAGGTTAGATTTCAACCCGCCAAGCTTCGCGAAGGAGGTGGTCCGACCCGACACCTCCTCCATCAAGCAAACGCCGAGGCAGCCGCCTGCCGTGTCCTCTTCGCATGAACCTGGTGCAACGCCACGCTCTCGTGGCACCCTGTGGGCCCCCGTAGCTACGGTTGAAAAATTGCCCAAATTCATAAAGGAAACACGGGGTAGACGGGCGGAGTAACTTAAAACAGCCCGGTGTTTGAGCTCAACTAGGGCAGTCTTGTTCATTACATACATTGCCAAAAAGCAAACAAGGAAAACTAATCTTCCTCCCTTCCGACGGAGAATTTCACGGCGAGATTCTACCGGCAATCTCTTGGGCGCACGGATCGACCGGGCCATGAACGCTGTCGACCTCTTTCGTCGCTTTGGCCAGCGACGCCGCCTCGATCGCCTCAAGGTCGACGCCGTCGTAATAAGAGACGGTGTTGACAAGGGCCGAGGAAGCGCCAAGCACCGCCGCTTCCCCGCACCGCCTCGGCGCTCGTGGATCCACCCAAGCATGGCGGGGATGGCGCTGGGCCCGAGTAAGCCCGAACCCGGTCGCAGCGGCCTGGACGCCACGTGGAGGACCGTCGGTGGCGTCGTATCGGCCGCATCCTCTCCGCCACCGCTTATTCAAAAGGGCCGAGTCGCGTGACTCGACCGCGCTGCGTTCGATGCCTCCACCGCCGCCTTCGCGACTCCAAAGACGCTTCGGTAAGGCTTTTTCGCAGATCTGCAGGGCGAAAACAACGCGAGGGCGCCGCCGTGGTGACTCCGGAAGAACGAACTACTCACCGCCACGGAAGCCTCCTTGGCGCGAAGTTCCTCCTCGACCTTGGCACGCGCTTCCCGGCCGGCCGTAGCACGGTCGGCAAGCTCCTTCATCGTCACGAAGCTCCCCGAGCGAGATCCCGCCGCCCGGCGGTCGGCCTCTCAAGGACCGACTCGCATTCCTCCCGATAGAGGGCGGCCTCGCCGGCGGATGCCGCCGCGACTGCGCAGGTCTTGGCCGCTTCAAAGATCCGCCAGGGACGACCTGCCCTCTCTCCCTCGGTGGCCAACGACTCAAGACGTCGCCGAGCCTCCCGCAAGGCTTCACGACCTCCCCACCGGCCGACCCGCCGAGGCAGCCCTTCCTTGCTCGGCAAGCGCCCTCGAAGCGTCGAGCAGCTCTTTCCCTACGGCACTCCCTGTGCAAGTGCCGGAGGAACATTGACTTGTCCACCGCCGGGATGTCAAGCGCTGCAAGTACCCGCCTGGCCGATCTCCATTTCGGTCAAGAAGATGCACAAGAGAAATCCCGTCAAACTTACTACCGCCGAGCGGGACTCCTGAGCAATGGACTTCCTCGCCTTGGGGCGGCATCAACAACAAGGGTAAGGTCGGCGTGGATCCTTCCCATCTCCTCCTCCAGGCGTCCCAATCCGCTGCGTTACTGCGTCGTCGTCGAACGAGCGCGGACCCCGGCCAGTCGTGGCGGGCCAAGTCAGCCAGCGATCGGCGATCGCTTCGACTTGATTTCCCGCCGACGGAACGCTGTGGCGGTCGGTTGTCGCCATCGGCGACACTCGGACCGGCCGGCGCGGCCCGGCGGGGTGGTAGATCTCGTCCGCCGGCGTTACAACGCCGCGAATCGGTCTTCGGCGACAGGCTCGCGCCGACCTCCACGGCCGGGCAAGACGGGGAAGGCAGGTCGGCAGAACTCCGCCGGCCTCACTGTCGACGGCAACGCGCGGCACGCCCGACGGAGCTTCGCCCAGCCGTGATCCGGCAGCGGCCAGATCGTCCCCCTCTGCAGCGTCCCTCGCTGACGGCCCTACCGCGGAGCGCATCCGAACGATCTCGCCTCCCGACAACCACCGCACGCCCGCGACAGATCGGAGGGCGGTTCCTCACCGCCGAGTAGGGCTCGGGCCGCCTCCACAAGTGAGGCCCTCGCATGGCCTGGCCAGAATTGCGTAAGAAGTCGGCACGAGGAATTGCGCAAGTCACTTACCGGAGGAGCGAACAACCGGCACTGACATGCCCTCTTTGCCGGACCCCGAGGAGGCGACAGGACTCAGCGCTCGCAGATAAACCTGCGCCGCGGTCTCTTCGGAGGAGCCGCGGCCGCCCCGCTGATCGGGACCAGCGTCGCGCCGCTGAATCGCCTCCGGCGACTTCCTCTCTCCTCGCTCGGCAACGACTCCTCGTCACCCTCACTGAGGTCTCTTCCGAGGTCTCCTCCGAGACCTCCTCGCCACGCTGACTCGGTCGCGCTCTTTCCTCCTCTCTGCGTCTTGGCGGCCTCTTTTTCGCTAGCTGGGCGGCGTCCTGCTTCTCCTTTTCGAGGCGCGGCCGCTCAACTCCTTTTCCCCGGCAGCAAGGGGCGGAGATCGACCCACCGAGCCCCTGCGAGCACGCCGTAAGGAGGCGAAGGAGCAGAGCAAAGCAAAAGCGAGCAGAGCCGTCGACGCGTGCCAGGATTCTGCGGATTCTGCGGCAAACGGCAGCGCCTCGCCCGGTTCGGTGTCTCCGCGATGGAGGCTGCGGACACGCGCGAGGATCTCCGACGGAGGAGCTCCGCTCGACGACCTTGCAGTCGGTCGGCCCAATGACTCAAACATGGGACGAATCACCCTTGAGGGTTGGATGCGCCTCTCCATGAACGTCTTGAGGACCACCTTGCCTGTCGAGGCCTCGCCGCTTCAGTCCGCGAGCTTTTCAAGGATCGCGTCCACCTTCTTCCTGGTCCTTCGTGTCAGACCCGGCCCAACAGGGATGCGGCGTTGGTAAATTCCCACCGGCGAGGGGCACTGTTGTCGAGGTTCCTGACATAGAACCACTCGCTATGCCACCCCGGTTAGGCGTCGGCAGCCTCAAATCGACGTAGAACGGTTTGCGGTGGTTGCGCTTGATTGGATCATCGAGCCCAGGAGGCCGGCGGTGTCCGGTGGCGGCCTCGCGAAGAAGAAGTGGCGCCAGAGCCCAAAATGGGGTTCAATCCCGAGAAAGGCCTCACACAAAGCGTCATGAAGACCGCAATATGGAGGACTCCATTCGGTTCAGGTGATGAACTTCTCCCCGTAATAGTGCACGCAACCCGGACGAGCGGGTGGAGCGGAAGTCCAAGCCCCGTTCGTAGAAGAACGCCAATGAGACTATCTCGCCGTCCTCAAGTTCGGGGACCTCGGTCGGCCGTGAACTTCGCCCGGTAGGACTCGGGCCGCGGAGGAAGGAACTCCTTCCTCTCCAGGCCGAGATAGCGACCCGCCGGCCGAGTCGGGGTCGGCGACATCTCCAAATGCGCGAAGAAGCGAGGAACGACGCAGCGGCAGCGAAGCTCCTCTTCTTCCTCGTTTTCTTTCTTCCCTTTTCCTTTTTTGCAGAGCGCGAACAGAGGGCTTGGCGCCTACCACGCCACCCACTCCTTCCTTTATAGGCGCCAAAGGCGAAACAGACGCCTCGCGCGCTAAATCGACGCCTCCTCACGCAAATCAACGCGTCGCAAACCGCCCGCCGCCGCCGCTTCGCTTTGAACGTGTCGCAGCCCATTTAAATCCCATCGCGCATTAATCGCCCGACAGATGGCCGCCTCGCGCCGCCGACAAAGATCGCGAACCTCGCCGATTCACGATGGGCCAGGGCACCGCTACGAAAGGTATGCAAGCGGCCATCAGCCGCCTCGGCCGGAGAGCAAGCCGCCTATAGGCTCGCACTGAGGCCCGCACCGTCTTTGTGGGTTACGAAGGCCGATCCAGCCACCGAACGAAGCCGCCCAAAGACGTAAAGAGCGAGGCGAAGTCGCGGTGAGCCCCCAGAGGGCCTCCAGTTGGGTCGGACGACCCAATCATCGTGACTTCGCCCGAGACCATACCTCACACTCTCCCGCGAACTCATCGATGAGTAGCGGCCGGTACGCTCGGTCGGCGGGACGACCCGGCAGTCCGACAGGATCGAGTAAGGAAAGGTTTTTATGGAACGCCCCTAGCGGGTCGGACGCCCACGCCGAGCTACGTCGCTTGGAACGAACGAACCCTCAAGGGGGATCGCCAAGGTTCCACTCGGATTACCCGATAGTAGCTCGCACGAGCACGGCGTTCAAACCGACGAAGGTAAACGCGTCGCTCACTGACTCGAGGACCCACGACACCGTGGCTGCCCAGAGTCCGACCGGTAAAACCCGACCGGCTCCCGACCCGCTCGGGGCTCTGGTTACACTGCACCGGTGCGCCAAGACCGGGCTCTTTGGCACGACCGACAAGCGGCGGCCCGACCAAAGCGTCGCCGACCTCAGTGGTCTCGCGGCCACTTTTCGATCGTAAACCCCGACCGGCTCCTCGACCCGCTCGGGGCTCGGGGTTACACCACCGGTGCGCCACACAAGACTGGGCTCTTTCAGCCGGGCGCGACTCCCAAGCAAGGCCAACCTAGACGCCACCGACCTCCGGTCGAAGACTACCATGGCCGGGCTAAACCCCGACCGGCTCTCCGACCCACTGGGGCTCGGGCTACACTCCACCGGCAAGGCCACAAGACCGGCTCTTTGGCGGGCATGACCGACAGCGGCGGCCCGACCAAAGCGTCGCCGACTCGAGGTCCGCCGCTGGCCAGGTAAACCCCGACCGGCTCCCCGACCGCTCGGGGCTCAGAGCTACACCGGTGCGCTCGCCCAAGACCGGAGCTCTTTCTAGGCTGGCACGGCTCCCAGGCAGCCACGACGACCTAGCATCACCGACCCCCGGGCCGACGGTTACCGCCGCCAGGTTAAACCCCCGAACGGCTCTCCGACCCGCTCCGGGGCTCGGGGGCTACTGACAAGTACCCATACCATGGGTACCCCCATCAGCCCGGAAGCACGAACGGGCTGACCTATCACGGCGGAGGCCCGGCACCACCGAAAGGTACTTGGGCGCGAGGAACGAGCCCGACACATGCGGGGCCGACCCGGCGATCGGCGGACTCGATTCGGGCGGTCGGCATCGGCCGCCGCCTAATATTGAAGCTCAAGCTCCACTGCGCCACGAGCCAGCGGGGCCCACGCCAATGTCGCGGCCGCCTTGTGCGCGGCATCCCCGACATCCGTGCAGGGTAGGCGGCTCCTTCCCAAGGCCGCCGAAGAGCCACCGAAGAAGTCAAGCCCCGCCCCGTCGCTGGCACACACCGCAGAGGAGTACGCCCACTCCGAGGCCAAAGCAAAGTCAAGCGCCATTAAAGCCACCGAGGCCGACAAGAGCACCACGCAACACGCCACCCTCGACAAAGACTACGCAAGATCAGACGCCACAGAGCCACCAACCCTACCTCGGGGCGCAGGGTTGGCCAGGACAAGACAAGCTAAACCTCAAGACGCGTGCACTCTCTCCTCGTAGTCTTCCCAACTCCGTGTAACTCCGCCTCCTCCGTCTATATAAGGAGAGGCAGGCCAGAGAGGAGGGGCGCGGAGAAAAGAGAAAATGGGCCTCCTAGGTAGCCTCGACTCCCTAGCGAAAACCTCAAGGGGATCGGACAGCCGACCGTCCCCCTCGCCTGTACACCCCTTGTCCGTCTCCCAAAGATCAATACATTCACACCGCACGAACTGGAGTAGGGACATTCGGCCCGAACCAGTATACATCTTCTGACTCCTTGAGTCGACCATTCGGGGAGAGGGAGCGCGCGACCCCATCCGACCATAAATTCGTATTGCCGGTGCACGAAACACCGACAATTATGATTTTGTATTGCATAAATGATATATTAATGAAGTAATCGTTGGTCAAAGTCTTGTCTTAACGAAACCAAATACGCCTTATAAAAAGAAACGGATGGAGTATAATAGAGGTGTAGATAGCCACATAATCACAGGAAGTGGCATAGATAGCCACACGTAGAGGTATACACATATTAAGAAATACATTAGTAGACAGACACGTGCATAACAAAATTTGTACCTTATAAGACGTATTTTTTGAATGATTTTATCTTTAAATATATGACGTATTTCATATTTCAATGCAAAATTAGTGTGATGTTACCTATATACTCTTAATAAATATATATCTTTTATTTCATATTCTTTATATACATACATTGAATATAATGCTTAGTTATAATAATTATGAGTAATCTAGTCATTTTAATATCTTATTGGTCTATATGCCCAAAAAATATACCTTATAAACTTATGACGAATAAAGTATTGCCTTACATTAAATACGTCACTAAAAGTTACACAAAGTTATTATACTTATTGTTATCGATCCATAAGAGGTTTTATACAAGTGTTCCATGCATTTTTATTGAAACCCACGTGACTGAACTCAACAGTTTATGTGACCAAATCAAACTCTTAAATATATAGAACTTGTGGTTGGCAAATATCCCTAAATCTCTTTTTATCAAGAATCTTATCGGGACTATCTAACTAAAATGTTGCCTTTCAAGTATTTTGTTTTGAGTAGTGCTTTCATGTTTTACTCCGAGTGTAATTAAACAAATACTAGAGCACCTTAAAGGGGTAAGTAATTCTAAATCTATCATTCATTGTTGCTTTAAATTTATGCAATGCACCTATGGTGAAGCGTAAAAGCATCCCTGTTTGTTTTTTTAACCAAAAGTTGCCTTGCTGTGGAAGCTGAGGCCTAAGAAGTAGAGCCACAGCTTAAACCGACTTTATGTCCAATCCATCTCTAAGCCAAAATTGGCCAACCAATTAGGTAAAGCACCAAACAGCCCCAAGGGGCAACCGATTCAGCAACCAGAAGAAAAGGTTTAAGTTAGAAGAAACTTAAATATCTCAACCAATTGCAACCTGTGACCACAGAAGCTTTGCTTGAATCGTAAGAAAATTACAATACTGCAAGTCACTGGATCTCCAAGGACAATAAAGGCTGCATTACTTACTACAGCAGGGAAATTTTCTGTAGATGTAATTCTCGTGAAGCCCTTCACAAGCGATCGTTACAAATTTACAATGATCATTTCGAGAATTCCTTACGGAAGATCATCATTTTGATAATTTAATTTAACGCTGCATTGCATGCTTTCATTTTCCTCCAACAAATAAAAGTCCAGTCTTTCCATCCCCTCTTTTGATATTTCTTCTGTAGCTTGCAAATAACATTAACGAAACATGTATTTACTCTTTAGAGGAGATAGATAACTATAATTAAGTAACTAAGACCAGACATGAAAGTACATCGAGCCAAAAGACAGAACACAGAACACTCCACTCCAGAGCATTTGCGGCACTGCTCAGAGTTACCACACTCTCGGCTTGGCCACGATGGTGGAATGCTTTAAGATGTGGAGGCTGAACTGCCCACCCTTCTCGGCGGTGTCGAGCTTGTCCTGCCCGGGCGGCGGCAGCAGCTCGAAGTTCTGCACGAGGCGGCCGATGGTGATGCCGAGGATGGGCAGGGCCAGGATTATGCCGGGGCAGCTCCTGCGGCCGACGCCGAAGGGCAGGTACCTGAAGTCGTTGCCGTTGGCCTCGACGTGCTTCTCCTCCTGCAGGAACCGCTCCGGCCGGAACTCCTCGGGCCGCTTCCACTCGTCGGGGTTGTTGGCGAGGTACCAGGCGTTGACGAGGATCTTGCTCTCGGCGGGGATGTCGTGGCCGCCGAGCTTGGCGTCGTGGAGGTTCATGTGGGGCACCAGCAGCGGGATGGCCATGCGCAGCCGCAGCGTCTCCTTGATGACGGCCTGCAGGTAGGGGAGCCTGTGCGTGTCCGGCTCCGTGATCTGGTGGCCCGGGCCCAGCACCGTGTCCAGCTCGCGCCGCAGCTTCTGCTGGATCTCCGGGTGGTTCACCAGCTCCGCGATCGCCCACTCGATCGACCACAGCGTCGTCTCGATCGCTGCGCGCAACGGGCGACAGGTTACAGATTAGAAAAGGCAAAAGCTGTCACCGACAAGCTCACAAACCTATAATTCTCTATCGACAATTACTACCCAGTGCAACTGCTCGTCCCACTGGCGACGGTGATTGATGCATTGCCGTGACGTCGTGGGCATTTGGACCATTTGGTGTGGTGGAAACAGTGATACTTCAGCTCGTTGATGTGAGTGCTTATGTAGTTTAGGTGGAAGGGCGGTCAAATTAGTCTTTGTCTAAAGTGAATTATAGTAGTACATAATATGTAAGGTGGATTTAAACATTCAGGTTAGCCCTTTTACACGAAATGATGACGAAAGTGTAAAATGGTGTGCTATGCGTACATGGATCCGTCCCATGTGTGAGCTGGAAATTGAGCGAATTTGGTTCGTGTCCCATGGGTGGACTATGACCCTATTTGTTTCAGCTTAAGCTTTTTCGCTTTTCGTTTAAAGCTAGCTTTTTGGCTTAATGAGCTTTTAAGATGTCTGTTTTTAAGTCAAGACATGCTGTTTAGTATCCTGGTTTATTGATGGGTTCGATGGTGTACCTTATTGATGAAAAGTCTAAAATACCCTAAATGAGATGGGGGAGGGATTCTTGGTTTATATATGATGGTATTTGGTGGGTAATTTTGGAGATTTTTAGTGGCAAATGGTTATTTCATCCAAAAAAAGCACCTCTTACCTGGCTTTTGGCTTATAGTTATACAGAAGCTTTAGGCATTTTTAAAGCCTGAAAAGCTAGTTGTTTGTTTTGGCTTAAGTTTTTTGGCTTTTAAACTAGTGAAAAAGTCGAAACAAACAAGCCTATGCATTGAAAGAATTTGGACGGGTGTGTTACAGTAACTGTCCTGCCAGATGGGACCAAATCCAGGAGTACCGCTCAACTCAAACGGACCCAATCCAATAGAGTTGAACCAAATTAAAGGTTGCCAATCAAACAGCATCTCAAATAATCTCGGCGACAATTCTGTTCCGGGACTACAGGGGATCAGCCAGCTGTTCCGAAAGTGAGAATTGATGCTGCCGACGAGGCGACTAGAACTATTTAGGCTGGCCCGTATGTTTGGAAACACCGAAAATTTACGTTAGATGCGTCTTTGACCAGCGGGTGACAAGTGCTTCTAGTGCAGTACAGACAGATACTTCAACAACCTTCCAGACTTCCAATACACTCCAAGACCACACCGCATGTGACGCCATGGAAGAGTGTTGTTGTTACGTGACAAACAAAAATGCAGACGTAATCTTTGCCAAAACTAAAACTAAAGGGAAGTTAAGCGTACCGGCGACGTTGATGTTCTCGACGATGTAGAGCACGTTGTCCTCGTTGATCTCCCCCTTCTGCTGCGCCTCCAGGATGTGATCAATGGCGCACTTGAGACCGTTGGTGTCCATGGGCTTGTTGCTTGCCACCTTCCTGCACACGCGCACCAGGCAACCACCATGTGAGCACATCATGCCGTCCCCATGATTTCTCATGAACTCACGAGTACTTCTCCATAAAAGATAAGCAAAAGGAACCCAATACGATAGACGGGTCATGGACTCATCCTGCCTCTGGTTGGCCTCTCGCTTTCACCTACTGGCCCAACTAATCAATGGAATGGAAGAAGAATTGAAGACAAAGGTCAAGAAATTACAACTCACTTCCTCTCCTCCAGGAAGAAATCCTTGAAGAGCTTGAGGCGGGTCTCCTTGACCTCCTTGCAGATCTTGAGGTAGCCGCGGAGGAACGGGCGGAGGATGGGGATGAAGTCGCCGTAGTTGTACTCGAAGCTCTGCGCGAGGCGGCTGCGATCGCCGTTGAGCGCCCTGAGGCGGAGGAACAGGGGGTCGTCCATGCTCTCGAACCGCCGGTCGAACATGATGCGGTACATGTTGTTGTACATCAGGAGCTGCAGGCGGCGGCGGAGCACGACGCCCTCGGTGGCAGCCTTGGGGTCGGCGCGGACGTCATCTACCACGGCGGCGGCCTCGGCCTCCCATCCGGGGTGGTACTGCTGCACCACCTTGTTGGTGAAGAAGGGCACAGTCATGATGCGCCGCATCTTGCGCCAGTGGTCGCCGTACACGGTGAACACCATGTCCTGGCCCTTGCCCGTGAAGATGTCGAACACCACGTTGCGGGTGCGGGAGCCGAACTCCACGCCCTGCGTGTGGAGCACCTCGCGCGCCAGCGGCGGGGAGGACACCACCACCAGGTTGCGCTGGCCCATGCGGAGGAGGAAGATCTCGCCGAACTTGCGGGCCAGCGCTGCCAGGTTCCGGTGGTTGAGGTCGTCGCCGACCTGCAGCCAGTTGCCGAAGATGGGCACGGGGAGGGGTCCGGGCGGCAACCGGAGCTTGCGGCCGCGGATCTTGGACACCGCGATCGCGACCACCACGGACGCGAAGAGGCCGACGAGGAGCTTCTCCAGGAAGAGAAGGTCCATGGCGGCGGCCGGGGGTGGGAACACGCCTCTTCACTCTCTCGTTTTTCCCGCTCTTCAACGGCGGGCTGGTCGTTTCCTGGAGAGGCGAACGGAGGTGTCCGCCGTCCGCGTGCTTATATAGGCGAGGAGGTCGAAATGCCGAAACGGGTAGTTGCCGTTAGAGTTGACGGCGACGGGTAGGTAGGGAGGAGACGGAGGGAGTTTGGTGAGGAGGGGGTTCGCGGTTGGACCCTCTTCTCAAAGCGTCCACGTCGCCGTCGCGTTTGGATTGTTCGATCGCGGCGTTCGATGGCTGAAATTGCTCGCTCCAAACAAAGGCATAAAAGAAAATCGCTCTGACTCTTTTTGAGATGCCACTTCTTGAGAGTGGTATATGCGCTAATGGCCCCTCTTTTCGCCCGAACGGGCTTCGCGGCGCAGTGGTAGCAACGCCCCTTCGAGCTCCGTCGCTGCTCGACTTCGCGCTGGCGCCGCGCACTTATTTTTCACAAGACGTGGCATCCTCGCTACCGCCGCCTGCGTCGCAACATGTGTTGGGCCCCGAGTCCGCCCGTGGTTCTTTGTTTTTCTTAGGAGGATCTCAGCAGACTTACGAAATTGCGTATATGTCCTATTTTTTTATGAAAAAACCCTTCTTTCACCAAACAGTCTGCCGAAAATTCGCAAAAAAACCCTTTGAAAATTTAAAAAATACGTCTTGGCTCATTTTTTCATCCCGGTATATTTTTGCAAAAAAAACACAAAAAGATCTTCCAAAAATTTGAAAAAAAAAACATCTTGACCCATTTTTTTCGTTCCAATCCATTTTTTTCCCTAAAAAAACACGAAAAGACCCTTCGAAAATTTCAAAAATGTGTCTTGGTCCATTTTTTCATCCTGATCGCCCCTTCAAAAATTTCAAGGATATGTCTTAGTCCATTTTCTCGCCCCGGTCTATTTTCCCCCTAGAAAAAACTTTTTTAATTAAAAAATGACGCTCCGAAAGAGCCTACAAAAAAAATAAGAAAATGCCTCTCAATCCATTTTTTTTCTCTGAAAAAACACTAAAACACCCTTCGAAAATTTGGAAAGTAATTCTTAGTCCATTTTTTCGTAGTGGTCCAATTTTCCCCACAAAAACGTGAAAAGACCCTCCAAAAAATTAAAAATACGTCTTGGTCTATACTTTTCGTCCCGGCCCATTTTTCACCCGAAAAACCTTTCTTATTAAAAAAATGTCACCCCGAAAGACACTCCAAAAATTTGAAAAATACATCCCGGTCCGTTTTTTCCCAGAAAAAAACACACGAAAAGAACCTCCGAAAATTCGGAAAAAAAAAATTGAACCGTTTTTTCATCCCAATCCATTTTCCCCAAAAAAACCTTTTGCCCCCAAAAATGGGGCTCCGAAAAAACCTCCAAAAATTTAGAAATTATGCCTCCATCCATTTTTTCTCTGAAGTTTGCAACCTCCTCGAAAATTTTCGTATAACTAATTTAAATTCGTTTTTCGTTTACGCGAACGACATGCACCGTACTTATTGACCTAGTTATCTGTACTCCTAACTCCTAAGTCCTGAAAAGATTCGGTATTTTTCTCTCTACCTAGTCTGTATTGTGCCAAGAGAGTGTTGGTTTGTTGGTGGTGTAAATGCGTGATGTATTTTTTTTTTAAAAAAAATCAAGCGTGATGTATGTATTATATACATTACAACGTATATCTATTGGATAGTGATGGAAAAGGCCTTCCACATACTTCGTATATTATCTTATTGGATTGGCGGTCTCCCAGCGAGCCACATCGGTTTTGGGGCGATGTGGCCGCTCCGCGCGACGCCGTGTCGCCTGTTCGTGCGCTCGAAAATACAACTCAGATAATTTGGCTGTTCGTTCGGATGCAAAGGCTCGCATAGTGCAGTGGTAACGCCTCTTCCTCGCGCTGCCTAGGTCGTGCATTTGAGTCCTCGTCCCCCACACGCTCCTTGCTCCGTGTTTTTTTTTATTGGCTGACGCGTGGCATCGGTGCGCACCAGCGCATGTGGCGCGTGATTTTGTGCGGAAAGTCGTCTGTAAGTTTTTGAAACTAGGGCGACGCTCGGGTCCAGCCATGGCAAGCGGGCAATAGAGAGAATACGAGATAGAAGAGGAGATGAATGTATTTTTCTGTCACTAACTGGTGGGGCTGTTGTGTAGCGAACGAGAATTCATGGTTCTCCGTAGGCACAAGGAAAATAACACTCTGTGCCAGTTCGAATCTAATGTACCATGTCACGCGGGTTAACATTGGTCAAAAACACTGTTTTATAGTCTGAGAGATCAAAATTAATCGGCATTAAATGATGGGGGACTCATTCTAAATGGCACTTGAGTGGCCAAAATTAAACGGTAGCAGGAGTTGAGAGACCAAAGATGTATTTTTAGACGTGTTTTTATGCATCTCTTTTTAAAAATTGCATAAAATTAAAGCATAAATGAATACTAGATAGTGATTACTTATTCTTTGCTTCAAAATTTATACAACCTACATCAAAGAGGAACGCATAGAAGCATCTGGTACTCTTTCTTCTTCAAATAATCATTGGATTAGGTGGCATGAGTTACACGGGAATTTTTTTGTATTTCATACAAAATTTGACCCGTACTCACAAAATGATACAACACTTTTGCGTATTTACAGAAAACCCACACATACCCGGGATTTGAAATTCCATTTTTGAATACCCGGAATTTCAAATTCCGGTTTAGATTATCCCGGAATTTCAAATCTCGGTTATTGCATATTTTGGAATTTGAAAAACCGGTTTTGGGGTATGGGCGTCATACCCGGTTTTTGAAATTCCAACTATACATACCCGGAATTTGATAAACCGGTATGGGCAGCTGGCATGGCATACATGAATTCCTCAAAGACAAAAATACAAAAATTCTGGTTTATCATCATGAGTTTTGTACATCTGCCTAGCCCATACAAAAATTCCTCAAAGACAAACATCCAACTGCTAATACTCGGTTTATCAAATTCCGAGTATGTATACCTAGAATTTCAAAAACCGATTATGGCGCCCATACCCCAAAACTGGTTTTTCAAATTCCAAAATACGCAATAACCGAGATTTGAAATTCCAGGATAATCTAAACCGGAATTTAAAATTTCGGATATTCAAAAAAGGAATTTCAAATTCTGGATATGAGTGGTTTTTCTGTAAATACACAAAAGTATTGTATCATTTTGTGAATACGGATCAAATCTTGGATCAAATACAAAAAATTTCGAGTTACACCTGGATTGTTTGAATGCGGATGTGCAGAAGCACCACGGTAGTGACTAGTGACGGCGTTAGGTGAGTCGACGTCTGAGCCCACTGGCATTGGGTGTTGGTGCTCTTGGGCCAGAAGTCGTTGAAGGGTGGGTGTACGTAGACTAATGCAGAGGCTTGCGGCCTGCATGCTTTTGGGGTTGAAACTGAGAAGGCAAAACGCATATAAAAAATTGTGCTGGTGGGTTGGTGAGGGGAGAGTTGGATTTTGACTCTTTTCCAAGTGTTTGGTGGATCTTTATTTCTCTTTTTGTTTTCTGTAGATGTCATGTATAGGGTCTGTTTGGATCCATTAGCAGCTAATAGTTAGCTAGCTAATAGTTAGCTAGCTAATAGTTCCTAGCTAATATTAGCTAGCTAACTATTAGCTAGCTAATTATTAGTTGGAGGGTGTTTGGATCCACCAGCTAATATGTGGCTAATAGATGCTATTGTCCAGAATATCCATGCTATTAAATGCTATTCGTGGTAGACACGAAGGGTATTTTGGTTAAATGCCACCTATTAGCTGCTATTAGCTGGGTTTGGCTAGCTAATGAGATAACCATTAGCTGGGTGCTCAGCTAATAGTTAGTTGATCTAACTCCAGCTAATTTTTAGCTGGAGGTGTTTGGATCCACTCCAGCTAATTTTTAGCAGCTAACTATTAGCTGCATGGATCCAAACAGACCCATAGTACAGACGTACTACGAATTAACAGACAAAACTCGTGCTTTTTTGACGGCCTTCAAACCAGTCGCAATGAAGCGTGGCAGTTTCGGTGCCAAGATAAACATGCTTTTTTTTATTCTGAGATGTTGTCATGGTGTTGCGGGAGATGGACAGCTGAGACTTCAGATAATAATGCCTATCTTTTGTTAAGTCATACAAAAGGTACTTTATTTGTTTAGAGTTATCTCGTGAGTTAATTCAACTCTTAAATGATGAAAGAACCTTTAGCCCAACCCAATTTAGTGAGGACTTAGGCCATCTCCAACAGCTTACCGATCTCATTCCTCAACCGTTGAAATGAGGAATCTGAGCAAACGGTCGTTTCTTTTCTTGCTCCAACAGCCTCCCGATCGGCTTCCCCATTTTTACAGAACGGAGAGAGAATCTCGAAATTTCGGGATTCTCTCTCCATTCCCCATCGCTCTCCCGATCCCACACACGCTCAACGATCCTCCCTCCCGCGCCAGTGAGGAATCGGCGAAAGATCTGGCCCTCCGTCCTCGCCTCCGCTCCGTCATCGACCCGGTCATCGCCTCCGCTCGCTGCCGTTGCCGCGCTTCCATCCTCGACTCGGTCCTCATCGCTCCGCTGCCGCCACCGCCGGTCGCCGCCACCGCTTCGCTGCCGCCGCCGCTCCGCTCTTGACCCGATCCTCATCGCCGCTCCGCTGCCGCCACCGCTTCGCCGTCGCCGCTTACCGCCGTTGCCGCCGCTCGCCTCGACCCGGTCCTCGCCGCCGCTTCCATCCTCGACTCGGTCCGGCCGCTCGCTATCGCCGCTTCCATCCTCGACTCGGTCCGGCCGCTCGTCATCGCCGCCCGACTCGGTCCCGTGAAAAATCCTCTTCTTGCTCCTCCGCTCCATCTGGATTGAGGATCTCTTGGGTCTGTCCCTCCTCCTTGCTCTTGTAGCTTCATTTATCAAATCAAGTTGCCTCGTAGCTATCAAACCGAAAGCAAGAATTCATTTACCAACAGGGAGTATTAGTCAGTATGATTTCAAATGCAAGAGCTTATGGCAAACCAAGAGGAATGACCTCACCAATCCAAATTCGTGTTCACTTAGGTTCGTGCATTCAATACAATCCATCACTTTGTTTCATGAGAGGTGGTGGCAATGTCTGCACAAAGACCTCCAGGACCATGTGGGAGGAAAACTGCAGAAGATTTGGATGTCGCACCATTTTCGTTCATGGTGTCAAAAGTACTGAGTGAGCAGAACTAGCTTCAGCCTCTCCCTCTGCTCTCTTGATCTGAATGATCTTCTCTGCCTCTGCCTTCTCATTTGCTGCAACACGCAGTCTTGCAGCTAAGCAGCCTACGAATGGGTTAACACTATACATCAAACTGCAGTGTTTTCCAGTGATAGTGATTTATTTTTTTTACTTCTTCTGATACCAAAGTTTGGATTATAAATGGACTATAATGGCACTAAACAATTAAACATAGTATTGTATATTAGATGTAAGATCTTCTTGAGTTCATGCCAAAATTGTACCAATCCATACTCCAAGTCAAGTTTCATTCAATTAGGCCAACGCTTACCAGCATTTATTTCATTCGTAGCCCTTTTAACTTTTTCATCTGGTTCTATATCAACAATGAGTGTCTGCATCTCATAGCCATAATCAAACATAGCCTTTTCAAGCTCCTCCTCCACAGCTTTTGCTCAAAAGCATCATCCAGTTGGAGTACGGCTCTTCACTAAGGATTAGATCTTCTAAAACTACTCCTTTTTCCTTAAGAATGCTGGCATCTTCAGATATCATTCTCACACTGAGGACTTGCAATGCCTCCATTGCCGTATTGTACAATTCTTGATTCACGTAGGCACAAAATGTGCACCAAAGCGTTAATTGATCAGGTTGGATTTTTGCTCGGTGAATACATTCAACAATATATTCAACAACATGAATCTGACCGTGTGAAGAATGTTCAGACATGAGTTTAACTTCAACATTGTTTTGGGAAAGAAGAGTAGATCAATTTTATTATAGATGTACCCTTCTATTTGCCTCTGAGAGTATTATATTGAAAAGTAATATGTTAGTCCCCATTCCTTCAATTATGCATATGTCCAACAGATCCAGTGCCCCTTCAAAATCCTCTTTTGCTAATACAACCTGTCATGAAAAAACTAGACATGAGCCTCAAGTCAATGGATCCCAAAATTCAAATCAACTCAAACAAAGGAATCGGCACTTTATTAATTAAGAAGAATGCATAGTGAGAAGTGACAAAGATCGCATTTAACCAGACTTACCTTTATGAGAGATGTAAAAGTCGAAACATTAGGATAAAAGCCATCTCGGAGCATCAATGACAGAAAAGAGCATCAATGAGAGATGTAAAAGTGGAATTATACTTTGCATTTCAGCCTGATTATTTTATTTGATGTCATTTGACTATGATACCTACCTTACTTTTGGAAGTGGTAGTGGAATTATACTTTCGAGATGCTAGGATGCTTCTATGTTGAGTCTAGCATATGATTTAGTACATATTTACCAAATTGCACCTTGTTGTCTACTGTTTCCTGTCTATGCTTGGGGTATAGTTGCTGCCAATGTGTAGTTTAAGCTGTTGTATATTGCTTCCAATGTGTAGATGGACAAGGATCCAGAAAAGCTCAGTAAAGGCTTCGCATGGACAGTAAAACAAATAGAGAGCATCGCATTGGACCTTAACAAAATTGTGGAAGACAATTTTAGTAGTGGCACATCTCAATGTGCCAATGAACTCAATAGCGTTTTGATGGACATCGAAACTATAACTCGCAGCTTAGAGCAAGTTGCCATAGAATCACATGAACTGATGCAAAGAGATGAGGTAGAGCTTGAAGTGGATGTAGACCCTGAGTTGTGTCTTCCCTATGACTACCAGAGTGATGACGAGGATAAACGTGATGACAGACAATATTGTGAAGATGAGGGTATCGAAATTGATAGTGATGATTCGGGACGGTTTTAGTCTTGTATTAATGTTAAGACTTGTTATGTACGATGTAATGTTGGTAAGACTGGTTTAGACTTGTTATTTATGATGTAATGTTGCTAAGACTGGTTAAGACTTGTTAAGATATTGTAATGATGTTTGTTAACTTGTTATGTACGATGTAATGTTGGTAAGACTGGTTTAGACTTGTTATTTATGATGTAATGTTGCTAAGACTGGTTAAGACTTGTTAAGATATTGTAATGATGTTTGTTAACTTGTTAAGTTATTGTAATGTTGTTTGTTAACTTGAGAAATTTTGTTGTTGTCAGAATAGAAATTATGGATGGCTTCTATATAAATCTGTTGAGTGAGGGAGGGGATGCACATGCTGATTGGGATGGTTCTGAACCTTCTCCACACGAAAGTCCAATTGGTTCACAACCATCACCAAGGCTTACGGCTAGTCCCCAAATAAAAGCAAACAATAGAAGATCAAAAATTTCTCTCGAGGAAGAAGACAATTTGTTGGTCTCCGCATGGCTTAATGTTAGTATTGATGCAATACAAGGGAACCAACAATCCCGTGCCACTTATTGGAGAAGAATTCATGACTACTTCCACGAGTACAAGACTTTCACCTCGGATCGCTTCACGAGGCTTCACTTACACATCGATGGTCTGTTATTCAAGAAGCGATGAACAAGTTTTGTGGGTGTCATGATCGGATTGAGCGTCGAAATCAAAGCGGGTTAATCGAGCAGACAAGGTTAGTCCATAATCTATGTACCTTTCCTATTTGTAGATGGTGTGCTCATAGATATTGTTTGTGTGGTTGTACAGATTATGCAAGCTAAAACTTTGTATCATGAGGAAGAAAGGTGGTCGTTCGCATTCTTACATTGCTGGAATACTTTGCAATACCATCCTAAGTGGTGTGCTCGGTTATCTCAGAAAAAGCAAAAGACATCGAGTAGCGGAAGTCCGGGATCTTCCAGTCCTGTTAGCACAAATGCAATTCATCTTGATGAGGACCATCCTAATGCAGAAAATGATCACTTAAGTAGACCAATTGGACATAAGGCGGCGAAAGAACGATTGCGTCGAGGTAAAGAAGTTGCTCCAACAACTAATCTTTACATGGAAGCATTAGAAAATTTTAGAAAGAAAAAGAGGGAACTTGAGATTATAAAAGAGAGGAAGAAAGATGAGCGATATGAGCGACTGTATGCACAAGAACAAGCGAAGATTGACCAAGAAAAAGTCAAAATTGAGCAAGAAAAAGAGAAGATTGAGCAAGAAAAAGAGATGCTTGAATTCAAGAAAAATGAACTTGAATTCAAGAAAATGGTCGAGGAGGAGAGAATTATGGGCATTGATCTAAGTCAGACCGAGACACAAAAACGATATTACACGAGCTTGCAGAACGACATAATAGCTAGAAGATGTAATAGGTCAGGTTGAACCAAGGTTGTTTGTTTTGCTTAAGAACGATTCAGTTTGTCCCTCATTCCTTAGGTTATGGACTTACATATTGCAATGCAATCTTGGTTGATGGTTGATTTTGAAATCACAGCATTCTTGTTTTGCAATAGATGAATGACTGAATACATAGATGAATGACTAAATACATATATGAATGACTGAATACATTACAATAAATATAATTACACCCCTCCATAACGTTGCCATAAGTGCTCCACTAGATCGTTTTGTAGCTGGTGGTGAGTTTCCCTATTCCGAATGGAATGATGAGTTTGAATAAACTCAAAGAGTTCAGGCGTATGCTCATGTGACACTGAAAATGTTTCTCCCATCCCTTCGTAATTATAGTCAAGTGGTCCTCCGTCTCGCTCATCTTCAACTATCATGTTATGCATGATGACACAAGCTGTCATGATATCTCTTAGTGTTTGTTGATCCCAGAAACGTGCTGGACCTTGAACAATTGCAAACCGAGATTGCAGAACTCCAAAGGCTCGTTCCACGTCCTTCCTAGCTGCCTCTTGAGCTTGGGAGAAATATTTATTCTTATTCCCGTGAGGAGCTGGTATTGTCTTCACAAATGTTGCCCATTCAGGATATATCCCATCTGCAAGATAGTACCCCATTGTGTAATTGTGACCGTTGATAGTGTAATTCACTTCCGGCGCTTGTCCTTCAGCTAGCTTTGCGAACAGAGGGGAACGGTGAAGAACATTAATATCATTGTGAGATCCTGGTAAACCAAAAAAGGCATGCCAAATCCATAGATCTTGTGAAGCAACGGCTTTTAGAATTATTGTTGGCTTGTGTACATGCCCAGTATATAAGCCTTGCCATGCTGTAGGACAATTTTTCCACCTCCAATGCATGCAATCTATGCTTCCTAGCATTCCAGGAAAACCTCTTTCCTCACCGATTGCAAGTAATCTAGCAGTATCATTCTCATTTGGAGATCTCAAATACTCATCTCCAAAGAGGACAATAATAGCTCGCACAAACCTTTTAAGACTCTCTATGGCAGTACTTTCTGCAATCCGTAGACAATCATCAATAGCATCTGCCGGTACTCCATAAGCTATCATCCGGAATGCTGCGCTTACCTTCTCAGAAAGAAGATAACCCGATAGTTCCATCACAATTCCTTTTCTGAACAAAATAATCATCATGGGTTTCTACAGCATGCAATATGCGAAGAAATAGGTAACGACTCATTCTAAACCTGCGCCGAAAAGAAGAATGAGCTATAGAAAAGATGACCAATCAAAAATACAAACAATTGAAATAATTCTCATCATAAACCTCCGCCGAAAGAAAGTTGGGCCAGACCTGAGGATCAAGAAAATAGTCTCAGATAGCCTGGCATGCCCTTCCTCTCTATTGCGATGTATGTATTGATGGCCAACAATAGAACCCCCATGGCGTCGAGCACTCACACACTTATCTTGTCTTTGTGCTAGATATGCTATCACAAGAAGAGATTCATCGTCGTCATCCGACGATGAGTCTTCGGAGAGGAAATGCTGAACTAAGTTCTGACGACTCATTGAGATATACTAGATAATGAACAAGAAGATATGGGGCAAGGATTGGAAGTGTAAATGGTTGTGTATATATAGCCTAAAAATATAGCCGTTACAATATAGCCGTTACGATGACCGAGGGAATGAAATTTTTTAAATTCCTGCAATTAAAAATAGCCGGTCAAATTTTTTCCGCTAAAAATTACACGTGGCTCATATGGCGGTTATGAAATATCATTATAATATAGGAATGACAAAATAGAGAATGAGATTTGAGGAATGCTGTTGGAGAGGAAAGAGATATAGGGAAGAAATCTTTATAGGGAATTCTGTATATGAGGATATAGGGAATGAAATTTGAGGAATGATGTTGGAGATGGTCTTAGCACTCTTTATGCGACCCTTTTACAATTACAAGCCTTCTTGGTATGCTATGATGCAAATGACAAAATAAGAAAATATTAATGGAGAAAATTGACCTTTTCATCATTGATAGGTTGTTGGATATATGAAGCATTGATAAATTGTCCTATTATTTAATGGATAATCTTGGTATTTTTTTTATTAAATAGCACTTAAATTTTGAGCATTCAGATCTAGATTCAATGGATAAAATCAATTTATTTTTCCCCATTTGAGTACTGTTTTATAAAAAGTACTCAATTTTTTACGTATTGGATGAGAAACATTATTCTTTTCTGCGTGGCCTTTTTACATCAATTATATACTAGTTTTAAACAATTAAATTATGTAATAATAGTGTGATAATTTGTAAAAAAAAGAATATTATTCTTTTTTGTATGGCGCTTTTTACATAAATATATACTAGTTTTATACAAATTAAATTATGTAAAAATAATGTGATAATTTATAAAAAAATAAAGAGGAACAAAACAAATTATAAGGAACATAACAAACAAAACCGTGGATCACAAAATCAAAATGATAAAGAAAAATATGGATCACAAAGTAATATATAATAGACAAAAAAAATGAGTGCTAAAAACGCCAATATCTAATAGACAAAAAAAATGGAGTGCCTACTAACAAAAAAACACTCAACTACTACTTCCGTCGGTCATAAATAGTTATTGTTTTGAATATGTGTGTTATTAAACTTTTGAAACTTTGACCGTTAATCACTTTTTTAATATTTAAATTGGACGCATGAAAATCATATATGTAGATTTGTCTCGCAAAGTACTCCATAATATTATAATTTTACTAGGTTTATAAATATATTATAATAGAAATTAGAGATCAAATATATGTTTTCGAGACCGTATCGATATTTAAAACGACAACTATTTGTAACGGATGGAGTATTTAGCAATTCCTAGTGGTTCTTTAGTCTGTTTGATAGATCCAAATCTTGGTAACAGATTTCACAAGGAGTTACCAAGTAATTATCCAAAAAAAAAATGTGTTTGCGCTAGATATTTGTAGAACTTTTTTTTTTGCTAACAACATGCTTGATAGTTCATCCACCCTTCAGCTGAGATCAAACTCCATCATTTGGGATGCCCGCGGTGGGTGTATTGGGCCACCAGAATAGTAGGAGCAACGAACATTGTGCCTCCCTACGTGTTTTCCCAACCTTGTTGTCAAGCTTGCTAAGGTTTTAAATTTTATTTTCGGATCTTATCTCGAAGGGAACCGAAAATAAAATCTCGATGAGACCTCAAAATTTGGACAAAATCTAGAAGAAATTCAAAAGACAAATTTCCAATACGAATTTTTTGGACCGGGATTTCCAAGATCTTGGCGAGAAACACTGAGATCTCGGCAAATTTCAACTGAACGAAAAATGGTTCCGAACGCATTGAAATTTTTGAAAATTTTTGTGAATGGTCCTGATGCATCACTAATGTTCCCATAAAATTTTCAAATAATGATCAAGCTTGAGGAATTTTTTAAAATTTTGACAATGGAACTGTCATGATAAAAGCCTTATCGATAAATTTAAATTGAATGAAAAAGTATTCAAACCACGTTAGAAAATTTTGAATTTTTTTGTGGATGGTCCTGACATATCATTAATGTTCCCATAAAATTTTTAGACAATGATCAATCCTAAGGAATGTTTAAAAATTTGGATAGTGGTACTATCCTGATAAAAGCCTTACCGATAAATTTAAACCAAATGAATAATAGTTCAAACCATGTTAGAAAATTTTGAAAATTATTGTGGATGGTCCTGATATATCACTAATATTCTCATCAAATTTTCATATGACGATTAGGGATGGAACTGGTATGGATATTTTCCGACCGACCGACCGACCGAATTGATTTGGATGATGATTTGGATAGTTTCACAGATATCCAGTTGATTTCTCCGATAAGGATATGGATACAGATAATTTACATGGATACGGATACGGATATAGAACACTAATTATCCGATGGATACGGAATATCCGAGTTTTTGTTCGGATAATATCCGAATATGACATACGGATATTATCCGAATAACACGTTTCAGAATAACACATTAACAATTTAACATGTTTCATTGTTTCGTAGGATCGGGTCTGCATTGGATGACAAGATATAATGTGTTCATGTGTGCTAGATGCTAATTTGGAGATATTTGGGTAAAGGTGGTACAGAAATTGGCAAGTGGCGTTTCAGGAGGGCTACTTAGGATCAAGCAGCATATGCCAGCTGCAAATCATTTGGTTCAATTATTGCAATGGGGTACATTGTTACTCACAGAGTCACATGTATGACAAGCTAGGGATAAAAAGGCAAAAAAAAAGACATACACATATATTTCTTTTGGAATTTTGAATTTAAATTTGGACTGATTTTGGAAAAAAACTGAAATTGGATTTTAAAATATCCGACTAATATTATTCGTATCCATGTTGATTCCGATCCGTATTCGATCCAGATTCAGAATCGATATTATCCTGTATAATTCGTATTCGATTCTGTATTCGACACTATTCGTATTCGATTCTGTATCCGATAAAAAATACGGATACGAATATGAATAGGACGATATTCGACCGTATCCGATCCGATCACATCCCTAATGACGATCAAGCCTGAGGAATTTTAAAAAATTTGCACAGTGATATTGTCCTGATAAAAACCTTACCGACAAATTTGAATCGAATGAAAAATGGTTCAAACCATGTTAGAAAATTTTAAAAAAATTATGGATGATCCTGACCCCAAATCCAATCAAATCTGGCCCAAAAAATTGAAATTCGGTCAAAATTACCGAAATCTCAACGATATTTTTGAAATTACTACAATATTTTGAATTTTTTTAAGTTTTTTATTCGGTCGGGATTTGGAATCAACAAGGGCCAATATATGAGATTTCACTGGGATTTGGCTGGGATTTGGAACCTTGACGCTTGCAGCCATTTCTCGCCTGCCTTTGGACTTCTTTTCCTTACAACTTTGCCGTGTGTTGGTACCATCAGTTTTCTTTCCATTTTGCAGCATGCACAAATGGACTGCTACAAGAAAATATTATTCAGTAAATTTTGCAAGACTATAAGTTTTTTTTACAAACTATCAGAAACTACATATTTTTAAAGAAATTATGTCACAAAACTCTAGTTTTTAGAATTGACCGTTTTATGTAACATGTATGACAGTGTAGACCCACATGGTAGCCTCACACATCTCCATTTCCCATCTCACGTGTGAGGTTGCCAGCATGCCATATGAGCCCACATTGCCGGACATGCTATATGAAACGATCAATTCTAAAACATGTAGTTTTGTGATACAAATTTTGCAAAATCTATTGTTTCATGAAATATAAGCTAAAACATATAGTTTTCTTGTAGCTTATATGAAAAACATACAATTTTGTGAAATTTAATCAACATTGTTTGTTGTGTGGCAGCTTCTGCCTTTTATGCTTCCAATGCACATCACATCTTCTCCCCGCACAAGAATATACCTGTCGACGGTTGGTGCCGTCGGCAATGAGATTTGTGATTCGTGGGGATTTGTGCGAGATCGAAGCTAGATGGTAACATAGGATGCGAGGGCGATTTTTAGACAGGTTCGGGCTCTCTCGTGGGGATTTGTCGACGGTTGGTTCTCGTTGGTTTGAGTTTCCTTTCTTTTCTCCCCCCTTACAGGGTTGTCCCCTCCCGCCTTATATACTGGGGGGAGGGCACGTTACAAAGGGGCGCCACCTGACATTGGACCAGATGGACTCATGAGTAGCCTATTTGTCTCTATTTGCCGGACTCAACTGCCACCAAGGGATTTGGTTGCTACTTTCCCGACCCACACCTGCTGATTCGCCAGGGTTAGGTGGCCACAGGCTGCAGGCGCCAGGCTGCAGGCTTTGCTTTATGCAGGGTTGTCTTGGCGTGAGACGAAGCTTCGTCGGGGAGGTAGCATGCTGTTGCCTTGGAGGGGACGTTGGGCCCTGGCTTTATCCTCTTTGTGGTGTTGCCAAACTTATGGCCCGGTACATGCTTACAGACGGGCTGACTATGGGCTTCTTTGTGGGACCCTGGTCTTGGATATCCCACAATACCATTCTGGCTGTGAGAGTATGTGCTCGGATCTAATAATTTACTGAACGGTGCTTTTACGTTTTCTCTCTCAGTACAAGTTGCATAAAATCTTAAAGTAAGTGAAGGGGCAAGTAATCACCATATAGTTGTTGACACCAGAATTTGACGCGTAGTCGATTTGACAAAAGGCTATCGGTTTGATGAGATTGGTAAGAAATATGCATCGGATTAAAGGGAATGATGTTTTGGTAAAGGCTGATACGAGTCGGGATAGAGTCGATTGGGACTTAACCAAAGGGGTAAGAAGAATATTTATATATATCAAAACAAATAATCAAGCCATCACTTTAGTAATAATAATATTAGAATAAGGTATAAATAGTCAAATGGTCACTCTAACAATAATAAGAAGAATATTAATAATAATAAGAAGAATAGCCTTAACACAGAAAAAAAAGAGATACTAGTATTGAAAAGCGTAAGTAAAGAAGAAATCACAAAGAGGGAGAAGGTAATCAGGTAAATAAAGAAAAGAATCAATAATGTAAACAATCATCATAATGACCTAGCTAGGAAAATAATCCTTTAATTGAACAAGAAAAGCTGATTAAGTATACTATGCAATGCAGATTAATTCAAGTATATATATATATATGTGTGTGTGTGTAGTATACCTATAGCAAAAATCAAAATAAAGGTTAATTTGAGCAGATGATTAAATAAGGAATTAAATACTATCATTAACCACCCTTTTGATTAAAAATATGAAAATAATATCTCTTTTGGAGCGAAATCATGATCCAAAATTGTAATGAGTAATGCTACTTTAAAATGCACCAAATTAATGTAATACACATTAAAATGTTCTGGATTAAAATGCGTCAAGCCAGAATGTGACAAATTAATTTATACCAAATTCAAATAAACTATACATATAACAATCTAAATTAAGTTAGAGAAAAATAAGGATCGGTCGATTGAGGAAGAAAATGAAAATTTTGAAATAAAACGAAGAAAAAGAAAGAAGAGAAAAGGAAAGAGAAAACAACAAAAATATATCTTCAGTTAAATTAATAGAATTATGAATCAATTTTTTCATACAAAAGATCTGAATTAAATTTAAGAAATTAAAATCTATTAAATCAATAACTTCAATCGGTCGACTTTTCAATTAAAGCGTGATGAAAGAAAATGGTATAAAGCCTTAAAAAGCGCAATGTAAATTTTATAAATCTTAAAATATTAAGAAAATGGGGTTGGACACCGTAAAATATGCAAAAAAAAAAAATCTATTAGCCACTAAATATGGCGTTTTTTTTATAATTTCAGGGATCAAATCCAAACAGACTGTTGATCTTCATCAACAACTGTGCGATGATGATTTCTTTTATCAACATCCAGGCAAGCTTCCTTTGTTCATATTTGTGAAATTATTTTTGAATGTTTTCAGAAATCATCACTGCATGGAAAAAGTATTTTTCAAAGTACAACCTCAAATTTGATGTTGTTGGAAAGATGATTATTGGTGAATTGCTGCGGCAGTAGTTGGTTATGGATATGTTGAGTTGATAATGAACTGCTGAGGCAGTAAAATGAGGTGAAGTATGTTTATATATGTGTGTGGGTGGTGGGTAGAGGGTGCCATTGAGAAGGATTATCATGCTAGTGGGGTCCTCTACATAGCAGAGGATATAAGGATAAACCCTTATACTTGGGCAATGAGCCGTATTAATCGTATCAACCATAGTGTGTGAAACAAACAGAAAAAATTATCCTATGACGGTGTTCGAATCTCCACATGGGATAAGTGTAGATATTAAGAGCGGTGTGAAGCTGGGACATGCTGTTACGAGATGTAATACTGGATTAGTGATAAAAATTCTAGGTTCTCAACTACAGGTTGGGTTCACTATGGGTAAAGTGGTACAAACCTATGTAGAGTTAAATCATGAATTCATATATGTCTCTCCTGGATTTGAGGCTACGGTTTACGGAAGCTAAGTCTGCCTCGTATACGAATGCTAGTAGAATCTTCATAATTAAAATTCGAAAATATATCTTTCTAAGAAAACTTATTTTCAGAAAATGATTTGAGGAGGGTGTGTGGTGATTGGAAATGGATTGAGAAAGGTTGAGATGATTTTGGGAAAAGATTCATATATATATATATATATATTGTATTTTTTTATTAATGCTTGCTGAGTACCTTTGCTAGGGAAGTGTTTCAGGGGTCAAATAGGTGAGAAGAAGTATTACCAACAGGGCTAGGCTATCGGGGATAGATTGTAGTCTCACTTTGGTCAGCTTTTGGGTAATTAGTATTTATATAATATATTTTTTGTTATACTTGGATTCTATGTCTAATTAATATACTGAACATGTAACATGCGTGGCAATGGAATGTAATAAAGTTTTTCATTTCAGTTTCTAATTATTGTCTCTGTTGTAACACTCTGAATTCGGTGTATTAACTGATAAAGTGTCGGGTCCGCTCGATATTTTTTTAGCTAATATGCCTAGATCAATATAATTACCTCAAAGTTAATGAAGGAGTTACTGTCGTTACTCTGGATTGATTGTGCGCGTTGCCACACATATCCAATAATTCTTTTTTTAAGATTGTGTATTTCCCTTGGTATTGTAAAATGTGTGCCATTTGGTAGAGGCAAGCATGACACGGTACATACCTAGAGGTGGGCGTCTGGGCCTTGCTTTCGTGGGACGACCCGAAGCACGGCGGCACGGTACTGTTCATCAGGCCGTGCCGGGCCAGGAAACACGACACGGTGGGTGGCCCAGCATGGCACGGTCATTTGGGCCGTGCCTATGCCTGTGCCGGCACGGCGGTGGCACTCCGGCCCAAAGGCACTCCCGGCACGGCGGCAGCACATCGGTGGGGGTAGGGGTGCAATAGAACAGGAGAAACGAGGGAGGGGCGACATACCTGGGAGCTGCGCTGCAGTCGCCATGGTCGGGCCATCGCCGAGCCCCCTATGTACAACACTGCCACCGAGCACTGCGCTACTGCTGCGGCCCGCGGCAGGGGCATGGCCTCGCATGCCGTGCCACGCAATGTTGCACTTCCCGTCCTCGACTACGTTGCACTCGTGCCATGCCCCGCCGCTCGCCTTCGCGCCTGCCTCGCTCGCCCGAGCGGCCGAGCCTCGACCGCATCGTGCCCAAGCCGCGCTACTTGCCTCCCGCGCCTGCCTTGCCTGACCGCTGCCTTGCTCGGCCGAGCCATACCGCGGCTTGCCTCCGACGCTCGCCTCGCCTAGCCGCGCCATCTACGCCACCCCTCACATCGTTGTCGCCTAGCCATGGCCGCCGATCGAAGCTATGGTGTTCTTGGCCGGAGGGAGGAGAGGGAGGTGGTGGAGGGCTAGAGGCTAACGCCCTGGGGGGCAGAGGGAGGGGTGGGGAGGCGGGCAGGCAAGGGTTCGGGGAGGCCCAAGGCCGGACCGCCAGAGGGAGAGGGGCCGAGGGAGGTATCTGGGCGTGGCGCACTGGCGCTTGGGGGCTGGGAGAGGGACCGAGGGAAGGGCGCAGGCGCGCAGCGCAAGGGGGCGGGGAGACCGAGGAGATGAGGGGGCGCGGGAGCCGAGAAAATGGGAGATCGTGAGGTCCAGTGGACCGGTGCATGCCGAATCATAGAAAAAGTAAAGGAGAAGACAAATACAAGGAAAAAAGAGCGGGAGAGAGAGGAAAAAGAGAGAGAGGATGGCAGCGAGTATTTTGTTCTCTCGCGTATGATTTCAGACAGCGGGGTGACGCGATGCGATGTTTGGTTGATTCCATCCCGCTCATGATTTACAAATTTCACTCTCTCGCTCGCTGCGATGTAACATAAAACAACATGATTTGACGTAAAGCGATGTGATGTAAAGCGATGCGATTCCCGTGCGCCCGCGCCTGCATTTCAAATTTTAAACGGTCATTTGAATTATCATTTGCCGCTAATTGCTATAAAATATGCCCGAGCGCTCTCATTCTCCAACACACTGAATCGCTCTCTCTGTTTTTGCTCACAACATCCCGCTCGCTCACTCTTTTTGCTCAAAACATCCCGCCCGCTCTCTCTCTCTTTTTGCTCAGAACATCCTGCTCGCTCTCTCTCTTTTTTGCTCTTCCTGCACGAAAGAAAATGTTTCGCAAGAACAAGAGCAGGAGAGCACACCCTCGCTCTCCAAGTCCCTCTCGCCGGGATGAAGAGATCAATCCGCACCAATTCTCTCTCAGCATGGGAGACTATGGCATGGATGATCATCATCTGTACGGTATGCACGACATCGAGGATGCCTCGTACATTCCGGATGCACCGAGCTCTGATGCCGGCGCATCGGTGTATCCGGGACGGGCGTCGGTATCGGCACCAAGCTCGGATGCCGTGACATCGACGCAACCGGGACAGGCATCCATATTCGGCAATTGACAGACGTGGTGTTGGCAACACATGGACAAAGCCGTCAAAATTGTAGACAAATGTGAGGTAGTGTATGCTATTTGCAAATATTGTTAAGCTAAATTGTCTGCACGTGCATATGATGGAAGATGTTATCTGAAGAGACATGCATAGGCACGCTTGAAGAAGATATTGGCAGGATGTAGGCCAGGCGAGGACGTCCAGACGCAGCTCATCTTCAACACCGACGGTTCGGTAAGTTCGTGGGTATACAACGCCGATGTAGCTAGAAACGAAATTGCACGGTACATAGTTACAGAGGATCTTCCATTTAGAATGGACGAGAGCTCTAACTTTGAAAGAATGGTGCAACGTGATTTTTGTCTACAATATCAACATGTTAGTAGAAGAACAACTACACATGATATTTATAAAATGTTTACAAAAAATTAGAAATGTTAAAATAGACTTTCTTGACAACTAGTTTTTCCTTTACCGTAACATCGGATATATGAACTTCCCAACATCAAAGAACAGCCTATATTAGTGTTATTGTGCATTACTTAAACAGGAACTACTTACTAAACAAAAGAGTCATAGGGTTTAGGCCAATCTCCCAGTCACACACCGGAGAGGCTATCTCTAACCATATACTTGAGGTTATTACTAACTTTAAAATAGAAGGTAGAATTATTTCCATCACTCTTGATAATGCATCGGCTAACACGGTGGCTATACATTATCTCTCACCGCATCTGGAGACTTATGTTAAAAGTTTTGTACTCCACCAGATATGCGTATGGCATATTATTAATCTCATTGTGTTGCGGGGTTGATTGTAATGAGAACTAGTTTGAAAAATATACGCAAAGCTATTCAGTTTATTAATGATTCGCCTGTAAAGTTTGCACAGTTCTCAGAGTACTGCATGGCTAATAGTAAGGACCTAAGAAAATTCAACCTTGATATGAATGTTAGGTGGAACTTGACGTATATTATGCTGGAGCGGTGCAAGGGCTACGAGTAGGGGTGGGCATTCGGTTAATTCGGTTATATCGGTTCGGTTTATTCGGTTTTAAAAAAATTCGGTTTTTGAAAACTGTAAACCGAACCGAACCGAATAGTTTCAAAAACCGAACCGAATTAACCGAAATTTTTCGGTTCGGTTAATTCGGTTTTTCGGTTGACCGAATTTCATGCAACAAAGATAATCAACATATCATACATCAAAATGCATTCACCAATCACTAGTAGATACCGATCTTAGAAAAATGGGTGTAATACCACCACAAAATACATTGTACAGCAAGTAGAATCAGCTATCAACATTGTACAAAGAAGTAGAATCGATCTTTGCAATAACTAGAATGTATCAATCCAACATCAGTAAATATAACTCCGAATGTACTAGTAACTAGAATCATATCAATCAAGATTCTCGCAAGACAAGAATCAAACCTCCTAGTCACATTGTTGCATGATCATCAGCACCAAAAGAAATGAGTACAAATCAAGGAAGCTGACCGGATCTGGTGATGGATCTGGCGACGGATCTGACGAGGTGGTCACAACGTCCAACAATGCCCTTCGGAATGTGGCGTCCTCGGCAAAGCAGAGTTCAGCGAGGCGGGCCAACGCCACCGCGTAGGTGTCCTCCAGCTCATCCGCCGTGGCTCAACCCCACGGCGTCGTGTCTTTGGAGGCCGCCGCGCTAGCCACGGGCGGATCGAGATCGGAAGCGACGGCCCGTTGAGGTTGGTTGGCTGTCTCCCACGAGTTGAGCGGCGTGGAGGTGCCCTGCCGTAGTGCCGCCCTCCATGTCACCTTGTCGATGGGCGGAGGGAAATCTACTGAAACTTCCGCGCTGGGCCGGTGGGAGATCTGGCGAAGAGAGATCTGGGAGGGAGATCTAGCGCATCGGCGGCATGGCGGTGGGTGGACCGGCGGTGGCGACAGCACTTGTGGGGAGGAGGACGGTGGGATTTGGTGGGGCTATGGGGGAGTAGACGGGGGCTGCCGGGCTGGGGGAGGAGCCGAGGAGGGCGGTGCCGCAGTGGATCTAGTAGGGGAGTTGGCCGCCAGAGCTGGAGGAGTAGGCGGCGTGGCGCGGAGGCGGAGGCGGCGACGCGGTTGGGGAGATCTGGTGGGGAGACCAGGAGAGGGGGGTAGAGATAGGGGAAGAGAGGAGACCGAAGGCCAAAGGGAAGTGAATGGTCTGGAATACGTGATTGGATACTGATTCAAGGGACAATTCGGTTTCACGGTTATTTCGGTTTTCAAAATACAAAAACCGAACCGTAAACCGTAAACCGAAATACATAAAAATTAAAACCGAACCGAAAACCGAAAAAACCGAAATTTTCGGTTAATTCGGTTCGGTTCGGTTCGGTTTTTCGGTTTCGGTTAAAAAATGCCCACCCCTAGCTACGAGCATATTGTCACTGTTTTCGTCAACTGCAATAATGGTGAGTCGTTGGTTACTGAAGAGGATTGTCAAATTATCGGTTATTTTCATAAATTTTTACAAACTTTTTACAATGCAACTAAAGATTTATTCGGTGTGTACTACCCAACTTCTTCCTTAGTCATCGAGTGGCTTTTGACCATGGCTAATTTTTTTTTAAAAATGGAGATAATTATATTTTACATCCCATTATAGAACCAATGGAGGAAAAAGATTTAAAATATTTTTAAGCTATTCCATATCTTACTGCTTTGCTACTATTTTGGATCCTCGAAGAAAATTATTTGACTTGTAGGGCGTCTTCCACAGAATAGGTGAGGCATTCGATCTTGATTTCTCCGAGACCTATACTCATGTTTATAATGAGTTTTCGATAAATATTAAACAAGTTTGGCACTAGAAGTGAAGCAAGAAGATCTACCTCAACAACGCAACAAGCACGAGGCAGTTCGACCGCTTCAACATATGGAAGAAATTAAAAGGTAAGACGTATGGCTCTTCCCAATCGCCGAGCAGGTCGACATGGAATCCATGAGTAGAGCTCAACCACTACCTCACACGCCTTTCGTGGAGACTGACCTTGACGTGGACGAGTAAAATCAACTCAAGTTGTTCTTATGATGGAAGAATAACGAACGTTTTTACCCGTGCTATCCTATTTTGCACGGGACTTACTTACGGTTCTAGTGTCCACTGTCTCATCGGAAGCCACTTTCAGTTTGGTGGGAAGGGTACTTGAGCTGAGGAGGTTGTCTCTCAGACTTGAGATGGTTGAGGCAATTACATGCCTAAAGGACTGGGAGCGTGCAGAAGACATGATACAACATGAGCCAGAGGATCCGGATATTATAGAGGCGGTTGCTGACTTTGATAATCTCAACCTCGGGTAATTTATGTATTAATGTATATATACGTAGTTATTGTACTCTTTCACTTAGCGGGGGTAGCCCACAACGAGGTGTAAGATTTTTAATGAGACAGTTACTTTGTACATGTTCAAGATTGAATAAAAATTAAATTTTCTTCTCCAATATTTGTTTTCATTGCCTCACATTCGTACGTCTTCGGGTTCTTTTCTTTCATCGCAATAGTGCAAATGGGTCGAACCTGGGCCAGCATGGCACGAAGCGCAAATGGACCGTGCCTGGGCTCGCCAAAGACGAGCCAGGCCGGCACGACCTTGCACAATAGGCACAAAGGGCCATCGTGATCCGGCACGATTTCGATCCGAAACACGATAGACTCGTGCCGACCCGGCCCAACACAGCACAACGCCCAAAGCGCAAATGGACCGTGCCTGGGCTCGCCAAGGACGAGCCAGGCCGGCACGACCTTGCACGATAGGCACGAAGGGCCATCGTGATCCGGCACGATTTCGATCCGAAACACGATAGACTCGTGCCGACCCGGCCCAACACAGCACAACGCCCACCACTGTACGTACCATGCGCACCAACGAGTCGATCATTCAATAGCAGCACACGACACGTACCGTGCCATGCCTCGCTACCGCCACATCGAAACGAACGAATCACGCACACGCGTGCGCCTGAATGCTGGACGATGACGTCGCCGTGGCGCAGAAACGACACTTTTTGGTGGCACGAGCGCACCACCGGCCGGCGCCACCCCGCGCGCGAGAAGTAGTGGCTGGAGCGGACGCAGGTGGGGGTAGGTAGGCGCACGCAGCGGGAGGAGGTCCCCCTCGGCGCAGTGTGTGTGCACGGGCACGACCACGGCCAAGTGGCGCCGTGGCCAGCCACAAAGGTTCTTTTTTTTTTGCATTTTAATTTTGCTCGCCGTTTGTTTTTGCAGCCATGCAATTCTGCAAGCACGTCCACATGTGATCTGGCGCATTTCGATCGAGAGCTCCTGTATCTGCACGGCTGCGTTGTGGTTGGTTGTGTTGGATGAGCTAGGCGCTAATAACAATCCGAGCTAGGTGTGATTGCTTGTTGCTATTGTGGGCTTGTGGCTATGTAGATCGTGATTGATCTATCTCTCTCTCTCTCTGACTTTGACGTAGGCAACTTGATTTATTTTGTACTAGTAGTATACACTTTAGAGGATTCTCGGCGAACTTAGGTTATCTAGATCAGGCTGGGATGCGCATTGCTCGACCCTTTGCAGCTTAATTTGCTGCTTGTGTACGTGTATCATGCACTTTTGTGCTTGCTTGTGTATGCTGGCCCGTATTAGAAGATAGCAGATTGATGGTAATTGTTTTGTCTGGCAGATGACGAAGCTAATGTGATACATGCCGTGCGGGAGGCCGATGCATTTGGACTGTACAATATACTCCAAAGAATGCAACACACCGCATGCACCTATCGATCGGTGAAAACGACTAGATTGGAATCTTCCAAGTTTCCATCGAAATATGTTTACCCACAAAACGGAGCAAGCTAGAGCTCGCCTTAAATTTATTTAAGAACAGATCGAGCTCCGCATTAAGCATTTCTGATTTGTACCAACGTACTGCAGACTGTAGAAGGGAGTACTACTCCTATAGCTATATAGGTTACTTAATTTTCCATTGATCATCTCTAAGGGCATCTCCAATGGTGCCACTTCAGCTAGCTATAAGGGTGCCAACTCAGCATTTTGCTTAGGTGGATAAGAAAAAAGGAAGAGAGAGAGATGCTTACTACTAACTTATAACCAGGCTATAGCTGATTCCAAGTCATTTATCACCTCTTACATATGGGCCCATATTTAATTTTGTAGACAATGCTATAGCTAGTCCATTGGAGATGTTGTCTATTAGCTATCTATAGATGACATGTACACTTCTTATAGCTAGTAGTTAACTACACCATTGGAGATACCCTAAACATCACATATGGGTGTCTAGGGTTGATTAGCTAGCTAGGTTCTGCATGCACTTGGTTTATTAATTTGAAGCAGCTGATCAGGACACGTACGGTCCAATTTAGTTGGGAAGCGTCCATCAAAGCGCCATACATGGCCCTTTTTCTGACCCTGCGTTTCGTGTAGAATCAGATTGGACCGTTGCGTGTGAAACAGAAAACTCATGTCTACTGGTACATGCATGGGAGCAGCTACGAAATATTTGGCAAAAGCTACCAATGTACTTGTATCTCTTGAAAGGAAAATTTGGACATATACCAGATGATAGTAAGCAAACCTGACTTCGCTTACGAATCGTCGTTGTAATCATCCATGACGTCTGGTAGATAGAACCTGTGTGGCAACTGAGCCTTTCGAAATACACCAACATACAGCTTCATGTTCTTGGTCTTCCCTACGCAACTATATGGCCGGCCGGTCCACCGTATCTTTGGTAGGGGACACCAACCAGCGTCTTACCTTGGTTGGCTTCCGGCCCCTCTAGTCCAAACAAGAGGCAAGTGGATGGGCTGGGCTGGGCTGCAACATCATCAGCATGTAGCGTAGATGCACAGTATCTAGAGTTCTAGATGACAAGGGTTAGTTTAACGCTGGTATATATATACACTGACAAAGGGAATGATCGATAAGTTTCCCGCCCAAAATAGAACATTCCACGTTGAGTCTTAGCAGCATGCGTGGGCTTTCCTACCTAGTTTGTGTATTGAATATAGTGCTTAGAGATAATAATTAGAGATATTCTAGTTATTTTTAATATTTTTTTACCATTATATTAAAAGAAAATAAATCATGTAAACTTGAGGGAAAATTACTACACAAGTCAGGCCTCACAGGAGCTGGTCAAACGGCCCAGCTCGCAGCGAGGCCTTCTGGGGTAGGGTAGGGGGGCATCACACGAAATCTCCACCACAAATTCCTCCTCGAAACGGCACGGCAACGCGGGGAGGCAACGAGCGACCGATGCCGAGCGACTCGCGATAGGCCGCCACGGGGGCTTGCGATGGATATGCGCCCACGAGCGGGAGCGGCGTAGACCAGGCTGAGGCAGTCCTCGGGTTTCAGGTTTGCTGCTTGCCTCTGTACCCGGTTTCTGTTAGCCCACTGGCCTGCATTCCTCCTCGGTAGAGCTAGTATTCTGGCCCAAAATGTTCGCTTCAACAACTTGCCGGTCCAAAATTGCAGCCCAGATAGTCAGATCATCTTATGCATAGAAGCACATCTCATGTTGAAATGTTGGGATGCTACTTCATACTAGTAGATTAGTAATTAACGATGTGTGGTTCTCAACTGTTCTAAATAAATAAAAACAAGACGCAGGCACTTGGAGCGCTGCAGTACCGATGGTCTCTATTCCAATCAGCTTACTTTGGGAATAGTATAGCTTTATGTAGCTTCCCTTTTAGAAAAGAAAGTGCTGAATCACTTTCATATCAAAAATATTATTGTATATTAAAAGCTCGTGAGGGTCGCTAAGAAAAAAGAGAAATATGCTAGAAATTTTCGCAAAAAAGCAAAACATCTGACCCTTAATCTGGGCGGACCCGGATTATAACGGCTTAGATTAAAAGAAAGAGTCCAAAGATCTCCACCATCGAATGTTATTATTTAAAAGAAAATATCTAACCGTCTGGCAGATCTGGGTTATAACGTTTTAGATTAAAAGAAAGAGTCTAAGGATCTCCACCACTTATTTTGGTGGGATCAGATTATAACAGTGCATATTAATCTATATAGATATTATAGTTATATAAAAAAAATATATAATTATAGAAAATATAGTTATATATCAAAGATAATTATATCATAATATTTAGCCGCGCAATTGCGCGAGTAAATTTGATTGTACGACAGTATGACCTCGTGGGATGATACGCCAATCGTTCCGGTTTCGTAAATTAATCTTTTCCAATATGGTGCGTGTGCCATGAGCAGGGTTAACAAAACCGAAACCAAAAAAACCGATGGAAAACCGAAATTGGAAATTCGAAATTATCGAGCTAAAAATCGCTGGAAAATCGTTAGAAACCGAAGAGTTTCAAAACCGAGCATTTGAACAAAAAACATTCAAAACAAATTTTAAAAAAAAACAAAAACTATTCGGTTTTCTCGAAAAACCGCTCGACGAGTTGAACCTTTTGAACGATCGGTCTCTTGAGCGGTTTTCGTCGGTTTTCTCGAAAAACCGCTCGGTTTACATAGCATAAATTTTTTTAAATTTTTTGAATTTTTTTTTGAACTGGACCGGTTTACCAGTCGGTTTTATATTTCGGTGGGGCTCGAAATCTCGAAAACCGAACGAAAATCGAGAATTTCGTTCGGTTTCGTTAACCCTGGCCATGAGAATTCCAACCGTCGGTTTGTCACCTGTGCTAGATAATTAATGAGCACAAGGAAATCTTTGATAATTTTGTTGTGGAGTAGAAATCTGTAGATACACTGATATATGCACCAATGAAAGTGGCACCGCAACAAATCCAAATCCCACTTTCCGCGGCCCAATTTTCAGAAAAGCCATCTGAAGGCATGATCAGGAAGAGGTTTTTGGTTGTCGAAGGGGTCGGTCCCGCAGTAGCTTCACCACCGTGCTCACATCACCTGAAACATGTAAGAATGCCGTCACCTCACCCCACCCACCCCAGTTTTGCACTTTAATAATGAAGAAATTTTATTAGTAGTATATAATAAGTAGTAGAAATCAGATTTAATTATTGATTTGTTAATGTCATTTCTACTACTCTACTACTAGAGAAAGTATAAATAAATTATAACTAATATGATATATTAGATCGAAACTAATGCACGGTTAATATTGAATTCAGTGTACACAAAAGAGCTCTAAAATTAAGTTGGGAAAGCATCTTGCAATATTCAGATTGATTAAGCTCACAATGGGACTACTTCACTGTCTCTAAAGAACATATCACCTGTGAGAAGCATCTTTGAACTACTTTGGATATGGAATTCAAAGGTAGATACAATAGTGGGAACCGTATATATATGTGGTTGAGATAATTGAAAGACTTGTTTATTGTCAAGTGTTTGTTTAGTCATGGATGGTACAAGTTAGTAAACATACAATTAATGACAATACAAACGAGTAGTCCTTTATCCAAGGCTTCACACTAATTGTACATTTGTGCAATCAAAAGATGGACAAATAGAATATAGATGACTTGGACTGATACACTGAGAAGACAGCGACTCTGGATGTTTCATGAGAAGTACCTTTGCGTACTGTTTTCAAAAGGTCATAGATCTCGTATCAAGAAAGTCCCACACCAACCACACGGCATGAATCACATTTCACGTGATACATATATTACTAGCGGGCCGTGCGTGAACGAAAAATGATCTCATGTTTTTTTTTGGAGAAAAAAAATAGACTTAGACGTATTTTCAAAATTTCCTGAGGCTCGAGAACCCTTAGAGACCGAGCCGAGAAAAAAATACACATCTTTCTGCTGACGAAAATTTTTTTATTGGGGAAAACGGAGCAAGGATCTGGTTTCCGGAGGAAAAATAGACATAGACATATTTTCTTTTTTCTTTTAGGCTCCAGAACCCCTAGAGATCGAGACGGGTAAAAAGTACATATCTTTCTGTTGACGGAAATATTTTTTTCGGGAAAACGGAGAAATGACCTGAACGTAAAGAGCGAAGACCTATTTGTTATATTTTCGGACCTGATCGCTATCCCGAAAAATTAGAAAAGGGCTCGTTCGCGATTCGTATTTAACGGGAGGCTCTTTCCATAAAACGACGAACGGGGACCTAAACGCGAACGGGAAACTCATTTGAATACAGAAATACTACACATTGCTATTTGCACTTTTGAGGTTTTTGCAAATTTTCACCTATACGTTGGTAGTGTTTTTATTATAATTGGGAGGTACGATCAAATTACACTTAAAACTCTAGTACCTTCGGGTACCTTCACCCTTAAACTTTTGATTCCTTTTGGCAGTAGCTTAATATATATCTTGGTACCTCACAAGAATGGTAAAAAGTCTTGTACTTTGGATATTCATAATTTTTCACCGTACGTATAATCTAAATGACATAAGATTGCTAATGTCGCATATGGTTAATCTGAGTCTGGGTGGAAAACACAAAGCCACGAGGGGAAAATCTTGACTGTAAGCCACATATTTTATATAGTAAAATGGAAGAAGGGTATCGTGCTAGTCGTCGTGTTTAGAATGATTAAGTTTATTACTTGGTGTATAAAATAATCATCATTGTCATCGACAAAAATATTACATTATCATTCTGCCAATTAATCTAGATTATGCTAGCTAACGTTGAGATTTGTTTAATGCATGAACTAATGAGACTAGCCATTCGGCCTTGGTTGATATACTCCCTCCGGTTTGGTAATATTTGTCGTTTTAGATATAGTGATGGTCAAATTTTCGAAACTTTGACTATCGATATATTTTTAAATATTTAAATTGGATACATGAAAATTATATGTGTAGACTTGTCTCGAGAATTACTTTCATAATATTATAATTTTAGTGGATTTTATAAATATATTATAATAAAAATTAGCGGTTAAAATTGTGTTTTGAAGACCGTGTCGATGTCCAAAACGACAGATATTACCAAACCGGAGGGAGTAGAAGACAAGACCAATTGATTGTTTTTTTTTGGAAGGCAGTCGAAGCTGTAGATTAATTAGGGGAAGAAATTAAGCTTACAAAGTGCATGATCCTGCACCTAGCAGAAAGAGAAATTTTACGATAGATTATACTTGTAGTATAAAATGTATAGTAGAAATCACATCTAACCGTTGATTTGTTAATGGTGTTTCTACTACTCTACTACCAGGTGTAGTACAAGTAAACTCTAGTTAATCTGATCCATTGGATCGAAAAGAATGAACGGTTCATATTCAATTTAGTGTACCGTAAAAGAGCTCAGCAGAAAAAGAGACAAAACAGAACAGAGGGGGGAGCAAAAGGCAGAAAAACCAATTGATTGTTAGTTGCGTAGAACCCCAATATTTTTCTTTGCTTGAAGCTGGCTCCATGCATTTCAATTAACTGCTAAGGTAACTGCTTAAAATGGTGGTTTTAATTTACTTTTTTTATCATAATTACTTGCAAAGTTTCCTGTACATTTTTCTAATCCCTCTTTCTATTTTGTCTAATATGTTGAAATCTTGCTAAAACCTCCAAATTAAGAGAAATGACGGAAAATATAATATTATATATATATAACTTATATTTAATTTTCTTAAACATTCTCATCATTTGAGTCTATTACATACAATTGTCGACCCATGTGTTCACGTGGTTTGAATATCTACGCGTAATATTTGTGCACCCACAAGGAAAGCGATCGAACAACAACCTATATTCAAAAGGCAAACACGTACGGAAGCATCGCTTATCCCACAATGACGAGATCGAGAAACTGAGAAGCTAAGCTTAGATGCTCTGTAGTATGCATACATAGAAGTTTAAGATAAAGCTAGAATTAGATCCTGCACACATGCCCCCATATGCGTCCTGCAAAATTAAGGCTCTCTAGTGCTATTTGTTCTGAAACATAAAATTAAAAATTTTGGATCAATGTTAATCTGGACATATTAAGATGTTAAATTCCAACAGATGGTTTTCACAAATTTTTTTGGTGAGAATATTTTCACATAAGCACTACGCAGCAGGTGGCATTGATAAGTTACTCTTCGGGTCTAAGTTCGATAAGTAATGTTTTCTCGTGCGCCTACACATACATACATACATACATACATACATACATACATACATATACATACATACATACTGTGAAATCAAGTGCTGAAAAATTGGCTTAGTGATGAATTTATATTGCAAATTGGTTGTGCTTATGGCATGTGTGGTGCATGTGTATATGTTGTTTTAGATGATTAATCGATATGCTTGTGATAGCATGGTAGTTGTTTTGTTTGATGCAATGCGCTCGTGTGAGTGGTTATATGGATTGATCTTGAGTTAAGTCGTGGACATGTGCTCGTGGTCGGTGACGGGATCAGAACTAAGTTCATGGAGGAACTGAGATCCTAGTGGTCAAAGATGTCATACGAGACGTTCGGACTAGAGAACAGTGCACGCGAAGTCGAGAGTGAGTCACGTGGTAGCGGCAGGTGGGGTGTACGCGTGCAAATATAAGTTTTTGGCTATGTGCATATATTGGGCCATATGTAATTGGGCCAGGTGGATATGCATACATGTATTTGAATATAACTGTTTAGGGTTTGTTTAGTATAAATATGAGGGGATGCCTCCTAGATTGGTGGAGCTGTACAGAACAAAAAAAATCGGCGGCACGGTCGAGCGACAGAAGGGAGGAAAATCGCAAAGCTACAGTAGCCGTACTACAGTAATTTATGTTATACAGTAGATCGTGTGCTACAGTAATTCGGTTGCTGCAGTCCTGATTGCTACAATATCTACAGTAATTTCAGGCTTCGTTATTCATTTGCTGTCTGTTCTGATTTTAGATTGATTTATTTTTTTCACCATGATAATTTTGATTTGATCTATTCAAAACCTTTATAGGGTATTAATTTATTGATCTAAAAAATTTGATTGGTTAATTCTGTCGAATATCTAAATATGGGATATGTACGCTCAACGAAAAGTCAAAGATTATATCGTATACTCCCAGCATCTAGAGCCCTATTCCTGTGGGATAAGATGATAACGGAAGGAGTATCTCCATATCTGGAAGGACTCGATCATACTCCCGGGACGAGGAGATCGGCTCGAGTACGCTAGATAGCAAGGAAGGGTAGTTACCATACATGTATCCCGGGGACGAGGATCCCCTAATCGGGTACGGCTCGGAGTCCTTATCCGGCGATGTCTCCAGAAGATGGTGCACCCAGCTATAAAAACAGAGGGAGGCGCACGGAGAAGGGGGACCAAGACCTAGGTGAAGACATAAGCCAAGAAAGAACTCATCAAGGGAAAACCACCGGAGGATTAGATTTAGGCTCCTCAGATTTTCGTCTTCTCTTTAACTAGAGCTAGGCACCCTTGATCTGTACTCCACCTTGTTTTGATCTAATAGTGCGAACCACAGGAGTAGGGTATTACTCGATCGTGATGCTCGAACCTATCTAAATTGTGCTTTGCCGTTCTGTTGATCCTGCAATCCTCGAAGGTACCCGTTTATAAGTTTACCGTCGATTTCCTAACCTTCAATAGTTGGCACGCTAGGTAGGGGCCTTCAGCTATGTTTGTAGATCAATCATGACTTCGGCGAGCAATCTCTGCTGGGTTGACGACAGCGGTCTCAGCAGCGCCATCGACTCGAGCTCTCCCATCGACCAAGTTCCGGCCGTCGAATCCCAGATCGCGTTCGGAACAATGCTTTATCAGTGGGTACCCGAAGGCAGGCTCGAGCACGTCGGCTTCATCGAATCCCGCTCCTGGGATCCAAGCCGGGTAGTGTCTTTTCTCGATTTTGATCCTATGGGAGACAATCTCCTAAAGTGCATCAAAACAGATAGCGACGGCTCTAGCAGCAGCGACGACACCAGTAGCCAAGACAGTAGCGATTAAACTGACTGTTACGTCTATGTTGCTAAAAACAATAACACCACTTCTGCCGATCGAGGGCTCTCAAGAGAAGGTTACGCAGGCAGAAGCCGTAGCCAACCCAGGGTTCCAAGTCCCTTCGGGGACACATGTGGACCCACTAGCGACCTCGACGGCCAATACCATCGCCCCAGGTATGACAGACCATCGGCGAGATGCGAACACCATGATTACAGCTGGGACAACGGCGAATCTGGCGAAACGCTTCGATCAGGTCAATCTGACGACGCCTCACAAAGAAAGACAGAACAATGTCAAGGACCTTGGTTTGTGTCATCCTCATCCTCGAATGACAGCCCCAGCTTGTCCACAAACGTTGCAGCAGGATCTTCAAAATATGATACATGGTCAGTAGCATTGCTCGGACTACATGCGTCCAAACGACGGAAGTCGAAGTCCGGCTAGAGACTCCTTATCGTGCCTAGCATGTGCGCAGTGGCCAGACGAGCCGACTCATTCATGTAGTGGTAGATGTCCGATCACAACCAAGCATACTTGGCGTTCGCCCCTTCAGCTTGGCTCCTCTCGAACCTAGCTTGCTCTGCTTCCGCCCGGGCCGCGTCCAACTGGACCCTGAGACCCGCCATCTCGGACTTCGCCTCGGTCGCCTCTTGGCGGGCATTCGCGAGTCGCTCCTGCTATTGCTCGTAGAATGTCTCGAGCCCGAGCAAACTACCCTTTAGCACGGGCCAGTCTCGAGGAAACACTAGGAGGTTCAGCAAAGGGAGCGTCATCACTGGGGGAGTTGCCGTGGCAACATAAATGATAGCGGGGTCGGTCGTCCCCCCCGAGGGACCATCATGCGTTGTCTTCCTGTGAGATGCACCTCGTCAGGTTGCGACGGAGTATCAGAAGGGACAGGAGAAATGAAGATAGACTCATGTGGCCTGGGAAGTTTTGATCTGTATCCTCCCCCCTGGTGGGTCTACCCTCGTCGGCTTGGCCCGAAGGGTGGCCACGACGGGTGACGGGTCGACCACCGGCAGATTGACCTATGGATTAAAGCATACGACTGATTTGGCAATGATCGGGCATCGACAATCTTTCGAAAGTGACAAGAATACCTGTTCACCGGTAGGAGGGGCGTTGTTCGAGGAGATGTCTGTGGGGGCGTTGCCGACCCCTAAAGATCGGTCCTCAGAGCATCCCACTGTTCATCCACCAGTCATTGGATAAATTCAGAAGAAAGCTTATAACGGCCAAGCGAAAAGTTGAAGTTCACCTGGGCGAGTGGCCCCTGACGATTGCGTTCGAGCCCGTTTAGTAGGTCGAGAGGATCCGGGAGACGAAGACCCCCCTACCTCGAGGAACGATAGTCATCTCCCGATCGCAAGCAGCCTCGTCCTCAATAGGAGCGGGTGGAGTTTGTCCCCGTTCAGGTGATGGCTCGGCTGCTGGGGACTCCAGGACGTTTTCGCCTTCTCCGGGAGCAATAGCTTCGAGGGCCGGATTATCACCCTCCAGATTGATGGCTCCCTTCGATGCCTCACTCTCTTCCTCGAAGATAGGTTCCTGAGGTGATGTCGATCAGAAATGGATGTTATATGCACGTACGATGCATTGCAAGCCCTAACATCGCTCTCACCTCTGGCCAAGGGAAGTTTCTGGAATATCCGACAACATTGCTCTTGCCAAGGTCCCCACCGTGAAACATCTTGTTCAATTGAGCATCAATGCTCGTGGGCAGTACGACTGTTACAAAAAAGCGGTGCATTAGCTCGAAAAACCGTAAAAAACGAAGAAAGCAAGGCACCGCCGACACTCACTATCGCAGGAGTCCCTGGTGGCATCATCGATCCCTTCGTAGTCCCAAGCCAGGTGGTCGCGGTACTTGAGTGGACTGATTTGCCGGGTGATAAAATCAAGCGCGACGTCCCATCTGGTCAGGTATCGCTTCGCCAGCTCTTTGATCTTCTTCATGTAATACGTGGTGCGAGCAGTTGACGGAGGGGCTCAGGACCATAGGTTGATGGGATGAATCAAGAGGGTGCGGTAGGTCAGCGGACAATTGATGGTGTCCGAGGAGGTGATTTAGAACCAATTTTTCTTTCGATCTGACTGCCAAGAAGAAGTAACCGGAATGTGGATATAGGGCCCGAATCTTTCATACCTGAGGCGAAATATGGCACCTCCTACCACGTCCTGTTTGATCCTTGTCAAAATATAAAAATGGCGGAAGAGGTTGAGGCTGGGCTTGATGTCCAAGAACGCCTCGCAAAGGTGGACGAACACACTCAGCATGGTGATCGAGTTGGGTGTCAGGTTGACAAGCTGGATGGAGTACAAGTCCAAGACAGAGCATAGGAAAGAAGAAGGCGAAAAATTCAGGCTACATCGAAAGAAGGACACAAATACCACTGTTTCATCTTCATCCTTCGAGGTGGGGTACAGTTCACCAGCGGATGGGTGCTAGTGGACCAACTCGCGAGGAGGAATGAGGCCACCCTCCTCCAACTTGACGAGGAGCTCCTCAGTAACGATCGAAGGTCGCTAGCATTTTTTGAGCCCCTCATCCTCGAACGCCGTCTCGGCTATTTTTGCCTCCTTTGGCGGGACGTCACCTCCAGTGGCCGCCGCGCGGGAACCGGACGCCATTGCAAGAGGGTGGAGAGTTTTCATCGGCAAAGGAAGCGCGAGAAAGAAGGTAAGAAATGGCGGAGTTTTCGCAAAAGCAGGTACTGGCCGTCTCGAAAGCGAAAATATATACATGCCGTCTATTCGTAGCAGGCGAATCCATCCCCTTTGCGAGGCGCAACAATCGGAGGGGCAGTTGGAAAGATGGCCGTACATGCGAAGCGTCGCAGCTTTTGCAGACTGCAACATTTAATGCCGCGTCTTCCCAATACGTCGATATTTTGAACCATGTCTTAACTCTGTCCAGCATCGAGTTCTCAAAGTCGATATCGAGCTGTGGGAAGCGTACTAGGAGCTCGAGGAGGGCTGACGATTGGGCCATCAACCCTGCATCTCCTTACTCGACTCTTGGTAATCCAACCCTACTCAAAGCTTTCGACCAAGAGTTTGTGCAGCATTACTCGACCAAGTCGAGGCTTGGCAATAATCGATCGAACACTCGACAAGGACCCCTTCGCTGAACAGAGTTTGGGGGCTATTGTCGAATATCTAAATATGGGATATGTACGCGCAATGGAAAGTCAAAGATTATATCGTATACTCCCATCATCTAGAGCCCTATTCCCGTAGGATAAGATGATAACGGAAGGAGTATCTCCATATCTGGAAGGACTCGATCATACTCCCGGGACGAGGAGATCGGCTCGAGTACGCTAGATAGCAAGGAAGGGTAGTTACCATATGTAGATCCCGGGGACGAGGATCCTCTAATCAGGTACGACTCGGAGTCCTTATCCGGCGATGTCTCCAGAAGATAGTGCACCTAGCTATAAAAACAAAGGGAGGCGTATGGAGAAGGGGACCGAGACCTAGGTGAAGGCATAAGCCAAGAAAGAACTCATCAAGGGAAAACCACTGGAGGATTAGATTTAGGCTCCTCAGATTTTTGTCTTCTTTGTAACTAGAGTTAGGCACCCTTGATCTGTACTCCACCTTGTTTTGATCTAATAGTGCGAACCACAGGAGTATGGTATTACTCGATCGTGAGGCCCGAACCTGTCTAAATTGTGCCTTGCCCGTTTTGTTGATCCTGCAATCCTTGAAGGTACCCGTGTATAAATTTACCGTTTATTTCCTAACCATCGACAAATTCCTTGTAGATTTTGTTTAATCACAAAATTAGGGTTTAATCAATTTTCGTCATTATTGATACAGTCAACTTATGAAGCTTATAACTTTTGATTCGTAGATCCGATTGATCTGATTCTTATTGAGTTAGTTTCTAAATTGAATCTAGTTTCTACAGTTAAAATTTGATATCAATCCGACGGATGGATCTTCAGGAATTAATGTTTTAGTGAATGTCTGTCAATCTATTTTTGTTTGAACCGAAGCAATTTTCACAATTTGTTTAGGGGTGTTTTGATAATCACTAAAAATTTATTTTAGCTTCCGCGCAATCATTCACCCCTTCTGATTGTTATATTAGTATATATGATCCTACACATAATACATATCGAGATATCGACTTTGACTAAAGACAAACGGAACCGCGTGCCCTTTTAGGGCGCTTCCTTATCTGAAGAACAATTCTTTAACTACTGAATGCTGATGTCACCGACAAGTAAGCCTATCGTTTCTTTGACTGGATTTTACCGAGATATGTCACCTCGGGAGGCTTTGAACACTGCAGCCACGCATGTCACGTTGCATACGTCGGTGACGTTTCGAAGTCCGCGTGTGCGGTTAAGCCCGAGATTTTAATATTCTGGAAGCAAGCAGGCACCTGCTCCATGCGTCCAGGTTCTGCATAGCATATATATGAGTGTACAGTCATGCGCTTCTCTGCAGCACTAGACAAGGAGAATAAAACTCATCATCTCCACTCCAGGCCAGCGACGGGCTCAGCGCCGACTGACGGGAATCAGCCGGACGCTCCGCAACTTCAAGGTATTCTGCCGGCACCGACGACGCGCACCATCTTCGATCGGCTTCAGGACGTTTCAAGAATCAAGAGCCCCGCCCCCCGGCCCATCCCATGGCTAGGAGGGGTGACAAGATGATCAGCTCCAGTGGCTGCTCTAATGGAACCCATAAAAGGCTGCTGCAGGATACTAGTGCCTATGCCCAGGAGCACGCCAAGAAGTAAGTTAAATTCATGTCATGTATATGAATTGCTAGCTGTTCATCATCTCGTGGACATTCATGCCTAAGCTAAGTTAGCTACATATATATGTGAATGCATGAAAACGGTCGAATTGCAATCAAGGGATGGAGTAATGGGTTGCTCTGATTGGTTCTTAATTCTTCCATAATCCATAAGATGTTCATAATTAGTTCTTGCTACATGTGACATTCCTCTTGTTGTAATTTATATTGTCTCGGATCAATTAATGTTTAATGGTAGTTTCCTCAAATAGGAAGGCTCGCATATGCACGAGAACTGAGTACACATACGCACCGTATCACGATGGCTACCAGTGGAGAAAATACGGGCAAAAGATGATCCGGGGCAATGCCTTTCCAAGGTGCGTGTGCAAATTATTCAATCATCTGTATATTTGCTTAAATTAATGGATATGTATTATAGGGCAGATGTAGGTAACTTGTGCATTAGGCCAAAATCTGAATAATATTAATAGAGAAAATGGGTATAGGACAGTAGTGCTTTCCGTACGTACAGTATCAGAAACGTTTCAGAAAAATTACACTCGAAACTACCTAGGCAAATTGGCTACACTTCTCATTATATGCTCACCAAGCACGCTTGAAAAACCAAAGGTGAATTATCGTCTAAAAAAAAAATCATGTACACGCTCCCAACTGAGACACTCTTTTGGTTGGGATCCTACGTAAGCATCTAATAATGAATCAGGATAGAGTTTTACAAAAGCTTATTGAACTCTTACCTGAATTAAATATACTAATAAAAAATATCACTGACACAATCTAGCTGTAAATAGCGGATATGCTTCCCGTATTGGTTAAGCGCATGTGATTGATCTCGTCTCAAGGCTTTCCCATATTAGTTAAGTGCACGTGATTGATCTCATTTGATGGCTTTAAGAGCACTACAAGTCTACAACAGTGGAATCGACTGTTGTCTATATACTTCTCCATATCATCTGAAGATAAAACTAAAGACAACTTTTACAATGGATGATATCTTAAGATTGTCTCTATGAGATCCTATAATCTTTTAGTTATAGTATGAAGAGGTTAGACAATAACACATATAATGATGTTTTATACTGTCTGTATGATCATCTCTTCATAAAGAGATGAATTTCTCTCTTCTCTGTCTCTCCCCTTCGTGTCATAAAATATTTATGTAGTACTAAAGTATATGGATAGCTAACATTGTATCATTTTACTTGCCTAAGTACTACTTAACTAATCATCTCAAGCCAGAAATTAAGCTGGCTTTCAGGTCGCATATATATAGTTTAATTGCAAGTGTACTTGGAAGAAAGAGAAATCTGGTGCATGTATGGTTTTTAGATTGCACTGCCTTCCCCAGTAGCTACCTGTACCTCGCATAGGTTGTAACGTAGTCCTTTTTGTTGTCTGTTGTCGTGTATATAAAAATGACATGCCTACATAGAAATTTTTAAAAGCGCAATGAAGTGATGAACCAATAGGGACAAGAAAAAGGAAACTAAGCAGCTTCACACATTGAGGGAATCATCACGGTCAGCTTTTGTGCACTCCACTGGGGGTTGTTAATTAGTCAAAAGATGCTAATTAGTTTCCTAATTAACATGCGTGAACTGAGGATTACCTATTTAATTGTTCTCCAGCTCAACTTGCCGTTGATTAAACCAAGCTTTTTTGTTTGTATTTACTACGATTGGTGATCTACTGTATCATATATAGTTACGATTTCGAATAATGAAGTGGTGCAACATGCACGATCCACTGCCATTTTTTTAGAAGAGCATGAGCTAGCTTAATTAGCAATGTACTCCATGAATTTGTTCCGGTTATGTCAAATGTTTATTTAACAAAAACAGCTAGCTAGAGTGACTTATAAAACTTCTATGAACTATGATAGGCGCGTGCGAATCATATATAAGCTTGTAACGAGGCATAAATAATTGTTTGCCAAGAATCACACCTTGATCTTAATTTGGAGCCAACCATCATTTTGTAAAGAATCTCACTCAGAAAAAGATGTAAGTTGTTCTTTGGACAGCGGTCTTTGCCCCCGTAGATCTCGTTGTGAGAGGAGTATAGTTCAATCTTTTCCTCTAGAAGAAAATACCTCGCTCAATATTTTCATGCAAGGGGAAAAGTTGCAAACGTAGGCTGAACATCATATCACATCTCGGGAAGAACACGTTTCAGAAAAACTAGCAAACGGTATGGCGTCAAATCCACTTCCAACAGTATAGATCAAAACCATTTGATCCTATCTGACTATCGCTAGATCCGACCTCTCATCGCACATTCTCTCCTTCCCCAAATCTCTCTCTTCTCTCTCTCTCATCGATTGGAGGCCAGCAGGCTTTAGCGAGCAGGTGCTTATCGTTCAATCTAGCTATCCGGGACCCTGTCTTCGGCTGCACCGGCGCAATCTCCCAGCTCCAAAAGCAGGTCAACGACCTCCAGGCGCAGCTTGCGCGAGCGTAGGCCGAGCTCGTCGGTGCCCGCGCCCAACACGCCCACCTTGTCGCCCTCCTCTGCATGGAGATGGCCGGCGGCCAGATCCAAGTCATGCCCACCACGCCGCCCACGTACTGCACCGCCGACTCGCAACTCACCATACACGCGACACCCTATACATCATCGACGGTGCCGGCATGCAGCCCAGCCCCATCGGCTGGGTAGACGAGCCGCTCTGGACATAAACGAGCGTTGATGGTGATGGACATGACTGCGAGCAGTGAGAAGCCATGGCAAGCGGTTAAGCACTGTTGCGGGTTTCAAGGGATTGTGGCAAATTATGACCTGCAAGCAGCCATGGTGCGGATGGGCCAGCTGAGGTAGCTACTCGTGCGCCAAGCGAGCACGCCAGCATGAAACCCATTGGTTTCTTCGTTGTTGGCGAGCTCCTCAGTTGCTTCTCACGGAAGGTACCATGAATGCAACATTCATGACTTCTAAATCTCTTGCTGCTTTCTTTCAAAATTTGATTGATTCTTGTTTGATTTTAAAGCGAAGATTGACTGAACCTCTCTTTAAACTCGCTCATATTTATCAAACTTTGTTTGAACTCTCTAAAACTTGAAGTTTGTTCTTTGAAACTGGATTGAAACCCACCCGAACCTAATTTTAGTTTCGAAACATGAAACTCATTTCTTTGAAGTTTGATGTTTCAGTTTTCAAACTTGAGTTCCAGTTTTAAAATTACGAGTTTCATTAGGTTTCATAATGTTTCACGGATAACTTTCATAGTGTTTCACAAAAAAGTTTCATTAGATTTAATAGTTTTCCATCAATATAGGTTTTATAATGTTTCGTAGAGAACTTTGAAGTTAGTCTCTTGAAAGTTAGTTAAAATTCTTTTGAAACTCATTTTAAATCAAGTTAAATCTGGATAAAATTTGAAATTTGTAGTTTCATATTTGAAATTTGTAGTTTCATATTAGAAACTCATTGGAATTTGTTGATATGCTGAATTATTTATAAAACCCATTTGGAACTCTTATGAAACCTAATGAACCTACGAAACATGTATGACACGCCTTAAAACCTAGTGAAACATGCCTATACCGTTGGAAGCGTAGGGTAGCATTATTCATTAAGTTTTGTCATGTGAATGTGTGATGACTTAAGCATATGTGCATGAGATTTCAGGCCAATCTCATATTAGTTGTAGCTAACTATATTCAGTATGAATTAAAACCTCTAAGGACAAAATGAAAAACAAAACCTCTACAGATAATATATATCAATCTGCAGATTAACAAATGTGGGCTAATGTTGGAAACTATCATTGTTGCCATATTAATTTGTTTGGTGTTAGAGCATTATAAGCGAAAGGAAATACCAAAATTTTTTCACTTGCGGCCGAGCTCTTAGTTCGGTTGTTTTTCGCGAGCGTCGCTCAGCCAACCCTCCCGTGTTCGAGCGCAGCTCGACGAGGGCTCGTGTTGGAGCCGTGTGCAGGCGTGGTGTTCGTGCGTGTGAGTGTGAGTACATGTTTGTAACTCGGCTGTGTTCTTCTTTAACAAATGCAAGAGCATTGGCCAATTTTTCAAAAAAAAAAAAAAAATTGCGCTTCACAAGTGTCAAAAACAGGTTGGAATTAAAACCGATACAAAGCAACAAATATGCGCACGAGAAAGACTTTACAGGTACTACATTACTGATATATGGGAAAGATATACGTCAAAAATACCTGAAAACTTAGATTGACGAAAATTCTGGTAGAGAGCATTGCATCTCTCTGCACGGTGGGTGACTAATTAAGGACTAGATTGGGCGCGCGCATGTACATCCCATATATGTGCCAATCTTGTAAACCATGGTATACATTAATTAAGTCATTAACTGACATCGAGTGTATTGATATGGCCTGGAGGCAGTTCTAGCATTAGCGCAATAGGTAGGATGTTTGATTCTTCGGGTGTTTGGTGCATGTGAGTGTGATATATCTCCCATGCTTTGGGATACTCCCCACATTGTGATAACCCAAGCATGAGTGCACGGGAATACTCCTTTGGATCTAATAATGCATGTCGGCAAGATTAACAATCCTGATCCAAGTGGACAATGCCAAGTGTCCTCGTGTGGCAAGCTTTTGGCTGCCACATGCATGTCGATCGATGGCCTATTTTCTGACCGTTTTTTGCCCTCAAGGCATGGAAAAGTGAGCACTAAACAAGTGCAAGCATCGTTTTATGCAGGTGCTACTACAGGTGCACGTACCATCAGGATCACGGCTGTCCGGCAAGCAAGCACGTGGAGCAGCACAACTCTGAGGACCCGCCATTGTTTCGAGCAATCTACACAAATGAGCACACATGCTGCAGTGCTGCTGCCGCCTCGGACTACATGGCTTCATCTATGCATATCCAGCAGATTGCCGACGCCTCCTTGAGAAAGGTAGAGATGGTGGAGAGACCACCTCGCCTGCAGGCTCCATGTAGTGGTGGCTACACCACGGTGATCAAAGAAGAGAGAGATGCCATCGTCTCCTCCCTGCTCACTGTCATCACTGGCTGTGATGTCGCAAAGTCTGACGCTGTGCATGAGAATACCGCAACCTTGTTGGCAAGAAACTGTACCTATAACTTGTCACCGACGGTGGCCAGAAGTAGCCACGAGGGCAGTAGCTCTTCGATTTCGCCCGTAGTGCTGCCGGCATCCGATGACCTGCAAATGGACTTCTTCATGGAGTCGCTGGAGTCTCACTGGTCCGAGCCTTTGGATTTGGGTTGGTTCAAAGAATCCACGCACACCAGTTGAGTTGGGTGTGCATTCACCTAAAGATTTAGAAGTAATTAAGACGTCATACGTACATCCCTCTGTTTTTTTTTTTCTCTCTTTAGAGAGAAGTATATATATATTCCCTTTTGCAGAATATATGCATGTTGATATAGTGTATATAGAGCCTAGAGGTACTGTTTTGTGGAGTTAAATGCAGTTAGACAACATGATATTAAAAATGTCTAACCGGTGTGGCATACATGCTTGGCTAATGGTTAATGTTTTGAGTCCCCCTGATTACAAGTTATGTGGATTTATCTGTGAATTTTCTAGGATTTTATCTCGTGATTTCCTGTTTGCTTCAGGAAGGAAATTTTTATGCGTTGTGTCACCAATATTAAAGAAATTCGCAAAAGTTCCCTTACATGCATTTCATCACCTGCATATAAAACCGTGATCAATAGATGCAGAAAAGGATGGCACTCTCTTTATACGCAAACAGCCGCTGCTGCAAGCATGTTGAATTGTTGCTGCCTCGGGATGTGGTGAGGCATATGGTCGCCGGGTGGGTGGGGCGCCCACCCGTGCATGGGCATGGCGGGGCTGAATCTCGGATTTTAGATCATTTGAGTTTTATAATTTTAGTAAGATTAAGAAAATTTTTAAAAAAATTTAAAGTGTTACAGTAACAAAAAATCTCAGCGAGATCTTAATATATTTGATCGAAATTTGAGCAAAAATTGATAGGATTTGACCAGAGTTTGATTAAATTAGATTTTTCACGTTGTTTTCTATGTCAGACCAAAATTTCATAATTATTTGACGATTTTTGAATCAATTTTCGTTCAGTTAAAAATCACTGAGGTATCGGTAAATCTGGGTGAGATCTTAGAAATCTCGGAAAGAAAAAACGAATTTAAATTTTATTTTTTTTAATGTTATCGAAGATAAACGAGATCTCAAACCCTGGTCGAGATGATACAGTCGGTTCGGTGGTTTTCGTAGCAAAAGACGCGTGGGCGCAGCTGCATAGGCACCGCCGCTGGCCGCTGTCCCCAGCATGGTGTACGACAGCGCGCGGTGAGGCATGCCAACTAATAACACGCTTTACCATCCGGTGACATGCATCCCATATCCCCTGTCAGCATCTTTTCTGAGTTGGATCTCGATTAACCACGTCGACTTTTGAGCCATGGATACAACTTTGTTTTCTGTAAGGTACTCCCTCCGTTTCTTTTTATAAGGCGTATTTGGTTTCGTTAGGACAAGGCTTTGACACAAAATTGATATTAGCAGATTTGTATTCAAAAGTACTTATATATAATTATGATTTTGTATTGCATAAATGATATATTAATGAAGTAATCGTTGGTCAAAGTCTTGTCCTAATGAAATCAAATACGCCTTATAAAAAGAAACGGAGGGAGTACTACTCCTATCCATTAGTATTTGTCACCACAGCAATTAGTACTCTACTTTGGGATTTGCCATTAGCTGCATCACTGACATAGAGTCACGTGTTAGTGATACAATGGCCACTATATCCGCGCCTCAACACCGGATTGGGCTGGTCCACCCGGCCTCGATCCTCACGTAACCACGATCTAACCATGGATCTATCTTTAATTATGGGTAATGGGCAGCAAATTTTGTTTATGGTTGCTGCCACTTGCCACTGGCATTTTCTTCAGGGGCCTGGCTCGGCTCCCAAAACCACGTGCGAATTCGTCAGGGACTCAGGGTAGTAAATGCCCTGTCATACTCAGCTTTAACTTTAACCGTAGTTACCAATATCGATACAAAGTTTTAATCGATACTAGCCAATATGGATCATACTAGCTTCGATACCAAATATACTCACCGATGAAATTGATAATATAACCATTAATTGAATTATATGTTATATTTGATAATTCTATTATGTATTTAAAATAATATTATAAGTGAACTTTGGTATATATATATAATTAAACATATGTATATTTATAAATATGTATTATTATACTAAACTTAAAAGAGTGCATCGGTATGAACCGTACCGAAGTGTGTTCCAGTAGCCAAATCAATATAACCTCTAGTACAATTAATATTAAGGAGTTTCGCTTTAACTAACCCTCGTCGACATCGACACCTCGCTTTGTTTAGTTTGCCAGTTGCATTATTTTGTTCCTGTGTCAATCCCGAGTAAATAAGCCAAGATAGCAACGAGATTAGACTCACCATTTGGATCTAATTAAAGTGGATGGTTGTCCTCGTCAGTATGTCCCCAACCTCTTGGCCACATCTCATGTTCTCTGCTCCCTACCAAGTGGTGTCAGCCTGTCAGTTCAGACTGTCAAGCGATGGAGATTTAGTATGCAATAAGCGAAAACAGCTGGGGATTATAGACAATAATTAGCACTATGCATTTAGTAGCATTCTAACTTAATTGTTGACCAAGCAAATGTAAGTGTAATGGCAACGATCGATACTATATAATGGCAACAACACTATTGGTACATTGTAATCTTTCAATAAACTATTGGTACATTGTATCTAGTAATATGTTGGCAATGTTGTCATGGTTACGTAAGAAAAGTAAGTTCACACTCTCTATATATTATTCCCTTCGTTTATTTTTATAAAGCGTATTTTAGTTTTGCACAAGGAATAAGGTTGTATTGAAATTGAGAAATGCATGAGAAAAAATGATTTAGATGCCTTCACTTAATTGTGTTGGAAGATGAAAGATATACTTTGTGTGGATGGTAATGAATAAATGCATATAGTTGAGAGAGAAAAAATAGGGGCATAGAAGGAAAGATCTCATTAAATCTACATGCAAGTCTTATATTCTAGTAAATTGCAAGAAAGTAAATTACAAGAAATAGTAAAATTACGGAATTTAAATACTAAATTTAAGTGCATATGGTTGTGCGGATGGTAATGAATAAATGCATATGGTTGTGCGGAATAGTAAATTGCAAGAAAGTAAATTACGGAATTTAAATACTGAATTTAAATGCCGAATTTAAGACATAATATGAATGCGGAAACTAAATTCAGAATAAATAATAAAATTAAACTTTCATTGCTTTGAGAGGAATGGCTTACAAATCCTTACAACAAGGTGGGCAAAACTCAAAAGAGTACAGTCAAAATCCTTCTCCAAAGACTTAAGGGAAGAGGCATACCCTTACCCCTCTATTTATAACAACCTTGGAGCAATCTTCACTCTTGACACTTTCTTGGTCATCAAGAGTTGAGATTCACTTCTCCACTAGAAGCAATCTTAACCATTAGATGACTTTCCGACCCTCAAGAAATCTCATCAAGGGTTTAAATTCATTCAATCATACATGGGCTAACCCGCAACCCAATAATATAACAGGTTTTGCTTGCTTTTTAAAGCTAGCTAACTTGATCGCTACTCTATCCTCTAAGCCGCGATCCAACGGCTCTTCTTGATCCGAGCAGCTCCAAGTTAGCATCTCAGTCGTTCCCTTATCTTCTAGGCTCGCAGTGACTCTGTCTCCGATCATCCTCCGGCGATCACCGACCGTCTGAACCTTGACTAGTCCCGATCATCCTCCACCTCACCATGATCTAGCATCGTTGTCCTGCAACCATCAAAAATAAGGAAACACATAACATAGTAATATTCAAAATGATATGCTATAATTATCCAATTTCTCAAATCTAATTCAAATCAAATTCAAACCCGAGCACACCAAGCTCAAGTAAAATCAATTAATCGTCACAAAATATAGATAGACGTCTTTCAATAACTCCCACACCTGCTTGACCTGTTTGCTCCGAAAAGGTGCCATCAAAATTGATTTTCACCCAGCCCCTGTCAAGAGGGTGCTATCTTTCCTTTTGCTTCCGCTGAATTTCGGACGACTGAATACTGGGCATAACAATCGGCTTCTTCCCTTTCAGGTCAGGAACCAGGCCTTCTTGCCGGACATTGTACATTGATTGCCAATAATCCTCTAGAAATTTAACTGAACCAGTAATGGAGAGGACCTTGTTTGCATGGATTAAATCATTTCGGACCTGCCAAACACGCCAGAGCATCAAGATGAACGTATCCTTTTCCTCCGGCGACAGACTGTTTAAGAGCAGCAGCAATCAATCAGGTCCAGAACAAACAAGACAGGATTCATCCGGTAGTTGCCAGTCACACGCCTTCAGAGCAACACGAAGGTTTTGTGCGTGTTGACATTCAACCACGACATGAAAACCTGTTTCATCAGACATGCCGCAAATATCATAGGTTTTAGTCAATGTGATCTTCCAGTGCCATCTATTCACATTCGTGGCAGAGAGGTACTCCTATATTTTTCTTTTTGAAAGTTGCACGATTATTAAAGGATAAATAAAAAGTAGATGGTGATTACTTAACCCTTCGGTTATTTCAAAATTTATGCAAATTGTATTGGAAGGAAAACATAGAAGCACTGCTCTGCGTGGCAAGGCCATCATTCGCAAGACGCCATGCAAAGATCTTCATTTTCTGAGGTACCCTAGACTTCATTTTCTCGAAAGTTTTTTTTTAGAAAAAATCAATATAACCCCAAACTTTGGTTGAAAGTTTATCTATCACTCGAACTATGAAACCAGATATTTAACTCACCAAACTTTGCAATCCAGTTCAAATAACACTATAACCCGATTTTGCATAGTGGTACTGTCTATGCGGCGTAATGAGTGGGCGATTTTACCATGTAAGATGGCAAACCAAACAAGTTAGGTCAATGGCAGGTGGGACCCACATGCGTTTCTCCCCGTCTAGCTACCAATCATGGTTCCATGGCTGTCGGCCCTTACAGCTCCACCTCTCACTATTTTGATTTGGAAGAGAAGTTCCCGTGAGCCCCACCTGTCATTCACATAAACTTGCCTAGCGTGTTATCTTACATGGCAAAACTGCTCACTCATTATGTCACACAGCAATACCACTACACGAAACCGGGTCCGGTTATTATTTGAACCAGATTGCAAAGTTCGAGGGGCCATATAGCTACTTTCATAGTTTAGGATAGTAGACAGACCTTCGAGCAAAATTTAGGGTGTTATATATATTTTTAAACATTGCAAAATGTTTATCATTAAAGGATAGAACACGCCCTGCTCAACCAAGCATTTTCCTATATAAAAAAGAGAATACTAGGTATTACATTGATATAAAACGGCATTTAGCCACTTTATGTGCCATTTCCAACCAGGGACGTAGCCAACATTGGTGCTATTAATCTCCGGCTACTTCGTTCTGTCTCTCACAAATCTCCGGCTCCGGCGCTATTAATTTACAGCAAGCAACCGTAAACACGGTTGGATCCATCAATTCGAGTAGATAAAATGAGACCGATATTTTCTTGGGACATTCTCAAAATGATGCTCTGCTGATGGTCGTCCAAATTGATCCAGACCGCGTCGATTAGATGACGAGGAACTGGGTCTTACATTAGCTTAACGTTGGGACAGGCTGAAAATATGCCGCATATGGTCAATTCAGCTCTTGATATGGCTTGTCCTAGCTCTCAGCTAGCAACTTGATAAATTTACGACTCCAGCTCCCTAACCACTAACTACTCTTATGAGCAAATCACATTCTACAAATGAAGAGCGCATATATTAGTACTCAACCTCTCAGCTAGCAGCACTTGATATATTTACGACTCAAGGATCCTAACCATTAACTACTCTTATAAGCAAATCACACTCTACCAATGATTTTCTAGACAGCTAGTACTATGATATCAGTTAATACATCGCCTAATTGACATGCACAGTCCAAAATTAGTAGCAGCCGTGCCATTTTTTTTTTATCAAGTCCACTCTACAGACATGCACATGCACCCTATGGGCATAGTTTTATACTCCTTTTAATCATAAGCTAGACACACGCGCATACACACGCCACTCACACGAGTGTCTGTCATGCATTGTCATGTCTAATTAAGCAACTAATTAAGATTAGGATGCATTCTCTCGGGAGACCTACTTATGCTCTGTTTGGCATTGCAGTGGCTTTTCAAAAGCACTTTTTTCACTTTTGATATAAAAGTAAGTTGAAAATATATTTTCTGAAGCCATAACAACAAAATTTTACTAGAATCAGTAAAGATTCTTGCAACTAATTATATTCACAACGCAACGTCTAGCCTCAACCAATAATTGGCCCTTAGTCCTTGTTGTTCGCCCAAACCTAAGAATGATCCTTAAATGATATTTGAACCACTTTTTTCATGAAAAAAAAAAGTAAGGTGGTTAGCTTGGATACACGCATCCTTGGGTCTTAAAAATAGGGATGCATCACAGATCAGATCTTCGTAAGTTTCTGACGCTAGCTCACGCATACACGCTTGACTTAAGGGTTCAAACTTATTTTAACTTTTGAATAACTGGCATCGTCGAGCCATCCAATAGCCAATCAACAAAACTAGCAAGTGAGAATGACACAATCAGTTAGCAACAATAAAAGTAGATGAACAAAAGACAGATGTGTGTGAGAGAGTAATCTGGCGATCTTCTTTATTGATACGCCTTGATGTACAAAATGAATAGTATCACCCCTATATTTATAGTCAACTAGCCTAAAGAGTCCTTTCGGTATATGCTCGCATCTCTTCTTGGAGACGAAGTTTGAACCGCAAGGCCCACCAGGGCCCGCACTCACCCCCTCTATGGGTGCCGATCATACAACACTTTCCTTCTGCAAATATCGTGACATGCACATGCCTCATTAAAGCCTCCTTAAAAAACCTAGTGGGAAAAAAGGAATAGAAAAACAATACTGTATAAAAGCCTTCTTGAGAAAACTTATAAAAACTCACTAGGGAAAAAAGAGTACAACCTTTCGATCTCCAAGATCACATTTCTTCTTCAAGATTAAAGATCAGGTATCGATCTTCACACTACAACAAAAACCTCACGTAGAGGCACTTTCCTATATACATTTTTTATTTGTCTCTACAAATTGCATTAACATATTGTACAAACACTTTTCTGTGGTATTTTAGAAGGCGCCTTAACTGTAGAGATAGTATTTTGAGATATTTTGGATAACCAACATGTAATATGGACCGTAGAGATGTTTTTGAGGTATTTTAATTTGTCAAAACAAAAATCATATAGAGACGTTTTTTGAGACACTTCTTAAATCGACCTTACAGTGTAGAGACATTATTTGAGGTATTTTTTTATTCTCTAAAGATATTCTTTTATATGTTTAAGCCATGTTGTGTACTACTAATAAGAATATAAACAAATTATGATGTGATGGTTATCGGGCTACTTATTTATCCACAGAGTCTCAAGTTTGATGATTTGTTCCAACATATTTTTAGAATATATTTTTCATTCTCAAGATTTTGCTAGAGACCAGTATTGTGCCTTTACAAAATGTCTTATATAGAATGTAAAGATATTTCAGTAAGTGTCTCTTCGGTCATAACGACACTGCATATAAAGGCACTATTGTGGTATTTGAAAGATGCCATTAAAATCATATAGAGACATAAAAATATGCCTCTACTGTACAATAAAAATACCTCTACAGGATGTTTCTCTTTTAGTGTCAAGACCTAATACAAATAGGCTACTTATCAAGGAAGTGCTCCCTTGAATTTTGCACATCTTTAAGTCAACTCATTCCATTGCCACAAACATATCTTTTCAAAACTAGATGTTACAAGGAACTTAGTAAATAAATCTGCAAGATTTTTACAAGACTTAGTGTGTAGTATCTTTACCTCACCTTTCTTCCAGAGTTCATGAGCAAAGAATAACTTAGGAGCAATATGTGTTTGTGAGATTACTATTAACATAACCCATTTTATATTTGTGCAACACATACATCATTGTCTTCATAGATAATTACAGGGTCCGAACGGTGTTCATGACACATGAATGATGGATATGACTAATCATCTGCCCAAACACATTCATATGAGGCTTCATACAAGACAATAATCTCTAAGTGGTTCGTTGATGTAGCTACAGTGCTATGTTTTGCTGATCGCTAAGAGACAGTTGTTCCACCAAATAGAAACACAAACCCAATTTGGGATATCACTTTAGCGGGATCAGGAAGATATACATCGTATATATACCCCACTATGGTCAAGTCTTGGTTCTTCTAGTAAAGCAATCCAAGATCTTAAGTTCCTTGGAGATATTGGAGTATTGTCTTAATGACAATCCATTGTTTTTTAGTTGGAGCAACTATGAACTTTGCTAATAGTTTAACTACAAATGTGATATTAGGCATGGTGCAATTTGCAGAATACATCAGTGCTATTACAACGCTTAAGTATGGAACCTTAGGTCCTAACAATTCTTCCTTTTCCTCCCTCGGTCTAAAGGGGTCTTTCTCTACATGGAGAAATCTATTTAACATGGGGGTTCTCAATGGATATGATTTATCCATGTTGAATTTCTCTAATACTTTTTTGGTATAAGTAGACTGGTGTACTGATATTCCTTCAAGGAAATTTTTTAATCACAAGCCTACGCAAAATTTAGTGTTACCTAAATCTTCCATCTCAAACTCTATCTTAAGATAAGAGCTAGCTTCCTTAATGTCTTCTGTGATTCTAATGATATTCATATCATCAACATATTGTAACACCCCCCAAACATCCATCAAATATGAAATACAAGTATATAGTTTGAATTTTGGCCTTCATTTGAATTTTTAGTATTTCCTAGATTTTTTTGGAAATTTTTGCATTAAAAGAAATTGCTTTTAAATAGACTATTTGTGATTTTTGATTTTCAAATCCAAAAGTTTAATCATATTTATGACTGGAAATAATTTATTTAAATCTTAAGTAATCCCTAGAACATCTCCAAAAAGTTTTAGAAAATTTTGAATTCATTTGATGCTTATGGAAAATCAAATTCAAGATTCCTTCAATAGGGTAGAGGCACCAAAAGATTTTTCTAGAAATTCACCGAGCTAATTATGCTCTGAAATTTTTATGGGAGATTTAAAACTATGTCATAATCATTAAAAAAAATTCATAAGATTTTGAGCAAGTTTGATAGCTCAACCAAACTCCAGATAGATTTGTTGTCAAATTAAAAAAAAAATCAAATTCAACAAAACCCCCAAAAGGAAAGCATCTTTTTGTGAAAGCCGTGTTCACTACTAGAAAACATATCCAACCAAACCTGCCTTCCTTACCCAGCCTCCTCCTCTCTGGCATATGGGCCCCGCCAACTAGCCGTCCCCACCTACCAGTCACCATTCGCCCCTCCCATGAGCACCGCGACACGCAGAGCGTGCCCCTCACAGTGCCAGCACATGACCAAGCACAAAGGCTTACCGCCACATCGTTGTCGGACCCTACCATCGCGCCACCAGCCTCGCCCATGCCATGGCGTGACAGTTGCACCATTGTAATTTCAAGCTCTATTAGTTTTGGTGATTGGTTTATTATTAATGTTTAATCATTGTTTAATAATAAATTTATTCTTAATGAGACTAACATGCTTATTGAGCTTATTGTTTAAATAGTCTCATATTTGGATGGAAAATAGAAAACCAAGGTATGCACTTGTATTAATGTTCATTATCTTAATGCATATTTAGGATTCAAGTTAGAGTATGAATTCCTCCATTGCATTAACCTCAAAATGTGCATCATATTTATCCTTCCATATATTACATGAATGCACACATCTAAGGGGAGTTCATAATTTAACTTGAAGTTTCAATTATATTAAACCATGTCTTCTTGCCAAATATAAAGGATCAAGACATTGAAACTATTTCTTGAGTATATACTAACTTGCCTAGTTCTACTATACTCATGGTATTTTAGGATAAACTCTAATGTAATAAAAATTGAATATGGTATATTGATTCAAAGTCAATTATATGTATGCACATATCCTTGTGGAGTTTATTCTATAGTTGATGGTTTAGAGTATTGATCATTTTCATATATTCTACATATTATGGATCATTACTTTCCATCAAAATAAATATATGAAAACTTGTGTAGTTAATATGTACTCATAACAATTTAAATAAAATTTTAAATTGAGTTCATTTGTCTTATTAATCATCAAAGAACACTTCATCATGTGTTGCTGGTGTTCCTTGATTAATTAAGGACACACGGTTAGTTTTTAAGTGTAATGAAGCATTAGTTGCATCGTTGTAATTAAGACACACCTATATTTATTTAAATTGATTAAGCTTGTACTCAATCGATCTTAGAGGTATTCATTATGTATTGACGGAGTGTATAGATGATTGAGACAATCATGTTTGTTGGACTAACACATTCTATGAATTGTGTAAGTGGGTCAAGTCCAAATGGTTGAGATGAGGAAATGGGACATGGGCACCATCATGTGTTGATGAGCGATGAGAGGAGATCCCGCAGATCTTAAAAACCCTAAAGGGGATCACGTGCAGCGAAGGTAAACTAGATAGAGTGTCTAGTTTAGGTAGATTGCCGTATTATTAAGAAGGGTCAAGTTGTTTTCCTTGAGTTTTATCATGTGTTGGTGAACTTAATCTATTTCACTCAAGGTCAAACTTCTTGTTTGGTTTTTGCATGGAGCTAACCATTTGGCATGTGTTATGAATGGGTGAAGCTCATGCATTGGTTTTTTGCATAATTATTTGATTTGCATGCATGTGTTGCAAATGGGAGAAGTTTATGCTTTGGTTTTGCATGAAGTTCATTTTTATATGTGTTGTAATTATGGTAGTTCATGCTTGGTTCTTGCATGAGTTAAGTATTTGCATGTGTTGAAAATACAGTAGCTCAGGGTTGCTTTCATTCAAATCTTATTTGAAGTGGTATTGCTTGGAGCTAAGTTTTGTATGTGTTGCAAAAGGAGAGATCTCAAGCAATTTGGTTCTGTTGGTTGCATGGATATAGAGATTTGCATGTGTTGCAAATAGAAAGCTCATGCATATTGAGTTTAATTTGTTACTTTCTTAGGGCTAGATTTTTGTATGTGTTGTAAATAGAGAGCTCAAGCATTTGAGTTTGATTTGGTGTTGCATGAGGCTATGGATTTGCATGTGTTGCAAAAGTGAGATAGTTCATGCATTGGGATTTAATTGTTATTGCAAATGGGTTTTGCAAATGATAAAGAGGTTATATGTTGCAATCCTAGAGAGCATGCGAAGAGGGCATTTGCAATGTATTTGCAAAGTGTCGTGATCTTGTGGTGATCACCTCTTGGCTAAAGAGGATCGAACTCATATGTTCTTGGTTTGTTTGCAAAATGTATTTTGCATATAAAGTCCAAAGAGTTTAATTGTGATTCTTTGGAGTACGTGATTAACATTTGTAAATGTGTTTTGCAAAGTGTTGTGATCATGTGTTGATCCTCACATGGCTCAAAAAATTATTCTTTGTTGAATTGGTGAAAAGATTTGTGTGTGAAATCTATTTTTTCTGGAAATGCAGTAGTACCACAAGTGTAAAGTCGTACTACCGTTGGGCCGGTAGTACCACTGTTTGGTAGCCGGTACTACCAGAGGTCGGTAGTACCACAAGTGAGATCGGTTGATATTTTCTAGAAGAGCGTGTTTTCTCAGTTTTTGAAGGTCGGAGCTACCGTGGTCTATAGGTGGTACTACCAGAGGTGCAGTAGTACTGGGCCCAAGCCGTTGGTAGCTTTTTACCAGAGAAGGTGCTCTGGCTGTGCAATGAGGCTGATAGTACTGCTCGTGGGGGCCGGTACTACTGGAGGAGCGACACTATCGGGAGTTGACCATCGATAGTACCGAAGCCACTGTGCAACGACTAGTTTTTGAGCCTTTTTTGACTGTTGCATAGGAGGCTAGTACTACCAGGCTTTTACTATCGGTAGTATCGGGTTTGCTGAGTTTTCCCCATTTGCCCCCTAATTGCTAGTTTTTGTGTTGGGGGGCTATAAAAGGATGCCAATGGCTGGCTGCTCTTGTGGAGTGTTTGTGAAAATTGTGTGCATATGTTGCCCTCTTTAAATTAGTTTTTGAGCTAAAAGTGTGCCCTAATTGCATGTGTTAAAATTAGGAGGGGTTGAAATCCTCATTGTGCATGTGTTGCACTTAAAGAGGATCCTAAGTGCATGTGTTGCGTTAGGTGAAGCTCAACTTGTTACTCTTGGAGGTTGCAGCCTCCTAGACGGCGTTAAGAGATGTCTTGTGTCGGAGATATCAACAGAGGTTGTAAGAAGCCCCGACAAAGTTTGTGAAGGACAGAGCACACCTACCTGGAAGGGTGAAGGTGCTACCACTAGTGTAATCAAGGTGGGTGCTCAAGTGCGAAGCTGGTCCAAAGAGTTAGGCTTGCCTCAATGTAGATTAGGGAAGACCGACAAGTCTCCGAGACCATAAAAAAAGTAACTTATCTTGTTTACTTTCAAGTATTTACTTTATTGTATTATTATCTTCAATTGCTGGATTGTGTTTAGAATTGTTTGTTGATGCTTACTTGATTAGTATATCAATTCTTGTTTAGAGACATAATTAGTTAGTGTACTAGTGAGTCTAGTTGATTTAGGTATTCGTTTTCACATATTATTTATTTTTTAACATAGAAGTAATTAGAGTATATCTAGTTAATAAGAAGATTTTTTTATGGGCAGTACTAGCAGCCGGACGTCTGATTTTTTTTAAAATTTCGGACGCCCGCGCAACATTTTTTTTACTGTTTGCAACATTTATTTTCAACGTTCGCAACATTTTTTTCACTTTTGAAACATTTACTGTTTGTCGAATGAAAATGTTGCATGCGTAGGAGAAAAATGTTGCATGCGTAGAAAAAAAATGTTGCATGCGTAGAAAAAAATGTTGCGGTAGAAATCAGACGTCCGAACTGTAGCATTACCGTTTTTTTATATATACCTATTCACCCCCAGATGTATCTTCAACCCAACAACCATGACGCGCTTAGAACTTGCGCCATGATCGTCGTGCTGTTGCATCACCGCGTGCGTCCTGGTATGGCCGTCGAGGCTACCGCTACGCCCCACTGTCGCTGCTGCTTTCGACGCCTGTGTGCTCTGTTAATTCACTAGAATTTCCTGAAGAATCAATCACCACCATGTCCTTTCCTCATGATCACGGATCTTTCTCATGGGCCGTGCGATGAACACCCCTCCGCATGCCTATAAGAGGCTCGCCTTGCCTGCTCTTGGCGCCCCCATACTCCCCTCCTGTCTCCTCCTGCCCAAGCTCTGACACTAGCACCACCAGGAGCCACCATTGCCACAGGGTACCCGAGGACCTGGGCAAGCCCAATAAAGCTTTATAGTGAACCACTTCTCAATTCCTTGAGCAGTATGATTACTTCCTCTTGAGTCTTGAAGCTTACTTCCTCTTGAGTCTTGATGCATGTCCAATTGAGTTTATTTTTCAGCTATAGGACCTAGCTAATTCTTACACCCCCATGATGTAGCATTTTCACTTCTCTGTTTGCTGTTCTATTCGGCTAATAAAAGAATGGACGAGCTAGCTCGGGTCACAGCCTAACTATGCCGATTCCATATTGATTCCTGAGTGTTACCCTAAGGTCCCTAATCAATTACGAATCATACAGCCACAGGTACGTTTATATATAGCGATATATCATGATTCAAGAACAACGGTGCAAACTCCTAAAGAAAACTTATATATGAAAAAGAAACAAGGGCTAGATCAGAAAACAGGCATTAACAAAGACTGATTTCCAATTTACTTACTGTCAAAATTAATCTGCGATGAGCTGCCTGGATAGGCTAAGAGGCTCACTGAAAACTATAAATCTACCGCCACCCCCGACAAATTAACCGTCAGACAACAACGAGCATATATGCATGGTAAGCGTATGTCAGATCGTATCAGGTCAAGAAGTCTTTTCAGCAATTCTCTTTTGATAAAATGGTCAGACTTTCAGAAATTTCCAGCAAAATGCTGCAAACTGCACCGAAACGTGGGAGTGGCGCGGGATTGGTAGCCTCCACTGTCCTGATTAACAATGGCCTCAGTATTGTAGTCCCAATTGGCAATACATCTAAGCCGCTGGCACCCATTGTCTGTGTGTCCTCTTCTGCAATTTGCCTGTAAACAAACACGCACACATCGCACCCCGGGGGCCTATTTAAGATCGAGGCTCGCCAAGAAAGCAAACAAGAGGACAATCATAGTACTAGAGAAAGCCATCTTCAGAATAAGAAATGAAATGACATCGAACATAGAGCGAATACCTGTACCCATACTGACCAAATTAAGGTCCAAAAGTAAACGAGCATTCCCATCTCGAGGCCATATAATAAACACATGATTAATTGGTGGCAGATCCATCCGCTCGAATATATTACCTGTAAACATTAAACATATCAAAAGACCCAGCAACGCTTCTTGACTTGACAACAGAACGAAACCATAAAGTATTGACCATGTTTGTACTGCACGCCATTGAGAGCTAGCTAGCTTGCGCCTCGAAATTAAAAGCCCTCCTCCGGTGAGCAGTTCGAAAGCGACATAGGTGGCTTCCCCATCTCCTTCTCCGTTTCCCACGCACCTGCTGCTTCTTGCTACTCCTGCTATGTCGTTCCAGCTGCTAGTGCAAAGATCAGGCTAGCTAGATAGCTGGGAGATCCATCGAATGGCGTCGCCGCGCCTGAAGAGGGAGCAGTCCTTTGACTTCGAGGACCCTGGCGCACAAGAAGCCATGGGATCTGCCTCCGCGTCTTACAGCCCTCCCGGAGGCGTCTTTGGCCTCTCCCCGCCGGAGTCGTGGCCTCGCGACGGCCGGAAGAGAAGGTATGTATGTACCAGCACTGTCTTCTGTCTTGATTATATGAGAAGTCCTACTTATATACGACATTCCAAGTTGTTTGTTACCTTTTTGCCTCCTTGCTTGCTTGATTTCGTCGTTTGAGTCTCTAGCTACTACTTCTCTTGTTTGCCCTGGGATGGGTTGGTTCTGAAGCAGATCCTGAAACCGCCTGTTGGATTTGCGTTTTGTGTCTTGCGCAGATTTAGCTTTCTCTTGCTCGTGTACTAAATCTGTCAAAATGTGTAGGGGCATTTCTGCCTTCCTCGGTTGTATGCCAATAAGGGAAAGGTTCAAGACAAATTAATAGAGAGGGAACATTAACATGTGAGAAACAGGCGATGGTAGGATCTAGCTGTACTATATTACAACTTGGGTTTAATGCATGGTTTAGATAATACTAAGAAGAAATTAATGCAACTCCTCTAGAAATTTTGAGTCGTCCTGCACAAAACACTGATGCTTGAAAGTGATAGCTAGCACGTCTGCAGAACTTAAATCAACAGAATGAAAAGGTCAATTAAACGGATGTATAATTGCATACAATGCCCATTACTTTTCCCTTCGTTTCTTCTTTCCACCTGTGAGTAGTCCTATTTCTGAGTCGAGCTATATTTCATGGGCTGAGATAAAAGCCGAAATACACATGACATGATTTTGCTCAAAGTTTATACGGAGATTCCCCCACTACAATAACAGTAAAAGGACAACCAGCCAACCAGGGATTGTTGAGAAAACGTGTTGCTGTTATGTTGTAGTATATGCTAGCCAGCCATGTCTGGAAATTCTTCATAATTTCCCAAGAAGATGCATATTCTCCTCCTTTCAATAAAGGCCATTTCTTTGCGAGGCTTTGGACCCCCGGCCGGAGTCATATTTTCTCCCCTTTTCTTTACCTATTCTTCTATCTTTTGCCATGGTGGAGGGCTCCATTGCTCGAGAACCCTAGATTACTAGGACTAAATGGATGTGCTTCCTGCACATTTTAAGCATGCTAACTTATAAGAAACAAAACAAAGACTCAACCATACCCATTTGTGATATTAATTGTCATATTGTATCACTGTACTGCATCCACTTGTGATATTTTTCTTCCAGGTAAAAGTCCATAATTAGTATTTTATGACTCAAGCACATGCTTTAATTCATTTTCAAAAGGGTAAATAAGGACAGAAATCTCAAGCATATGCACGGTCGGCAGCCATGTTTTCATGCAGCCTAAACATGTTGTGGACCATTTCTCCTTTCTAGTTTAAGATGTTCCAAGCACATGTATACGTACGTCCTATCATTTGTATCTCCTTAGGTAGTAGTGCCGGTGTCGTTTCAGTTTTGATCCATCGATACCTTGATTGTAGTTTTGTGATTCTCCACCTTTCCTTCTCTACTGTTAATTGATTTCTTAGTTTATTGCTATGAGTACTTTGAAGCACCATTCCCTTCATTGCGCAACCAAATTAACATGAGTAAACTGCATCTTTCTGGGAAGAGTTACTATATCATGTATCGGTGTATATATATAGCCGACAGTAATTAAAAGATAGGCTTGTGATAAATATGGTGACTCATATATAGATTTTTAGAATTTAAGAAGGTGTTCTAGATTAATCCTAATTAATAGGAGTAGGGTTCCCATTTACTTTGAAGGAGAACTAGGGAGGCTATATAAACCTAGGGATGGTCGTGAAGAATCCAAGTAACCAAGAAGCCACAAACCAAGTCATCCAAAGCATGAGGTGTACAAGAGAATTAGAGACTATATTATTATTTAACACTATATTCTTGCATAGAGTAAGGATCCAAAGGTCCTAAAAGGTTCGAGAGGTTATGAGAGAGCACACTACTACAAAACTGCACATAGGAGACGCCTATCAGTGGCGGTTTGTTTGGAACCGCCACTAATAGAAATATCAGTGGCGGTTTTTTAGCTCAAACCGGTGCCAGGATCATCAGTGGCGGTTTTTATTTCGAACCGCCACAGATAACCGAGTATCAGTGGCGGTTTTTGGTTAGAACCGCCATCGATACTTGAGCACTATCGGTGGCGGTTCTAACCACAAACCGCCATCGATACTCGATTATCTGTGGCGGTTCGAATAAAACCGCCACCGATACTTGGGAACTATTTGTGGCGGTTCAATGTAAAACCGCCAATCGCGATAATGGGCGTATTTGTGGCGGTTTTATGTTAGAACCGTCGCAGATACTGTTATCTGTGACGGTTTTTTGATAGAACCACCACTGATAACTATAGTTACCTAATTTGAGTGCTCTAAATTTCAACTAAGTGCTTGATTTTACCATGACATGGGTACTTCAAATTTCAACTAAGTACTTGATTTTACCGTGACATGGATATTTCAAACTTCAACTAAGTGCTTGATTTTACTATGACATGGATACTTCAAATTTCAACTAAGTGCTTGATTTTACCGTGACATGGATATTTCAAACTTCAAATTTCAACTAAGTGCTTGATTTTACCATGACATGGATACTTCAAACTTCAACTAAGTGCTCTATTTTACCATGACATGGATGCTTCAAACTTCAAATTGGGAGCACTTAGTTAAAATTGGGAGCACCCATGTCATAGTAAAATCAAGCACTTAGTTGAAATTTGAAGTATCCATGTCATGGTAAAATCAAACACTTAGTTGAGGTTTGAAATTTGAAGTATCCATGTCATGGTAAAATCAAACACTTAGTTGAGGTTTGAAGTATCCATGTCATGGTAAAATCAAGCACTTAGTTGAAATTTGAAGTACCCATGTCATGGTAAAATCGAGCACTTAGTTAAAATAGAGCATGACAAATTCAGAGTATGAGAATACTAAAATTAGTGTTCGGGTCCTTTGTGGGGTTAAGGGGAGGGGGACACGTTATATTTCAAATGTGATCATGCCAACACTACGGTACTAGATCACATAAGAACTCTGAAGTTAAGCGTGCTTGGGTGAGTAATCTTAGGATGGGTGACTCTCGGGAAGTGCTTGTATTTGCATTAAAATCGGTGGTAGAACTCATTAGTTAAGCGTGCTTAGGTGAGAGTATTACTAATTAGGATGGGTGAGGGGTGACCTCTTAGAAAATATCTTCATTTTGTGTTAAAACTGCCGGAATATTAAATATAATTATTTGTGGCGGTTTTTCTTCAGAACCGCCACAAATAATGCATTATCAGTGACGGTTTTTCTTTGGAACCGCCACTGATAATATTATCAGTGGCGGTTCAAAACCGCCACTGATAATCTTCGATTATCAGTGGCACTATATCAGTGGCGGTTCAAAAAACCGCCACTGATGTCTATTTTTCTTGCAGTGGCAATAATCTCTTGTACTCTTTTGAGGCTGTGCTTAAAGAATTTGTGGTCGGATTCACCAAATCTTTTCTCTCATCGTGGTTGCTTCAACGTCGTTATTTTAATTCTCCCTACGAGATTCGTCATTTTCATTTTTAAGAACGTGCACACTCATATCTTATCTCATAAAACTCTGATCCGATCTGGAGACCTGCTACATATAAGAAAGGGTATCAAAGTGTAACAGCTTGACTACCATCCTGTGTTGAGGACTTGTTGAGCGCCGCCGTGAAGTTCAAATAGTAAAACAAGAGAGTAAGCAAGTAGAGCTAGCGGCATAAAACTCCTATAAATCTCTCTTTATCTGTTTACGTAACCTATCTACCAGTAATCTATATATCGCTAGCTCCATAACAATCCAACTCATTTTATACTCAACCAAGGTATATTCACAATTAGTGCAATAATGATCGATTCAAGTTTCATCACGTAATGCTCTGATATTGTCTAACATTGTCTAGTATGCTTATCATGCAGCTTAATATATATAGGCTTATGCACTCGTAAAATACACAGGCCCGCATGAATACAACCGGGGGCCTGGTTTCTTTGATTGGGAAAGGATGAGCGATGCAAGTAGGATGCAAGAGAATACAGCTTATTATTTGGTTGCATGCATGAAGAAAATGAAGACTTGGAAAAACATTTTCAAAGCTATATATCTCATTGTACTTTAGTGTCCTTATTCTAGCTTAACAATCTTTAATCCATACTACAAATGCTTCATATGTGTTAATCACTCCTCTAATCACTGGCTAACTCATACACTCATTTTGAGCATCCCACCCAATTAACCTACCCCACAGAGCTACTCTTGAAGCCCATACATAGAGATTCTCAAAAAAGGGTGAAAAAAAAAGAGAAAATCCCATACATATATAGCCTGCGGCTGGGTCAACCATGTAGGTCAGGAAACCAATCACCATCTCCATAAAAGATGTTGCATGACTAAGCCTGTTACAAGTTGTGATACATGCAGGCAAACCCACCATGGCCATCATATATAGCAGTTATCAATTGTATGTAGAATGTAGCCAATAACCATGCATTTTACTTGGAGAAAGATCTTGGCGATTCATGCATAAATATGTTTGTATGCGCTTTAATGCCTCCATGTGGATCCACTCTCGATCGCATAAAAAGAAGCATTTCTGAATCTATCTGATCAAATAATATTTAGTAGTTTTTTTTCGAAGACAGAAATTATCTTTAATAGTTATGCTAGATTCTTCATGTATCATGCATGAACGCGTTTGTGGGAACCCGGTTTTTTAGATAATGGAAGAATATATTAGACTTCCGGCCTCTGCATACTGAGATGTACACAGCCAATTATTATTACATAGTTCAGAGTTTCAGCTAGGAAGATGCCAAGAAAAACTTAATAGTTTAAGAAAGAAGAAAGATTTGCAACAAACACATAAATATTGAATAAACTGTCAATCTGCAGCAATCCTTCTTTGAAATCGCCAGCCATGCCCAATAAAGACATCTCTAGCCACAACATGTAGACAATTGCATGCTATTGACATCATCTCGCGGACCTCCTGATGCTGCAATACCAACATGAGCGCAACCAATTGATGCACATAAAAATCACCTAACGGATTAGATAATTGTTTTTTATCAAATACAACATCATTTCGACATAGCCAAAAAGACCAACATAAGGCAGTCGCACCAATGAACCCAGTTAGGTGGACATTTACCAACTAATTTATATATGACATAGATCTCTCTTCTTTTTTTCCTGAAAAGCAATAGGTCAGATCTGACAGATAGAGAAATATAGACATAGTCTCATGCTCGAAATACCCCCCACCTCTCTCTCTCTCTCTCTCTCTCTCTCTCTCTCTCTCTCTCTCTCTCTCTCTCTCTCTCACTGCATGAATAATCTTTTGGGCCATTTGTGTATATTTTCGTATCTATATAAACATATATACATGTATCTCCTTCTTTCGTTTCTTAAGTTTACATGTATTGTTCATGTATCCTTGGCCTTGAGTCCTTGTGCCATGCACGTGGTGTCGTTCTTTTCTTAAGTTTAGCAAATACTCCAGCGATCATGCAGACAAGAGACAACCGTCGCAACTTCAGATGCACTTCAAAGCTCAAGTGTTCCCAATGCAGATGTATGTGGTTCGGATATATATAAACCACTAATGAGGATATTCTAATCATATTGAAATTTGCGTATCCGGTGTTTGAAATAAAAATGACTGACCTTTTAGAACTCCTACGAAATTTACGTAGGGATATTTTAAAAAATTGAAGTATATATTCAAAAAAGAAATGGAGAGAAATTAACATGATTTCTAATTTCACATATATAATATTGTTCCTTTTAGGCTTGTACGATGTATCCCTCTCTTCAAATTCAAGTATATTTCCTATCAACCACACACACATAGGAAGTCCGTTTTGTACTCTCAGCTGTATGTACTCCTTATCCCTATGCAAGAGTAGGGAGTACGTACTCCAGGTAGTTTTTATACACACACTGGATTGCAATTTTTTCCGTGTTGTTTTAGTCTTTATTTTACATAACTACACTATTTAAATATTTTTTTCCTATACTATTCTTACTGCATCCTACACAAGCCCTACAATTTAAGGAACACCTGCAAATCCTAATTCATTTTATTTGACCTATATAGTTCTGGAATATTAATGCTGCAGGAAGGATAGACCTTCATGGGTCAAACATACGTTCACACCTCATTTTGACGGTCACCTGTGGCGAAAGTACGGCCAGAAGAACATCAAGGACTCTTCCTTCCCTAGGTAATTTACCTGTCGACTGTTAGCAGTGAGGCGAAGTCATAGACTCGTAGGTAATTCCATTCATTGGGAGAAATTTACTTTAAAGTTGTTGTGTTGTGTCGTGCCACGCTTTGAAAAAATTAGTTACGATAATTTTTACCGATTCCAGAAATATTTTGATACAAAATGCTTCCAATTAGTCATTTTAATTACCCAAAAAATAGAAGACAAAAAATCTATCTATTATTATATATTAAATGACGATGACATGTCTTTTACAAAAGCTAACAAAAAACAAAACATGCTAGAAATTATAGCAACAAGAAAAATATCTGACCATTAAATTAGAGAAATTTTACGATGGATTATACTTGCAATATAAAATATGTAGTAAAAAATCATATCTAACTATTGATTTGTTAAGGGTGTTTCTACTACTCTACTACCAGGTGTAGTATAAGTAAACTCTAGTTAATCTGATCCATTGGATCGAAAAGATCGAACGGTTCATATTCAATTTAGTGTACCGTAAAAGAGCTCTGGACTTAGATTTGATAGTTGTCCTATATATAGATATATTAATTTGAAAAGATCTAAAATATACTGCATCAAATCATATAATTAATTGCATGGACCAATGGACTAGTTACTTTTAAAAAGGCTTCAAAAATGCGAAACGGAGCTTTAGTAGACTTGTTCAAACTAATTTGTTGATACCCTTTTTCATATGTGAATATTTCTGCAAAGATATCGTGTACGGCTAGGCCACATTGCACAATGGTACTAAACAGGTTTAGAGATCAAAACCAACTAAATCAGGAGGTTCACTAACAAAATGCGCACAGCCAAATTAATAAAACTCATGCATGCTTCTGGCACAATGGCACTGCAGGCTATATTACAGGTGCTCTTACCGTGAAGACAAACAATGCCTTGCCTCGAAGCTGGTGCAGCAGGAGAACAACGAGGACCCGCCGCTGTTCATGGTCACCTACACGTACGAGCACACATGCAACACCGCGCCCGTCCCGACTCCCGATGTCGTGGCCGAGCCGCCGGCCCCCGCGAGCGACGCGTTCTTGCTCAGGTTCGACTCCACCACCACCAGCGGCCACGGCGACGCGCAACAGCTGGAGCAAGAACGGCACTACCAACCTACGCCTGGGAGGCCGTTCTTGATGCTGAGCTTTGGTTCGAGCAGCCAGCTGCACGAGCAGCCTGCCTTCCCTTCCGAGCTGCCGCCGGCAGCGTCGTCGTCGTTTCCGGCCGAGCCGTTGCCAGCGCTGCCGCCGTCGACAACCGATGGAGGTGACATGCTCTCGACGTGGGACTCGTTCAGATATGGTTTGGATGATCATGTACACTTCGGCGATCACCATGTGTATCTCCCCGATAATGGTAATGATGGTGACGATCGATAATTGCTGATCGAGTGTGTAACGTACGGTAAATGTATTCATTCGCACGAGCCACGAGCCTAAAGCTGTCATCATTTTGATCAGGAATTAAGTTGCAGTTGTAGGATCGGATGGCGTCAATCAGAGGGGGGGTGAATGATTGAACGGGTGTGTTTGCAAATCAATGTTTGATGATGTAGCGATCATTGTTTCCAATTCTTGTAGTATCACCAGGAAATCCAGGAGAAGACTTGTTTATGCATACATGCATAGCTTGGTGATTATTAGTTCGTTCACGTATGCTTGCATGCTTCGTGACTTCGGTTTAGCCTTCTAGTTTGCTTGTGCACTGCCTCGCCTCGTGTAGTCGCGTGTATGGAGTCCTGAGCAGGAACTTGACGTCTGCTGCAGCGCCACGTGATGTTTCGGAATATCCAACGCCTTGGCCTGTCGCTACTGTCGCCGATGCTTCAAGATGTTGTAATCAATACATAAGAATCAACGCTTCGCAACGGGAGATCACGGGTTGGCCACAAGCAGAATAATCTCTCTTGTCTATTCTTTCAACAAAGGACCGATACAATACCAGAGTCACGTCTGGCCCTTTTATAACACGCGCTGGGCTGGTCATTGTCCGAGTAAAGAACGTAGACGAGCACTCCTGGTCCGAATCAATATCGTACACGCGTGCGCGCATCCTGGCCGAGACCGATTCCATACAACTAAGACTCACGATTTTTATCTCTAATTAAATACCTACATGCATATTTATCCGCCCAAAACACACGACCCAATATATGCATACACCACAAAATTCTTGCATGCACACGTACGGCCCACCTGCCGCTACCGCATGACTCACTCTCCCTCACGTGCAATGTTCTATAGTCCGAACGTCCCGCATGACATCCTCGATCATCTGAACCTCGATTCATCCCAGAACCTAGTTCTGATCCCCGTCATCGACCACGTTCGACCTCAAGCAACACCTGCACATGAACAAACCACAAAACAATTTTCCGAGCACAAGTTCTTCCAACTTGACTCAAGATCAGTCCATGCAACCACTCACACGAGTGCATTGCATCAAACAAAACAACTACCGTGCTATCACGAGCATATCAAATAATCATCTAAAACAACACATGCACATGCATCACACATGCCATGAGCACAACCACTTTGCAATGCCAAATTCAACATTAAACCAATTTTTCATCACTTGATTTTACAATCTCCCCCTTGATGAAAACATTGGCAACACCACTTAGAACTGAACATTTGGCATTCGCTTTACAAAAGATTTTGAACAGACCAAAGTGAAAATCACAAAATCTCCCCCTTTGACCAATATACAAAGTAACAAAACTCCCCTTAGGTGAAAATACAAAAAGCATCTCCCCCTAAGAAGAAAAAATGTGTGTGAATGTGCAATGTGCCAAAACTCCAAAATTCTCCCAGCATCTCCCAAAATTCTCAAAGTTCCTCAAAATTTCTCCCCCTTTTTCCTTAAACTTCTCCCCCTTTGACAATGGATTCATCAAGAGTACAAAAGAGAGAAAAACAGGTTCAGAATTTTCCCTGTAGCAATGATTTCACAAAAGAGAAACAAGGGAGTGCCAAGATAGAAAAAGATGAGCTCATTCGACCATATAACCTTATATATCACATAATATGCAAAATACATGAACTTAATGTGATTTTAGCAAGTTAGGGAATGACATGCATCTCAACCCTAGTTTAGTCAACTATAGCCAAGTACTAAGTAAGACCTTAGCAGAAAAGCAAGGCTCAAAACAGGGCGAGCAAGTAGTTTCAACTCCAATCTAGTAGGCCAATTTAATCTTTTAAAAACGATAAATCGCATGTGGCATGCTTGAAGCATACTTCTTTTATTTTCTCGGAGTGGCATGCTTGAAGCATACATCTTGTCTTTTAGGGGAAGGCATGCTTGAAGCATACATCTTATCTTTTTAGGAGAAAGCATGTCTGAAGCGCACAACTTGAGGCTTTTGCTTTTAACAACCCCTTTTTATTGATTCCCTTTTTTTTCTTGATTGTAAACATGCAAAGAGATTAAAAGGCTTTTTGAAAGAGTAAAGCTGAAAGCACACTTGCTTCATAGCCCAAATTTGTCAAGAAGATTCAATATCAAGCATAGAAGAGTAAGATATCACAGAGTATTTGGCTATAAACAATCAGACCAAGGAATTCTGCAATGTCATTTTTAGTTCAAGTGAGACAATTTAGATTATCATATATTAGCTCAATTACATAATATATAAAGAAATATGATAAAGTAAGCTCATCAAGTAAAAAAAACTTGGATTGGCAAGGAAAACTCCCCCTCAAAATAAACCCATTGGATGAACAACCCCAAGTTCTCCCCGAATAAAAACAAAACAAGAAGAAGACAAATGTTTTGTGAAAATGTCCGCCAATTGGTGTTCAAGTATCCACATAGTGAAGCACAATATTTCCTTTTTCTACATGATCTCTCGATAAAGTGAAATCGATATCAATATGCCCAAGAAAAAGAATTACCCAAGAAGTGGCATGAACCATATGTACTTTTTCTATCAATTCTACATCCTCCAAAATCAGCATCAAGAAAAGCTCTTAAACTAAGCATGAGGAAGCAGAAAGCCAAATGCCAAAATCTTGAGTATCATGGAGATACCTGAAAATTTGTTTGACCGCTTGTCGATGTGAAGCACGTGGGAAGCTTGAAAACGAGCACACAAGCACATTGCATATCCAGTCTTCCTCATTCTCAACAATATCATCATTATCATCCTCATGAACAAAGGTACTCTCCCCACTGAACATATGCACTGCACTGCATCATTTGGACTAGCGCCTTTTGCGAAGCGAAGTGGAAGAAGCATCTCCAATAGTAACACTTTCAAGACGAGATGCACGAGTGCGTAAGAACCAAATCTTATCACCGAACATGTGACGTGAGCATCCAAAATTCACTAGCCATATATCTCCTTCCTCGTGAGAAGCCTACATAGAAGCGAGAAAGTGTCGAGGTCTCGGATCGGGTTAGAAATAAGATGTTTAGGAATCCAAAGATCTTGAGACACACGACACACAACAAGAGGGCACAACACAAGTATTCTTATGCACAAAATCAGATTTGCATTTTCCGTGTTTCTAGCAACAAAAGGTGTTTGCTTCACCCTAGTCACATAATGAGAAGTAAATCGTGCCTGCCTGAAATTAGACTTAGTATTGAACCTTTCTCTCCTTTGTTGTTTAGCTAGTTTAAAGCGAATCGAACTAAATGACCATCTTTACCACAAGTGAGTGCAAGTGTATTTAACATGATGTTTGGCTTTAGAAGTAGAAGCAACATTTGCATTCACCATAGTTGAAGATAAAATTCCAGCAGATTTAAAAACAGTTTTCTCAGGCTCTTTGACAATTTCAAACTTTCCACTTTCAAGAGCTTTAACAACAGTAGGAGCATGTGATTTGTGATGAGCATAAGGATCAAAACCTAAACCTTTGTGATGAGTGCTGACTTTTGATTGATCCAAAATCATATTTAGGTTTTTCTTTCCTTTAGTAAAACGCTCTAAACAATCTTGCAAGTAATCAACTTTACGAGAAAGCACAAGACAATTATTGCAAGGAATATCAACTTTCTCTTTCTGTTTGCGACAAGTAGAGCATGAAAGAACCTCATGAGTGAGCATGTTATTAGTTATATGAGAAACTCTAGCATTTGCATCTTTCAATTTCAATTCAAGAATCGAGCATTTAGGACAAGAGATTGAACCATGCAAATCATCGATTGGAATAGCTAACATGTTTAACATGTTTCTCATTTTGATGCAATAGGGAAGCATGAACATTCCTTAAAGCAATAACTTCAGATTGTAGCACATCACAAGATTTGCAAGAATCGTCATCAGAATTAAATATCTAAGCCTTGCAATTTTGATTGGAACTATCAATTTCAGATCTTTTCTTTAAGAGCCTTCTTAGACTTTTTAAGTTCAAGCTAATTTAACCATGGCATACTCAAGATCATCATAAGAAGGTCTCACCTCTTCAAGATCGGAGTCGTTGTCGCTATCCTTTCTAGCCATGAAACACATCCCGATGAAGTCATCATCGGGATCTCCCTTCTTGTCCTTCTTCTTGTCATATGGCTCATCATCACTCTCAAAGTCAACATCACTAAGATCACACTCCTCTATGGCGGCTAAGACTTTCTTAGCAACTTTTCAAAATTGGAGCGCCTAGGGGTAGTGTGTCTTGAGCTGCGCAGCCGGTTCCCTTTCTTCCTTCTTCTTCAACTTGGGACAGTTTGCTATAATATGCCCTGAAGGCCACACTCAAAACAATTGAAGGACCTCGAGTTGTGCCTCCACGCCTCCTCATCCTCACATTGTTGAGTGCTTTAAAAGCACGTGAGGAGATGAGAACAAGATCTTCTTCAGAAGCATCTCAAACTGCTCATCTGAAAAGAAGCCAATGCAGACAAGGAAACAAAAGATGGTAGTCCAGATTTAAGTGTCAAGTTAGCAACAAGTGCATGTGTAGAGGACTTATCATCTCTAGGTGACAAAGAATCCACCTCATAAGTTTTCAATCTAGAATAAAGATCATCCATGGTCAAAGTATCCAAGTCAACAGTTTGATTAATTGCAGAACAACCATGCGCCATTCAGGACTAAGAGATCTCAAAATTTTACTAAGCGTTATCCTCAACTGAATTAGTAACTCCAACACCACGCAAATTACACAAGATTTTCTCAAATCGAGAGAAAAGATCATCAATTGATTCACCTGGTCTCATAGCAAAATCGTAAAAGTCCTTTTGGTAAATATTTTTGCGCACTTTCTTAATCTTAGTAGAACCTTCATGATAGTCACATAATGTCTTCCAAACAGAATAAGCGAGCGTAGATGAGAAACTCGATCAAATTCTTTTTCGTAAATTCCTTGAAAAATCAAGTTTCTAGCTTTAGCATTCAGATCAACGCTCTATTTTATTATCATTGGTGACTATATCAGGAACATCAAAAATAGTAGAAACTTTGCGCCAAACATCATTACCTTGAGCTTCAATACAGGATTGCATGCGACTCTTCCAATAAGAAAAATTTGAATCATTAAGCATAGGAGGACGATTAACATACTTATCTGACGCCATACCTTAACCTTGCTCTGATACCACTTGTAGGATCGGATGGCGTCAATCAGAGGGGGGGTGAATGATTGAACGGGTGTGTTTGCAAATCAATGTTTGATGATGTAGCGATCATTGTTTCCAATTCTTGTAGTATCACCAGGAAATCCAGGAGAAGACTTGTTTATGCATACATGCATAGCTTGGTGATTATTAGTTCGTTCACGTATGCTTGCATGCTTCGTGACTTCGGTTTAGCCTTCTAGTTTGCTTGTGCACTGCCTCGCCTCGTGTAGTCGCGTGTATGGAGTCCTGAGCAGAACTTGACGTCTGGCTGCAGCGCCACGTGATGTTTCGAATATCCAACGCCTTGGCCTGCCGCTCATCGTCGCCGATGCTTCAAGATGTTGTAATCAATACATAAGAATCAACGCCGCAACGGGAGATCACGGGTTGGCCACAAGCGTAATAATCTCTCTTGTCTATTCTTTCAACAAAGGACCGATACAATACCGCAGTCACGCCTGGCCCTTTTATAACACGCTACTGGGCTGGTCATTGTCCGAGTAAAGAACGTGACGAGCACTCCTGGTCCGAATCAATATCGCACACGCCGCGCGCCCCTGGCCGCAGACCGATTCCATACAACTAAGACTCCTGATTTTTATCTCTAATTAAATACCTACATGCATATTTATCCGCCCAAAACACACGACCCAATATATGCATACACCACAAAATTCTTGCATGCACACGTACGGCCCACCTGCCGCTACCGCATGACTCACTCTCCCTCACGTGCAATGTTCTATAGTCCGAACGTCCCGCATGACATCCTCGATCATCTGAACCTCGATTCATCCCAGAACCTAGTTCTGATCCCCGTCATCGACCACGTTCGACCTCAAGCAACACCTGCACATGAACAAACCACAAAACAATTTTCCGAGCACAAGTTCTTCCAACTTGACTCAAGATCAGTCCATGCAACCACTCACACGAGTGCATTGCATCAAACAAAACAACTACCGTGCTATCACGAGCATATCAAATAATCATCTAAAACAACACATGCACATGCATCACACATGCCATGAGCACAACCACTTTGCAATGCCAAATTCAACATTAAACCAATTTTTCATCACTTGATTTTACAATCTCCCCCTTGATGAAAACATTGGCAACACCACTTAGAACTGAACATTTGGCATTCGCTTTACAAAAAGATTTTGAACAGACCAAAGTGAAAATCACAAAATCTCCCCCTTTGACCAATATACAAAGTAACAAAACTCCCCTTAGGTGAAAATACAAAAAGCATCTCCCCCTAAGAAGAAAAAATGTGTGTGAATGTGCAATGTGCCAAAACTCCAAAATTCTCCCAGCATCTCCCAAAATTCTCAAAGTTCCTCAAAATTTCTCCCCCTTTTTCCTTAAACTTCTCCCCCTTTGACAATGGATTCATCAAGAGTACAAAAGAGAGAAAAACAGGTTCGTAATTTTCCTCAGAGCAATGATTTCACAAAAGAGAAACAAGGGAGTGCCAAGATAGAAAAAGATGAGCTCATTCGACCATATAACCTTATATATCACATAATATGCAAAATACATGAACTTAATGTGATTTTAGCAAGTTAGGGAATGACATGCATCTCAACCCTAGTTTAGTCAACTATAGCCAAGTACTAAGTAAGACCTTAGCGTAAAAGCAAGGCTCAAAACAGGGCGAGCAAGTAGTTTCAACTCCAATCTAGTAGGCCAATTTAATCTTTTAAAAACGATAAACTGCATGTGGCATGCTTGAAGCATACTTCTTTTATTTTCTCGGAGTGGCATGCTTGAAGCATACATCTTGTCTTTTAGGGAAGGCATGCTTGAAGCATACATCTTATCTTTTAGGAGAAAGCATGTCCAAGCGCACAACTTGAGGCTTTTGCTTTTAACAACCCCTTTTTATTGATTCCCTTTTTTTTCTTGATTGTAAACATGCAAAGAGATTAAAAGGCTTTTTGAAAGAGTAAAGCTGAAAGCACACTTGCTTCATAGCCCAAATTTGTCAAGAAGATTCAATATCAAGCATAGAAGAGTAAGATATCACAGAGTATTTGGCTATAAACAATCAGACCAAGGAATTCTGCAATGTCATTTTTAGTTCAAGTGAGACAATTTAGATTATCATATATTAGCTCAATTACATAATATATAAAGAAATATGATAAAGTAAGCTCATCAAGTAAAAAAAACTTGGATTGGCAAGGCAAACTCCCCCTCAAAATAAACCCATTGGATGAACAACCCCAAGTTCTCCCCGAATAAAAACAAAACAAGAAGAAGACAAATGTTTTGTGAAAATGTCTGCCAATTGGTGTTCAGTATCCACATAGTGAAGCACAATATTTCCTTTTTCTACATGATCTCTGATAAAGTGAAATCTGATATCAATATGCCCAAGAAAAAGAATTACCCAAGAAGTGGCATGAACCATATGTACTTTTTCTATCAATTCTACATCCTCCAAAATCAGCATCAAGAAAAGCTCTTAAACTAAGCATGAGGAAGCGAAAGCCAAATGCCAAAATCTTGAGTATCATGGAGATACCTGAAAATTTGTTTGACCGCTTGTCGATGTGAAGCACGTGGGAAGCTTGAAAACGAGCACACAAGCACATTGTATATCCATCTTCCTCATTCTCAACAATATCATCATTGTCATCCTCATGAACAAAGGTACTCTCCCTGAACATATGCACCTGCACTGCATCATTTGGACTAGCGCCTTTTGCGAAAGCGAAGTGGAAGAAGCATCTCCAATAGTAACACTTTCAAGACGAGATGCACGAGTGCGAAGAACCAAATCTTATCACCGAACATGTGACGTGAGCATCCAAAATTCACTAGCCATATATCTCCTTCCTCAGTGAGAAGCCTACATAGAAGCGAGAAAGTGTCGAGGTCTCGTCATCGGGTTAGAAATAAGATGTTTAGGAATCCAAGATCTTGAGACACACGACACACAACAAGAGGGCACAACACAAGTATTCTTATGCACAAAATCAGATTTGCATTTTCCGTGTTTCTAGCAACAAAAGGTGTTTGCTTCACCCTAGTCACATAATGAGAAGTAAATCGTGTCTGCCTGAAATTAGACTTAGTATTGAACCTTTCTCTCCTTTGTTGTTTAGCTAGTTTAAAGCAGTAATCGAACTAAATGACCATCTTTACCACAGTGAGTGCAAGTGTATTTAACATGATGTTTGGCTTTAGAAGTAGAAGCAACATTTGCATTCACCATAGTTGAAGATAAAATTCAGCAGATTTAAAAACAGTTTTCTCGAGGCTCTTTGACAATTTCAAACTTTCCACTTTCAAGAGCTTTAACAATGATAGGAGCATGTGATTTGTGATGAGCATAAGGATCAAAACCTAAACCTTTGTGATGAGTGCTGACTTTTGATTGATCCAAAATCATATTTAGGTTTTTCTTTCCTTTAGTAAAACGCTCTAAACAATCTTGCAAGTAATCAACTTTACGAGAAAGCACAAGACAATTATTGCAAGGAATATCAACTTTCTTTCTGCTTATGCGACAAGTAGAGCATGAAAGAACCTCATGAGTGAGCATGTTATTAGTTATATGAGAAACTCTAGCATTTGCATCTTTCAATTTCAATTCAAGAATCGAGCATTTAGGACAAGAGATTGAACCATGCAAATCATCAGTGGAACAGCTAGCATGTTTAACATGTTTCTCATTTTGATGCAATAGGGAAGCATGAACATTCCTTAAAGCAATAACTTCAGATTGTAGCACATCACAAGATTTGCAAGAATCGTCATCAGGAATTAAATATCTAAGCCTTGCAATTTCAGAATTGGAACTATCAATTTCCAGATCTTTTTTTTAAGAGCCTTCTTAGACTTTTTAAGTTCTGAAGCTAATTTAACCATGGCATACTCAAGATCATCATAAGAAGGTCTCACCTCTTCAAGATCGGAGTCGTTGTCGCTTATCCTTTCTAGCCATGAAACACATCCCGATGAAGTCATCATCGGGATCTCCTTCTTGTCCTTCTTCTTGTCATATGGCTCATCATCACTCTCAAAGTCAACATCACTAAGATCACACTCCTCTATGGCGGCTAAGACTTTCTTAGCAACTTTTCAAAATTGGAGCGCCTAGGGGTAGTGTGTCTTGAGCTGCGTTGTGCCGGTTCCCTTTCTTCCTTCTTCTTCAACTTGGGACAGCTTTGCTATAATATGCCCTGAAGGCCACACTCAAAACAATTGAAGGACCTCGAAGTTGTGCTCTCCACGCCTCCTCATCCTCACATTGTTGAGTGCTTTAAAAGCACGTGAGGAGATGAGAACAAGATCTTCTTCAGGAAGCATCTCAAACTGCTCATCTCAAAAGAAGCCAATGCATAAGGAAACAAAAGATGGTAGTCCAGATTTAAGTGTCAAGTTAGCAACAAGTGCATGTGTAGAGGACTTATCATCTCTAGGTGACAAAGAATCCACCTCATAAGTTTTCAATCTAGAATAAAGATCATCCATGGTCAAAGTATCCAAGTCAACAGTTTGATTAATTGCAAGAACAACCATGCGCCATTCAGGACTAAGAGATCTCAAAATTTTACTAGCGTTATCCTCAACTGAATTAGTAACTCCAACACCACGCAAATTACACAAGATTTTCTCAAATCGAGAGAAAAGATCATCAATTGATTCACCTGGTCTCATAGCAAAATCGTAAAAGTCCTTTTGGTAAATATTTTTGCGCACTTTCTTAATCTTAGTAGAACCTTCATGATAGTCACATAATGTCTTCCAAACAGAATAAGCGAGCGTAGATGAGAAACTCGATCAAATTCTTTTTCGTAAATTCCTTGAAAAATCAAGTTTCTAGCTTTAGCATTCAGATCAACGTCTATTTTATTATCATTGGTGACTATATCAGAACATCAAAAATAGTAGAAACTTTGGCGCCAAACATCATTACCTTGAGCTTCAATACAGGATTGCATGCGACTCTTCCAATAAGAAAAATTTGAATCATTAAGCATAGGAGGACGATTAACATACTTATCTCGACGCCATACCTTAACCTTGCTCGATACCACTTGTAGGATCGGATGGCGCCAATCGAGGGGGTGAATGATTGAACGGGTGTGTTTGCAAATCAATGTTTGATGATGTAGCGATCATTGTTTCCAATTCTTGTAGTATCACCAGGAAATCCAGGAGAAGACTTGTTTATGCATACATGCATAGCTTGGTGATTATTAGTTCGTTCACGTATGCTTGCATGCTTCGTGACTTCGGTTTAGCCTTCTAGTTTGCTTGTGCACTGCCTCGCCTCGTGTAGTCGCGTGTATGGAGTCCTGAGCAGGAACTTGACGTCTGCTGCAGCGCCACGTGATGTTTCGGAATATCCAACGCCTTGGCCTGTCGCTACTGTCGCCGATGCTTCAAGATGTTGTAATCAATACATAAGAATCAACGCTTCGCAACGGGAGATCACGGGTTGGCCACAAGCAGAATAATCTCTCTTGTCTATTCTTTCAACAAAGGACCGATACAATACCAGAGTCACGTCTGGCCCTTTTATAACACGCGCTGGGCTGGTCATTGTCCGAGTAAAGAACGTAGACGAGCACTCCTGGTCCGAATCAATATCGTACACGCGTGCGCTCCTGGCCAGAGACCGATTCCATACAACTAAGACTCCCTGATTTTTTATCTCTAATTAAATACCTACATGCATATTTATCTGGCCCAAAACACACGACCCAATATATGCATACACCACAAAATTCTTGCATGCACACGTACGGCCCACCTGCCGCTACCGCATGACTCACTCTCCCTCACGTGCAATGTTCTATAGTCCGAACGTCCCGCATGACATCCTCGATCATCTGAACCTCGATTCATCCCAGAACCTAGTTCTGATCCCCGTCATCGACCACGTTCGACCTCAAGCAACACCTGCACATGAACAAACCACAAAACAATTTTCCGAGCACAAGTTCTTCCAACTTGACTCAAGATCAGTCCATGCAACCACTCACACGAGTGCATTGCATCAAACAAAACAACTACCGTGCTATCACGAGCATATCAAATAATCATCTAAAACAACACATGCACATGCATCACACATGCCATGAGCACAACCACTTTGCAATGCCAAATTCAACATTAAACCAATTTTTCATCACTTGATTTTACAATCTCCCCCTTGATGAAAACATTGGCAACACCACTTAGAACTGAACATTTGGCATTCGCTTTACAAAAAGATTTTGAACAGACCAAAGTGAAAATCACAAAATCTCCCCCTTTGACCAATATACAAAGTAACAAAACTCCCCTTAGGTGAAAATACAAAAAGCATCTCCCCCTAAGAAGAAAAAATGTGTGTGAATGTGCAATGTGCCAAAACTCCAAAATTCTCCCAGCATCTCCCAAAATTCTCAAAGTTCCTCAAAATTTCTCCCCCTTTTTCCTTAAACTTCTCCCCCTTTGACAATGGATTCATCAAGAGTACAAAAGAGAGAAAAACAGGTTCAGAATTTTCCCTGTAGCAATGATTTCACAAAAGAGAAACAAGGGAGTGCCAAGATAGAAAAAGATGAGCTCATTCGACCATATAACCTTATATATCACATAATATGCAAAATACATGAACTTAATGTGATTTTAGCAAGTTAGGGAATGACATGCATCTCAACCCTAGTTTAGTCAACTATAGCCAAGTACTAAGTAAGACCTTAGCAGAAAAGCAAGGCTCAAAACAGGGCGAGCAAGTAGTTTCAACTCCAATCTAGTAGGCCAATTTAATCTTTTAAAAACGATAAACTGCATGTGGCATGCTTGAAGCATACTTCTTTTATTTTCTCGGAGTGGCATGCTTGAAGCATACATCTTGTCTTTTAGGGGAAGGCATGCTTGAAGCATACATCTTATCTTTTTAGGAGAAAGCATGTCCAAGCGCACAACTTGAGTCTTTTGCTTTTAACAACACATTTTTATTGATTCCCTTTTTTTTATTGATTGTAAACTTGCAAAGAGATTAAAAGGCTTTTTGAAAGAGTAAAGCTGAAAGCACACTTGCTTCATAGCCCAAATTTGTCAAGAAGATTCAATATCAAGCATAGAAGAGTAAGATATCACAGAGTATTTGGCTATAAACAATCAGACCAAGGAATTCTGCAATGTCATTTTTAGTTCAAGTGAGACAATTTAGATTATCATATATTAGCTCAATTACATAATATATAAAGAAATATGATAAAGTAAGCTCATCAAGTAAAAAAAACTTGGATTGGCAAGGAAAACTCCCCCTCAAAATAAACCCATTGGATGAACAACCCCAAGTTCTCCCCGAATAAAAACAAAACAAGAAGAAGACAAATGTTTTGTGAAAATGTCTGCCAATTGGTGTTCAGTATCCACATAGTGAAGCACAATATTTCCTTTTTCTACATGATCTCTGATAAAGTGAAATCTGATATCAATATGCCCAAGAAAAAGAATTACCCAAGAAGTGGCATGAACCATATGTACTTTTTCTATCAATTCTACATCCTCCAAAATCAGCATCAGTAAAAGCTCTTAAACTAAGCATGAGGAAGCAGAAAGCCAAATGCCAAAATCTTGAGTATCATGGAGATACCTGAAAATTTGTTTGACCGCTTGTCGATGTGAAGCACGTGGGAAGCTTGAAAACGAGCACACAAGCACATTGTATATCCAGTCTTCCTCATTCTCAACAATATCATCATTGTCATCCTCATGAACAAAGGTACTCTCCCCCTGAACATATGCACCTGTACTGCATCATTTGGACTAGCGCCTTTTTGCGAAAGTGGAAGAAGCATCTCCAATAGTAACACTTTCAGCACGAGATGCACGAGTGCAGAAGAACCAAATCTTATCACTGAACATGTGACGTGAGCATCCAAAATTCACTAGCCATATATCTCCTTCCTCGCGTGAGAAGCCTACATAGAAGCAGAAAGTGTCGAGGTCTCAGATGCAAGTTAGAAATAAGATGTTTAGGAATCCAGTACTGAGACACACGACACACAACAGTAGGCACAACACAAGTATTCTTATGCACAAAATCAGATTTGCATTTTCCCGTGTTTCTAGCAACAAAAGGTGTTTGCTTCACCCTAGTCACATAATGAGAAGTAAATCGTGCCTGTCTGAAATTAGACTTAGTATTGAACCTTTCTCTCCTTTGTTGTTTAGCTAGTTTAAAGCAGAACTGAACTAAATGACCATCTTTACCACAGTGAGTGCAAGTGTATTTAACATGATGTTTGGCTTTAGAAGTAGAAGCAACATTTGCATTCACCATAGTTGAAGATAAAATTCCAGCAGATTTAAAAACAGTTTTCTCAGGCTCTTTGACAATTTCAAACTTTCCACTTTCAAGAGCTTTAACAACAGTAGGAGCATGTGATTTGTGATGAGCATAAGGATCAAAACCTAAACCTTTGTGATGAGTGCTGACTTTTGATTGATCCAAAATCATATTTAGGTTTTTCTTTCCTTTAGTAAAACGCTCTAAACAATCTTGCAAGTAATCAACTTTACGAGAAAGCACAAGACAATTATTGCAAGGAATATCAACTTTCTCTTTCTGTTTGCGACAAGTAGAGCATGAAAGAACCTCATGAGTGAGCATGTTATTAGTTATATGAGAAACTCTAGCATTTGCATCTTTCAATTTCAATTCAAGAATCGAGCATTTAGGACAAGAGATTGAACCATGCAAATCATCAGTGGAATAGCTAACATGTTTAACATGTTTCTCATTTTGATGCAATAGGGAAGCATGAACATTCCTTAAAGCAATAACTTCAGATTGTAGCACATCACAAGATTTGCAAGAATCGTCATCAGGAATTAAATATCTAAGCCTTGCAATTTGATTGGAACTATCAATTTCCAGATCTTTTTCTTTAAGAGCCTTCTTAGACTTTTTAAGTTCTGAAGCTAATTTAACCATGGCATACTCAAGATCATCATAAGAAGGTCTCACCTCTTCAAGATCGGAGTCGTTGTCGCTATCCTTTCTAGCCATGAAACACATCCCGATGAAGTCATCATCAGGATCTCCCTTCTTGTCCTTCTTCTTGTCATATGGCTCATCATCACTCTCAAAGTCAACATCACTAAGATCACACTCCTCTATGGCGGCTAAGACTTTCTTAGCAACTTTTCGAAAATTGGAGCGCCTAGGGGTAGTGTGTCTTGAGCTGCGTTGTGCCGGTTCCCTTTCTTCCTTCTTCTTCAACTTGGGACAGCTTTGCTATAATATGCCCGGAAGGCCACACTCAAAACAATTGAAGGACCTCGGTTGTGCCTCCACGCCTCCTCATCCTCACATTGTTGAGTGCTTTAAAAGCACGTGAGGAGATGAGAACAAGATCTTCTTCAGGAAGCATCTCAAACTGTTCATCTGAAAAAGAAGCCAATGCAGACAAGGAAACAAAAGATGGTAGTCCAGACGAAGTGCTGGGGTTAGCAACAAGTGCATGTGTAGAGGACTTATCATCTCTAGGTGACAAAGAATCCACCTCATAAGTTTTCAATCTAGAATAAAGATCATCCATGGTCAAAGTATCCAAGTCAACAGTTTGATTAATTGCAGTAACAACCATGCGCCATTCAGGACTAAGAGATCTCAAAATTTTACTAGCGTTATCCTCAACTGAATTAGTAACTCCAACACCACGCAAATTACACAAGATTTTCTCAAATCGAGAGAAAAGATCATCAATTGATTCACCTGGTCTCATAGCAAAATCAGAAAAGTCCTTTTGGTAAATATTTTTGCGCACTTTCTTAATCTTAGTAGAACCTTCATGATAGTCACATAATGTCTTCCAAACAGAATAAGCAGAACGTAGATGAGAAACTCGATCAAATTCTTTTTCGTAAATTCCTTGAAAAATCAAGTTTCTAGCTTTAGCATTCAGATCAACGTCTATTTTATTATCATTGGTGACTATATCAGAACATCAAAAATAGTAGAAACTTTGCGCCAAACATCATTACCTTTAGCTTCAATACATGATTGCATGCGACTCTTCCAATAATAAAAATTTGAATCATTAAGCATAGGAGGACGATTAACATACTTATCTGACGCCATACCTTAACCTTGCTCTGATACCACTTGTAGGATCGGATGGCGTCAATCAGAGGGGGGGTGAATGATTGAACGGGTGTGTTTGCAAATCAATGTTTGATGATGTAGCGATCATTGTTTCCAATTCTTGTAGTATCACCAGGAAATCCAGGAGAAGACTTGTTTATGCATACATGCATAGCTTGGTGATTATTAGTTCGTTCACGTATGCTTGCATGCTTCGTGACTTCGGTTTAGCCTTCTAGTTTGCTTGTGCACTTTGCCTCGCCTCGTGTAGTCGCGTGTATGGAGTCCTGACGCAGAACTTGACGTCTGCTGCGCCACGTGATGTTTCGAATATCCAACGCCTTGGCCTGCCGCTCTGTCGCCGATGCTTCAAGATGTTGTAATCAATACATAAGAATCAACGCCGCAACTGGAGATCACGGGATGGCCAAAAGCAGACTAATCTCTCTTGTCTATTCTTTCAACAAAGGACCGATACAATACCAGAGTCACGTCTGGCCCTTTTATAACACGCGCTGGGCTGGTCATTGTCCGAGTAAAGAACGTAGACGAGCACTCCTGGTCCGAATCAATATCGTACACGCTGCGGCGCCCGGCCGTGAGACCGATTCCATACAACTAAGACTCCCTGATTTTTTATCTCTAATTAAATACCTACATGCATATTTATCTGGCCCAAAACACACGACCCAATATATGCATACACCACAAAATTCTTGCATGCACACGTACGGCCCACCTGCCGCTACCGCATGACTCACTCTCCCTCACGTGCAATGTTCTATAGTCCGAACGTCCCGCATGACATCCTCGATCATCTGAACCTCGATTCATCCCGTAACCTAGTTCGATCCCCGTCATCGACCACGTTCGACCTCAAGCAACACCTGCACATGAACAAACCACAAAACAATTTTCCGAGCACAAGTTCTTCCAACTTGACTCAAGATCAGTCCATGCAACCACTCACACGAGTGCATTGCATCAAACAAAACAACTACCGTGCTATCACGAGCATATCAAATAATCATCTAAAACAACACATGCACATGCATCACACATGCCATGAGCACAACCACTTTGCAATGCCAAATTCAACATTAAACCAATTTTTCATCACTTGATTTTACAATCTCCCCTTGATGAAAACATTGGCAACACCACTTAGAATCGAACATTTGGCATTCGCTTTACAAAAGATTTTGAACAGACCAAAGTGAAAATCACAAAATCTCCCCTTTGACCAATATACAAAGTAACAAAACTCCCCTTAGGTGAAAATACAAAAGCATCTCCCCTAAGAAGAAAAAATGTGTGTGAATGTGCAATGTGCCAAAACTCCAAAATTCTCCCGAGATCTCCCAAAATTCTCAAAGTTCCTCAAAATTTCTCCCCTTTTTCCTTAAACTTCTCCCCCTTTGACAATGGATTCATCAAGAGTACAAAAGAGAGAAAAACAGGTTCAGAATTTTCCCTGTAGCAATGATTTCACAAAAGAGAAACAAGGGAGTGCCAAGATAGAAAAAGATGAGCTCATTCGACCATATAACCTTATATATCACATAATATGCAAAATACATGAACTTAATGTGATTTTAGCAAGTTAGGGAATGACATGCATCTCAACCCTAGTTTAGTCAACTATAGCCAAGTACTAAGTAAGACCTTAGCAGAAAAGCAAGGCTCAAAACAGGGCGAGCAAGTAGTTTCAACTCCAATCTAGTAGGCCAATTTAATCTTTTAAAAACGATAAACTGCATGTGGCATGCTTGAAGCATACTTCTTTTATTTTCTCGGAGTGGCATGCTTGAAGCATACATCTTGTCTTTTAGGGAAGGCATGCTTGAAGCATACATCTTATCTTTTTAGGAGAAAGCATGTCTGAAGCGCACAACTTGAGGCTTTTGCTTTTAACAACCCCTTTTTATTGATTCCCTTTTTTTTCTTGATTGTAAACATGCAAAGAGATTAAAAGGCTTTTTGAAAGAGTAAAGCTGAAAGCACACTTGCTTCATAGCCCAAATTTGTCAAGAAGATTCAATATCAAGCATAGAAGAGTAAGATATCACAGAGTATTTGGCTATAAACAATCAGACCAAGGAATTCTCGCAATGTCATTTTTAGTTCAAGTGAGACAATTTAGATTATCATATATTAGCTCAATTACATAATATATAAAGAAATATGATAAAGTAAGCTCATCAAGTAAAAAAAACTTGGATTGGCAAGGAAAACTCCTCAAAATAAAACCCATTGGATGAACAACCCCAAGTTCTCCCGAATAAAAACAAAACAAGAAGAAGACAAATGTTTTGTGAAAATGTCTGCCAATTGGTGTTCAGTATCCACATAGTGAAGCACAATATTTCCTTTTCTACATGATCTCGATAAAGTGAAATCGATATCAATATGCCCAAGAAAAAGAATTACCCAAGAAGTGGCATGAACCATATGTACTTTTTCTATCAATTCTACATCCTCCAAAATCAGCATCAAGAAAAGCTCTTAAACTAAGCATGAGGAAGCGAAAGCCAAATGCCAAAATCTTGAGTATCATGGAGATACCTGAAAATTTGTTTGACCGCTTGTCGATGTGAAGCACGTGGGAAGCTTGAAAACGAGCACACAAGCACATTGTATATCCAGTCTTCCTCATTCTCAACAATATCATCATTGTCATCCTCATGAACAAAGGTACTCTCCCCCTGAACATATGCACTGCACTGCATCATTTGGACTAGCGCCTTTTGCGAAAGCAGTGGAAGAAGCATCTCCAATAGTAACACTTTCAAGACGAGATGCACGAGTGCGTAAGAACCAAATCTTATCACCGAACATGTGACGTGAGCATCCAAAATTCACTAGCCATATATCTCCTTCCTCGCGTGAGAAGCCTACATAGAAGCGAGAAAGTGTCGAGGTCTCGATCAAGTTAGAAATAAGATGTTTAGGAATCCAAGATCGAGACACACGACACACAACAAGAGGGCACAACACAAGTATTCTTATGCACAAAATCAGATTTGCATTTTCCGTGTTTCTAGCAACAAAGGTGTTTGCTTCACCCTAGTCACATAATGAGAAGTAAATCGTGCACATGCCTGAAATTAGACTTAGTATTGAACCTTTCTCTCCTTTGTTGTTTAGCTAGTTTAAAGCAGAACTGAACTAAATGACCATCTTTACCACAGTGAGTGCAAGTGTATTTAACATGATGTTTGGCTTTAGAAGTAGAAGCAACATTTGCATTCACCATAGTTGAAGATAAAATTCCAAAGAGATTTAAAAACAGTTTTCTCGTGCTCTTTGACAATTTCAAACTTTCCACTTTCAAGAGCTTTAACAACAAGAGAGGAGCATGTGATTTGTGATGAGCATAAGGATCAAAACCTAAACCTTTGTGATGAGTGCTGACTTTTGATTGATCCAAAATCATATTTAGGTTTTTCTTTCCTTTAGTAAAACGCTCTAAACAATCTTGCAAGTAATCAACTTTACGAAAGCACAAGACAATTATTGCAAGGAATATCAACTTTCTCTTTCTGTTTGCGACAAGTAGAGCATGAAAGAACCTCATGAGTGAGCATGTTATTAGTTATATGAGAAACTCTAGCATTTGCATCTTTCAATTTCAATTCAAGAATCGAGCATTTAGGACAAGAGATTGAACCATGCAAATCATCAGTGGAATAGCTAACATGTTTAACATGTTTCTCATTTTGATGCAATAGGGAAGCATGAACATTCCTTAAAGCAATAACTTCAGATTGTAGCACATCACAAGATTTGCAAGAATCGTCATCAGGAATTAAATATCTAAGCCTTGCAATTTCAGAATTGGAACTATCAATTTCCAGATCTTTTTCTTTAAGAGCCTTCTTAGACTTTTTAAGTTCTGAAGCTAATTTAACCATGGCATACTCAAGATCATCATAAGAAGGTCTCACCTCTTCAAGATCGGAGTCGTGGTCGCTTATCCTTTCTAGCCATGAAACACATCCCGATGAAGTCATCATCAGGATCTCCCTTCTTGTCCTTCTTCTTGTCATATGGCTCATCATCACTCTCAAAGTCAACATCACTAAGATCACACTCCTCTATGGCGGCTAAGACTTTCTTAGCAACTTTTCGAAAATTGGAGCGCCTAGGGGTAGTGTGTCTTGAGCTGCGTTGTGCCGGTTCCCTTTCTTCCTTCTTCTTCAACTTGGGACAGTTTGCTATAATATGCCCGGGAAGGCCACACTCAAAACAATTGAAGGACCTCGAAGTTGTGCCTCCACGCCTCCTCATCCTCACATTGTTGAGTGCTTTAAAAGCACGTGAGGAGATGAGAACAAGATCTTCTTCAGGAAGCATCTCAAACTGTTCATCTGAAAAAGAAGCCAATGCAGACAAGGAAACAAAAGATGGTAGTCCAGACGAAGTGCTGGGGTTAGCAACAAGTGCATGTGTAGAGGACTTATCATCTCTAGGTGACAAAGAATCCACCTCATAAGTTTTCAATCTAGAATAAAGATCATCCATGGTCAAAGTATCCAAGTCAACAGTTTGATTAATTGCAGTAACAACCATGCGCCATTCAGGACTAAGAGATCTCAAAATTTTACTAGCGTTATCCTCAACTGAATTAGTAACTCCAACACCACGCAAATTACACAAGATTTTCTCAAATCGAGAGAAAAGATCATCAATTGATTCACCTGGTCTCATAGCAAAATCAGAAAAGTCCTTTTGGTAAATATTTTTGCGCACTTTCTTAATCTTAGTAGAACCTTCATGATAGTCACATAATGTCTTCCAAACAGAATAAGCAGAACGTAGATGAGAAACTCGATCAAATTCTTTTTCAGAAATTCCTTGAAAAATCAAGTTTCTAGCTTTAGCATTCAGATCAACGTCTATTTTATTATCATTGGTGACTATATCAGGAACATCAAAAATAGTAGAAACTTTGCGCCAAACATCATTACCTTGAGCTTCAATACAGGATTGCATGCGACTCTTCCAATAAGAAAAATTTGAATCATTAAGCATAGGAGGACGATTAACATACTTATCTGACGCCATACCTTAACCTTGCTCTGATACCACTTGTAGGATCGGATGGCGTCAATCAGAGGGGGGGTGAATGATTGAACGGGTGTGTTTGCAAATCAATGTTTGATGATGTAGCGATCATTGTTTCCAATTCTTGTAGTATCACCAGGAAATCCAGGAGAAGACTTGTTTATGCATACATGCATAGCTTGGTGATTATTAGTTCGTTCACGTATGCTTGCATGCTTCGTGACTTCGGTTTAGCCTTCTAGTTTGCTTGTGCACTGCCTCGCCTCGTGTAGTCGCGTGTATGGAGTCCTGAGCAGGAACTTGACGTCTGCTGCAGCGCCACGTGATGTTTCGGAATATCCAACGCCTTGGCCTGTCGCTACTGTCGCCGATGCTTCAAGATGTTGTAATCAATACATAAGAATCAACGCTTCGCAACGGGAGATCACGGGTTGGCCACAAGCAGAATAATCTCTCTTGTCTATTCTTTCAACAAAGGACCGATACAATACCAGAGTCACGTCGGCCCTTTTATAACACGCTATTTGGGCTGGTCATTGTCCGAGTAAAGAACGTGACGAGCACTCCTGGTCCGAATCAATATCGCACACGCGTCGCCCCTGGCGAGACCGATTCCATACAACTAAGACTCACGATTTTTATCTCTAATTAAATACCTACATGCATATTTATCCGCCCAAAACACACGACCCAATATATGCATACACCACAAAATTCTTGCATGCACACGCACGGCCCACCCGCTACCGCATGACTCACTCTCCCTCACGTGCAATGTTCTATAGTCCGAACGTCCCGCATGACATCCTCGATCATCTGAACCTCGATTCATCCCAGAACCTAGTTCTGATCCCCGTCATCGACCACGTTCGACCTCAAGCAACACCTGCACATGAACAAACCACAAAACAATTTTCCGAGCACAAGTTCTTCCAACTTGACTCAAGATCAGTCCATGCAACCACTCACACGAGTGCATTGCATCAAACAAAACAACTACCGTGCTATCACGAGCATATCAAATAATCATCTAAAACAACACATGCACATGCATCACACATGCCATGAGCACAACCACTTTGCAATGCCAAATTCAACATTAAACCAATTTTTCATCACTTGATTTTACAATCTCCCCCTTGATGAAAACATTGGCAACACCACTTAGAACTGAACATTTGGCATTCGCTTTACAAAAAGATTTTGAACAGACCAAAGTGAAAATCACAAAATCTCCCCCTTTGACCAATATACAAAGTAACAAAACTCCCCTTAGGTGAAAATACAAAAAGCATCTCCCCCTAAGAAGAAAAAATGTGTGTGAATGTGCAATGTGCCAAAACTCCAAAATTCTCCCAGCATCTCCCAAAATTCTCAAAGTTCCTCAAAATTTCTCCCCCTTTTTCCTTAAACTTCTCCCCCTTTGACAATGGATTCATCAAGAGTACAAAAGAGAGAAAAACAGGTTCAGAATTTTCCCTGTAGCAATGATTTCACAAAAGAGAAACAAGGGAGTGCCAAGATAGAAAAAGATGAGCTCATTCGACCATATAACCTTATATATCACATAATATGCAAAATACATGAACTTAATGTGATTTTAGCAAGTTAGGGAATGACATGCATCTCAACCCTAGTTTAGTCAACTATAGCCAAGTACTAAGTAAGACCTTAGCGAAAAGCAAGGCTCAAAACAGGCGAGCAAGTAGTTTCAACTCCAATCTAGTAGGCCAATTTAATCTTTTAAAAGCGATAAATCGCATGTGGCATGCTTGAAGCATACTTCTTTTATTTTCTCGGAGTGGCATGCTTGAAGCATACATCTTGTCTTTTAGGGGAAGGCATGCTTGAAGCATACATCTTATCTTTTTAGGAGAAAGCATGTCTGAAGCGCACAACTTGAGGCTTTTGCTTTTAACAACCCCTTTTTATTGATTCCCTTTTTTTTCTTGATTGTAAACATGCAAAGAGATTAAAAGGCTTTTTGAAAGAGTAAAGCTGAAAGCACACTTGCTTCATAGCCCAAATTTGTCAAGAAGATTCAATATCAAGCATAGAAGAGTAAGATATCACAGAGTATTTGGCTATAAACAATCAGACCAAGGAATTCTGCAATGTCATTTTTAGTTCAAGTGAGACAATTTAGATTATCATATATTAGCTCAATTACATAATATATAAAGAAATATGATAAAGTAAGCTCATCAAGTAAAAAAAACTTGGATTGGCAAGGAAAACTCCCCCTCAAAATAAACCCATTGGATGAACAACCCCAAGTTCTCCCCGAATAAAAACAAAACAAGAAGAAGACAAATGTTTTGTGAAAATGTCTGCCAATTGGTGTTCAGTATCCACATAGTGAAGCACAATATTTCCTTTTTCTACATGATCTCTGATAAAGTGAAATCTGATATCAATATGCCCAAGAAAAAGAATTACCCAAGAAGTGGCATGACCCATATGTACTTTTTCTATCAATTCTACATCCTCCAAAATCAAGATCAAGAAAAGCTCTTAAACTAAGCATGAGGAAGCAGTAAAGCCAAATGCCAAAATCTTGAGTATCATGGAGATACCTGAAAATTTGTTTGACCGCTTGTCGATGTGAAGCACGTGGGAAGCTTGACAACGAGCACACCAGCACATTGTAGATCCAGTCTTCCTCATTCTCAACAATATCATCATTGTCATCCTCATGAACAAAGGTACTCTCCCCCTGAACATATGCACCTGTACCTGCATCATTTGGACTAGCACCTTTTGCGAAACAGAAGTGGAAGAAGCATCTCCAACAGTAACACTTTCAGCACGAGATGCACGAGTGAAGAACCAAATCTTATCACTGAACATGTGACGTGAGCATCCAAAATTCACTAGCCATATATCTCCTTCCTCGCGTGAGAAGCCTACATAGAAGAAAAAGTGTCGAGGTCTCGATCAAGTTAGAAATAAGATGTTTAGGAATCCAGTACTGAGACACACGACACACAACAGTAGGCACAACACAAGTATTCTTATGCACAAAATCAGATTTACCTTTTCCCGTGTTTCTAGCAACAAAAGGTGTTTGCTTCACCCTAGTCACATAATGAGAAGTAAATCGTGCCTGTCTGAAATTAGACTTAGTATTGAACCTTTCTCTCCTTTGTTGTTTAGCTAGTTTAAAGCGTAATCGAACTAAATGACCATCTTTACCACAGTGAGTGCAAGTGTATTTAACATGATGTTTGGCTTTAGAAGTAGAAGCAACATTTGCATTCACCATAGTTGAAGATAAAATTCCAGTGATTTAAAAACAGCTTTTCTCGGGCTCTTTGACAATTTCAAACTTTCCACTTTCAAGAGCTTTAACAACAAGAGGAGCATGTGATTTGTGATTAGCATAAGGATCAAAACCTAAACCTTTGTGATGAGTGCTGACTTTTGATTGATCCAAAATCATATTTAGGTTTTTCTTTCCTTTAGTAAAACGCTCTAAACAATCTTGCAAGTAATCAACTTTACGAGAAAGCACAAGACAATTATTGCAAGGAATATCAACTTTCTCTTTCTGTTTGCGACAAGTAGAGCATGAAAGAACCTCATGAGTGAGCATGTTATTAGTTATATGAGAAACTCTAGCATTTGCATCTTTCAATTTCAATTCAAGAATCGAGCATTTAGGACAAGAGATTGAACCATGCAAATCATCAGTGGAATAGCTAACATGTTTAACATGTTTCTCATTTTGATGCAATAGGGAAGCATGAACATTCCTTAAAGCAATAACTTCAGATTGTAGCACATCACAAGATTTGCAAGAATCGTCATCAGGAATTAAATATCTAAGCCTTGCAATTTCAGAATTGGAACTATCAATTTCCAGATCTTTTTCTTTAAGAGCCTTCTTAGACTTTTTAAGTTCTGAAGCTAATTTAACCATGGCATACTCAAGATCATCATAAGAAGGTCTCACCTCTTCAAGATCGGAGTCGTTGTCGCTATCCTTTCTAGCCATGAAACACATCCCGATGAAGTCATCATCAGGATCTCCCTTCTTGTCCTTCTTCTTGTCATATGGCTCATCATCACTCTCAAAGTCAACATCACTAAGATCACACTCCTCTATGGCGGCTAAGACTTTCTTAGCAACTTTTCGAAAATTGGAGCGCCTAGGGGTAGTGTGTCTTGAGCTGCGTTGTGCCGGTTCCCTTTCTTCCTTCTTCTTCAACTTGGGACAGTTTGCTATAATATGCCCTGAAGGCCACACTCAAAACAATTGAAGGACCTCGAAGTTGTGCCTCCACGCCTCCTCATCCTCACATTGTTGAGTGCTTTAAAAGCACGTGAGGAGATGAGAACAAGATCTTCTTCAGGAAGCATCTCAAACTGTTCATCTGAAAAAAGAAGCCAATGCAGCATAAGGAAACAAAAGATGGTAGTCCGCATTTAAGTGTCAAGTTAGCAACAAGTGCATGTGTAGAGGACTTATCATCTCTAGGTGACAAAGAATCCACCTCATAAGTTTTCAATCTAGAATAAAGATCATCCATGGTCAAAGTATCCAAGTCAACAGTTTGATTAATTGCAAGAACAACCATGCGCCATTCAGGACTAAGAGATCTCAAAATTTTACTAGCGTTATCCTCAACTGAATTAGTAACTCCAACACCACGCAAATTACACAAGATTTTCTCAAATCGAGAGAAAAGATCATCAATTGATTCACCTGGTCTCATAGCAAAATCAGAAAAGTCCTTTTGGTAAATATTTTTGCGCACTTTCTTAATCTTAGTAGAACCTTCATGATAGTCACATAATGTCTTCCAAACAGAATAAGCGAGCGTAGATGAGAAACTTCGATCAAATTCTTTTCGTAAATTCCTTGAAAAATCAAGTTTCTAGCTTTAGCATTCAGATCAACGTCTATTTTATTATCATTGGTGACTATATCAGGAACATCAAAAATAGTAGAAACTTTGCGCCAAACATCATTACCTTGAGCTTCAATACAGGATTGCATGCGACTCTTCCAATAAGAAAAATTTGAATCATTAAGCATAGGAGGACGATTAACATACTTATCTGACGCCATACCTTAACCTTGCTCTGATACCACTTGTAGGATCGGATGGCGTCAATCAGAGGGGGGGTGAATGATTGAACGGGTGTGTTTGCAAATCAATGTTTGATGATGTAGCGATCATTGTTTCCAATTCTTGTAGTATCACCAGGAAATCCAGGAGAAGACTTGTTTATGCATACATGCATAGCTTGGTGATTATTAGTTCGTTCACGTATGCTTGCATGCTTCGTGACTTCGGTTTAGCCTTCTAGTTTGCTTGTGCCTTTGCCTGCGCCTCGTGTAGTCGCGTGTATGGAGTCCTGGCAGAACTTGACGTCTCGCTGCAGCGCCACGTGATGTTCGGAATATCCAACGCCTTGGCCTGCTGCCATCGTCGCCGATGCTTCAAGATGTTGTAATCAATACATAAGAATCAACGCCGCAACGGAGATCACGGGTTGGCCACAAGCAGAATAATCTCTCTTGTCTATTCTTTCAACAAAGGACCGATACAATACCAGAGTCACGTCTGGCCCTTTTATAACACGCGCTGGGCTGGTCATTGTCCGAGTAAAGAACGTAGACGAGCACTCCTGGTCCGAATCAATATCGTACACGCGTGCGCTCCTGGCCAGAGACCGATTCCATACAACTAAGACTCCCTGATTTTTTATCTCTAATTAAATACCTACATGCATATTTATCTGGCCCAAAACACACGACCCAATATATGCATACACCACAAAATTCTTGCATGCACACGTACGGCCCACCTGCCGCTACCGCATGACTCACTCTCCCTCACGTGCAATGTTCTATAGTCCGAACGTCCCGCATGACATCCTCGATCATCTGAACCTCGATTCATCCCAGAACCTAGTTCTGATCCCCGTCATCGACCACGTTCGACCTCAAGCAACACCTGCACATGAACAAACCACAAAACAATTTTCCGAGCACAAGTTCTTCCAACTTGACTCAAGATCAGTCCATGCAACCACTCACACGAGTGCATTGCATCAAACAAAACAACTACCGTGCTATCACGAGCATATCAAATAATCATCTAAAACAACACATGCACATGCATCACACATGCCATGAGCACAACCACTTTGCAATGCCAAATTCAACATTAAACCAATTTTTCATCACTTGATTTTACAATCTCCCCCTTGATGAAAACATTGGCAACACCACTTAGAACTGAACATTTGGCATTCGCTTTACAAAAAGATTTTGAGCAGACCAAAGTGAAAATCACAAAATCTCCCCTTTGACCAATATACAAAGTAACAAAACTCCCTTAGGTGAAAATACAAAAAGCATCTCCCCTAAGAAGAAAAAATGTGTGTGAATGTGCAATGTGCCAAAACTCCAAAATTCTCCCAAAGATCTCCCAAAATTCTCAAAGTTCCTCAAAATTTCTCCCCTTTTCCTTAAACTTCTCCCCTTTGACAATGGATTCATCAAGAGTACAAAAGAGAGAAAACAGGTTCAGAATTTTCCTGTAGCAATGATTTCACAAAAGAGAAACAAGGGAGTGCCAAGATAGAAAAGATGAGCTCATTCGACCATATAACCTTATATATCACATAATATGCAAAATACATGAACTTAATGTGATTTTAGCAAGTTAGGGAATGACATGCATCTCAACCCTAGTTTAGTCAACTATAGCCAAGTACTAAGTAAGACCTTAGCGTAAAAGCAAGGCTCAAAGCAGGCGAGCAAGTAGTTTCAACTCCAATCTAGTAGGCCAATTTAATCTTTTAAAAGCGATAAAGCGCATGTGGCATGCTTGAAGCATACTTCTTTTATTTTCTCGGAGTGGCATGCTTGAAGCATACATCTTGTCTTTTAGGGGAAGGCATGCTTGAAGCATACATCTTATCTTTTAGGAGAAAGCATGTCAAGCGCACAACTTGAGGCTTTTGCTTTTAACAACCCCTTTTATTGATTCCCTTTTTTTCTTGATTGTAAACATGCAAAGAGATTAAAAGGCTTTTGAAAGAGTAAAGCTGAAAGCACACTTGCTTCATAGCCCAAATTTGTCAAGAAGATTCAATATCAAGCATAGAAGAGTAAGATATCACAGAGTATTTGGCTATAAACAATCAGACCAAGGAATTCTGCAATGTCATTTTTAGTTCAAGTGAGACAATTTAGATTATCATATATTAGCTCAATTACATAATATATAAAGAAATATGATAAAGTAAGCTCATCAAGTAAAAACTTGGATTGGCAAGGAAAACTCCCTCAAAATAAACCCATTGGATGAACAACCCCAAGTTCTCCCCGAATAAAAACAAAACAAGAAGAAGACAAATGTTTTGTGAAAATGTCTGCCAATTGGTGTTCAGTATCCACATAGTGAAGCACAATATTTCCTTTTTCTACATGATCTCGGATAAAGTGAAATCGATATCAATATGCCCAAGAAAAAGAATTACCCAAGAAGTGGCATGAACCATATGTACTTTTTCTATCAATTCTACATCCTCCAAAATCAGCATCGGTAAAAGCTCTTAAACTAAGCATGAGGAAGCAGAAAGCCAAATGCCAAAATCTTGAGTATCATGGAGATACCTGAAAATTTGTTTGACCGCTTGTCGATGTGAAGCACGTGGGAAGCTTGAAAACGAGCACACAAGCACATTGTATATCCAGTCTTCCTCATTCTCAACAATATCATCATTGTCATCCTCATGAACAAAGGTACTCTCCCCCTGAACATATGCACACTGTACTGCATCATTTGGACTAAGCGCCTTTTGCGAAAGCAGTGGAAGAAGCATCTCCAATAGTAACACTTTCAAGACGAGATGCACGAGTGCAGAAGAACCAAATCTTATCCTTTGAACATGTGACGTGAGCATCCACCATTCACTAGCCATATATCTCCTTCCTCGCGTGAGAAGCCTACCTAGAAGCAGAAAGTGTCGAGGTCTCGGTACTGGGGTTAGAAATAAGATGTTTAGGAATCGATCTTGAGACACACACGACACACAACAAGAGGGCACAACACAAGTATTCTTATGCACAAAATCAGATTTGCATTTTCCGTGTTTCTAGCAACAAAGGTGTTTGCTTCACCCTAGTCACATAATGAGAAGTAAATCGTGCCTGTCTGAAATTAGACTTAGTATTGAACCTTTCTCTCCTTTGTTGTTTAGCTAGTTTAAAGCAGAACTGAACTAAATGACCATCTTTACCACAGTGAGTGCAAGTGTATTTAACATGATGTTTGGCTTTAGAAGTAGAAGCAACATTTGCATTCACCATAGTTGAAGATAAAATTCAGTGATTTAAAAACAGTTTTCTCAGGCTCTTTGACAATTTCAAACTTTCCACTTTCAAGAGCTTTAACAACAGTAGGAGCATGTGATTTGTGATGAGCATAAGGATCAAAACCTAAACCTTTGTGATGAGTGCTGACTTTTGATTGATCCAAAATCATATTTAGGTTTTTCTTTCCTTTAGTAAAACGCTCTAAACAATCTTGCAAGTAATCAACTTTACGAGAAAGCACAAGACAATTATTGCAAGGAATATCAACTTTCTCTTTCTGTTTGCGACAAGTAGAGCATGAAAGAACCTCATGAGTGAGCATGTTATTAGTTATATGAGAAACTCTAGCATTTGCATCTTTCAATTTCAATTCAAGAATCGAGCATTTAGGACAAGAGATTGAACCATGCAAATCATCAGTGGAATAGCTAACATGTTTAACATGTTTCTCATTTTGATGCAATAGGGAAGCATGAACATTCCTTAAAGCAATAACTTCAGATTGTAGCACATCACAAGATTTGCAAGAATCGTCATCAGGAATTAAATATCTAAGCCTTGCAATTTCAGAATTGGAACTATCAATTTCCAGATCTTTTTCTTTAAGAGCCTTCTTAGACTTTTTAAGTTAAAGCTAATTTAACCATGGCATACTCAAGATCATCATAAGAAGGTCTCACCTCTTCAAGATCGGAGTCGTTGTCGCTATCCTTTCTAGCCATGAAACACATCCCGATGAAGTCATCATCAGGATCTCCCTTCTTGTCCTTCTTCTTGTCATATGGCTCATCATCACTCTCAAAGTCAACATCACTAAGATCACACTCCTCTATGGCGGCTAAGACTTTCTTAGCAACTTTTCGAAAATTGGAGCGCCTAGGGGTAGTGTGTCTTGAGCTAACGTTGTGCCGGTTCCCTTTCTTCCTTCTTCTTCAACTTGGGACAGTTTGCTATAATATGCCCGGGAAGGCCACACTCAAAACAATTGAAGGACCTCGAAGTTGTGCCTCCACGCCTCCTCATCCTCACATTGTTGAGTGCTTTAAAAGCACGTGAGGAGATGAGAACAAGATCTTCTTCAGGAAGCATCTCAAACTGTTCATCTGAAAAAGAAGCCAATGCAGACAAGGAAACAAAAGATGGTTGTCAGACGAAGTCTTTGGGGTTAGCAACAAGTGCATGTGTAGAGGACTTATCATCTCTAGGTGACAAAGAATCCACCTCATAAGTTTTCAATCTAGAATAAAGATCATCCATGGTCAAAGTATCCAAGTCAACAGTTTGATTAATTGCAGTAACAACCATGCGCCATTCAGGACTAAGAGATCTCAAAATTTTACTAGCGTTATCCTCAACTGAATTAGTAACTCCAACACCACGCAAATTACACAAGATTTTCTCAAATCGAGAGAAAAGATCATCAATTGATTCACCTGGTCTCATAGCAAAATCAGAAAAGTCCTTTTGGTAAATATTTTTGCGCACTTTCTTAATCTTAGTAGAACCTTCATGATAGTCACATAATGTCTTCCAAACAGAATAAGCGAGCGTAGATGAGAAACTTCGATCAAATTCTTTTTCGTAAATTCCTTGAAAAATCAAGTTTCTAGCTTTAGCATTCAGATCAACGTCTATTTTATTATCATTGGTGACTATATCAGGAACATCAAAAATAGTAGAAACTTTGCGCCAAACATCATTACCTTGAGCTTCAATACAGGATTGCATGCGACTCTTCCAATAAGAAAAATTTGAATCATTAAGCATAGGAGGACGATTAACATACTTATCGACGCCATACCTTAACCTTGCTCGATACCACTTGTAGGATCGGATGGCGTCAATCGAGAGGGGTGAATGATTGAGCGGGTGTGTTTGCAAATCAATGTTTGATGATGTAGCGATCATTGTTTCCAATTCTTGTAGTATCACCAGGAAATCCAGGAGAAGACTTGTTTATGCATACATGCATAGCTTGGTGATTATTAGTTCGTTCACGTATGCTTGCATGCTTCGTGACTTCGGTTTAGCCTTCTAGTTTGCTTGTGCCTTTGCCTGCGCCTCGTGTAGTCGGCGTGTATGGAGTCCTGGCGGGAACTTGACGTCTGCTGCGCCACGTGATGTTTCGGAATATCCAACGCCTTGGCCTGCCGCTCTTGTCGCCGATGCTTCAAGATGTTGTAATCAATACATAAGAATCAACGCCGCAACGGAGATCACGGGTTGGCCACAAGCGTAATAATCTCTCTTGTCTATTCTTTCAACAAAGGACCGATACAATACCAGAGTCACGTCTGGCCCTTTTATAACACGCTACTTGGGCTCGTCATTGTCCGAGTCAAAAACGTAGACGCGTGCGCTCCTGGTCCGAATCAATAACGTGACACGCGTGCGCCTGGCGAGACCGATTCCATACAACTAAGACTCCCTAATTTTTTATCTCTAATTAAATACCTACATGCATATTTATCTGGCCCAAAACACACGACCCAATATATGCATACACCACAAAATTCTTGCATGCACACGTACGGCCCACCTGCCGCTACCGCATGACTCACTCTCCCTCACGTGCAATGTTCTCTAGTCCGAACGTCCCGCATGACATCCTCGATCATCTGAACCTCGATTCATCCCAGAACCTAGTTCTGATCCCCATCATCGACCACGTTCGACCTCAAGCAACACCTGCACATGAACAAACCACAAAACAATTTTCCGAGCACAAGTTCTTCCAACTTGACTCAAGATCAGTCCATGCAACCACTCACACGAGTGCATTGCATCAAACAAAACAACTACCATGCTATCACGAGCATATCAAATAATCATCTAAAACAACACATGCACATGCATCACACATGCCATGAGCACAACCACTTTGCAATGCCAAATTCAACATTAAACCAATTTTTCATCACTTGATTTTACAGCAGTATATTCTTCGTGGAGGACGCACTGATGGATGTTTACTTGCTCATTTGAGCAGGGGAAGAAGGTTTTCTAATTGGAACCAATGGCTTTTTCGGAGCTGAAGGTGGAGTTGACTGTTACGTGTATTCCGTTGTTTCCCTGATTGAAAATCTAATAAAATGCGCGCTATTTGTTCTGTTCCTGGCTATTTTAGATAGGAGCCAGGAGTGTTAATTTGGTTAGGAGCCAAATTTAATTTACCGCAAATAAGCTTGACCAAATGAGGCTGCCGCTTGGTTAATCCGCATCTACAATCGTTTATTTACAAAAAAAAAACAAACAATTGTCACAGTTGTGATAAACAAATCATCTTTGTGGATAGCAACCAAAGAGGCCCCAAAACCTTTCGGGTGTATTGGAGTTTGGAGAGTACAAGCATGTATTCTACAAGGTGTGGGGTGGGTTCAATTGCGCCCCACAGCTTCTTAAGCATGCTAGGCGTCCTGCTTATTAGTCTCGTCACTACTTATTTGTCAAGGCACATCACTACATGTCCTCATTTAATCTATTTTTGAAAACCAAGGGACCAATTTGACACTTTTAATAGTTAAGGGGATAAAATTAGTCTCAATTGAAACTTGAGGGACCAAAGAGTGCATTCACCCTTTATACTTTGGTTGTAGGGTCTACTCTCATAAAAAAAAAGATATTGTTCTAGGTCTGTTTCTTAAATTATTCTATATGTCGAGCTTTTTGGCAACCCCATATATAGCTTCTCATGTGACTCGACCATGCACCGTGACCACAATCAACAATGTATATCGAGGTATTATATACATAAAACAAGGACTTAATGTACTATAATTCTATATAGAATTAGTCTTGGACTCTTGGTAGGTGAGATTAGAAGCATCTCACATAATTTTAGAATTTAGAACAGTTGAGATTGAGGGCCGTTTGGTACCTTGGAACCAGCCAGTTTCTAGGAGAATCTGGAACAAACTCAACCAAACGGTGAAAGAGTTGGAACGATTCTGCTGGAAACGTTTCTGAGTTTTCCATGCGATACCAGAATCGGCTGATGACCCATTCCTCCCGATTTGTGTGTTCTTTTTACCCCCCTACCCTTCGCACTTCACTCCATCCCCATCGCAACGAAGGAACTCGGCCACCTCCTGCCTTTACGGGGGAAGTCGCCGGCCTGGAAGAGGGAGGAGCTGCCGCCTGTCTGGAGGGAGGAACTGCCGCCTGTCTGGAGGGAGGAACTGCCGCCAGTCCGGAGGGCAGTGGCCAGGGCAAAGCCGGAGCTGGGCGCGACGGCCAGAGGGCTGTCAGGGGCGGCGCCGGCAGGGAGGAGCCGCGCCGAGCTGGGGGGAAGATCTGGGAGCGACGCCGACGAAGTGGAGAGGAACCGGGGGAGGCGACGGCCGGCAGGAGGGGCGGCGCCAAGCCGGCCAGGAGGAGCATCAGAGGCGACCGGGCTCGGGGAAGACCAGAGCTACGTCGGTCGGCGCTGGAGGAGGAGTGCTGGGGCGGGAGCAAGCTAGGAGAGGCTCGGGCATGGGGAAAGCCCCATCCGGTTGGGGGAAAAAGGGAAAGGAGAGAGAGTGAGGTGGGAAAAATTACAAAGAATAAGGGATCTGTCTCTCCACCTACTCTTTACTCCACATATCACAAGCAGAAGAACCAAACGCCCAGACCAGAAACCCCAAACTCGGATATCCAATCGCAATATTACATTATGGAATCTAGATCGTAGTTCACTTTATCATTTTTATAATATTAATACAATGATGTATTTTGCTACCTCTTGTATTTGAATGGCCGAATATTGATACAAAAAATCTGTAATGAGATTATTATGGATGCATGTATTTCATCATCATTTCTTACGTTAAAATGTACTACAAATTCATCACAAATACAAAGGGCACTTCGGTCATTTTCACCACTTCATCTTCTCTCCAGAATCTAAATCCAGACAGTTAGCCAAACGGTTTCCAAACAGTGATTTTGATTCTACCTGAAACATTTCTATCAAGAATCTGGAACCGTTTCTGTTTTTACTAGAATCTGGATCCGTACCAAACGGGGCCTCATAGGACTCCTATTTTCTGATCAGAGGCACGCTAGCTAATTGGTAGGCTAAGAGGCAATGAGGCATAGATTCGCACAGATTTCTCGAACAAGACCTCTATGCTTCGTCGGATTAGAAATGCAATCAAGGGCAGAGACCACTCTCCTTGACCGTCAGATGATCAGCAAAGTTGGTGACAGTTAAACTTCTGACTGGGCATAGGCGTTTGACCTGTACCATGTTCCTGCAGGATCAAAGGTTTATAAAGTCCAGTCTCCTCTTGACCTGCGCTTAATGTGTTTCATACCATGCCAATCTTTCTGTCCAGTTTTACCGCACAGTCCCTGTCCAACGTCTCTTCTGGGAGTGAAGTTAGAAAATCAACGCACAAGAGTGTGAAAATGCAGCGCTGATCACGTAATATACTGCAAGTTTGCAACAACTTGTAGAGTTGGTAGTACTGCGACATCTCATATATATGTCAAACGAAGGGGTTGACTGCCAGAAGCAGAGATCGAAATTTCTCCTACATGTATCATGAGAGCATGCACCAGTCAACTTATCCATGATAATCTATCGAAGCATCCGTCGGTCAGAAGACCTGAATCAGGTGCCCCCACCGTTGACATCAATGATCAACATAAATAAATGAACAGAGTTTGAGCAGGTCAGACCCAAAGGTGAACAGAGTTCAAGTAGTTTCAAGGATGTTGATCGCCGCAGCCTGTCTATATAAATACTAGCTTCACCAAGATCCATAGCTAGTACTCCACAAACTCAACCCCTACAATACTTTGATTGCTAGCTATAGTCAGCTTCTCAGAATTCAAGATGGCATTTGATCAAGAGGCTGCACAGCAACTGTCCCAGGAGCTCGTCGGTGGCTACAATCTCAACACCAAACTTCTGGCATTGCTCAGCCATCCCCTGGATAGCCGTGGCCAGGAGGAGGCCATGGCAATGAGTCAAGAGCTTTCGCGAGTGTTCATGGTGTCTTTGTTCATGCTGAAGCCTGACGACAATGGAGTGGATGAAGGGAGGTCGTCGCCGGAGATGAGGACTGACGGTAGCATTGGTCTGGGCACTACGACGAAAGATAAACGAATTAGGTATACTAATTTAGTGATACCACCATCTTAATTACTACTTTAATTCCTGGCTAGTAGCTTGTTTGTGGTTTCTTCACTTGGGTGCTTATATTTAGTGTGTGCTCTGATTAATTACACTGTTGTTTCTGTGGAACAATAGTGGAGAAGAGATTACTCCCTTCAGAAAGGGTAAAGAAGGGGAGGTTACGAGGAAGGAGATTACACCCTCGCCACACAAGGATGGTTACCAATGGAGAAAATACGGGCAAAAGAACATCCAGAACAGAAATTTCGCAAGGTGAAGTTATAGTTTCTGATGCTGACTTCTCCCATTTCTCTGGAATATGCTTGGTCATGCCCCCAACCTAATTCATAAAAATATCACTAGCAAGAACCAAAATAGTAAGTGGTGTGCATAGTTAAACCAAGAATTCTAATCTAGGGCCTGTTTGGATCCATGCAACTAATAGTTAGCTGCTAAAAATTAGTTGGAGTGGATCCAAACACCTCCAGCTAATAGATCAGCTAATTATTAGCTGAGCACCCAGCTAATGGTTATCTCATTAGCTAGCCAAACCCAGCTAATAGCAGCTAATAGGTGGTATTTAACCAAAATACCCTTCGCGTCTACCACCAATAGCATTTAATAGCATGGGTATTATGGACAATAACATCTATTAGCCATATATTAGCCGGTGGATCCAAACACCCTCCAACTAATAGTTACCTAGATAATAGTTAGCTAGCTAATATTAGCTAGGACCTATTAGCTAGCTAACTATTAGCTGCTAATGGATCCAAACAGGCCCCTAATAATGTGCAATAAAATAGGTGACAGTTTCCTTTTAACAAAACTAATATATTAAAAGTCGATGACAGCCTTTTAGAGCTGCTAAGAAAAAAGAAATATGACAAATATTCTCGCAAAAAAAAAAAAAAAACATCAAACCCTTAAATCGATGGATTCTGATTTTAAAAGCTTAGATTTCATAGTTATCTTAGAGATTTATTAAATTGAAAAAATATAAAACATCTAACCTTTATTTGGTGGACCCTAGTTTTAAAGTCTTAATTATATATAGATTCAATAGTTACCTTAGGGATATATTAATTTGAGAAAGAACTAAAAACATATAACCCTTTATTTGGTGGACCCTAATTTTAAAGGCTTAGATTTAATAGTTGGTTTAGAGATATTTTAATTTAGAAAAAAGAAATAGGTAGCACTATGTTTAATTTAAAGGTTGAGAGTGCAAATTTTCTATGTGGATCAATCCTCTCTTTCGCACGTAAGGAGAGATCTCAAAATAAAATTTGCTAATTAAATATTAAATTAAATATCTCAAATTCAAATTTAGATTGCAAAATATAAATTTTGAAATTTGGAATCGTGTAAAGCTATACTATACCACACCAACCTTGCAAATGTAGGGGCCAATCGACTACTTAATCAAATTAGAGTTACTACTATCTTCGCTCCAGGATCAATTTTTTCGAAACAGGATCGTTTGTTTAGTGCACTTGAGTTATAACTATGTAGATTAATCAGGAAATACTATAACTTCTGTAAGGAACATGTGTTTTTAGTGTCGCCCTCTAGGTCTCTGGTCACCTACGACATAAAGTCCAAGCCATTTCAGAGTAATTAACTTAAGCTAGCTGAGTTCACGGGACTCCAAATCAAGATCAAAATCCCAGCAAAATTTCGGCGAATCTCACCAAAAATTCGGTATTTCCCACCGAAATCTCAGTAATCTAGTTTAAAAAAAATCAGATTTGAATTTTTGTTTTTTTAATTTTGTTTGGATTTTGTCTGAAATTCCGAAATTTCACTAAAATTTTGAATTTTAAAGGGTGATAAGATGTGTACCGAAAACAAAATTTCAAACTTTGCTCCAAATTGAGCCAATTAGCTACCATGTTTTGCTTTCTGGAAAACATGACGACACGCATGCATGCGCCAATGACTTGACCTGCGTCGTCAACATGGTCAAGTTAGCTTAATCTTCAATTCTTGATGCATACTCGATCGTAACCAGATAATAAATTTGATGGGTCCCTTGTCCTTGCACACGCCAAAACAACGTATACCCCACCCCGTTCCTAACTCCACCCAGCTAACTCTCTACCTATGCAGGTACTACTACAAATGCACGTCTAGCCGCGATCGCCGTTGCATGGCGAAGAAGCAAGTGCAACAGCAGGATAGCAGCAGCGATCCTCCGATGTTTCAGGTCACCTACGTGAACGAGCACACGTGCCAAGAAGCTGTTTCCAACGGCAATATTACCACAAGTTCGAGCCAGTACGCCCCCAGAGTCCTGGACTCCACAAGAAACGGTGCCTTTGGTCTCTCGCCCCACGGCCACATCGGCGGTAGCATCGAAGAAAACGAGGCCATCGTCTCGTGCCTCGCGACGGTCATCAACGGAGCTGCTCCGTCGTCGTCGTCGTCCTGGCCGCCGGGCGCGGAAGCGAGCCTGAGTGATCCGTCGGCGCCGTACGTGGAGCCGGCCGGACATTCGCCGAGCCTGGACGGGAGCATGGCGTGTGAGATGATCTCGATGGCGGAGATGGATATGGATTTCTCGTACGATCCGTCGTTTTTCTCACGTTGAGGCGGCTGAGTTGATCGGCCACTGCGATGTGCACATGGATGCCGTCCGGTTCATGGACACGGTGGGGCCACGGTACACTGGATGTGCATGGCGCTGCAACTGACTTTACAGTCGGGACATCACCAGCCAAGTACAAAATAGCTAGTATGGTGCATGGAAGCTGCGTGCATCACCGTATTAAAGATAGTGATAGTGACTTCAGATCGATCGGTTGCACGGTGACGACCTGTCGCACGTTAATTAGCCCCAGCCAGCAGACAAACAGTTGGTCACTGTACGCTGTACTGTACCTAGCTAGGGCGTCAGTAGTTTGGTGCTTGCGTTCTTGCGAGCCTGAGAGTTGACTCGCAAGTTGCGATCACGACCACCGTGGTCGTCCCGCTACTGCAGATCGGTCATCAGTACCAATTTTCATCGCTACTACAGATCTTTATCGGTCTCTAACTGAATCATTACTGTTGGGATCGATAAAGAAAATAAGTACGAAAAAGTCTATGGATAGTGACACGCCGAAGAAGACAGCAAGTACGCCTATGAAAACAACCAAACTAGCTTTCTTTTGGGTGTAACAGACTACTAAACTAATTGCGTTTAGCTTTTCTATTTGTGTTATGTTTTGATGTGCTGGTCGGGATCATCTTATGGCTACACTTTTGTTTTGTCTTCTTGACGCATCTTGTGCGGATTCATGACTCGTCTAAATTGCACCACTTACGTTTCTCTACTGAAGTAGGCAGTTGATTAATCCATGTGGTTATAGATTCGAGCTACTAATGTTGTGAGTAATTAATTTTATACTATAGTTCGTTGGTTGGTGATGATTATGGGTTGATTGCTTGGGGTTTGGTGGTGTCACGACGATACTCATGACCTTCCGTAAGCTGGGGATTATGAAGGGGTTATCGGCACTGATAGTATCAGCAACTCATCTCATATAATTTTTTCAGTGTACCTTGTTTCACTATAATAAAATAAATTGTGTCTAATGCAATAGTAAATATAAAGTAAATTGTGTCTATTTTCTTTTTGCTATGATCAACATCCTTTTACAAGTAATTTCAGCAGCGAGGGGGGACAGCAAGGGGGGAGGGCACTCACCGAGGGGGAGACAGCAAGGGGAGCTGTTGTGGGGGGTGCAGGCGAGGAGGACGGCGGGATCGTCAGAGGCGAAGCCGGACGACGGTGCGCATGGGCGGAGTTGGAGGCGAGGAGGACAGCGGCGCGCACGGGGTCTTCGACGTCGTAAAAATTCTGGCAGCACCCCCCCTAAAAATAGTGGACACCCACTCAGCAGACAAAAGACAACATTAATCTAATATCAATAACAGCAACAAGCCATCGTATCCACTAACCATCATGGCCAACTAAGCACATACACGGGATCATGGTATCAGCTAACCATCATGACCCACTAACGCATAACTAAGCATAAAAACAAGGAAGAGCAACAAATAAAAGGAGATTCATGATCCAAATTACACAACTAATTAATAGGATAGGAACTCATTACGAAACCGCTAAATAACCAATCACAAAGAGTTTTATGAGCTAAAGAGGACCGAAGCTATAGGTCAACATGAAGGAGAAATAGTGATTGAAGTCGTGATTGTGCTACTATCCCATCCATGCATGCCGGCTTCACTGCACCTACAGTCATTAAACAACAAGTGTGAGTTCAGAGACTCAGCAAAGTGCATCCAACAAGTATATCATAAACAGTTAATGCATTTAAAACAACAACACATTTATAATTCTATATGAAAAATAGCAAGTGCATTAAACATTTGAATCAATACCATTTACCTCCTTTACCTCATTACTTATATCTATTAATTAAAAGCACATATAATCAATCATGCGCAATTAAATGATAATTAAATCACAAAACTGGTATTAACAACTCTAATCAGAAGCAATATGTATCACAATTCGTCAATCATGCCCACATATAGTTCACATAACATTCATTACAACTTTAATTACAGAACGTTCATGGGGCCCTTCTTTTACGTGCGTCGCTCTTGGTAGTCGTAGACGTCGACTCCGACAGTTAACCAGTCTTTATCAAAGGGCCGTACCTATTTATCGCTGAAACGTGGAACTCACCTTTTGGATTTACAACCTCATCGTAAATCCAGCCGACGAATTGTTCTTGGATTGTTGTCACATGCGCCGGCGTGAAATCCTTACAATCTTGCAAGCGGCAAACACCTTCGGTCTGCATGTCCATAAATTGGCACACATAGTAGCCGCATAAATTGTTTCCCGGCTGCTGAAGTAAGATCTGTGTTGGAAAAAGCTGAGAGCGTGAAATGGATGCATAGAAATTAAGTTAACTAACTAAAAAGCTAGCATGATGGCATACGTACTCGAGAGACAAGTGTAATATCGAATTTATGTTTGAATTCGCCGACGTTTTCGGCACGGAACCATGCGAATGCACTACACATATGATTGCAAATTGAACATGATTAGAATTTGTTTTAAATGAAGTAGAACTAGCACAATAATGAAAGGAACAAGAATACCGGTTGAGGATGTCGATCATGTTTTGAAAACATTCAACTGATTTCCTCCTCGAGTCCATAAATGTGATCATGCTACGATCTAGCTCGATAATAAGAAGAATCCAGTGAAAGTTATACATATATATGTCAACGTAGGTAACTGATTAGTTCTAACATCGTGTTACGGAAAATGATTAGAACGAGGCGGTACGAAAACACGTACTCAAAGGTGTAGGGTAGAAGTATCCTTGACTTATATCTATGACCCATTAGCCCATTGTATATGATGTTCTCTGTATCGACAGAGAAGCTAGTAATAGTCATGTTGTTGATAACCGAAGGGTCAAGGAAGACTATGTCGAAAATGGCCTCCTTTCTGCATCTTTGTACCTCCATTCTACATAAGAAGAAATTAGTTAGGCTTGCACGTTAGTATAGTCAAAGGGCCCGCATAGTAATTTTTGCAATTAAATAAGAACTTACAAAGTACAGCAACTCAACATGACCACATCGAGGGCGTCTGTCTGGCATAGATCATACATTATGCGCCATTCGACATAAAATTCACTGTCGCCGTGAAAAAAATCTCGGTCGTTGTACTTGACGGCGAATAGCTCTATGCCATGTCGGAACGCATCTAGGTACCATTCATGGAATTGGCGCATTCTAGTTGGTAGCTGGCCAACCTCCTCACGCATGACCAATGGTGCACCCGGTGTAAATGGCCATCTGACTTGAGCAGATTCAATCTTCTGGTTGCCTAATATTTTATCGGGGGCAAGACTAGTTTCTTCGAAGAATTTTAGCATCTCATTAACCTTGTGATCAACTGATGACGTCTTCTTCTTGCTGCTTGCCTTGACTAGTGTGCGGTTGTAGTCAGAGATACGAGGTTTTTCCTTTGAATCCTTCAAAACTTTAATTATCCTCAGGCTTTTAGAAATTCTTTTGTACCAGGCTGAACCTTCTTCTCTGGTGACCTGGGTTTAAAAAACTAAGTGACCTCAGCCCTGAATACCTTGGCGGTCTCCTCCTCCGTCATATCATACGCCCGCTTTGCAGGTGCAGCCAGCTTATTGTTTTGGGTGGACCCTGTCTTCTTGCGAGCTGTTGGCTGAGCTGGCTGGCTTCTCTTGGGCGACGATGTTGGAGTTGGAGTTTGCGTGCGGGGGTTGGTGCAGGAGATATGCTTCTTCTGATGGGCATCTTCTTTGATGAGGATGGAGGTGATGCTGGAGGTGCTGGAGATGATGGAGGTGTCGGAGAGGACCGCTTATGTGTGTCTCAAAAAATGATGTACTTCTTACGCCATAGGATGAAATTGCGCACTGCCTCTCCTAACTTTGTAGTCCTGTCACCTTCGGGAATGTTGAGGTCAAGGTCCTCGCACCCTGGGCATACATCCTCCACCGAGACCTTGGAGTAGCCCGGCAGTATATGCTGGCCATGGATGACCTGCCCCGGCTCCACTTGGTGAGCCGTGCCATGAGCCGCCATGAAGGAGATGTTTTTCGCGCACGCTCACAAGGTGTCCGCTGCATGATGTCATCTACAGGCCAGTGGCCCAAGTCCTCTTCGGGCAGCCCACCAAAAGCGCAGCTGCTCCGCCGCCCTGTGGGGATAATGACGTCTGCATTAGTAGGAGGTTCCTGGCTCGCGTCCATCCGTTGGCTCAAGGCTATCTCCAATTGTCTTTGGACCTCTTCATTTATGCTTTCTTGTATTTGCTTCACGCGTTCTTCAAGCATTAGCAGCCGTTGTGCCTATCGAGACTTGCTTCTCGCTCGACTCCTGTAGGTCTTGGTGTCCTTAGCAAAACCAATCTTCCACGGAACAATGCCAATGGCTCGTGTGCGTCCAGGGTGCTCCGGGTTTTATAGGGCCCTTGTTAGCTTGTCGTTCTCCCTGTTTGCCATGAAGGTGCCCTGGGAAGAGTCATCGATCGGCTGTACAAGTCTACTGGTCGCATCTGTTAGCACAACCCCGAACATTGGGTTTCCATCATCGTCAAGGGCACCACCGTGAGCATAGAACCAGTTCTTCGCTTTGTCTGGCCATTCCAAAGTCACCGGTGTGACACCCTTCACAAGTAATCCCTGTTCCCTCTTCTCCCATTTGGGCATCGCCCGGTGGTAACCACCAAGGCTAAGGCGGTGGTGGTATTGCTTCTTCTGTGCATTCCGAATGTTCTTTTCGGTCAAACTTCGACCTTCTTCCGAATTCTTGTAGTTGATGAACGCATCCTAGTGATCCTACAACTTTGGGTGCTTGTTGAAGTCGGGTGTTAGGTCCTTCTTGATATATTCCGTGTTCAACTTATTTTTATATGTCTGGAATGCGGTGGCCATCTTCTTCAACGCGTAGCTCTTCACCTTCTCTTCTGTCCTTTCGGGGAAGGTGAATGTCTCCTTCAAATCGGTCCAGATCATGTTCTTTGTATCTTCGGGGACATTCTCCCATTTCGCAATGCTAATTGGCACGTGGTCCCTGACGTGGAAGCCGCATGCCGAGTTGAACGGTGGAATCGCCCCCTCGGGTTCAATAGGTTGGCTGTCATCGGCGACTACAGTAATAATATGTCTTGCCTTCGACTTCTTGCTTGGACCTCGGTGACGTGATGGCCTACTCGATTGGCTAGTCTAAAAATATGGTACAATGCTAAACGGGTTAGAATGTTGACTTAGCATGATAGTGCAACCAGCATATACGCATTCGTACTAATTACTGGTGCGGCCTCAGCGGACTCGATAGGCCTTGCTGCCTCGGCGGCCTTAGCGGGTTCACGATCCATGAGGGCGGGTTCATGATCCCCCGCGTCTGCAAGATCATCTCCCGCAATCAAATTTCTCATGAACTCCTCTCCATCAAATCCTTCGCCCACCGTTGCTATTTCTTAGGCTAGAAGAAGGCATTGAAAATTAACGAAAAAATATCAACAAAAATAAACTTACACATTTAACATATACTTACATATGTAACATATACTTACACATTTCAGAATTCAAATTTTCAGGCGGTATATACTTACACATTTCCGGCTACATATACTTGTCAGAATTTGATTTTATATAGGTAACATATACTTACATATTTCAAAATTCAATTTTTCAATAAATTCTTTGGTGATGGGGAAGAGGGGGTAGAGAAGGATGGGTAGCAACATTCTAACCCGGGAGGTGGGGAAGAGAGGTAGAGGACGATGGGCGGCAACGACGAGGAGGGCGATGGGGGAAGAGAGGTAGAGGAAGACGATGGCAACGACGAGGAGGGCGGTGGGGATAGAGGTGGGGAAGAGAGGTAGAGGAAGACGGTGGCAACGACAAGGAGGGCGGTGGGGATAGAGGAGGACGGGCGGCAATGACGAGGAGGGCGGTGGGAAAGAGTGGATGGAGGAAGACGGGTGGCAACGACTCGCCATTTTTTCAAGCTTTTTTTGAAATTGACATAGTTTGATTTAATATAAATTTATTTACAATTTGGAAGTATTTTTAGAATCGAGCCAACGAGCTGAGCCGAGCCAGAGCAAAAACCAATTTCATTCGAAATTAACTTATTCAATGATTAATCAAAAAACGAGTGTAATTGGAGCAATTTTGAACCGAACTAACGAGCCCCACAAACGAGCTTTTTTCGCATGGTTTTGAAATCCAACATTTTGAAGAAGAAAAAAATCTGATTTTCTCCGGATTTTCACTGTCCAGTTGAATGTTTCTCGAAACCAAATTTTTTGAACGATTTTCTCTCATTATGGCATTTTTTTGAATGTTTCATAAATTTTTTTTTTAATTTTTGAATTTAATGGTTGAGGCGGCAGGAGGCGCCCAGGGTTGAAGCGGTGACCATAATTTTTGGCTCATTATTGCACGACAATGGCCTACTTCTTCACATTACCATATTATGAAAATCCTACTAAAGGCACGAAAATTGAAGGTAAAACATGATATATAGAACATAAAATATTATAATCATTACATTACAATAGTTAATAACATAACAATATATTAATTACAATATATATATAAATAATATTTAGTGATGAGTGGCGGGTGGCGCGATCACGGATACCACCACTCGTAAATCATTTCTTTGAAATTTGTCATTGTAAATGCGTCATCGCGCGGGGGGTTGTCGTCGTTGTCGTCCCCCTCCTTCTCCTCCTCCGACGAGCTCCCCTAGCAGAGCTTGGCCTCCTCATCCTCCTCCTCCTCCTCCCGCTCCTCCTTTGGGGGTGGTGATGGTGCGCCAGAGGGAGAAGCAGAAGGAGCTACTATTTTAAATGGGCTCACTCGTTGATAGCTCGTATGTCTCCCTCAGTCATCTGATCGTTTTATAAGTGGTCTGGATTGGAAAACGAAGAGAAAGCACTTCAATTCTGATGAACACGAAGAGTTTCATCGAAAAGGAGCGCGGGTGGGATCGAGGAGGCGCGTGCGGGAGACGAAGAGCTTTAGTACCGGTTTAATACACCAACCGGTGCTGATGTGGGATCATCAATACCGGTTGGTTACACCAATCGGTAATAAACCGCCTGCTGGGTCCACGACTGCTTAGTACCGGGTGGTGTAACCAACCAGTACTAATGTTAGACCATCATTACCGGTTGGTATTTTAAACCGGTACTGATTTGCCCCCCGGACTAAAAGACCGTTGAACCGTGACTGATATAATTATCAGTCCGGTTCATGCATAACCGGTACTAATGGGCCGGTATGGAAGGCCAGATCTGTAGTAGTGTCCCGGCCTGTCCTCCCTTGCTTCCGAGGAATATTCACTATATTTTGCTGTTGTTGATCGTTGGCGACATATTTTTGCCCTGTAGTTTTCAGTCTCAACATAATTTCAAATAATAAAAAAAGTTTTCAGGCTCAACCTCCTGTTTTTTTAACAGGAGCCTTCAGCTTAATTTGTTCTTACTACATCTTACCCTGCTGATCAGGAAGCTAACAAAGTAGCGAATTTTTTTAAAATAATATTATTTTAATAAAAATTTACAGAAATAATATACTAGTTTAAAAAATAAAATAAAAATTATCCCTCTGTTGCCATTTCAAATGGGGACAGAGGCGTGTTGCTCAATGGCATGACTTCGGTCACCATTTGGAATGGCGACAACTCTCTGTCGCCATTCCAAATGGTGACAAGAGCACTACTAGCAAAGAAAGTGAGGGAGAGAGAAAGAAAAACTAAACACAAATGAATTTTGTTAAAAAATAATAAAAAAATCAAAAAATAAGTACATCGAAAATAGGGTAGCGCGGTTTTGGTTTTTAAAAAATACAAAAATAATATACGCGTTAACAAAATTTGACAAAAATTCGGGAGGGTGGTTTGTTAAGTAGAAAATAACAAGGTGTAGAAGTGACGTTTAATATTGGTAGTAACATAATAAAGGCAGGGAGTAGCGGGAAATTAGAGAATTTGAATCATCAGATTTTGAATTTTTTTGGTTCACTGAAGTACCGTAAAATTGTGAAATTTTAATTGATAGTTATTACTTTTTTTGTTGAGTGTTGTACTACAAAATTGTAGAATTATAATCAAATCGATGTGCACATGATAAACATGAAGATGTACAAAATGCGTACAAAATAAGAGAAGATAGATGACGCATATGGAACTGTTGCATTGCATGACATAGAAAAACAAGTAAATATATGTGGCGCATACAGTTCGGTACAAATGGTAACACCGACGAACGATGAACGGAATGTACAACTATGATACAATGCATCCTTTAGAATTGTAAAGAAGTCATGATGCCTGTCATAGACCTTACACGGAAAGATCCAATGGTGCCTTTCCCTTTGATCTGGCGAAGTTATTGGCCTTGGCTTTCTTTCAATTAGGCCCGTACATACACACCCAATAATAATCTTTATCGGCGATCTTTGGCTCCTCCTGGAAACAAGCCGCCTCAGCTTGCTCCTTCAGCTTCTTTTCTTGTTCCTGATGCTCATACAGGGGCTTTTAGAAGTATGTTTCTTTTGGGTGACATGGCGGGTGTTGGTGTTTTTTCGTAGTCTTAGGGGAAAGTTTCCACCGGATGTAGCACTTGGGCGTAACTGCATAGTGCATTTACAATTTGTGCTCGAAGTACTCCCTATCGTACTTGTCGGGGCCATCGATCCATTGGAAGAAGGAGCAACTATTGTTTTTCTGGTGTCATGCGTGGACGAAGTTAGAAGTATGAACAACGCATTACGGAATGCACATGCATGTCATTAATCACATACCCCTTCGTTGTTGCACGTGTAGTGTGCCCGGCCAGTGGTGTCGGGGTGTTTGGATTGCATTATCCACGCTGGAACACCGGAGTCGCAATTTGGGCAAGGAATCGATCTGTAGTCTGTCATCATGAACTCGCTAGTGAAGGGGTCTGTGGTGCTGGTAGGGATGAGGTGTTCAGTGTGGGGGTTATCTTGGTGGAATGTTGATGATGGGCATAGGTATGTATTTATAGTAAGTTTTCAATGGGAGTGTGTCGTCCAAGCGGCCTGAGAAAGCTGCTGCCCATGAGTTGTTAAATCGGTTAGATAAAGTACATGTCAGTGTATTATCAATTTGGTAAAAAAAAGCAACTGCTAGTGTGTTGTCAAATTGGACTGACAAAGCTGCTGGCAATGTGTTGTCAAATCAAGGCAGTGTGTTGCCGCTTGGCTTTGAGAAAGCATGGCAGAGTGTTGCCAAATTGGGCTGACAAAGTTGCTAGTAGCGTGTTGTCAAATAGGAGCAGTGTGTTGTCACTTGGCTCTGAGAAAGCGGGGCAGAATGTTGTCAAATCAAGTCAACAAAAGCTGATGGCAGCGTGTTGTCAAATCAAGGCAGTCACTTTGCTCTGAGAAATTGTGCCAATGTGTTGTCAAATTAGGTTCATAAAACTGCTGGCAGCGTGTTGTCAAATCGCCATGACAAAGCTGATTGCAGCGTGTTATCAAATCGCACTAAAAAACCTGATATGTCATATTTAAGACAGCAAAAGATCATATTCGAGTAGTACATCAGTTAATAAAGAAAAACACCACATAATGTAACAATCATATACGATCAGTACATCAGGTTTGAAAGCAAAAAAAAAATAGCTAGTGCCCCTGCACATTGTGACCCCCTCGTGTGGTCCTAGGCCTCCTACGACGCTGAACATGTCCGGATGGATACTTCAGGTGGCTAGGTGGATGTTCACGAGTACTCCTAGTAGGCCGTACTAGCTAGTGCTGTCGAAATAGCGAAGGTGGCCTGTAATGGCTGACTTGGTCCATGCACATCGGTGAGCTGCGACGGACCAAGGATGACACCCGGCGACTGCTGGTGGGGGTCTGCCAACCAATCCTAGATAACGGTATCGTCGAAGTGGAACGAGTCACCATAGTGAGTAGAGCATTGGTCATCGACGGCTGTTGTTAAACATTTCAAGTTAGCACACCACATAATATAAAGAACGTAATAGAAAATGGGAGACCACGAAAGTGTACTTGCAGTCATGTCAACAAACGGTGTGGAATGGTGCCAGCTGGAGCACCAAGGACGTCGGAAGGAGGGGTGATCTACGTGTGTGCTGTCCCAAGTGCAGCGTGCAGTGTGTGTCGCCCATGTACAATGGAGGAACAACCATGGACCTGTAACACATCGTCGTCCCTAAGCCTCCTGCAAGACGTAAGGTGGACGATATGAGAGGTCTTGGCCACAACACGCTGCAACTCTTCTTGCAGGTGGTCTATAGTGACCTCCAAGTTGTCCCCTACTGACTGCGGCCATCAGCGCCTTGGCCTCCTCCAAAACCTCCCTAGCAAGGTCACTCTACGCACGCATTTAAAGGCTTGTCAGTTGTTGCTATTATATTAACGCTACATTACACAACATGTGAAAAGAAGTACTAAATGAGCGGTGAAAACAGAGTCTAGCTGTGTAGGGTAAGTGTTCGCTGTGGATGGAACGTGTCTCGGAGGTGAGTCAATGACACGCACAACTCGAACACGTGTGCGTAGGCTATACCACTAGATGTAGTCATCGTACATGCCGTGGTCGTAAAGGGTCGCCTCCTCGTGCACGCCCTCCAATGCCTGCGCCCACTGCTGAGCATGAGGCAACATGTGTGTTGTCCAGCTCGTAGTACCAATGAATCCCTCGTGTGTGTGTGTGTGTGTTTGTCTGTATAAAGAGATTCACAACATAGCCCCATTAGTAAGGACATCTGAAAAGTGATGCAATTAAAAGTGATGTAAAATAGAACTAACGTATGAATGCGCGTAGGACGTTATCACCAGTAGGGACGGGGAAGTCCTGTCGGAGACTGAACTGCCTCATGACACGGTGGGAGGCGTAGGTCTCCATGAACACGTCAAAAATCAGGTGACGATGTGTCAGCCATAAGGCAGTGTCAGTGGTGCACTACAGTGAGAGGACCTGAGGTTCTCGCACGCTGATGAGCTCTGGGAGGTACGGGCACCAGATGACGTGATCATCCGTCAGTTGGTCAAACATCACTATGTACTCAGGGTACGAAGTGTGCGACATAACTGAGGTGAAAGTCAACTGCAAAAAAAAGCGAAATAGGTGATCGTTACTACGAAATATGGTATATCATTATATAATTGACGATAAAGGTTATTGTACTTACCCGTCGGTGACACCACAACGTCCCCATGGTAGGACGGTCAATGTCATCCCCGAGGACTTTGTAGAGGCCTGCGTCGTAAGGTGCTAAGTCCATCTGCGGCCATCTAATCTGGAACCTCTTGAATGACCACAACTGAAGCAGTAAAGGACAATCGGCGAGAGTGGAGGAGTCCGCCACGCGACGACACCCATCGCAAAGGGTCCAGTAGGTGGCAGTGAGTACAGCAGGTCCCCAAGCCAGCTGCGGAAGCTCCTTGAGGTTAGCGTCTGGGATCATCCTCGCTAACAGGATCATGTGCTTGTCGATGCTATCCCTGTGGGACGAGCAGAACAAGACACAGCCGAACAGCCAGAGCAGGTATGCCTTAATGTGTTAGTTGATGATGTACACCCCACTCCGTCTGCCATCCTCTCTTGCTGCAAAAGATAATGCTCAGGTCGAGAACTACAAGTGAAAATCAAATAGAAAATGAGGCAAATTAAACTGCACTTACGTAGAACTACACCAGCCACTTTTACATCGGACTGTGCATAGAAGTGAAAGGTGTGTACCCTGCCTCCTCGGGTAGCACACCCGCGAACCGGTCTAGGAGCTCCGTCCGCTATTCCAAATGGATGTCGTCAGGCACCACTACGTCCCCAGAGCAAGGTAGGCCCAGGAGGTAACTGACATCCTCTAGTGTGGATGCCATCTCACCGCACGGTTGGTGAAATGTGTGCATCTCCTGCTGCCAGCGGTCCACCAAAGCTATCAATAAGGTCCTGTCATAAGGGAACCTCCTATAAACACCCAGCCTGTCTTATGCATCGGCGGCTGTCGCCTTCACCATCCGGGCAAAAGGAAGTAACCCCGCCACTTTCAACCTGCAGGAAAACAATGAAAGTACGATTGATGCACATATACAAGATATCATAACACAACTATGAGAATAGTGCACTAACCTCAGAATCCATCTTGGATAATCCGCCATGCTCTCATGGGGGTGCGCAAAGCGTAGGGCGCTTAGCTCGAATGCTGGCTCCCCGTCCGATGGCGGAAAGGTGGCTAAGCGGCTCTGGTGAGTCGCGTCTATCAACGGGTCAAGCAACTTGTACTGCTCGACGTCTGCCATACCTGCAATTCAATAGTTCAATGTTAGTACAACTCGAATATACATACAAAATAAAAACAGCAATTACAAATAGATTTTAAATAGAATAAGTTCAAATAAAATTTGAATACGATAATTAGATATACCAATTGAACGTAATAATTACACATACAAAGTCCATACATTCATTACACATACAATTCGATACACTAAATTGACATGCGATTAAAGTACAATAATTTCATATGCAAAGTAGATACAACAATTTCATGGCCTCTAAACCGTCGGGCAATACTTGAAAATGTGTCTTGTCTCCTTACAAATTGAACATTTCTTTACACGATGCCCACTTTCCACCGCGTCCATATCATTCCTTATACGCCTTGTCTACTGCCGCCTTATGCTCCATCACTTGAAAACTGTAAATTTCTACGCTACAAGTTGTCGTCACTGCTTTCTTATTGAAGAATTCTGGCAAGAATATATCTGAATCCATATGGATTGTTGAGTAGATAGACATGGCGTGTGGCATGGCCTGTGTAACAGACGAGGCTTGTCGCAGGTGCATACACATGTTTGCCTATGTACGATGCATTCATCAGCAATTTTTCACTGGTTTGTCCCATGATCGGCTTTATCTTTACATAGTACCTCAAAATGAAACTTATAAGACACACTTCCTTCGCTATTGTAACATTCCGAACTTTTCAAAAATAGAAAATAATAATAAAATTTGAAATTCAGAAATAGAATTGAATTAGAATTTTAATTAGAGTCAAAGTATTCAACATATAGTCTTTTTCTATATCTTGGATTCTAGTAAAGAGCAATTGCCATAATTGAAGTCATCCGTTTGAGCAAACTAAGCAGATAAAATTTACATAATCATATTTTGAATTCGTCATCTTTTCTAAATTTTGAAACTTTTTGTTGATTGTAGAATCGTTTAAATTGGGTTAGTAAAAGATGAGGGTAAAAAGTTAAAAGTAAAAAGGGTAGAAGGCAAAAATTTTAGTTTAAAGATAATATTGGATAAGTAAGAAATTTTCTAGAATGCACTTATGGCTAGCAAAGTAATCATGACTTCATTATTTAATTAGAAAAAATTTAATTAATGTTTTGACTATGAATAGTGGTGAGACAACATTTAAATCGATAGATTTATCTGGAACCAATTATTATAGTATGAACACATTAATAAGATTTGACTATGAATGGTACATTAACAGATAAAGAGAACCAATTACCATTTCTGATTAGAAGTATTCATTACATGAGATTAAACTACAACAAAGTTTATTGATGCATCGTAGTTTACATTTACAGCAAATAGGAAATACAAGAATCTTTATAATGACATACAACAATTATATGGTTTACAACTCATACAACTATTCGATTACATATGCGATCACAATTACATAAATATTTACATTCCAAGAACAGATTATAAGTTAGAAGCTACTGTGTTAGCTTGATCTGCATTGTGAACCTGCATTTTCAACTGCACACATATGAGAATAAGAATGAAATAAATGCATTAAATTAAGTACAATAAATAAAAAGGAAGAATTGCTATTAGCCAAGTATGATAGCTCAATGAGGTACCCTAAATTGTCCGGGGGCCAATTTGGCTCCTCTCGCGATTAGGATTTGCATCATTCGGCAATAACAAACCTGCTTAAGCCGTAGACGCGAATATTTAGAAAATATCGCGAGGTAGAAATATTGTATCATAGTAAAATAGTGAAACCACAGTGAATAGGAATAAAGCCAAGCAATTGTGCCCATAGCCATAGGACAGCACAACCCATTCCAGAACTGGCCACGACAAGTCCAGCCGCAGAACCAAGCCATCCCTCTGGCCGAATTCTCCAGAGCCAAGACCTAGCTAGCCAAGCACATGGGCCTCAAAGTCAAAAAATCATTGTGTCAAGATAAGGCAATCCTAGCCAAAACCACTAATGCATTTACTTCATCCCAAACATGGGAACCAGGGGATAAGCATTGAACCATGAGGTGCTAAGATAAGGAAAACCCCAACTGAAAGGCTCTAGAACAAGCTAGCTAGCCGGCCACTTAGATCACAAGACCAAGATTAATGCACTAACAAGGAGTACATCAGCAATCAATCCAACCGTAAAGACTAGCCTCCATTCAAACCCTATTGAATCTCCATTTCCATGGCTATAAAAAGCCACCCACGCCCATATCACTATCACAGCTCCCATATAATTCAGTCAAGCCTTAAGCCCAGCAAGTCTTTCCCAGTAAGTCACCCAAAAGCAGACAAAGCAAGCTATTTGCCAAGAACTAAGTCTCCAAAGTAGAGCTCCTAGAAAGACAGGACATCAAGAGCATAGCCCCCATACAAGCCAACGTTAGAGCAAACCATAAGTTTTCAACATCAAGACAGGAGATCAATCCAATCACTAGCAGCAATCTTCCCCATTTTATTTTCCATCCAAGGTAATCATCCAATTCTTTAAACCATCCATATCAGACATAGGCATAACCATAGAAAGAAAAATAATAATAAGGGAAGAAACCAACCGGAGATAAAACATTTAGATTGGTCTCAGCTTTAATTTTTTTATATATGTTGTGGGGATTGCACCGTGTATTCCCTAAATCTTATTCGTGCTCCGTCGGCACACAACAAATCTTAGGGCATCGTCACGAGCCATCCAACCCATGTGTCATCCTTTATTCAACATTATTATTTGCATCATCGACCGTAAGCAAATCTAAATCAGTCTCGATTAGTGGTTGCAATTTAGAGATAACGTACGTCCCCACGGTATTGTATTTTTTCCCTAAGTGCCATGATAACCGTAGGTTTCGCCACGATATCACTATTTGCCATCCAACTAAAGTCAACCAAAATAATCCCACTATATGGCCTAGTATCAATTCATGATTTACTAAGCCAAGCCATCTATGAATGAAGTTCTGCAAAACCTCCCACAAATACTCTCAGATCATGATCCATCAGGTTATAATCATAGCTATTAAGCAATCAATGGCATCAGAACCGTCATCTGCCATGTAAACTAATCGAAGCTACTGTCTACATGCCCTAAATCCATATTCAAGGACCATTCCAGACCCTGACAAGTGATCGATCCATGTAAGCAAATTATTTATAGAACCGATTCATAATGCATCAGAGCATAGCAAATATCATAGACTACTACATAGTATTACAACACCCACAACCAACTAGGAATTTTAGGAAAAATCCCACTTCTCAGTACATAGCATAGATCAATATTTTAGTAGAGTTGGTATTAAGCATGAAGGGATCCCATGCACTCCAGTTGAACTACTTCAGCCTACTCTGCCCAAATATGATGGTGATGCTTTTAGACTCATACCTTCTATGGAAGTAATAATCCATGAGGTATATAGTATATGTATATACTACCTGCATTCCTAAAATGCAAAAACAGTAACACCTAAAATCCTCAAGAACCTAGAGACAAGTTCTGATGCATCTCTGATAAATCCAAATTGAATAACCTTAGCCCTTCCTCTATGCCTCAATGATAAATAAGTAAGGCATTCATATTCAGAGTTATCTGTATTCTAGACATGATAAGGTAAAGCTCTCAATTTATAACTCCAGTATCAATCGGCAGCAAGGCAAACACCAGAGCAAATAAATCACAACATAGAACATGGACCTCATATCTAATTCATGGTTCTTCAAGTATGCAATATGGTAAGCTACCACATAATAGAGAGAAATAGGAGAAGGTAAAACCAGGAGCTAAGATCAGGAGGCGATGACCGACGCAGAGAGAGAGAGAGAGAGAAAGAGATAGACCAAGCTGGTGGTAGATCAGAGCGCGGACACCCAGGCGGGGTGAGGGGGGCCGCTAGAAATGGGGGAACCCTTGAAGCTACAACAATGGAGCCAGCCTAGAGCAAAAAGGGAGAGGAGAGATGAGTACCAAATGAAAAGGAGTAGAGAAAAGAAAGGGAGAGAGAGATTACATCGTTCGAGGACGGCCAAATCCACAAGAGTCGACGGGGAAACCAATCGATTAGGAGCGGACGACGCCGAAGTAGGAGAAGAAATCGGCAGCAAGGAGATGCAAAAGGGAGGAGGTCGATGGTGGTTAGGGCAGAAGCAACTGGGGGCCGGTGAGCCGAGAGAGAGAGAGAGAGAGCCAGGAGGTCGGCGGGATCCAGCGAACCGACGAAGGGTTGGCAAGACCAGAGGATCGATTGGATCTTGAAGAGCTAGGAGGAGGAGCCAGTACGCATTGCGGAAAAGGGAGGAGGAATAAAGAAAGGATAAGGCAGCCAATTAAGAAAATAAAAAGAGAAAAGAAATAAAAGAGGAGGAAAAGAATAAGGGAAAGAAAAAAGGGGGAATTAGACAATAGATCAAAGGAAATTAAATTAATAAAAATATAAAATATTAATTTAGCTTGAATCAAATAAATTGTTCTCCATACACTAAGGACATATAGGAGGTCATAAAATGTTCCATACGGTAAGAACACTGAATACCAAGAATACCTTTTTAAACACATACTTAGTTTCCCCTAGATTGGAAACATGATTTTAGGTAACATACATATAAAGGTTCAAAAATGAAATGTCAGAGATAAGTATTAGATCACAAGGACCAAAATATTTCCTGAGGCCAGACTGTTCTCTAATATAGAAACAATTATGTCATAACATGCTTTTGCATCTGAATCCTATTTAAAACAAAACCCTGCGAAATACAAATCCTATGGTCCGTATCATAGATGCATGCACTTAAGTAATAAAGAAATAAGATGATAGCTTAAGATAAACCCTGCATGCACTAGTGATTGATCGTTAGTGTCTGGTATTGCCTAAGTTCAACCATGCAATTTATATTTGCTCTCTCCTATAGTTTTATGTTCTAATTTATATTAATATAAACAATCTTAGCTTCTTAAATTCGTAAAATAAAATAAAATGAATAATAAAGAATAGGTGTTATGTGCGATGCACACCTCAAACTATTGATCAACAACAAAGACCGCCATGTAAAAGTAGCACGCTCGTGCATACGATCACAAAACCCTAACTACAACCATGCTTGTTTTATATAATGATTTTTATTTGATTTCCTTTTGCCCTTATTAAAAGTGTTATATTTGCTATTTGCTATCTTTCTCATTGAACGATGTGTAGAATCCGACGTTCCAGATTCCATCGTCGACTACTTCAAGCCACGTCTTCGACTTCGTCGCTAAAGGCAACAAATAGCAAGGCAAGCACCCCCTTGATAATATTGATCCCAATTTTTCATAATTAACTAAAATGTTGATTAAAACTTCCATCCATGCGCTATGTTACATTAAATTGCTATTTATGGGTATTGGTAGATATAACCTTCATTAATGGATTTTCTTGATTATTGTCAATATGTGAACCTTGATAAACCTAGACTATGGATTGTCACATGAAAATATGAAATGGGTATATTCGATTATTACATGCATACGCTTATCCATGCTTTAGAATGGGATACGAATAGATGGGTTACTGTTCGTAATAAACTTAAATATTTGACATATTGAGTTAAAATGTCGAACATGATGAACTTTATTTATGAACATGTTAGAATATTGTGAATGTTGATGTTTTCCTTTTTCAGAAATAAAACTATGATTCTGACGTGGGTGATTATTAGCAATAGCCGAAAGTGCAATTAATAATGCACGTAGATAGGGGGAGATTATCGCCCATGTCACATTAAGGACCGAATGTAATGTTGCATGATCCAAGTATAACCATACATCCACAAGCGCTGGAATGGAACAGCTTGAACTTATTAAATTATTTGAAACTAGCTTTGCACATTGGTAGGCTGAAGTAGCAAAAGCAGTAAACCCTTTCGTGTTGCTTATAAGGGGCTGCCACAAGTGAGTTGTGGGTAAATGCATATTCGGTGCAACGGTGTAAGCCTGGCTATGGATTGGGACTGTCGTTGTTTTATTTGAGCCGCAGGCTCCTGATCATTATTGCTTCACATGAATGTTTGTTTCCACCATAGCTAGGGTTTAACGTCACCGGGTTGGTGCAAAGCTAGGTTCGAGTAATTGAACGGTTCCGTTATAAACTCCCCGCGGCACACCAAAGGAAGTGTGTTAAATATGCATTGCAAAACGGCAGAACATATCTTGTGGGTAAAGCTGTACAACTCTACAAAGTCAAAAACTAATCGATTAGCCGTATCTACGGTCATGGATAACTTGGAGAACTGACACTAGTTAGTTGATTTATAAAATGATTTGGTGAGCTTACCCTACAGGTGATTCAATACTTGACATTCGTTGGCAAGGTTGAATTCAGCTGTTGTGCCTTGTGTTGGCAAAAGTTTATCTTTCAGATATTACTACATATGTTGGGAATGGACGATTTAATACTCCGAAGGGCTGTGAGCAATTTGTTATATTTCGCTCACGAAGGACTGTGAGTCTTTTCATACATTTATGTTATTATCACTTATTACTTTTATGTTTACATACTTGCTATTTTATTTCCGCTTTCACTCTACTATTCAGTAATACAATTCAAATTGGCTACAAGCGAAGATTAACCGTAGAAGCCTTTCTCTTGATACAACCTGCATTTGTTTTAGGTTTGCAAAACACTACATGTTTTGCTGAGTACGCAATGTACACACCCTTGCTATTATTGTTGTTTTTAGGCAAGAAATATCGACAATTACTTTGATGCAGGAAAACAGGATTGTTAAACGATGGTTCTTTCTAAGGTTTACCTTGTCAGTTGTCTGAGGGTTATATGGCAAACTACAAGACATTTGATTCTTTTGCTATATTTAGTTGACCTCATCGGTCATACTGTATCAATACTTCTGCTGTAATAAAATATGAAACTTTTGTATGGTTGTGATTTCAAATTGTGTTTGTGCGTGCTAGCTACTGATCATGGGACTAGCAGTATGCGCATTATAACCTTTTTTATGTTACATTGTAGCATAAAAGGGAGGGTCTCACAGTTTGGTATCAAAGCTATGCTGACTGTAGGAAAACCTTAGTTAGAATGGTCGTTAGTTGAAATTTACAATTTGAAATAGACAATTTATATTTAGAAATGTGAGATTGCTATATCTATTATTAACCTTTTCCCCCATCATATTATCTGTTATTACTCTTTTCTCATTATATTACCTATATTTTGAAAAATCTTTTCTATTGTTTAGGCATCTTACATTTGATCGGGAATGCTAATTCCTTATTAAATGTATATGGACACAATCGTGCCTTTTTATGATTCCAATTGTCTAGAAGACAATGGAATGATGGGAGTCATGGCTCGACTAATGGATTACACTGGATACAAGGAGAACCCTCGTTACATCGTATTCCATGTCACACTTAGCCCATCAGTGGTAGAATGGGCGAGCCCTCTACGATGAAGGAGAACGATCTTTTGGAGGTTATGGATCCACCCTTACAACTGCAATGGATGAAGCCGCCTCCTAAAACTGACTGGTAAAAGAGAAGTGCCATCTCCTAAAACTGACTGTGAAAACAAACCCATAGCGACGAAGGGCGCTATGGTATCCTCTAAGAAGGCTACTCGACGACGAGCCTCGAAAAACTCTATCACCGCCTGCCGATGGTACTGATCGGCGGCGCTAAGGAAGCCGAGTAAAACTCGATGTCGCTCATCCCAGACAGTGCTGAGGTCGGTGTAGCTAATGTCTCATGTGGGAAGCATGGCAGGTATCTCCTGGTAGACAGTAGCCATCTTCAGAAGTGCATGTCGCAATCAAACGATAGCCACGTAAGAGGCCTCGTTCATCACGGCATACACCGTAGCTCCTGATCCGTCAAAAGTATGCCCAGTCTCTCCGTACGCGATCCTGGCAGGTATCTCCACTCTGGCGATGAACTCCATTGACGCTGGGTTGACCATCGCCTGAAAGACGATGTATCGGGGAGTCTCGAATCTCGCAAACTCTAGTATCTGGGCTAGAACACCCATCATACCGGAAAACTCCCGATCAGTGGTGATATAGTAGGGTGTGTATCCTTCCATCTGCACATTTAATAAGGAATTAGTATTCCATATCAAATGTAAGATGCAACGATAACACTTGCGAGAAAAGAATAGACGACATAACTCGAAAGGATTACTAACATATATAGCAATCTCATATTCCTAAATATAAAGTGTCTATTTCAAAATTTTAATTATTTGACTAACGACCGTTCTAACTAACGTTCACCTACAGTCTGCATGGCTATGATACCAAACTGTGAGACCCTCCCTTTTATGCTACAGGACAACAAAAAAGTGAGGTTCTAAAGCGCTTTTTGTGCCATTCCCATGATCAGTGGCTATCACGCACTTAACACAATGTGGAATTACAGCCACACACAAGTTTCAACTTATATTACAGCAGACGTTCATATTATTATTACACAACCAAAAGTATTAGTAATAGAAAGTCCACATCTCATTGTTTGCCATCTACGCCCAAAATACCACAGGAAACAGACGAGATGAGCCTAGAAGCAATCGTTACCATATAAAACGAGTTCTTCGCTATCATTTTTGTCGATAGGATAATCTTGTTCTTCACCTAAAAACCACGTTAGAGCAAGCTGAGTACATTGGTACTCGCAAGACTTTTACAAACCTATTTATATGCAAGCTGATTCAAATAAATGGCTGAAAGGTAAATTTTTGCGTAAAGCTGATATTTGAATGATATAATACTGAATAGAAATTGGAAGCATAAACTGAATTTAAAACAGTTTGATAAGTAGTTAAAATAACAAGTATTAAAACTGAATATTAATATGTTACTCACGGCCCTTTGTGAGTAAAAAGTAGCAGAAGACCATCCATGGTCTCATGCGAGCAAATATAACGATAAGTGATAATTAACAAGAGTGCATCATTCTCCAAAACATTTGACCAAATTTTCAGAAAATAGAAAACAACCAACTAGTGTCAATTCTCCAAGTTATCCATGACCGTGGATACGGCTAATTGATTAGTTTTTGACTCTGCAGAGTTGTACAGCTTTACCCACAAGATATGTTCTCCCTTTTTGCAAATCTTATAAGACACACTTCCTTAGGTATGTCCGCGGGGAGTTCATAACGAAACCGTTCGATTATCTGAACCTAGCTTTGCACCAGCCCAGTGACGTTTAACCCTAGCTATGGTGGAAACAAACATTCATATGAAGTAATAATGATTAGGAGCCCGTGGCTCAAATAAAACAACAACAATCCCATTCCATACCCCGGCGTACACCGTTGCACCGAATATGCATTTACCCACAACTCATTTGTGGCAGCCTCTTATAAGCATACATGAAAGGGTTTACTGCTTTTGCTACTTCTGCCTACCAATGTGCAAAGTCAGTTCCAAATAATTTAATGAGTTAAGGCTGTCCCATTCCAGCACTTGTGGATGTATGGTTATACTTGATCATGCAACACTATGTTCGGTCCTTAATGTGATATGGGCAATAATCTCTCTCTATCTACGTACAAGTTAAAACTTGTACCACCAGCTATTGCCAATAATCACCCACATCAAAACGATAGTTTTGTTTTCATTTTTATTAAAATATCATTATCCTTTACTGTTACAATTAACCATTGAAAATTTTCATTAAGAAGAGTGAGTGTGTATGTGGGGACTCAATACCGGATATTTTACTAAAGCGGGGCTAAGCATGTACACGTAGAAAAAAAAAGATTATACCCATTCTAACATTATAAATGTCACTATGGTTATCAAGGTTCGCATGATAAACATGATTAAGGGAAACCATCAATGATAGGTGATAACTATCAAATCCATAAAATACGTAAGCTTGTAGAACATAAGCATGCATTCCAGTTTTTGTTCAACATTTTAAGTGATTATAAAACTGGGTTCAAAATGGTCAAGGGGGTGCTTGCCTTGCTCTTCTGGGATAAACTCAGAGTCGAGGTCGTCAACGACGGTGTCGATAACGTCAATGTCTACACGTCGCTGAATACATACATAGCAAATGCCAACTTTTAATAATGGCAAAAAGAAGTCGAATGAAAAACCAAATAAAATCATCATATATGTAAGCAAAGCAACAGTTATGGTTCATCATTTCATGTGACGATATCAGGTTTAGGTTATAATAGCTTTATGGTTTCACAACACGCATCCACTTTTCTTTATGTATTATTTTATTTTTAGTTTACGAATTCAAGAAGCTAAGATTGTGAGATTAAATATACTAAAATTCATTTTCAGGGTGCGAAGCTACTTGTACTAATACCAATTAGTACATAAAGTAGCTCAATTATTTTTAGTAAAAAGTTGCTTGGTACACCCTACATATTATTTCAGAATTAGTAGATTTAAAATAAGTTTCACTTCATTTGGTTGAAATATGAATAAGTTATGGCAATTTAAAGATTTAATACGTTGAATTCAAACCTAAAAAGAAGTTTGTACAAATTAACTCCAAATTCAAATCTAATTTCATATTCAGATAGCATTTAACATAAAGATTCTAATAAAACTGGTTTAATTCAATTTGGACATATTTTGCACAAATTCTACATGCAGCTAATTCCAAACATAAAATTTAAATTTAAATTTTGATTTAAATGGCTGAACAAAGTTCAAATGTTTTTGCGTATTATAAAAATAAACGCTCTAATATAAATTTATAAAGTTATTTCACTTGATTTGGACTTATACATCAAAAGTTATGATTAAATGAAGTGCCTCGGTTTGATTAATTCCAGAGAATTTAAGGAACACGATTTCGCTACTGGAAAGCGCATTTTGGCCCTTTTTGCGCGCGCTGGTTTACTAAGAACGATCTCTAGTCGCTGATTAGGGGTGAAAACGGATCGGATACGGTCGGATATTGCTGTTCCCGTATCCTAACCCATATTTTTTTTCCGGATTCGGAATCGGATACGGTAAGACCGAACACGGATACGAATATGGATATTTCGGAGTTTCGGATATGGTAATGTTGGAGCGGATACATTCCGGATTCGGTTCGGAAACGGATAATACAAACGGATACATACTTGTTGAAACATTTGACAAGCAATAAATTCATATATATTACATAAATTTGACAACTCACACAACACAAGTTTAACAAGGTATCAAATTCATACATAACTTGAACAACTAAGTCCCGCTCGCCCAACAGGCCAACACACTGAATTCATGCGGCGGCGGCGGCGGAGGCTCAAGCACTAGGGTTAGTTTTCGTGTTGGGGAATCGAATGGGGAGGCAAAGACTGAGGCTTGCGGGAATCGAATGGGAAGCCCTTGACTCTTGAGTCTTGACTTGAGTATGGAGTACCCTTGTTTTGTTGATTCGGATATCCGGTTACCATATACCGCAGCTATTCGGTCGGATATCTCGTCTACCGTATCCGGTAGCAAGTATCCGGTACCGTATCCGAATCCGGCCGGATACGGATTTTTTTTCCCGGATACGGTTTTTAACGGATTCGGTACCGGATCGGTCGGGATTAACCCGTACCATTTTCACCCCTATCGCTGATGATGGGGTCCTACCGGCCTGTGCCCGGTTATGGATGAAAGACTGATCGATGGGCTCAGCTGACAGTGGGATGGCTTGCGTGCGCACAGGCCGAAGTAGCTGACAACTAGGTCCTACAGGGCAGCGGCTCAGGACAGGGGACAAGCCTGACGGCCTCGCCGGCGGCGAGACGACATCGGGGAAGATAAACGGGGAGCTCAGGAGGCTACTCAGGAACATTACGCACCTGGGTAAGTACTTAGCCACAAGAACGTACTTTCGGAAATGAACTCGCGACAGTGGCCGGCGATGAGTTACGGTCATGATTGCCGTGTCGACAACCAGACCCAAACCAGGCGCACATAAAAGATATAAAAGTACATGAAGGTTCACCAAACCAAAATGGAAACTTTACTTTGGATGTTGTACCTTGAGATGGTGTATCGACAGTCAACCGGAGCTAGAATGACCTTAACGCTAGAATGAGGGTTTAGTTAGAACTAATTGTTAAATGCTCACCGCAGTTGCTTAATTGAACTCGGAGGAAGAAATCACCGTAAGGGTGAAACCAAATACATTTAGCAAAGCTTCAAGCTAATTAGCAATGGAGAAGGGGGCATGAAGCTCTGGCGGCGCCTTGCCAATCCTTAAATAATCGAAGAAATAGCGATAGTTACTGGGTTGGATAGAGCTTGGCCGGTGGCTGGTCAAAAGGTTCTTCGAGCCAAGGGTCCAAAATTCGGCTTGCGGAAGTTCGAGGGCTTGGTCATGACATAAATCAAGGTACGGGCGCGCTCTGGCCAGTTTGACGTGACCTCGGGCTTGCGGAAGTGCGGCATTGGAACGGACAAGGAATGAGGCGGTGGTGCATGATTTTTCGCTGGCAGTGATCGGCTGAGAGAACGAGCAGAGAGAGAGGGAAGAAACAAGAAAGGGGAAGAGATCTGGCAGGAAGGGCCCGTTCGGCAGAGAAAGGAAGGAACGAGAGAAAGACTGACGGTGGGACCGACTGGGAATGGATGGAGACTAACTCTAGATTATCTTCTCCGAACAACAAATAAGGAAAAATAAATGTCAGATCAAATCACGTCATGAATTTTCGGGAATTTTTACTAAGTTACCCAAGGGAGCGATATACCTACTGTAAAATTTTGACGTAGAATTTCCCAGTCGTTTAATTATAAAAAATCCAACAATGGCTGCTGCACAACAACTCAAATTAGGAATTCGATTTATCAGAGAGACCAAATCCACTTCCAAAATTTTGAAACTTTTACAGTAGGTTGATATTTAGGACAGGAACCTACCATAAAATTTTTAGATCCAAAATCTCATTATTTATTTCTTAGTAAATATTTTACTCCTATTTGCTGATTTTCAGCTTTACAATATTTAAATTAGAATAAATAGCGAGACTAACTTTTAAATTTTTTTTGAATTTTACCATGAGTGGTAAGACAACTAAAGTCACATGGTAAAAATCTTAAGTACTGAAAAGGTTTAGAAAATTCTACATATTACTACTCTTATAGCGGAAAGAATTAGAGCGCTGCCAGGCCATCCACGTCACCAGTTTTGCGAAAAGAGCCTCCGGAATATTAGAGCGGAGCACAAACGGCCCTCGCCGGCTGTGCCACGTCGGCGCTACGCGCGAAAAGAGTCGATCCTTTTCCGTATTTGCGTCGAGGCCCCCCCGATGCCTAGCCGTCGATCTCCTCGGTTCATTTCATCCGTCCGCCCACGCGTACGCCTTGACCCTTGCGTCGCCATCGAGGCCGAGCTCACCATACGATGGCTCTACAAGGTTCGCGCAATTGCTCCTTCCGGAGCTCTCCACGCGTTCGCTCCTCACCCGTCCCTGTCCGCAACTCGCCGTCTCTACCTCCTCAGCTCCATCGGCGGCGGCGGCGTCGTCGCCCTTCTAGATCCGTTGGGGAGGTCAATATGTTATCCCTCGTCTGCCGTACCCATTAGTTCCTACACCTCTACCATTGGAACATCAACTTCCTCGCCTTGCACTGCCTCCTGACCCGAACTAACATCCCGCCCCACCAAACATTCTCTAGCTTGGTTACTCTCCCCAACTTCCTCCAGTTCATCACCAACAACCGTGTCATGTGTCGCATGGACGGCATTGAATTTCTGAAATGCTTGCGCCAGCAACACTAACGACTACCCTTTCTCAATCGTCATTGTTACATATGAACTCCACGACTTCGGCCCCTTTAGTTCCACTAACTCCCAGTACGTGCAATCCCGTTTCCGACACCCTACTCCGTACAGCTTCAGGTCATGCAATTACAGTACAACGAGAATATTTGGTACAACCATCTTGTAACCGTACTCCATGAGCACTCTCTTGCACGTGACAAGCTAGCCACGACACTTGAAAAATAACTTAGTTCCACTCCTTGTGCACCCATGTGCGAAACCCTTTCCCCGTAGTATATTTTAAATTGCACTCGTTCATCCATACATGTAGATCATTTCACAAAATTCTTAATACCGTTGTACCTATGTACCCGATGATGTACTCTACACTACTTGAAATAACTGTTACAGACATTAGGGATGAAAATGGGACCAGATATTCCCGCCTAATCCGGGATCGGATCCGACCGGGACCAGATTTTACTATCAGGTCGGATTCGGGATGAGATCTGAATACTTGAATTTGGATCGGGGATCAGATACGGAGCAACCAAGATCCGGTAAATACGTGACGGGATGCGGATATTCGGAAATTTTCTATTCGGATATTCGGATTTTTCCTATTTGGATTAGATATCCAGATTTTCTATTTGGATATCAGCAAGGCCTAGCCCATTTCATCCCATTTTTTTCCCATGGAGAGCCCATTTATATTGAAAATTAGTTGGTTATATTGATCCTAAAGTAGCATATTCTTTCTATGACATATACTGGGTTTGCTTGATATATAACTTGCTACTATGGTCATGTACTCGTACGGTTTAATTCAAAATATATTAATCTATATATGCGTACATTATCTGTATATCTTTATCTATTTCTGACCCAAATCCGTCACATATCCACCCATATATGTATCCTGAATAACCCGAATTCATATCCGTATCCTACCAGCCCATATCCGGTTCCGAATCCGCAAAAAAATGGATTAGGATAAGGGAAGAGCAATATCCGCTCGTATCCAACCCGTTTTCACCCCTAACAGACATACATAAATTTATTTTTTGAATTACACATTATCATGCATACTTCTCACAGTTTTGAATGTCTATAGCTTTGTTACTCTATGCAGGTAATCAATTACGAATCTACACAGCTAACTACTACAGTCGCTAAATCGTGTATCTAAAAAAATTATTGCTATTCTACACAGCTAACTACTTACAAACCTAATTAATCTATCCGCTAAATCATTTATCTAAAAAAATTATTGCTATTCTACACAGCTAATTACTTACAAACCTAATTAATCTGGCCGCTAAATCGTGTATCTAAAAAAATCATTGCTATTCTACACAGCTAACTACTTACAAACCTAATTAATTTGGCCGCTAAATCGTGTATCTAAAAAAATATTGATATTCTACATAACTAATTACTTATAAACCTAATTAATCTAGTCGCTAATTCGTCTATCTAAATAAAAAGGGTTACTCTACATAGCTAAATAATTACAATCTAAATATTTTAATCAGTAAACTGTATTTTTTAAATTTTAATTCAAATAAACAAAAAAATTACATGTCAAAATCACAATGCTTTTCTTTCCCCTTCTCCTCCCCTCTTCTTCTTCCTCTTCCTCCTCCTCCTCTCCCTCTTCTGAAGACAGCAGGCAAAATTCGGGAAAAAAAAATGTCGCAGCTTGTGATGGGCAGAAAGCCCAATATTCATGGGCTCTCAAATAGGAGACGCCTGATAATGATAGGTTCTGTCGGTAGCCCAGCGTGAACTTGTTCCGCATGCCGTTATTTTGCTTGTTCCTTTGTGGTTGTCCTCAAAAACGACTTGGACGGGCTAGCTCAAGGATGATCGATTGGAGTTTTATCTGTGCAAGAGACGTCCAGTCCAATCGTCATGCATTAGACAAGTTCTATCAGTCCAAACACGTCTTCAATGCGAGGTAGCGGTTTTCATTCTGCGGGTGTTGAACGTTGATAAGCGCATGTACTATTCGGCGATGATGATGTACGTACGCCCGTCCTGCGCGATGATGACCCGCTGAGACTGCGACCACGATGGTTGACTATGCTAGCTTGCTTGGTATACACAGGAGGTACCATGTCATAACTCATGATAGAATGAGCACTATTGTTGTAGTGATAACGCGAACTTACGGAGGCCGCCACCGATTGGCCTCTCTCCTCTGTATATAGCAGCGCTATTCTATGTCTCAGCATAGTATAGTATATTCTATACTTCGAACGTTACTAGAGTCGTGCTCGATCAGTAGTCAAAGCAACTTCGTTACTTTCGTGTACCCATCGGACGGCAGCCCTTTCGGGGCTCCTTAGGGACTAATTCACTCTGGGTAGATTGACTGAACACAAAAAGCCTTCCACCGGTAGGCGATCATGCTCTTCACAGGATTTCTCGTTACTCATGTCAGCATTCTCACTTCTGATATCTCCAGCTCTTTTCACCAAAAACCTTCCCCGATTGACAGAATATTTTTTAAGACAAAATATCCGGTGCAACCACCGTGCAACCCTACTAAAAAAAGTTAAAAAAAATTCTGAAAAAAAATCATGGATGTACATCTCAACTTACCCCATCTACGTATAAAATTTCATGATCAAATACGTCATATGCTAGAAGTTACAAAAAAGACAAATTTTCGCTTGGAATCTTGCTACAGTAGATAGCACAAAATTTGTTTTTTTTGTAACTTCTAGCATATATAGGACATATTTAATCATGAAATTTTATACGTAGATGGGGTAAGTTGAGATGTACATCCATGATTTTTTTTCAGAATTTTTTGAAACTTTTTTTAGTAGGGTTGCACGGTGGTTGCACGAAAACGGTGATTGCACCTGATATTTTGCTATTTTTTAAATCCTACTCCCGCGTCCAACCACAACCCACCAACGTACGATCCGAGGCACCCTCCACACAACCATCCATAAGAGCATCCCCAATGGAGACATGTCAGCAGGCTATAAGGAGTCCATCTCATCTTTTTGCTTATGTGGAGGAGAGAAGTAGAGGAGAAAGACAAGAGCTGGCTCTTAACTAAGAGCCAGGCTATAGTGTTTTCCAAGAAAAATAAAAGACAATTACATGTGGACCCACATTTAATGTTGAAGAATATGTTATAGCCAACCCATTGAAAAGCTTGTCTTTAAGCTAGCTATAAGTGACATGGAGCTTTCTTATAGCCAGTAGTTGGCTCTACCATTGGACATGCTCTAACGCCGCATGCCCAATAGTATCTTTCACTGCCGCCCAACATCCGTCTTTCTTTCGTCGCCAACCGTGCACATCTTCCACTGCATCGCCGCCCTAACCTTCGTCCTCCTTCCACCACCACCCTACACATGTCTTCCACTGCGTCACTGCCCAACCCTCCGTCTTCCACCACGTCATGCAGCTGCACCGTGTGAAACCGACAGTAAAATAGCGTGAGATCGTCCATCTCACCAATCAGCGGTAATTGATCACCGTCACTCGTACCATAACTACATATATTCCACGTTCACTCCGAGAGACTAAAAATCGCATATTAATAAATAAAAAAAAGACCAACACCGTTTATTTTGGGTGACCCGAATTAATCGGACTTATATTAAAACGGTTACAGTCATATAAAAAATATAACTCTAACTTTAATAAATTTAATCGTAGGTATTTAAGTTGTATAATAATAACACCTTTATGTGGAGAAGTTTTGGAGGCCAACCGGGTCTCCACATTGACCTCTCCACCATTTTGCAAAAAAGTCCATCCATTTTCTTTAAATTACGGATAAATCCATTTAAATTACAAAAGGTCCTTAGCAATTTTTTGTGAGGGTAAGAAAAACACTTTCAAATAGCGTTTAGGTCCCTCATTCATACTTTATGGAGGAAAAAAAAACTCCCGTTAAATACAAATCACCAGTGAGCCCTTTTCTAATTTTTTTAGGGTTGCGCACAGGTCCAAAAAAATAACAAACAGGTCCCCGTCACTTACGCCCAGGTCATTTCTCCGTTTTTCTCGGAAAAATTATTTTCGTCAACATAAATATGTGTACAGCTCTATCTGTAGACTTTTTTTTCGACTTGATCTCTAATCTCTAAACTTTTTTCCAAACTCGATCTCTAATATTTTTCGAAACATGTATTATTACTCGATGAACGCATAGAGTGCTAAACTCGACAAAAGAAGATTGACATCTCTAATATATTTTGGAACATGTATTATTACCCGGTTAACACATAGAGTGTAAAACTCGATAAAAGAAGGTTGACCGGGTAATAATAAAGTGTTAACCAAATTCGTCAAAAGAAATATGTGTACGAGTCTATCTCTCTATTTTTTTTTGTAACCCGATTCCTAATATTTTTCGGAATAAGAAATATATGTGTACAATTGTATCTCCATAGTTTTTTTTGCAACTCGATCTATAGTATTTTTCAAAACATGTATTATTCACCGTTGAACGTATAGAGTGTTAAACTTGGCAAAAGAAGATCCTTTCTCTGTTTTTCCCCAGAAAATTATATCTATTATGCCTGAAAGATTTACGGAGCAGCCAGCCGGCTACGTCGCCCCCTTTGCCAAAAGTCCCTCCGAAAAAATTAAATTGTGTTTAGGTCCTTACGCCGATTATTTTTTAAAAAAACCATAATTCCGTACATTTACAAATGTGCTCTGCGCCGTTTTTTACGTTCTCGTGGAAGGGTCCTCCGAAAATTACGTTTAGGTTATTTTTTGCAAAAAAATAAACCCGTGATTACGTAAATTCGTAGACTTCTCCTACCCATCTCATTTTTTAGAGATCACTCCGAAAAAATGAACACATGGTTATGCAAATTCGTAGACGGCTCCTACCCATCCAATTTTTTTTGAGATCACTCTGGGAAAAAATGTTAAGGTCCTCATGTAGCCTTTTTTAAGGAAAAAAAACAAAGCAAATTTTACACGGTGCGGCATGCGGCGCACATTCTACCTAGTATTTATTGTAGCGGGGAATTTTGGTTAGTTATCCTGTTGTCAAGGGAAGTAGTTATCCATGTGTGTATCCCTCATTCCCTTGCACAAACTAATCGTGAAGGGAATTACTAATTAAAGGCTGGGTATAACTAACAAATTTGAGATCATATTCTTAAAATACTATGTGTCATTTTCTCGATCTATCTACTCCTTTCCTCTTCTCTACTCATTTCTGCCACCCTCTTTTCCCCTCTCTAACACAAAAATTTAAAATTAGAAAAATTAAAATTTTAAAATTTTAAAATAGGAAGTTCCAACTCAAAAAATTCAATTCAAAATTGAAATATCATAAAATTAAATAAAAAATTCAAATTAGAAAGTTTTAACTCGAAGAGTTTCCAATAAAAAAAAGTTTCAACTAGGAGAGTTTCAACGCAAAAGGTTTTAAATCAAAAAATTTAAAATCAGAAAGTTTCCACTCGGAAAGTTTTAAATAAAAAAGTTTTAACTCGAAAAATTTTTAAATCGAAAAGTTTCAACTCATAAAACTTTCGATTTAAAAGCTTTTGGTTCAAAATTTTTGGTACAAAAAACTTTTGGTTTGAAAAAATTTGATTTAAAATTCAAATAAAAAAATTACCCCAAGAAATTTAAATAAAAAAGTTTGAAGTCAAAAAAATTAAAATTCAAATTAGAAAGTTTAATCTTGAAAAAAAATTAAATAAAAATGTTTCAACTTTGAAAAACTCAACTCGAAAACTTTGTCCAAAAATTCAACTTGAAAAATTTAAACTCATGAGATTTTTTTGTGAGTTGAGAAATTCAAATCGCCGTATGTATGATGTACTTCTTCCCCCGTCCACACACAGGCAGTACTGCATACAACGCGCATGGGGCTCTCTTCTCTTCCTCGCGTGACACAAGTCACAAGGAGAACGCTTGCGGTGGGAGCGCACGGAGAGGTACGTACGAGCAACCATAAACAAAAAAACCATTTAAGGTTATCCTCACCAAAGATTTTGATGATGACATCTTTTTCCTTTTGACAAGTGGTGGCACATCTCCTCAAATGCTCTCTCCTTGTGACAAGTGGCACCACCTCAATTCTTCCCCCACGTTCCTTCACCCTCAAGACCCTTTCCTTTCCTTATGACAAGTGGCATCATCTCTTTCATCCCTTTTCCACCGAAGGACCATGTGGAGGTCTATCCATATTTTTGATGAGTATTTGACTTGGAATTGTATAGATACATGTTTGAATTCATGATAAATGGGGACTAACATGCAGGAAGAAAAAGGTAAGAGTGTATTTTGGAATGTGCAAAATGGTTTGGTCCTTGTGGTACACGTTATTGAGGCAGCTGTGGTCGTTAGTGAGTACCGGGACTAGGTTGGGGAACTGAGGTCCAGAACGGTCGAGGATGCTGACGAGATGGTTAGGCTCAAACTAGGATCACTTAGACGTCATGGGAATGGACTTGAGGTGGCTCAAGGTTTTCGGTTCAGATTGGAGGCTCGAAGAGGCAAAAACGGAGCGGTCAAGTCCGGCGGAGGAAGGCCCATTGCATCGGGTTGACCAGGTTTTGTTGAAAACCCATGTATGGCCCATGTAAAGCCCATGTGTGGTGGTAGAATGAGTGTGTTAATCCTAGCCCTTGGTGGACTGCTCTAGGGTTTGGGACTCATCCAATGGTGGCGGGTGGCTCAAGAGTAGTATAAATAGAGCGGGAGGGGTGCCCTCCCTCACTTAAAGGTTTAAGTTGCTCCTTTGAGCTTTGCCCACATGAAGTGAGGTTTTGTACACCTTTCAACCAAAAAATACAAAGATTTTTTTACATTCTTGTGAATTTAAATTCCGCATTTACATTATATCTTTACTTTATGCAATTTAAATTCAACATTTACATTCCCGCATGTAAATTCTCGCAATTTGGATTTGCATCCTCTCCTTCTAAATGCTATTGATTAAAGATGTCTTGAGGGTTCTCATTTAGTTTTACATCTTTCTTGCACTCTAGAATAGATTAGAAATCAAGTTTCTATTAAGATTGTAAATCTGTCCTCAACTTGTTCTTCACGCAGCAGTCAGTCTCTGATTTTTATAAAAATATAAATAAAATTCTTTTTGAGTGATTCTTGTTGGAGAATGTGCCTAACTCATATATACATTTGTGAAAAAAATTTGGAGTCCACCGGTTGCACTATTTTGGAGCTTTGTGGTGAAAATCGAGCCCCAAACTTTCTTATCGAAGCTCTTTACTGTCTGTAGTCATTGATTTTTTCTGATTTTTCTACAAGGCTTTTGGAGCTCATTTTTGGTGGAGTGTTTCAGGACTCAACTTATATCAGGGTGAAAAATTCTCAAAAATTTTGGAGCAACAGAAGTCCACCAACCACCTGCTCCAAGTGAGGACAATTCCTGAAAAATCTGCTTTTCCTTTTCTAAAAGAGATTTTTGTGATTTGGTTTGATCTCTTTTAGAAAAGAAGTATTTGAATTGATTACTTTTTATTTTGGACACTTGACAACCAAGATTATGATTTAAAAAGCCCTCATATAATTCATGGTTATCATCGATGTAAGCTAGGGGTACACATAGTTGTCCAGTAGTTCCGTTATTAGCGGGTTTGCAAATTTGAGGAGCACTGGTTTTCTTGCGGGATTGTTTAGAGTACTTTGAGTGAGGGAAAATTTTATTCAGAGATCATTCACCCCCTCTCTGATCGTCATCTCGATCATTCGTCCTCTTTCATTCTGTTTCCCGCAAATTCAAAATAGTTTTTATATTTCAAAAAGAAAATTCTCAAGTTTTTTAAAACAAGTATTTTGAACAACTTTCGAAAGTTTTTTCAGCGAATTTTTTGAATCGAAAGTTCATTGAAAAGAAGCTTTTCGATCCAAAAGTTTTTGAATTGAATATTTTCAGAGCTGAAACTTTTCATTTTAAATTTTTTTGAGTTGAAACTTTTTATTTGAAATTTTTTGATTTAAATTTTTTGAGTTAAAACTTTTCGGTTTGAATTTTTTTGGTTGAAAATTTTTAGACTTGAATTTTAAATCAAAACATTTCGAATCAAAAGTTTTTTTAATCGAAACTTTTTGAACTGAAAACTTTTGAATCGAGAGTGTTCTAAGTTGAACATTGTCGATTTGAAAATTTTTGAGTTGAAACTTTTTTATTTAAATTTTTTCAATCTAAAACTTTTCGTGTTGAAACTTATCGAGTTGAAACTTTTTTTGTTTGAAAATTTTTTGAGTTAAAGTTTCTAATGTGAAACTTTTTTGAGTTGAAATTTTTTATTTAAATTTTGTTAGTTTCAAATTTTTCATTGAAACTTCCTATTTAATATTTTCAATGCTTAAATGTTCAAATTTTATTTTATTTTTTTCTTAGAGAGGAAAGAAGGAGGTGAAAGAAGTAAGGAAAAACAAACACACACACACGGAGAGAGAGAGAGAGAGAGAGAGAGAGAGAGAGAGAGAGAGAGAGAGAGAGAGAGAGAGAGAGAGAGAGAGAGAGAGAAGATGACATATATGCCCGTTTGGCAATTTTGAACCGGACCATTTCTACTAGATTGTGAAAGAAATTCAACCAAGCAGATTAAAGCTCGAAACAATTCTCCTTAGATCGTTTCTTGTTTTTTTCACTCTGTGGTTGAATCGGTTTCAACCTAGTTTCATCCGATTCACATAATCCTCCCTGAAACGTTTATACAAAAAATCTGGACTCGTTTCCGTTTCTGCTAGAATATGGAACCGTACCAAACAGGACCATAGTATCGTAGGAAGTTGTCTTTAAATTGTTAATTTGAGATTAATTTTAAAATAGTTATTACCATCATAAAAGACAGGATTGGGACTTTAGGAGCACACATAATGATGTTGCTCTAGTGGTTCAATGTTTTGCACGCGCGGGAAGAGCTCGCGCTTCACGATCCGCAGACTTCGCCATCCACGCACGTACACACGCATGACGTCGACACAGCGGCGCAGCGTGACGTGCGCGTCGTGATATCACCGTCATCCAGGACGCGCCCGCGCGCGCGCGCGGCGGGTGGACGGAACCCCAAGTGGCCCAAGTCAACGACCGATCTGGCTCATTATTGCAGTATGTACAACTTTTTACTAACTTGGCGAATCGCCAAGTAGAAAAGCAGGGAAAGCTTACTTACTTATTAGCATATGCGCGCGTGTTGGAGAATTCGAGATAATTAATTCACGTAAGCACGGGCTCCCGACCACGATCGAGCGTGGGTTCACACTCCTCTCACCGAAGGGTTTCCTTTTTGTCTTTGTTTTGGTCTGAGCAGACTGCAGAGCAATACTGCTGGTAGGAAAGCAATCTCCTTCGGTCAAACCGATAAGGTCACTATAGCGATGGTCACAAGCAGGATTTAAATTTCGGTGAGATTTTCGAAATCTCGATCGAGATTTTGGATTTCAACCCTTCGAGATTTATTCTCGGCCGGCCAAATTTTAAAAAATTTCAAAATACCACAATGTATATACAAATTTCGGCGAGATCTCAGTGATTTCGACGGAAATCTCAATATTTTTTTACCAGATTTTTATTTTTTTTGCCGGATATGATTGGATTTAGGTTGAAGACCATCCACAAAAAATTTCAGATTTTTTTATGTGTTTTGACCCTTTTTTGGTCGGTTCAAAATGTACCGAAATCTCAGAAATTTTGGCCGAAATCTAGGTTATTTCGCCCGAAATTTCAGATTTTTTGGTAGAAAAAAAAACGGATTTGAAATTCAAATTTTAGATTTCATCCAGATTTTATTTGAATTTTTGAAATCTCGTCAAGATTTCAGATTTCGGGCACCTACAAGATTTATTGCAAAACAAGATTTGTATCCCTAGTCACGATCATCGAAGAGCGGAAATTTGGTCATCTTGCTATGAACGTATATATCTAGTTAAAATCCAACGCTATACGACTATATATGCCCCACTTTGCCTATTTTTTCTCAAGAATCTACCATATATATATATATACACACACACACATACATACATACATACATACATACATACATACATACATACATACATACATACATACATATAGACACACACCTAAGGCACCATGGTGTCCCGAGCATCATGATCTAAAATGGGTATTTTCTCTATATATTTGCATTTAATTTTTTTGAAAAATTTAGGATATTAAGTTTAACCAGTTTACTAACTAGTTCAAATTTGTTTGAACTGCAATTCAACTTAGAGTTTTTTCTTTTTTGATGATAGTTTGATTATAGGTATGCGCTAATTTTATATATAAATCAGTAAAGTATGTGATCTAAAGTTATTCAAATCTTTACATTCAAGTATATCTTTTAAAAGGTATATGTTCCATTTGAATAGTTATAGATGGATATATACTTTAAAACTGAAAGTTTCAGACCCGAATTTAATTTGAATTAACATATTTAAAATTATGATGCCCTGTTTCGCCGCCATACATACATACATACATACATACATACATACAGTTTATGCATAACAATAAAGATAAAAAATACGTTGCAGTCGGATAAATATATATACTCTACCCTCTCTCAAATCGCCAAGGCGCCTCGTCGTGGCCAGCATCGCTGCATCGAGCGGCAAGCAAGCCAAGCAGGCCTACGGGGGCGCATCGATCTGCGCATTGGCCAATGATTGGCGTTGGAGGTGGCTTGGTTGGCCGCAACTTGTCAGAGTTTGACTTTTCTTTTTTGGAAGGGGTTTGTGAGTTGCCTTGCATTCCGATTTGAAAGTTACAATTTTAAATTTTTGCAATCTGAATCCAATTTGAAAGTTCTCTGTTTGAATTTTTTGCAATCCGATTTGAAAGTTCTTGACTTAAATGTTTCTATCAGTCAGTTTCACTACTACACAAAAAGTCATCACAGACGCTTCAGAAACGCCATCGCAGACAGTTTTCTGAACCATCTGTAAGCATGTGTCAGAGATAATAATAGCGCATCACAGACGATTTCTGAACCATCTGTGAAACACATATCATAGACGGTTCTTTATGTAGACCGTCTGTGATATCGTATTATCACAGACGATTCATGGTAAAAACCTATGTGAATTACTATCACATACGGTTTGTATTAAAAATCAACTATAATAGTCTTAGGCAGTTCTTAGCTGGTAGGCATAGGGAACTACCACATGACACTATTTATGTTCTGAACATTGCTCTGAGGGAATGTCTCCAACAGCAAAGTTAAGTACCTCATCGCATCTGTGATAACAAATGTTGATGGATTCCAAGGCAAAATTGTAGGATCGTAAGGGCCTTCTCAACCCTAAAAGCTAGCTTAAGAGGTGAGGGACTCCCCCACTTATAAGTTAGGTCCTTTGCCCTTCCAGAACCAATGTGGGACTATTCTAACAATCTCCCCTTCACACATTGGTATCTCTCAGCCGCTCACCGCCCTTCACCGTACACCGACGGTCCCTCAGGGCCACGGTCCATCAGGCCTTCACACCCTAGTGTCCATCGGGCCAAAGATGTTAGAACCTTGCTCTGATACCAATTGTAGGATCGTAAGGGCCTTCTCAACCCTAAAAGCTAGCTTAAGAGGTGAGGGACTCCCCCACTTATAAGTTAGGTCATTTGCCCTTCCACAACCAATGTGGGACTATTCTAACAAAAATCCACTTTCATCTATATTTCACATACATTCAGGACGAACTATGGAATTTTTGCCTTGCAATCTATCAACATTTGTTCTCACAGATGCGAGAAAGATACTTAATTTTGCTATTGGACATTCCCTAAGATCAATGTCTAGAGTTTAAATAGTATCACGTGGCAATTATCTATGTCTACCAACCAAAAACTGCCTAAAATACAATAGAAAAGGTGGGCATCACTGAATAATATCACAGGATGAACATAAAAAACATCACTTAAGCGAATGTGAACAACTAGATGGCCATCGTTTTCAGCCACCTCGGTAAATTTTAGCGCATGGACTTCGAGATGAATCAATCCAGCATGTGGCTAGTCACAGTTTTTGATGTTTCATGACATTTCGATCTGTAGCTAACGTTTTGCTCTTTGAGGTATGAAGGCAACAAAGTATTCAACAACATCACCTTCATAAATGTAATAAAACAGCAAAAACTGTGACCAACAAGAACACGTTAGATTGATTCGTCTCGAGGTTCATTCGCCAAATTTGTCGAGGGGGCTGAAAATGATAGCCATCCGGCTGTTCATGTTCGCTTAAGTGATGTAGAAATAGTGGTATACAACTAGCAACAATTGCTCAAATTGATATAGAAATTATTCTCAGATGTCAAGCTACCTTAATTAAAAGAACTCCACGCCAGTAGGGACAGAATCATAGACTACAACCTTACTAATTAGATTTAAAGAAACAGATTTCTAGACTTGACTGTTACTTATAAGCCAACCAATTGATTACCTTGGATCACACACACACATATACACGTGTAGTATATGAGTATATAAGACTACCTAGGTGGTATTTACATTTTTTTAGACGTGGTATGCATATTTTTAAACATACTCCTTTTTATGTCCATATATAAATATATTTGTAAAATACGCTAAAAACTATATAATCCCTTGCAATTTTTTCTTATGGTTTATATCTGAAAGTGCATCTAGGCCCCTCAAATTGTTTTGGTGATTAATGATGACACAATTAAAGAGATCTAATGTTTTATCCAAGAACACTGCAGATATCGAGATTATATCGAAGTTTGGAATGACATTGGACACCCCCTCGACTACTTAAAATCAAAAGGACGGCATCAAGACCAAAGTTGTAATCTTTTATTCATTTGTGTCTTAAGGATAGCCGTACTATTAAGAGGGTATGACGAGAAATCGATTTTAGGATGTGCATGTGCTCAACATCAAGTCTTGCATCTCTCTTTAGCACTCCTACGCTTGGTTTTGAAAAGTTTCAATTTGAAACCGTTCTGGGTAACCCGGAGTATCCGGACATTTTGTCCGGAGTCTCCGGATTCAATCCGGAGTGTCCGGACATTTGGTCCGAGTCTCCGTTGGACCTCTCGGTTGATTTGTTTCGGTGGTCCGAGTATCCGGACATTTGGTCCGAGTCTCGGATAACCCGGAGTCTCGGGTTGTTTGTCCGGACACTCCGGCTGTTCAAAAGCGGAGTAACGGCTAGTTTTCAAAAAGAGTATTTAAAGCCTCCACTCCACTCCAACGGCTAGGATCTCTATTGAGCTCATTCATAGCAGCATTCAAGCCATTCCTAACCATCTCTAAGCATTCAATAGAGCCCCCACTTCCTCCCACCAATTAATTTGGTTGTTGATCTTTTTGGTGAGGAGAGGAAGAAGAAAAGTGCAAAGTGCATTCATTTCATCTAGTTGAGCACTAGTTCATCCTCCAAGCGATTCTTCGTGGTGCTATTTCTCTTGGAGGTTGAAGGTCTCCTAGACGGCTAGGAGTCACCGGGAGCTACCAACTTGTGTGGTGAGCCCCGGTAGTTTGTGAAGGCAAGTCTCGCCTCCGAAAGGAAAGAGACAAGAAGTGAAGCTGGCGAGTGCATTTGTGCAACACCGGGAGGAAAGCGGGTTGAAAGAGACCCCGGCTCAAGTGCGACCGAGCCACCTCAACGGAGACGTAGGGTTCCCTTCAAGAACCCGAACTTCGGTGAAAATTCGTGTCTCTCGCACTCTTTTTACTTCTTAGTATTGCTTAAGTGGATTTGATTTTGTAAAGTTAGATCTAGCTCTTTGCTTGGCTTTAAATTCAAATTCCTGCTAGCAATTGTTCTAGGTTGTTCTTGCTATATACTTCTAGTAGTTTATTGTGCTTGCTAGAGTAATTTTTATCTCGCTCCCGAGCCAGCTAACCCGGAGAGTCCGGACTCAATACCGGACACTCCGGACAAGCCGGAGTATCCGGACCAAAAACCCGGAGACTCCGGGTTGACCAGCTCGGCCAAGTTTTTTCCGCTGCGTAAATTTTATTCCGCCTATTCACCCCCCCTCTAGGCGACATCGTTGGTCCTTTCAATATCAGAATATCTTATAATTAGTATACGAGGGCATTTAAAGTGATAAATGAGTGTTTCAAGTTTGTTTAGGTGGCATTTCAGAGGTGGGAGTAACTACACCCGAAAGTAGAAGGTACACACACATATGAGTCAAATTCAAGCAATACCTACTGATTAACAATTATTGCAGACAACAAAAGGAATAGACAGAGAATAATGTAATCAGAAATGACATCAAGAAGCATGAACATTTATATGAGCCATTTATCAAATTCAAGTAAGCAATTCACCTATGTAAACATAAAAGTATTAGCAGATTATCAAAGCTGAAAAGTGTGGTCACAAATTATCTCTCTATATCCCAATCTTCATAAAACAAAACCACTCTACCATGCAAGGTCCCCAAGACATTCAATTGTCTAGCCCCTTTGCAACCACAATTAGATTAAAGTGATAGAAGGTTGAGTATACTCACAACACACTGACTGATTGTCAGTGCAAATGGCGAGTGTTTCAAAGATACAAAATCGCAACCACCGAGTAAGGTAATTCACCAAGTGGCCGAAGGAGATGACTTCGTTGAGCAAGAACAACAGGTCTCGAAGGACCATAGCCGAGGCAATCCAGCACTACAGCCGAGCCAATCCACCACCACTGGTCGAAAAAACAATTATAGACAGTTCAAAAATAGGTGTCTAATATAGGCCTCGAAAAGGCATATGTCATGCACACAACTGCCTCAAATTGAAGTCCAAGAAAACCCCCATAATAATTCAAGACACGAAGATGCAACAAGTAATAAGCTGAAATTATCTACAATGAGCCTAACTACATAATACATGAGCGAATATCTCAGCAAGGATCCATCACACAATAAACTATGCCGATCATGACCTATATATGGATCAACACCCAAAAAATCTACTGCTAACATAGGCAGGCAAACAAGCAATATTTCATCCATATAGGCATGCCCATAACATGTAAACATGCAGTGGTACACATAAAGAAAGACTTGTACAGGGGTAAGAGTGAGGAGAGTGGGGATGAGTAGGTGGGTCCTGTTACCATCCGTGGAGGCACTTGTGGAGGTTGATGGTCGGATGGCGCTTGTGGAGGTTGATGGTGTATTCACGAGTGACCACCTTGTCCTTTGTTGCCCTGTTAGCTTGCTTCTTCTTCTCCGTCATATTGCCCCCAAATCCAAAGCATCGATTAGGGTGAAATCTCACACATACCATATTTCCACCTAGGTGGTGTTGGAGAAATACGAGGATAAGGAGATCGGCGCAGGAGGCGACTGGCTGGGGGGCGGTGGCTGGTGCTGGCGATGGCGCCCTATGAGGGTTCGCATCGTGGTGACGCCGTTGTCGATGTTCAGCTGACAAGGTTGCCGGATGACGGTGGTGCGACAGGAGTAGAGAGAGGGAGATCAAGGAGACGAGGCCAGACTACCTGCGGCACCAAGGGACGATCTGCACATAAGGTAGAGTGTGGGTTGTAGATAATACGGTGAGGTAGGGAGGGGAACAGCCTAATGTGGGTTACAAAGGACGACAGATAAACTTCCTTTTTTGTATTAGTAGAGATAGTTATCACAGACGATTCTTAGCATATCCTGTAACTTTGACAGTCGGACTAGCAAAACCGTCTGTGATTATTTTTAATACAGATGATTTTTGTGTTAGCATTTGAATGTTTCTCGGTTTGAATTTTGTGGGGAGTGAAGGGGAGCTACAGTGGTGGGAGGAGCACGCGAGGCTGAGCAAGAGATCAACTAATGTGCAATACGTGTCAACATGATGCCTGTATATGCCACGTGTCAATCGGAAGAGGAGGCTTTTTTGAGGCGTGTAGACATTCTCACTTACAAAATCGCAATATTGTTTCACTTTTTATATATTGGTAAATAAAGGAGTGTTACAACTTACAAGTCCATATGGCATCGCGCCAACAACCTTTTTTTCAATAAAAAAAACTGTAGGTATAAGTTTACACAGACGTATATACGTGATAAATTATGCAAGACTGATAAAAAACTAACTGTAAAAGCGCACACCTTAAGCTAGTGAAATTAATTAGTTGCACAGATAGAATGGTTTTACAGGACTGTATATCTTAGTAGTGCTTTTATGTTTTTTTTTCTCAATATAAATTGTATAAATCTTAAAACAAATAAAGAAAAAAATCATCATGTATCTTTCATTAATACTTTAATATTTATGTTACTTAAAAAATACATAAAAGCATCCCCTCAGTACTTTCATGTAAGCATATATCTAATCTAGCTAGTAGTGTACTCTGGAATCTGGAAAGTGGATCTATGTATTAGCTTGGACGCGTCAGGCCCTCAAAACAGCATGCCATCGTCACGAAGCCCATACGAAGTACCAATAGACATCATGTCCGTCACGTCGTAGTCCATGACATCCAGCCCCTCGTCAACGCCGAGCCTCGGCAGCGGATCAGATGCCTGAAACGAAGTGGCGGACGCGCCGTCTGTGCGGCCCTGCGACGATTCCGGCGCGCCGCCGCAAGACAGCACGCGGGCGAGGGACGAGACGAGCGCGCGCTCGTGCTCCTCGGCGCCGCCGCCGCCGCGGTCCAGGACGTGGACGCCCTGCCGTGATAGCCGCCCCGAAAAGTCGAGCGGACCCGTCGCGCTATTTGCCGCCTCGGGCTCGGAGGCCGACGTGTGGCACGTGTGCTCGTGCACGTAGACGACGACGTACATGGGAGGGTCGCCGTTGCTGTGCAGCTGCACCTGCTTCGTGGCCGGGCAGTTGCGCTCGCGGCCGTAACTGCACCTGTAATAGCACCTGAGTATTTACAGAACACAAGGAGGTCGGTAAGAATTAAGATTATTAATTCGTTTAGTACTATACACAAGTAGGAGTAGCTGGTAATCTAATCTTAGCACATGGAGGCTAAGCTAGGAAAAGGAACTATTGCGCCGTCTAAAAAAACGGCAACTAGCTGGTGAGGTCGCTTCAAACGAATTAATTAGTGGCTCGTGACGTAAGAAGATGCCTCTTATAAAGTACGGGTGCTATAAGTCCGTAACCCGACTCTACCCAGGGCAGAGTTCATAGTGATACACACAACACGCACACGAGGATTCCGCGCGAAACAGAAACGTAACTTTCCGGAACAAAAGGTTGGTCAAGAAAACAAACGTACAAAAGCATTTAGTTTTACATGAAAGAAAAAAGAGAAACACAGGCGTCAGCATCAAAACTGGCTTTAGCTTTGTTTTCCCCGTGGAAAGAAATCTCGACGAGATTTCATGAAATCTCAGCTAGATTTCGGATTTTAGATCCCTTTAAATTTTATAATTCCGGCGAAATTTAAAAAATTATAGAAGATTTTAAAATCACCGAATTCAAAATTTCTTTTTTGTATTTCGTTCAGATTTCGTCCGAAATAACGAGATTTCGTCGAAATTTCGAATTTCAAAGGGTGCTAAGATAAAACCCTAAGAGGAAATTTGAAACCTCAGTTTCCCCCTGCCGACAAAGGCTTTATTAACTTTGTTGATGATTTCAAAAGTGTGGGGGTAAGGTTTCGTCGGGCTGGTCGTGTCAAGCAACATTTTGTGTTTGTCCCTTGTGTTCCCGGTGCCATGCATCTCTATCCAAATCCCACATCTGGGAGGAGCACCTTTCCCCGAGAGCTGTCTCAGGAAGCGTCACGGTCTAACACTTGCCCTCAGTTTCTCTCTTACAGCGACATGGTAACTCCTTTGTTTTGCTATGGCCGCCGTGCATAATTATTGGAACGAGTGGCAGGTTAATTTGACATGTGAGCAGGGTATTTAATTAATTTATGCGATATTAAGATAAAATAAGAGCCGGGAGAGAACTTCATTAACCTTGGGAAGTTTGTTATCAGTGGGATCAGGGATACTTTCAGCAAAAAATATATCAAAGATGGAACGACTGACAGGTTAACTTGACATGTGAGCAGGATAGTTAATTAATTTATGGGGTATTAAGATAAACTAAGAGCCGGGAGAGAAATTTATTAACCTCGGGAAGTTGGTCTTCATGATCCTCTTCTGGCCGTACTTCCTCCAATGGTACCCGTCGAAGTGCGGCGTGGATGTCACTATTTTCCTGATAGACAAATAATGCGCTCGACGAATCAGATCCACACGTACGCACTTACTGGCTATTTCTTTCAGTTAGCTTAAAATTTTCTTATCTCTCAGTTACCATCTAAGATTACATAAAACTAAGTCTAAAATTATAGTGCTAAATAATATGCAATTTTAGTACCACCTTATTGCAATTTTTAGTTCTATTTGTTTTTTATTTTATTTGTAAGGTTCGCCTATGTTTACTTTTTTGTTTATGTCAGAATTTTTTGTTATTTTATTTTGTAGGGATTCATCTAGGTTTGTTTTATTTTTGTCTAGGTTAGAAATTTTTTTACTTGTGTTTTATATTAGTTTTGTATTTTGTAGAGACAAGTGATGGATAAAATAGAGTAGTCATCCGATGCAAATCCTGTAGCTAAAAACGGTGATTGAGATTGAAAAAAACACGCGACTTATCAATAGACACGACTCACTTTCTTGGGACGCTATCATCTCTAGCACGGCGCGGCGCCATGGAGACGCCCGATTCGGGCGTTTCCGGGCGTGGGGCGGAGCCGGCCATGACGGAGAGGCAGACGGTGAAGGCGCGGGACATCTCCCGCAGGATGAATGCGGCGGTGGCCTCGGCCTGGCCCTGCCCCCGCAGCGCCGGCATCGCCTCCGCCTGCAGCCGCGCCGTCAGCTCGTACCCGTGCGTCAGCTCCCTGACCACCGCCTCGTGCTCGTCCGCGGAGTCGAAGCTACTAGTACTACCGCTGCTCACGCTGAGGCGGGACTGCGCCTGCATGGTGGCTCTGCCTCTTGGCCTTGTGCTGCTAGCTGTTAGTCAGAGACTCAGAGCTCGTGCGCGCGCGGCGGCGGACGAATTGAAGCCGTGACTAGGTGGCTAGGAAGAAGTAGAGGAAGAGGTGTGGTGGCGCTGCTATATAGGGAGGGGGCGTGCGGTGGGATGCGCCCGGGGCGAGAAGCGTCGTGGCAGCTGCACAGCTCAGCCCACGTTGGAAGTGGTTTGGTGACCACCCGACAACTTTACGCGGAGTAGTGGACTTGGAAAGTCTTTTCTTAATACTTCTTCCGATTCAAATAGTCACTCCATCATTTTGAACATCGATATATTCTTTAAAATACAAATTTAATCACTAATTTTTATTATACTATATTTATAAAATCTAATAAAATTTTTTATTTTACGAAATTATGATTTTCAAGTATCTAATTTAAATATTTAAAAATATATTAGCAGTGAAAGTTTCGACGGTTTGATTTTATATATACCCAAAATAATAATTATTTGTAACCAGAGAGGGTGTAACTGTGGAACCGAAATATGCTAACCCAGACCAAACACTCAAACAGAGGTGGCTTCTGTATCAGCGTGCATATCTTTCGAACCTGAAGTAAACTACTGTACTTCCATCCCCCTAATTATGTTGAGAACGGCAAGTAACAGAGTTAGGGTTATCTGCGATAACTTTTCTAAGGGTAGGATTGCTTCTTAAACACGGATAAAAACAACTCGGGTAAAGTGATCCTTCTCCATTTTGAAACATATCTCTACTATTATAAAGCAGCAGTTGGTGGCAGTGGTGAGTTCTACCCACGTCACTAATTGCCCTGCTTAATTGCCCTGCTTTAATTAGCCAGCTTTCGCAAGAAACGAAACGTTAAAGATAGATGTTTGATCTTGTGAAATATTTTTTTTATTTTTTAATCTTTATTTTTCGTTATCAATTTTGTTTTTCGTAGCAACACACGGATATGTAACTAGTAACTGTAAATATGCAGTCGTGTTTGGCTTTGTATTTACTGCAATTCGTACACTCCAAACGTGTCTATTTACTGCAATTCGTACACTCACCTATACAGTGGCTATTAACTACAAAGCATGTGTGACGTATTGATAAGACTAGCCACAGTATGGTATGGCGAACCTACTGCAGTTCTTTACAAATCCTCCCTCCATTAAACTCTGGAGGTTTGGACCTCAGCCGCCCCATCCACGTGTCCTCTACTCTGTTTTGCGGGAAAAAAAAAACTCGCTTTCCTTCAAATTATGAATCGTGATTTTCGTTATAAGGATACGAAAAACTTTTTCGAATAGCGTTTATGCTCCTCGTTTGTTATTTTACGTAAAAAAACTTCCGTTAAATACAAATCTCGAACGAGCTATTTTCTAATTTTACAGGACAACGCTTAGGTCCCAAAAAATAACAAATAGATCCATGTTTGTTACATCCAGGTCTTTTCTCCGTTTTTTCTGAATTTTTTTTTCTGTCAGCAGAAATATGTGTACGTCTCTATCTTTAGACTTTTTTTCCAATTCGATCTCTGATCTCTAGACATTTTTTTCCAACTCGATCTCTAATATTTTTCGAATCATGTATTATTACTCGGTTAACACATAGAGTGTTCAACTCGACAAAAGAAGATTGATATCTCTAATATTTTTTGAAACATGTATTATTACATATCGATCCATTTTTTTCTAAAAAATTATAAATTCATTTTTCATTCACACGCGCAACGTGTTTATTATCCTAGTTAGTTTTACAAACAGGAGCCAAAGAGATGGAGAAGCGTACGTCGGACTCTGTAGATCGATTAGTGTTTTTCGTGTACCATCTACGAGGCGCGCATGGGCTCTTTCGTCTTTCCCTTTCCCTTTGCTCCATGTCATGCAAGGGAAGGAGGCTTTGCCACGTTATCACTGAGCCCAAAGAAACGCACGCATATCAAAAGACAGACTCGTGCTAGCTTCTTGCTTTATGTCTGAACTCAAGCAGTCAAGCTGCATGCCCAACACGCGAATTAGTGCAATGTGATTAGGTGGGCACTTGGGTCGGGTTCTTTTGAGTCGGTCTGAAGCACGACGGGATCATCCGATACAAAGCTCGGTTCGGCACGCAACTGTAGCACGAGCCGTGTTAAGCCTAAGAACCGGGCATGATGGGCGACACGACCTGGCACGATCGTTTGGGTCGGGCCCGTGCCGACACGGCACGAACGGGCACGAAATCACGGATTAAGACCTAAAAGTTGGCAGATATTGTTAATTCAGGACATCTTCAAGCACTGCATTTATGTTTGAAATTTTGTTGTTGTGATTAGTCTCTTATGTAATTAAAATAGGTAGTTTAGTAGTAGTGATGTGTTTTATTTTTTTGCTCGTCATAATAGTGAAAATGGGTCGAGCTTGAGCTGACACGGCACGAAGTAGGCACGAAGCGCAAATGGGTCGGGCCTAGGCTCGCCAAAGGCGAGTCGGCCCAACACGGCCCGGCACGGTGGACACGATGGGCCATCGTGGCACGGCACGGTTCCAGCCCGAAGCACGATGGGCCCAGGCCGGGCCGACATGGCACGACGCCCACCTCTAAATGTGAATAATCGTGTTGCATGCCTTGCTAGCGAGTCCAAGAATTAAAAAAGGCCAAAGGCTAAAATTCTTTCCAAAATAGCTAATTACATAAACTCAAACGGATGAGACTATGATTTGCGACCACTTGCTATCTGCTACTAACCTATTGCTCTAGTAACTCTTAATCTGTGGGGGCCTCGGAAGCGTGAATCGGATCTTATTTATGCGTTAAACTAGAAGTGACACACATACTCCACTTAAATATATGCTCAATGTCCTCAAATAATCACATACATAGATGTTATCCAAATAGCCCTCACCAAAACAATATGAGCCACATAAATAACAATACTGTATACACTTACGAATAAGAGGATTTTGACTTCTTTCCGAAAAACCATACTGGGATTGAGGTAAACCCTTCTGGGCGTATCACACGCCGGCCTCAGAACCTTCATACCGTCCGCACCCACCGAGGGGTGTGCGTCGCGGTAGGCAAGGGACGATGGTTGAGAATAATTCCGAGTACCCGGATATGTGTCTAGTGTTGTTTTCTAAAATTAACGCCTAGCACCCACATATACCGCATTTGAGATGAATCATTACACATACAAACAAGCACTTGGCATAGCATAAAAGTAAACTCGAAACTATTACAACTACTTAATATTACATGTCCATGGCCGATCGGCCAAACATAAAGCATAAGAGTTAGCTTGTAGCGAAAATATAGCAAACACCAAAAGTAGGACAGCGGTATGCCCATCCAAACCCAAATGCATCCGTCTGGGGAAAACCCTAGTTTATCCGTCCAAGAAGTCGCCCGACCCTGGAGTGAAGTGAGTGTCGTCGGGGAGCTCGTCATTACCTTTGTCTAAACAATATTAGTTAAAGAAAATGGTGAGTATACGTATGTACTCGCAAGACTTTAGTGTATGAAAATATTTATACATGCGTGGTTAACTCAATGAAAGTGAGCTTCTACACTAGGTTCAATTTCAGTATGAAGCAAGTTTTATTTAAAAGCATGCAATTTAACAAGCAGTAACGGTAGTGTAAAGAGTATTTGATAAGAATCTAATAACACTATGTAGAGCATGTACACAAAATTTCATAACCCTCCATGGTCATGAATAACAATTAAAATCGCGGCCAGCCCATCATACCAATATACCAACTCATCATACCCCAAATTCCAAAAATATTTACAAAGATATGACTATACTTGACATTATTTCTCAAGATGCTCTTGACTATGAGCATAGCTAATTAATTAGATTTAATCTCTGCAGAGAGTGTACACTTTACCCACATGACACATTCTAGCAATCATATCAACCATGCCATGCCATAGTCATCGTACCCGGTTTGCTAGATTGTGATGAACCCGTTCATGCAAATAGCTAAAGTCTACCCTTGCATCAGTCCGGTGAATGTTGAACACTTACTATGGTGGCAGAAGTCAATAGCCGTAGTCACCGTACTCATGACGGTTTCGCATTCCATCACCCTCGTTCTCCCCATAGTCAGGCATTCACTTGTATTGGAATGCTTTGGTCCCAATGCCTCAGTGCGTTAGTCCTTTTCACATCATTAAGCCTAAAGTCAAGCTAGGGTTCATTCTAGAGCATGATTACCTTATCTTTATGTATCAGTTATTTTTGTGCATCGAAATTAAGAAGCTAAGATTATTTTGACTCATAGAAGTAAGACTTTAGTTAATGTGTTTGTATAAATAGTACTTAGCCTTAAGTATGACTCAAGTACTTTAGCTAAGTTTTGTTAAGCTCAACTACACATATAATACGCTGTTGGCAACCATAATACTTAGGGTTATTGCACTAGCAGGATTCAGATAAAAATAAAGTTGTAAATAATGTATTTTTTTTTCATAATATGGTAGTCCATATATGAAAGAGTGTTTCTAGGCTGATTTTCCCAAATTTTGCATTTAGACGAGATATTTTACAGGCTACCGAAAAAGCTTAAGCGTTTCCAAAGTTTATGCGATAAGGGTTCGGTTTTCATTTTATGTTTGCGACTGTACTTTATAAGATTATTTAACTATTTTTTAGGAACTAGTAGGGTATGTACGTAAGAGTGTTTTAGAGTTGGTTTCACAACATCTTACTTTTATCCACGGCGTTTTTCATATAAAAGAACATTATGGCCTCATATGGACTTAATTCAACATTGCATAAACATGAATTATTTTTTCCTAACAAGGAAGGGTAAAACTTTTCGGGGTTCTAGGATTTGGTCTTGTCAAATTTTAGGTTCGTTTACGAAAGTTACGAATATTCGGACTATTCAAGTATTCACTTTGCTTATTGAACAATTAATGCATACCATAGCAAAACTTAAATATTTTTATACATTTGGAATCCTTGTGGCCTTAGGAGTATAACCAAACTTGTTTTACCTAAATTTGAGTTCATTTGATCCATATTTTGGCTACTTGATTTTGTAAACAAGAGAGGCTTCCAATGCTTACTTTTTGCTTCAAGCTGAGTTCAATCCTAAATATTTTTGCAAAAATGGAACATTCATGACCTCAAAAACATGTGTAAATTATTTCATAATTTTTGGAGTTATGGTTTGCCTAGTTGCTATATGGTACATAGAAGGGACTTTAAGCAAACTTGATTCAAATGATTTAAACTGCAATGATCATGTAAATTTTGTTGCATATTCTGAATCCTTATGGCTTAACTCAAATTTAGAAACTTAGTTTACCTCATTTCGACCTTCCTAGTAAAAGATATAAAGAGATGAATTAAATGAAGCAAAAAAGGAAAAGAAATAGGTTAAGTAGGGATTTGAAGATAGCACCTCCTAATTCAAGCTTAGCTCTTTTACCATTGTGCTACAGTCTTGCTTGTGACAAAAGGGTTGATTAAATTACTTGAGGCCATATGCAAGAGGCAACCAAAAATGGAAGAAAAATCAACAGGAGGCGGCTGGAATGGGATTCAAACTCTAGATCTCAGGACTGAGTTCTAATGCCTCTAGCCAACTTGGCTTGAGTTGCTTTGTGACCAAATACCTTACCAAAACATTTGAGGTTTAGCTGCACTTTCCGTCTGAACCGAAGCAGCTCGGCCATGAAGGAGGAAGAAGGCGGGGTCGTGCGGTGGCTTCTTAGTCGGCGAGAGCTGCACACAACAATGTTCAAAAAAACGCTAGGCGGTAGGCGGGCCGAGGCCCGCTGACTAGTGCCTAGCCCGCCCAGGCGACACCTAGACGGAAATCGCAAAATAGGCAAGCTGCAGCGAAAGACACATAACTAAGTGTGACAAAAAAGTGAAAGACACACATGAAAGATAGAATATAGTAAAAAACATAGTGCCACACATAATATAGTCACAAAACTAAGTCTCACCCCATAACATACTAACATAGTCACAAAACAAAGTTCCAGTTGACGACATTCTGTAAAGGAAATTCATGTTGGCCTGTACTGTTCTTTGGGATGTGCTCAGCTACAAGCCTACATGTATGTAATATGTTGCCGATTGCCAAAACCATGTAGACTTAAGTACAAACCTCAAGTCCGAAGGTCGAAGCAGCAGAGAACAACAGAGTCGGGCGGGAGCTCGGGCGGGGAGGAGCTCGGCTGCGCGGCTGCTTCAGCGGCAGGCAAGAGCTCAGGAGAGGAGGAGCTCGGGCGGCCTCTAATCAGGTAACCCTAGCCTCCCCTCTCTCCCTCCTGTTGCTCTTTATCCTCACGCCGAGCGCCTAGGCGGCCGCCTCCTCCGCCTAGCCTCCACCCAGCTCCACCTCTGCCAACCTGTGCCTCTGCCTTAGGCCGCCGAGCTCCGCCTAGAGCACGAAGACTTGCCTCAAGTGAATGAAGGTGGAAGTTTGAGCTCACCTAGGGGAGGATGGCAGTGGAGTGTACTCGCCGGCTCCTCCGTGCCCTCGGTGATTACACGCAACGACGAGCTAGGCGAGGCACATGACCGAGTGGGGCAAGCGGGGAAAGGCTGGTGGTGGTTGCTACGGCTTTAAGGTGCCCACAACGGAGTTGGCGAGGGGTGAACAGGGTGCGGCGGACCGGGCGAAGCGTAGGGCGCGGCGGCTGCATGGCGTATGCTCCTTGACACGCGCAACGCATGGCGACCGACAGTCTAGGCGTCAAACGGGAGGGAAGGGCGATGAAGACGCCGTGAAGATGACTGATTGCATGGAGCGGTGCCAACGCAGGCGGAGGCAACGAGGTGCGATGGTGTTCGGTTGAACAATCCATGTTTGTAGCACCTACTGCATTCATTTTGATCGACCGGTTTGCAACCGTTATTTCATGGCTTAAAAAGATTTGAAAGCTTTTGAAAATTTTTGGTGTAGCTAGATCAATATATGAATTTTCTAATGCATGCACTTGGGTTCATTTGGTTTGGAGTTGTGGGTCTCAAATGAACATCCGTCAAAGCTTGTTGTTTTTATGTTTTAATTTGAATCTTTGAAGCATTTGCATGCCATGCAAAAGTTTAATAGAATTCATATTTATTCATTTTTTGAATTCTAGTATTTTATAAAATTATTTCCTACACTGGGTTAGTTGTTTGGTGATTTTTTTCAAGTTTCTTTTGGAGGGTCAAATTTAGGTTAAAAGAGATTTTAATAAAGTACATAATTTTTTATTCAAAAAATTTCAACACAACATCCAAAATGCATTGAAATTTATGCTAAGTCACTTTATTATACTTTTTTTATTTCTCATGTTGTTACATAATCACTTCCTAATCTGTCCAAGTTTATAAGGCTTATTTCTTCTTAACACATAAGCTAAGAAGATATTAAAAATGACTAGATTATTCCTAATTATTATTACCTAGCAATATATCTAATGCATGCATGTAGAGAATATGGAGTAAAGATGTATATTTATTAAGGGCATATAGATAATATCACATAAATTTTGTATTAAAATATAAAATACATCTTATATTTATAGGTAAGATCATTAAAAAAATATATCTTATACTTGGACGGATATAGTACTTTATTCCTTCTTGCAAGTATAGTATTTCTCTTGAATATATATAGTTAAACCCTGGATGCTCTTTCTAGAAACAGTTCGAATTTGGAGTCAGTGTCGTATGCTACAGCTTAATTCGGTTGGCATTTGACAATAGACTTCTTTTTTTTGTGTGGTCTTTATGCGACATTGACATCTTCAATGTAGTAACAATACGCCGCGCAGCACCATGCTACTTGTCCTTTTGCATAACTTGCTAGCCACTGTCGTTCTCTTCCACTATTTAAAACCCGATCCCTGGTCATTCAGAAAGAATTCGCCAGATTGAGTATAGAGTTCCATTAGCCAGGAGAACAACTATGCATCACTCGGCTAATCGTGCTACACGTGCGACCAGATACTCATGCACGCACCATCTGACGATCTACTGGGCGGCACAATTGATGTAGCTGGGCTCCTGCATTCCTGCAACACGCTATCTTGCAACAATTTGACCATCAATTAAGACCACCGGCCAGCCAGCCAGCCACGCAAGAGAAGTCTACGGACGAAATGGAAGTTTTCCAAGTCTCCGATGGAGATATCTCGCGATTAAAGATGGCAGAATGCACCCGATGCAATCGTTCACCAATTGGTCCCCAATTTCATTTCTTCAGAAAAACTCGCGTTGCCAAAGCCAGCTACCCCACACGGTACTATTAATCCGCACTGCTTATGCGTGCAGGTGATCTGCCGGCTGCCTGTGCCTCCATGAGAACGTAATACTTTATTTACAGCAATCTATCAAATCAGTACTTAATTAGTGGTGCTACATAAACTACAAATAGCAATTTCTTGCATAATTAGCTTTGACATTCATTCGGGTCGTTTCAAAGACAGCAAGCATGCAAACGACATACAGCTAGTTCGTTTTCCTTGAGTAGCGTTATTTTCTTGCTCGGTAATTACCGATCGGAAGCATTAGCCGGTTTGAAGCGTGTGTGCACGGACCATTAACCCTACCTAGCTAAAGCCAATCAACTGGAGTCGCTTTAGTTACCGCGTGTGATCGCGTCGCAACTCGCAAGTGGTGCGGTCCCCTCTGAGCTAGCTTTACTATAAAACCCTAACATCTCACATCTGGGTCAAAATAAGTAAGGGAAAATATTCTTAATGGTTCGTGTACGCTGTTTATAATTAACAAGGACGCTGGATGCGTTATACGTCTGTACTCCGTAGTTGTGACGACCCCGCATGCCCACAACTTTTGGTAGCATGGAAGGCCTTGTTCGGCCTATTACCCAGCAGAGACCTGTGCACATCAGAGTAGCAAGGCAGGAGCAATTGCAGTGGATTCAATAGCTTCAGCTTACAATAGGAATTTCGCCACAAAGGGAAAACCTCTCATGAGTGATATTGAATGGATGCTGCTTCAAAATTCATTGTTAGAATTAATCTTGTAAACGAAGTAGAGTTCGAGTTTTAGGAAAGTTTATTTTAAAAAGTGTTTGGAGTCCGAGTCCAACAATGAGTTGTTACCTAGTATGTTACTTGATGTTCTGCTATATAAGCAGTGGATTGTAACATATAAACAGAAGTAATGCAAGAGAAAAGTATTCCAAAGCTTTTGGTTCTTCTTCGTGTTAGTGTGTGTTCATGATCCAGAGATAAACCCAACAATTGATATCAGAGCGAGGTTCTAATCCTAGTATTGCGCTTGCCCCAAGCGATGCGACTACTGCTGTGCCTCAGCGCAGGCTATCAGACTAGCGTCGTGTTGAGCAGGATCAGGTGGGCATCACAGCAGCATCACGTCCAGTGAAGTGCGGCAACTAGCGCTGTCTTGACTTCGCGGGGTCTCGGCGTTTTCGTGGTAGCCGTGGATTACCGAGGAAGGCAAGCAACTGTACGCTATTCTCGTCAAGAGGACGTGCAAGTCCGAATCGAAGTTCATGTCATCGGTTGTGAAGTCGAATCGCTTTTGTGCTCTGGGGAAAATAAAGTTTCCGTGAGGCAATCGCGTAGCGTCAAGGGCAGCCATTCGCCAAGTGAGGGGCTCCGGCTGTAGAGCAGAGAGTCCGAGGTGGCTTGGCTAGAGAAGGCCATCACGTACCTGAACAACAGTAGGAGAGGTCCAAGCAGGCGGCAAAGAAACGTGCTCCTAACGTGTGTGGGCAAGCAAAGGGAGTCGTGGCATGGAGCAGCAAAGAATTGAAGAAATACTCGTACAGCCGCTCCAGCAAAGCAAACCAAACCAAGCAGGGGGGGTCCGTGGGGCAACGTGAGAAAAAAAAAGCTACGTGTTCTTATCGACTAATCGACGTTCTGGTGAGCTCTAATGGCGATGGTCATCACAATCTATTTCTCAGAGCATCAGATCCCCTAAACCAGCCCCTAAACCGTAAAATAGGGAGTGTATTAAAAAAACAGATCCAGCAGGGTCCCAACTCAAGTCCCTAAATTTAGGAGGCTTCTAAATTTGCCTCCTCAGCCTCAAAATTAAGAGGCCCTAACTCAAGACCCTAAAATTAAGAGGCACCTAAATACACCAGGAGATTGAATACAGGGAAATACATGAGAGGCTTCGAGATGATCTTATTGAGCATTTGTGTGCAATTCAGAGCGCTTCTTAGTTTGATTCATTGTTCGGAGTTTCTATTTGTCTATTTATCATGTTTTGAAAATTTTAATTTTAAATTTGAAATATCATGTTTTTAAATTGTAAATGTTAATATGCTTATGTTTTATGTATTACAAATATTTTTGTTTGACTTTTAGTGGTGTCAAATGAAGATTATACATAACGGATATGTCAAAATAGAAGAAAATGTAAAATAGGGGCTGAGATTTAGGGGCTGTTGTTAGACTTGTGCTCTGAAAACAGGGCCCCAAAAAATAGGGGGAGTCCCTAAATCCAAAATAGGGGCCTTATTTTAGGGGTCCTTGCTGGAGATGCTATGAGATTAGAACCGATTGTGATAGTACGTACCAAACACCAAACGCCTCCTTGTGCTTGACCTCTTGGCTTCTCCTCCTAATCCATTCAAATACCAAAATTCAAGGCATCCACCTCGCGTTTGACCTCTCGGCTTCCCCACCATTCTATAAAAGGACTTTACTCCTCTCCACCCATGGTCCGCCCCTCCACCTCCCGTCACCCACGTTGCCCATCTGCCTGTTCGACGCCCTGGCTCTAGTGGCGTATCCCTAGCTCTGCGTTGCCCCTCGGCCTTCCCGAATCCTGTGGTGCGCCCCATCCTGATGACAAGGAAGGTGTCAAAGCAATGGTAGAGCACCAGATCCGGCAATCAAAGTCTCCATCGTCACATCCGGCCACCGCACCATCCCAACCCACCGATTGCCCTCTGCCATTGTTGTCACCGGCTACAGCGTTAGGCCAAGGTCAGACACATCACTGCCGGTTGTATGCTCAATGATGCTATGGGTCTATTGATGAACTAAAACAATTAAAGTAGCGAATGTGGCCTTGAACTATAGAGTTGCTTCATGTTAATGCTAGAAAGTATTACTTTTATTTCACTATCTTCGAGCTTGATTATCATATTCAGTATCTAGTTTGATACTCATTTGATTCTTGATGAATATACTGATTATGATTAGTCTTGCTCAATTCATAGCCTCTGTTTAGTCAGTTGCTGATATACCTATTTGGCTGAACTATTCATAATCTGATTTTGATCATTTAAATAGTGAATCACTGCCAGTTATTTTGCTGTCGGTTGTATACTCAATGACCCTATGGGTCTACTGATGAACAAAAACAATTAAAGTAGATAAGGTAGCCTTGAACTATAGAGTTGCTTCCTATTAATGCTAGAAATTATTGCTTTTATTTCACTGTCTTTGAGTTTGATCATCATATTCAGTATCTAGTTTGATATTCGTTTGATTATTGTTGAATATACTGATTATGATTGCTTAGCTTGCTCTATTCATAGCCTCTGTTTAGTTAGTTGTTGATATACCCGCATGGCCGAACTGTTCATAACCTTTGTTTAATCAGTTCAAGGCCTTATTTGTTTAGTTAATTGTCTAGTTCAATTTTGATTGTATGACCCTGGTGTAGTGGAGGTAAACGATTAATCTCTAGTAGCCCTACACATTATGCTGAGGAGGCTGAAAGGAGGCTGAAGGTCTGACCTTCAGTAGCCTGACACCTGAGAGCACTCTATCCTATAATTTTTCATTAATCTATCATGCTGACATAATAATTATGAATTGCTTTATCATTTTGATTATGTCATTTTTGCAAGCTTTAAATTGTGCACATTATATTTTAAAAACATCTATATGTTTAACTTCTTATTAAGAGAGAGAGAGAGAGAGAGAGAGAGAGATATTAATTTGGATGTTTATTTGTTGTGATTCATCAAATATTTATTTATGTCCCAATGACTGCAAATTGCACACATATATAAAATGGAGCCTACAAACAATATAGACGACATGGAAAAAATTGTTGGATACTAAACAAAAACTTGAGATGGAGATAGAACCATTGATGGGAAAGTCTGAGTTAAACACAAAAGATTTATGGGATGAAACAAAAACTAAAAAACATAGATGATAAATTGTGAGATATTGAATCTCTTAACCATGTACTCATCATTAAGGAGCGCATGGCGAATGTAGAGCTGGAAGAAGCAAAAGCTGAGCTTATAGAGGTAATATAATGGTTTCTAGTATTTAATTCGATGTGGTAACTGATAATATACCAAGGTAGCCTATTTTCACAACAAAATAATTGCTTTTGTAGGGATTAAAAGATATGACTGAAAGTTAATCAATTATTGGTGTCAAACAACTAGGCACTTTGCTATAGCTGTGGAAGTTCAAGCAGAATCGAAAAGCCTCTATTGCGGAAGCTGTGGCATATATGATGGTAGAGATGGAAAATCCCTAAGGTCTATCAAATAATATTGTTTCTCAATGTATACTTGTTGATATTTGTGGTATCATATCTTGCCTCTCTCTCTCTCTCTCTCTCAATCTCTCTGAACGATGAGCGAGCAAGGCAGTGAGAGAAGTGGAGAGAGCGAGGAGCGTCATCAGCTGAGGAGAGAGATAGAGAGCGATGAGCGAGCGAGAAGAGTGGAGAGAGCTAAGCGTGATGCCGGTCGAGGAGCAGAAGAGGGGGAGACTGAGAGAGTGTGATTAAACTAGAGAGAGTGACATAGAGAGTCAGGGGTGATGAGCAATGGTCGGGGATGAGTCAGAAAGAGTGACATAGAGAGTCGAAAATGTAGTAGTTCGGCATGTCCCTTGCTTGAGAACTTCTTTAGTAGGGCTGGTAGCTTTGGAGATCTCATTTTTTTTTACATTTACCGTTGTCCCCAGACTTCACTCTTTCAACACTTGTCTACTTTCGAAATAGTCAGGCGGTCCCTGAGCCTATCTCCGAGTGTGTGGCATAGAGAGTCAGAATGGCAACAACACAAGGGAGTTGATACCTCCTCTTTCTCCATTTTTTCCTTTCCCTCTTTTCCCCCCACATTTTTCCCTTGTTTTTTTCTCCCCTCTTTTTTTTCCTTTCTCCCTTCTTTTCCCCTTCCCCCCTTTCCCTCTTTTTCCCCATTTACCCCAACCGGCGCCCTTTCCCCCCCATTTTTTCTCATTCCCCTCAACCGGTGCCCCGCCCACTCTGGCCGACCACCGCCACTCCCCGACTCCCTCTCCTTCGTCGCCCTCGGCTACCCCGCCTCCCACCCCTCCACTGTCCTCAGCCGCCCAGCCTCCCACTCCTTCCTCGTAGCTCACCCCTCACCCCTCCCTCGCCCGGTGCGACGGTGCCCCTCAGCCTTCGTCCTCCCCTCCCCTCCCCTCCCCTCCCCTCCCGGTGGCCCCTCCCTCCTCCCTTCCTCTCCCCGCGCCAATTCCCTCCTCCACCGCCTGCTACCGCCTCCCTCCTCCCCTCCCCACCGTGGCGATTTGAGGGCGCGACGATGCACGCGGGAGGTGAGGTGGTTGTGCGGCGCGTGCGGGAGGCGAGGCAGCAGGCACGATAGGGGGTGCTGTGACACGGCGGGCCACGACGACTACAGCTCGATAGACACGGCGACAGGCGCGACAATGGTTGCCATGGCGTGAGGACACGACGGGCCACAGCTCGGCGACACAACGACCACGGCTCGTCAACCACAGCAGGTAATCCCCCTCTCCCGCACCCCTACCATGGGCCTGCTGTAGTGCCGCCATGTTGGGCGTGCCTCCTGTGCCGACGTGTTGCCACCATGTTGTGCTGTGCCGTCCACCATGCCCAGTTCATAAGCCCGGCGTGGCTCGAAGAATAGTAATATGCTAGCCCGACAAGGCCCACTACATACAGGGCTGAATTTTGGATCAAGCCATGCCGCTGTGCCTCGGGCCCGCCCACAAAAAACATGGTCCAAGAGTCCACCTCTACTATGCAGTATGAACAAGTCAATAGTGTGGCTAAACTTAATTGAATTTTTTTTTATAGCCAGCAACGTGACTAAATCTAGTTGAAAATTAATGTCGTTACGTAGCCCTCGATCCTGGATTGGTCAAACACGAGGACAGAGGAACAAATTTCTTGACGAGACCACGAACTACAAATTGTGACTTCTGTGGTAGGCGCGTTGTTGATACTTGGTATATTTTATATGGTCATAAATAGTTATCATTTTGGATATATATATATATATATATATATATATATATAATTTTTAAAACTTTGATTATTAATATCTTTTTAAATATTTAAATTGGATGTATGAAAATAATATGTGTATATTCATCTTGAAAAGTAATTTTATAATATTATAATTTTATTGAGTTTTATAAATATATTATAATATAAATTAGTGGTTAAAGCTATGTTTTAAAGATCATGTCAATGTCCAATACAACAAAGTATTTGTGATCGAAGGAAGTAAAAAAAATTGATCACAGTTTAGTTCGCATGCGTGAAGTTGGAGCGTCCTAAAATATACTTTTGATGGCCTTACAATCAGCGCATGTTGACATAGAAATTGACCGTAAGTTCGATGGTAACTACTCTGGTCAGTACGTTCCCGGTCGAAGAAGAAGAGAGACCGCGCGCGCACGGGTCTTTGGATATTCTCTCTCTGTATAAAGAATCTGAGGTCATACGTAGACTCGCTCGCTAACTAGTGTTTTCCGGTCATCAAAACGAGTACGCAATTCCTGGAGGAAAAAATCGTATTTAGTACAAGTTGGACCCCATATTTACAATATGATACAACAGTTCGTGATATTTACAGAAAAATCAACCATCTACGGTTCCTGGTTTACCATCCATGCATCTATGGTTTATGGGAAACCGGTCAAAGGCATCTACCGCAAATGGGGAACCGGCCATGGCATCTACCGCAAATGGGGAACCGGCCATGGCATCACCGGTTTATGGGGAACCGGCCATGGCATCTATGGTACCCCATAAACTGGCCAAGGCACAAATTAATCTTTTTTTTTTGCTTTTTTCGAATTTTCAAACCGAGGTCATTCGAAATGCAAATAACTTGCGGTATGGAACTCAAAAATCAATGAGACAACTTTCTAAATGTGTGTAAAATTAATTTAGATTATGGATATGCAGAAATATTTTAGTTTTGTTTATTGTGCAACAAATGATATCCAAGTCACGGTAAATTAGCATTTTTCGTGTATGGTTTAATTAGTTTGGTTAAATTCACTCGCTCAAATTTTATATTTTAATGCTGGAGAATTTGGAGGAACCACCAAATTAATTATTTCCATTTTATTTGCAATAATTCATATCGAAAGGTTGAACGGCCTATTGTGAAAGTGCTTCAACGTCGAGGTGGTGGTGACACGAAATCATCGTCATCATCGTCATCGTTATTTGTATGGTTAGGAGCAACCCCTCTGGTTGAACGTCCTATTGCATTGTTGCTTGAACGGGACGAGATTGAACATCGAGGTGGTGGTGAAACGAAATCATCATCGTCATCGTCATTGTCATTTCTATGGTTAGGCGCTACCCCTCTGGTTGAACGTCCTCTTGCATTGTTGCTTGAACGGGATGAGATTGAACGTCGAGGTGGTGGTGACACGAAATCATCATCATCATCATCGTCATCGTCATTTTTATTGTTAGGCGCTACCCCTCTGGTTGAACGTCCTCTTGCATTGTTGCTTAAATGGGATGTGCTTGAACGTCGAGGTGGTGGTGACACAAAATCATCGTCATCATCATTTGTAATGTTAGAATTAAGCCCTCCTTCGGTGGCGATTGAAACTTGTGTTGAAATTTGTGCTGCAACTGTATTGGGTGGACCTCTACCCCTCCAGTTAGATCCTCTTCTGCGTCTTCTGCGCGAACCAGGCATCACACCTTGCATTGCGTGTAAAATCTACTAGTGCAAAAGCCCTAAGTATTCTAGTCGCCAACGAAGATGACAACTTAGCTTTTTCGGCAGGCCGTAAAATATCACGTTTGAGTCTAATTCTTTGCAATAACAAAGCTGATTTGCTCTTCGGTATACGAAGTGCCATATTCTGAAAAAACATTGTAGTTACACCTTGCGTTGCATGTAAAATCTGCTAGTGCAAAAGCTCTAAGTATTCTAGTCGCCAACGAAGATGACAACTTAAGCCTTTTCGGCAGACCGTAAAATATCACGTTTGAGTCTAATTCTTTGCAATAACGAAGCTGATTTGTTCTTCGGTATACAGAGTGCCATATTCTGGAAAAACGTTGTAGTTAAACCTTGCGTTGCGTGTAAAATCTGCAAGGGCAAAAGCCCTAAGTATTCTAGTCGCCAACGAAGATAACAACTTAAGCCTTTTCGGCAGGCCGTAAAATATCACGTTTGAGTCTAATTATTTGCAATAACGAAGCTGATTTGCTCTTCGGTATACGGACTACCATATTCTGGAAAAATATTGTAGTTACACCTTGCGTTGCGTGTAAAATATGCTAGTGCAAAAGCCCTAGCCGTAATAAAGAGTACGGTCTTTAACTAAACTTGATTTTAATATTTTAAATTTGCATGGAACATGCTACTTTTCATGATAAATTATGAACGCTGGTATCTTTCGATATGAATTATTGCAAATAAAATAGAAATAATTAATTTGGTGGTTCCTCCGAATTCTCCAGCATTAAAATATAAAATTTGAGCGAGTGAATTTAACCAAACTAATTAAACCATACATGAAAAATGCTAATTTACCGTGACTTGGACATCGTTTGTTGCACAATAAACAAAACTAAAATATTTCTACATATCCATAATCTAAATAATTTTACACACATTTAGAAAGTTGTCTCATTGATTTTTGAGTTCCATACCGAAAGTTATTTGCATTTCGAATGACCTCGGTTTGAAAATTCGAAAAAAGCAAAAAAAAAAATTAATTTGTGCCTTGGCCGGTTTATGGGGTACCATAGATGCCATGGCCGGTTCCCCATAAACCGGTGATGCCATGGCCGGTTCCCCATTTGCGGTAGATGCCATGGCCGGTTCCTCATTTGCGGTAGTGACTTTGGGCGGTTCCCCATAAATCATAGATGCATGGATGGTAAACCAGGAACCGTAGATGGTTGGTTTTTCTGTAAATATCACGAACTGTTGTATCATATTGTAAATACGGGGTCCAACTTGTACTAAATACAATTTTTTCCAATTCCTGGATGGGTATGCCTTGCAGGATCCTTTGAATGTCGAAGCACCGGATTTGGATCGGAGGGGTGTGAACTGTGAAGAAAACCAATCATTGGTGATGCTACAGCATAGGCTTTTTCTGAATCACCTGTGGTGTTATGTGTGCTGGCTAGCTTGCTGGGTCTTCTGGATGCGTTTTTTGTCGGATGTACCAGCCTGTAACAAAGGAAAGGCCAATCATCATATGCAGCTGCCAACTGGGCCTAAGAAAACACCATCTGATCACCGTAACATGTGCATTATCGTTTGGTATTGACCCTAATAAAACAAAGCAAATGTCAACCGGGAGACCGAACATTTCTGCATGTCAAACTAGTATTGACGAGAGTGTCCACTAGTGAGCAGCGACTAGACCAGCTCTCTTAAGAGCGAAAGAGCGTATATTGGAATTTAAAAACCCTGACAAGCATTATTGCAGGCTTGCAGGTGCAGCGCATGTTGGTAGTTCTAGTGAGAAAGCGTGGCCTCACCAACACATCCAAACCGCACCTGCACCGAATCACGCTACTTAAGCATCACTCTCCAATTAAATTATATTAGACTTATGGAAGAATGTGTACTCTCAGTGTTCTCACGTCCCCGTTGATCAGCTTCAGTTACATTTCTCGTGGTGCAGATTGTTCGTGCGTTGAAGATAAACTTGAAAAAATGAACTGAAGTAAAGATCAACAATTATTGGAGTTGGTTTCCTTTTTACGTGGCTCATTATCATAATACACGGCTCCTCGCAAAAGACACGACGACGAAGAAGAATAGTTTACGGCTACTTTGAATCTTTTTGTTTAGGACACGAACTGTGGGTTTTCGTGTGCACCTGCTGGTACATTGAATAGAATCCGAGTTTTCAGGGGAGCACGTCGACGCCACAGGCGAATCTCGTGACGCCTGCATTTCTTTTTATCCTTCCGTCTCTCCGTCCGCGCGTGTGCACGCGTGATTGTTAGCTTTAAGCGTTGATTAGGACTCCGATGGACTGGCCACGACGACCGCGGAAATCGATCGCTAGTGTCGATCCCATGCGTCACATTATCTCGTGAACAAGTGCTGCCTATGGTACATACTTAATTCGCCGAGATACAGAGGGCTCGACATGTCTCTAACTGAACCCATGTGACGATTCACGTACGTACAATAAACAAGTGCGCTACACGTCTTGGTAAACAGTACTACACGTCGTGGACCGTACTTGGACCCCGGGTCGTATCGCATCTTCCCATAGTTGATCGGTTCGATCGAGAGTTTTCAGAATTTGATACACTTTAAAATTCGCATTTCGGAATTTGACACTCTGGTCCACTGTCATACACACAGACGGTCCCATATGTCATCCAAATAAGCCGAAAGGCCTGCGAATTGAGTGTCAACTTCTGAAATTACACGGTTCGATCAGCTGCAAAGGGAAAAGAAACACGTACCGATCCGAGGAAAGACGGCACGTGGCTAGCTACTGATTAAACGCCAAGTCGCCAATAGTAGTACTAGGGCCGTGTGCGTCAGAAACAGAGCGAAGTTGCCTTGTCGCCTTACGCTCGGCTCGCTGGCCGCTTCCATGCTGCTTCCGCGCGGGTTCCCCCGTCGTAGGTTATATAAACACACGACGCGGGAGATTTAGTGCCTCGTACACGTACGCACACACAGCTCGGCACCGAAAAAACAGACGAACGCAGCGGGAGCTTCCAGCTCTGGTACTGCCAAGAGCGGGAAGAGTATGGCGCTGACCACCCCGACTGCCGTGGTGCTGGAGCTGATGACGATGGGTCAGCAGTCCGCGGCGCACCTCGGGGAGCTGCTCCGGGCCGCGTCCCCGCCGCTGCCGGGCCAGCACCAGGAGCTCGCGGCGGAGATCCAACGCTGCTGCGAACGTGTCATCGCCGCGATGAGCAGGGCGACCGGCAAGAAGAGGAAGATGATGGAGCATGGCGCCACAACCTCTTCTCTTCGCGTGATGCCGTCAAAGAGAAGGTGGGAAAGTTCGGATGGACCGTACACTGTAGCCTTGTACGAGTGCCTCACATTCACAACAAGTGGAAGTAAACAAGTTGCCGCTAATTTCGCAGGGCGCGTGGTGCGGAGGCGCTTAGAGAGGTGAAGAGCAGCACGACGGCGGACGGATTCATCTGGAGAAAGTACGGGCAAAAGGACATCAACGGATGCAAGCACCCGAGGTATATATACGTGCAGTTCCAGAAGAATCTCTCTCCCTTATGCTCGACTCCAGTGTGCTGATTAATCTAGAGAAATGTGCTGCATACGTGTGTGGCTGATCAGACCTGATGCTCGATCCGTTTCTTGCAGGCTCTACTACCGCTGCGCGTACAGAGACCAGGGCTGCACAGCGACACGGCGGGTGCAGCAGTCGCAGGAGGAGCCCGCGGCGTACGTGATCGCCTACTACGAGGAGCACACGTGTAGAGATGGCGCCGTTTGTCAGCAAGGGACACCGCTGCCTCCTACCGTCGTCGATTTCGGCTCAAACGCTTGGGGAGGCGTCGGTGCCGATCCGAACAGGGACTCACCTCTGCCGTTGCTCTCCGCCGAGCACGAGTGCTACGACGGCGAGGCTCCCAGCGAGACGTCGCAGGGATGGTCATCCATCTCCTCCTCCTCGTCGGAGGTGGAGCTGGAGGTGCAGGAGTTTGGCGTGGCCGGAATTGAGGAGCCTTGCTACGCTTATCCGGTGTCGGAGTTTCTGGATGGCTGCTTCGACTGGGAATCCGTCATCAGCTACCTTGATTTCGGTGGTCTCCATCAGAGTGCTATGCTTCAGTAGCAGCTGCCCGAGTGTGCAGTCTTGTGTACTGTTTAGTATGGATGAAAATAGTACGGAAACGGATAGTGACAAAAACAAATGTGGAACGGAACAGAACGTATACAAAAACGAAAGTGAAAAATTTCACAAGAACATAGTACAAAATCACAATATACATGACCATAAGAACAATGTAACTCATTCCACCTCTAAGGTGGATAAAAGAATAATGTTATGTTCACTAATATCACTATATAGTTTTTTCTCAAGTTTGTCAGCTGAAAGCTCATTATTTGTCCCTCACATCGGACCATCTTGTCCTGCTCCATATCATTATAATCGACATCCTCTTGCTCCATCAACTACAAAGGTGTAATGCCCTAAAATTTGTATATTATTGTTTGATGTTCATTTATTATTTTCTGAGATTTATATGAGTATGACGGAAGGCACTATCCTACTAATCCAAAAGAGTTGCTTAACTTAAGACATTCCATCCTTTGTGTCACGGTTGAGAGAAGTTAGTTTTGGCTTGTTGCATTCTACACAATTGGATTCTTCTACATGGGCAAGATGAGATGGTTCCGAGAGAGGAAGATTGAGTGCCCAACAATGATATTAGTGTTGTCCAACATTCCAATGTTGAGGCTTCCTCTTCTGAAGATAACTCTGCTTGGACAGCCAAGAGGGATGAGTGGGCTTAACGCCATGTGGGCTAATAGAGGCAATTCTCATGTGTGATGAGTTCTTGTAATAATTCTAGTTATGGGACTGCATTTTGGACAACTATTGTAATAATTATTGTAATATTTAGTAGACTGCAATTGGACTACTATTGTAATTTTGTTACTCTAATATGGTTAAGTGATATCCAATCATGTTGTTACTCTAATATGGTTAAGCGCTATCCAATCATGTTTTTGCTCTTTCTATTTATTTCAGACTATGGCTGAGGAAATTATTGAGATTTGAGGTAGTGCTGAGGACAATGGGAAGTTTGGAAGGGTTCAAATGAGGTGAACCAATGTGATGTCTTCATTTGTCCTTCGTCGCATGAGTGAGCTTATAAAAAGTGGGGTAAGAAGTGATAAAGGATTCAAAGAGGTTCACTATAACAAAGTGACGAAAGATCTGAAAGAGTTCACTGGCAATGATGTGAGTGGCACACAAGTGTATAATCACCTTCGTAAGTGGCGTCAAAGGTGGGTGAAGGTTACTAAGCTTAGAGACTTGAGTGGAGCACAATGGGATGAGGCTAATCACATGATAGTGTTGGAGGAGGAGCACTATATGGGCCACATTAAGGTATTTCATTGTGCCTTACTTTATTTTTGATATTTTACCAAACTGCATGTTAGAAATTGCATGTTAGAAACTGTACATTCAATATTTTAGAAACTGCATGTTAGAAATTGCATGTTAGAAATTGACGGTTATTGGAGTGAAACAGCACTTCTTTTTTTTTGTTTGCTGCTGAAATGAAATTGTATATGCATGCATGACTGCTTGTATATATATGCATCATCACCGACTGCTTGTATATATTTGTACACATCCTAAGCATGTTGAGTATCTAAACAAATCTATTGACAACTACGTGGCAATGATGACTATATTTGGGAGTTGTATGGCTACTGGGAAGTATGCCATGGGATCTAATGAGGCACTTGGGGACAATCAGAAGGACGAGCCTAGCAATGAAAGCCACGAGGTATCAAACAAGACCAATCCACACACTAACAATGCTGGTAGTGTGTCCAAAAAGGATAAGAAAAGGAAGAGATTTATGTCTGATGAGGAAACCCTTATGTTGTCTGGCATGACCAAGGCAGTCAACAATGTCGCAGCTGCCATTAGAGGGACAGCAGTGCATGAGGTGCATCCTGACTTGTATGGGGCTATCATGAACATGACTGGGTTCATGGAGGATGTCTTGTTTGCTGCTTTCTCTTTTTTGGTGGATAACAAGGCGCAAGGGACTGCATTTGTGACTATGAATGAGAATCATCGTGCTATGTGGCTACGGTCATTTTGTGCGAAGAATAACCTCTAAAAACATTGTGATGTGGCTATGGAACTTTTAATTTTGCCTTCTAGCTAGATGCTCTTGAACCAACTTGGAATGACTTGTGATGTTGCTATGAACTTTTATATCATTTTGGATGTTGCTATGAACTTTTATTTTGCTATGACTAAACATATTGGATGGACTTGAAATGTAGTACATGACTAAACATGTGTTGTGGATGGCTATGACTTAAATCTCTACTATATAAAGTGGGAGTTTCTTCCCACGTCACATTAATTGCCTTGCTTAATTGCTCTACTTAATTGCCCTTCTTAATTGCCCTACGCAAGAAACGAAGCGTTGCTTTAATTAGCCAGCTTTTACAAGAAAGGAAGCGTTAAAGATAGATGTTTGATCTTATGAAATAGTATTTTTTTATTTTTTAATCTTTATTTTTCGTAGCAACGCACAGGCATATAACTAGTATTTTAAGTTGATGAGTTCCAACTGATGCTTGATGTTATTATATATGCTTGATGCTTGATGATTACTGTTATTATCTATGCTTGATGAGTTCATTGATGAGTTCAATGTAGATTGGAATCATTGATCCTCAGTGTCGACTGATTGGTCTGCACCTATACGATGGTCAGGTTTAATTTGAGAGCTGTTTTTCCTTGGAAGAATGGATAAGGTAGCTGGGCGATCTGCAATATACAATGAGCTAGCTACCGTCATAAGAACCGTCGAATCGCAGCAAATCCGTTGGGTGTGTTCTTGAATCGTGATCGATCCACAAACTTGCAAACAAGTTACCTTCGATCTTGACCGCGGGATATGTAATTGGGATGGACGAACTAGCACAGATGGGTGTTGTACACATCAATCGGCCATTGCTCACTTGGACAGCGCCTGCCAGTACTTATCGGTGCCAGCCAGCCTCCACATGCATGAGCCCAGCATAGCTCGTGCATAAAACACGTTTTTTTCTGTATCAGACTATCTCATGCAGTTAATCAAATATCTTCTCTTCTCAGCCTGCACCAACTCATACAATCAACCAAACAGCATCTCTTCTTAGCCTGCACCAGCTCATACAATCAACCAAATGGCATCTCTTGCATCCACTCAGCCTGAATCCCACCAGCCTGGCTGACTTGAGAAGACAACCAAACAGCCTATTTCTGTATAAAGAATCTGAGATCATACGTAGACTCGCTCACTAGGGCTGTTTGGTTGCTTGCATGTACAGAGATTTGCATCCACAGATGCAGAATCTTTCTTTTTTCTTGTGTTTGGTTGCTTGCATCTAGTTTTGAGCCTGGCTCTCTGGATGCAAGATTCTTCATGCAGCCTGGCTCTGGAAATACGTAGAAAATGAGCGTATTTCTTGATGCAACGCATGGCAGCCTCGTGTTCTGCGCAAGGGACCATACATGGGGTGCCACGTGGGTATGTAAGTTTCTTTTTTTTCTTTTTTGTTTATATCTTTTGATTAGCATCTCCGATTACTGAACCGATTTCAAAAATGAGTTCTTGACTTTTTTTCGAACAAAACTAGACCACACTTGCTATATAAATTTAAAATATTTAAATTTCAAAATATCTACCTACTAAATACTCAACCAAACACCGTCTCTGCATCTGTGCATCCCGTATCCCATCGGCCTGGCTGAGTTGAACGGGCCAGGCTCACGAGAGAAAACAACCAAACAGATCCTAACTAATGTTTTCCGGACATCAAAACGAGTACGCAATTCCTGGATGGGTGCATTGGGTAAGCCCTACCGAGGGATTGCAGATCCTTTGAATGTCGAAGCACTGGCGTTTTGTGACGGCGCCGTTGATTACAGTCAAGTTATTGTTGATGTTAGACAACCTCGCTATCGAATAGTCCGGGGTTGCCTAATAGATCTCAAGTGGAGAATAGACAGGGAGAAAGAGAGACACAATATGAGGAGGAACCAGGCACCTTTATTATTCTCAGATGCTTATCTGTACAAAGGGGTAGCCCCTGCCTCCTATATATAGCGGTTCTGCTAGAGATAAGGAAGAGTCCATATCGGATACGAATCCGTTTCCTAACACTCCCCCTTGGACTCTTCACTGCGAGATGCATATGCCTCATTAAAACTCCATAAAACCCAGTGGGAAAAATAATTGGAGAAAGAGTACATAGCACACGCTTGCTGTGTTGCACGGATTGCCTCATCAAAAACCTTATGTAAGAAAACTTCAATGAAAAACTTACTTAAGGAAAAGAGTACAATCCACCCAAACTTCAATGTTAATCTTCAATATTTACGTTGGGTACTCAAACTTCATGTTCGAGATTTATGTAGGAGTATGTGAAAAATCTCCCCCTGAAATCTGCACTTCTCTAAGCCTCATCATCCCGATTCCTCTAATACATCTTTCAAAGGAAGATGCCGGGAGTGACTTAGTGAATAAATCTGCGAGATTTTCACACGACTTAGTATGCAGTATCTTTATCTCGTTCATCTTATGCATTTCATGAGCATAAAAGAACTTGGGGTTGATATGCTTCGTAAGATTGCTTTTCACATATCCCATTTGCACTTGTGCAACACAAGCTGCATTATCTTCATAGATAATAGTGGGGGTTTGTTCCATGTTCAGACCACATGACTTCTGGATGTGGTGAACCATTCTTCGAAGCCATGCACATTCCCGAGAGGCTTCATACAATGCAATGATTTCTGAGTGGTTAGTCGACGTCGAGACAAGAGTCTGCTTAGACGACTTCCAAGAAATTACCGTTCCACCGCAAAGGAAAACATACCAAGTTTGTGACTTGCCAGTATGCGGGTCCGATAGGTACCCAGCATCGGCGTAGCCAACTAAATTCAATTCATTGTTTCTTCTGTAAAACAAGCCGAGGTCTCTGCTTCCTTGAAGGTAACGGAAGATGTCCTTCACCCCTTTCCAATGCCTTTTGGTGGGTTCTGCACTGTACCGCGCTAGCAAATTCACGGCGAACGCAATGTCCGGCCTAGTGCTATTCGCAAGGTACATGAGTGCTTCAATTGCACTCAAGTATGGGAATTCCGCTCCCAGGACTTCCTCCCCCTCTTCTTTAGGCCTGTACGGGTCTAGGTCTGCTTGGAGTGACCTTCCGACCATTGGGGTCTTTGCGGGGTATGCCTTTTCAAAACCAAATTTCTCCAACACTTTCTGCGTGTAGGAAGATTGGTGTACCAAGATTCCGCCTTGGACATGTTCAAGCTGCAAGCCTAAACAAAACTTGGTTTTACCCAAGTCTTTCATTTCAAATTCAGACTTCAAGTATGTGCATGCTTCTTCAATTTCCTCATCCGTCCCAATGATGTTCAAGTCATCTACATAGACGGAGATTATACAAAATCCATTCGTGGATCGTTGTATAAATACACATGGACAATCTTCGCTGTTCGTGTAGCCTTTCTTGCAGAGAAAGTCACTCAAACGATTGTACCACATTCTTCCTGACTGTTTTAGCCCATACAGTGATTTCTCCAATTTCACACTGTATAGGTTTCTGTTTGCTCTGTCTTGGTTCGGGATAGGGATACCTTCCGGTACTTTCATATAAATCTCCGAATCCAAGTTTCCATACAAATACGCTGTGACAACATCCATTAGCTTCATTCTCAACTTCAAGTTGACTACCATTGAGATTAAGTATCTAAAGGTAATTCCACCCATGACCGGAGAATAGGTTTCTTCATAATCAACCCCAGGACGTTGAGTGAAACCTTGAACAACAAACCTTGCAATGGTTGTTGCTCTTTTCATAGATTCTCCTATTATTACAAAATTTATGGCCATTTCGTCATGGTGTGCTTCATGCACTTCTACTTGCTCTTCATTGCTATTTCCCATTCCAGGAGCAAGTTCCTTTAGTTTTTCTCCGCCAATGTGTGCGCACACATTATTTCCGGCGGCTTCTTCCAATGGAAGTTTCAAATATGGAATTGCCTTTTCCACAGGCTTCTTTCCAGTGCCAGGTCTCAACTGGCTCCCCTTCTTGCTTTGGGGCATTTTTGTGATTGGCTATGGTAAGTCCTCTTGCCCATTTTTCCCCAGACGTCTCCGGGTACTTTGGGTTTGAGAAGCCAGATTTCCTGTTCTTTTTCTTTGAGGCCTCTGAACAGGATGAGGGATACCTTCTGCTTTCTTTGGTATTTCCACCCTCTCTGGTGCATTTCTTGCTGGTATATGCGACTTAACCACGCTCTTCAGATCACAAAAATGATCAGGCAGTTCATTTGCTAAATTCTGCAAATCGATTGTCTTCTTGACTTCATGATTTGCTTCATTAGTGCGAGGGTCATGCACGGGGATCCCAATGGAATGCCATATGATTTTCCGGCATTTTTCATCCAATGGTTCATTTCCTCCCCCTAATGACGGGAAAGCGATCCTCGTCAAAGATGCAATCAGCGAATCGGGCTGTATTCAAATTCCCAGTCATGGGTTCCAAATACCTGGTTATGGATGCACTTTCATAACCAATGTATATCCCAGACTTGCGGAGAGGACCCTTTCAGTTTGCTGTGGGGGTGGTATAGGTACATATACCATACATTCAATTCTTTCAGGTTGACCCAATGCACTAGTTTGCATGGTTGAATGGATGTTGTAGGCCGATTGTCTATAATTGATGAGTGTTCTTTGCATACAGATCAAGTGTCCCCAACAATTGTTGGACAAGTTACAACTCTGCAAGAGCGGTCTGGCAATAAACTTAATCCTCTTTATGAGTGCTTCAGCTAGTCCATTTTGCGTATGGACATGCGGTACAGAGTGCTCAATAGTTATTCCAGTTGCTGTGCAATAATCATCAAATGCCTTGGAAGTAAATTACCGCATTGTCCATTCGAATGGACTTCACGCGATGATCGGAAAAATATTCTTAATTCGATGATCTGCGAGATCGACTTTGCGAATGCATGATTCCTTGTTGACAAGAAACATGTATGCGACCATTTCGAGGAAGCATCAATGAGCACCATAAAGTATCGAAACGGCCCTGACAAGGGCTGAATCGGACCGCAAATATCCCCTTGAATGCGTTCCAGGAATGCAGGGATTTCATGTTGCACTTTCATAACAGAGGGTTTAGTTATTAATTTCCCGGTGGCACATGCATGGCACACAAAATCTTCATGATTCGGGAAATTTTTAACATTAATGCCATGACCTTGTGAGTTGTTAACTATATTTCTCATCAATCTCAGACCAGGATGACCTAATCTACAATGCCATAAAGCAAATAATTCAGAGCTTCTAAAGATAGTCTTCAAAGAAGTATACACTGCGTGTGCATTGATTTTCGTGTAGTACAACCCAGATTCATATGAGGGACATTTTTCTAGTACCATCTTTCCATATTCCGCGTGCTTCACAATGCACAAGTGTTCTTTGCCATTTTGTTCATTGGTTTCTACGTGAAACCCATTGGCACGGATATCTTTGAAACTTAAGAGAGTGCGGGTTGATTCAGGGTACAAGAGGGCTTCTTCAATTACCAAAGTTGTACCCATTGGCAATATAATTGTGGCTCTTCCTGAGCCTATTATATGCGTATCGCTTCCTGCGATAGTCGTAATCCTTCCAACGTTCTTCGTGATCGTCTGGAAGTATTTCGACTCTCTTAAGATGGTATTTGTTGTGCTACTATCAACAATGCATATCTCCTCTATTTGGGCGCTACATAATTTCTCAATGAAAAGAAATATAATTCTAATCATATAGTGGCAAAGTGATTCAAATATTGCTTACAAATAAAGAATACGGAATAAAGAATAAATTGCAATTCGATTCATGAGAAAAGAAAATGTATGCTCTTCGAGAGCTTACAATTCATTACTCAAAATTCATTAACAACCATCGTTTCTATAGCCTGCAAACTTCAAAGTAACCCAATCTTCTTTGTGCTTGGAGCAAGATGGTGGGCTTGAGTTTCTCGAATCGCTTCAAGCGCGATCAGTAACTCGTGTGTACTCACCTCACCCATGTATTCATTATTCATAGTGGTGAAAAGTGATACCTGGGAGTACAAAATTTGATCGCTTTTGCTCGGCAATAGTTTGCGTGTCCTTCGAGGACCCTAAGCCTGGCGGCGCTTGGAGCTTCTTGCTCGCAAGTATGATCTTCAAACCTGATGCCCATGTGAGATAGTTCTGACCTTTCGGGGTCAGTTCTTCAAACTCACATTTAATAATGCCAGGTATTTGCATATTCAAAAGATTCTTTTCATTAGATTACTTCGTGTAATCTAATAGGGAGTGGTTTCAAGATTCATAATTGCATAATTAAATTCTCATGAATTTCCAGTAAACTAAAAGAAAGCAATAATTTCAAGATTCATAAATACAAGATTCATAGATGCGAGATTCATAAGTACGAGATTCATATATACACAGATTCATAAATATTCAGAATAAACAATAATTGCACAATTCATAAATTCATAAATGCGGAAATAAATTCTCAGAAATTTCCGAATTTTTCTTAGTATTTGGCAATTTTCTGTTAATTATACAAAGAATTTTCCAAAGATCACTTGATAACGTAAAATAAATTGCAACATGAATTAAACATGGCATAAGTCTAATTACAACTTATATAATTCTTGTTGGTCGAACGAAACAGGTAATGAATATCTCTGTCAATTTGACTCTTGGCCAGTCAACTCGCCTAGGGCTCACATGAGGGAGGGAGCACTTCCCGTTTCCGGGTGCCAATTAAAGAACCAAGCCTCATGTGTGTTTTCCTAGACACCAATTGTCTCATATCTGTTTATTCATTACCAAAATCAAATCCCAACCACTCATATTCTCATAAACTGTTGTATGAGAAATTCTGGAATTTTCCTAACACTTTTCATAATTTCTGCTAATTTCCAAGCAATTTTCAGAATTACTGTACAACAGAAAAATTTAATTTCAGCAAATATCAACATGACATAATTCATAAATTCATAAAATAAATTCTCAGGAATTTCCGATACTCTAAACAGGAAATTATTGCAAAAATTCATAAATGCAGAAAATAAGGCTAAGGAAAATTAAAACAGAGCCATAAAGTTTTCTGCAATTTTCTAGGAATTTTCATATTTTTCTGGCAATTTTCTATTCAATTTTCCGAATTCTTATTCATTTTCGGAAAGGAAAAGAAAATAAAGGTATAAAGGGCAATTAAGTAATTTTGCGTTTCTCACCTACCCTTTTCTGGACTCCAACCGGATTCCAAACTATACTTCCTTTTGGTTTTCAAGTCCAGAGATGTCTTGGCTCTTTGGAGCTATCGGGAGGAAGGGATAGCGTCCAGTGCTTAAAGGACTTCATGTCCAGGACCGAGTAGAGCTCGTGGCAACCGGTCGGCGGGCCCACGGCGGCCGGGTGGTGGATCAGCCGGAGTGCGGTCGGCAAGGTGGCTCCCGGTGGAGTGCTGCGGCCAATGACGCTGTGGCCCTTCGTGGCACATGGCGGCGCGTCCGGCGATCGGAAAGTCTCGCCCAGCGTCGAGCGACGTAGCGGCGATGCTTGGGCGCCTGGCGGCTGCATCTTGTGATGGCGACGTCGGCGCCCGGTGACACGGGAGCGCCCGCATCGCGAAGTGTCGGCGGCAAGCGATGAGTCGGCCGGCAACTTCAAGGTCGGGCGCCCGGAGTGGCGGCTGCGTGCCACCGTCTTTATGGAGGATGGCGTCGGCCGGCGATCGCGGAGCGACTTCAAGCTTCAAGGGCCGTTAAAGCGACGGCAACACGCGGAGGTCGAGGGCGCGCGCGCCGGGGAGCCGCAGCTTTGCGAGGCCGGCGACGTCGCGGTGGTTGGCCGGCTTCGAGCACGGGTTCCTCGGCGGTGGCGTTGCAACCACCGAGAGGCGTGGCGTTTTCGTGTGCATGGCTGCCGACGGCTTCGAGCCAGTAGTTGCGAAGGAACTGACCGGCGGCTACGGCTTCGATCCGGGCCGGTAACAGTGGCCAACATTGATGGCTTCGAGCCAATTCTATGTACTGCAGGGGGAGGTCGGACAACCAGCCGCGCGGGAGGCGAGGCGCCAGTTCATGGGTCGAGACGCCGGCAGAGGAACCGAGGCGACAGGGCGCAAGAAACAAGTTGTCGGGCCGTGCCGCTTCGAGCGTGCGGTGGTGACCCCAAACCGGATGTCTGCGCTAGGTGATGGCTTCTTGCCGCGGTTGGTCGGCCGCGCTTCATGCGCAGGTCAGTGACGGCGGTCTTCGGGCCTCACGCACGGTGGCGGTCGGCTTTGTGCCGTGGGCGCAGAGGCGACGGCTTCATGCCGTGGATCGGCGGCTTCGTGCCAATGTATTCATGTACTAGATGCATGTATTGGAGCTGTAATGGCTTCGTGCCTTCGTACTGTTGCTTCATGCAAATTAATGTAGATGCATTCATATTGGGATCTCTACTGTAGCTTCATGTACAGTATATCGATTTGTAGCTTCATGCTACAATCTGTAAAAATTCCTACGTATGTAGCTTCGTGCCACGTAGAATAGATACATGCATAAAATCATTCGAGATTAGATTAATCCCGCGAATCTCACCTCTTTCACTTTTTCAATCTGCTTTCCGGTAGACTATCGCGTAGGATAGAGTCGCGTAGGACTTTTATTTCGGCAATCCGAGTGGATGCCGGCTTGATGGCGAGTTGATTGCAGATCGGATCGGGCGATCAATCGCCTGTAGTAGACGTTCGTCGTCGTCGATGATCCTTCGCTTCTTGTCTTTTCTCACCTTTCAATCTTTCTCCGTAAGAGCTTCGTGCTGATAACGTGTTAGACAACCTCGCTATCGAATAGTCCGGGGTTGCCTAATAGATCTCAAGTGGAGAATAGACAGGGAGAAAGAGAGACACAATATGAGGAGGAACCAGGCCTGCTTTATTATTCTCAGATGCTTCTTCAGACAAAGGGGTAGCCCCTGCCTCCTATATATAGCGGTTCTGCTAGAGATAAGGAAGAGTCCATATCGGATACGAATCCGTTTCCTAACAGTTGAGACGGACTGCCAACAATTAGTCGATCTAAGTCTTCGAGTTTAGTTCTGTTTTTTTCTTCTTTCATAGTTTACTTTGCCATATGGTCGTCTGCAAAACTTGCGGCCCATTGTTGTGCTAAATTTGCTTGCACGCAAAGTAAACCGCAAATTTGGCTGGACTCCAGGTCCCCAGTTTCTAGTTTCAAGCCTAATAGTAACCAGAACGTTTCTCATGAATGAAAGCTCATAGCTTCCTAAAAAAACGAGCAATTAATGGACTACAGAATAGTAGTAGGGCATGATATGAAGTAATCCTAGCTGCAAAAGAAAAATAATTGTACTACTCGTACTATATAGTCTGCTACTAGATGAACAAGGTATCAATTAATTCTCACTCGAGGAACACATGTATAGGTAGGTCATAGGTGCCAATCGCTGAAGCTGAGGCATGTCAGGATGGTCTGATTTTGGCACGGAGGGGTGTGAACTGTGAAGAAAACCAACTATCGGTGATGCTACCGAATAGACTTTGGCTGAATCACCTGTGGTGTTATGTATGCTGGCTTGCTGGGTCTTCTGGATGAGTGTCTCGTCGGATGTAACAGTCTCTAATAAACGAGAGGCGATCAACATATGCAGCTGCCAACTGGGCCCAAGAAAACACCATCTGCTCAGCATCCACTGTCATAAAACACTTAATAGGTGACGGTCTATCTGTGTCGATTTTTTTGGAACCGTAACATGTGCACTATCGTTTGGCGTTGACCCTAATAAAACAAAACAAAACAAAACAAAGAAGATAAAATGTAAGTGTGCAAACCCTCGCAACACCTTCCGGCTTCCGTTGGTAACCTGGTATGCCTTACCCAGCGCTCACTGAACGAACCAGGAGCATCCCAAACACCTGTCCAAGTCCAAGGTCTCTGAAAGCGTGGCCGGTGGACCAGTCACCACCAAGCCACACCTGCACCGAATCACGCTGCTTAAACATCGATATCCCCATGGTATGAGACCTACGGAAGACCGTTTACTCTTCAGTGCTTTCACGTCCCCGTGGATCAGCTTCAGTGACATTTCTCGTCGTGGTGCAGCAGATTGCTGCTCTTGCGTTGAAGAAAAACTTGAATGGATGATCTCAAGTGAAGATCAACTGTTGGCGTTCGTTTTCGTTTTAGAAAGGGGATGCAATGTACGTGGCCCCGCCCCAAGAACAGTAGACGGCTCCTCGAAAAGGCCAAGAGCTACTTCGAATATTTTTGTTTTCCTGCGCACCTGCTGCCTGCTGGTACATTGAATAGAGTCCGAGGCTTCAGGGGAACACGTCGCCACCACAGGCGAATCTTTATCCTTCCGTTCCGTCTCTCCGTATGCATGTGTGGCTGTTAGCTTTAACGGTTGATTAGGGCTGCGCTTGCCACGACGACCGCGGAAATCGATCGCTAGTATCGATCCCATGCGTCACATTATGCGTCACATTATCGATCCCATGCGTCACATTATGCGTCACATTATCGATCCCATGCGGCACATTATGCGTCACATTAATTCGCCGAGAGATACAGAGGGCTTGACATGTCTCAAACTGAACCCATGTAACCATTCACGTACGTACAATTAGCAAGTGCGCTACACGTCTTGGTAAACAGTACTACACGTCGTGGACCGTACTTGGACCCCGGGTCGTATCGCATCTTCCCATAGTTGATCGGTTCGATCAGCTGCAAAGGGAAAGGAAGGGTTGGGTTCGATCGGCTGCAAAGGGAAAGGAAGGGTTGGGCTGGGATTGGGAAAAAAGCACGTGCCGATCCGAGGAAAGACGGCGCGTGGCTACTGAGATAAACGCCAAGTCAACAATGGTAATACCAGGGCCGTGGGCGCCAGAAACAGGGTGAAGTTGCCTTGTCGCCTGACGCTTGGCTCGCTGGCCGCTTCCATGCTTGCTTCCGCGCGGGTTCCCCCGTCGTAGGTTATATAAACACATGACGCGGGAGATTTAGTGCCTCGTACACGTACGCACACACAGCTCGGCACCGAAAAACCAGACGAACGCAGCGGGAGCTTCCAGCTCTGGTACTGCCAAGAGCGGGAAGAGTATGGCGCTGGCCACCCCGACTGCCGTGGTGCTGGAGCTGATGACGATGGGTCAGCAGTCCGCGGCGCACCTCGGGGAGCTGCTCCGGGCCGCGTCCCCGCCGCTGCCGGGCCAGCACCAGGAGCTCGCGGCGGAGATCCACCGCTGCTGCGAACGTGTCATCGCCGCGCTGAGCAGGGCGACGGCCAAGAAGAGGAAGATGATGGAGCATGGCGCCACAACCTCTTCTCTTCGCGTGATGCCGTCAAAGAGAAGGTGGGAAAGTTCGGATGAACCGTACACTGTAGCCTTGTACGAGTGTCTCACATTCACAACAAGTGGCTGTGGAAGTAAACAAGTTGCCGCTAATTTCGCAGGGCGCGTGGTGCGGAGGCGCTTAGAGAGGTGAAGAGCAGCACGACGGCGGACGGATTCATCTGGAGAAAGTACGGGCAAAAGGACATCAACGGATGCAAGCACCAGAGGTATATACGTGCAGTTCCGGAAGAATCTCTCTCCCTTTTGCTCGACTCCAGTGTGCTGGGAGTGTATAGACATCATCCGGATGTTTTTGTGTTGCACACGTGTGTGGTTGATCAGACCTGATGCTCCGCTTCTTGCAGGCTCTACTACCGCTGCGCGTACAGAGACCAGGGATGCACAGCGACACGGCGGGTGCAGCAGTCGCAGGAGGAGCCCGCGGCGTACGTGATCGCCTACTACGGGGAGCACACGTGCAGAGATGGCGCCGTTTGTCAGCAAGGGACACCGCTGCCTCCTACCGTCGTCGATTTCGGCTGTCAGCAAGGGACACCGCTGCCTCCTACCGTCGTCGATTTCGGCTCAAACGCTTGGGGAGGCGTCCGTGCCGATCCGAACAGGGACTCGCCTCTGCCGTTGCTCTCCGCCGAGCAGGAGTGCTACGACGGCGAGGCTCCCAGCGAGACGTCGCAGGGATGGTCGTCCATCTCCTCCTCCTCGTCGGAGGTGGAGCTGGAGGTGCAGGAGTTTGGCGTGGCCGGAGTTGAGGAGCCTTGCTACGCTTATCCGGTGTTGGAGTTTCTGGATGGCTGCTGCGACTGGGAATCCGTCATCAGCTCCCTTGATTTCGGCGGTCTCCATCACAGTGCTGTGCTTCAGTAGCAGCTGCCCAAGTGTGCGGTAGATCTCATCTTGTGCACTGTTTAGGACCTAATTTCGCAGGAAACAAAATAATTGCTGCAGAAACCCTATGAAATTCCCGTGTAATTGCGGTCGCATTAGACTGGCCAGGCACAGGCAGTGGTCATAGTGTACGCCGGTCAGAGGCTCTGCCGCTTAAGTGGTTGCCATGTAGAGTTAGCCAATCAGTTGGTACTAATATTTGTTTCAGCAAAGGATTAGATTGATAAAGCATCACTTAATGAATGGTTAAACAAGTTAACTGAACGGGGGAAAATTCGTATTTAATACAACATTTAGCTCGTATTTACGAAACGGTACAACAATCTCGCATATTTACAAAAAAAAAACAATCATCTGCCCAAAAAACGGTGATATATCTGCGGTTCGCTAGAAACCAGCCAAGAACTATTTAGAGCACAGGGAATCGTAGAAGGGCATGAACGGTGGATGGGCTGCCGGTCTACCCTTGGCCGGTTCCTGGGCAACCGGCCAAGGACCGCACGGTCGACAAGGTGATGATGGTCGGCTCCTGGGCAACCTGCCAAGGATCCCCATGAGCTGCTTTCGCGCATGCAATAAACCGGTGCCCATTTGCTTCTTTTGGCCACCAACCAGGCAACGAAGTGACGGGAGGCAACAAAGTGATCGGGAATCTCCGTGATTAACGCAAATGGAGAACTGCCTGGCTATATAAAGAGGAACGAGAAAACGACGTTCACGAGTGATTAGCGAGTGAAGTTCCATTCTCTGGCGAGCGTGAAGTTCCTCTCTGGCGAGCGCGAAGTTTCATCGAGCGTGAAGTTCCAATGAGCTGGTGAAGTTCCATTCTCTGGCTACTCCAACTACGCAACTACGCTAAGTTTCATTCTCTAGTTATAGCGTGAAGTTCCATTATATGGTTATCCATAGCTTAACCATTAATTGAGCTTCTGTTTTGGTTATGCAGAGCAAATCACGGTACCGAGACAACCAAAGTCAGAATTGATATTCATCGTAAAATTGTTGCTGCAGCAATCAAGGTGCACATTACTAAAGTTTAATTCTTTGCATAATTAATGATACTTTTATTTCCGCGATCGTACTATAATAATTTATTTGTAGCTTTTGACATGCTATACTTAGCCTAGTTGCATGCTAAACCCAAATTGAGTGAGGCTATGTTCAATTTCTCGGTTTATGTTGTTGGACCCTAAGAATTTATAAATTAATCATAACACCTAAAAATGTTGGACCCTAAGAATTATGAATTAATCATAACACCTAAAAATGTCTACGTCCGTAAGAAAATTCAAATGGAATGAAATGTTAAAATAACTCTTCTTGCATAAAATAATAAACTTAGGTTGGGATTATGAGTCTCTCGAGAGGTCAGGACTCTCTGCCGAGCTTGCACTGGAACATTGAACTGTCTCGGAGGGATGGATCCTCTGATGACTATTGGACTGTATTTATTACGAACGATTATTCGCAGAAGCGAATGACTGTTTTTATTTTTGGACGTAATCACTACTTGGACCTGAAAGGAGTTGACCTCCTTTCTGAACTTAATAACTCGAACCAAAGGAGTCGACGTCGACTCTGTTGCAAAAAAAAAAACTCCGAGCAAGGCAAGAACATCCTTCAATCATGTTGATCCCACTATTTTACGTAAATTATGTTGTTCTGAACAAATCTATGTATGTATGCATGCATTACTTTCAGTAACACATCCTATATTGCAAAGTTGGTAGATATATTCTCACATTTCATAAAAATTTGCGAATTAATCGTAACACCTAAAAATGTCTACATTTGTAAGAATAAAATGGTAAATTAACTCTTCTTGCATAAAATAATGACCTTTTGTTGGGATTATGAGTCTCTCCAGAGGTCAGGACCCTCCGTCGAGCTTGCACTGGAACGTTGAACTATCTCGGAGGGATGGATCCTCTGATGATCATTGGACTATATTTATTTCGAACGATTATTCGCGGAAGCGAAGGACTGTTTTTATTTTTGGACGTAATCACTACTTGGACCCAAAAAGAGTTGACCTCTTTTCTAAACTTAATAACTCGAACCAAAGTAGCTGCTTAATCTGACTTAAATATTTTTGGTTCGAAGTTCTAGACCTTGGTAAGTTATATTGCCTTATTACTTCTTTTGCTTCTTATTGTTATTTTTGCTTCGTGTAGATCCGGACATTGTTGGGACCGCACCCGTTGACGTCGACTCTGTTCCAGAAAAATCCGAGCAAGGCAAGTATATCCTTCAAGTCATGTTGATCCCATTATTTTACCTAGATTATGTTGTTCTGAACAAATCTATGTATGCATACGTTACTTTCAGTAAACATCCTATATTGTGAACCTGGTAGATATATCCCCGCATTCCATAAAAATTTAACATGACATCCTTAACACTTTTGTACAGTTAATTTTTAGTAATTTGTAATTAAGTAGTTGTTCAACGTAAGAAATAATCAATTTACTATAACCTGATTATTTCACGCTCAAAAATTATGAAACCACTTTTGTTATTCTCATTACGTAGTAAAGAACATGAATTTCTAAAAATACTTAGGGTGCACCATTTAGTTAAACATTTCATTTGAGTGACATTGTTGTGTTGTTGGGTGAGTGATATACTGATGGATATTGATGGGTTCTTGGGGGCTTTAAGGTCATCTATTTCTTTTTTATGTTTTTGTTTGAAGTATATTTTAGTTATGTTTGAATCCTACTCTTTTAGGCTGAAATATAATTGCTTCCAATGTGTAGATAGACAAGGATCCGGAGCAGCTCAGTAAAGGCTTGTCTTGGACAATCAAAGAAATAGATGGGCATCGCATCTGACATTGATAAAATTGCAAAAGATAACTTTAGTCCTGACACATGTTCATGTGCCAACGAAGTCAACAGCTTTGTGATTGACATCGAAGCTGTAGCTAGTAGCCTCGAACAAGTTGCCATACAGTCTAATGAATTCCTGCATTCAGACCAATTAAGTACAACCATAATAAGCGGACCTTCAAGCTGTAGCTCTCAACCGTGAGCAGGTTGCCATAGAAGAGGACATCAAAGCTGTAGACCCCGATTTGTGTCTTCCATATGACTACCAGAGCAATGAGGAGGGCAAACGTGACCTCTAGCAGTATTGCGAAGATGAAGGTATTGATATTGATAGTGACAATTCGGGGTCGTTCTAATGCTGTATCGATAGAGTTGTTAAAATATTATGTATTAGTGATGTACCTGTCATGTACGTTGTTAAGACTTGTTAAATTTTATGTATTACTTATGTACCCTGTTGAAATTAATCAAATTGCTTCCCCCAAATGACTTGTAGACACAGTTGCATTGTTCTGGGTTTGTTCAGACTCGTGGATATACAATTGCAAATTACGTTTGCGATCTCCAGCAAAACAGCAATATCGCCTCCATCACTTCCTGCTGTTGAAGCACACTATTTTCTGTGATTGAACATATTTGCTTGACATATACAGTAAGTTCAATGCCTGGTTCTTAATATATGTTTTCTTGACATATACAGTAAGTCTAACAACTCCGTGAGGGAGGAGCTCACAATTCTCCAGCATTAAAATATAAAATTTCATCATGCGATATGTAGCGGTACCCTTTGCAGACAAACATTATATGCTATTTTAATGAGTGAATGTAACCAAAATAACCAAACCAGGTGTTAAATTTCAATTTCGTAAATAAGCAGTAACCGGTTTTCGAAAATCCGAATACGCAACAACTGGTTATGAAAAATCCGAATTTACCGTGACTTGGACATCGTTTGTTGCACAATAATCAAAACTAAAATATTTTTGCATATCCATAATATAAATGATTTTACACATATTTATAAAGTTGTCTCATTGATTTTGGAGTTCCATAACGAAAGTTATCTGCATTTTAATCAACTTGGTTTTAAAAATCCGAAAAAAACAACAAAAAAAATGGTGGCCTTGGCCGGTTCCCCATGAACCGGTCATGACATGGCTGGTTCCCCATGTGCCGCACAAGCAATAAAAAATCGATTATACCTTATGGCTGGTTCCTGGTTCACCAAATACACTTTGTCTGGTTTCTGGGGTACCGGACATGCATATCCGGTTTATCGATAATCGGAGATGACTGATTTTTTTGTAAATACATAAAACTGTTGTACCATCTTGTAATTATGAATTAAAACTAAATGCGATTTTTCCTCTGAACGGGGGAAATGCAACTTGCACGAGAAAAAATGTAGTGGAGGGGAGAAACAGATGACGTAACTGAGCAGGTGGGCATCGCACAGACAGATGCAACTTCGCACCCAACTCAATTCACAGGAAGAGGGGCACAAGAAAACTTGAAGACGTTGATTGGACGCATATCTCACACGTACATGAAATCCCAGAAATGATGACCATGTCCCGTGTTGACCGATCTAGATTCATTCCTCGTGGCTAACAAGGTAACAAGTAACAACGTCCAGACGAAAAAAAATGGTAGCAGCAGTAGTAGCTCATGAGCAAAAGCATGCCTGGTAAAAAGTAAAGGATTAAATGGTTTCTTTATTAACCGTCAAAGCAGCTACCATTTGCAGTGGAAATTTTGCAATGAGCAGAACTTTTTATTGATGCAACCAGCAAATTACAAACGTTGCAAAAATAGTCTACCAATTTTTATCATCCACGGTATTTAATTTAGAGCTCTTTTACATTGTACTAAATTGAATATGAATAGTTATTCTTTTCGATCCAATGGATTAGATTAACTAGAGTTTACTTATACTTCATCTAATAGTAGAATAGTAAAAACACCTTTAACAAATCAACGGTTAGTGCGATTTCTACTGCACATTATATACCATCACTGTAATGTACCGTAAAATTTTTCTTAATTTAGGCCAGTACCGTAAAATTTTTCTTAATTTAGGCCAAACAGCAACCCACTGGAACTAATACTTTTAAGAGTTTTGCTAGATTTCACTAAATTTTGAATGTGTTACAGCACAACTACTAAGCATGCAATAAACAACAGAAATAATAAACTGCTAGGTACATCTTATGACCTTCGAGGGCATTTCTTATTGTTGTTCCAGGCCAGCGTCTATATTACATGAGGAGAACAACAAATGAGCGCAACTGTGAAGGGAAAGTAGGCAGACGAGTCTTCTGAATCCAAGTCTCAGCATCACCGTCCAGAGCCACTTAAGGCTACAGACAAGCTAAGGGTTGCTTGAGTTGAACGCTGAAGGAAATGGAAAAGCACAGGGCCACAATCAATCTTTCAAATCCAGGTTTCAGTGATCATCTGATCCATTGCAGTGTTGTATAACCTAGAGAAGTGTTATGCCATGAGATGAAAGGTAATTGACTTCAATCATTTAAGGGTACCCATATATAACCAGTTCAGCTATCAAAGTGCATAGACTGTAATAGTTCTATTTGTACAATGTACTTGGGAAATGGCATAGAACTAAAAGATCTTTACAAAAATCAATGTTGAGTGTTTACCATTAGTTCTGTGAACTACCCTTAACTGCTTGGACTTTTGTGGCCACCAGTCACAATGCGATGAATGTAAAAGGCTGACACCATTCCACTGCAGCACAATTCAAAATTTCTTAGTGATGATGTCTCTCATATATCTATAACAATTTTTTTGTTCTATTTTAAAATGGACTGTAACATGGCCCCTAAACAAAAGAAAACAGAGATAGTCAGCTTAATTATTGAAAGAAAAACCCCACCGTGAAGTCTAGCATTTAAGCTAGCAGACGTTTAAGATTATGGGGAATAGTACATGGCCAACTATGATTCCTCATATCATACAGATGATGCATTTAAAGAAACATCCGTCACATTTTGAATCGAAAACAGTGTAAAACTTGTACAATAAGACACATGCAATGTACAGTAGGGAAAGTTGAGGAACACAAAAATCAAAATAATCTACCTACCAGTCTAGCCTAGGTAATCGTCAGCTTATAATTCACAGTTGTCAGATATAACACTAGCAGTCATGTGTGAAATCAAGAAAAGCACTCTAAGGTGATATTCAACAAAAACAAAAAGGAATTTCTAACAGATTAATGGAGAAGTGCTGCACTGTCATGTTGGTCTGCAGAGGTGATCAATATGGTTTTGGGAAGAACTATGGACTGTGGAAGTAAATGAGAGGTGATATCACAAAATCACGGCTTGACAGAAAAAGATCAAATGCCTATGGGTGGGAAAATCATTACATCCACCAAGGAAAAGTCTGTTTACCAAATTGACCACTTAACCCCTATAGCCACAGAAACAAGCCATTTTGTGCAGTCTTGCTGGCAAATGCACCATAAACATGTAAGGAGCACCATAATTCACGACAACAACTGTTAGTGTGTGTATATCTCAATATGTTTCTGGGAGTCTAGAATGAAAATACTCCAAGCAAGAACAAAGGCTAAATGTGTACTGACCTGAGTAGGACCGCGAAAATATTTGGAAACCACCCATACTACAAAGAGAAAAGTCAAATTAAACTCTAATGGTGATAACAAGGGAGAACACCATAGTTTAGCAATACAATTACGAACAAAGCTAGAAACTTTACCTGGAAGAAATTTAATAATTCCCTCAGGAAGATGACACTTGCAATTGCTGCATACCACCAGTCAAACATGCCAAGAAATCTTGAGTTAAAAGGTTAAAAATCCAATGATTTATCAGAGTTCTAATAAAAAATCGAGAACCAAATCCTGGGTTCATTATTCAATCCATAATGATAAATTGAGCCTCAATACTGTTCAGGAGTCGATACAAGTTAATGTAAACAATCACAAACATGAAATCATACTAGAAGTATCTTGCCTGTTCAATTTGAAGCTGCTGGCAGCTTGGATGCAATGTTCCTATGACCAATTTTTTTTGTCTTATGACATTAAAAAATATCATTAGAGAAGTCTGGTCTAATAAACTTGAGCTACACCAGATAGAAAAAAGCTTTTTTTTTTAATAAAAATGGAAATTGTCAGAAATTAGCGATGGACTGAGTTAACTGTTGTAGCATAAACTTTAATCTAGTTCAAAACCACAATACTAAAGTTGGGTACTAAATGGTAGGTCAAGTTTGGACAAAGCACAAAAGCAATCCTTAAATAGTTAAGTTCTAGTCAGATAAAAAAACTAGAAATCAGACATGCTAATAGTTGTCAAGCGTCAACAATATCATGTGGCATCCCTGTTTAGAGTTAGATTGAACTAATTTGATTCTGATCATATTCGTCAGAAGCTACCAAATTTAGATGCAGCACATCAGAAGATTGATGAAAATGCTCCTCTATTACTTTATCTGTGGGATACATGAAAGTTCAATCCTTATTGCAATGACCCTATGAAACAATCCATATCTAGCAGCAGTCGCTGAATTTATTTTTGGTGGAGTTATGCCAGATCCGATTAGCATAATGCAACACTGGATTCATATGACCTCACTAAATAATAAAACCTAATTAAACATTAGATTTGGAACTTTCACTGACATTACAAGATTTTATATGTAAAAAGGAACAATTAAGTAAGCCATGCCTGTCAAAATTGTGGTAGGTTAATGGTCGTCAAAGAGCATAAAACTCAATATAAATTAGCATACAAGACCATATAACTCCTAAATAGACAGAACAAATAGGTTTTTGGAAGAGTGATCTTCCAAGCTCTCAATACATCACAAACCATTTTTTTCGCTCTGTTTTGGTTCAGGTCACAAACGTTACGAACATATCACATAAGAATGCACAACATCCATATCAATGCAAGTTATAGACCATGGCTATGATACTCCTCTGCCACTTCAGTAATTGAAAAGCAGGAACAAACTCAAGAAAGAAAAAGATGGTGAGAACTGTGAAGAAATGGACTAACCAGCTTGCCCTTTCAGCGGAAGACGAGGCCGACCACCACCTTCTCTTTGTGATCTCAAACTTGAGATACCCAGAGCTAACAGTGCAAAGCCAAGAACGAAACCGAAGCGAATTGCAGATATACTTCCAGTAAGCATAAAGTTCAGGAAACCCCCTACCGTAAGAAAAGTACCTACAAGAAATTAAGCAGGCTCGTGAACTACTATTCACCCTTCACATAACAAGGCAACACCATATTGCCTATAGAATGGACATTGTTCCCTAGGCGATAGGCCCCTCCCTCCCGCCTAACGGTCTAGGCCAATTTTTCCCGCCTAGGTGGTAATTAGGCGCTAGGAGCCGGTCTGTCGCCCGCCTAGGGGACCACTAAGAATGGATGATCTACCAAAGCCATTTTCTCGATGTGTTAACTGTTTGTCAACTCCCAGCATGGGAATTAATTATCATTGGAAATTCTACCTATATATTGCATTTACATACCAAAGGGAATGCCCACATGATAATCCTGGTACTCTGATAGCCCATTCAACTTGCCAAGAGCCCTGAACGTCTCCGTGATATCCTTGATCAAGTCTGGGGAGTTCTGAGCTGCCAACTTTAGATATTCCTGTCCCTCCTCATGAACCTCTGCAACGATAACGCCTAGGTCCTTCTGCGCTTTGTCTGCCTGGATACTCAGCTTCTCTGCGGCCTCCAACAGCACCTCCCTCGTCCTCTTGGAGTAGACATCATATGTCAGCATTACCAGGGCCTGCATTCGCAGGGTCTCCGCCTTAAACTGCTTGAGTATTTCACTCCACACTTCCTGAGCCTCCTCAGGCTTTATCTCGTCCTTTGCCTTTTCCTTGTCATCACCCAATTCTGAACCCCCCTGAGTTCAGCACAAAAACTTAGTCACATAAGTTGTGAAGTCTAGATAGATAATTTGAGCACCATAGTTTCGCCACGAAAATATGGAATTTGCCACAAAGAATTAATCAAAACACCTCAAGCAACTCATTAACAGCAATCGACATCACCGTACGACAAGGATCGCCCATTTGGCGAGAAGAACAATACCCCACACATCACATTCAGAATAGTCCAACAAAGCACTTGACGCAGAAAATTTTGTAAAAGCGCACCAATCTCAGTCGCGCATCACGCACAGAAGAAGAAAAACAGGTGAGGCGGCAATGGCGTGTAGCCAACAGGGGGGCTCGGTTGGGCTCGAGCCCACGCTCGTAGTCAACGTTGCTCGAGTATTTCTCAAATAATAAAGTACTAGTAGTAACACTCAAACCGATAAAAACACAGCGCAAGCTGTTTAATATGTTTCTCAATTTAGCCTAATCCACTGAGCCCACCCTCAATTTTTATCCTGTCTTCGCCCCTGTGAGGCGGCCAAGTGAAACCACGCAGATCAGATAGACAGGAACAGAAGAAACAAGCCTCAGAAGTCAGAACAAGATACCACTACCGAAAACAGCAACAAGCGCAAGGATCTCGGAGAGGGCGACTACTCACGGATTCCTCCCCCGCGAAGGCGGCGACGACGCGGCGAGCCCGAGATGCGCCCCCTCTGGCGGTGAGTCGGGGACCGGCCGAGAGAGCCCGGAGCGGGGCGTCGAGGCGGCGGGAGGATGAGGAACGCGCGAGGCGGAGGAATGGGGAGGAGGCGAGGGGGTGGAAGGCCGCGCGGGCATGCGGGCTGGGGCTCGGGAGGGGGGAGGAGACCGCGTGGACGAGAGAGGCGGCCATGGAGGCAAGGCGCTCTGTGGCTGCGCCCCTCGCGAAGGGGAGGTGGGGAAGCGATGTAGAGGAGGGAGGGTGGCGAGGGTGGAGCGGCGACGGACGGCACGAAGGAAATGGGAGGTAAATGGAGCAGTTTGGTACTTCGGTGGGGTTTGTTCGGGGCTTTTGGGTTGGGTCGGACTCGAACGGATCGGGGGCTTGAAGCCGTTTCGGGTTTGGCCCCCTCGCGATGCTTTTCCCGGACGTGGCCCCCTTTGCTGTTTACTGCCAACGTTTGGTACTACAGACTATGCTTTTTCTTTTTAAAGTTGCACAAATATTAAAGTATGAATGAATGGTAGATGAGGATTACTTACCCCTTCGTTTGCTTCAAGATTTGTGCAACTTGTATTAAGAGAAAAAGCATAGAAGCACCTCTCTTTCCAGAATTCCACACACTTTAAAATTCATATTTCGAAATTTGACACTCTGGTCCACTATTTACACACAGACGGTCTCATATGTCATCTAAATGAGCTGAAAGGCTTGCGAATTAAATGTTAAATTCGCATTTTGAAATTTAACTGCAATAAATCGTCCTACGTGTCTACTACCAAACTATCCCCATGCGCCTATGATGGCTGTCGTGTCAACAACATCAATCAGTTACGGTACCATACCGTAACAAGAGACATTTGGAGACTAAAAGTGCTAATCTATGAGCTCAATTGGCCAATTCCGTAACAAAAATTGGATTGCGGCTAGCTGTTGTTTGTGGGTTTGTGGTTTTTGGTTGGAATTTGTTTCTCTTTTTCAACTTTCTTCGAGGAGGGTTTTGAATTGGATGTCTTGTCTGCTCTGGGACGAAATCTCACACTACCGTCAAATGACAAATCTCCTCCTCACTGATATGTACGGTATCTATATGTCGATTTTCTGGCCAGTGATGCAGCCAGCATTCTATAAGCGGTTGGACGAGCTTCTTGCAATATATGAGTATGTCGTCGTTAGCTTTCGAGGTTGGACAAACAACACCTACCATCCATCTAATTGGCGCAAACAACAGCTTAGGTCCCTAGTTCACCGCCGGTAGGATGGGAATAGGGTGATGGGGGCGCCGCCCAAGCTGCCTCTACAGGTGCCTCCACCTCTATCTAGGACCTCGTTTTCTTGTTTTCCACTCTTCTCCCACCAATTTAGATACGAAATCGAGTAGAAAAAAACTCAATCTACAATTATTTGTACTACATGCAATTAAAGCTTTTGTTTACCTCTATTGGTATAAAAATAACTAGATTTGCCAAATACGAATGTTTACCTCTAAAGTTTATTCCTCTCTCGTAAATATGTCCTCCCACCTCATCTGTTGGTTTTCCATAAGATCTCCTGATCGCTTTCCCGTGCGTGCGCAGCAGCACATGCCGCCGCCTCCTCCCCACAGCTGGCGTGGCGCCCCGCCATCCCGACAGTCTCAAGCTTCTTATCGTTCCTCCCTCCACGACACCGGTGCCGCCATCTTCTACTGGTCTGCGGTCCACGACGCTGGCACCAACATCATCTGCCGGTCTGCAGTCCACGACACCAGCGCCACCTGCTTCTGCCGGTCCACAGTCCACAACGCCGGTGCTGCCTGCTTCTATCGGACCGCCGCCCACGACGCTGGCGCCGCCATGTTGTGCTGGTCTGCCTCCCACAACGTCGGTGGTGCCTTCTTCTGCTAGTCCAATGTCCACGACGCCAGCGCCACCATGCCATGTTGGTCTGCCTTGCCCTAGTGCAACGCCCACGTCGACTGGCTGTACTCAAACACCCACACCGCTCTGGATTATGGCCCCGATGGTGTGCTCAGTGCTTGAACCAACAACAAGCAGTCCTCCACATGATGTTGCACTTCCGGCCGTTGACATTGGGTCGCCTTGACCTTCGGTGCCAATGGCCCTCAACACTGTCATAGTCTCGTCCATTGGCATGGAGCTGCCCTGCCCTTCTGTCGGCACTACTACTCAAACTAGTTATCCAGGACTATTGTTCATAGTAAGTATCATTGTTGCATAGAATTGTTTTGTTGAATCTTCAAACATGTTGTTGACAAATTTTTATTTTGTATTGCAGGGTGCTTCTTATACGCCTAATGTTGACAAAGCTACAAAGCCATTTGTAGGAAATTTTTTTGATGACTTGGAGGAAGCAGAGGAATTCTATAAGGCATATGCGCATTCGACCGGGTTTGGAATTCGTGCTGGTCCACATATGGATGTCGATGGTGTCACAAGATGGAAGTGATAGATGTGTTCAAAACAAGGCTTTTGGTCAGAAAAAAGGTAATGACAAGGTGGATTCTAACAAAAGGAAATGTGTTAGGAAGTTGACTAGATGTGGTTGTGAGACAATTCTCGTTGTGAAATGCAATGAAGATAATAAGTTCAGGGTAGAGACATTTGTGGAATCCTATACACATGAATTTGTGTCACCTAGCAAACAACACCTCATAAGGTCCAATAGAAAAATAAATGAGAAGGCCAAGCATGCATTAATCACATGTCACAAGGGAGGCATAGGCACAAGTGGTGCATATAGATATCTTCGTATCAGTGAAGGAGGATTTGAGAATGTAGGATGCACACGAAGGGATTTGCAAAACTATCACAAAGAGTTGAGAAGCTGTATTAATTCATCAAATACTCGGATGTTTGTTAACAACCTAAGTAAGAAAAGCGAAATAAATCCTGCTTTTTTATATTAATATGTTGTTGATAAAAAGGGGAGGTTAGTTCATGTATTTTGGGTAGATCTTACATGTCAAAAGAATTATTCACATTTTGAAAACCTTCTTTCATTTGATTCTACATATAACACCAACCAGTACGACATGATATTCACGCCATTCACTGGAGTTAATCATCATAAGGCAAGTGTATTATTTGGTATAGCATTGTTAAGCAATGAGACAACAAAGACATACACTTGGTTATTTCGTACATTCTTGAAAGCAATGGATGGAGTTGCACCAAGGCTCATAATTACCGATGAAGCTACTAGCATAAATAATGCAATTGCTAGTGTATACCCCGCTAGTACACATAGGTTATGCATGTGGCACATTTTGCAAAAGCTTCTATCAAAGGTACTATCACATATGAGGGAAAACCCTTTACTTTACCAACGTTTTAACTCATGTGTATGGGCCTCAGAAAGTTCAGAGGAATTTGAGCATTAGTGGTCTTCTATTATTTCCGACTTTGGTTTGAAAGTAATGAATGGCTGAGTACTCAGTATGCAATTCATGCATCATAGGTACTAGGATTCTTTAAAGATATCTTCTTAGCAGGAATCCTTAGAACCACTTCGAGGTCAAAAAGTGCAAACTCTTTTTTCAACCGTTTCATTGGATAAAAAAATGCATTGGTGGAGTTTTGGATAAGGTTTGTTAATGCAGTGGAGGAACACCACCATAATGAGTTAGAAGCTGACAATGCCTGTGTTACAGACTAGTTGGACAATGGAGAAGCATGCAAGTGAGGTTTTCACATTCACTATCTTCTCTGAATTCCAGAAAGAAATTATAGCAGCAAGGGATATTTGCAACGTGGAGAGCATTGCTACTTAGGGGGAGTGGAAGATCTCAACGGTTAATGATGGCTCCATGAAGGTGAGAGAGGTACGCTACAACATTTCAACAAAGAACGCTAATTGCTCTTGTATGTTCTTCGAGTCATTTGGTACTCCTTGCTGCCATATTGTCCGCGTGTTGTAAAATCCATTGCTCAAGGAGGTCCCAAGCCAATTTGTGTTAAAGAGGTGGACCAAATTGGTAACTAAGGATGATGCCTTTGATGGAGGGCAATTTGTTGAAAGAAAAACCAAGGAATGTGGTACAAACAGTTAATGAAAAGATGGCATTGCAAATACGCACGCAAATGAAAGAATTAATTCACCAAGCTGGAGGGACAAATGAAGGCTTGCATATTCTTCGAGATAGGTTTTTGCATTTGGGGATGATATAACTCCATTACTTTGTGAGAATGTGCTAAGTCGAACCGAAGAGATTGAAGCGTTTGTAGGTTGTTCCATCCCAAATGAAGTGAACATTCAACCACCTAATGAAGTAAAATCCATGGGAAGGTGCAAGAGAATAAGGCCAAGATAGAAGGTAAAGAAGGATGGGAAGAAAGATGAGAACATGGATAATAAAAAAAAGAGGAGCACGTATGTGCAGGTCATGCAAAGAGATCATCTACCATGACAGCTGCAATTGCCTGTTGAGGACGAAGACAACAAAATGATCAAGGCTAATAAATATCTTAATTTTCTATTTTAATTTATCAACTGCCTTCGTCCAGACAATAACACTGTTTTTCAAATGGCAGAGAGATGTTATGAGGGAGGATGGGTCCTGCAGGAGGCACTTCTGTCAAACTGTATTTTGTTGACAATTTCTGTCAAGCTTGTTTTTTTTTTGTTATGGATTGAAGATAAATTTCAGAATACACAAAAGATGTGAACAATTTTGACACTCACGTGTGAAATGAATCTGTAATTTTTTAAGTCTTGAAGAACCACATATACATATATTTGAAATCAAGAACTCAGTTCATATATCCATTTAGATTTACACATTTGTTCATACAAATTGATGAATTCATATCATACAAGAATCAAACGCAAGTAATAGCTTATATTGTGAGCTGCTACTGTGGGCTCTGCAGCTTTGAGAATAACTTGGGACAAGGCAGTATGTCCACAGGCATGCCTATCCTTCTCAGCTACATGTCACAAATTTCTGAAAACAGACATATTCTCTAAGAGGTCTAAAATTGATCATGGAAATTCATAAACATACTGTCTTCTGATTCAAATAAGCCAATTGGACACATATTTTGGGCATCAAATGATGATTATTCCTTCTTGCATTTGATTTTGCTCACTTTACATTGCTGATTTCATACAAAAATTACAAGAAACAATCACTTAACTCCATGGTTGCTGGTACTGCTTCATGGACCTCCACTGGACATGCGCAACAGCTTGGGGTAGGCGGTGGCCAGCGTGGGACTCCGTGGCAATGGCGCAACCTGGGACTCGTTGGGATGGCGGTGCGCCGTGCCGGCCGTGGTGAGGAGGCGAGGCGCCGCGCTGGCCGTGGGGAAGAGGCAGGGCGTCGTGTCGGCCGTGGGGAGGAGGCAGAGGACGCTGCGCCAGTCGTGGGGACGAGGTGGCGCCATGTGCTTCTACGCGCGCATAGGAAAGCGTTCGGGAGATCGTATGGAAAATGAACAGATGAGGTGGGAGGACGTATTCATAAGAGAGAAATAAACTTTAGGGGTTTTATGTAAAATGATTTAAGTGGCAAAGGGGGGTTTCCACCTTGATCAATGTGGACCGTAGATTCTCCATCCGACAGCTAGTGACGGGAGTTAGCATGTTAGCACCCACTGGCCTATTAGCACTGGATATGATGCCATTTTCTAATAAGATTCATTTACATCTTACTAAAAAAATTACTAAATGTATACATCGAAGATCAATGTCAAATGTTCCAAAATTCCAACTATTTAGTAGCAACAGAGGAAGTACCATCCACTAAAAACACACAAGCATCGCATGGAAAAATGTCTACCCAAACGTCTGTGCAAATGGCTGGTTGCTTGAAAACATCAAAAGAAGACAAGTATAGACGTACCCTCTTTGCTTAATTAAAGGCCGCGTACCAAAGGTGATCGTGCCGACTGCTGGTTGCTTCACCATGGCAAAAAATCACAACTGTATATTATCTCTACTATATAAAGTGAGAGTTTCTTCCCACGTCACATTAATTGCATTGCTTAATTACCCTACTTAATTGCCCTGCTTAATTGCCCTACGCAAGAAACGAAGCGTTGCTTTAATTAGCCAGCTTTTGCAAGAAACGAAACGTTAAAGATAGATGTTTGATCTTATGAAATAATATTTTTTTATTTTTTAATCTTTATTTTTCGTTATCAATTTTGTTTTTCGTAGCAACGCACGGGCATATAACTAGTATATCTAAAATATGAGCTACTGCAAGTTTCAATTCATTCTCAAACCATTGATAGTATCGCGGACGTAGTTACTGCAACAACAAAAAAGAGAGAGCAGAAATTAAGCCAAATCTTTCATCCCCTTGCCGGACCTCAAATATCGTCTTGTTGCTGAAGCTCAAAAAACATTCAATGAAGGTTGGGGGTCAAAATCTTGGAATCAAAGAGTTGATTTATTCGTTTTGGTGCTAGCAAGGCAAAATGGTGTTCAGTTTTGGAAGACATCTCAAAACTTATCTCTACTATTATAAAGCAACAGTTGGTGACAGTGGTGAGTTCTACCCATGTTATTAATTGCCCTGCTTAATTGCCCTACACAAAAAACGAAGCGTTGCTTTAATTAGCCAGCTTTCGCAAGAAACGAAGCGTTAAAGATAGATATTTGATCTTGTGAAATAATTTTTTTATTTTTTAATCTTTATTTTTCGTTATCAATTTTGTTTTTCGTAGCAATGCACAGGCATGTAACTAGTATCTACATAAACTTATAGTTCTCGGGAGGTACGGTAGGCTCACAGTAGTTTCTACAATATACATCTACATTGGGTTTTTTTTTTAAATAATTTGTTCTAATTTTTTTTAGCACTTTTTTAAAATTGTACCTCTTTAACTTTTTACAGAAATATTTTTAAAGAAAATAAGCACTTTATATTTCTTTTTTGAGGTATTTATGAAAATAATTTTCTTTCTCTTATAAAATCACACTTTCTACTGCTCCCATCAACACGTTTCAAGGTTCTCGACAGAAAAAAGCGTAATGCCAACTTCCGGGGGGGGGGGGGGGGGGGCATTCATTCGCCCTCCTCCCGGGGCAATGTCAATGTGGCCACCACGTTTCAAGGTTCTCGGCGGAAAAAAGCATACCGTCAACTTCCCAAGAGAGGGCATTCATTCGCCCTCCTCCCGGGGCAATGTCAACGTGGCCACCACGGTCAGATGTAGGACAGGCAAAGAAACAGATTCCCAACAAACGTTGCTTCTGGCCAACTGTTACTTACAGGTGAGAAACACTAGCATGTAGGACAGGCAAAAGGGCTCCACACATATCGTCCCATCGCCTCATGCAACTCTTCCAACGAAGCAAGGTATTGCTTCTTCTGCTGAAGAAGTTATGATTCAGTAGTAGGATCTTGCCTGATTCCTGAAAATACCTTCAATATGCCAATTAGAGTAACACTGGTTAACTGAAAAAAGGGTAAAGCAATTGAGCCATCAGCATCACAGCTCTCCCATGGCTAACACAGAACTGTGTGCACGAAGGATCTTTGCCTTTTTGCGCGATAGCTTACATAGTAACATAAATTCTTCGCACAAAAACTAGTCAAAATTGGCTTTAAGATATTAAACTCGATCAACCCACAACTCTGCTGACATTTAGCAACACTTGATATGGGCATAACAAGATGTAGAACAAAATGTTACAGCCACGTAGCATGTGTTTTCGCACATCAATGTTTGAAATCCGCATGTCCAATGAGTTGCTCACTTGATGTCTGCATTAGGAATTGAAGATCGACATAGGCCAGCCGATGTGGCGAAGGGTATCCCTCGGAACGTCGCAATTCCATTCTCGTCAGTACGAAGATCCTTGAAGCATAATAAAGTGAAGTTATTGGTTGATTCATACTATCTATGCAAATAAATACGCAACATCGTTCAGCAAGGCATAACAAACATGGTATGTGAACTATCCGTATTTGATAATTGAATATGTTAAGGGTAATTTGTCCAACTAACGACAAAACTGATTGAATTTACCCAAATCACACTGAAAGGCCAGGACAACCTTTGATCAGCAAAAGGAAAAAAGTGAGAGGGAATCACACGAAATAGGCCATTATAAATGCGTACCGGTGTGATCTTGTCCAGCTGTTTTTTCTTTGGATTTAGAACATCTTCCGACTTCCCGTCAAACCTACATGTGAATAATTTAGTTCAAAACAATTGAAAGATGGAAATTTGGTGGACAAAAAATCTTTGCAAATGATGCAGGCCAAATACAAATCAAATAACTCCAGAGGAACCCAGCAAAATTTGACAAAGTATTAAACTATGTTCTTTTATTTCAGAAGTGGGCCACCAACACACGAATTATCTATACTATAAGGCACCACTCGTTACAACCAAATGCTAACCATGCTAAATTACAAATTTTCCTAAAATGACAACATAAAGCTTGTCACATGAGTTCATCCAAATTGCACTTACAAATATTTTTCTTATGACCAACATATTGTGCAACAACTTACATAACAGTCTCAAAAGTATATCAAATGGCATATCAGCTTGTACAACTTGACTTCATAGCCATGAATACAAATAGGAAAAATTGGAAAGAACACATGCTCTACAGAACTGCACAAACACGCCTTTAAATACATATTGCATATACAAGACATCATTCTTACCCAGCAAATGAAATGCGTTCTCCAAGCTTGGCTCCTTCTGGAGGAATCAAAGGCTCCACAATTGTATGATCTTTATTTGAAGCACACAGGACCTGGCAATTTTTTTAAAGTAAAAACAACATTTCGAAATGAAAACTTCTTCCACACACACACACACACACATAGGAAAAGAAAACTTCCTAGAAACAAAAGGGTGGTTACAGTTCGGACTGGGGATTAGAAATTTCACAAAGTTCAACAGTAATACATGGTGAGGACTTCACGTTAAAAATTCATTTCTAAAGTAGTTTATTATATCCTTCAGTGAGAAGTGTTACATTGCCCATTTTAGATGCTTCTATTAGTATGAAGTTCAGTAACATACACATGGCCTAATGATTTGGCAGTGTACAGCAACGTTCACCAGAAGCTTGTATTCTGCCTCAGTAGTATTTTGCAAAATAGTTGATGAACCAATTAAGAGCAACATTTCAAGATGCTTTGTTGATGTACACAAACACAATTACAATAGATAGAACTGGAAGTTGAACAGAACATACCAATCCAGCAGACATTACGTCCCGCAGCTTCCCTGGCTTCACATTCGTGATCAGGACAACATGCCGATTCTGAAAGGAAAGGGCAATGTTTATAACACAAGACAGCGTCATGGATGTAACAACTTCAGAGAGAGCAAAATGAACGAGAATAATTCAAGTTCCTATTTGCTGCCAACTACTCACGGCAAGCTCATCTGGGCTGCAGTATTTAGCAAGACCACTAACAACTTGTCGCACATTGCCATCTCCCAAATCTATCTCCTCCACCAGAAGACTGCACAAATAATAAGCTAGAATATTAGATGGAAGAATGCAATACAACTAGTGGGACCTTTTAGGAGTGTTGTAAATGTAGAAAAATACGGTTACCTGTCAGCAGATGGGTGCTTCCATGCTTTGCGAATAAGGCCAACCTGTATATTCAGGATACTGACATTGCACTCTGAATCCTTTTCTGCGGTTTTCTCTGGAGCTTTATCTGCAGCCCCCTCTTTTGTTTTTCCTCCAGACTTCTCTTGGACTTTCTTTTTATCCCCAGAAGGTTTGTTGTTTTTCGTTGAAGTAGGATTTGCCTTGTCCTCAGGAAGCTTATTCTGATAAGTATCGACCAACAAAAGAACTCACACCAATCGAAAAGAAGACATCTTGTACAATAAAGAACTGTAAATAAATGCTGCTCAAACATGAAAATCAACATTGTTATGTGAAACCTGTCCATGATTAAACATTTTAATACTTTATATGGCATTATATGTCAATTGAAGAGAGTAATATTAGGACATCTACAGTCCACCTAATTTTACGGTGCATTGCACATGTGGCTACATGAATCAGAAGTAAAATTTACCATGAATTTGATTATGCAATACTGAAGCCAGACGATGCAGCAGGAGAAGATATGAAAATGCAGTAAAATGATCAAATTACAGTTAAATCTTCACAGCAGCAAGAACCACCAATTCCTCTCATAAATAATAGTCCAGAAGTGCCTATAACTAATGAGATCGGTACAGTTACATCAAAAACTACCTCTGCAGCTTTTTTGGAGTCAGCACTTCCATCTGACTTGTCAGCGATCTTCTGTCCTGAAACAGCTTTCTTTGAACTTGGATCAGCATCTCCTTTATCAGCTTTCTTCAGATGCTGTCATATATAATTAGGAAATGGTATGATTACTTTCGTGATCTCAACATAATCGTTTTTAAAAGAACATTTTGCAGATAATTGAAAACGAAATGTTGTTTCATCATCTTATTATTTCTGTGGATAAATTTTTACAGCACTAACAACAGTTTTTGTATTAGTCAGATCCTAAAGTTAAGCAATACTAACAGTCTAACACATAAAAGGTTTTATCAGATCAAACACGAACGTGATTTTGTAAACACAGTAAATAGCAACAGCATGTCAACAGGGTTAATTTTCCATAATTCATATTGTATTTGGAAGAACATATAATAAAGAAATTACACAAAATGGATACCCCCAAAATATAAAAATATTTCCAGCTCACAACAAAAAAAAAAACTTTACTTACAGAAGGTGGATTGAAGATAGACTTGCTTATGTTTATCTTTTGCAGTGTTGTACCAAAATCGACGATGTTCTGGATAAATTAGCAGAGATTCACATAAGATGGTATCAATGAACTGGCAATATGGTATCCTGTTAATTACCATACAGTATTTATTTTTGAAAAGAGACTTCACCAGAACAAAGCTATGGTTAAAAATCAGGTGTGAAGGGGCTCTATCAGAGTGGAGCCGAATGCCTGAATCAGCTTTGGATATCAGATAAAATTAAATAATTCACAAACATGGCTAGTTCCAAAAGTTGGTGGAAGGAAGTCAAGAAACGAGAGGAAATGACATCTTTGAAATGACAAATAATATTTTAAATCAACAAACTACAGATACCACCAGAGAGCCAGATAAGAAACAAGAAGAAAACCATGTGTATTCGATTCTGTGTGGTCAATAATACACATAGGGAACCATGACGAGAAAACAATATATGCATTCGGTTATTTTATTCCAGAAAAAAGAACATATGTAGTTCATGATGGCAACATATAGGAACAAATTAAGAAAACAGGTAGGAGTAATTTAGTACAATAAATAGAAATATTAATTTTAAACCTGAATGTAGTCCATCCACCGCAATATATGTGGGTATTTCTTCAACTCGCAGTCACTAAGATGACTCTAAAACAAGGAATAAACAGTTAAAATCACGGAAGAGAGTTTATAGATTTATAGTATTTCTTTATAACAGCAGATATAAGAATAAAGAAGCAAATAGTAGCCCTAGCCCATAAAACAAGTATTTTACAATTTGATCATCATAAATTCCACTTCAGCACAAACAAACAAAAAAAGACTAATAGTCCCTCAGTTACAAAATGGATGTTATTTGAGATTTTAGAATGCGTGAAGCCAAACTTTCAGCTTAATATCCACAAAAGTTTTTAGATTAACCACATGAATAATATTAGTAGATTTGTCACTGAAATTGCTTCCAAAATAATATTTGTTTTCTAAAGTTTTACTAATATATGCATTTGAAATCATGTAAAGTGAAAAGACATCTATTTGGTAACAGAGGGAGTACAACATAACTGGCAAATGAAATGGCGGTCATACAAATGGGTAAAGTTACATCATACATACCACGAAAACTTGTACAGTTGCAAACACAACAATGTCAGCAACCGACGGTTTAAAGCCACTAGCCAATAGTACAGACCTCTGGGACAAATCTTGATTCAGATTGCCAAGCAATAAAAGCTGTTCTCCATCATTTCCAACAAAATTGCTGGAAAATTCGACCCACTTCATTACCTATTAATGAAGAAAAAGAAGTCATGTATCAGTAGATAAGCATTAGCAAGTGTGTAGAGACATGAAAAACAGTTACCTCATCCTGAGATGAGTTCACAATATGTGAGAAAAGGCTGGCAATATCACTCTCTTCAATAATTGTATTGGATATGGTATTCTGTAATATTCAGCACAGACATTAGTAACAATTTCCATCTATAACAACTCACCTACGCAAATACAGCTTGATAAGAGTGTGTTGGACGAAATTTGCTCAAATAAAGTAGCAAACTGCAAGAAATAATGCAGTACATACTAATCATCAAAGGTTGTGCATTGTATACTGGACAAGTCAAAGTCCAGAAGTATCTAAAATACACATCATCACAAGGTTACCCAGTTAGCTTTGTACCAAACCATGATCAGGCACCATTTGAAGAGATGGGCCATGCATTATGCAAATTTTTTGAACAAGATAAAACACAAGTAACAACTAAGAAGTAATAGAGACTCTGCCAAGGACGTATGCTGCATTTGGTGAAAGGCACTGTAAATTTAATCTACTGGAGCACTAATGTTGCAAGCTTCGTTTCCATGTGACTAAAGTACTGAACCATACCCAAGTCCTAGCTATGCGGCAGACAGTAGATCATCTCAAAGACAATCTTGGCCAGCAAAAGAGCCTCTCTGCGGTGCTTAGTTGCGTAATGATCATCATTGGATGCATACACTCCACAGTTCACGACCTCCAAAGAAATCGAACAGTTGTACCGTATGTAATCTACACATCTTCACATTTCCCAAACCACACAGCACGCATGAAATCAGCATAACCTAAATTCCACATCACAGTATAATTGCAATACATGAGATTTAACCGTCGAAAGTATTCAAATTTGATTACTGGTGAATTAAACCATGCCCAGAGCCCAACGAATCTGCATCCAAAAATACCGGCACGCACTAGTAAGGCACAAACAAACTCGCCTGCGTAACATAACGCATAGAGAGCAAACATCGAACGCTATCGCTTCGAAGCAACAAAAATCGGAACCCAGGGCTTAGGAGCGAACGGCCGGGGGCTTACCGGATCGATGTTGAGGTGCTTGCAGAGCGCGTAGGCCATGGCCCGCTTGCTCTGCGCGAGGTCCGCCGGCGCCGCCGCCATTAGCACGCCGAGGTCTGCGCGTAGCTCGGTGAGTTAGGGAAAGTGGAAGAGGGCAAATGGGAGCGGCCAATGGGCGACTGGTTTCCTGCGACGAAAGCTCCAGTCCACTTGCGCTTGGGATTTGTTGAGGCTGTAGGCTTGTAGCTGTTTGGGCCTAGCCTCCTGTTCATTTGAGCCAGGCCGATTGTACCATGCGGAGACGGGTTTATGGCCCACGTTGAGGTGCGTGCAGCGCTTGGAACCACTCCAGCCCAACGGCATGCTTCCTTGATCTCGTACTTGAGAGGTCATAGGCCCTGTTTGTTTCCTTCTCCAGCTTATATAATCCAGTTTTTTGGTGTTGGATTATATAAGCTGGATTATATAAGCTACCTTTAAATAAGTCGGTAGGTTGTTTGTTTTCTTGGATTATTACTGTGTTGGATTATTAGTTTGAGATTATATAAGCACCATAATGGCTACTTATAGATTATTATAATCTCATGCTTTAGATTATATAATCTAGATTATAATCTAGGCTGTTTGTTTCCCCATTAACTTATAAAAGCTGGATTATATAATCCATAGGGCAAACAAACGGGGCCATAGTCAGATGGTTGCCAACTCCTTCGTGCGTCTGCTCAAGCACAAACATTGCGTTTTTCCTTTGCGAACGAGGACTACAAACTTTGCGTTATCTGTGAAGCTTGTGCAACTGGCATGTGTACGTCCACGCTTTCCTACAAAGCTGGAGATGCGAGGCAAAAAATCAGGTCGAATGCAAGGACACACACAACCTCACTGGCGTGATCGATTCTAGAGCGCATCTAAGCAACGAGGTACTGCGGTGCTGTTGTTGATGGTTGACGACCTCATGCTGCGAGTATCCGACGCGCTGGTGAGCAAAGTACAAGACGGACTTTTGTCTTCGCGCAACCGCTCCCCTCTGAAGTCTGGAACGTCGACGAGAGATGCCGTGTCATTTGAGCGCCATCATCAATACGACACGACGCCACCGCCATTTCACGACTTCTATCCAAAAGCGTTCGACTGCACTCTGTATATCGACCGCTTCGTGGTGCTAAGCCCACAGACACGGCGATGGGAGCTGCGAAGTAACGAATCAAAACAAGCAAGAAAAAGGCTCGAAAGCAAGGACACGACCGCACATGGGGTTCCATCTCGCCACCGGTGAGGCCTGGGAAGCGACGGCGACACGGGGGCATGTGGTAGGGCAGCGCCCGGGCGCCATAAATGTGCCCACCAGCGCGTGCCCTCGTCGCTCAGAGCCGCCATGAATAAGCCTCCCCAAAGCACAAAGCCGCGTGTTAGTACCCCGCCAACAATGCGCTGACGAGCGACGACAGGGTCGATGAAAATCGTGCGATTTTCGACCGTTTCATCGCGGTCCGATATTAAATACCGATCGATAAACCGGTCTAATTAAAAAAAAATCAAAAATTCAAAAAAAAATTATGTGCTACAAACCGGTCAAAAATAGGTGGAAATCACTCGATTTTCGTCAAAAATGGACGAAAATCGCTCCAAAAAATCTACCGCCAAAAAAGTTTACCAAGTTTATCGATTTTCCACGATAATCGACGACTTTTGTGTTTTTTTTCAAAAAAATTTTGAACTTTGAGTTCGAGCGATTTTTGCTCGAAAATCGACGATTTTCGATGCCAACGCAATAGCGAAATTCGTGGCCTAAACGGTAAGGTGAACCCTGGTGACGACCATGTGCTACACCTAAGAGAAAGGATAAGTTTGGCTCGAAGCTAATTTTATTATGTTTAATTTTAGTGGTGTTATGTATTTTCATATAGATGTTTGGTTTGTTGCTATAACGTGGTTTGTTATAGTTTTTTTTTCAACTTCTACTGCTGAATTTTGTTGCTACGATAATAGCGATAAATCAAACTTACCTAAAGCTAATTATAACGAGGTTATCTTTTTTTTAAAAAAGACCCTAAACTACTGCTACGATCGGTTCAGCCACCAGCGTTGCGTCCACGGTGGAATTTTTGCGAAATCTCGGATTTCGGTTCCTCTCGAGATTCATAATCCTGGCGGAATAGAAAATTTTCAAAAATTCAAATTGGTACAATATTTTTTAGAAATTTCGGTATTTTGTACTGGATTGCGTTGATTTTGGACCGTATTGGGCAATGCTTCACTTCCTCTAAACCTTTCGTAGTATAAATGTTAATATAAATATTGCAACGTAGTCTAGTGATTAGAATTTCTGTTGTGGGCGTGGAGACTTGGGTTCGAATCCCAGACTCTTCCAGAAACCACCCAGTTTTTCTTTCCATTTTGTTTTTTGCCGGGGCTCTTCATGAAGGCATGGAAGATAGAACATTATCGTACATAAGTCACTGCTCACAGCATGCGGTTTCTGGAACTCAATTCATGTAGCGCTCTCGTGTGCTGTGTGAGAGGCCTTTCGTTTGAGTCTCCTAGAACTCAATTTTTTTGCAAGCGTCACACTGCGTGGCTCTCACCCAAAAAAAAATTCAATGTGAACCTTCCTTTGGCTTGCGACGGTAGCCTGGTGCCATACACCAACTCGACGAGTCTTAGTTACTTCTATAAATTATTGTTATATTATTTTATAGCATCAGAAAAGTATTTTTACAGGGCAGTACTGTTGTCAGAATTTTTAAAAGTTTTTTAGGCTTGATTATCGTCTGAAATTTTTATGAGAATGTTGGTGATGTGTTATGACCCTGCACAAAAAATTTTAACATCGTTTGAACTATTTTTTCGTTCAATTGAAATGCTGTTATTTTGGTGATCCAAATTTAGAGATAAGGCTACTTTTGCCGAAGCGCAGCAGAGGCTCATCGCCGGTAAGTTTGAGTCGGAGCGAAGTGGAGGCTAAAGTTGGCCCATCAAGTCGCGTCGCCCTAGGGACGCCTGGGGAATATATATATATATATATATATATATATATATATATATATATATATATATATATATATTCCCTCTTGTAAGCCGCATGGAGCGATTAGTTCCCTGCGTGTTTGTATCTTCCAGAAAATAGTGAAGATTTGCTGGCGGGCGCCCGTGATTTTTTCCCGCAAGGGTTTTTCACGTTAAATATATGTCTCTTGTTCTTTGTATTTGATCTTATTCATATGTTTTGTGCGCCGTTCTTCTAATATGAAATTTACTAAGATTTCAGTAATTTCGAATGAAATTTTAGATTTTTGATCAAAATCTCGGAAATCCCAGTTCAAAAAAATTTTAGATTTGAATTTTGCCTTTTGAATCTTATTCAAATTTTGTCTTAAATACCGAAATATCACCAATATTTTCGATTTGGATCCCCTTCAAGATATAGTCCAAAAACAAAATTTGAAAACTTTGTCCACCTGCCAAATCGAACCCAGCTCACACGATCCAGCAGCCAAAATCACGAACGCGATGCCGTCCCTTGCCGTGTTGTGCGTTGCCCGCGCCTAGGCCTAGCCATCTGCCCTCCCCCCATCATGTCGCACAGATGGATGCGATCGCACTCGCCGCCGGCCGGTCAAGGCAGAACGGATGCGAAACCCACAGTAGAATCTGGGTGCTATTGCCCTATTCCGCTCGGCCTACAACTCTCGAGTCCTAATCAGGGAATGAAAATCTCGCCGAGATTTCACAAAATCTTGGATCTTGGACCCCTCCGAGTTTCATAATCCCGACGAAATTTTAAAAACCCTAAAAAATTCAAAGTGCTACAGTTCCTAAAATCTCGACGAGATCTCGATAAATTTCACCAAGATTTGACCAAAACTTGACCGGATTTTGACCGAATTGTATTCTCCATGTCGTTTTCTATGTGGAACAATCGGCAGATCATAATTCCGGCGAAATTAAAAAAACCCTAAAAAATTCAAAATGCTACAATACCTAAAATTTCGCTGAGATCTCGGTATTTTGGACGAAAATTTTGGTATTTTGAATCGAAATCTCGGAAATTTTGGTTAAAAAATTACCAGATTTAAATTTTCCTTTTTGTATTTCATTCGGATTTCGTCCAATATAACAAGATTTTGGTGAAATTTTGAAATTGGAAAGGTACCAAGATAAAACCTTAAAACAAAGTTTGAAATCCTGGTCCTAATAACACGACACTCTACAGCCTACAGGCTACGACCAGGCAGGCCGGCCCTTCTTTTCAAATGGAAAAGTTGGAGTACTAGAGCCTCTAGATTACGGTTGTATATTCTACTACTCTACTTAGCCTCACATATATAAACACAGTGGGCATGCTTACACCAACGGAGTACCGGCATTAATTTCCTTAATTTCCCTAGAAAATGAATTGTTTCCGATGAAACCTCTCCTTTAAATATCGAGTGCAAATTGTTGGGAAATCACCTTGCCCACAAAGGTCCTGTATGATCCCTTTACCGAAATCCTAGAAGTAGGCTATGAGCCCCATCATGCACTCTTAGTGTTCTTATTTAGCCACTAGTTCCATTTTGTAGTGGTTAATTCTTTGATCCTAATGCCATAGTAGGCTAATCGACTTAGCAATTATGCAGGAATCCTCTTTTGTTACTCTCCAAAACGGGGCTGCCAATGTTGATGTTCAGAGGTTTGAAGTTCTGTTGTGCATAGGAAATAAGCAGATGTTGTACCTGCCATGGTGCACATGTAGAATATAGGAGGCGTATGCAAAGGATTGGCGAGTCAAGTACTGATCCACATTCTGAATATTTGGAATTTGGGATAAACGAAAAATGAGGGATGCGGCTTGTTATCCGAGGAAAAAAACTTGCATAGAGATCAGAGACTCCACTTCACATTGGTGCATTGAGCAGAACATTGAGTATATTGAAGCTGTCTTGTGGGATGTAACTAGGGCTGTAAAAAAAGCTCGAGACTCGCAAACTGTTTGAGCTCGATTCGTTCCAGGCTCGATTCGAGCTCGGCTCGAGCCTGGAACGAACCAAGCTCGAGCCTGCCTTCAAGCTCGCGAGCTTCACCGAGCCGAGCTCGAATAGCTCACGAGCCTACTTGAGTTTGGATCAAGCTTCCGTGAAACAAACTTTCTCGAGCTTGTTATCGAGCTTACTCGAGCCGAACTTACTCGAGCTTATTACCGAGCCTACCAGATTAACCGAATTTACTCGAGCTTATTCGAGCTTATCAGCTTACCGAGCTTACTCGAGCCGAGCTCGAACCTACTTGAGCTTGGACCGAGCCGAGTTCGAGCCTGGATCTAGGCTCGGACCCCAACTCGAGCTCGGCTCGAGCTCGGCTCGAGCCTTACCGAGCTCGAGCCTGACAGCCCCAGGCCCACTCGAATTCGGCCCGTTTACAGCCCTAGATGTAACTGTTGACTGTTCTCTCCACCCCATTTTTACCATCAACTCATACTCTCCAAAACTGGGTTGCCAATGTTGATGTCCAATCATAACAAATATGCTACTTTAGGTTGTTCAATCTAAAAGCCTGTATTTGGGTCTAATTGTTCAGTCTTCTTTGGATAGAACGTACAAATGACGAATCAAATTATGAATTTGAGTATGAGGTCCTATCCCATGGATCTGATGAGCAATGGGAATTCATTTGGACAATGGATGAAAAATATTTTTTTTTCTTAATCTGATGAGCGGTGGGAATTGATTATTTGCCACAAAGTTGATGGCAATTGATGATTTATCAGGCCCTTATCTCATTGACATTTGGGTCCTGGACCCACATGTCAGTGATATAGGAGCTCAATTACCATCAACTTTATGATAAATAATCTGACCGTTAGAATATAGACCTTACTCCTTTCTGAGTTGTACCTTCTACCTGGACAATAACGCGGGGCCAGCACCTTCTACATTGACAATACCATGGGGCCAGCGTATCGGCCAAGCTTGACGTAGTTCATGCATGCTGCTCCATCACTCGACTTCACATTATCCGTCGTGACCGACGAGGAGGCTGAGCAACAAGGGCGTGCCTAGCCGGTGCAAAAGCTATACTACCAATGGTTCGATAGACCGATGAGGCTATGGATTGTTCCACTGAACATTCCAACATTACCCACTCATCTACATCATATGCATGAAGAACGCAAAGCGAAGATTGAAGGCGACGACCAAAGGTGCAGCTTAATCAGAAGTTTCTAGTGGGTTTAGCCCTGTGAGATAATTAATCGAGTCTTTCGAGGCCCTAGGCTAAGTCAGATCCACCTCACTGGTGGGCTCTGGAGTCGAGGTTCAAAATCACGTCGAAATTCGGTGAAATTTCAGATCTGACCCCCGAATTTTATAATCCCGAAAAAATTAAAAAATTCTAAAAAAATTCAAAGTACTACAGTAACCTATAATCTCGTGAGATCTCGGTAAAATTGACCGAGATTTGAAAAAAAGTTGACCGGATTGGATTCTTCGCGTCGTTTCCCATCTGGGACAGTCGGTAAATCATAATTCCCGCGAAATTGAAAAAACTCTAAAAAAATTCAAAGTGTGACTGCGTAAAATCTCGCCGAGATCTCGGCATTTTGGACCGAAATTTTGTCTATATGAGCCGAAATCTCGAAAATTTCGTTTCAAAAATTATCATATTCAAATTTTGCCCTTTGATTTTTATTCGAATTCGTCCGAAATACTGAGATTTCGCCGAAATTTTGTCTTTCGGAGGGTGCCGAGAGAAAAATCAGAAAACAAAAATACAGTGTGGAGTGCATTCATATAAAAGAGGCTTGCAATTTTGTTATTCTCTAAAGATTAATAAAATACTCGTTTCACTACTTTTCTTTCTATTTATTTATTCTTCTGTATTTAGTACACCAGTACATCTGCACATTAACCCACACATAGAAATCCTAAAGCAATTTCTCGCTTCAAACACTGTTTCTGATCCAAATTTGTCGTATATCCGCCATGTGTCCATATTCCGAGTACTCTGACCCGAAAAAATTCAAAATGAATTTATTTTGGTTTTGGATTTTCTTTTTGGATTTCTTTTGAATTCGGTTTGGATTTGAAATTTGATTTGGTTTCGTTTTTTTGGTTTTGGGCCAATTTCCTTCGCATTCTTGGGCTTTGGCCCGTTTTCCTGAGTCCGCCGCCGCGGCCAGCTCGACCGCTCCGTCCGCGCCTCGGTCTTTGCCTTGTCGTCAACTGCTCGCGTTGTCACTTGCTGCCAGCGGCGCCTTTGCCTCCCCGCCTGGCTATAAAAAGCCAGCCCCGAGCCCTGTTGCAACCTGCACGGCTGCACCCCCTCGCCTCGCCTTCCCCGCGATCCGGTTGTTGGACAGTTCGAGAAGCACCAGCAGGAGCCGGACCCGACAAGAGCCCAGAACGACTACTTCCCCTACGATTCAGCCGATCCGATCACCGAGCAAGGCAAGCCGTACACCATTGATCATATTGAACCTATTCATGCCATGTTATAATTAGTAATTATTTTATATGGCATTATTTTGCTGTATGTTGAAATATTGAAAACCGTTACTTTGGAATGACATGATGCTTAGATAATGCCGAATTGCTCATGGAACTTCCTTGAAAAATATTGAACCCTAATACTCCTTGTAACCCTAGATTATTAATTTATATCATGTTAATTTAGTTACTATTACTCATGTTAGTTAGCTCAAATGCTTTTAAAATGGAAATAAAATGTTGTTGAGCTGCTGGCTCGGATGTTTATAAAAATGCTACAGTCAGGGGGGCAGTATTGGGCTATCCACGAGGTGGAGTTGAGTCCGATCCCCGGCTGATGATTAATGCCATGGTTGGAATAGTGGCTGGTACATGTGGTACAGATGGGCTTGTGTTTGAATAAGGCTTGATCTAAGGCAGTATAAGGATGATAACCCCCTTGAGCAAAGTAAATAACTTAAGTTCCCGCTCAACCACAGGTCGGACTGGTCAGTGGGCCTGTCTCCGACATAGCTCAGTAAGTTAATCATTCCTGAATTAAAAATTGATTAATTTGGTGGTACTATTCTCTGAGGAGAATAGGGATCGGCCTCCCTGGAAGGGGAGTATACCGAAGGGGTGGAACAGGAATGGACCGGAGTGTCATTCGCTGGTTCTCACGACGGTAGGTGGAACTGTGGGTCCAAGGTAGCGTCAGGCCTATCGGTTAACAACTAAACACAGGAATGATTTAACGAAATGCTGCGATGGTTTCGGCCTGGCCACATGCATTTAAGTTGCATGTAAGTTCGCGCGTGGCATTAACGGTAGTAGATGTCTTGTGGGTAAAGCTGAGCACCTCTGCAGAGTTAATAAAATAGTAATCGATTACGCCGTACTTCCGGTAAATGAAGTTAAGTTTGAACTGGGGTGATTACCCGTAACCTAGCTCAAGTAATGTTTTGGAACTTTGAAGAAATTGGTTAATGGTGTTGAACTTGTGAAACCCCTTCCCCCCTACTATTATTTATGGTTTGTGCTTCAAATGTAAAATGATGTTACAAATAAAACTGCATCTAGATACTTAAACATGTCCCTTCCGCTTGTTAACCCCTTGCATATAGTATTCAGTAAAATCCCCGTACGACTTGTTGAGTACTCCCGTACTCACCCTTGCAAATCCCCCGACCCCTTTCAGAGTTTGAAGAAGCTGGAGCGTATCCGGAATACGTAGATAGCGATCTCGTTTGGTTTTAAGGTCTTAGTATTTTGCTCAGACCCTACCTGTACGGTGTTTTGGTTGTATTATAGTCGGGCCCAGCTGCGCCGTCTTTTGTAAAAGTTGGCCGTTAGACCCTATATTCAATAAAAATAGTTGGAGTTACTCCCTCCGGTCTGGTAATATATGTCATTTTGGACATCGACACGGTCTTCAAAACACAACTTTGACTGCTAATTTTTATTATAATATATTTATAAAACCCAATAAAATTATAATATTATGAAAGTACTTCTTGAGACAAGTCTACACATATAATTTTTATGTATCCAATTTAAATATTTAAAAATATATTGTTAATCAAAGTTTTGAAAGTTTGACCATCACTATGTCCAAAACGACAGGTATTACCAAACCGGAGAGAGTAACTCTTTGTCTGGCAATAAAATGCTTAATTCCCGACAGCTAGTCATCCTGGGTAGCTGTTGAGGTATTCAGCCTTGCTCCTAAAAAGGCGGGTCGTCACATACTCCAAATTCGTATTTGTATCTGCTTTATTCGTATCCGATTTTGTATCTAGAAAAATATGTATTAAGATATGAGATAAAAAATATCCATCCTTTAATCTGGGAAGAAATACCACCTAGCAACACCACACTCATGCAGTCATGCCGCTGGTAGCATAGCCTTTGCTTGCCGATACTCCCTCTGTCCCACAAAGAGTGCATTTCTAGTGTTCAAATTTTGTCCCACAAAGAGTGCATTTTTAGTCTGTAGGGCCCATCTGTAAGTGTATGCATGCTCATTTAAGTGCTTGTGAAAACCGAAGCACTGGCATGCTTGTGTATGGAGTAATGAGGGTCACATTAGTTATTTACCTTGCACACTAATCTGTCTTAAAAATCCTAGAAATGCACTCTTTGTGGGACAGAGGGAGTATGTTTATGTGTTACTCCTATCAACAACAGATCAGGGGGCAGCAGCAGCACTGCAGCAGAGCGAGTAAATGCTGCCTCCTCCTCCAGTATTATTGCCCGAGGTGGAGGAGGAGCAAAAGGGTGGGTGCTGCCATTAAAGGCCTCTGTTCAATTCCTGTGGTGGTGGTGGTGACCAGTGTGGTGTGGGGAGCCAGTCAATCAGTCATTGCCTGCCTTTTTGGAAGCTTCAAAGAACAGGTGACATTGCTCAAACGGCCCCCACCAACGGGCCCTTTTGGAGGGAAAACTAAACGAAAAAAATATCGCAGTATGTAGTTTATTTTCAAACTAATCGCGGTAGCAGCACCGCGGCATAGAATTTATTTCCAAACTAAAAGCCTACTGTTCCTAATTTTACCAAAGTCAACGGCTGCAAATGCTACAGGTCTTCTGTTGGTTGATAGTAAGTACGAGACCAGAAGGGCACTCTGATGAATGCACATAGTTCATCCGACAACTTGAATTTATTTCCAAACTAAAAGCCTACTGTTCCTAATTTTAACATCTTTTGATTAGTAGATCTTTTGCATCGGTGATAGGATAATCACCGGAGCAGTAAAAAAGGCCTTTCGGCATTAACACAGCCAGCAAAACCAAAATGACCACACATTTTAAAGCAAAAGGTGCTGAGCAATATAGTGGTAATCTGTAAAGCAAAGTCACATTATCGGCAGAACTAGCTAAGAACAGCAGTGCTTGGGTGCCATCAAACCTGGGTGACTATGTCTATGTGGCATTGAGGCAATACCCCGCATGAGCAGACTAGCTACAATTTCTTCCAAGAAATGGACCAAAGAATTGCAAAGAAGCAACAAACAGCTTTGCACCCCTAAAATTTCAAGCAAACTACAAGCGTTCCACGATGCATACCACTCTTTGCTTCCTCACTTTTGCCCCCCACCGAGCATCATATATGCATCTCAGAAAACAAAAGCAGAAAACGCTCAGGAACATTAAGAACAGAGTTCAAAAATAGACCTTAAACCAGCTCATCCTCCCCTGGACTGCCCTGAGGACTCCTCACCAGCTCAAGTATGCTCAACACCTCGGCCATGTCTGGCCGGTTCGACGGAACCTGCGAGGTACAGACAAGGCCCAACTTGATGATCGGCAGGACCTCTTCCATCGGGAATTCACCGCATAGATGTGGATCCATGCAATCCTCCAGCCTGCCTTCCTCCAGCGCGCTTCTGACCATGTCGCATAGCACCACAACATCGTCTTCCAAGTACTCGACGGGCCTCCTGCCGGTCAAGACCTCCAGCGCAAGCACCCCAAATCCATAGACGTCGCACCTGTCAGTGATCTTCACCGTCTTGCATGCGAATTCCGGCGCCATGTACCCGAGTGCGCTCTGGATCTTACTGCTCAGCACATACCGGTCCAGCATTGGTAGCAGCTTGGCGAGACCATAGTCACCGACCCCAGGTTCACCATTGCTGTTCAGCAGCACATTGCTTGACTTGAGGTTGTAATGGATGATCCTATGCTGGTGCAGGTGTGTCAGGCCCCTGGCAACACCGATGATGATGTCAAACCTCTCCATCCAGGAAAGTGAGTTCTCTTCCGTGCACTCGTGCAGGTGCTTGTGTAAATTCCCTCCAGGCAGGTAATCATAGATGAGGAGCTGCAGCGACGAAGTCCAGTAGAAGCCTCTGAGCGTGACAACATTGTGGTGACGAACCTTGCTAAGTAACTTCACCTGTCGCTCAAAGTCGTCCTTTGACTTCACCAAGCTAGACACGGTGAGCTTCTTGATGGCTACCGGCTGGCCGTCTCTGAGCACTGTCTTGTAGACTGCACCAAAGCCTCCCCGCCCAAGCTCACAATCCTTATTCAACAAGGCATGGCCACCGGCGCTGAAGTCCGGGCTGCCTTTACCAAACATGACCAGCTTCCCGGAGCTGGCATCATTCTCCGGGGATTGGCTAAGGTAATCATCGGATAATGCAGTAGCCGGCGCTGAGCGGGAGGCGGCTGCACGGGCACGACGGTTGAGCACAGATACGATTACCACTCCGACGGTAATGGCAGCCCCACCCGCAATGGCGATGAGGGTGGAGACGCTCAGTATGATTTTCTTGTGGTGCATCTTGCTAGGGGTACTTGGTGTAGCTTGCGACAAGGGATTTGATGACGAGTTGGGGTTGAGCACAATCGGCTTTGGCATGACCGCATTGCGGCAATTGTTCTTCCGCGAGCTGCAAAGGCCGGAATTGTCGGATAGGAAGGAATCAGGAATGTTGTCGAAGAAACGGCTGCTGGGGAGATCTCCTGATAGTAAGTTGTGGGAGACGTCAAAGAAGTGCAAGCTGGGCAGATCGGATAGCTCCATTGGTAGGGTCCCGTTCAGCTTGTTCTGGGAGAGAACGACAACCTGGAGACTGGTGAGGTTGCCCACGGTGCTAGGAATTGACCCCGTGAGGTTGTTGTGTGACAAATCCCTGCATCGAACAAGCACAGCACTGTATCAATTAAAACGATTTCCAATGTTCAGTCAGAACCACCGGATCTTGATTCTGGGTCGAATTGATCGGCGGTGTGCCAAGTTCAGAACAAGCGTTCCTAATACAAATCATGTAGGAGTACATCCCACTTCAGTTTTGATATGGGCGAAACAAGAAATGACCACTGTAGAAGCCCCTTTATTTTTTTTTTACAAAAATAGCTCCAAGCAAATTATTTTGCAAAAGCCATCACCCGAGCTTTGGAGGTCGCTTCCATGCTCTTTTAATTCCACGGTATATTAGCACGATAGAAGTGGGAACCGAAGGCTACTTTTACAAAATAATTTGCGTTTTTTTTTGGGCTCCAAGCAGAAAATAAGACATCACCGTCACTTTCTACAACGCCTCTGCAACCTAGGAAACTGAGAGCAATCAAGGCATGCCAAGGATACAAAAAAACAACAGAAAAACTAAAAAACGGTATACTGTTACAACGGTATACCTCTGAAACTCATGAAACTTATGATTTTTTGCACTGAAACTCATGAAACTTAGCACTAAAAACTGATAAAACATGAAACTGATGAAACTAAACACTGAAACTCATGAAACCAGCACTGAAACTGATAAGTTTCATAAGTTTCATGACTATACCGTTGCAACGATATACCGTTCCCTAGTCACTCTCAAAAAACAAATAGGCCTAGTCAACTTCACAAACAAGCTATCCAATCTCAATGACGTCAAATTTAAGTCGACCAAAAATAATAAAAAAGAACTCACTTACAGTGCAACGAGGGAACTGCAGTTCCCAATCTGTGCCGGGATGCGACCGGTGAACGAATTCCTCCCCATCCGCAGCTCCCGGAGCGCCACCGCACCGCCAATCTCCGGCGGCACGCTTCCATTGAGCCGGTTGGCGCTCACGTCGAGCGCCTCGAGCAGCCTCAACCCGCCAATGCCGGCCGGCAGCTGCCCCGATATGGAATTCGAGGACAGGTTCAGAGACTGCAAGCCCGCAAAGGCGGTAATCTCCGGCGGGATCCCGCCGGAGAATGCGTTGCTAGACAGGTCCAGCGCACGCAACGCCAACGCGGCATCGCCTGGGACCTTGACCCACCCGTAGAGCTTGTTGCCGGCGACCGAGACGCGCTGCAGCGGAAGGCCAAACACCCACCAGGGAAGCTCGCCGGTGAGCGCGTTCCGGCTGAAGTCGGCCTCCACCAGGTTCTTGCATTTCGCGATGGCGTCGGGGATGGTGCCGGCGAAGCGGTTGCCCGACAAGTCAAGCTGCTCCAGCGCCCACATCTCTCCGATCCACGCCGGCACCTCCCCGGCGAGCGCATTGCCGCCGGCTCCAAGAAACCGCAACCCGGACAGCCTCCGGAGCGAGTCCGGCAACCCACCAGTGAACAAGTTGTGCCCGAAATCAAGCGACTTGAGCAACCCCGCCTCGCCGACGTCAGCCGGTATCTCCCCGGCGAGAAGGTTACGGCTCAAATCCACCGCTCGCAACGAGCTGCTCCGGGGGAAGCCGCCGGGAACACTCCCAGATAGGGCATTGCCGGAGAGGTCCAGAGACCGGAGAGAAGGCAACGACCAGAGTCCATCAGGGATGGGGCCGGCAAGGCGGTTGGAGGAGAGGTTGACGGACACGAGCGACGAGCACGAAGCAACGGTGGGGGGGATGTAGCCGGAGAGCTCGTTGTGGGCGAGCGAGAGGGTGCGTATGCCACGGCATTGGGCGAAGAGCTCGGCGGGGACTGGGGCGGCGAGGCGGTTGGAGGAGAGGTCGAGGGAGCGGAGGCTGGGGAGGGCCGCGAGGAGGGAGGGGAGCACGGGTCCGGACAGGTTGTTGCGGGGGAGGGAGAGGGAGAGGAGCGCGTCGAGGCGGAGGAGAGCGCGGGGGAGGCGGCCGGAGAGCGACGCGGCCGGGAGCGAGAGCGAGGTGACGCGGCCGGTGTGCCGGTCGCAGCCGACGCCCGGCCAGGAGCAGGGGCGGTCGTCGTCCTCCGTCCACGCGGCGAGGCGACCCAGCGGGTCGGAGACGCCGGTCTTGAAAACCACCAGCGCGAGCACGTCGTCGGTCAGCGCGGTCGTCGTCATGGCCACCGCCACGAGCAGGAGGGCGGCGAGGAGCAGCGCGAGAGGGGAGGCGACGGTGGCGGCCATTGCAGCGGCGGAGGAGGGGAAGCGAGGGGAGGTATCACAGCGGCGCCTTGTCCATTTGCGCGGAGCAGTTGTTGGAGACGTGCGCACCTGGAGGGGAGAGGTGGTGCAGTGGAGGCTGTCGCATGTGTGCAGCAGTGGCCTTGTGCTACTATGGCGCTACGAGTAGAACAAATAGGAATCGACAAAAAATGATTTGTTTCCCCACTCTAATTCCTCTACTCTTCTTGTAAATAAGATTTCTGTTTTCCAGAGAAAATATGGTACCCCTCGATTTGTTTTTGGGACGTCCGATGGCAAATTTTCCATCAACGCATACAATAATTTATAGTAGCACGTACAATATTGTAAAAACACACAATCAACACTGAGAAAAGATTTTAAAAAATCACTCTCTCAATAATTTAGACAAATTTGAGTAGTATTGGATATTGGATACCGAAATTAATATTGGCCAACCTATTTGAGAAAAAAAGTGTAAAGATATTCAAAAACAACAAATACATATCTGAAAAACGATGTTGCAACCCTACAACATTTTAGAGATACACATGCAACAATAAAAAAAATACCCGATGCAACATCTCGAAATAACCTATTTCGCAATCTATTGCAACAAAAAAAGGCAACAAAATAAATACATTTTTGCTACAGGAAAAAAACTCTTCTGCAACAAATAAAACTTCACCTACAACACAAAATTTTTTGCTACTAGATATGATAAATACACATTGCAACGAATAAAACACTTCTTACGACATCAGAGGAAGCGAGCCGCAACAAGGGATCAGGTAATTGCTAGCTAATTACCAAGCAAGACGAAGAGGACGACCACAGCCTCCTCGCTTTCCATCTCCACCACCACCTCCCCCCTTCGCCCATCCCCTCCACCTCCATCGCCACACCCCAGCGGTGATGGCGATGAGGACCTCCTCCCCCTTCCCATGTATCCTTGTCCCTCCTCACAAAGGCTACGACTACGAGCGCTCTCCCCTCCATCAGGAACTCGAGCACCTTTGACTCCAGCTCCAACCACCACCTTCCCCCTTCGCCCATCCCCTCCACCTCCATCGCCACACCCCAGCGGTGATGGCGATGAGGACCTCCTCCCCCTTCCCATGTATCCTTGTCCCTCCTCGCAAAGGCTACGACTACGAGCGCCCTCCCCTCCATCAGGAACTTGAGCACCTTCGACTCCAGCTCCAACCACCACCTTCCCTCTTGTTACCAAGATAATCGAACTTACCCGGTTTATCGAGTTTACTTGAGTCAAGCTTGAATTTGAACCGAGCTGAGTTTAAATTTTGATCAAAACTTAAACTTTAACTCAAACTCAGCGCGAGCTCTACCGAACTCGAGAATAAGAGCCTTCGTTTATAGCCAATCTATCCTAAACATGCCTGTGTGACTCAACAAAATAAACCACGTGTAGTACCGTCACTGCCCTCTTAGCTACAACGGATCCTCCTTATGTCGAATGTATGATATTTCCAATACAAATCTTCTCCTTCAATTGCTCAAATTTAAAGCTTGAGTAAATTTCACAAACTTACAGATTTATTTGTATAAATTATTAGAAAACTACAATCTAGATTCTATTTCAGAAAAGCTATAGATTTTAGGAGAACTTGCATCATAAAACTCCCAATTTTAGAAATAATTGTTATTTTAGTGGATTTGCTAGTGTTGGCCTATATAACAGCCTCACGTGTGAATGAAATAAAAATAGTTGCACATAAGGCTACCATGTAGGCTCGCACTATTAGGCGTGTTACAATAAAATGGCAAATCTAAAATATGCAGTTTTGTGCATAAGTTCTCCTAAAATCTGTGGTTTTATGAAATAGTTTTTAAATAGTCTGTACAAAAAGTCATAGTTTTGTGAAATTTACACTAAAACTTTGAATACAACCGGAGTACATTTTAAAGCTATGTTTACCTGTACACAGGGTTTGAAATATCGATAAAAATCATGATTTTCGATCGTATCGGTCCGGATCGAGAAACAAAACTTGTTGGTAAACTGGTCCAATTCAAATTCAAACTAAATAATTCTAAGAATTTAGAAAAATTTATCCAAAAGTTCTCTAAAATTAGTGTTAGTAGTTTTTTTGACATCTACTATGAAATTTTTTAAAAATCAAATTTGTGAGACGTTTTTTTTAGCAAATACAAATATAGATAACATAAAAGGAAAAAAAAAACATGACAGCCTGCAGCCAATCCAGTCCACCAAGTTGTCCCACCTATTTAACAGTCTACCTGACCATTCCGAGAGCAAAATATGTCGTCCCAATCGTCGTCTCGTCCCCCGAACACCTCACCGTCGCTACCGGTCAGATCCGCCCGCCAGAGCTCAAAGATATCTCAATAATTTTCGATATTTATTTACCCATACCGAAATCGATAGGTGCGTAGTATGTGACGATAGCGTCGATTTTCAAGATTTGCCAATCAATTTTTTGGTTCATAAGGTCGATTTTCAGTTCAATAAGCCAGATGATATGTGTAAAATGCCTTCTGCATTCATGACAACAAATGATGAATTTTTTTTCGTATTTTTCATAGTTATCTTAAAATATAGGAAAGCTTATGCCAGAATTTTTTTCGTATTTTTTTTATATTTTTAATTCATTTCTAACATTTGTTTTCTAATTTTCTGGACTTTTACCGAGTTTTTTAAAAAATTTCAGTATTTTCTGTAATTTTTTACATTTCTTTGAGTGTGCCGATTTTCTTTTCGCCGTTGTTTGATCGATCAGTTCAAAAAGTTTGATTTTGAATTTTGTTCGATTTCTACTGAATTTTGATGAAAATGATACCTACGGGTTGCGATTTTCAAACTCGGTTTGGTAATGCAAACCTTGCTTTACTAATATTGAAGAATTTTTTTTTTTGCGAGCAAGAAAAACCACCCCACGTTGGAATTCACAAAAAAGAAAAGGGGGTCAGAGGTTTTTAAAGTCCCTGATTCCTGTCCTACGCTTGTCTGCAGTGTCTGAAGGTTGCTTGTATTCATTGCGTCGCAACAACCTTTCATTTACACGGGCCACTTTTGATCCGAATGGGAGCATTTATGGCGAACTTAATGCGATCTGGAGCAGCAAAGGGAAGGGTAGGCATGACCGCATGAGTGGCACCGCTGCACGGCAACACAGGTACACCCACACGGTCCGGTTGGCGAGCAATGTGCAGCGCAACCACTTGAACGTTTAAAATTTACCGCCACAAAGACACTGCCGCTGGTAAACAGGATGGAACATAGTACTTGGCTAATCAGTTTGGCCCTTTTTGATCGAGATTTAAAACTACGCAAGAGAAATCAGTTCCCTTGCCACCTCATTCGTGTCGCTGTCATTGTAAATGTCCAGCAGTAAACATTTGTTAATGAAGGGTTCAAGCCAACGGCAGTTAATTAACAGCCAGCTAGTATACAACAATGCTGTTTTGCCGGCACGTGGATCCCAGCTACGGCGTCCTTGTTGTAACTGCGATACAACAATATTTTAAGGGGCTAAGGTACAGAGAAGAGGAGAGAGGCGAGATATATATATAGAGTAGGGGAAGCAGCCAGCAGGAGTGCAAACCGCAATGCATTGTGGTGGGGGAAGGAAGAATCATGCAGGCTTGCTGTCTTGCTGATGGTGTCCTCCACAGACAGCTTATGTTACTGCTGCCTTCCATTATGCAATCTCAATTAGTCTTTCTGCACAAGTTACCTCCTGGCAACCACACCCACATGCAGATGCCTGTAGCTTTCCCCAAAGAATCATATTTCCCATTAGGATAATCTGCATCCTTGCTTTAAACAATGCTTGCAATTGTTAATGTTACCAGCAGATTTTCTACCGATTGACTTTACAGGTCGCAAGCTGTAGATGCTTTGTCTGAGGATGTGCCATGTACAAATTTGTTTGGGCACTTTGTTAACTGAACTGATAGTGTTTGTTCCAATTTGGTGGACCCAGTCAACAATTCCTTCATAAAATGTGTTTCTAAAGGAAACTGCTATCAATTTTTGCTTTCTTTCACAAAGAATTCGACCACATGTATGCAGGAAGCTCTGAAAAGGTTGCACTGTATTTTTAAAAGCGTTACATTGCAGATATCAACTAGTATGATTTTCTCTATTTGTTTCCATGAGAGAGTAGGCAGGAGACAGAAGAAGCAAGAGCAACAGCAATTAATTCTTTTCAGAGCAAATCTGAACAACTCTGAAAGAGAAAGGATCTGGAGGAAATAAAAAGAATCTAATATCTGGTTGTTCTTTCCTTAAGATTGTTTCCCTCTCAGAGCAGTATCGGTATATCAAAGCATTCCTACCACTTGAAGTGTTGAATTCCTTTTCCAGGAACATGGTTTACCTGTCCCAAAGTTCCTCTACACAACATACAAAAGTAGAACACAATGATTTCCGCTAGCTGAGATAGCAAAAGGCCTATCCATTCCTGCCATCCTTACCATGATTAGATCAGGGATAAAAGCAAATCACATTACATGCTCACCTGGCAATGCTTTGTTCATCGTGACAGTTGCACCTTTGGCATCTTCTTTCTTCAGCAAAGCGTCTCCCAAGAGATTTCAAGTTGATTTTAACCAGAAGCGTCTCCCAAGAGAGGTCTCGCACCTTCTCACGCAGAAGACGGGGAGAACAAACGTCTAAAATGTTAGATACAAGCATCAGCCTAGCACCTTTCCAAGTCACACTGTGAAGAATTAATGTTAGGGAGTGTATTTGACTATTGTGAACCGACTTTAAGCAGGCTAATGGCCAGTGAACTACAAGCCAAATGACAATTTGAGCATGTAGAATAATCGCATTAACAACTGTACATCCCATTCTTTAACTGAAGAAAGAACACGCTAGTCACAAGAAGACTACCTACTATATATAATACATACAGGGCCATGCCCTTCACCAAATCTTATCTAAGATTCTCTAGATGTTCCACAGTTAAAGTAGTTGATTAAATGCTGTAACACTGAACATGCGAAAATGTCAAAAATAAAATAGAAATATTCAGCAACAACAGAGATGCATATAGATCCTCCTAGAGCAATCGATACTAAAGAATTATTGTCGCAAACAGACCATGGCAATCGAAGTCTACAGTCAGGCATCATGAAAGGAGAGCACACTTGTTAGCTACATCCAGCAGACACCATGCCTTACACAGCGTTATAAAGGACGTGATGTCGGAGACCAATGTAGATCAAAATGTTCAACAAGACAAGCCATACAAAACAGAACTCAACGACAATTTCTTAATTCTTAAATATTCAATAGAACAGAGAAAAATTGACAAATAATGCGACAGAACTTATGAAATATCACATCTGAGTTGAATGTCTAGTTTCTTACGATGAGTGAAAAATGCAATTGCAAAATTCATCTAAACAAACACTAATTTTAGAGTGAATTCTACAATAAATCCCTAAACTTCAGAATGACAATGACGGAGAACGTGCATGAGGATTGTGACATGTGTAAAAACCAAGGACATAAGGTGGAGAAGAGTATCTAATCCGGGTAGCATTGGCATTACGTAAATCTAGTTCATGCTAACAATCTTAACTAACATTACATGAACAAAAAGCCCAAAAGCAAGACGAAAGAGGCAGGGAATCATGCAAATGAGAAACAGACATAAAGGGAAAAGGAATGTGTGGACCTGTGGTGACCTACAGAGTGCGAGGGCCAGCATTGCTTCTCCTCACCTCACTTCTCAAGTGACAGCATCATGTAGACTCTCACAGGCTTTATCGAGCACATGGAGATCGGGGAGCACATCTACAACAGAGCATTACAAAAATAGGACCCATTAGCATACCAATCCAGTAACTTGAAATAGCGAGTTCGCAATGTCTGGCTTAATACGGTCAAAGTCCAAGCTCGCATCAGAGATCTGCTTGTACTTAAAAGTATTAAACTGCAGAGTAATTTCTTTGACTGGCCAGTTCAGTAAGAAATAGACAAGTCACGATCGATCAAGAACTAATACAAGATGGCACTGCAATAGGGCCTGGTTTGGTAAAGCCTCAAAGACAGCATGAAGAACATTGCGGTATGGAGCTCGGGAGTCCATCGAAGATGAAAATTGTCGCACAAAACTTTGGACGCACTTTAAAAAAAAAGTTCTGAAGGATCGTTATTTTTGATCCAGTTGATTTTGATGATGAGTATTTGAAAAAGATTTGAAACCAGTTTGATATTTCGACAAGATTTATTTTTTGGTTTCTTTATTTGAAAAGATCTGAAATCAGTTTGATTATTTGAAAAGCTTTTTGATTTTTGCAAAGGTTTTTGTTCGTGTTTTGAAATCGTGTTCTTAGAATATTTAATGCAATGCACACCTGTGAGTGGTTGCATGGTTTAATGTGAGTCAAGTCGCGGACTTGTGCTCGGAATCGTTTTGTGGTTTGTTCATGTGCAGGTATTGCTCGAGGGCGAATGTGGTCGATGACGGGACTGGAACTAGGTTCATGGAGGAACTGAGGTTCGGGACTAGGTTCAGGGGGAATTGAGGTCTTGGTGGTCAAGGATGTCATGCGGGACGTTCGGACTAAGAGAATGGTGCACATGAAGAATGGTTAGTCACGTGAGAATGGCATGAGGTCATTCGCGTGCAAAGTGTTAGTCACGTGAGTATGGTAGGGTTGCCATACGCGTGCAAGAGTTGTACTCGGCCAGGTTGGGCCAAGTGGAGTTGTGTTGAATACATGCTCTTTCTAGGATTAGGAGTGGGAATCCTTCTAGGATTAGGAATCCTTCTAGGATTAGGACTCCTTCTAGGATTAGGTGTGTTTGCCTTCTTTAAATAGAGGGGTTGCCTCCTGTTGAAGGTAATCAAGCTTTGAGCAAGCTTTAGGGTTGTACTCTTTTGTTTGGAGTATTTTAGACAAAAGAAAGGAGAAATAAAGATCAAGTTCATCAAATCTTTCGAGCTACAATTCTAGTTAGATTTATTCTCGCCATCTTCTGGAACAGTAAGCTTGCGAAGGTCATAACTTTTGATCCGTAAGTCCGATTGAGCTGATTCTTTTTGGGTTTGATTCATATTGGAATCTAGTTTCTTGTGTCCAAATTTCAGATCGATCGGACGGTTGGATCTCCAGGAATTCGCGTTTTACCAAACCTCTATCATTCTGTTTTTTTCGAAAACGAGGCAATTATTTGGTTCTATTTTGGGGTAAACTTTTAATAGATCAAGAATTTGGTTTTAGCTTCCGCACAATCATTCACCCCCCCTCTGATTGCTATATTCGGTCCTACAAGTGGTATCAGAGCAAGGTTAAGGTATGGCGTCAGACAGGTATGTTAATCGTCCTCCTATGCTTGATGATTCGAATTTTTCTTATTGGAAGAGTCGTATGCAATCCTATATTGAGGCTCAAGGTAATGATGTTTGGTGCAAAGTTTCTACTGTTTTTGATGTTCCTGATATAGTCACCAATGATAATAAAGTAGACGTTGATATGAATGCTAAAGCTAGAAACTTGATTTTTCAAGGAATTTCTGAAAAAGAATTTGATCGAGTTTCTCATCTACGTTCTGCTTATTCTGTTTGGAAGACATTATGTGACTATCATGAAGGTTATACTAAGATTAAGAAAGTGCGCAAAAATATTTATCAAAAGGACTTTTCTGATTTTGCTATGAGACCAGGTGAATCAATTGATGATCTTTTCTCTCGATTTGAGAAAATCTTGTGTAATTTGCGTGGTGTTGGAGTAACTAATTCAGTTGAGGATAACGCTAGTAAAATTTTGAGATCTCTTAGTCCTGAATGGCGCATGGTTGTACTGCGATTAATCAAACTGTTGATTTGGATACTTTGACCATGGATGATCTTTATTCTAGACTAAAAACTTATGAGATGGATTCCTTGTCACCTAGAGATGATAAGTCCTCTACACATGCACTTGTTGCTAACTCCAAAGACTTTCTGGACTACCATCTTTGTTTCCTTTGTCTGCATTGGCTTCTTTTTCAGATGAACAGTTTGAGATGCTTCCTGAAGAAGATCTTGTGCTCATCTCCTCACGTGCTTTTAAAGCACTCAACAATGTGAGGATGAGGAGGCGTGGAGGCACAACTTCGGAGTCCTTCAACTGCTTTGAGTGTGACATTCCCGGGCATGTTAAAGCAAACTGTCCCAAGTTGAAGAAGAAAGAAGAACGGGAATCGGCACAACGCAGCTCAAGACACACTACTTCTAGGCGCCCCAATTTTCGGAAAGTTGCTAAGAAAGTCTTAGCCGCCATAGAGGAGTGTGATCTTAGCGATGTGGACTTTGAGAGTGATAATGAGCCACATGATAAGAAGAAGGAAAAGAAGGGAGATTCCGATGATGACTTCACCGGGATGTGTTTCATGATTAGAAGGGATAGCGACAACGACTCCGATTTTGAAGAGGTGAGGCCTTCTTATGATGAGCTTGAGTATGCCATGGTTAAATTAGCTTCAGAACTAAAAAAGTCTAAGAAGGCTCTTAAAGAAAAAGATCTAGAAATTGATAGTTCCAATTCTGAAATTGCAAGGCTTAGATCTTTAATTCCTGATGATGATTCTTGCAAATCTTGTGATGTGCTACAATCTGAAGTTATTGCTTTAAGGAGTGTTCATGCTTCCCTATTGCATCAAAATGAGAAACATGTTAAACATGCTAGTCGTTCCACGATGATTTGCATGGTTCAATCTTTTGTCCCAAATGCTCGATTCTGGAAGTGAACTTGAAAGATGCAAATGCTAGAGTTTCTCAGGTGACTAATAACATGCTCACTCATGAGGTTCTTTCATGCTCTACTTGTCGCAAAAGCGAAAGAGAAGGTTGATATTCCTTGCAATAATTGTCTTGTGCTTTCTCGTAAAGTTGATTACTTGCAAGATTGTTTAGAGCGTTTTACTAAAGGAAAGAAAAACCTAAATATGATTTTTGATCAATCAAAAGTCAGCACTCATCACAAAGGTTTAGGTTTTGATCCTTATGCTCATCACAAATCACATGCTCCTCATGTTGTTAAAGCTCTTGAAAGTGGAAAGTTTGAAATTGTCAAAGAGCCCAGAAACTGTTTTTAAATCTCTGAATTTTATCTTCTACTATGATGAGTGCAAATGTTGCTTCTACTTCTAAAGCTAAACATCATGTTAAATACACTTGCACTCACTGTGGTAAAGATGGTCATTTAGTTCATTACGCTTTAGACTAGCTAAACAACAAAGGATAGAAAGGTTCAATGCTAAGTCTAATGTCGGAAAGACACACTTTGCTTCTCATTATGTGCCCAGGGTGAAGCAAACACCTTTTGTTGCTAAAAACACGGAAAGGATAAATCTATTTTTGTGCATAAAAATTCTCGTGTTGTGCCTATCGTTGTCGTCGTGTGTCTCAAGATCTTTGGATTCCTAAATGCTTTATTTCTAACCCCAGATCGGAGACATCGACACTTTCGCTTCTATGTAGGCTTCTCACGAGGAAGGAGAACATATGGCTAGTGGATTAGGATGCTCACGCCACATGTACGATGATAAGAATTGGTTCTCCTCCTTCACTTGTGCATCTCGTGCTAAAATTGTTATTTTTCAAGATGCTTCCTCCACCTCTGTTTTATAAAAGGCACTAGTCCAAATAGTGCAGTGCAGTGCATATGTTCAGAGGAGAGTATCTTTGTTGATGAAGATGATGATGATCTTTGTTGAGGATGAGATAATTGGAGTTTCTTTGTGTGCTTGTGTGCTCGTTTTCAAGCTTCCCCGCGTGCTTCACATCGACAAGCTATCAAGAGGATTTTAAGGTATCTCCGTGGTACTCAAGATTTTGGCATTTGGCTTTCTGCTTCTTCACGCATTAGTTTAAGACCTTTCTCTGATGCTGAATTTGGAGGATGTGGAATTGATAGAAAAAGTACATCTGGTTTATGTCACTTCTTGAGTAATTCTCTTTCTTGGACACATTGACATCAGATTTCATTTTCTTAGAGATCATGTTGAAAAAAGAGCTATTGAACTGAAATTTGTTGATTCGGGTGCTCGACTTTGGCGATATTTTCACTAAACCGCTTGATTTTTCTTGTTTTGCTTTCTTACGCGGTGAACTTGGGATCATTCATCCCCATGGGTTGATTTGAGGAGTCTTGAGTTTATCTCTTTTGGGTTACTTGACTTTGGTTCCTAGAAGTGATTTTTTTATAAGTGGTATTTTGACTTTACACCTCAAGTAAAAACCCCTGTTTACATTGCATCATGTAGTACAAAGCTTTGGTGATTATTCTTGTGTATATAGCCAAGTTAATGCTCAATGCTTTACTTATCACTAAAAGGCTAAAATAATTCAATTTGAGATGCTTTTCGAGAATATTTTGGCTCTTGCTCATTATGGTATTGCATTTGTGAAATAGGCTTAAAAGTTTCTTGTCATCTGTTGAAAGGCTAGAGCTGATTAGAAACTATGTGTGAGTTTTTTTGTTGGACTTCAAATGATCATTATGAGTCTCAAGCAAAATCAGTGTTTTAATGTTAAAGGCAAGTTGAAAAAGATGCAAGCAAAAGCTACTTGGCTAAACACAAGTTTAGTACAATGTGCAGCTTCCTTGCCAGGGATTTAAATGCAAAAGATGCAAGAAAAGGCTACTTGTCTAAACAAAAATTCAGAACAATGTGAAGCCACTTGCCAATTTAAACTGAGAAAGATACAAGAAAGAACTACCTACTCATACACAAGTATGGGCTAGTGTGCAGTTACTTGTCATCCCTGTTGATCACAAAGCAAAATTGTCAAACTTGCTAAAAGAGAAAAAGGAAATTCAAATGGTTGAAAAAGGCTTGAGACAAATATTAGTGAATTTGAAAGTCTCTCTATGCTCATGATAGATTTCTTTTCGCTTTGGCAAAATCTGCTTATGACATTTTACTTGTTTGCTCTAATTTGCTTATGCAACAACTATTCTATGTGTTAGAGCCTCCATATTCTCACAATTTGCTTTCTCATTGGATAATTTGATACAAAATGAGAAAGTTCTCCTAAAAACTCTTCAAATGCTTTACTTTGATTATATACCTTGAATATACTTCAAAGCTTGAGATCTTGCATTCATTAAGGGGAGTTTTGAGATCTTGATGACTATTTTGTCAAAAAGGGGAGAACAAGTCAAGGAGGTTTTTGAATTGGGATTATTTGGTCTTTTGGTTCTTGCTCAATCTCTTGTCAAATCTTATATTGTGTTTTGTCAAATTACTCATCAAGGGGAGATTGAAGGATCGTTATTTTTGATCCATTGATTTTGATGATGAGTATTTGAAAAAGATTTGAAACCAGTTTGATATTTCGACAAGATTTATTTTTGGTTTCTTTATTTGAAAAGATCTGAAATCAGTTTGATTATTTGAAAAGCTTTTGATTTTTGCAAAGGTTTTTGTTCGTGTTTTGAAATCGTGTTCTTAGAATATTTAATGCAATGCACTCGTGAGTGGTTGCATGGTTTAATGTGACTCAAGTCGCGGACTTGTGCTCGGAATCGCTTTTGTGGTTTGTTCATGTGCGTGTATTGCTCGAGGGCGAATGTGGTCGATGACGGGACTGGAACTAGGTTCATGGAGGAACTGAGGTTCGGGACTAGGTTCAGGGGGAACTGAGGTCTTGGTGGTCAAGGATGTCATGCGGGACGTTCGGGCTAAGAGAATGGTGCACATGAAGAATGGTTAGTCACGTGAGAATGGCATGAGGTTATTCGCGTGCAAAGTGTTAGTCACGTGAGTATGGTAGGGTTGCCATACGCGTGCAAGAGTTGTACTCGGCCAGGTTGGGCCAAGTGGAGTTGTGTTGAATACATGCTCTTTCTAGGATTAGGAGTGGGAATCCTTCTAGGATTAGGACTCCTTCTAGGATTAGGTGTGTTTGCCTTCTTTAATTAGAGGGGTTGCCTCCTGTTGAAGGTAATCAAGCTTTAAGCAAGCTTTAGGGTTGTACTCTTTTGTTTGGAGTATTTTAGACAAAAGAAAGGAGAAATAAAGATCAAGTTCATCAAATCTTTCGGCGAGCTATAATTCTAGTTAGATTTATTATCGCCATCTTCTGGAACAGTAAGCTTGCGAAGGTCATAACTTTTGATCCGTAAGTCCGATTGAGCTGATTCTTTTTGGGTTTGATTCATATTGGAATCTAGTTTCTTGTGTCCAAATTTCAGATCGATCGGACGGTTGGATCTCCAGGAATTCGCGTTTTACCAAACCTCTATCATTCTGTTTTTTTCGAAAACGAGGCAATTATTTGGTTCTATTTTGGGGTAAACTTTTAATAGATCAAGAATTTGGTTTTAGCTTCCGCACAATCATTCACCCCCCCTCTGATTGCTATATTCGGTCCTACAAGTTCTACACTTTTACATGTCATCGAGCAACTGCGCTGGAGCATTAAACTATTTGTAACTAAATAGCACCACCAAATTTTGTGCCACTAACAGTTTATGTATCAGTTCTGAGGGAAAATGAATAGTCGAACGTGGTATTGTACAAAACGCACGATAACGACAGCATATAGACTCTCTCTGAGGATATTAGCTCTCAATATCAAGCAATTCTGTCCTTGTTGTCAGAATGTCAGGCTTAATCCAAGGCTCACTGTGCAGGGTATTATTCAACTGGACTGGCTTGCGCTTCTCACATTCCACAACAACCAACAATCAGATTTCCACATTTTGCTGAAACCTAATCACCCCAATCTGCATCCCAACCATCTATATTTTGAGATTTTGCAGAAAGACCATTTGCTTCAAAACTCCGAGCAATTTTTTGTCTGATGATCTCGACACTACTTCACCATCCCAATCGTCATCCCAGACATCTACTGTGCATGTGGTCTGTTCTGCCACCGTTGGGATGGGATACTTAGCTCCCATCCCAAGCTGCTGATATTGGATTCCAGCATCAACCCTTCTCATTGTAAATTTGCAACAAGCCCACACAGTCCCCACCAAAACCACAGTGAAAACAACGAAGTAGGCAGCATATATATTGGATTTAGCCGCGCAGCATAAGGCTGTGATCTGCTGAAATTGTTGTTTTCAATTAGGAGCCGGTTGCACGACACGCAGGACAGTCTCCGTTCTAGCACTTGAAATAACTTTCCCAGAATTTTTTATTGCTCAATTGTAGCTTCACCTGACAATAGATGTTACAGAACAACAACAACAACAACAACAAAAAATCAGTATGACTATGTAAATAAAAACGGTAGCACAAAATTGAAAAACACAGACAGATGCCTCAGGGTAAGAATCTAGCAAATGATCACTGCAGCAAACAAAGAACCAACCTAAGCACAAAATCACGATAATCATGCATTTGTAAGGAATGACTATAGGGCACACGACAAATCTCTACAGCTCCAGGACAAAAAGTATCATGGTAAGTCGCAAGATTATATGGTAACACACAGCTCCATCATCCGCATGATCAAGTTATTAGCTTTTCTCCAGTAACCCAACATCTATGACTTCCAATTCTCAGCGGTCAACATTTCGTAAGATAGCACTTCAAGTTCAACCCACTGGCAACCTAAGTTTTTTGTTATTAGGGAAAATTTGAAGTAGAACACTAAAGCCTACTTGCAGGGACCTCAATGAGAAGGAGAGTTCCAGAAAGTAAACAGGCCACAATGTAATTTAAAATAATGGATATGATCCACATAAATTCATAAGCCTACATAAATGAATATCAAGTTCTGTGAGTAAAAAGATACGAGGAATATGTCCCATGCTCAATATTCATGCCATCCAAGATTGCAAGACTGCAAATCATGTCAGCAGTTTCTGGTGTCAATTTAGAATCATAATTGCCCATATGGAACTTCAGATAGTGATGCTCTATGTTTCGAAGTAGCATAGTTGTTGTTTACACCCGAACCAGTTCTATGCTTGAAACTGGATACTATAAACAGCAATAGTGATTGGTCGATAGCCAAATACTATGAGACCTCATCATCTTTCGACACCTGTTGGGCCCTTTCAATCTCAGGACACATGGTAGAATAAATAGCCACCTCTTTACATCTAATGCTATTTGCTACGTGTCATGATTTTAAAAGAGACCCAACCAAGGGTCCAAGGTGAGGAGGTTTCATACTCTCATAGGATTTTTTTTTCCGCCAACAAGAACTCCATGTTAATTGCACCATGTGTTAAAGAGCAGTTCACTGTAGAAAATTTCTCGAAGAACCTGTAACCAGCACGGCAGCACAACTGCACAACTGCTATAGCAGTTATAAAAAACACATGTACTATAGCAGCAGAAGCCAAGATTATCAGTTAGCAATTTTTTTTTGTTCCGTACAAACTGTCAACCTCTACACCAATGCCCCCTTTCAAAAAACCCAGTAATTTAAGTATTAGCACTACATAATGCGACCGTCATTACATGATATATGGAACAATTGGCAGACATATGCAACAACCTTTACCCAAAACAACTCAAACATTGTAGTGTCGATATTGGTTTATACATATTCGAACACCTAATATTGCGATTGCAAACGCGATCTCCAACAAATAAAACCAACATTAAACAATTGCAAAGACAATTAGCAACATTTACCATTCCGAGAATCATGGAGGCAGGCAAAGAACACTTCCCCAGCATGGCATGTCTCCGACCAGTTGCCGCAGTTCTCCGCCTCCTCCCGAATTTCATCAGTCGGATTCTGCTCCCCCTTGCCACTGGTTCGCAACGTTTGTTGCGCACCCTTTGCATCCTTGTTCGCTTCCCTTTCACCGCTGGGTCCGGGTTGGGGAGAGGCATCCTCCTTGGCCTCCGCCGTATTCGGCGGCGGCGAATCCTTCGTCACTTGAGCCGCGGATTTGGCTGGCGTATCGATCGCCGTGCAGTGCACCGAAGGTCCTCTTAAACCCCCAAGGGTAATTAGCGAAACCCAGCAGAATCCATGTGATGGAAAACCGAACCAAAACCTTGTGGGAGCTGGGCTTCTCTTCTAGCAGATGCCTAGGCGAAGCGGGCTTGGGAGTTGGAACAGGGCAAGCAACAGCAAGATGAGCCCGAGAGACATCGATTTCAGCCAAATTCGCACAGGAAAATCCGGGGAATCCTTTTGCCAATTGGTCGATTCGGGTGGCCGGGAGGCAATCAGACCGCACCACCGGCGGCAGGTTCCGGCGCGTGATCCGAAGTATGTGTAAAGCTGCGCTGAGCTTCGATTCGGGTGTTAGCGATGGAGAGCGAGGCGGCGTGAAGGACCGACCAAATGGAAGGCGCCACCCGCGCCTGCAGAGTGCTTGGAGCAGTTGGGTTTTGAAAACCAGATATAAATGCCGGCGTTCTCTTTTTGCGATTCTGATTTGGTTTGGGGAAATTTCACTCGAATCGTTAGGAGCTGTCGGTTTGAATCGGAGCGGGTGGGGATTCACTATTGCGGTTGAATTTACATTGTCCACTTTGTTTTGAAGTAATTAAAGTGAGATCATCTTGATGGATGAACTTTCCAAGAGCCTTTTCTATTCTGAAGAGGGGTTACCATGGTTACACTAGAGATAACAATCTTACCTACTTATAGGTAAAAACCCTAATAGAAGTGGATATGTTCTTCTTTTATTGCTCTTGGGTATGTTTATGTGACCAAACTTTACCCGACGGGTAAATGGGTATGGGTCTAGGGGAGCTCCACCCGTACCCGTTCTGCTCGATTACCCGCCACCTTTTACTGACATGTGGGCCACAATAGATATCTAGTTGGTCCCTTGATCTCCAATTTGTGATACCTACCTCATATTAGTAATTTGTGATTGGTGATGTCGCGATGAACGGTTTTCTAATGCGTGTGATGATTGATGAATTGTTTTTATTTTAATTATTGAACTTGAGTATGTGTATGACTAACGAACTACTTTCATTTTAATTGTTAAACTTGAGCATTTGTGCATCATTTGTCCGCATGTGTTATTTTAATTCTTATCTCTGTACATTTGAAATTTTGAATTATTGATAATCATTTTTCAATCCATAGAATGTAGCTGATTCCCACAATTTCATCGAGAGAATCGTATCGGTACCATTGCTCATTAGCTCCTAGTGCTCTTTGGTTAGAAGGATTATTGATGGTGGTGGGTAAACAGGTATACCCGCGAGTGATGGGTATGGGCAAGATTCTTTACCCACCACCCTTCGTGGGTATGCTCGTGGGGGACATTTTGTCTAACGGGTATGGGTATGAGCGAGCACTACCCGTCCCGTTGCACCCGATTGCCATCCCTAGGTTAGAGGTGTCCAAATGGGCCGTGCCAAACAGGCTGGCTCGTGGCCCCCCACTGTAGGCACAGTTAGCCCAATCGGCCGGGCCGTGCTTGGGCTGGCACCCCGGCACGGCCCCACACGGTACAGCCCATTTAATTAGTTGCATCATTTTAGAATTTTATTACATATTTTTATCTTTTACCCCCTAATTTACATATATTTTTATAAAGTTTTTCACTTTTCTGCATTTATTTGAGGTTTTCTAATTATTCTAGATTTTTTTTTCAATTTTTATGTATTTTTTTCACTTTTTTGACGCTAAACGTGCCGACCTCGATCTGGCACAGCCCGAGAGGCCCCGTGCCGGCACGACACGGCTCGTGAGCCACCCGAATTGTTCTTGGGCCGAGGACTCGGCACGTTAGCCTGCAAGGCACGACCCGTTTTACTAACCAGGCTGTACCGCATGGAAAACGGGGCATGCCGTGCTGAGCCGCCCGTTTGGACATCTCTAACCATGGTAATCAAATCTAACACAGTTTTAAACGTCCAAAACCACATCCGAAATTCTTTGTGTATTATGTACTAGTTGAAAAAAACTAATACACACAGCAAAATGATAACACTTTAGGGATGTTACCATCTTTAGGATGGCTCATTTCAGGGATTTTCTCAACACCAGGTTGAGCTTCTTCTGCTATTACGGGTAGTGTTCTCATTTGTTCGGTTCTCTATTTCTGCGAACGTTTTCACATAATTGAGTCCCATGCACCTGGAGGCCTCCCTCTCATATTATTATGAGGATCAAGAGTGGGTTTAATACTGCCGAGACCTCGATACGTTGATTGTACCAAGGATCACTTGTCATAGGCTCTAGGTCTTTAAATAATTGTTAAAGATTTATAATCTACATAGATCTCCAACTTCCGATAAGGTCCCATGGTAGTACGCTGTGGTGGAGAGATTGGCATGTATACATCACAACCAAATTTTCACAGATGAGAAATACTTAATTCTGTTCAACACACTATCTACAATAGGGAAATTTTATGATGTGCAGTTAATCTGAGTTGAATTAATACTACAGTTTACAACACTGCGTGACCCCAACAGCTAGTGGGTAGCCTATTATTCTGCAAGATTAGCTAAGTAATAATTTTTATCCTTTTAATTTAATGACTCTGCAAGGCTATTTTAGTGTGGACATGAGGTACAAGATGCTCTACAATAATTGCCAAAGCCATACAATAATCATTAAATACTTTTGAGGTAAACTCGCTAGCATTGTCCATTCGAATAGACTTCATCCTTTCTTCTGGAAAGTACACTTTTAACTTAATTATTTAGACAATTAATTTTGCAAAGGCATGGTTCCTAATAGATAAGCGACATGCATATGACCAATTGGTAGAAGCATCTTATTAGTACCACAAAATATCTTAAAGGGCCTGACAGGGACTGAATTGGTCTACAGATATCACTTTTAATTTTCTTTAGAAAATCCAGTGATTCTTCCATAACTTTTAGGTAAGAAGATCTAATTATAAACATTCCTATAGCACAAACAAGGCATAATAAATCTTCATGTCTAGGAAAGTCTTTATGCTATTCTCAACAGAATTACTAATTATTTTTCTCATAATATTTAACTTAGGATAACCCAGTCGATCTGCTAGATCTTGAATATTTCTGGATTTTCATCGCAACATAAACTTTAGGTTTTATATGTGCATAGTATAACCCGAAGGGAGATTTTCAATCACATTTATTACACCCATTAATCTTAGCCATGAGTAGGTAGTCTGTACCATCCTCTTTCTCTGTCTGCATGTGAAGACCATTCAAACCAATATCTTTAAAGCTTAAGTGAGTAAGACTGGACTCAGGGTATAATATGGTATTCTTCGAGTGCCAACTACAAGAGCATCGTTTCTGGCGATAGTCAATATTTTCAAATCACTTAGTGTGGTATAACTGTCTTCTAGACAAATTTCTTCCTCCGTCATTGGATTATATTGTGTCCTATATTAAAAGTATGACTTAATAATCAAATAATTGTTGCATCAGGAATAAATTGTAGAATATAGAACAAACACATCACAATTAATCAAATACCTGAGAAATAGACATTTATTCAATTTTAAATGATAATCGCAGCGTAGACCAAATATTCATTCAAGAACTATGGCTAGACTGATGACGAAACTTATACAAAGTGAAAGAATACTTAAGAGACTAACCTATGTCTCTGTATAAGCCGTAGGTGTCCTCCTAGAACTCCTTGAAGTTAATAATTTCAAGAATCATATCATCACACTTTTCATCGTCCGTGTCAACAACAGATAAAATGGTGAAGTATGGTCGACATTATTTTCCCTGGTCTTATTGATTTTTCAATAGATTTCATGTAATAGTCTACCACATGCTACGGGATGCGATAGTTGCACAACCAATGGTCAGTGTATTCATACCTAAAGTAGGGTTATGCAGGGTTTTACAGCCTTGTTAGTTGAGTCTTCCTTCTGGAAGCTCCTTGACCCTTTATCTTTAATTTTTCGCTGTGGATTGCCTCTTCTCCTATCTTGATATGCTATTCTTCCATTTATCACCTTTATTCTTTTGGCCCAATCTGCGGCCATGGCATTTGCTAGTCTGCTGAGCATTTGCATGTGTTTCAGGCATTACATGACTCCCATTCAGAAGTACGTGATGATTCTTTGCTAGGAGTTCATAACGCTTATCTGCTTATAGCAAAATGCATATAAGCTCGGAGTACTTCTAGTACTTGTTATGATAATACTATTATAGCAGCATCCTCATGTTGGGGGTGGAAGGTGCATAATATCTTATCGATCATTTTAGCATTAGTAACTTTATGGTTACATAATGTTAGTTCAATGGCAAGCTTTTGCATGACAAAGTTATATGCTGCCGTAGCCTTTAAATTCCTGAGAGTACGAGAGGGTCCATTCGTGTTGTGTTTTTGGCAACAAGAAGGATATTTGCTAGTTATATATTTTCCTTCAGGGATTTCAAAAATACTAGCTGGTCATTTTTCATCAAAATATACAACCTTTAGGTCTATATGAAAAAGGAGTATCATGAAGTGCAAGGTTGTACACATGGCGGTTTAGGGAAAAGCAGGGGCACCAACTTCAAGCTGGACAGAAACAGCTATACAAATTGAGCTACCAGATTAATCTTAGTATTCGTTGCCTGGGTAAGGTAATTGTTACCGTTTAGGGCAAACACAACAGATTCCCTCTATGCGATGTCTGACATATCCTATTTCTATTTATGCAACATGACTTTTACTATTAGTAAAATTCTTATATTGCATGCTGACTCTTCAATCAACAAAGCTTGGTCTATATCTCTCTTCAATCAGTAAAGCTTGGTTTATATCTCTTTCGTAGATAACTATCTAAAATTTTCCAGAATTTTCCTAGCAGTTTTTATAGTTTTCTACTAATTATTTAAGCAATTTCTAGAATTAATAAATAGAAAAAAAAATAAATTTCAATGTAAAATTATGCTAGAACAATAAATTCAGAGACACCAGGCTTCCAATATTCTATCAAAAATTTTCTAGAATTTTTCTAACATTTTCATAATTTTCTACTGATTACCAAGCAATTTTCAGAATTACTTTACACATAAAACATGAAATATTTGATAAAAAAATTTTAAGCCAAAAATATTCAAAATGTACCATCCATAAATTTTTAGAATTTTTTAGCATTTTCACAATTTTTCATTAATGATTAAGCAATTTTTAGAATTACTTAATGATAGAAGATTAAATTTTAGAACATAATAAACAAAGCATAATGCTAGAAAATTAAACCCAAGGGTATGGAACTTCTAATATGTGCTGAAACATAATTTTGCCAAATTTTTCGGAAGTCCATCAATCTAAAAATCAAATTTCTATTATTTAATATCAATTTTCTGAATTTATTTACTGATTTCTGAAATTACAGAAAAACATAAGGGCAAAATAGTAATTTTTCATTTTTTCGAAAATAACTCACAACCCATCTTAGCCCAACGGGCCGCATTGCACATTGGGCCCACAAGGCCCGTTCGGCCTTTGATAAGCCGGCGGCTAGGGTTCCAACCCTAGCCACCATTTGGCTGTGAGGGAGGCTAGCCGATTGTGCGCCATCGCCGAGCAAGGCGTCGCCATCGCAAGCATTGACGCCAGGAGCCGCCACTCCGGTCTAGCAGAGGGAACTTCCCTCCACTCTTTTTAGATAGAACCAATTATCGGCCCAGCCTGACACCGAATCTTTGAGCGTGAAGCTCGGATACTCGTATGGTTGATTGGAACGGAGACGAAAGCAGATGCAACCAGCGGGAGAGGTCCCACCGGTGCATAACATGAGTAGAAATGAAAAAAGAGGCTTGTTGTGGGCATGACGCCCATGTACCCCTCGCAAAGGTGCGAGAAGATCGCTGTCGGTGTACTTTACGCCGGGGTACCCTCTCCACCGCAAACAAGTAAGACGGCCTAGCGAGCAGGCGAGCGTTCAGGCCCCACTCGCCGGGCGGCCAGACCATGTAGCGACTTGGTGAGCAGGCGGGCGTCCAGGCCCCACTCGCCGGGCGGCCGGCCCACTCGTGCCTGGCGAGCTGGCGGGCGTTCAGGCCCCACTCGCTGGGAGGCCGGGCCACGTGGCGGCTTGGCGTGAAGGAGGGCGATCAAGCCCCACTCGCCGGGCGGCCGGCCCACACGGTAGCTTGGCGAGCAGGAGGGTGATCAGGCCCCACTCGCCAGGTCGCGCGGGTGACCGAAAGGATGAGAAGGAGGCTTCGCCCCGAAGTCTCCTTCCACTGACACGCTGTGTTAGAGCCATTGATTGCGAAGAGATCTGTTGTCGACGCGAGGACAGCCCATCCCTCTGACACCTCACACCTAACCCGGCGTAGGAAAGACACATCCTGGGCGGACCGTGCAAAGCCAGGCGACGGCACACAGAATGGGGCTTAAGGGACAAGACTGCATTGATGGGTGTAATTAATGAGTCATAGATCAGTATAACATCACCTTCACACCTGCCCGAGCCAGCCCCGTCTATATAAGGGCTCTGGTGCATGGGAGAGGAGGGATGGAGGGACGACGAAAAAAACGAGAGACGAAAGAGAGCGAGAGAAAACCTGAGGGAGAAACATTGTAACCAGTTCCACATACATCAGCAACGATCTAGCAGGACGTAGGACTATTACCCGCACTGGGGGGCCTGAACCTGGGTACATTGGTGTGTTCCCTGATCTGCTGATCCCCGGGACCCCCCGAGGGAGGGCCATCGGGTGCCCGACCGCAAAAGCACCCCCTACCGAACCTTATTCTCTGTTCCGGGAGAAATCCTGCTGGTGAAATACGCCGACAATTGCCAAGACGAGAATAGAGTTGGGGTTGAGATTGAAAATCTCGCACCTACACTGGGCGCGTACGGATTCAAGAAACTCTCTTTCGGGCATCCGCAACCCATTGACAGAGAAGAGCTCGCAGGAGACGATCTCTCCCTCCTGCGGCTCTAGGGTCTCCTTGTCGCCGGGTGCCCGCCACGACTCCGCGTCGAGGTAATCGAGCTCAACGAGCAATCGAAGCCTCTCTTTGCTCATATTGCTCACTTCGAATTTTGCCATGGACTTGGTGGAAGAAAAAGAGGCGAGCGCAAAATCATGGGGCTTAAGGATTTCTTGAGTCTTAGTTGCGAAACATCGGTGAAGGGTTCCTCACCACCGTTTAAATACAAGGCTTGGGAATTCCTAAAGCCTTGAAGGTAAAATGCAAGTGAAAAGTTTTCCATTGCGAGACTCGAGAAGCCCTAAAGGCTCGGGCGTAGGTGAAGAGTTTTCTCACCATTCACGAGTCGACGCGTGGAAACGTAACTTCCGAAACTGTCCAATAATGGCGCGATTCCTGAGAAACTGTCCGCACCACTTCCGCGAGGCTTCTCAAAGAAAGAATCGGGACGACCTTTTATATTCTCTTACCTGAGCTTCCCTTGGTCAGAGGCCGAGCTAACTGCTCGGTTCTCCCAACCATGCTCGTCCGCAATCAGGACATGCTCGGATGCTGCAGTAGTGTTTCGCTGCAAGATTCCAATCCCTCCATTAAGTCTATAGGCTTAAGGGGAAGGCCTCGCCAAGTAGTTCACTTGAGCCTCGGGGGCTAACTGTTGGGGATTGGATAATCTCCATAAGTATTGTTATACCCCGGTAGACTATTTCGGTCGATCATGCGTACCCTTGGATGATGTTCCCGAGGAAGACCTTTCAATGATTTAGTTGGCTGGATGGCCCGATTGGACTAAGCTCAGTACTCGACCACGAGCACACATGCTCGTCCACAAACAACTATGCTCGGCCCAGGCTCTCCCGCGAACATGAGATTTAGGAAACACCGGGCAGAGTTAGGAAACTCCTCGAGCATGGACGAAGGTCGTGCTCGTGTCGTAACGTTCAAATAGCAATAATTACGCCATGATCTAGGGCAATTACACCCACGACGAGAACGTGACGAGAATCAAGGCTTCAGTTGCAACTACGATTAATGCAGCCAAGAGCGCATTATTCAGTTACAGTTAAGAGAGATATTTTGTAAGATATAAGTACCCCCGAGTAGATGGAGGGGGGATCGCGCGAACATACGGAAGATATACTATACTTTCTTGTGAAAGGTCGCGCATGAACACATTGAGAACAATAGTAGCAAGACCACTAGAGTGGGGTTATTATCTCCGTAGTGAGAGGCCCGAACCAGTATAAACCCCTTTGTTCACTTCCTGAGTATCCTTTTCTCTCACGAGTATACTTCGGACGTAAACCCTTCACCGAGAAAGGGGCCGTGTTGATCCCTCATTCAACAAGTAAGCTCGGCGGGAACCTGTTTCTCAATTGTCGACAATATATATATATATATATATATATATATATATATATATATATATATATATATATATATATATAGAGAGAGAGAGAGAGAGAGAGAGAGAGAACGGTATCCTCATATTTGCAACATGTTAATATGCAGAAGGAACATCTGCAGGATGTGATTTACTGTTTAATTTCAATTAGCTTACATAGGACTTACGGTAGCGTAGCTCGTGTGTCGCAGGGTGAGCTCAATGCTAAGTAGACGATTGCGCTCGGCCACACGTTAGAACGTTGTGCGTTCATCCATGTATGCTATTCCATCTTTATTTCATGAAATCGATCTCTCGTATGAGCAATATGCAAAACAATCATAGATCAATCCATGATTAGTATCAAGAAAATAAAATTGATCTACTTGCAAAGAATATAGAATGATAAATGCTGGCTTTAGCCTTGTAGAACGTCGTGCTGATAACGTGTTGTAAAACGTAGTCGTTCTCCCCCTCAATCAACAGCACGCCCACAGGAGCACACGAACAAAAGTAGAAGCACACACAATGTCAGTAGAAAAGCTCTCTCTTTTTATTAGATTAATTTTTCTGTAAAAGATAATGCTTGATATACAATAGAAAAATCTCTGAAGATCAATTCAGATTCGTTCATCAATAAATAGAGTCCATACTAAATAGGCATTCTATCCGTATTATAACAGTAGTATTCGTTTTGGGAAAGGAGGCGGTGCTGTTTGGAGCTCGTACTTCTGGGAGCAACGTGTGCCTCCCTAGACATTGACATGGCGCTAATCGTTCCGGACATTACCGACTCACCGTCGATCAAAAGCTACAAAATACTCGCCTCCTCACGGTCCGAGGATGGTGCAGACGCCGGGTGCCAATGCACGCCTGCGTGACGGACCAGGCCGCCGTGCGTGAGGGCTGACTGGCTACGACGCAAGTAGTAGCTTACCACGAGCATGCGGAAGGTGATGAGGCGGCGGCAGCGCAATGCGTTGCGCGCCCATGCGCGGGCACCCGACCTGAGTAGGCAGCTGTTGGCCTGTTGCAATGCGCATGGCGGCACGTCTACTGCTAACCGATTAGTGGGTCGTAATAGTTTAATGGAAGTACAATTGACACAGTTAAACAATTAATTGATAATCGCTTAATCAACCATTTTTTTCCCGTTTATTCACGAAATTGCTTATTTTTATTCACTAAATATGATAAATTCGTTTATAACACTGTATGTACTTTTTGAATAAAGTATAAGCAATAAAATGTAAAACATGTTTACAATAACTTTAAGCAACTAAAATATTTCTAATTAATTCTAAATGTAAGTAAATATATTAACAAAAATGCGTAATCGTTCGTTAAATTATAATTAATCGATTGTATCGTGATAAATTGTTCAGCATATCATCCATCCACAGTACATAGGTGGTGTGCCGTGAAGCACAGGCACGCGCTACAAGCAGCCGCGACTCGCGAGTCGGTGCACGCACGGCGCGGGCATCCATAATTAAGGTGGTATGAGTACGTTGGAAACTAAACAAGTAAGACGCATAATGTTGACGAATGGCGACGGTATGCGATACTAACCGATAAGATGCAAGACACCTTTCATCTACACTGTAATGTGGTGATATCAGGTTGAAGTCTCTTCTTTGCGGATCTAGTAAATACGTCTGACCTGATCGACCCGATGAGTTACATCTGATCTGGTTAGGCTGGATCCAACCATTGCATTGAAGTACGGGGACCTTCTCGTTCAGTCGTGCCCTGCAAAAAAGGAGTGTGACACTGGGTGAGGTCAAACAAACTGTGGAGGATTTCTGTTGAGAAAACAAGCCATCAATTAACAGCCGGTACACTGGATTAGGCCATTTGCGCTCATCGCAGGCAGAGGTTAGATTCACAGAACGACGGTTCTGGTCATTCACATCCCAATCCAAAAGAGAACTAGTCAAAAAGAACAGTTTACCTGCCGGCTCCATTGTGACGACCGACGAACAAGAAACATGGGAGAAAAAGGCGTTGGAGGCACCGATTTTTCTGACGCTAGGAGAAACAAAACAGCAGCTGGAACCGTAACTAATGTTCCAAAGTATTCCAGTCGCAAAATAATGATAATAAAAATGGCCCAAAGCATTCTGGTTGAGACGTAAACAGCGGACTGCGGATGCGACACTGAAGTGGGAACTAGCAAAACCAACATTTTGGCAAATGATAATACAGCAATTTTGTTTGCCATTATTGTAGCATTTGATTATACCTACCGTTACATAATCAGACATCGCTAAAACGTTCCGATTAAAAGCAGACATATCTAAAACGTTCTTACGTAAGAAATTAAGAATTTAACGCAACTATAGGCAAGAAATAAGTTTGACTGGCAATTGAGAAAGTTCAGATAAACAAGGAAGCAGGGTTGGTCATAGTCAACAATTGCAACGATGAAATGAACATTCCACATACAGGAATTCAACAGCTCTAACTAAGGCAACAAATATCATGAATGGATCATTGTAACGGCTGCGACAAGGTATCAGCAATTCAGCATGTGGATAGAACATTCAACAAACCAGTACATGCCGACAAGCAACACCTCCACTTGGCACCCAACACAAATAGCCAAATAGCTGAAATGTTTGACGGGAAACAGAAACTTAGTAACTCACGTTTATTGCATAATGAGGTTACAAGGCCCACTCAACACGCAGCTTCCATCTAATTTGAGAACGAAAAGTATCTACAACCTGGTTCTATCTACAGTTCATTCTGCCCTTCTTAATTATTACTGAAGGGTAGTACAGAAGGCCATTTGTCTTGCAATATATCAGATAACACTAAAATCACTAGGCTAACAAAAAAACAAATAAATCAAAATGAAGAAAAGAAAACAACAATATGGACAATCAAAAACCTTCAACACCAGACCGCCGCAGAATAGGGGGAGGTGATTTCTTCATAGAGCTTACCCTGGGGTCATCCAGAGTAAGAGTGGAAGCACAGGTCATTGGAGGAAGCAGTGCAGATGTGGATGATCTTGGTGAGAGCAAGTGTTGGTTTCGCGAAGGGGGAGATGGACAGAAGGTTATGACAGGATGCTGAGGAACGATGCCATTGAGACTCGTAGATTTTAACATCACTTTTCTTGGGGCAGCAGATGGCTCTTGCAAAGGATATCGGCACGGAACCTTTATGTCCTGGACGCTTGCTAGGGACTCCACAACGGCCCTCATGGTAGGCCGCTCTGATGGATCTTTATGAAGGCATTTTAGTATGATATTTGCTACAATCCGAGCAGCCTTGGTAGGAACGCGCCCTTTTATACGGGAATCCATGATGAGGGATAGACGACTATCATCAGTGAGGAAAGGCCTACTCCACTTGACAATATTACGTTCTTCTTTTGAGAAACGGACATCAAGGTTCTTCCTTCCCGTTATTAGCTCCAGTAGGACAACTCCAAAGCTCCATACGTTGCTCTTGGGAGTCAGTACACCTTTCTCCAGTGTCTCTACTGAGAGGTTTGCAGCAGCCTGACCAAGAATAACATCTCCAGTAAACAGGATGACACATTGATCACTAAATGAATATGATGCGAAGCAGTAATATCTCATATTATTATGTAGATGAGAACTGAATATCATGCTCTATATTAATCGGAGTTCAAAGCATGCAAGGCAGAATCCATGTAAACAGAGTAGAGCATAAAATGTAGTGGAACATACTACGTGAACCTATACAAAGGAATGAAGCAATGGGTTGTGCTCCCACTCTAAGGATAACTAAAACTTGTATAATGTTTTCACAAAGGGACTTACCACAGATGCATTAGATATCTCCTCCTCAGAATTGAAGCCAACACATCCATATCCTGATAGCTTTGCAGTGAAATCTTTGTCTATTTGGATGTTTGAAGTTGAGAACTCATTATACATTGCCTGTGAAAAATTAGAAATATGAATAAAAATTTAAACCATTCTATCAATCAAGTTGCAAGAAAACATGGTAAAATGAAAACAATGACTATTTTGGCTATGCCAAAAGAGTTTAAGAAGGAGCAATCACCTGAAAGGGTCCTTCCTCATGTAAGAAAGCTAGACCTCTAGCAGCACCCAGGGCAACCTTCAAACGTGTAGACCAGTCCATGAAACGACCATCCGGTCTTCCAAAGAGTAGTTTTTCTAAGCTTCCATGGTGGAGCCGCTCATACACCAACATCCTTTCATTAGAATCTTCTCTTGCATGAAATCCGATTAGTTTACATAAATTGGGATGCTGAAGCGATGCCAATGTATTCACTTGTGTTTTAAACTCTTTCAAACTCTGCAGAGTAACAAAACAACATGTTGCGTCAGTACCCTAACCAGTTAAATTGTCAATATTACATCAGGATGATCCAATAAATAGAGCATCAGGTAGCCATTATGCTCAAAAGGTAAAAATACCCAATTGAGTAGAGACACTAAGAAGTTCTAAACAATATTGCAGGCTCAGAGCTACATATTAACACCAGAGTGTTTTTGGAGGTTCATTACATATCGACTTTCAATAAAGGTGAACAGAACATTGCCAAGGATCATTGACAAAACTTGTCTACATCAAAGAAAGTCACACTCTTTAAACCCCATGCAATATAAAGCATGAGATATCACATACCAAATAAACATCAATTGGGAAAAGAACAGCTCACAAGAGATAAAACCATGATTAGATTATGGAGTACAGAAAGCATCTTGTACTAAAGAGAAGAAAGAAAATCAAACACATGGTCTATCTTCAAAGCATGTTACCTAACCCAAACTATGCTGTGGTCCTAATTGGAATTCTCAAAAATAGAAAGCTAGTTATTTATGCTGGGCAAAGCATAGCATAATATTACCGTATACAAGTAAGCATACGGCACATGCCTAGACAACAGTCTGCTAAGTTCAGCTTCTTAGCGCAATAAATGCTGCAAAGTGGATAAGCAGAATTCTCCTAGTCACCACCCAGAAAGAATTAGAAGTGCGCTGTGAAATGCCAAGCATCTGCGTTGGCAAACTGACCAGCCTAGCAAATTGTGGAGGCAATCTCATGGCTAAAATTGCTCTAGCAAACAATTTGCAAACCTATTGCCTTACATCCAAAACAACAACAAAAAACTATGGAAACATACAATTGAACTGTACAGAGAGCAGTACCTGAGTGGAGGGGAGTAATCGAGCTACAATTGCTTCTGTGGTCTTTGGGTCGACAAAATCATCCCTGAAAGATGCCTTGTATGATGTTGAAGTGAGAGTTTCTGAGACGCAATGATCACCAGAAAACCACTGGCAAGCCGATGAAACCTCATCAAAAGAGAAGTTCTTAAGCCCATCACACCTCTTTGGAGGCAGTGGGAGAGGGCCTGAAGTCTCAAGTGGTCCACTTGCATTGACGGCTTTGAAGCTACCATTGATGGCTTTGAAGCTACCAAAGTTCCTCAAGGATCTTCCTTCTGGTGAGGGAAGAGGAAGGGGCAGTGGATTTGAAAAACGTTGTCCCTTCATCGACCCTCCCTTACCCCTAGAGTCGTCCTGATCATCAAATTCAGCATATGAAAGGCCATCCTGATCAACCACAATTAGGCTTGAAGGGGCAGACAACACGCGTGCTCTGCTGTAAGAAGCTTTATTTGCCATCTGACAGATTTTAGCCCTGTTCCTAAAACTAGGAGGAGCTGATTGCAACGATGGCACATGAGCTTCTGGCTCCGGAAGCCGAGAAGTCGTACTTTCCCTTTCATCAGCCTGTTTCTTGTTTGTAACAAGAGGGCTTCTCTTCTTCTTGGATCTCAGAACGGTGAAGCAACCCATCATCTGTACACCGCCGAAAAGTTGCTGCAGAATTTCAAAAAGAATGCTGAATTAGCTCATATCACAAAAGCAACTGGTCCTGCATTGCATTATAGCGGTTAATCGTTGGCAACACAAAAAAGCGGTGATGTTTTGCATATGTTAAAGCCAAATCCAGTGCAACAGACGGTGCAAAAGGTGCCAAAGCCTTTAATGAGCAACCAACTTAACTATGATTTCTTTGCCTCGGTACAACACCTCTCAATTGAACAATCCAAACTTCCAAACCATTACTGGAGAAGTGGAGATATCTAAATTACTAAAATTACTCCCTTTCCTCAAACCAATTCATTGATATATCAAAATTCACTTAATTCAAAGTGAGATCAAATCTATAGGAGCTTGCTGGTTTGATGCAGTGGTCCACAGACGCAACATTCCATTTTAAAACACATTATTAGCTCGTTTCCGATGCAACTTCACAGAAATTGTGCATGCGTGCAACTACTTCCACATTGAGACGGGCGTGGAGTTGAATAATCGGATTCTCACCTAACCAAATTAACAATTTGGGTCAAGAGACCAACTAAAATTAGCAACCTTGCCCAACTGTGTAATTAACTGGAAAACTTCACCAACATGACAACATATGAACGGCGTTTGGATTTTCATGGCCAGAAACAAAGGATTGCTAAGGCAGCACTGCTAAAATGTTCAAAGCACCATTTCCCCCCTCATTTCTTCAAACATTTTGGGGCCTTAGCGACTGCAATTTACTTGCCTCTACAAAGATGGAAGCGAAATGTAAAACTTAAACCCAAGATTATATGCCCAATCCTAACCTTCATTCCATTCCGCGAAATCTATAATGCAAGGGTGGTAGGCACAAAAAGGGTAAAAAAAAAAACTTCTGAACTGAGCAGCATGCGATTAGCCAAATGAGAGGAAGATCCAAGCAGCGGCGGAACTCGCGTCAGGACCAACGAAGAAGAAGATCAAAACCCCGCCTAAAAACATCAAATATTCGCGAGAAGAAAGAGGAAAAGGAAGAACCAAGAGCACAAGATCGCACCTGGACCGAACACTTCACCGCGGAACCGCGTCGGCACCTGCAAATGGGTGGAGATTTGCTCGCTGCTCAGGAAGCAATTGGCATCTAGGACAGGAGCAGGAGGGCGGGGGGGAGGGGAGGGGAGAGGAAAGCAGATGGTAAGGCGAGGATATAACAGCAAAAGAAGGGAGGAGAAGGAGTAAATGTTAGAGAGGGCAAGGAGAAGAGGGCGGCACTGGTCAAAGCCAAGAGCTATTGCGATAGCAACTCCGAGGCATCTTTTTATATTCCACCCTGTAAATGCGGCATTTTCTAAACTCCCCTTCTTAAATATCGCAATTTACAGCTGATAAATACATCATTAAGGGCCTATGTTTTCCAAATTGGTGGTTTGTGTTTTTTTTATATTCTTGTCTTTTTACAATTTGGAGATAGTAAAACTAGAACCAGCCCTTTCAAGATAACTACTACCCCCTCAATTCATTTTTATAAAGTGTATTTTGGCTTTTAACAAGGATTAATGTTGCGTTGAAATTGATAAAAGTACGAGAGAAAATGATTCAGATGCCCCCACTTAATTGTTTTGAAAGGTAAAAGATATACTTTGTGTGGGCGATAATAAATAAATACATATGGTTGAGAGAGAATAAATAGGGGTATAGAAAAAAACATCTCATTAAATTTACATACAAACCTTATATTTATGAACAAAACTATTCAAAAAATAGTCTTATAAAAATGAACAATGGAGTAGTCGCTTAGCCATTTTCCCCGGAATAACAGGTAAGGCGGCTCTTTTGATGAGATCAACATTTTGTTACAGTTTTTTTTAATAAAAAAGGTTTTATGCAGCTACAGCTTAATATATAATACACCTATCATAAGTAGTATCCTAATAAGAGCATCTCCAGCAAGGGCCCCTAAAACAGGGTCTCTATTTTGGATTTAAGGGCCTCTCCTATTTTTTGGGATCTTGTTTTCAGAGCACAAGTCCAAAGAATGACCCTAAATCTCAAAATTTTATTTTACTTTTTCTCCTATTTTGACATATCCGCTATGTATAATCTTCATTTGATACCACTAAAATTCAATCAAAAATATTTGTAATACATAAAACATAAGCATATTAATATTTACAATTTAAAAACATGATATTTAAAATTTAAAATTAAAATTTTGAAAACATGATAAAATTTTCGAAGCCTCTCATGTATTTCCCTATCTTCAATAATAGGGGCTGTACTCGTGTCCCTGGAAATTGGGCTGAGGAGGCAAATTTAGAGGCCTCCTAATTTTAGGGGCTTGAGTAGGGCCCCCCTGGGAATTGGGGCCGAGGAGGCAAATTTAGGGGGCCCCTAATTTTAGGGGCTTGAGTTGGGGCTCTGCTGGATCTGTTTTTTTACTACACTCCCTATTTTAATGTTTAGGGGCTGGTTTAGGGGCTCTGCTGGAGATGCTCTAAGTAAATGACAATTTTTTCCACACTGCTTTGCTCACGAGCTTGCAGTTTTAATATTTTCTCGTTGGGTTTCAGTCTTCTTGGCATAATTCAGCTTGGTTCAGCTGCTCTAAAAAACCTACAGTGTTTTATAAAATGGTTTTTACCTTAGCTTTTTGGTGCATAGATTTTGCGGGAGCATATTTAGTGCAAACAATAGCGCTAATATAACCTTGCGATGAGATGTCCAATTAGGCCCTATTTGGAAGCAAAGTTTTTTAATAACCTAGTATTACAAAGCTATGGTTTGGAAATTGTTTTGACATAAATACCATGGTCTCACCTACCACTATTGAAACCATGGATTTTCTTAGGCTACAAAGTCTTTTACATGGTATTTTCAAAGCATCGACACATTTCTCTCTCTCTACACTAGCCCCAAAAGCCTAAAACTCCACTTTCAGTGGAGTTTTCAATACTCCAAAAATGATATGGTATTGGCAATACTATGATTTTCAAATTAGAGTTTTTTTGTTACTTCCAAACACTTTATGGCCAAAAATACCATAGTATTCTTCAAAACCATGGTTTTGTCTAGAATGATACCAAAAGCCCAAAACTCCACTCTGAGTGGAGTTTTCAATACTCCAGAAATACCATGGTTTTCAAAATAGAGTTTTTTTGGTTGCTTCCAAACACCTTATGGCCAAAAATATCATGGTATTCTCCAAAACCATGGTTTTGTCTAGAAACTATGAAAATACTTTGTTGCCAAACATGCCCTAAGTCTGTTCGTGGTTACCATGAGAAACAGCGGTAAGAACAGGTACAATAATAAAATTTACTATTTACTTTATCTCTTATCCATATCATCTAGAGTAAGTACTAAAATCATTTTATACAATAGCTATCTTAAGGATTAACTCTAAATGTTGTGTAATAACTATATATTCTCTCTTGTACATAACTAATCTACCTATGTTTCCGTGCAAAGCTGGCTACTAAATAAGGGCTAGCTATCTTCTTTCTTCTTTTCTTCCACTCTTTCACATAGGCTAAAACGGATGTCCACAGGCCAAGAGCCAGCTAAAATGACCTTATTGTATATGCCCTAGCGAAACAATAACAACGATTTTTGTGTATACAAAATATAAGTGAGTGATTTTAGGTTCTGTTTGGCAGAGCTACAGATCCCAGCTTCACCTCAGATCTGAAACTTGTAGGCTAAAATAAGGTGAATTAAGTTTATATTTTTATTCTCAAATGTAAATAAGACGACCCATCTAAATACTCTTAAGAGCATATTCAGCAGAGCCTCTAAACCAGCCCCTAAACTGTAAACAGGAAGTGTATTAAAAAAAACAGATCCAGCAGGGCCCCAACTCAAGCCCCTAAAATTAGGAGGCCCTTAAATACACCAGGAGATTGAAGACAGGGAAATACATGAGAGGCTTTGAGATGATCTTATTGAGCATTTGTGGGCAATTCACAACGCTTCATAGTTTGATTCATTATTCGGAGATTCTATTTATCTATTTATCATGTTTTGAAAATTTTAAATCTAAATTTGAAATATCATGTTTTTAAATTGTAAATGTTAATATGCTTATGTTATATGTATTACAAATATTTTTGATTGAATTTTAGTGGTGTCAAATGAAGATTATACATAGCGGATATGTCAAAATAGAAGAAAAAAGTAAAATAGGGGCTGAGATTTAGGGGCTGTTGCTGGATTTGTGCTTTGAAAATAGGACCCCAAAAAATAGGGGGAGTCCCTAAATACAAAATAGAAGCCCTTGCTGGAGATGCTCTAATATATCTACAGCGTCAGCTACACGGATTTGGTGGAGCTAGAAATATCCAGCTCTATCAGATTCACAAATCTAGTACAACTAGAGCTCTATCAAATAGGTTCCTAGTCATCCATTAATTGGATGGTCGGGTTATGCCCACACCCCTACCAAAAAAACGATGGGGGAATAACCAATTTAGTTCTCCAAGTTTCACTTGAGATTCACCTCATCCGCTAACTCGGGAAAAGATTAGTAGATCCTCGAACCTTTCTTTTGAGGCCGAAGAGAGACCTCACTCTATACGAAGTGCCCATATATGCAGGACAAGTGGCATCTAATGCATGGAGGTGGCTCCGCCAAAAGGGTAATCACGCTTTTGCCATTCCATCCATCCCACTGTTATAACTTATAACCAGGGTTCACAAAACCGGCGAAAACCGCGCGGTTTTCGAGCGTACCGCTCCGGCTCGAGATGCAAAACCGCTTGGTAAACCGGTCTAATTAAAAAAAATTAAAAAAGTATGAAAAAACTGAAAAAATTTGTATGTTCGGTTTTTCGCGAAAAACCGCTGAAAACCGTTTTCGAAGAGGTCGGGTTAGTTTTTCGTGAAACCCTAACGGTTTTTCGTAAAAACCGAGCGGTTTACCGTGAAAAACCGAACGGATTTCAAATTTTTTGGATTTTCCAACTCTTCGGTTTTTTAGCGGTTTTTTGCTCGGTTTTTGCGAAAACCGTACCGCGAAAACCGAACCGGTTTTCGCGGTACGGTTTTGTGAACCCTGCTTATAACCCCCGTCTTTCGGTTCTACCTATCCTGTCCTCGCCATTGCTTCGTTCGGATGGAGGCTTTGAACCTAGCAGCGGCTGCAGTGGCCGGCTGGCCGCGGCACGCAGCGAGTAGAGGGGTTTCGTTTAAGACATGTTCGATTTTGTGATTTGCCTGATCATCTGTGTGCATGTGCAAATGGTGACAGAATTCAGTTGGGTTAGCTAATTGTTGATTGTCATTCACTATGGTAGCATTCGGTTGGGCTATTAAGGGTGCGTTTAGTTGCTAAGATGAGATTGGATGGGATATCGTCATCCAGTTTGGATAAGATAGAGCCATTCAAGTGACCATTTATTTTGGGTGGATAGAAATAAATCAATTTTTTATTTGGTTAGATGGATGAGCTAGCTGTAATCAAGGTTTCGTATTTTGATTTGAAATTTCTGGATAATTTTTAATCGAAATTTGAATTTTTGAACAAATTTTGACTGCAATTTAAATTTTCAAATAAACTTTGATTTTTTGGATAAAATTTGAATTTTTGAACAAAAATTCATCGAAAACAGAGTTTTTAGACAAAATTTTATTTTTTGGACAATTTTTTATTGGAATTTGAATTTTCAAACAAAATTTGACCATATTTTCAACAAAATTTAAATTTGACCAAGTACATTTCGGCAAAATTTGAATTTGACCAAGTCTTGCAGCAAACTGGATGAACCCGTTTGACCTTTTTTAGATGTTTATATCCAGCGTCTTGAGAAAACATTTCAAAAAAACTGGATGGCTATATCACATTTATCCGCGCATCCAAATAATTGAATGACTCTAAATCTATAGAAAACAATATCCTATCTACCCTCGTCTATCCAACCAAATATCACCTAACTGGTTGCAAACTTACTCATGCTGTTCTTGCTCAGGCGCACGCAATGAGAGAACTAGTCTAGTTCTTTTTTAAAAAAATGGCAGAACTAGACTAGTTAGCATAGCAATCAATTAGCCAGAACTTCTACCCGTGCGAGCTTAGAGCAAGTACAATAAGGCCATGTCATGTCAGCATTAGTCTATGTGGAAGAGTGAGAAACGATGAGAGAGAAGATAACTGGCTCTTATTTAGTAGCCAGCTTTGCACAGATGCATAAGTAAATCATTTATGTACAAGAGAGAAGAGGTAGTTATTGCACAACATCTAGAGACAACTTTTAGAGACAGTTATTGTATAAGCTGGCTTTTAGCTTACTATTAGCCTGCAGTGGGCTTTACTATTGTACTTGCTCTTAGCATAACTTGACTCCGCATAACCATGCCCTAGGATTTCACTTCATGGATCAGGAGCATTATTGTCTTTACATCCACCCAGGTTAACAACATCGTTTCAAACTCAGATTTCGATGACCCAACGATATCGAAATTCATGAAAATTGTTTAAAATTTGCTCAAAACTGAACGGTTCAAAAATCAAATAAATTTGAAATCTAATCAAACCGTCGAATGATTTTCGCGGTTTTTGGACGAAAACCGTTGACAGATGAAAAAAATAGGGAAAACGTAAAAAAAACAAAAGAAAAAATTGCAAAAAACATTGTTGAATTTGTAAAAAGCCATTAAAGGCAAAAAAAAGGAAACATGTAAGAAATATATAAAAAGTATGGAGAAATACAAAAAAAACCGTCATAATCTTTCCTAAATATGATAATTTTTTGACATGATATTTGCTATATTTTAGACAATTGCAAGTCATAAATTAAGTATTTAGCAATAATATATCAACAAATAATGTTTCATTTCAATACTACTCACATAGCAATCCAATAAGTGCAAAAATAGGCATTCACGTAATGACATACCAATACTATTCACGTATCAACACTATTTACATTTCAATATTTTTCAGAAAATGCTTATGTAAATAATTTGGAGTAAATTGCTTGTGTCAGATTGTACGCTATACAATAAAATAAGTACAGAATATAAATAGCGATGCAGAGTACAACTTCCATACCATGAGAAGTAAACTTTTGAATGTTGGATAACATAACATATTAAAATATACCATAGCAAGATAATTTTTGTGCATACAAATATCGCTATTTGAACAAATAATATCATTTTCAGGTGTCGTCCATTGCTACTAAATATACTTCAACAAATATTGCTACTAAATATAAGTGAACAAATATTGGTATTAAATATACTTCAATTGGTACTAACTATAATTCAATAAATATTGCTACTAAATATAATTCAATAAATATTGCTACTAAATTTAATTCAATAAATATTGCTACTAAATTTAATTGAATGGCTCAAAAACGTCTCCAAACTTCGTTTTTTTCAAAAAATGTTCACACAAGAGGTTATAAGGCTATTAATAGTAATTATATAGAAATTTTGGATAAATTTTATCAAAATTTTTATTTTTAAAATTTGAATTTGAGCGTTTTTTTTTCAAGCCGGAGCAGTTTTTGCGAAATTCAATTAAAAAATGGAGAGGTGCTTCTATGCTCTTTCTTTTTAAAGTTGCACAAATATTAAAGCATGAATGAAGGGTAGATGAGGATTACTTACCCCTTCGTCATTTCAAAATTGTACGACTTAGACAGAGGAAGAAAGATAAGACTCCCCACCCACCTCCATGTATTTAGATGCCGTTCATTATGCACATATGGCATGCCACGTGGTGGACTGAAGTTCCTCTTTGGCCTGAAAAGAAAATTGTAAGAACCTATTTAGGATTTTTTTAAAAAAGTTGAAGGACGAAAGTGAACCTAGAGAGAAAAAATTCGAGAACTAAATTAGCTACTCTCCCTAAAACTATTTGTTATGACAAGGAATACCTCAGGTGAGGATGTTGCAGGTAAGTACATATGCGGTTCCTAGCTACCTTCTTGTGCTTGCTAGGATGGAAAAAAGCGATAGATGCGACCAGGATGGCTTTGAAAGTTTGAGAAGCCACCGCTTATTCGCATCTCGACCCGTCTAAACTCTTAAAGAAACCTAAGAAAAGAAAACATCCAAAAGGATATTGATTTCTTCTGCTTCGTATCTGCAGTTCATTGTTTATACTTCTTTACATAAAGGAAAACCAAAAAAAACTTTGAACTATTGACGATGGAACACAGGTGATTACTTCGCCATCTACGAAAAGGATCGGCATCTCTTGTTGTAGTTATCGTTTTGGCTTTGACTTCTTGTTGAATTGAACAAAGGAATCCTTGGGACACACTATTCTTCGTCTAGGAATCCTTCGGAATGACCTAGGCCTTACTGCAGTAAAATACTCTTAAAATACAACTCATATACGAGAACAGCTAGCATGAAGTGCCGTTCAAAGATCGGTGATTCCTGCCGTTCAATGTCCGTAGTTATTGAACCAATGGTTCTAGTCCGACGTTGACGCTGGAGCAAGGTTTTATATCCCGGTGAAATTTCAAAAATTTCGGTTGAGATTTCGGATTCTCTTAAGATCTTAAATCTCGGCCGCATAATTTTTTTAAAAAAAAATTCAAATCTCGACGATATCTCGGTGATTACATCGAAATCTCAGTGCTATTGATCGAATTTCAATTTTTGTTGACGGGATTTGATTGGATTTAGGGTTTAGACCATCCACAAAAAATTTAAAAAAATTTTAAGGTGTTTTTGACCATTTGTAGTCGATTTAATTTGAGATGCATATGTTGTGTGAAAATCTCGACATTAAAAACAATATGAGGATTTTTTTAGTATGAGGTGATATTAAACTTTTGATGTTTTGAAAACTAATTTCTTCTTAGATATGGTATTGTTTCAATGACAAGAGTGCCATGATTCTAAAGTGAGGTGCAGATGTTTATATTTACTTGATAGTTGCTAGTTAAGTTTATCTTTCAAGGCAAAGAAGAAGATGACTGATTAGTCAGTTTTTCTTGTGGAAAGGGCCCTTTTGGGTTTATTTATTGATTTATTCATGTCTGGATATAAGGTTTTGTAATTGAAGTGTATTTGTGTTTATTAGTAATCTCTTCTAAAGATCATAAAGTCTGCATGTTTTTAGTATATACTGATGATCAGAAAGTAATTTTATTGACACATGTGGTTTTGGATTCAGGGGTTATCCAAAACTTTTCATCTTTCCATTACCAATCCCAAATCTACTAACGAAAAGGCTCGTTATAATTTCCTGTTCTTAAAAATCAGACACACTTCTAAAACAGGATGTCCTGTTATTCGAAGTGTGCTACTCTTAAGTATAAATGGAAGGATTGTATCTTATTGCTTTGTTATGGAGTCCTAAACTGCCAATGCATGGTTTTCATCTAGTTTGTCTTTTACTGTACACCATGAAATGACCCAAAATTTTCAAAAAAATTGAATTCGAATTTTATTTGCTTTTTCCATTGAAATCCGAATTGAATTCATTTGGTTTTCACTTTGGGTCGGTTTCCTTCGCGTTCTTGGGCCTTCGGCCTAGTCGACCTGCTCGGGCCTAGTCGGCCTAGCCTTGGGCCTTGGGCCTTCGACCAGTCGGCTAACAGGAGGGCGACCGGTCGGGCGACGATCGGCGGCGACGATCGGCTAACAGAGGCGGCCCGAGTCGGCCGACCAGTGAAGCGACGATCGGCGCCGACGATCAGGCGACGATGGGCTATCAGTGAAGCGACCCGGTCGGCGACGATCGGGAAGCGACGATCGGCTAACAGTGGGCGACGATCGGTAGCGACGATCGGAGAAAAGAAAACTTGGTCCGAACACCTTTTCTTCTTCTTTTTTTCAACGATTCGGGACCGAAAGCGAAACACAACTTCGAAACCGAATACAACTCGAAACCGCTTCGACCTGGACTCCAACTAGACTAGAATTCAGCAACTCGACACGACGATGCAACCAAAAATTCAATAACGCGATTGCCTTTGGAAAGGAAAATGCGAGGCTCAAATTGTTTTGGTATGGGAGATCCAATCGATGGCGTTTCTGGACTATAGGAAAGATATCAATCTACTAATCTAGGGTAAAGAATTCTCACCGAGCAACCTGGCTTGCTCACGATACCACTTGATGGCGCCGTGATGGCACTATGGGTGTCCGATCTTTCGATGAGAAACACACGATCGATTTGTTAGAGTCGACTTTGACGATTCGACTACACCGTCATTTACGACGATGCGCCTTAGCAATCGCTAAACCAACTCTAGCGGGTTATTGATCTTGCCGTAGGCACGATCAACCTGAACACGAGTTCAATTCACGCAAGCAACCGAAGAACAAGCAAGAACAATAGGATAAGCAATCTGAAATTGCGGATAAAGCTGAAGCGAAACAAAGTGGAGTCTTATTGACGATCTTGACAAGGTGGTACATCGGCAACTCGCAGGATCAAGTTTGCACTTGGCTAAACTAATCAAATAAAACCCAAAACCCTAAGGAGCCGATGTCGGCTATTTATGAGAGGAAGGGGCGTGGGAAATCACGTCCAAAGCGATGGGAGATCAACTACAACTCTATTACAAGGCCCAAAGCCCAAGTCTTCTTGATTTGGAAAAGTGACGCCAATTGTTTTGCAGATTCCTGTCGACTCGGACGGAATTTGGGGATGGGGTCGGATCCGTTGGAAAGAGGACGTCGAAACCTTTCAAACCAGTACTCATAGACCCCAATCACCCTTGTGGATCAAAAGTTATGGTCATCTTAAGTTGGTGCTGTCCCGGAGGCCGAATCCGAGTATAACTTGTGCACCGGAAGAATTGGCTTCATGCTTGACGTTTGGGAGTCCTTCTCCTTGGTTCCTAAGGACAATAAAATCATCACGAGGATTAAATAGCATTCCATTCATAAAATTATCTGTATGCAACCCGAGGAACGCATTCACACAGTAATTGAATTATGTCGTGCCCGAGCTCGAGTAATTGGCCCTTGTATGACATTGTTGGTTTCCATTGGGTTTGTAAGTATGGCCGTATCAATGGTAGTGATGTCCTCATCATCCTCCCCTTCTTGCATTTGAGTCGTCCTCGACTCAAGTTTATCATCTTCTCCCAAGTATGGTTTCAAATCTGTAATGTTGAATGTGGGACTAACCCCAAAATCTGCAGGCAATTCAAGCTTGTATGCATTATCATTAATCTTTGCCAATACTTTGAAAGGACCATCAGCTCGCGGCATCAACTTAGATTTTCTTAATTAGGAATCGATCTTTTACAAATGCAACCAAACTAAATCTCCTGGTTCAAAAGTTACATGTTTCCTTCCCTTACTACCAAAGACAAGTTTATATTTAGCATTCATGCGTTCTATGTTTTCTTTAGTTGTCTCATGCATTTTCATAATCAAATCAGCACGTTGTTTAGCATCAAGATTCAATTTCTCCGAATATGGTAGAGGTAACAAATCAATTGGAGCATGAGGTACAAATCCATATACAATCTCAAAAGGGCACATCTTAGTAGTAGAATGCATAGACCGATTATAAGCAAACTCAATATGAGGCAAACATTCTTCCCACAATTTAATGTTCTTTTTCAAAACAGCCCTAAGCATAGTAGATAAAGTTCGATTAACGACCTCGGTTTGTCCATCGGTTTGGGGATGACAAGTAGTAGAAAATAAAAGTTTAGTCCCCAATTTAGCTCACAAAGTTCTCCAAAAGTGGCTTAAGAATTTAGTGTCACGATCTGAAACTATTGTGTTAGGCACACCATGTAAGCGAACAATTTCACGAAAGAATAAGTCAAGAATGTTGGTAGCGTCATCGCTTTTGTGACAAGGTATGAAGTGTGCCATTTTAGAAAATCTATCCACAACGACAAAGATACTATCCCTCCCTTCTTTGTTCTAGGGAGTCCTAAAACAAAGTTCATAGAAATATCCTCCCAAGGCACGTTAGGAGCAGTGCGAGGCATGTATAAACCATGGGGATGAAGTCGTGACTTAGCTTTTTGACATGTAGAACGGCGATGAAACGTTCCACGTCTCGTCTCATCCTGGGCCAAAAGAAATGGCTAGCGAGTATGTCCTCCGTCCTTTTCACACCAAAGTGTCCCATCAATCCTCCTCCATGCGCTTCTGTAGCAATAACAAGCGAAACAGAACTAGCGGAATACATAGTTTGTTTGCTCTAAACACAAACCCATTATTGAGGACAAATTTGTTCCAAGTTTTTCCCTCTTTACAATTGAGCAACACATTTTTCAAATCATCATCCTACACGTGGTGCGCTTTATTCGTTTCCAAACCAACCATTTTGAAGTCAAGGTGTGAGAGCATGCTATATCTCCTAGACAAGGCATCAAGAATGACATTATCCTTTCCTGTTTGTGTTTGATGACATAAGGAAATGACTCAATGAATTCAACCCACTTTGCATGTCTACGGTTCGATTTAGCTTGACTTCTAATATGTTATAACGATTCATGATCCGAATGTATAACAAATTCCTTGGGCCATAAATAATGTTGCCACGTTTCTAAAGTTCGAACTAGCGCATATAACTCCTTATCATAAGTAGAATAATTCAAACTTGGCCCACTCAATTTCTCACTAAAATAAGCAACGAGTTTTCCTTCTTGTAACAGAACACCACCCAAACCAATTCCACTAGCATCACATTCTAGTTCAAAAGTCTTAGAAAAGTCCTGGAAGCCGGAGTAAGGGTGCATGGGTTAACTTAGCTTTCGAATGTTGAAGGCATCTTCCTGTGACTTGCCCCAAGCAAAGGTACACCCTTCTTGGTGAGCTCATTCATGGGTGCGGCGATGGTGCTGAAGTCCTTCACAAAGCGACGATAGAATCCAGAAGTCCTAGGAAACTCCGCTTTGTGTGACCGTGTTAGAGTCGGCCAACTCTGTATTGCTCAACCTTGGCTTGATCAACTTCAATTCCCTGTGGAGTAACAACATAGCCAAGAAAAGAGACTCGATCCGTGCAAAAGGTGCACTTATCAAGGTTACCAAATAAGCGTGCATCGCGTAAAGCATTAAAAACGACACGTAAATGTCCAAGATGGTCTTCTAAGGATTTCTTTGTAGATCAAGATATCATCAAAGTAAACTACCACAAATTTTCCAATGAAAGCACGTAAAACCTCGTTCATCGCCTCATGAAAGTACTAGGAGCATTAGTCAACCCGAAAGGCATTACTAACCACTCATATAACCCGAACTTAGTTTTAAATGCTGTTTTCCATTCATCTCCTAACTTCATGCGAATCTGGTGATACCCACTCGCAAATCCACTTTAGAGAACATAGTAGAGCCACTTAGTTCATCAAGCATATCGTCTAACCGAGGAATAGGATGGCGATATCTAATGGTGATATTATTAATTGCTCTACAATCCACACACATGCGCCATGTTCCGTCTTTCTTAGGTACTAAAATGACTGGTACAAAGACAAGGACTAAGAGATTCACGTCGTACCCTTTATCAAGCAATTCGTGAACTTGGCGTTGTATCTCTTGTGTCTCTTCGTGGTTGGTTACGTAAGGTGCTCGGTTGGGCAAGGATGCCCTGGAATTAGATCAATTTGATGCTCAATCCCTCTAATTGGCGGCGACCCTGAGGGATGTCCTTTGGAAAGATGTCGGTGTATTCCTGCAAAAGGTTAGTGACAACAGGAGGCAAAGAGAGGACATCTCCTCTAGTGAAAACAAAGTTTCTTTGCAGACCAAAGCATAGCATGTATACCGACAAACATCCAACTCATTCAAATCAGATTTTGTTGCAAGAAAACAAGCACCTTTCAATTTAATCTCATTTGGCTTAGCACAATCAAGGTTAGATTCTCTCTGTTTATGTTGTTCAAGTCCTTTGGCGACTGGCCTGATTTTCACCCTTAGAATTCTCTCGATTTTTCTCTTTGCTAGATCTAGCGATTTCATCCTTTACAATGGCATCAAAGCGACATTGGGTGTAGTACAATTTTCTTTTCTTTATGCACAAAAGAGTATTGATTCGTTCTACCATGATGTAAACAATCCTTATCATATTGCCACGGTCTACCTAATAACATAGAACATGCTTGCATAGGTACGACATCTCAATCAACATAATCATGATAGGAACCTAAGCGAAATGTACTCTTACCATGCGAGTTACCTTGAGTTTGCATTTGTTGTTGAACCATTGAATGTGGTAGGGCCGAGGGTGTGGTCTAGTGGAGAGTGCTAGCTTCTCCACCATGTCCATCTTTGGCTAGATTATTGCAACTCCCACCATCAATGATTATTCGAATGGATCGCTCCTTGATGACGTCTTTTGTGTAAAACAAGTTGTGGCGTTGATTTGGATCCGCGCGGGCAATCTGAGCACTAAGCACACGTTGTGCAATAATACTCAAATATTGGTCGACATCACCAGCTCCACGTGCACCTCGTCGTGCTCGGCATTTGGATCGCCGTCTTCATGTTCAATGAGCAAGGCATATGTTTCTTCATCAAGATCACTTGCTTTGAGTCATACTCGCCGTCTTCACGGATTATTAACACACGCTTGTTCGGACACTCCTTCATCATGTGTCCGAAACCCTTGCGATGATGGCACTGAACATCTTTGGTGCGTCCGTTGATGCGACCAAGCGGCGGCGAACTATTTGTAGTAGCTTGTGTGGCACTTTTCGTCGGCGTTGGTCGTGGTGCCGAATTTGCGGTGGTGGGCGCCGTTACGTTGATGGAAGAGGTCGGCGTGGTAGTACGGCCGGCGAGGGCAGCAGGGTGCGCGGTGCCCACGAAGTAGTTCGACCTGCAGAAAAGTTAGTCTTGGCCCTCGATTGACGACCTGCACTTCACGTTCGACTTTGCAAGCAAGATGGAACAACCGAGTCATCGAATTATAATCCTTATAGTCTAGAATATCCTGGATTTCTCGAGTTAAACCACCTAAGAAACGAGCCATAGAAGCTTCCTCATTCTCAATTAATCCACAACGCAACATGCCAATTTGCAATTCTTGGTAATATTCTTCCACCGAATTCTTACCTTCTTTGTAAGCGCTGCAATTTATTCAATAAATCTCTAGCATAGTATGAAGGAACAAATCTATGCCTCATTAGCAATTTCAAGGCTTCCCAAGTGGTGGGTATATTATTTGGATGAGCACGGCAATGTTCTCTCCACCAAACAGAAGCAAAATCAGTGAACTCACTTGTGGCAGCCCTAACTCTTCTGTTCTCGGGGAAATCATGGCACGCAAATTTTTGATCCACAAGTAATTCCCAACTAAGGTAACCATCAGGGTCATATTTACCTTCAAAAGGTGGCATATTGAAATTTACCTTAGGGAAAACATCATCTCGTTCTCGTTCCCTTGGTCGTGGAGGATCACGTCGCATACCTTGCTGATTGAAGCGTAGCCGTTGATGGTTACGATCATTATCGTAATGGATGGGGTTTGTCGGCGTACTTTGCGCCAGGGTCCCCACTCCCCCGCAGTTAAAAAGGTCGCCAGGGGTGTGGTCGACCCGGGGGCACGTGGCGGCCAGGCCACGCCCCTGGGCGACCAGGAAGGTGGTCGCCCCGGGGGCACGTGGCGGCGAGCCACGCCCTGGCGACAGGAAGGTGGTCGCCGAGGGCACGTGGCGGCGAGGCCACGCCCTGGCGACCAGAAGGTGATCGCCGAGGACACGTGGCGGCCAGGCCGCCCACTGGCGACCAGGAAGGTGGTCGCCGGGGACACGTGGCGGCCAGGCCGCCACTGGCGACCAGGAAGGTGGTCGCCAGGGACACGTGGCGGCAGGCCACGCCCTGGCGACCAGGAAGGTGGTCGCCAGGAAAGGTGGCACGCGGGCCACTCCCGAGTCAAGGGCATTTAATGCAAGTTGTGCGCATTAAATGCAAGGCGTCTTGAGATGCGATCGACGGCCTGCCTTCCCAGGCACGCGCATTAATTGCGTGACATCACGGCGACACCTTACCCCCACGACGTAGCAGGAAGCGTTGGTGGGCCGGGGGCGAGGTGGGATTGTGACAGCTGCGGCAGTCATTAATGAAGAGTAAGAATGTGCGACGTGCGCAATAAATAATCCCATGCCAGTGTAATGATGGCGGCTGGGGGGTAAGCCACCCATGCGTCTCCGTCAGCCCTAGTATAAAAGGGAGCCAGGGTGCATGGGAGCAGGGGTTCGAAAGATTGTAAGGCTTTCATTTCCTTCAGCAAGAACACAAGCAATACCAAAAGAAAGCAGGACTAGGGCTATTACTCTTAGGAGGGCCTGAACCTGGGTAAATGTCTTGCGTCCCCCTATTCTCCTGAGCTTCCCGGTACTCCGGTCATCTTCTTCCTTTCTCCGGCGATTACCCCGAAAGCCCCCCGTCTGAACCTCATAAGCACCCGATTCGGAGGTGCCTGTTGGCTAGTACGCTGACAGGGTTGACCTCCTCCACATCAGTGGTGTCATCATATTCGTGCTCTTCGTTCTGTTCTTCTAAATCTGTTGGGGGCCTCCCCTGTGGAGCTGAATTGTTGCTTGGTCGACGGGGAGGTGGATTGGAAGCACCAGATGCAAAGAAATGCAAAGTATCAAGTCTAGCCAAAATAGTAGCAAGAGTAGTGTTAGCAATCCCTTGTGCGGTCTCGATGGATCTGAGACGGTCTTCTTGCATTGACATACGCTCATTAGTGAGCCGTACATCCTTGCTAAGACCATCGGTGGTTTCCCTCGTCATCTTTTGGAAGTGAGCAATGATGCCCTTGGTTCGTGGAGAGTGATGAAGTGAACTCGTCACCGACATGGTTAGTTGATGACAAGGAAACAAAACCACAAGTATAATGTTCCTATCGACTACTAGGTGGCAAGTCTCTCAAGCGCTCAAGCCTATGACCCAAGTTCTTACAAGTTCTTACAATGCAAAGCGCGTTGTCGGTAGTTAGCGTTGTCAAAGGTTCTCCAAGTTTGTGTAGAGCGATTGCCAAGGGATCGAGCGCTGTGCGGGTAGAAAGTGGAGCTTGGACGAGGCTTAATTTAGTAGCCAAAGGTTAGCAATAATCCAATCGGTGAATGCAAAATTGAAGAATTGTTCAACGTCTAGTCACTAGTTCTTGACTCGAGGCTAGCAAGGATCGTGACTCAAAAGCGTGGTCGGCGACGATGCAGTTCCACAATGAGATGAAAAAGCAATAGCGAAAAAAATTCGCGAAATAACGAAAATATCACAAAACACTGGGAATCTTGTTAAAACATGTTTATCAAATAAAAATTTTCGGTTCTGTTCCATACTCTTTTTTTTTTTTTTTTTTTTTTTTTTTTTTACGGAACGATCCGATTCGTTTTTCTTTCAAGTGCTATGCAGGCGGAAGATTAGTCGTGTGACCAGTCGGACGGCCAGGTGGGCGACCAGTCGGCTAACAGGAGGCGGCCGGTCGGCGGCGACGATCGGCTAACGGGAGGCGACGATCGGCGGCGACGATCGGCTAACGGAGGCGGCCCAGTGGCGGCAGTGAAGCGACGATCGGCGCCAAACGATCGAGCGACCGATGGGCTATCAGTGGGCGACGATCGGTAGCGACGATCGGGAGAAAAGAAAACTTGGTCGAACACCTTTTCTTCTTCTTTTTTCAACGATTCGGGACCGAAAGCGAAACACAACTCGAAACCGAATACAACTCGAAACCGCTTTACGACCTGGACTCCAACTAGACTAGAATTCAGCAACTCGACACGGCGATGCAACCAAAAATTCAATAACGCGATTACCTTTGGAAAGGAAAATGCGAGGCTCAAATTGTTTTGGTATGGGGAGATCCAATCGATGGCGTTTCTCTGGACTATAGGAAAGATATCAATCTACTAATCTAGGGTAAAGAATTCTCACCGAGCAACCTGGCTTGCTCGATACCACTTGATGGCGCCGTGATGGCACTATGGGTGTCCCGATCTTTCGATGAGAAACACACGATCGATTTGTTAGAGTCGACTTTGACGATTCGACTACACCGCATTTACGACGATGCGCCTTAGCAATCGCTAAACCAACTCCGGTAGTTATTGATCTTGCCGTAGGCACGATCAACTGAACACGAGTTCAATTCCTGCAAGCAACCGAAGAACAAGCAAGAACAATAGGATAAGCAATCTGAAATTGCGGATAAAGCTGAAGCGAAACAAAGTGGAGTCTTATTGACGATCTTGACAAGGTGGTCATCGGCACAACTAGCAGGATAAAGTATGCACTTGGCTAAACAAATCAAATAAAACCCAAAACCATAAGGAGCCGATGTCTGGCTATTTATGAGAGGAAGCGGCGAGGGAAATCACGACCAAAGCAAAGAGGGAGATCAACTACAACTCTATTACAAGGCCCAAAGCCCAAGTCTTCTTGATTTGGAAAAGTGGCGTAATTGTTTTGCATATTACTGTCGACTCGGACGGAATTTGGGGATGGGGTCGGATCCGTTGGAAAGAGGACGTCGAAACCTTTCAAACCAGTACTCATAGACCCCAATCACCCTTGTGGATCAAAAGTTATGGTCATCTTAAGTTGGTGCTGTCCCGGAGGCCGAATCCGAGTATAACTTGTGCACCGGAAGAATTGGCTTCATGCTTGACGTTTGGGAGTCCTTCTCCTTGGTTCCTAAGGACAATAAAATCATCACGAGGATTAAATAGCATTCCATTCATAAAATTATCTGTATGCAACCCGAGGAACGCATTCACCTGGTAATTGAATTGTCGTGCCCGAGCTCGAGTAATTGGCCCTTGTATGACATTGTTGGTTTCCATTGGGTTTGTAAGTATGGCCGTATCAATGGTAGTGATGTCCTCATCACCTGTTAAACCCTTGATTAATCCTAGTTATTAATTATGCAACTATAGTTATATTTAATATAGTTAGTTTCACTTAAATTCCTTTAAAAAGAGAAAGAAATGTTGACGAGCCGCTGGCTCGGAGTTTGTGAAAGTGCTACAGTCAGGGGGACAGTATTGGACTAACCACGAGGTGGATTTGAGTTCGATCCCCGGCTGATGATTAATGCCATGGTTGGTTTGGTGGCTGGTACGTGTAGGTACCAGATTGATTTGTGGTTGTACGACTTGATCTTTGATAAATTAATGTTGAAACCCCCTTGAGCAAAATAATAACTTAAGTTCTCGCTCAACCACGAGTTGGACCGGTTAGTTGAACCGTTTTTCGACATGGCTCAGTAGCGTTGTTCGTCCCCTGGGGAAACTTACATTTGGTCGTACCATTCTCAGTGAGGAGAATGGGGAGCGGCATTCCTGGCAGGGGAATGACCGAAGGGTTTGGCGGAACAGGAATGAAGTGTCATTTGCCGATTCGCACAACGATAGGTACCCACTCAGTACTGGAGCACGGCTCCTGCGTTGGCCAGTGGGATCCCAAGAACAGTGGGTCCAAAGACCTATCGGGTCGAAGCTACTATAGGGATGTTCAATCAAAAGGCTATGATGGTCTAAGCCTAGCCGCATGCATTTAAGTTGCATGTGATCCAGTGGCATTAACGATCGTAGATATCTTGTGGGTAAAGCTGAGCACCTCTACAGAGTTTTAATTAAAATGGTAATTGATTACGCCGTGGTTCATGTTAATAGAGCTAAGTTTGATTTGGGGTGACACCCGTAGCTAAGCTCAAGTATTTTGGAATGGTTGAATATGGCTAAGTGGTGTTAAACTTGTGACCCCCCTGTTACTGTTATTTTATAGTTTGTGTTTCAAATGTAAAATGATATTGCAAATAAAGCTGCATCCACAATACTTAAACCATGTGCCATCCAATTGAAATCCCTTGCATATAGTATTCGATATTTTCCTGTGCGACTTGTTGAGTACTGTTGTACTCACCCTTGCAAAACCCTGACCCTTTCAGAGTTCCTAGAAGTTGGAGCCTATCAAGAATACGTAGACGGCGATTTGGTCTGGTTTTGAGGTCTTAGTATTTTGTTCAGGCTTACCTGTGCGGTGTTTTGGTTGTAATATAATTGGGCCCCGCTGCGCCCTTTTTGTAAAAACCTGGCCGTTAGGCTTTATATTCAACAAAAAAAGTTAGCATTAATTCTTTGTCTTGCAATGAATGCTTAGTTCCCGACAGCTAATCTTCCTGGGTAGCTGTTGTGGCATTTAGGCATGCCCCTGAAAAAGCGGTCCGTCACACACCAAATCTGGTGCATGCTTCATTACCATTTGAATACCCTCAGTTTGCCTGGAATATTGCTGTCCAAAATCAAGTGCTAGGCCTTGACTTGTCAATCTTTGAATAAGCATGGTAGATGGTTGTTTTGTGTATTATGGTACTTATTTTTATCTGTTATCTGAATTTGTTGTCTTCCTTGATGCATAAATATTTATGCGATTTAATAGAGCATCCTATCGTAATTTTTTTAAAACTTCTTGGACTTGATCAAACTCTCAAAATTTTATGGGAACATTAGTAATATATTAAAATCATCCACAATGAATTTCAAAATTTTCTAACATGGTTTGAACTATTTTTCATTCAGATGAAATTTGTCGGTCAATCTTTAGTAGCATTGTTCGAATTTTTAAAAATTTCTCAATGTTGATCATCATCTGAAAATTTTATGGTAATATTATGGATGTGTTAGTACCATCCACAAAAAATTTCAAAAGTTTCTAACGTGGTTTGCTCCATTTTTCATTCGATATAAATTTGCCAGTCAAAATCAGGATAGTAGCACTGTTAGATTTTAAAAAAATTCGTCAAGCTTGATAATCATCTGAAATTTTTAAGGGAATATTAGTGATGTGTTAAGGCCATCCATTTTTTTTTAAAAAAAAATTATCTGTTTTTGACCATTTTTCGGTCGGTTCAATTTGGACCGAAATATCGAATTTCCGGGTTGAAATAAAAAGATTTGAAATTTGATTTTTGGATTTCGTCCTAATTTTCTTTAAAATTTGAAGATCATCGAGATTTTAGATTTCGACCACTTTTAAGATTTACACCAAAACAAAATTTAAAACCTTGCGATGGAGTATGGTCTCGAGCAGGGATCCAAATTTCGCCGGGATTTCGCAAATCTCGGACGAGATCTTGTCTTTCGGCCTAGGACGAATTCTCAAATCCCGCCCGGAGCAAAAAATTTGAAAAATTTTCAAATCCCGTTTTTTTCGGCGAGATTTCGCTTCCTCCGGCCTAGATCTCGCTAAAAAAGCCCGAAATATGTAAATTTCAAACCGGATTGCATTGATGTATTACCGGATTTGAGTTGAATTTTTTTTTTGTAGCATTGTCATGAGCGTTAGGAACAATACATATGAAATAAATCAAAAAACAATGAAATTTTTTTTTGGGGATGGATGGGATTCGAACCCATGACCTGTTGGGTAGTTTGAAGCCTAACCAGAGTTTGATAACTAACTCCACTGATTGTATTGCAGAAAAGGAGGTGTATATGTGTGTGTGTGTGTGTGAACCAGTAAGACAGAATATTAGAATACAATGTGAACAAATACGAACAATATTGTGCAAGGTTCAACTATTTTGTTCAAGTGTTACATAAAGATTACATACATTTGAAAAATCAAAAACTGACTTTACATACGGTTTTTTATATGACTTTACCACTGTTAGATTTTTAAAAAATTCCTCGTGATTGATCATCATCTCAAATTTTTATGGAAACATTAGTGATGTGTCAGGACTATCCAAAAAAAATTTCAAAATTTTTTGACGTGTTTTGGACCCATTTTTGGCCGGTTCAAATTTGCCGAGATCTCGGTGATCTCGGCCGAGATCTCGGATTTCTCGATAGAATAAAAACCGGATTTGAAAATCTGTTTTTGCAATTCGTTTGAATTTTGTCCGAAGTTTCCGAATCTCGCCGAAATTTCGGATTTCGGAAAGATCCGGGATTTGAGTCAAAACGAAATTTGAAACCTTGGTCTCGAGTGAGCTTTAGCAGCAATTATTAAGATTGACCAGCTGCCTAGTGCGGCTTGTTTTGAGGTACATTCTGCATTGCTAGATGATGACAACTAACCGTACCACAGAAGCAAGAGAAAACCATCGAGTGTTTCCGACGAGTACAGGATGATGATTCTACAATCTACAGCCATTGGTTCTTTGGCCACCGAATTCTAAGACATGTCTTGCCGGTCAGGTAACATAATTCTAAGCAATTCCCTTCGATCACAAAAGAATATTGTTTTTAATACCACGCTTTGATCATAAATTTCTATCGTAATATATTTTATAAAATCTAATAAATTTATAATATTATCGAGGTATTTTGGACAAATATACACATATGAGTTCCAAGTATCAATCTAAATATTCGTAGGGATATTTATAGCGGAAGTTTATAAAGTTTAACTGTTCTAATACCAAAACATCACTCTTGTGTGACTGGAGTGAGCAGGATGCATATGTATGTGATTTCTTTTCTCATAGGGTGCTTACAAAATATTAATAAAATATAGGTCGTAGTTAGATGGAAACAATCAAAGGTAAATTTGGTTGGAACATGCTACGAAGAGTGGAATAGCTTGTGTAGAAAATTACGCAAGGAAATTTCAGTTCGTGAAGAAGAATTTTCCAATAAGCAGTCCTATCTAGATTAAAACAACAGGCGACGGACGACAGATGATTTGCGCAAAGAAAATGCTTATTCAGGGGCTGGGCTGCAAATGTGGGCATGTAGAAGGCTCTCCTCTTAAATTAGTCAAAAGAAAATGGTCAGGGAAGGGAAGGGAATATCCAATTCCAAGAGAAGCATAGTCGTCATAAATATATTGTGGGGCTAGGGGCCCACCCCGACGCTGACAGCCCGGTCAAAGACGGGGAAAAAAAATCCGGGAGGTGCCCAGTTTTCCAAGGGGGGGCGGGGGCGTAGGTGAAGTCAAACGAAGGAAAGGGACGACGATGTTCGGCCTTTGACCGAATCTCGACCGTCCGAGCGTCGGCAGCAGCGGCACGGACGGCCAAGATCAGCCCAGCGCCGCATGGTGCCTCGGCTCCACCGGTCGGTCAGGAGTAAAGCTCGGGGAGGACCAGCCACGAGCATTGATGGAGCTGCCTGGGGGGCATGATTGGGCAATCATCCAGTGCCTTCCAGGGCGCACGAATCTCGAGGCGCCGCGTGGCAAGCAGGTAGCGCACAACAGTGACGCTTCCCTCGGGCCTTTGGCAGAGTGGGTTTCTGTTTAGGGCGGTCATTCTACGGTGAGAAAATTCTATGGCACGGTCTCTCGCAGGGTTAATAAAATCGAACGAAATTCTTGATTTTTGTTCGGTTTTCGAGATTTCGAGCCCCACCGTAATATAAAACTGACCGGTAAACCGATCCAGTTCAAAAAAAATTCAAAAAATTTAAAAAAATTATGCTATGTAAACCGAGCGGTTTTTCAAGAAAACCGACGAAAATCGCTCAAGAAACTGATCGTTCACAAGATTCAACTCGCCGAGCGGTTTTTCGAGAAAACCGATGGGTTTTTGAGAAAACCTAATGGTTTTTGTTTTTTTAAAATTTGTTTTGAATGTTTTTTGTTCAAATGCTCGGTTTTGAAACTCTTCGGTTTCTAACGATTTTCTAGCGATTTTTAGCTCGATATTTTCGAATTTTCAATTTCGGTTTCGGTTTTGTTAACCCTGGTCTCTCATAGTATATAGTGCAAAAACTAGATACATAGTGTGTGTAACTGTGTGTGTGTGTGTGTATATATATATATATATATATATATATATATATCAAATCAGCTATATTTTTTTCATATGCGCAAACTAGCTGCATGTCTTATTCGTTTTGTCCCTGACCCGTTATATATCTATTCCGTATTCATATCCAGAATATTTTAAATTTATATATGTATCCAATTTCAAATAAAAAATAGATGAGTTAGAATACATATGAGTACTATCCGCTGTACCCGATATGTTTTCACCGTCCATTTGTTTTGTTCGTGCGTGGTTGGTTTTAAACAGCCGTGGCTGAGTGGCTCTGCACCTCTCCCTCGCTCGGTGTCGCAGCTCACGGGTGGCGCGCGACTCGGCCGTGTGGCGCATGCCCACGCTCTAGTTCGCACCTCTCCATCCGCCGCTTGGCAGTACTTGGCTCGATCACCTCGGAAAACGCTAACCTTTCCACACAATTTTCCGCCATCTCTGTGTCACCTTAGACTTGCCCCTCGTCCATCTAAAATTATAAGGTTTATTTTATAAATAGTATTATTTATAAAAAAAATACATTTTATATTTTAATGTAAAATTAGTGTAATGTTCATTTTGTACCCCTAATAAATATCTATCTTTACTTTAATAGTCTCTACATGCATGTTTTGAATATAATACTTAGTGATAATAATTAGGGGTAATCTAGTTATTTTTATTGTTTTTTTTGTCTATATAACAAAAAAATATACTTTATAAATTTGAACAGAGGAGTCCGTATATACCCATCGGTTGGTCAGAGCTCAGAAGGTAGTGATGTAGTACGAAACAAACAAGAAAGATTCGCAGAATTTCGTTACACGACAAAAGTGGTGTTTTGCTGACACGTCCGGACGTGAGACGTGTTTTGCGGCAGGAGGAGGATGACTGGATGAGTGAGCATTGAGCAATGGTTGGTCGCCAGTGGTTTCTTTGATCGGCTGTGACGCTGTCCGGGCACCGTCCCTTGGATTCGTCTCCATGGGCCGATGAGGCCGGCTTAAGACGTTGGGATTGAGGAGTGTTTTCGCATGCGGCGGAGCTAGCTATCGGGTTCCGTGCCTGTATCCGTGACCATCGTTCTCCCGTTGGAGAACTTCTTAACGGCTCGATGCTAGCACAGCTTAGTGCTAGACAGACTCCCTCTTATAAATTATTTATAACACGTATTTTAAATTTACATAAAATTAGAATTATGATAAAATTTAAAAAGATATAAGAGTAAACGACTTATATATCCTTTTTAATTATTTTAAAAGATAATTGATAATACTTTGTGTGAGTGGTAATGAATAAATACATATGGTTTAAAAAGAATAAATATTATATGTACAGTACGAAAGATTCATTAAATCTATATGCAATCCTTATATTTTATTTATCGGTAGAGGAAGCACTAACATTTATATTTAGATAAGTCAGAGTGACTAGTTTAGAAGGAGATGTTTCCACTAATCTATTGATTTTCTAAAAAGGATTGGTACGTGTATGAGTATAAAGCTTCTTCTTTTTCTCCTTTCTTTCACCTCACAAAAAAGGTGATATGTCATATGCTATGGGCCTGTTTGTTTTAGCTAGGAATTGTAGAAAGTATCTTTTAAAACGTGGATTGTAAAAACTGTATTGTTAAAAACTGAAGGTTGAAAAGCTAATGACTGTTTAGCAATCCAGATCATAGTGTGTTTGAATTGCTGTTTCTACAATGGGGGTGGCAATGGTGGGTAATTTTGACTGAAATTAGATAGGCATTTTGGTCTTTTGCAAAAAAAAAAAAAAAAGCTGAAGAAAACTCATCTAGAGTGGATTGTGGGATTGCTACAATCTATCCCCCAGATTGTTACAATCCAGATTGAAAGTTGCTTGTTTGTTGACCTTCTAGATTTTAAAAGCTGATTTCTACAATCCCCAGCTGAAACAAATATGCCATAAGTATCAAGCAAATTTGTTTTTTTAGCTACATACATACCATTGTTGCCAAAAAAAATTTCTCATTAGACCAGGTGTTCTTCACGTGGAATGATCGAAACGACAATTGCTACTATATGGAGCGATCTTTCATCGGTGATACCCAAGTTTTTTTTCTAAGGGAAAAATGTATTATAGCTGGAATTGAACTCGCATTTTTTAGGAGGCAGTAACCTGACCCACAGTGGTGAAATACTCCCTCCAGTTACAACTTTCAAAATTTTATCATTCAATATCTTTTTAAATATCTAAATTGAATATATTAAAATTATATATATATATTTGTCTTGAAAAGTACGTTCATAATATTACAATTTTATTCAATTTTATAAATATATTATAATATAAATTAATTGTTAAAAGCGTCTAAAACATAACTATTCGTGATGGAAAATAGTACTGAAATTGTAGCCTCCTGTGTGCGCGCTATATAAAGATGAACGGTTTGAATTGTTGTGTAATTGTGTGACAACCAGTGTTCACCTTACCGTTTAAACCACGAATTTCACAACTACGTCGGCAATGAAAATCGCTAAAAATCGTGTGAACTCAAAATTTAAAAAAATTGAAAAAAATAATAAAAAATCGTCGATTGTCGTGGAAAATCGACAAGTTTGGTGAACATTTTTGGCAGTCGATTTTTTGGAGAGATTTTCGTCGTTTTTTTGACGAAAATAGAGCGATTTCCATTGATTTTCGACCGGTTTGTGACACGTAATTTTTTTTTTCAAATTTTTGAATTTTTTTGAATTGAACCGAATTATCGACCGGTATTAGATATCGGACTGCGATGATACGGACAAAAATCATTAAAATCGCGCGATTTTTACCGATTTTGCTATCTCTGGTGACAACTGTTATAACGCTTGCGGAACCATTCTTTCTACGTGTTGGATGTTGTAACTTAATTGCTCGGTCCGCGTTCTAGTAGTATTCCAAGATGGTCCATGTCTTTGATCTACGCTACGCAGCGCTACGTCTTTGTTGTATGACGTTGTTTGGTGTACCGTGTACGAGTACCACTAGTACAGTATTTTACGTCCATTTCGCATTCTACTGTTTAACCATGGAAATAAGAGTAAGTTGCATATAACTACAAGTTTTTTTTACAAACTATTATGAAACTCGATATTTAGCTTTTTTAAGAAGAATGTATATTATAAAACTACAAGTTTTAAATTTGACCATTTTCTGTAACAGACAAAACTATAGCTGCCATGTAGATCCACAGCGTTAAACCCGTTACAAGGAGCAATCAATTTTAAAATATGTAGTTTTGTGATGCAAGTTATCCTAAAATCTATAGTTTTATAAAATAAAAGTTAAAACTGTAGTTTTATAATAGTTTTAAAAAACTTATATCTTTATGAAATTTACTCGTACAAGGAAGAAAGAAAGCATCCATGACGACTACGTGTTCGCGTTTGTACCCAACCTACAATCTCAAATTCCCAACCGCTCAAGCTCAGACTCCATTATAAATTAAAGAAAGCAGAACCACAAGTTCATAATCCTTGTAGCAGGTACGCAACTATTGAGTATTGACAGCGTGACGTGCGTGCGGGTAAACTGGTGCCACGTTTAATCATAGTCTCTAACCTCTCTCTACATCAGTATTTGCCCCCCGCTAAGCTTAGGAGATATATTTTTTTAATAACCTTATCCATAAAATAGAGCGTATTAAATATTTTAATACAAAATTAGTAAAATATTCTCTCTGTACTCCGATAAATTTTATATTTAGGGCCTGTTTGGGGAGGCTGTAATTTGAATTTGAAAAAATTCTTTTGAGCTTATTTGAAATTTGTAAAAGCCATTTATGTAGTGGCCAGTTGTGGCTTTCTTGATATGTCGTTTAGCAGTAGCTGCTGCATTTGTAGCTTTGGGGGCAAGCAGTGGGCCAGTGAAGAGGAGTTGGAGAGGTGGTGCCAGAGCAGAGAGAGTCGAGGAAGCCCGGGAGGGATCTGACGGGATGAGGGGACACAGAGTGAGCGGGGAGGCAGTCGGCGAAGCCATGGTGAAAAGCACCTCCCTACCAGTGTGGCTTTTAGGGTCTTTGTGGCAGCTATCTTGGCTCTGCATTGGGTTGTTTGGGGCTTTAGGCCCAAAGTCAAGGTGACCAGCCCCAAACAGGGCCTTATTCTCTCTATATGTATTGAATACATTATTTATTAATAATAATTAAAGATAATATAGTTATTTTTAATAATTTTTAAATCTATATACTAAAAAAATACATCTTATAAATTTAAAAAGAAGCCGTTGTACAAGAAACAGCGGGCCAGAGCCACAAACAATATTGTGGCGATAAGATGAAGATAAGCACGCACAAAACCAAGGTCCAAACCCTGGTCCTTGGGGTCAGCAGGTAGCAAACCTAACTGCCCAAAAGATAATAATCCGACGCAAACTTTGAAACGAAACCCCAAATCCCCAATCACCTCACTTGGACTGCAACATGAACATGCAGTTTCTTTGGACCGAGAGGACAGGTAGATCATACTACCATTTTTTAAAAACAATATTTTTAAAAAAGTTTACAGAAATAATATACCAAAATAAAATTTATAAAAATACATACCTATCATTATTTGAATTGGCGACAGAGCTCTCTATCGTCATTTCAATTGATTACATGAACCTATCGCCAATTCAAATGGTGATAGGTATGTATTTTTGCAAATGATTGCTTTAGTATGCTATTTCTACAAAAAGCATTAAAAAATATTATTATTAATAAAATTCCCTATTCATCTATCCTCTGTTTAATTCACTCTCCTGCTTGTAATGATTTAGTTAAGTTCACCAACAATGCATAGCAAGGCAAGGCAATTAGCAAATGTTTTACACGTACCACACTGTGTGAAAGTGAAACTGTGGGTGGTGACTTGAGAGGCGGCAAGGTGTAAAACCAACGTGGTAGGCTTCTCTTTAGGACAGATTATAGATTATAGTTTTTAAATTATAGGAGAAACTGTTTTTAATTGTGAGAGAATCGAGCAGGACTGGTTGCGACTTTCAGTTTTCGGACCAAGCCGACGAAAATCAGCAAAAATCAGGTTCTAGTCGTATTCTAATTTTATGTAGAAAGTAGCTTCTGATTGTGAAAGAAACTATCCAGAATCCCTCTATTTGTCAAATAATCCATTTTTTTAAGCAGAAGCTTGGTAGAAAATGTCCTAAAAGGGCCCTATGTTTCGTTTCAATACCATGAGCGGTAGATCGAGTTCACATTGGTCACATGCAGGATTCAAAAAATCGACGAAAATCAATGCGGTCTGGTTTCTAAAACCGTTCGAAAAATCTGTCTAATTTTAAAAAATTTATGCGATATAAACCGGTCGAAAATCGCTTAATTTTAGACGAAAATCGATGAAAATCGCTCAAAAAACCGGCCACCGAAAAAGTTCAATTAGTTTGTCGATTTTTCATGAAAATTGTCGATTTTGATTTTTTTTTTAAGTTTTAATTTTGAAACTATACAGTTTTTGACTGATTTTGGTTTGATATTCAAATGATTTTCGCAATGTCGATATTGTTAACTCTGGCCACATGGAATTCATGCATCGGGATGCATGTTTCTCGATCTGGAGAGGAGACTATAACTGATCCAGAAGGATATATGCCCGAAGAATGGTAGTACAGGCGATAAGTCTCAGTGGAAGACTGGTATTTTCTTCCCTTGCTCATAGGAGGACCGCAGGATTGACCGACTAAATGACTGGCCAGCGATTCCATTTCGCAAATGGCGCATCTCAAGTGGGGGATGGAATGGAATTTTTCCATGAGAAAATAACGATCAATTCAAAAGTTTTTGTTTGGGTCGATTAGGACTTGTTTTCTACATCACTAAAATGCATTGGTTACTAGGTGCGTTTGGTTTCCTGTATCAAGTGGTACATGTATGAGATGGTTTAAGAAAAAAGTTATCAATGCGTTTAGTTACTTGAATGAAATCATCTTATCCTGGATCAAGTGATACAAATTTAAGGAATATTCTTTCTAGATGCTGAACCATCTCGTTCACCTAAAATAATGGAACCAAATGATACATGATCATCTCATTCCATTCAATCTCATCCTATAAACCACACCCTAACAAGCAAGGCCTAGTGTAATTCTAATTTTTTTTAAGCGATAATGATAGAGACTATACCTCCGATCTCATCATCTTGTTGTATGCTCTCACTTCTACGACTTCAGCATTGCAACCTCTCACTTTCTAACTACAAAATTAACTAGCCACCAGCAACATCATCCATTCATTGCTCCGGAGAGAGTCTCGCTCCAATCATCCATTCTTCTCTCTCTTCCTGGTTCATCACAACAGGTTTGAGCCGAGCTATTTTGACCACCATGAGTTGCTCTTTCCCTGGTGTCCCAACAGGGATTGAAAAATCATCGATTACCACCCATATCGTCGGGCGCGCAATCCAAAACCTTCAGGAAAATCGGTGATTTTTAAATTTAAATTAAAAAATTCATAAAATTTGCAAAAATTTATCATAAATACCCGTAAAATTAGTATTAATAAGGTTTTGATATGTAGGATGAAATTTACTTAAATCACAAAATTTTTGATATGTTTTTTAGTCAAAACCGTATGTAGGAAAAAAAAGAGGAAAAACAGTGAAGCCTAGCACTGTGTGGGCTACAAAGCCCATTAGCCCATGTGGCCCACTAAAATCCTAGCCATTTTTACACTGATGCGCTGGCTTTCAACGCCATTATTGTGCCGCAGAAATCGCAACTTTGGCAGCGAAAATTGTCATTTTAGCAGTGAAAATCGACGTCATGTCTGCTATTATCGCTAGGATTGCTTGCGCAGCGGTTTGGTCCAAAATCCAGCGATTTTCTAGGTAAATCAATTGATTATCGAACTGTTTCTTCGATTTTCGTTGTAGTAAATGATGCATGGCATATGTGTGTACTTTGTTGGCCATTATTGGAGAGTCTGGAGACTTGGAGTGCACCAGCTAAGCTATGGTGACCATCGATGATTTCTGGCAAAAGTGAAGGTTCCATTCCATAGCCGATTATCATACTTTGATTTATCACTTTATATGAAATGTTATAGTTAGAACATGCATCACACTTTGTCGTTATTGGAATTGAACAAAAATGCAACCATAAATTAGCGTATGCATTTATGCAGTATAGAGCACACTTTGTGTATTGTGATTGTCATTTAGGTATGCATACATTAATTTATTATTTGATATGAAATATTACAATAAGAACTCTGAACATGAGTACTTCACTGTGTGAATGAGTAACATAGAAAGCGATATTCTTGTTATTCTACATTAGCACATGGCAGATCAGAGCGACATTGTGTGGGAGCATGTTGAGAATGTGGGAACCGGATTTCGATGCAAGTACTGTCATTAGGACAAGAAAGGGGACGGTTCAACCCGACCGAAGCACCACTTGGCTGGACGCGGTAAGAATATCGTCCATTACAGTCAAGTTCCGAAGGACGTTCGCGAGTACTTTCAGCGCGACCTAGATAAGATGAAGGATAAGAGGAATGGAAGAATGGAGGAGAGGTTTAGAAAGGAAGCATCAACTGCAGCTTCCCCGCCTAGGAGAAGTGCTTATTCAGAGTACACGGGTGATACTGATAAGGAAGACCAACTGCAGCATGCCATGGCTGCCTCCAGGGTGGAGGCAGAATTTATCAGTCAGACAGGTGAAAGTGCATCTAGGCCCCTAAATGAGTTTTGGATGATTAATGACAAGCGATTAAAGGGACTAATGCGTTCAATAAGTTTGTGAACATATGAAAGTCTCAAGAGGAGATCATCTACGAACAATTAGCTACCCTCAAAAGTACAAGAAAGAAAAACTGCGTCACTTTCGGTGTACTTTACTTTTTTTATTGAGTCATAGAAACGTCGTACTATCAAGAGGGATGCAACGTAGCTGATCTAGGACTAGTCTCTATGCTCAGTTGAATGCTACTCAAAATTAGTTGAGAGACATGAGTCACATCACACACATCGTGTAGTTTTTCTGTTCTGTCCAGATCAAACATTCCGATCATATATCGGATATTTCGATCCTTCAGAGTTTTCGGTGTAGGTGTGTTGGGCACTCTCTGGATAGATCGGATATTTCGATCTGTTGGATCGAATGTTCCGATCAGTATAAAATCGAAGAAGGGTGCTCTCTGGAAAGATCGGACGTTCCGATATATAGGATCGGACATTCCGATTAGTGTTAAATCAAAGGGGCACTCTCTGGAAGCATCGGAGGTTCCGATCTGTGGATCGGATGTTCCGATGTAGACTTAGGAAATTTCATAAGATAGATCCTCTCTGGATTTATCGGAATTTCCGATCGCAAAAATCGGAAATTCTGATGTGTATTGTAATTGTTTCGACTGTTAGGATGAGGTGATTTCTGAAGATTTACACACATCGGATGTTCAGATGTCCTGATCAAATATTCCGATGTGTGGTTGGATTGAGGCATAACGGCTAGTTTTCAGTCTCTCCTATAAATACTTCACCTCCTCCCCATTTGAGAGGTTACACTCTTTTTGCTGAATCTTTGGAGCTCTCTCTACATATTCTTGAGCATTCTTTTCCCTCCTCTCAATATTAGTGATCTTTGTAAGAGTGAGGTGTGCAAAAGAGAGATCTAGTGCTAGAACGAGAGTAAAGTCATTCATCTTGAGCATTAGGGGATCTACTCCAAGACTCGCAACAAGTTGCATTCATTACTCTTAGAGGTTGAAGTACTCCTAGACGGCTATGTGTCACTCACGAGCTCCAAAAGATTGTGGGTAGCCGTGAGAAGTTTGTGAATGTTAATTTCGCCTTCGAAAGAGAAGAAATCAAGAGTAAAACCAAATCTCAAATGCGACCGAGGTTTGAGAGGAAAGGGTTGAATTAGACCCGGCTCTTTGTGAGCCTTCTCAACAGAGACGTAGGATCCCCTCAAGGATCCGAACTCCGGGAACAAATATTCTTGTCAATTACTTTGATTTGCTTTTTGCTTGTTGTGAATCTTGTTCTACTCTCTCCATTAAAGTTCTAATTGGTTTCTAGTTGTCTCTAGATCTTTTACTCTTTCGTCCACCTAGTTGGAGTAGAAGTAATTCGTAGCTATCCATTTTTCATTACTTGTTCTTGCATCTTAGAACTTATCAGCTATTCCGATAATTGGTCGGAAGGTCCGATAACATCGGAAATTCTGATTATTTATCGGAAGCTCCGATACCTTTTCCGTTGCAATAAATTTTGTTTAAAATTTTTAAATAGCCTATTCACCCCCTAGGCAAATTACACAACTTTCAACAGGTGGTAGGTATGAGCACGGTGGTGGTAGTGGCACCTCTAGGTGAGGGAGTGGTGGTGTGTTGTCGAGGATGTTTCGGAGTTTATCGCAACGGGAAAGACCAACTGTGCGGGATTACAACCTTGGATCGGCTCATGATCCTGTGCAACCAAGGATTGACACTGGGCAATTGACAAAGAAGGGGAGGAATGTGAAGCAAGCAATTGGCTCGGCTTGGACATAATTCTTCCGCATGTAGTATCGCAGGGAGGAAAGCAAACAATCCGTACTTTGTTAGCGCTGTGAGGGAAACTAAAAAATGGGGCAAGTGAACTTTCAAATTTTTGTCCATTTGTACACTGATTAGTAGGTAATATTTGCATCCGTTGCCTTTATTTGCAGGCGAGGGTATCCCGTTTCTAAGTGGAAGAGATATAGACGGGAAGTATTTAGATGATAAGGAATTAGACATATGGGAGAAGATGACGAAGTTCAAGAAGGAATGGCTTATATATGTCATAATAATAATGTGCGATTCTTGAACTGGGTCGACACGCTTGAGCATTATAAACTTTATCATATATTGCAATGGCACCATGTTCTTCCATAAGTTCATTGATGCAACGGGCTAAACTCAGGATGCCTCGTACTTGCACAAGGTACATGCTTTCATTGATGCTCTATTAAAATCTGTTGTAACTTGTAAGTATGTATCATATAATGGAGGGGTTAATTTTGTTTGTTGATGCAGAAAATTGGCTCAATGTATCATACTTGCACAAGGTACTTGCTTTCATTGATACTCTATTAAAATCTGTTGTAACTTGTAAGTATGTATCATATAATGGAGGGGTTAATTTTGTTTGTTGATGCAGAAAATTGACTCAGTGTGTATTATTGTTGTGCAGATTGTCACGAACAATGGTTCTAACTGTAAGAAGACATGCAGACTCATCACACGGGAGCACCACAATATCGTGTGCCATCCTTGTGTAGCCCACACGATTAATTTGATGCTCAAGCAGATTAGAGAGTTCGCTGATCGTGTCTCTATCATTGAGAGTGCGAGAAAAATGTATGATGGCTATATAACCATCGAAGCCACACCACCGTTGCCACTGAAAATACTACCGCCGCGTGCGGGAGACCCTGCCTCGCTAGCACCGCGGTGGCGGAACTGGGTTTTTGGCCTAGTGGCTCATCCGAGTAGTAGCGGCTTTGATGTCTAGCAGGCTTTACTTAGGAGAGAGATGAGACGGAGTAGCAGGAATCTTGATGCACATAGACGGGTGCATTGATGCATGTAAATCTTTGTACATGCACTACAACAAAAACTTCACATAGAGGCACTTTTCTATAGATATTTTTAATTTTCCTTTATAAATTATCATAATATTTTGTAAAAACAGTTTTTTGGGGAATTTTAGAAGGTGCTCTAAATGTAGAGATACTATTATGAGATTTTTTAGATAAAGAACCTGGAATGTTAATCGTAAAGGAGTTTTTGAGGCATATTTAAATTGTCCAAACAAAAAGCATATATAGTTGTTTTTTGAGACACTTTTAAATTGACCTTACGTTGTAGAGATGTTATTTAAGGCATTTTTTATTCTCTAGAGATATTCACTTATATGTTTAAGATATATTGTGTAATACTCATAATAATTACAATATAAGCATAAGCAAATTGTGATAAGAAGATGAGTTTGTTAATTAGGCTATTTGTTTATCAATTAGGTTTTGAGTTGGAGAATTGGTTTTAACATATTTTTAAAATATATTTTTATTCTCTAAAGGATGCTAGCTATACGATATAGTACCTTTATAATATGTAAAGATATTTCAGTAAGTCTCTTTTCACCCATAGTAACACTGAACGTAGATGCATTAGTATTCTGAAAGATGATTTAAAAACACATAGACACATAAAAATACGCCTCCGCTGTACAGTAAAACGCCTCCGCGTAATGTTTCTCCTGTAGCGATGTGGAGTTGATTTTCCGCTAGGTTCGACCAGCTTTTGCATGTCTGAAACAGTGCATGATTGCATGGGCCAGCCCATGGGTTCCATTTTTAAGAATGGGCCGATATTGAAATCGATAATCTCCCCCAAGAAAAAGAAAGAAAAAAAAAGAGAAACTAGAGATCGTTGCCCAAAGTGGAATCCGTTCCGAATTTTGTTCGAAAACAACCTTATTTTTGGACCGGGCCACAAGTATATGCATATCCATGTATAATACTTCGCTGCATTAGTTGTTCATTACATTCTTGGATTCTGCAGGCCTGTTGATATCAATGTGAAAATTTTACTTTTAGGATATAGACTTATCTGTAGTAATTTAAACGAGACACATATCTTTTAAAAAATATGCTTGAATTTAAATATTTTAACAAATTTAGATTAAATACTTTGCCGATTTAAATATATAACCAACACATAGCTACAACCAAACTATCGTAAGAAAAAAAAAACTCTAGTTTAAATTTTAGTTTAAACTTATTTAAACTAGTTAGTAAACTAGTTAAATTGAACGACCTAGAAATTTCAAAAAATTTCTCATGCATTACATATGGAAAATCAGCTTGTCTAGTAGTCCCATTTGCCTCTCAATACTTTGTACGTACTTCCCAGTTCCCAGGATTAAAAGCCTAATTGCCATCAGGAATAAGGTCAAAGTGTAAGACTATCTTCGGTAATTTCTCCTCATTCCATTCCCTTCCCTGTTCCCTTTCCTATATTCATTTCTTTTATTTCTTACTATCTTCAACAGCATGTCAGCATCCTCTCAAGGAAATCTGTGTAGGGATTGGGGAGAGAATCCCTTTCTAGAGAGATTCACTGTTTGAATCCCTTTCGAAGGGAATCGTGAAGGGAATCCGCTGGAGCACTTAAGATTGGTCGCGAAGGGATTTGGAGGGGGAAGGGAAGCTGCTGGAGATAGGGCTGTAAATGCGTTGAATTCGAGCGGGCCTAGGGGCTGTCAGGCTCGAGCCGATCTCGAGTTAGGGTCCGAGCCTAGATCCAGGCTCGAGCTTGGCTCGATCCAAGCTCGAGTAGGCTTGAGTAAGCTCGGTAGGTTGATAAGCTCGAATAAGCTCGATAGGCTCGTGTAAATTCGGTGAATCTGGTAGGCTCGGTAAGTTCAGCTCGAGTAAGCCCAATAACAAGTTCGAGAAAGCTCGGTTCACGGAAGGCTCGATCTATTCGAGCTCGGCTCGGTGAAGCTCGCGAGCTCGAGATCGAGCTCGAGTTCGACTCGTTTGGAGTTCGAACCGGGTCTAAACCGAGCCGAACTCGAGTAGCTCGCGAGCTCGAGCTTTTTTTTTTACAGCCCTGGCTGGAGATAGTCTAAAGTCTTTTGCAAGTGCTACTTGCCGGTTACAAAGAGAAGAATGAACCAATAGAAACCGCCCTCTGCGTTAGATTGCCATTTATGTGAAAACTTTGTTTTACATTAGATTCTTTTTGAACAAAATGTTAATATTTCCTTCGGTCACAAAAGAGTTACCCTTTTTTACCTTTCAAAGCTAATAAGATGCTCTTTTGACTACTACCTTCTCTTATCATAAATATTTGACACAAATTTATAAAGGTGCAATATTATGAAAATATCTTTTAACAATAAATTTACTCGTAGCATTTCCATATATCCAAATCAAATATTTTGCACAGTATATTTTGTTAAAATAAATAAAGTTTGGTCACACGTGTTCTACGACGTCACTCTCCCTAATCGAGTCCTATCATATACAGGAAATGAGTCTTCAAACTAATTAATGAACCCGGTAAAGGGTCGTGGTAACATAGAATCTATCTGTGCTTAATTACCAGGTGATCGAAAACTTTGTGGCAAATCGAGCATGTATAAATATACTATGCATGTATGAGGATATACGGTCTTATAAGAAGTCTACAAAGCGTCCTATTATATACCACCACCGCCAGTATATACACAAGAACAATGAGCAAAAGCACACACAGGCCCTGCAAGCGTGACCGCTGCGACCTAAGCTACTGAACCGACAAGCGGGCCCACACGTCCTTCTCTCACCGCACCATCGCCGGAAAATATCTCACAGGCAGGATGTTTCTACATCAAACAAGATTACCAACGGCCCCATCAATCCAATGGGCAATGGGCGCGCGGCCCCCACCTGTCCGCCTCACGCGATGACCACCGTGACGGCGCCAGCCTCGCTCCCCGGCCGCCGGCTACCTTCGGGGACGGGGGCGGCAGAGGTGGCGGCTTTGGCGCCGTTGAGCACGGAGCCCCGGCACGTGGGGCAGGAGTCGTGCGAGACGAGCCAGGTGTCGACGCAGCGGACGTGGAACCCGTGGCCGCAGCGCGGCAGCACGCGCACCTTCTCGCCGTCCGCGAACTCGCCGAGGCAGATGGCGCAGACGTCCGCGGCGGCCCCGGCCACGCCGCACGCGCCGTACACCTCGATGGGGATGCTCCGGAGCGCGCGCTTCTTGAGCCCGGCGGCCGCGCCCCCGGCCTCGGCCTCCCCGCCGGCCGCCGCCGACGCGCGCCGCGCCCACCGGATGAGGCACCGCGCCAGCGAGTTGAGCCCGAGCGCGAACAGCAGCGCGAAGAGCAGCGCCGCCAGGATGATCACCATGTTGGTGTCGAAGCTGGCGTCGCTGCCCCCCGCGCTGCTGCTGCTGAGCGCGTGCTGCGCCTCGCCGGCGCTCCCCGGACCCGGCGAGCTCGGCTGGCCCATGTACCAGCTCATGGACTTGGTGTGCGCACCCATGACCGCTCGCTCCCTCTCCCTCCTAACCTTAACCAATATAACCACGCTCCCCGGCAATTATGCGCCGGATGTACAGGTCTGTGCAATCCTACTTGTAAAAGGACGTGGACGTAGCAGCGACTACTGCTACTAATGTGGTGTGGCGCGCGCGCACTTTACACTAACCCGCATCCACTTGGGTCTGAAAAGGTTGGAGCACCTGAGTGTGTGAGCTACCGGTGCGATGGCGCGCGCACGAGCTGGAGGATTTCGATCGGACGCGCGCCGGCTGTGCGCGCGGTGGAAAATCAAGCTCGGGCTGTAGTGATCTTCCGCGGAATGGCCAAGGGACTTTATATAATGATCTCTCTCTCTCTCTCTCTTCTCCTCCTCTCGGAGGAGGGGAGGAGGCGTAGGAGGAGGTCTGCCGTGCTCAGCGGCGGATGGACCGGAGAGGGCAGAGGGTCGCTTTATGGTGGGACCTGCAAAAGCTCTCGCCTCACATGAGAAATCAGAAATATCTATCGCGCCCGCTCCCCTTTGCCACGCGCTCGCTGGCGGCCTGCCTGTTCGCGTGCGTTGGTACAAATCAAATGAGATAGGCAGATAGCCACGCGCGTGCGCTGATGCATCTCGCCGCGTTTTGATTTGTTTTTTAGCTCAGCCAGCGCCCAGCGGGGATCGGGAGCGAGTATAGTATACTACTCCAAATTGTGCTGATGCGTACTCCCCAATCGAGACAGCACGCCCAAAGAGGCGCACTATAATACTCCCACAGTCCCACCCCACTGCGGTGCTTTCCAGTTCTACGTGGAGTTTTTGTGCGTTGAGATGCACTCAGGCAAGGCTCCTGGCCGGAGCCGGGAAATTCTTAGCATGCGATGTGGGTGTCATCCTTGTCCAGAAAATTTTCGTTTTCACGATGTTTGCAACGGCGGATCTACTCATTATTTCCCATAGCTCGTCGTTGGTGAGTAGGTAGATCTGCCGGTGGGTGTTTCCGTGGTGGTTCTCAAGCTATTCGCTTCAACTTTTGAACTTCATACACGCATGATTCGCTTGTCGACCGACTTTGGAAGCGCGTATTTCTGCCAATCGATATGCTATCGAAGCCACTATAAATGTTCTTTTCTTCTTTTCGCTGAAAAATAGAATTCATCCAAAGAAGTAGAACTGCCACTACCGACATACTGCTTTCGAAAGGAACATTGCTACTCGAGCAACTTTTACGAGTGCCCATATTGTGCCTTCCATTCATGTTTGATGTGACAGAAATACAAAAGGAACAGATATGTCCTAGGGTAGCCCGGTCAGCCAGCCATCTGATTTATCAGAAACAGGGCAGGCCGGCTATCCTGCATGCTAATCGGGGGTCCGCCCGCCGCTGTTAGTCGCTTCTATATGTATATCATCGTGCAGTTCGTTTCGTCCAAGATTAGTACGTTTCGATAGTGCGCAGCATTGCATCATCGTATCGGCTCCTGACACCACGCAGATCTACGACAAAGTTGATGCACTAAGAAAAGCTTCCCTTTATTCAATCACCTACCAATATGCCGGTGACAGATCGTGTGTACCGGTAGGATACTTTCCTCAAGGTAGAGCACAGGCCAGCGCAACCTTCTCTCTTAATTAACTCCGGCTGTCACACTCCTGACGTAAAGCGCCAATACAAAGTGGAACGCTTGAGTTTGAGTACGCAGCTGTGGTTGTGCTCATCTAAACCCCAACTAAAACAACTTACGTAAAGCCTGCATGCTGAACCGCATGTCCCAGGTTACAAAACGTACGTGTGCACATATATATATATATATATATATATATATATATATATATATATATATATATATATATCCAATGTCGTAAAAGCCAGTGACAAGATCAGCAACTTTGTCATATAGGCAGATTTGCAAATCCGTCTAATTCATCACCCACTCTTCCATATGAACGCCTCCAATTCTTCAACCTTAAAAGTTAAACGCCACGAATACATGGATGCATAGCGGTTGTACGAGCACCACCGGTCGTTGCTACTGCGAACGATCGAAAATGACGATCAAAAGGAGATGAATGATCAACTATAATTTTTCTTCCTAAAGAAACCAATCAAAACTTCACTCGATCAAAGGAAAGCGGAATAAAAAATTTTCAGTAAAAACAACATGGTGAATAGTAAAATCAGCACGACTTTAAATTCAAGAATCGATATAACTTTTAGTCGGCTAATTCAAAACATGTGAAACTTTGCATGCACCTTCCTATAGATGTTAGAAACCTATTCCAACCATCAATTACAAAGATTGACGTTAAAGTTCCGACCTTTTTCAATTTTAAAGAAGATTGCAGCAAAACCGAGTCAAATGCACAAACTTTACCCTGATCTTACTCGTGGGGATTTGATGATCAAGATGATCTTAAATGAAACTGCGCAAACTTCTTATTGGACCACTTTTATAATACTCCAGCTCTGATTTGAAACTGCGCAAGAAATCAAGCCATCTATTTGTGGTAGTCTTTCTCCACTTTGGATAGGTTGAGTTCAAACATTCACAAGCCCCAAATGCCTTCTACAAACGCCTCCAAGCAAGGTCACCGAGCCAAACCCCTTCAAGCCATTTAAGAGTCACCGATCTCTAATAGTAATAAATCCAAAATGCTCGCTTAAACCTTGCAAGATCAAGCAACTAGAAGTGATGCACAAACTAGGCCATCTACTTTCTCAAGCACTAAAAGGATCTTCAATCCAGGCTTCAAAGAAACACCAAGGTATTCACTAGAATAGATACTGAGATGGAGTTGTAAAAGCCTTGAAATGAATCCATGTAGGGTCTATACATAGCTCAACCCTTCGTAAACTAGCTGTTACATGCAGATATTTCAAAATATCTCTTTGAGTTCAATCATTTGACCCACTCAGATTATGCAGCATAAACAATTCCAATGGTAAAAAATATACGTGTTATGTACAGTCGGAATGTCTGGGTCGAGTTGGATCATTAGACCTATTCGAATTATACGGGTTTGTGCAAAGGCTCGAGAGCACATTCTCTGTTAAATTGATCTGACCTATGATTTGACTCACTCGGATCATCCGACTCCCACTGAAATTATCTCAGACATCCTCTCTGCCAAATTGATCCGATGGATAGCACAACCCACTCGGATTATCTGGGTCCCATTGAGACTTCAATGTATATCCTCCGTTAAATTTATCTGACCCATGCTCTGGGTCACTCAGATCATATAACTCCAACTTAGATTTCAGCATATGTCCTTTATGAAAGTAATTGAACCCATGCTTTAGGTCACTCAGAACATCCGAATCCTATTGAAATTTCCAAGACATACTCTCTATTGAATTGATCCAACTGATGATCTAACTATGTTGGATTATTCGGTCCAAATTGAATTTTTCAAACTAAGTTTGAAATCTTACACACAATCCAAATTTGACATTTTCACTTGGTTTAGCTACTTGACGTCACCGAGCTCAAACTAATAGCCTTAAACCTCATTTAACAGTACGAACAAAAAAAAATGAAATATATAATTATTATGATCCATACTAAACTCTTTTGATTATTTATAGTCACAAGATCATTAATCTTTATACTTTGTCTTCAATCAAACCTTTTGCAGATCCATGAATACTAAGAACTCTTAATATCCCAAAGTCTAGCACTAACTCGCATTGAAACCTTCAAAAATGGTTAGTCTTGACAATCAAACATTATTAATCACCACAACACATAAATCATTAAAATTTGGAACCTAAATTCTTACACAAGCACCCTCATGTAAAGGAGCCAAGGCGGTGGGGCTGGCCATGGATGAGACTAGGAGGGAAGAGGCCAGATCAGGATGGAGGAGATCACAACAGGAAGAAGGAACATATATGGTGGGAGTGTGGGCCATAAAGGAATCTGAATACACGCAACATATGTTGTATTGGGAGATATATTAGGTCAGATTGGGTCCGTATCGAGATACATGATTTCGAATAATAGAGCTAACGAACTACAATTTACGTAAAGCATTTACAATGTAATCAAGTTACAACGAAAAAGTCCAAACCAAATTGTATGCAGTGCTGTTAAGATTGGCATGTATATAGCACAACCAAATTTTCACAAATGAAAAATAATTGGTTCTTTCTCACGCACTATCCACCCAGAGAAAATTTCATGGTTTGCAGTTGGTCTGAGTTGAATTAATACAACAGCGTGCAGCACTGCGTTGCCCAAAAGCGGGTTGGTAATATACACTTCTATAAAAGTGGCTAAATAATAAGTTTTATTCTTTTAATTAATGACTCTGCAAGGCTATTTTGTGCGTAGACACAAGGTACTTAATGTTCTACATTAATGCCCAGAGCCATACAATAATCATTAAATGATTTTGAGGTAAACTTGCTAGCATTGTTCATTTGAATAGACTTGATCCTTTCATCTGGAAAGGAGATTCTCAATTTAATGATTTGGAAAATTAATTTAACGAAAGCGTAGTTCCTAGTAGATAAGAAGCACACATGGGACAATCAAGTAGAAGCATGTATCAGTACCATAAACTATCGGAAGGGGCCATACATGGGGTTAAATAGGTCAATAAATATCACCTGTAATTCTCTCCAGAAAATTTGGTGATTCTTTCATAACTTTTAGATAAGAGGGTATAATTATGGGCAAAATATCCAGTGCAATTAAAGTATTTGTGCAACCACCGTGCAACCCTACTAAAAAAAGTTTCAAAAAATTCTGAAAAAAAATCATGGATGTACATCTCAACTTACCCCGTCTACATATAAAATTTCATGATCAAATACATAATATGCTAGAAGTTACAAAAAAGATAAATTTTCGCTTGGAATCTTGCTACAGTAGACAACACAAAATTTGTTTTTTTTTTGTAACTTCTAGCATATTACGTATTTGATCATAAAATTTTATACGTAAATGGGGTAAGTTGAGATGTATATCCATGATTTTTTTCAGAATTTTTTGAAACTTTTTTTAGTAGGGTTGCGCGGTGATTGCACGAAAACTTTAATTGCACTGAATATGTTGCCAATGAGCTTCTTGTTAGACAATCAAACAATTATTGCATTAGAAACATATTGTAAAATATTGAACAAGCATAGAACAATAAATAAATCAAATATATGAGAATTAATAATTTACTCAACTTTTAAATGATAATCGCTCAACAGGAGCATAGATCAATGTTCATTCAGGACCTAGCTAGGACTAAATTAGTAAAGAGACTCATAAGGAATATGTGATATCAACTAGCAAAACGAAGAAATATTTAAGAGATTAATTAAGGTCTCCATATGAGTCATGGGTATCTTTCTAGGACTCCTCAAACTCAACTCCAACAAGATCATCTTTGTCTATGGGAGTGTTTCCATATTCGAGAAGGTGCTTTTGGAACTTTTTCGTAGGATCAAGAACTATATCATCACACTTCTTAGATTCCGTGTCAACAAAAGGTCGAGCAGTGAAGTATGCGTCAACATTATTCGCCTCGGAATTATTGACTTTTCTAGTGGATTGTATGTAAATGTCTACCAAATAGTTCGAAGTGTGACTGTAGCGCAATCAATGGTCAGTGCATCTACACCTAAAGCAGAGTTGTGCAGGGTTTGCAGCCTTGTTGGTTGAGTCTTGCTTCTGGAAGCTCACTAGCCCTTTATCTTTACTTCTCCACTAGGGCTTGCCTCTTTCCATATGTATTCCACCATTCTTCTATTTTTCGCTTTTATGCATTTGGTCTTTTTTGCAGCTATGGCTATTGCTAGCTTGTTGAGTATTAGCATGCACTTCGTGCATTGCTTGAGTCCCAATGAGAAAAATATGATGATTCTTCATCAAGAGTTCATCATGCTCATCTACTTCTAGTAAAGTGTAGATAAGTTCATAATACATCCGATATTTGGCATGATAGTACTATTGCTACAGTACCCTCATGTTCAGGAGGAAGGTACACAAGGTTTTATCCATCATTTTAGCATCTGTATTCTCTGATTGTGTAGGACGGAGTTGTATGCTGCCACTATTTTCTAGTCCTAGAAGTGTAGGAGTATCCATTCGCGTTGTGCTTCTAGCAGTAGGATGGATCTTTGCTAGTCACAACGTTCCTTCAAGGAATTGCATAGTATCAGTGGGTTCTTCTTTATCAAATACTCGACTTTTAGGTCTGTATGGAGATGGTGCTTTAGGAAGTGCAGAGCCGCACACTTGGTGCCTTCAGGAAGAGCATGGGCTCTAGCTTCAGGCTAGGTAATAACAACTTCAAGAGATCGAGCGATCAGTTAATCTTGGCATCTATTGCCCTAGTAAGGTAATATCGACGATTGGGGAACTGGCCCCCGCCGAGCTTATTTGTTGAATGAGGGATCAACCGAAGCCCCTTTCTGCCAAAGGTGTAGCATCGAAGACGCGGGAGATGGTCCCTTAGAACAGACAGAAACACAAGGATTTTATCCTGGTTCAGGCCTCTCATGATCGAGATAACAGCCCTACATCCAGTCGCCCGATGGTGTTTTTCTGTATTGAAATGATGGATACAAGTACGTGGATCTCCCCACCGGGGTCCCCTTTCTCTGTTGATGGAGAGAGGATTAAATACTAGGTGCCTATGTACATACATGGTAACTGATTCCTAAGATCACGCCGTTGCCCTCTTTGGACGTGTCCATGATTCTCGCCAAGTTTGAATTATTGGTATAACTCCTTGGCAAAATAGTCGCCACTTTCCTGTTTTATGGGTTGACCACGTCCTCCGGCAATCTCCGAGCATGCCTTTGGTCTGGCTTCTACCATCCCGCGTCCTTTCCGAGCATGGTTGCTCGGGCTCGTCTTTGAGGCTTATAGCCGACCATGCTTTGCTTCGATATTACGAGTATACTTGTGCCCGAGCGTGATAATGCCCGAGGCTCACGCTTGGGTATCGCATCCAAGCCCATGGTCGGGAGCTGCTCGGCCGTCGGGGCAGAATGGTCCTAATAGGAAATAGCCCAATCCCCGACAGCTAATCCCCGAGGCTCAAGTGAGATGGGTCATCTCCTTGAGACTGAGAAGTCCAAGGAGGAATTGAATTCTTGATGGTGAAGCACTTACCTAAGCATCTGGGCATGAAATGACCAGGAAAAGAAATTGATAGATGAGATAGGCTCACACTATCACATCTCGAGCGAACCATGCTCGGGGAAAAAAGGTCGGCACGAGCTGCGCCGAACGAGAAAATAAAACGCGATCGAACCTCGTCCCGAGTATGGGTCAGATGCCCAGGGGAACTAGGCATAGATCGGACGCCTAGGATAAAGGTAACTAGCAGACTGTGAACAAACACATGCTGCCGCATCCCATGCATGGATCAGATGCACTGGGGACCTAGGCATGGATCAGACGCCTAGGATAAAGGTAACTAGCAGACTATGAACAAACACATGCTGCCGCATCCCATACATGGATCAGATGCACAGGGGAACTAGGCATGGATCAGATGCCTAGGATAAAGGTAACTAGCAGACTGTGAACAAACACATGCTGCCGCATCCCATGCATGGATCAGATGCACAGGGGAACTAGGCATGGATCAGACGCCTAGGCTACTAGCGGATTGCGAGCGGACTCACATTGCCACATCCCGAGCATGGGTCTAATGCTCGAGGAATCGGCTGACGAGCCAGGCTCGAGCCGCCGCATCCTGGACATGGACCAGGCGTCGGGAAATAAAGCCGAGGACTCGTGCTCAAACGCAGAGCGCGCTCGGCGCGAAACACAAACCGTCTTCGAGCGTAACGCGTGCTCGGAGGAAGAGACTCGCGCCCGCGATGCACCTTTCGCCGCGCGAACAGAATCCCTGGCGAAACACGTGCTCGGAAGGAGAGACTCGCGCCCGAGCGAAGTGCGTGCCCGGCGCGGAACAGGAACAGTACCCGAGCGAAATGCGTGCTCGGAGGGAGAGACTCGCGCCCGAGCGAAGTGCGTGCCCGGCGCGGAACAGGAACAGTCTCCGAGCGAAACGCGTGCTCGGAGGGAGAGACTCGCGCCCGAGCGCAGTGCGTGCCGGCCGAACAGAACGATCCCCCGAGCGAAACGCGTGCTCGGAAGGAGAGACTTCGCGCGAGCGAAACAGAACAGTCCCCTAGCGAAAGCAGCGTGCTCGGAAGGAGAGACTTCGCGCCCGGCGAAAGTGCGTGCCGGCGCGAACAGAACGATCCCCGGCGAAACGCAGCGTGCTCGGAGGAGAGACTTCGCACCCGAGCGCAGCTGCGTGCCCATGAACAGAACGATCCCCGAGCGAAACGCGTGCTCGGAGGAAAAGACTCGCGACCGAGCGCAGTGCGTGCTCGGCGCGGAACAGGAACAGTCCCCGAGCAAAACGCGTGCTCGGAGGGAGAGACTCGCGCCCGAGCGAAGTGCGTGCCCGGCGCCGAACAGGAACAATCACGAACAATCTCCCGAGCGAAACGCGTGATCGGAGGGAAAGACTCGCACCCGAGCGAAGTGCGTGCTCGGCGCGGAACACGAACAGTCCCCGAGCGAAACTCGTGCTCGGAGGGAGAGACTCGCGCCCGAGCGAAGTGCGTGCTCGGCGCGGAACATGAACAATTACGAACAATCCCCCGAGCGAAACGCGTGCTCGGAGGGAAAGACTCGCACTCGAGCGAAGTGCGTGCTTGGCGCGGAACACGAACAGTCCCCGAGCGAAACTCGTGCTCGGAGGGAGAGACTCGCGCCCGAGTGAAGTACGTGCCCGGCGCAGAACAGGAACAGTCCCCGAGCGAAACGCGTGCTCGGAGGAAGAGACTCGCGCCCGAGCGAAGTACATGCTCGGCGCGGAACACGAACAATCACGAACAATCCCCCGAGCGAAACGCGTGCTCAGAGGGAAAGACTCGCACTCGAGCGAAGTGCGTGCTCGGCGCGGAACACGAACAGTCCCCGAGCGAAACTCGTGCTCGGAGGGAGAGACTCGCGCCCGAGTGAAGTACGTGCCCGGCGCGGAACAGGAACAGTCCCCGAGCGAAGCGCGTGCTCGGTGGAATAAGAGCAATTTTTAAGATATAACAAGATCAATTCCCGAGTGCAATGCCCATCCGGTGTGAAGAAACACACGTCCGAGCTAAAAATTTACTCAGTACAGATTCGAGCGAAAAGCCTGCTCGGGCAAGGGGATGAAATTTGCGCTCGAGCGAAGAACTTGCTCGGCGCAAAACAGAAACGACTCGCCTAAGCATAGTTTGCTTGAGGTAAAGAACTTTTTTTTACATATCTTACCTCATCATAAGTTGTGCAGTATCGGTCATCAAATGTGAAAGATGACACCTTCGGGATTCCTTTGGCAAAGAATCCGTCGATCCCCACGGACGGCGCCAGCTGTCGACGATTGGGGAACTGGCCCCCGCCGAGCTTATTTGTTGAATGAGGGATCAACCGAAGCCCCTTTTTGCCAAAGGTGTAGCATCGAAGACGCGGGAGATGGTCCCTTAGAATAGACAGAAACACAAGGATTTTATCCTGGTTCAGGCCTCTCATGATCGAGATAATAACCCTACATCCAGTCGCCCGATGGCGTTTTTCTGTATTGAAATGATGGATACAAGTACGTGGATCTCCCCACCGGGGTCCCCTTTCTCTGTTGATGGAGAGAGGATTAAATACTAGGTGCCTATGTACATACATGGTAACTGATTCCTAAGATCACGCCCGTTGCCCTCTTTGGACGTGTCCATGATTCTCGCCAAGTTTGAATTATTGGTATAACTCCTTGGCTAAATAGTCGCCACTTTCCTGTTTTATGGGTTGACCACGTCCTCCGGCAATCTCCGAGCATGCCTTTTGTGAGAGAGAGCCGCCCAGATCGTCCTCGAGTTGTTGGATGATCGGTTGTTCCCGTCGGATTTGGATCCTAGCAACAAATCACCGGAGGTGATCCTGATGCTATTACCCAAGCCCAATGGAGACCACCCTACGAACGTCCAACGACTCGACAACAACCCCGGTATTCCCCCGGTATGCGATCCGAAACTCACCCAGGATCCCCACATACCGGTTCCCAAGTCATATCACAACAGTTCCCACAAAGGGGCATCGAACCCAAACTCACTACCAGAGACGCACGAACGCGGAAGCAACAAAACACACACGGCACACGGAAGCCCAAAGACGACCAAACAAAACAAGAAGCGAAGAGCCGACAGGTTCCATTACAGAAATAAAAGTGCAACAGTTTACAAAAGTGAAGCCGACTATCCTATACAACAAAAGTAGAACACCCCGGAAGTGTCATGCCCTGAACACTTCCGGGCGCACACGCGCGACGGCCTCTACTCGGTGCCCCGCCCGGTCACCGATAGGCAGTAGGGGCAGAACTCACACCCCTCTGGATCCTCACCTGCAAAACCACAAAGCAGAAGCCTGAGTACAAAAGGTACTCGCAAGTCTTACCCGTGGTCCATATATGACCGACTCCAAAGGACATGCATTTGGATGTAGCAATAACCAGGCTGAAGGTAAAAGTGCAGAAAGCTTAACATTTGTTATATTAATTTCCTAACTACTCAATTCACAATTAAGCAGTTGTAACGGCGCCTACTTCTGAACGTGAAGTTGCAATCATTAATTCACAACAATTAATCTCAACACCAATTTATGTGGGCTCAAGCTCGACGGCGAACCTCGGTTCAAGTTCTTACTACGTGACTGTGCGATGAAAGAGCTTGCTCATATCCGAGAGCGCGGCAATTCGAATCGCTTTATTAACACTGCAGGGAAGCATTGATCGCACGACACTTACCACAAGGGCCTAGTGTCAACCCCCTCCCAATCATACCCAATCGCCGCGTCCTCACGTGGTCCGAAAACCTAGCACCCCCTCGAGCTGCCCCAAGCCCGGCTTGGCGCTCGAGAGTCGGCCTAAGCCTCGCCCTCAACCACGTCCAACCACAGGAAGTTACGGTCCATCGATTCCGTATGAGAGAAAGAGTGGCTTACCGTACCATAATCGGGCATGCGACCAACCGGGGTGTGCTCAATCAAAGGGCAACCATCGAATCGGTCCTTAACTGACACAGACGGGGCTACACAATTGAGTCTCCATACCCAAATGAACCAACTCCCCGCCCGGTCCACAATTCATTTCTTTCCAAAACCTTTCTCAATTCCAAGCCCAACATAATGTAGTATGTGGGTAATAATAACAACCGCAAGTGACAGAACCCTCCGTCACTTGGCCCAACCCTGACATCTAAGCATTCTAAGCACGGACTCATTAATACCCATAGTTTAGCTCAAAAGGAGATATTCGACGAATACAAGGGGTGTACATGCAGCAAATAGGATCTAACCCTAACCCAACTCAATTCCTAATGCAGACTTATTTCACCAATTAAGCAGTTTATTCACAAAAATACAATTAATACGGGTTCAAGATGCATAGGTGCTTGCCTTGTTCTTCTGCTGGTGGATCGACAGCGATTTGCCCCTCGGCAACTCCCTCAACCACGGCCACGCCAGTCGCCGCGGGATCGTTCTCTACACGGATACAATGCATAATTAAAATGCATGCAATGCATATGAATGAAGTACAACTAAAAACCCCCGAAGAAATAACGCAACCGGACAACTCGACTCAATCGGACAGACCAGCCTAACCCGGACAGTCCGGGTTTTATATCCGGACTCTCCGGACAAGCCGGACACTCCGGGTGTCTCTGTCCGGACTCTCCGGACAATACGGACTCTCCGGACTGGGTGTCCGGATACTCCGGCCCAGGGCGGACACTCCGGCCCAGGCGCCTCTCGCCTAACTAACACGAGGGATCGAGGTACCACCAAGCCCTACGGCACCACGAGACCCCGATCCACGACATTCCTACACGTGGCTAAGCCGGAGAAGCTTATAGCTAACCCAACTCCACGAGGAACGACACTAGCCCATGAAACCACTAGCCAACTCCAAACGACCCTTGGATCGGCACTACCACTACCCGATCTACCTCTCTAGTACCCACACTCATCAATCCAAGCCCCAACCAACCCTAGGACCACTACAACCAAAACCCTAAGCTCAAGATCGAACTCCGAAACTTCAAATCTAAACCTAAGCTCTAACTCCCACCATTGATGACCCTAGAACCCAAGAATCCCACGAATCAACCCCCAAGAGAGAGACCTACCTCCAAGGAAGATAGAGGAGAAGCAAATGCCGGGTGGAGGAAGGAGGATGCCGGCGTGAGGACGAGCTAGAGGACGCCGGGGAGGAGCCACGGGAGGTCGCCGGAGTGGAGAGCTCACCGGAGACAAGGCTGGGGTGAAGGAGACGCACGGGATGGGTGGAGGACAAGTGGAGAAGAAAGAAGGGAGTGAACCCACGAAATGGGACTTTTATACAAGACCCCCCCCCCCGCACATACCGGACACTCCGGCCTCTAACCCGGAGACTCCGGGTTGGGGTCTTCGGTATAGCCAACCCGGACACTCCGGACATTTGGTCCGGACACTCCGGGTTGGGGCGCTCGGTCAGCCCAATCCGGATACTCTGGACACTTGTCCGGACATTCCGAGTTGGATCCGGACACTCCGAATGCTGATCCGGATACTCCGGATGCTCCAGAATTTTTGAAAGTTTGGGGCCTTGACACCTTTGGTCTGGCTTCTACCATCCCGCGTCCTTTCCGAGCATGGTTGCTCGGGCTCGTCTTCGAGGCTTATAGCCGACCATGCTTTGCTTCGATATTACGAGTATACTTGTGCCCGAGCGTGATAATGCCCGAGGCTCACGCTTGGGTATCGCATCCAAGCCCATGGTCGGGAGCTGCTCGGTCGTCGGGGCAGAATGGTCCTTATAGGAAATAGCCCAATCCCCGACAGGTAATTACAACCATTTAGGGCAAGCTCGGCAAATTTCCTCTTAATGATGATCCGACATATCCTATATTATATTCAGGTAAAAATCAATTTTACTACTGGTAAAATCAATATATTGCATGTTCACTCTTAAATCAGTAAAGCTTGGTCTATATCTATTCAGTAGATAATTATCTAAAAATTTTCAAAAATTTTCTAGTATTTTCCATATTTTTTTGCTAGTTAAAAAGCAATTTTCATAATTATTGAAATAACATAAAATAAATCTATCATGAATAAACATAGAATTATGCTAGAAAAACTATCGATGTTCAAGACCGGGGAGGAGGGGGCCTCTAAATCGAGCTTATGAATGAAATTGGTTGTCTTGGTTTAGGATTAAGGATTGCAAAGAGTAGAAAGAGGATTTCTTCTTTATTAGTTAAGTGGCTTGACATAGAACAATATTACGAAAATATCTATAAAATGCCATATTATGCTCGGCTATCACTTCTTTTCATACTACAATTCACCACACTCTCCTAATGATGTGCAGGCCTTCCTATTTATATAGAACGAAGATATGGCAGTTGTTCCTCCGTAAGGTGTCTTTTCATCAGGAGGTGTGTCGTTTGGTCAAGAGGCGCATCTTTATGGAAAATAACTTTCAATTAGTTATTTGTACCTGTTAAGATCAATATTTCGCACGTTTATTTTTGTGCGGGAGTAACCGCACATTCCGACCAGACATCTGGTCGGGGTGGAAGTAACTGCTTGCCTTGACCAATTATCTGGTCGGGCAATAGAATCACTGCTCGGGTCCAACCAGTGTAAGTACACATCAGCATACTGGTTGAAAATATAATCACGTGACTAAATATGAGTCTGGTCGGAGTCATAACCATATAATTGATTGTGGGCTTAATTGGTTGAAGTAGTAACCAGATAATGCATTATGGGCTTTTTCCTGTATATGGGTATAGGCCCAAAAATAGAATATAGCTCTTTTAATCATGGTCAAAATAAATCTAGAGATATAAAGCTTCTAATGTGTACTGTCTAAGATTCAACAAATTTATGGAAACACATATACATAAAAATTCAATTTCTATAAATTAATATAAACTTTCAGAATTTATTAACTATTCTTTTGGGATTACTTGACATTTCAGAGTTCAAAATGTAAAATCCTTTTATCTTGATAAAATTATGTAATTATGCTAAACTTTGTGGTCTTTTCACAAAATTACAGTAGTCGTAAAATATTACGTAATTAACAGAAACTTCAAGCCAAATTGTCGATGGGCCTCTGGCCCGTTTAAGTTCATGGGCCAGATTCGGTTGGGCGCAATTGTCCGGTTATTCAATGAGCCCGAGCGTTAGGGTGTCGGTTGCGGTAGGCACATGTACGTCAATGTGCAATGCGGAGTTGGAGGATGTGAGGATGGCTGAACGTGCACTACAGGGAATGGGAGATGAAGAGGATAGCGCCAAGTGTCGCAACAAGAGAGCCTTTAAGGAAGAAGAGAAGTAAAGGAATAAGGAGGTACTACCACTTATCACACTAAGAAAAGGTTCTCACCAAATATTTGATGAGAACGTTCTCAAATTAGCAATTCTGTTAACGTAATGCATTTACATTGTAACTAGATGCATAACGAGCCCGCGCTTTGCAGCAGGCGAAAAGAATGTCGAGATAAGTAGAGATTTTAATAGAGAAGAAATATTTTTCTGGAATACCTCCAAAAAAAGTAAGAAAAAACTCTAAAAAGTTTTTGAAATCTAAAAAAATAATATATTTTTTAAAAATTATTATTTTTAAATAAATTACTCTAGCGATCACTATTCTTGTTCACTATCAAAACTACAATGAATAGGGACGTGTAGCGGGGAGGCCATTTGGTTACTATACCTCCCAAGAATAGAAAGTTATTAAGTAGAGATAGCACATAGTGTCAACATGAGACTGCAGCAATAGCAATACGTGGAATCGCAGATGCATCACAGTAGGATCTTTTTTGAAAGTTCTAACGACTAGATGCGCAACGAGCCTGATTGTTGCTACGGGCAAAAAGAATTGTCGAGATAGGCAGAGATTTTAACAGAGAAGAAATATTTTTATGGAATACCTAAAAAGAAACAAAAAAACTATAACAGGTTTTTGTAATCTAAAAAAAGTTTATATATCTATATCTTTTAAAAAATTACTATAGCAATCAATATGCCTAGTTTCTACGGTGAACATGAACGCGCATCGGGGAGGGCAGCTGGCTAACGTACCTCCTCAAGAATAGAGAGTTATTAAGTGGAGACAGTACACAGTGTCCACATGAGACTACAACAACAGCAATACGCGGAACCATGGATGCATCACGGTAGGATCTTCTTTGAAAGTTCTAACGACTAGATGTGACCGGGCCCGCTCATTGCTGCTGGCAGAAAGAATTGTCGAGATACGCAGAGATTTTAATAGAGAGAGGAAATATTTTTTGAAATGCCTCTAAAAAGTTTTTAAAATCTAAAACTTTTTATATACACATGGCGGGGAGAGAAGCTGGCTACCTGTAAGGACCCACTATATTAATTAGTTAAATAATAGTATTAGTTTTTAATTAGGCTATTAATTAGTGTTCTTTGTTAGTGTAAAATTCAAAAATGCGAATAGAACGAATAGAAATAGAAAAGGGGATTGCCGTCAGACCCGCCGGTGAGGTATTGTTCTCCGAAATACCAGACCGGTAGGGGCCGAATCGGTATCCCTCGCTAGATCGGTTCATCACTCGGCAATCCGTACTTACCTGTTCGGATTGCGGGTATCCGTAGTAACCTTTTATCCATCAAATAACCAGTAGCATTGCAATACCCAGTGAACCACCATTGGAACCATTGCAATACCCACTGGACAACTCAATGCCCTTGACCATTTCACAGCCAGCTCACAGCCAGCAGCCACGCAGCTCTCCCAGCCAAGCACAACAACTGAGGCAGCCAAAGGGAAGGCATGGCTACAGGCCATTCCTATCCTTTCCCTTCTCCTTCATAAGTAAGCCTTCGTTCCTTTCCCCAGTTCCCAGCCGAACCAAGAACGCAAGCTCAAACACATTCAGTCCAGAGAGAGAGAGAGCTCGAGAGATCAAGGAGCAAGAGGGCGCAAGAAGCCGGAGATCCCCAAGTGGAGGCAAGAAGGATCCCTAAGAACCGGTAGAACCAGGAAGAACCACAAGCCGGCATAAGGAGATCCACAAGAAGCACTAAACCAGGAGGTCCCCCAAGAAGTGCTGGACTGAGTAAGGACTAGAAGGAACCGCAAGGACCGAACCAGAAGGGTCCCCAAGAATCGAACTGCGCCAGCATCATCTTCCTCCAAGAACCGAGCCACCGATCTCTCAGGTGCACGACCATTCCCAGTAGCTAGACTACTCCTTTAGTGCACGTTGAGCAGACCGGGTAGCTTGTGGTCTCAGTAAGTTCTAGGGTTGCAAAGATTGAAATCCTGCCGTCCCACTAGAACCCTTGCATCATTGACCCCAAAACATGCAATCAAAATGCGGATAACCAACTAAAAGATCACAGGAAGCAATGCTAGTAGCTTCTGTTCTTATCTGCTTTAGAGAAAAGGAGGAAGGGGGAGTTGGCAGTAGAGAAAAGGGGAAGGAGAAGTAGAGAGATTAGAGAGGAGAGGAACCGGGCGTAGGGGCGGCAACGTGTTGCGCCGACCGACGCAGCGGCAAGGGAGCCGATAGGGATCGAGTCGCCAGGAAGGCGAGCTGGTGGCTCGATCTGAGAGGAGGCGTGGAGAAGGAACCAGGTAGGCGGTCGGCCCAGGGGGTGACCAGAGAGAGAGGAGAAGGGAGGGGAGGAGAGGAACCGGCTGAGGAGGGGGGTCGCGCCGGCGGTGTCGCGCGGCCAGCCGGCGGCGGCGAGGAGAGCCAGGGGAGGGCTCGGTCTCAGGGGAATGGAGGAAAGCCCGAGGGGAGCTAGGCGAGTGCGGCCAGAAAAGAGAAGAAGGCAGGAAAAGAAAAGAAAATGAGAAGAAGAGAAAAGAATGAGGGAAAAGAAAAAGAAAAGGAAAGAAGAGAAAAGAAAAGAAGAGAAAAAGAAAGAAAAAGGAGAAGAACATGAAAAGTAGGAAAAATTGATGTTCTTCGTGCTTTTAACGTAGGTTAAATCACCGTATGCAGATCGTAGGAAAACTGTATTTAAATTTCTAAAAGCTGCGAGTTAGTAGTTAATAAATGTGTAAATTGATAACTGCTGTATTAATTGAATTGACGTGTTCATTGCTGCTAGAATATTAAAAATCGGGTTAAGTTAGTGGGTTTAGTTAAATAAGTGTTGTCCGTAGATTCAGATACCGTAAGGTTGCTGTGGGTTAATTTCCGTAGAGTTGATACGTTGTATTTGTTAGGTCCAGAACCGAACCAGTCATACCAACCACCTTTGTATTCGAGCGAGACCGTATTTGCAAATAATACTCCAGGCAAGTTTCCTTTGAAGCAATGTTTCATAAAATGTTCTCAAGTGATTTCAATATAATTATCTGTATCATTCCTGCATCAAAAACTCTATATATTAAATTTACAAATCTTAAATTGGTGTTGGTTGAATGTGAGTTGGTGAATTAAATTGAGTGGTATCATTTGAGAATGAGACCGGTGTTTTGGCTTTTGAAAGCTGGTGTTGATGGTATTAAGGGCTTAATATTTGTTGATGGTATTAAGGGCTTAATATTTGTTTATGGTATATGGTGGGTAGAGGACGCCGATGAGAAGGTTGTAGGCCGGCGGGGTCCTCTACATAGGCTATAATATAAGGATAACCAACTACACTCGGGCAATGAGCCGTATTTTCAGTATCAACCATAGTGTGTGGAAGCGACCAGAAAAGGTTGTTCTAGGAAGGTATTATGATCTCCACATTGGGTAAGAGTAGATAAATACGCGTGTGAAGCTGGGTATGCTGGAAGGCCCAGTGAGGGACACAGAAAATCAGCTGCGGTTGATTCTTTCAGGCTATATATGAATAAAGCCTTGGGTTGAGTATCAGTGGTGCTGCTGCGGTAGCCGGATACAACTGTTAGCTGCGAGCCGGCGGGATTGCCTAGTGAAGGAATCCGCGACTCGGGTAACAGGGTTGGAGATCTAATACCGGACTAGTGATAAACATTCTGGGGCCTCTCTTGTCAGGGGTCACTATGGGTAAAGTGGTACAAACCTGCGCAGGGTCAAATCATGAATTCATGCCTGTCTCCTGGATTGGAAGCTACGGAAGCTAAGTCTGCCTCATATACGGGTGTTAGTAGTCTTTTAAATTAAAATATGCAACTCTTAAAGAAAATCAAAACCTATTTCCAATAAAAATCAGATTTTGTGGAAGGATGTTTTGGAAAAAGGGAGGAAAAACTCATGTATTGCATTCTATACTATTACTTGCTGAGTACTTTTGTACTCACTCTTGCTAACTCTCCCCCTGCTAGATATTTGTTATGTCGATCAAGCTTCTAGTTGGGATGTGGATCCCAGTTGGTCCGACCATGAGGCTTGGAGTGAGGGTCACCCACAGAACCAAACCTACGAGGAGGACTACCAGGAAGAATAGAGTGATGAGTAGCTGTGTTACAACTTCGTCGGTCTTTTGTGTAATTAGTGGTTATGTCTTATACTTTCGTTGTACTTGGATCCTATGTCTAATTATGTATTGGACCTGTAGCCTGCGTGGCTTGGTTTGTAATATATTTACATTCAGTCTCTAATTATTGTTCTGTTGCAACACTCTGAACACGGTATAGTAGCTAATAAAGTACCGGGGCGCCCGATATTTTGTTAGCCACTATGCCGAGATTCGCTTAATTAACCTAGGGTAATGCCAGCTGTTGCTAATTACCTCGGGCTAATTGGACGGGTCGCCACACTACCGTACCTCCCCAAGAATAGAGAGTTATATAGATTTTTTTAAAAAATTACTCTAGCAATCACTCTTCCTGTTCACCGCAAAAACTACCATGAAGAGAGACGCATGGCAGAGAGGGACGTTGGCTACCGTACCTTCCTAAGAATAGAGTGTTACATAGATCAAATTAAGAGGAAAAGTCTGAACCAAAATACTATCTTAGATATATGGGATCGATTCATCAATTAGGGTGACATTTGGTTGGGTGGATGAGAGTGGATGTGATATAGCCATCCATGGATCTAGAGTCATCTAATTATTTGAGTGAGTAGATAGATGAGATATGACCATCTAATCTTTTGGAATATTTCCTCAAGATACTAGAGAGAGTCATAAAAAGGGTCACACGGGCTCATCTAGTTTGTTGCATGAAAATATGTACTCGTTCAAATTCAAATTTAGCCGAAATGTACTTGGTCAAATTCAAATTTTGGTCAAATTTATCGGAAATTTCCAAATTCGGTCAAAATTTGTCCCCCCCCCAAATATCAATTTTTGATGAAATTTTGTTCGAAAATTTAAATTTTGGTTAAATTTTGTTCAAAAAGATTTAAACCGAAATTCAAAACCTTGATTACAACTAACTCATCTATCCTCGTCCATCCAATCAAACAAAAAATTAGCTCATCCCATCCATCATCATTCATCCACCAAATAAAAAATTGGCTCATCCCTATCCACCAACTAAAGCACCTGGATAGCTCTATTCCATTTAGACTGGATGGCCATATCCAATCTAATCTCATCCAAACAATCAAAGGCACCCTAATTTACTTCCTCTGGCCCCGGCACAGCTTAAGTAAATCGCGCGGTGAAGATTGCTGGTACACTGTATAAGATGGCATCAACATTTTTTTTTTTTTTTATCAATTATTTCCCGTTCAAGACCACGGGAGTTACTCGTCGTCATCCAGACATGTAAATCAATCCCGACGAGCTAGGTACTCGAATTATCCAAAATTTGAACTTGAGATTCAACTAGCTGGAAGCAAGCGTCAACATTATCTCCAGCGCAATCTCCAGTAACAATAAGCTAACCACAAGTGCACATTACTTTTTGGTTTAGGATACAACTCGATGGCCGGGGAAGTGTACAGAGCATCAGGCAATCAGCCAGCCATGCTAATCTCAACGGGATTCATGGAACTCAAACATTATCCTCTATGCTTTCAACCATTCATTCGTAAAAGAAGAAATATATATATGCATGGCAAGTCAAGTTCTCCTCAATAGTAAACCTAGAGTACTCCAAAGACTTATGGCCGGCCAGGCCGGTGGAGAGCTGGCCGGCTCGGTGGAGATGTGATCAGCCCGAGGCCTGGCTAGCCCCTGGCTCCGCCCCTGGTTATAACACACCGTGCATCCACGAACCGAAAGACGAATCAAAATGGGAATCACTAATTGAATGACATACGTATCAGATCTTTGGTGAAAACTTCCCTTGTTGTGATATATACGGCGGTAGCTTCTTTCTTTTCTTACTTTTTTTTCTCACTTAAAGGCTCTCTCGTTATGATAATTGGCTGTATTCCTTGATCTCGGTTTCCTTCTCCATTCTCTTCCTGTGAACTCAATAAAAATGTTTTCAAATTTTCCTCTAAGTTTTTTAATAAGTATTTAAAAAAAATCAAAAGTTTCGTAGTCATAATTTTTTGAACCGAAAGTTCCTTTAGTTGAAAATTTTTGAACCAAAAGTTTTGAACGGAAAGTTTTCGAATCAAAAGTTTTTGAAATTTCCTGTCCTGGAATTTTCTCACTTGAATTTTTTTGATTTGAAATTTGTCGAGTTGAAAGTTCTCAATTTGAATTTTTTCGAGTTCAAAGTTTCCGAATTGAAATTTCATAAGTTAAAAATTTCCTGATTCGAAATTTTTTGAGCGATTAGGATTTTTTTGAATTAACAATTTTCGAGTTGAAAATCTTGAGTTGACTTTTTGAAGAGAAACTTTCTGTTTAAAATTTTCAAAGTTAATATTTTATAATTTGAAACTTTTGTGTTTGAGTGGAAGGAAGTGAGTGTGTAAGAGGAAAGTGCGAAGGGTGAAGATGGATAGAAAAGATAACACATAGTATTTTAGGAAGGTGTTCTTAAATTATTTTATTTTAAATTAGTGGTGCCTGATGAAAATCTCTTAGTACAAACACTGCGTTATCTCACATCTTAACCTGTAACACTTGACTTTGCTCTCATTTCCTAAAGGGCAATAATTTGGTGTACATGCGGCGGCAAAACCTTACATTGTTTGAAACATGCATTTGAATAACTTGTTGATAGGTCGTTTAGGGATTTGATTCATATGTTTTTTTAAACAACACGCACCTACCTAATTTCTCCTCTCCTAGGGTACTGAATTAATTATAAGGTTTTTCCTTATGTTAAGGTCATCTCGTGCACAATGGGGCGATTGTGCCACTAAGATTTGCAATTACTACAGCTGGAATGGTAATTGCGCGTAATGTTCTTTTGCCTGAATGCCTGTTCTTTTCTGAAGCTCGACTGTTGCTTTTTGTCAGCGTGGCAGCTTTGCGCAACTGATCAGTGATATTGTTTTTTACTGCAGCTGAACAGTGATTTTCATACGCGATGCTTGCTCGCTGTCGCTGGCTATTGCGAGATATTTCAGATGGGACCTTACCTTTTGGGATCTTTATCTTTCACCCAGGATAAAGTGAAAAAAATATCCTGTGTTGGGTCCCCGGGCGTGGGATCATCTAGGATGCAAATAGAGTAGATTGTTCTCGTTGTATAAATTTGGATCTTATTCGGAGTATGATTTTGAATATCTATTTTGTTTAGATATCGGATACAGATTCGGGTAATTTTTTTGATACGAAAACGAATTCGAAACAAAAGTATTCGTTAAATTCAGATATATTTGTAATTTTATTCTAATATATTCGGTTAGTATCCGGTTAATATCCGAAACCGTGGAAACCATCAACCCATCGTCCCTCCCCAGTTCAGCTCTCGGTCGGCAGTTCCCCCGGCCGCCTCGCAGCCCTCGCTCTCGCGTCCCTCCAGATCGGGTCCCGGCCGTGGCACTCCAGAAGCATGTTCCAAGTGCTTCAGATCGCGAGTAACTGGTGGATGGCATAGGCGAAACCACAAACAGAAGGAGATGCACCTAAGACAGATAGCGTGGTCCTTCTGGTTGTTTATATGTGCCTTGGTTTTGGGAGTTCGCTGTTTGTGTTTGTGAGAAGCCTTCTTGTGGCTACATTCGGTTTAGCAGCTGCTCAGAAGCTGTTTGTAAAAATGCTAAGGTGTGTTTTTCGAGCGCCAATGCCATTCTTTGATACTACACCATCTGGACGGATTTTGAATCGAGTAAGTTGATCTTGCTCTTTCTCCTGCTAATATTAATTTGTATTTTGTTTGCTCTTCTGTGTGCCTTTCCTAAGTTCCTAATGTGCACTTTCTATGTTTTCTGATGGTCAAAGTGTTGTGGACCTTGATATAGCATTCAGACTTGGTGGATTTTCATCAACAACAATTCAACTCCTTGGAATTGTTGCTGTCATGAGCAAAGTCACGTGGCAAGTTATGATTCTTATAGTTCCCATGGCCATTGCATGCATGTGGATGCAGGTAATTGCTAAACTTTTCTTTAATGTTGACCTTTGCCTCGGATTCTTAATTTTCTTTTATGGAGCTCGCACTGCAAATAATGTAAATAGCAATGGTAGGTACTCTATAAATCAATAAAAGAGCTTTGGGTTTGGGCACATATTGTTGGCTACCTCTGTCAGTTAACTAGACAATTATCTGGAAAATCAATGAATATGTTCAGCGTGAAATTGTTGAAGCTTGTGAAGTAAGTCGATTGTTACAGGCTTAAAGCATGAAGGCCTATGTTCAAGATATCTTGGTGATCTTTGAGTACCGAAAGGCTTCTAAAGATATCTGTAAGATCAATAGCATGCTAATAGGTTGGGAGTGAAACCCTTTTCCCATTTGTCTTCATCATAAGATATAATGGATGTCCTTGCTACCATGCTATTCCTATGAGCTTCGTCTTTTTTTATCCCGTTAAAGAGATTATGATAAGTGCACAGGAAATGTTTGGCTCAAACCACCTTTTGCACTTGCAGGATAAAGAATGTGCTACTACATACATGAATAAAGAGGTTTGCTAATTGTCAATTTGTAGTTAGCCTTTGTCTTTGTTTTTATTTTGAGTTCCTTTACACTATTTTTTACATCAATCGATATTTTTTTTATAGGATGGCAGGATGAATATAGCCAATATGTTGGTGATTGGCCTGTGAATGTTAAGCCAATGGTACGCATTTTTGCTGCCAAAATATACCACTTTATAGACACTAAGATTTACTTGCATAGTTTTTCACTTACCAGCATATAATTATGTTGAGACTATGCATGTTGAAAATATGAAATTAGAACACGTTTATGTTGACATGACAAAGTGGGGTTCTAGAGATTACTCAGTGTTTCATTGTTGATGCTTCTTTTTCAATTCTGCAGAGAGGCCACTGGAACTTTTGCTTGTCTTTTGATGTGCAGACTCTTATCGTTTTTTAGGCTACCTTTTTGCCCTAGATACTGAAACTAAGTATTTTAGGTTGTCATGTGAGTGATTAAATATAAGCTACTGATACAACTGTTGTTGTAAACTGTTGGCTTAATATGTATGAGCATGTTGTTCCAAGGTCTGAATTCTTTCTGCACCTATTTTCAAGGAACCTTGATTTCTATATTTTCCGCTGTGATGGTTGTGACTTGTGACTTGCTACAATGTTGCTTGCTAGTTAATACTCGCATAACTAGCCCCAGTCATATACTTACTTAATTAACCCCTATTATTATAGAGTGATGTACTTAAATCTACTTGCTAATGTACTAATGTAGCTGCATTTTGGACATATAGTATGGTTGATTTATGTTTTCACGCTTTATCTAACTAACGTTTCGTGACCGAGACTAACCGTATTCGAAATGACATGTATTTGCTTCGTATTTGTGACCGAGGTTATCCGCATTGTATTTAAATACGGTACTATCCGTAATCTAAGACGATGCTATGGTGGATTGGTGGTATAAAAGTGATGATTCGGATACTCAACTAAACAGGACATCCCAATCGGGTTTCAGATTTAACCGGACCATTGTCCAGTATAATGAGGATATAGCTAGATATAGAGGTTGATAGGTTGTATAGTTCGTCAGACACGTTGGCAGCACCGACTAACCAAGGTGCAAAAAAGGACGAGTCTTTTATGGATGGATCCATCATTGGCGATCCGAAACGAGTGTCTCTTAGGATCACGCTCAGGTCGTCGTCTTCTCGGAATATTCTGACATATGATAGTGGAATTCAGACGAATATAATCTCTGTCAGCTTTTCAGCTCTTGCGCCCATACTTGGGGCCAAGGAGGCCCAACTTGCAATAATCCACTAATCCACTTGGATTAGAGATAAATCCACCAGATTAATTTGTGGTGCAGCTTGAACGTTGCGCCCAGTGGATCGATGGCTATCGCATTCTCAGCTGAGCTCAGAAACTTCACCTCGATCCCAAGTCTCATCCCATTTATCGATCTCCTCTCGCTAATCTATCCATGTCAAAACTTATCCCCCCAAAAGCTCACGATCTCCCCAAAAACCTCTCGGAGGAAAGTCTGCCTTTGCACTAGCACGGTTTGACAGAGGGAAGGAAGCTCCTCTCGTCCGATCCTTTCGTGTCGGCCATTCTTTTGTTACGGGTCGAAGGTAAATTCGCACTCAGCTCTCACCGGAAAAAAGAAGAGAACTTCAGGCTAGCACAGGGGCCCGTCAGCTTTTTTGGCACGGAATATGAACATTGCTGGTTACTGGTTAATTAGAGTTCCCCTACGTGACGGAACGGGATCCAGTCTATCTGGACGTCATACAGGCGTGCGTGCATGTCGTCGTCGGATCAACAACCAACGGTGCAGAACACGTGCGTACGTCATGATCTCTGTGCGCCGCCTCAGTAGTAACGCGCTTTTGGAGAGAGAGAGAAAAAGGAAATCCGGTTTATTTTAGGACTCTTTCTGTAATTTTTAGAATTTTTAGGGATGTAAATGTAATTTTCAGTGCCTTTTCGGGGAAAAGCCCATGAATTCTAGCTTTTTGTGTCTTTTCATAAATTTTTGAATTTTTGTGCCTTTTTTATTAAGAAAATAGTGAAATAGATTTTTTTTTTTTTTTGGGGGGGGGGGCTTTCGTAATTTCTAGAATTTCTGGGTCTTTCCCAAAGAAAATCGGTGAAATTTGTAATTGTTTTTTGGGAGGGGGGGGGTTTCGAAAAAGGGAGCCAGATGTTTTTTTTTTTTTGGAATTGAGGCATTTTCAGAAGAAAAAAGAAGAAGAAGAAGAGAAATTCGGATTTTTGGGGTTCCTTTGCGGCAAAAGGGATCGAGATGTAATTTTTGGATTTTTTTTTTAATAAAAAAAGTTGATGAATTTCCCTCTCTTTTTTTGGGACTTTTTGTTTTTTTTTTAATTTCTGTTTTTTTTAAATACCAAATCTATTTTTTGTGGCCTTTTTGAAAAAAAATGAATTTCGGATTTTTTTTTTTGTGGGTCATTTCGTGGGAAAGGATCTAGATGTAGTTATTTGGGGCCTTTTTGGGAAAAATGATGGCGAATTCCTTTTTTTTTGGGTCTTTTTGTTATTTTTAGAATTTTCGTGCCCTTTTTTTAAAATAACGGTGAAATCCATTTTTTGGGGAGCCTTTTTTTAATTCTTAGAATTTCGATGGTCTTTCTCACAAAAGGCGAAATTGGTTTTTTGGGGGATTTCGCAAAAAAGGGAGCTGGACTTATTTTCTTGAACCGTGTTTTTTTTAATAAAACTTACGAAATCTAAATTTTTTGTGGCCTTTTCGGGGGGAAAAGCGAAATTCATTTTTTTTGTGGGTCCTTTCGTGGGAAAAGGACCTAGATATAATTTTTTGGGCCTTTTCAAAAAAAGTTGACGAATTACTTTTTGGTCATTTCTGTAACATCCCAACATTTTCAAAAATTAGAAAAATGAAAATCTAAGATTTAAAAATAAAATCAAATAGAAATTTTAGATTGGAATCAAGAATTTAATTTGAAGTTTGATATCCTCATATCGTTTTCCTAAAACTTGATAAAAAGTAAATTCAATTTGGAAAATTCTTTTCCAAAAGAACAAATTATTAAAATGAGATTTAAAGATAATCATAATTTTTAATAAACATCTTTTCTAAATTTCTAAAATCATTTATTGATTTCCTTCTTTGAAAAGGGAATTGATAAAAAGATAAGAAGTAAAAGATAAAGAGGTAAAAGATAAAATGGTAAAAGATTAAAATTACCATAGTAAATCTTGAATAACCCTAGAGTACTCTAGAAACGAAATTTTTTTTTAAATATATTATATTTTATTCCGAATTGCAGAAATAAATGTCTTTCGCAAGAAATTACACTTTTATACGTCGGTCGCCTGTCCATCGGGCGATATAAGCCTGTCGCCCGATGGATTTGGCGGCAGGAGACTCCTCGTGTTTTTTACGTCCATCGGGCGATATAAGCCTGTCGCCCGATCAACGGCGACAGATTAAAAATCCTCGATGGGACGGGCGACGAGATAGCATGCGGGGTCTCCTGTCGCTCGATGGACGGAGCGGCGGGTATATTTTATATACCTCGCGCGTTCGGCCGGCAGAGGCAAATGAACGAGAAAAAAAGAGAGAAAAGAGGAGAAGAAGAGAGGAAAAAGAGAGGGAAGAAAATTTCTTGCGCGATTTTTGAGCGATCACTTTGCATACTCGAGGTAATTTCTCGTTCTTTAGTTTTGGTATTTGTAGATCTAGAAAATCTAGTTAAGAAATGTAGTTAGATGTAGAAAGATTTAGTAAACCTAGTTTGTAGTTATATGTAGTACGAGACATAGCAAATTTAGCAAACCTAGTTTGTAGGTATGCGATGGTCGTTCTAATTTTTGTAGCGATGAGGTTATGATTTAGTAGAAATGATTTTAGATCTTGGTTTGTGTGGTTTGATATATCGATTGTTTTTAGTTTGATCTGATAGAATTATTCATTTATTACGAATGAAGTTGGGTACATATAAGCGAAAGTAGTTTGATGTATGTCGAGTAGAAATTAATCGTCTGAGAATGTACTTACGATGAGTTGTTCAATTCTTTAGTAGTAGATCTATTGAATGTAGTACTACAGAGATAGCGATTATTCACGAATGTAGTACTGGCAGAGGTAGCGATTGTTACGATCGTAGGTATGTATTGTTAGAAATGTTGCAAATTCTTGTGCGATTAAATAAGTAATTTTGTAGCATATAGATATACCAACGCAAAGTTGGGGGTCGTAATATTTTTACTGAAGTATTTAATTCGTGGGTGAATGAATGGATTTGCAGATATGGCGAACGAGTTCAATTTAGAATATATTATGACGAAGGGGTTGTAATGTATGGTTCGGAGGGTGCAGATCTAAGTAACTTCCGGATGTAGACGTAAGTTTGAGTAGGGTCGAAGAGCGCACATTTTCTTCGATGATGAAGTGGTTGTATTATACTTTTCGGATGGAAGAAGAGAAGTGGCAGCTGAAGGTATTTTGCCTCTGTAGTATGCGAGAACAATCCATTTTGTTGGGAGCTAGTTGAGTTGAAAGGAACCGCATCGTGGAGATCATATGTGAGGGGACAGAGCAACGGGATGGAACCGGTGCTTTTAGTGCAAGCCTATGCCCGGATGTAGCCCCCAGCCAGGCCGGACGGTGGGGAGTGTAGTCAGGCTCAAAATGAGTTAAGTTTTGGTGACACGAAATTGGGGATCTAGCCGTGGGCGATACATCCAGGCAATGACGAGGACATTATTTGCGAAAGTGGCGAACAATCCGAATTTGGGGAGGACGAAGAAAATGTTGGACAAGTAGCGCTGGGAGTAGCGAGGCGAAGGTGAGCAAATTGATGAAATAACAGTTAGGATGGAAGAGGAAGACCTTGAGTACGGCATAGCGAAGTGGAAGACGGCGATGAGTCCGGCGAGGAAGATGGAGGTGCGGAGCCGCTGTGCCGGTAGTGGAGCACACATCAATTTGATAGGTTGGTTGTTAATGAAACCAACGACATACGTTAGCGATCTGACCCCAACGAGGTTAGGCCTGACGGTATGTGTACGCGACAAAGGAGGTCATGCAGGATCTTTGTGAAAGAGTGGGCCGTATCATTAAGAAGGACGTTCAGGGTTAAGAAATCCACGCCGACCTGCTACGACGTGGTGTGTGAGATCCATGGCTGTCCGTGGAGAGTGCACGCATACAAGCCGAAGTGGGCCACCCATTGGTTATGCTTTCGAAGGTTGAAGCGGACAATTTGTATGATTGAGGAAACAATGATGGCTCACGAGAACTCGTCATCCGGGTTTGTCGCGAATCTCATGTACTTTCGAGAGATAGTGGAGAACCTGGCTTATGAGCCCGTGCTATTATCCGAGCTCTCGAGAACAGATATCGCACACAATTAGCTATGGGAAGGCTTGGAGGGCGAAAGCGAAGGCCTTAGAAAGCGAGGTTTGGGAAGTTTGAAGACTCGTACCACAATCTGCCCGCCTTTGCTCGGTTGCATTCGAGGAAGAAATCCGGCACTTACTATGATTATCAAGATTGTCCGTCAATCAAGTGGCCAACTAAAAGGCATCCGAGGAGAGTGTTCTTCGCATTCGGAGCTTGCATTAAGGCGTTCTACCATCATCGTCCATTGCTGTGCGTGGACGGCACATTCTTGACCGGGAAATACAAAGGGCAAATTTTGGCGGTGTGGGTGTTGACGGAAACAACCAGATTCTGCTGTTGCATTCGCCTTCGTAGAAAGTGAGAACTATGAGAGTTGGCTATGGTTCTGCGGAACTTGAAGATTGGGGTGGTCAAAACTCGTCGGGATGTGTGCGTCTTTGCCACGACAGGCATCTTTGATGCGCTTAGTGCGATCAACCACGGTACCAAGCGAAGGCAGAGGAGCCATTTCCATGGCCTAACTTGCAGAGCCGATGGTGCATGAGGCATTTGGGCGCAAATTTCTACAAGCAATTCAGGACCAAGGACCTCATGAACATGTTCAAAAGACTATGTAAGCAGAACCAGGAGAGCAAGTTCCGGACTGTGGAAAAATATCGATGAGTGACAAGAAAACACAAAGAGGAGACGGCGAACAAGAGTATCGCCAATAAGGCCACGATGAGGCGGAGCCTCTTCCCCCACTGCCAACAGAAGATGACGCGACTAATCGTCGTCGAAGGCAAAGGCCAATCAAATGTTTCTCGGACTGGATCAAGCACGAACCGATGGAAAAGTGGGCACTATTACATGACACACATGGTGCCGATACGGTCACGATGACCAGTAACTTTGCAGAAGTTTACAACTGGGTAATGAGAGGGATGAGGTGTCTCCCATTGGTGGGAATTGTTGAGGGAGTGCTGCGGGGCACAACCAAGTACTTCGTCGACAGACATCAAGCTGCACAGATAGTCTTTGAGAGATGAGAAGCTCCTGTACTCCTCCATGATCAGTAAATACATGGAAGAGAAGAGTCAGAAGGCGGCCAAGCATAGAGCTATTAAAGTTGGTGCACGAACACTGCGCTTCGAGGTGATATGTAAGGATAAAGGACGGCGTGGAACCAACCAGCGGGTTGTCATTCAGGAGTGCGTATTACAGGACATCTGCAAATGCTCGTGTAACAAGCCCAACCTTTTGCACAGGCCGTGTTCTCATGTGATAGCCGCATGTGCTTTATTTGGAATGCAACCTGGTACCTATCTATCTGAATATTTCAGGAAGGAAAGGGTGATGGCAACTTGGAGCGAGGAGCTGTATGGTTACGGTGTTGTGGGTTCTTTCACGGCAACTCCTAGTGCTGATGAAAGGTTCTGGATCCCAGTTTTAATGCGGTAGATGGAAAGCGGGCGTCGGAAGACAAGACGTGTCGAAATGACATGGATGAGTCGGTCGGCAAGCGCGTGAAGAAATGTTCATTGTGCAAGCAAACAGACATACGTTCAAGAATTGCCACGCACAAAAGCGAAGGAGATGAAGGAGGAGATGGCAATCCGACGGTGGCGGAGTGGATCGTCTGTGCGGCGACGAAAGTCTTTGCCGCACGACGCCAACGTACCACATGAGAAGCAATTTAATCGCAATGTAATCGATGTGACGTGTGTTGTGTGAACCCTGTGTGGACCTTGTGTGTAAGCTTTGTTGCATGTGGTCGTGAGTGTTGTGCTTTCGAAAAATTATTATAGCTTGTTTACGAATATTTATGATGCTTGAACAATTTTACGTGAATGTTTGTTTGAACACATTGTTGTGAGAAACCTATAGTATTCGGACGATTTTCTTTTGATATGGTTTTGAAATGTAACTCACAATTTGTTATTTACGGTATGGTGACCGGCCAGGAGATGACGAGTGGCCATTCGAGTTCTTTGGATCCGGTGGTCGACGGTAGTCACCGTGCTCGCCGCCACCGGTTTTCAGCGGAGGGAGGCCAGCGCACACGTTACGCCCTTCGTCCGAGGACACCGCAGCACGGGCCGATATCGATCCTCGTTGGGTCCCCAGGTAACATATTACAATTCAGATTTCTTTATATGTTTGAGGTATTGTTCTTCTTGGTGTTGTAATCGAAAAAATAACATGTTTTTCCTTTCGTAGGCTTCGAGCTTCGTGGTTGCTCCTTTCGGCCGGATGGTGCCGGGATGTGGGTCGGCGGTTTCCGCTCGACAGTCCTCGATCACCGCTCGGTGGATCGGTGGAGGCCAGAGACCCACACCTTCCACCTACCCGTCGGGAGATGGCGATCACCTTGCGGGGCGTGTCGCACTGCTCGGCCTCCCGATCGCCGGCGACGCTGTGGTGCCACACGACGTCGACCTGCGTGGCGCCCGCGGCTACTTGGTTGTTGGTGTGCTTCGACACCAGGCTCAGGGCCTTCAAGGACACACACGGTCCCTACTGCGGTGGCCGGCGATTCGTGATGCGCAACTACACTATGAAAAAACAAGTACTCTTCAATTACAACTTACAACAACATGTAATATGTGATCTTCTATCTTGCGGCCTTCGCGGCTCGCCGAGGCGGGCGACTACGGTCGGTCACCGCCACTTGGAGGCGTACTGGCTGTGGTCGTTTCGGCTGTGCTTGTTCACGAGCTCCCATGGGGATAGCGTGGACGAGGCACCTCGTCGGTCATGCGAGAGATAGCGGGACGCCCTCGACGACGCGTCGCAGATACTCTGGGGTCCGTCCCTTCCGCAAAGACGTCATCGGCCCTCTGCGATGGGTGTACCGGCCGGCGCCGAGTCGACCTTCACTGGATGCCCGCTGGTACATACCAGGCATACGAGAGGTTCCAGATCGGGCGCCCGCCATCACTGGGCGGGTTGACCCTACAGCGATGGCGACGTGGGCGGTCCGACCATGGGCACCATCTGGTGCCACCGACGGTAAGATATTTGAACCGAAAGTTTGGTACTATTGCTTGTACATTTTTAATACTAACGGTAACGCTTTGTTTCATCGCGGCCTAGGTGGGCACACCAGGCAGTGCGCCAGGGCTACCTGCAGTTCGTCGCGGCGTTCGACCACCTCACGGACGACCACGTGCGCTGGACGCCGTACACTCAGGCGCAGGTACAGCTTCATGTGACCGGCGCCGCCGTGTCGACCACAATGCACGCGAGGCAGCGTCTTCGCTCACACGCCGGTTCCTGGTGTTCGACGTCCAGGTCGAGGCCTACGCTGCCCATCGAGTGATGAGGCGATTCGGCCTACGACAGAGTTCCCGATCTTGCCGGCCGTCTGCTTCCCACACGCCCGCCACGCGTAAGTTCCTCAATCGATGTTCCATAATTACTATCGTGTGTTGCCATCTAATATTTATACATTCATTTCTCATCCACGGCCCAGACTAGGAAGGGGGTGCATGGGGCCACCCCCTGGCACGTGCGGATGGCGCCATGGATCGAGGAGTGGGCCGGAGCCCTCGAGGACGTCCATGCTGACGATGCGCCATACGATCTGGAGACTTACCAGGCGTACCGACAGTGGTTCACCTCTCGCTGCGTGTGCGCTGATGGCGTCGACCCGGATCCTCCAAGGCACGTCCCCGGCCCAGGAGACACGTATCCCGCCCATACGGACGCGGCTCTGCACGCTGCGGTACGTTGTATCCGATATACGTTTAACGATTTTCAAATCGGTGCTATCTAATTTGCGATGTATTTTCCAGACTGACATGCTAGGCCGCTTCTACGAGGAGTCGTCGAGGATGCTGTCGCGATTGACCAATGGCCGGCGGGTGACCAGAGCGACGTTGCCACCGCTTCGGTAGGTTCCGAGACGACTCTGCCGCTACCGGAGTTGGCTGGATCACCCCTGCCGTGGTGTGGTCCCCGACGCACCGCCGCGCCACGGAGGGGACCGGCCGGTGCGTGAGACACCGGAGTCGCTTCTTCTTCACAAAGACGGTGGAGGTGCAGGCTTCCACCTTTGGAGGTGCCGCAGTGTGTGTTTTTTCATGTTTTGCATTCACTTTTCATGCTTTGCACTCACCAAGTCACCGGGTCTTAACATTTCTTCCCTTTCGTGCATTTCTGGAGGTCCTGCAGTGTCGGTATGACCGTGGTTGCCGACTGCTCCTGATGACTACGACGGGCGGGGTGATGACCTTGACGACTACGAGGACGACACCGTGTGGAGGTACCTCGTTGATCCACCCCCAGTTCAGCTTGGTACCGCACAGCAGGAGTGGGCGCCACGACCGACGCAGCCTGGGTCGTCGCAGTGGGTGCCACCACCTCCACCGACCCAGGCTGGGTCGTCGCAGTGGGTGCCGCCACCTCCAGCTTCCCAGCCGCAGTGGGTGTCGCCACCTCCAGCTTCCCAGCCGCAGTGGGTGTCGCCACCTCCAGCGACCCAGCCTGGGTCATTGGTGCCGCCACCTCCAGCGACGCAGGTTGCACCGACGCAGCACCAGACACCCCCACCACCACCGGTACAGGCTGACCCGCCTGGGTACGCCACACCTCCAGCGAGACCACAGAGGGCCCGCCAGCCGCCGACGCACCTGACGTACTCCCGAGGTCAGATCCGGAGGAGGACTACACACCAGCGAGGAGGCGACGCGAAGAGGGGCCGGCACTAGTTTCTTTTATTTTTCAGTGTTTGTAATTTTTTTGTTTATTTTGGTTGGCAGTTTCGATTACGGCGGTGATTGATGGTACTATGTTATGTAATACCATCTATTTTGTGTACTTTGTCATATTACGTGGTTCATTACATATTTCTGTCCGCTTTTCCAGCTTTTGTCATATCATCTTTTTCAGCTTTTGTTAGATGACCTTTTGAAGCTTTTGTCATATCACCTTTTACAGCTTTTGTCGACTTCCTCGTTTGAGCGCGAGAGAATACAGGATGCGAACATCGGGGACCAAAGACAATGACAGCGGGCTGAAAATCGTTAGGGTTGTTGGGCGTTGTCGCTTGCGAGTATAATACTTAGGGTTGTTGGGCGTTGAGAATTTATATGCGAAGAGAGTTGTAACTGAGATATTTTTACAGAATATGGTAGTCCGTATACCAAATAGCAAACCTGGTACCTCCGGCCAAAAAAATAACTTCCAACATGCATCTCTACGGGCCGCCGAAAATCCTTCATCGTTATGGTTCGTGCGCGAATGTAATACTTAGGGTAGTTGGCCGTTGAGAGTTCAAATGCGAAAAGAGTTGTAACTGAGATATTTTTACAGAATATGGCAGTCCGTATACCAAATAGCAAATCTGGTACCTCCGGCCCAATAAATAACTTCCAACATGCATTTGTACGGGCCGCCGAAAAACCTTCATCGTTAGGTTTGGTGCACGAATGTAATACTTAGCGTTGTTGAGCGTTGAGAGTTTAAATGCGAATAGAGTTGTAACTGAGATATTTTTACAGCTCTCTTCGCATATAAATCCTCAACGCCCAATAACCCTACGTTTTATAGTCGCGCACAAACCATGTAGTCATTTTCTTTCCTGTTGAGCCATGAAAGCCAGCCTAGATTGCATCTGCAAAGCTGTGTACTCCACTGCCATGACCCGTCGATGTCATCTGCAATGATGTGTACTCCACTGCCATGACCCGTCGATGTCATCTGTAAAGCTGTAAAAGCAGCATGCATCTGTCGATGTCAAGCACAGCCACAGCTGCAAGGGAATCCGATCCTCTTGGATTTTTCTTTCTTGTCGGGGACCGCGGAAATTCGAATTTCAAAATGAAAAAAACATAGCGGAAAGCCACGGTTTTGCGATGTTATCGCTCAGCCAGGCCCCCACCTCGCGCTAATGCTCGGCTAATCAAGTTGCCACCGCAGACCCCTGGCGCATCGCAAACGCCGCCACGCGGCCGATTTTTCTGTCTAGGCCCCTCGCCACGCACGATGATGTGCCGCCAGCTGTCTCGTTTCTACCTCGCTCCCTGCCTATAAATTGCAAGGTCGCCTGCACTTATATCAGGCAAAAGCGATACATTGCTCCGAGTTCATAAAGTTTGGATTGAGTTGAGAAAACCCAAAGCGCAAAGAGGAGAACTGGTAGTTTAGCTTTCCTTTTTTTTTTCCAAGATTTTATTTTAGTCTTGTTCCACAGGTATTATTTACAAAAGTTATTTTGTACGGTGAGTCACATTGTTGTGTTCTTGGTTCAGTACACATTGATTTGTACTTTTTATGCTTCTTATTGATGTTTTTGCTTCGTGTAGACACCGACTTAAGTGTTCGTCCGTTCTGTGAAAGCCATGTCGAAGGCGTCGAGCTCAGTGGTTGCCAATGCAGGCGGTGTAATTTGCCCTAATCGCCATGTGGATGCTCAAACCTTCTACACTGCGCCAAATAACGGACGAGCGTTCTATAGATGCCCAAATTTCTTTGTACGTCTAAATGTATTTCGATATCTTCATATTTTGATGATTATTCTCTTGCTCCAGTTTTAAATAGCCATGCTCACACTGTCGTGTAGTCTACCGGATGCCAATATCAGCAGTGGGCAGACGGTATAAATACACCGACATCTTTAAACAGGACGCTTCCAATGGTAGAGCAGAGGACGGATCTCGCGCAGAACTTTAACAGGCTAACGGTACGAGAATTACCGCAAAGAGAGGGAGTTCGGCCTGAACAAAAAGAAAACCGTGAAGCGTATGATCGCTTACTTGAGCACGCCGCATAAGATAACCACGGCCGTAAGCCCCGATTTGGTTGTTCCTCTTGACGGCCCTAGCGTTGAAGACTACAAACGTGACCGTTGGGAGTTTTTCAAGAAGAGGGTGTTGAATTCTATGATAGTGATGATTCTGGAAAGTTCTAAAGCCGCTCAACCTTGCATCCATTTGTATGTTAGTTCTTATTCACAAGAAATGCTGTTGTAGTTGTTCTCCCTATTGTACTTCGTAATATGAATGTCATGCTTCTTGGTAACTCAGATTTGTCATCAGATTTGTTGCACACCAAACAATACAAGGAAGAACGAATTTTCAATTTAAAAACTGCAGTGATTATTATAAACAAACAATGACAACAAAAACAAACAACAAACCGTAGCAAACGCACGCTTACCACTGCAGTCATTATTATAAACAAACAATGATATTAGCACTTAGTCCATACACCATGAGTTTTCTCATCCCATTCGCTTGTATTTTATAATCCAAGCAAAGGCTGCTGGTACGTCTGTGAAAGCATTGTGGCAAAGCTCAGACGACATATCATGTCGATCGATTCTGTCCGAAATGTCATGTCAAATGCATGTGTGCGGATATTGCCTGAGTCGTCCGTCAAAGCATAGCCGCAAAGCTTTACCGCACCTCCTCCAAGATACAAAGCTGCGTGCATATGTCGGTATCAAGCACAGCAGAGTGCAAAGCGAATCCGATGCTCATGATTCCTTTTAAGCTTCAAGTCCTGCCGCTCTATCGCTATTTAACCCCTTCATGCCTTCGCAGCGTTGCATCGACCAAACCACCGCTCCAATACAACAAAGAGAACCATCACCGCCAACCCAAACGAGCAGACCAATGGAGTTCCTCGCCCCAAGGCACAACGTTGTCGAAACAATCCCCGAAGGCACGGAGGTCCCCATGTGCCTATGCGGGGATCCTTGCCGCTTCCGGCAGTCTGTAGACAACTCATACACTTACGGTATGAGGTACTGGAGCTGCCGCAACCACGACTCCGAGCCAACGCTGGGGATGCGGATGCGGCGGAGAAGCCCAGTATGTTCATACTCACATTTGGTGCTGCTCCCAATTCATACGTGTTGTAACACCGTGTGATGTGACTAATTGCAGCCTCCACTGTGCGAGTTCATCCGATTCTACGACGCGGAACAAACTCCCGAGATGGAGAGGAGGCGGAATCGGGAGTACTCGCATCAGAGGGCTATCGTGGAGCAGCAGTGGTGTGAGCAGGATGAGGAGAAGCGCCAACAGCATTTGGAACATATGCATGCACAGAGGGAGGCCGAACGACAGCGACATGCAGCGGAGAGGGAGGCTGAGCGCGAGAGAAAGCGTGAGAGGGCAGCTAGGGCCAGAGCGGCAGGAGCTGAAAACTTGCGTAAGGGAAAATATCCTCGTTGCACTCAGTAAAGCCCAAGAGAAGGGCCCTTATTGCTGTTTCCTCTGCCTAAGGCATGTTACGTTTAGTCCCGTATACTCGGTAGAGTGTGCCGTACATGCCATTGTTGTTTAGCATTTCTAAGCCGTATGCAATTCAGTACTTTCTTATTGCTCCCCATCTATCGATGCATTGTACCGTACATATATTTCACATCTTTGAAGATAACTACACGAAGTCTTCAAAAATAATTACGAGTTGACCGAGTGAAGAAGGGCCACCTAAAAACCAGAATACTGTATTTTCTCATGCTCGCATCGAAATGGCTTCTAAACTGACAGTTTTAAAACTGAAATTTGTTGCGATATTTATTTATGCAATTTGGAATAAAATATAATATATTTTTAAAAAAAATTCTCATAAAAACTAACAAAAATATCAAAAATGGTATATGTCGCCGTCCATAGGCGACATCAATAATGTCGCCCGATCCATCTGGGATTTTTAATCTGTCGCTCGTTGATCGGCGAGAAGTCTGTCGCTCGTCTAACGGGCGACAGAAAACACGAGGAGTCTCCTGTCGCCCGTCCATCGGGCGACAGGCTTATATCGCCCGATGGACAGGCGACAGACGTATAAAAGTGTAATTTCTTGCGAAAGACATTTATTTCTGCAATTCGGAATAAAATATAATATATTTAAAAAAAAATTTCCTCTAGAAACCATCTTGGCTGGTCAAAAAGAAAATGTGAAACCATTTGCAAGTTGATAAGGTAAAATAAATGAAGAAGCTTATCCTTGACCAACCCCTTTGCCAGAATTTTGTAGGAAACCCTAGATCTTTCCAGCACCTAGTATTTTTAACATGTGAGCTCAGTAACCTTATCCTCATCCACGAAAATTTACAAAAATAAATAACTGGTTTTACTATTTATTCATATTTATTTATCCCCATCCTGAAAATCAGCAAAATGGAGTAAAAGAATTATTACAAAATAAATACTAAAGTTTAAGATTTGAAATTTTTATTGAATGTCCCTGACAACATTATAAACCTTGTTTAAAAGTTTCAAAAATTTATAAGTTAAATTAGTCCCTCAATAAAATCAAATTCCGAAATGCAATTCCTGAACAGCGCGCATTGTCAGAATTTTATAAACTAATATGTAAGGAATTACCTTCTAAAATTTTTAAGGTGTCAAGATAACTTATCCAGGGCTCTCCAGAAAAATCTACCAAAATTCTGGACGAGAATTGGACACGCAATTAAATAGATTTTCTCTGTTCTGTCTGTGGAACCGACTTAAGTGCCATCACTTGCATATGGGACCCACTTGTAAGAGCCACCTTCTTCCTCCCCACGCCCAGCTCGAACCAGCAGCAACCTCTCTCTCTGTTTTGGTCAAAGCAAAGCAAAAATCAATCACCCAAACCGACCTTGCTCGCCTATAAAGCTCCCTCATGCTCCTTGGTACCTTCTCCTCCACATATGAGCTCCAAACTCCACCTAATCCATCCCAATTTCACCATGGCCGAAATTTCCTCTATGCTCAAGCTGCTGCCATACTCCCTCTCCAAAGCTCCATTCCCAAATTAATTTGGCGTGGAGCATCACTATTGATCTTGGATCATTTCCCCTAAACCAATTTGAGTGCTCCTTTGCCGTAGAGCTCGGCCACCGAGCACCACCGTGCGCCTCTGTTCTTTACCATGGCGCCACCACTTTGGTCCATCTCAACCCAAACCGAGGCTACCTACGGACTCGTTGCGACCTCGGGTTTCCATTTTTGGCTTCGGTTCTTCCTCTCCATGCTTGCTTCACCTCCGGCCAAACCTTGCAGAGCCTCCCATGGCGAAATCTTGTAGCGCCCTTACTGTTGTGTTGTGTGCTAGCAATAGCCTTCCCCAAACCAAAGGTATAACAGCAAGCAGCTCCTCCTCTTCTCTATCTCTTTCTGACAAGTAGCTCCATGAATTAACATGTAGTCTCACGCACATTTAAATTGATGCTTTGAAAATGAGAGAATAACATGGAACCAATGCAATCTGTGTTTGATTGAGCTTAAAAGATTCTTGTTCTAAATATATCAATGTGCATGTATGTCCCTGAAGATCCTCATCTGAAGTTATGCAAATTAGAATGATGTTGAATATAAGAAAATAGAGTTTGTTTAACTTGATTTGACAATTGAATTTAAACATCAAGACTTCAAATAAGTAAACTCTAATTTAGTTCAATCTTTATCTTTATTATGTCCTTAAGCGTGTAGATCTTATAGAACCTTTATATCTTTATGCACATGTAGAATCTTTATATAAACACACTATAAGTCCAGATCTTTAATATGTAAAGATATTTTAATTTCAGTTGAATCAAGTTTTTTTTTTTTAGTTCTGTCTATCTTGTACAAGAAATTAGCATATACATACCTTTTGTGCAATAGGTATAAAACTAGTGGTGGTATATTATATAGAATTAGACCAATCGATTTGGTACAGTAGAAATCAATTAAACTAAACCTTGTCCTAAAATAGACATATATGCGTATAAATCCTCGTGCAAGATTTTACTAGTTTAACATGATATATGGTTATAAGAAATGACACCTAGCCAACTTGATGACAACTTATTTAGCTTGTCTGGTTGACGACCCAAAGTCGAGCGAGAATACTATTGATTATTTTAATCCCCTAGTTCATGAATTAGAAGATTAATATAATAAATTTGATTCGATTAGCATTACCAACGTGATCATTTAGACTATTTCAACAGTTAATAAAATAAATCGTCCATATGCTAGAACCTCTAAAATCAGTTTAGAAACACTCTACAAGGTGCATGCTACCATATTCTAGAAAAACATCTTATTTATAACTTTCTTTCCATCTAAATCCAGCTCTTTCAAAATCCTTAAGTGTTAATCATTCGCTTCACTTTCCCGCCGATTTCATGTAACGTGAACTTTATAATGCTACATAAGCTTTTCAACGATTTAATATGATGTCTCGTTCAAACCCTAAAATCCATGGAATTAGCTTAGTAGTGCTCTCCAAAATATAGACTATCCTATTAGAAAAAGATAATCTCATTTCATTATGTAATACATATAAATCTTGTTGTCTCAATAAGCTTAAACGTTAACATTACTTAAGTGCGTAATATGAATGAACAAACTTTGAGAAATCAATGACTATGAAGTTTGTATCACCAATAAACGCTAATACCTATTGTATCAGCCTTAGAATACTTCCTAAAGCTAGTCTATTTCATTATGTAAAAGTAATTCTATTATAACTAACTTTGCTCAATAATTAGTATTATAGGTTAAACTCTACGTTAATAGTTAATTGTTAGGTGCCTGGTATTTGCTTAAATTGAACCATGCATGCACAAGTGATTAATTGTTGATGACTGTTATTACTTATGTTCATTAGTGCAAGTTATACTTGCACTAACCCGGTTGTTTTGTGTATTGATTTATAACAACATATACAATCTTAGCTTCTTGAATTAGTAAAATAAAATAGAATGAATCATAAGGGATAAGGTGTCGTATGCGATGCAACCCTTAAACCGTTAATCAAATAATAAAAGACTATAACATGAAAGTACTCACTTACATGCTTGTTTTATGTAATGATTACTTATTTGATTTTCTATCTGATTTCCTTTTGCTCTTATTGAAAGTGTTATTTGCTATTTGTTATTCTTTTCCGTTATACGACGTGTAGAATCCGACGTCTCGGACTTCGTCGTCGACAATCTCAAGATTACGTCTTCGGCTTCGTCGCTAAAGACAACAAGTAGCAAGGCAAGCACCCCTTTGAGCATACTGAACCCAGATTTCATAATCAACTAAAATGTGATTAACAATCTGCCTGCATGCCTTATATTCTAGCAAATCCTTATTTTCTAATGTATGGTAGCTATAACCCATATTGGAGGATTTCCTGAATATTGTTGACATAAGCTCTATGATAACCCTAGGAATGGGTAGATTCATATGTCAGATGGGAATAACGCTTACTAATTGCATTTGCTTAGTGATGCTTAGAAAATGTCAGCGACATTTACACCCACACACTTTTCCTTATGAAATCTTTTATGGTTTATTTAAGCAGTAAAGGATACTGGTAGTTTGATAAAAATGAAAATAAAACTCTTTTGTTTTGACGTGGGTGATTATTGGCAATAGCCGGATGTACATGTTTTAACGTGTACGTAGCTAGGGTGGAGTTATCGCCCATGTCACTTTAAGGACCGAACGTAGTGTTGCATGATCCAAGTAAACCGTACATCCACAAGTACTGGACTGGGACAGTCTTAACTTATTAAATTATTTGGGAATTAGCTTTGCACATTGGTAGGCAGTTGTAGCACGGGCATTCCCGAGATAGGTTTGCTCGAGGGAGGTGTCATCACCGAGGTGTTGGCATCTGCCGTTGTAACGGTGTACGCCTGGCTATGAATTTGGGGCTGTTGTTGTACCATTTGAGCCGCGGGCTCCTGAATACTATTGCTTCACCGTTTGTTTGCTTCCATCATAGTCAGGAGTAACGTCATTGGGCTAGTGCAAAGTTAAGGTTCAAATAATCGAACGGTTTCGTTATGAACTCTCTGGCGGCACACCAAAGGAAGTGTGTTAATGGCCTAGCAAAAAGGGAGAACATTTCTTGTGGGTAAAGCTGTACAACTCTGCAGAGTCTAAAACTATTCGAATAGCCGTGTCCACGGTCATGGACGACTTGGCTAACCAGCATTAGTTAGTTGTTTTCTATTTTCTAAAAACTCTTGATCAAATGACTTGGAAAATGATTCACATTTGTTAAATGTCAGTTATTGGTATATTTACTCGTATAAGACCATGGAGGGTCTTTTCCGTTATCTTTACTCACAAAAGGGCCGTGAGTAATTTATTGTTATTTCTGTCAATACTTGATATTTTGATTACTTATCAAACTGTTTTAAATTCAGTTTATGCTTTCCATTACTATTCAGTATTTACAATTCAAATCTTCGCTTTACGCAAAACAACCGTAGAAACCCACTTTCTATTCAGCTTGCATATATTTCATGTTTTGCAAACACTACAAGTCTTGCTGAGTACGCAACGTACTCACTCTTGCCATCATTGTTGTTTTTAGACAGGATATCTCGACAATTACTCCGACGCAGGAAAACGGGATTATTGACGACATTTCTTTCTAAGGCTTTACCTTGTCAGTTGCCTGTGGATTATGTGGCAAACTACAAGACATCTGATTCTTTTGGCTATGTTTAGTTGACCTTCTCGGTCATATTGTATCAATACTTCCGCTGTAATAAAATATGAAACTTTTGTATGGTTGTGATTCCAAATTGTATTTTGTGCGTGCCAGCCACTGATCATGGGAATGGTACAGTATGCACATTAGAACCTTACTTTTATGTTTGCACTGTAGCATAAAAGTGAGGGTCTCACAATTTCGTAATTTTTAGAACTTCTATGACCTTTTTAAAAGAATGGCGAAATCATTTTTTTTTGTCTTTTGTAATTTTTAGAATTTCTAGACCTTTTTAAAAATGGCGAAAAGAATGGAGACTCATCAGTTAGCTTGCGGCCTAAACATTCTTCCTCGTTCACTGATGCTTCTTCCCCCAAATCAAGCGAAATCCCAAATCAAACCTAACCGTAATGTGGAGAGAAGAGGGATTTAGATGGCTTACGCTTACTGCCTTACCGGATTGGAGACTCACTGGGAAGCATGGCTGCCGGTCACGCACTCAGGCTGCAGCATGGAGCACCGTCGGCGCCGGCGAGCCCTCAAGAAGTGCCAGCAGCGGCGGCCAAGAACAAGAAGCACTCGAAGCACTGGTTCGTTATTCCACTCCTGTGAGTCTAAGACAAGATGACCAAGGGCAAAACAGGTATTTCAAGTGGGCTGCTAAATGAAACAGATTAGAAAAGAGAAGGGAAAATAGGAGAAAAGGCTGAGAAACACCTGAACTGAAGAAATTTGCATCCAGGATGTCAAATTATGAAAGGAGTACGAATTGAGTCCCTTATGTTGTGAGGTAGCCGGATTGAATCCCAAATTTTGAAAATTCTCTCCCCCTCCTGATATGCGTCATCCCTGCCCCTCTTTCCTCTTCCCTCCCTTCGTGCAGTCCAATCAAGTGATGAGTTCGACCTTGCTTGATCCCATGTGGCGGCAATCACTTGGAGAAGAGAGGAGGTGGAGGGGAAGGAAATGGTGTGGAGTCCTCTATATTTTGATTTCTGCATATATGATCTGAAACATACTACTTATCTGAATACGGCTATCTTTTGTTGCAAAAACTTTGTGTGAAGATTCTCAGATTAAATGTGGTGATTGGCACGTGTTAATTATCATAGATGAATTGTTTCAACTTAGAAACTTGATTGCAACCAAATTTAAATAGCCCTTCTCAGACCCTAGTGATATCATTAATGTTATAAATTTTTCATCGTCATTGATCAAATTTTCTTAGCATGTAAAAAATATGAAATGCATTGCATAAGCATATTTGGACTAATGATACATTTTATATGCAGAGAAAAAAATATAATACTATTGTAAATATTATCAACTTTAGAATGACTTTTGGATCCCGTTGCAAAGGTACGTTTTATTTGTATTCATGTTGGACATGAAACAACATCAACTACCAAAAATGTACATACATATTTTGCTTGATATGTAAATAAGAGAACTTTAATGTTAATTACATGATTTGTGTCATGTTTTACGATATGTAACTTTTTTTTAGGATCCCGTTGCAACGTATAGGCACCTTACCGGCATGGACCTCAAACATTAGATGATGCTTGCCTCTGTCGGTGGTTCGGGCTTTAACGCCTGAGGAGAACTTCTCGGCCCATCACGCATTTTTACTTTCGGAATTTCGAAGGTTTGCCAGTATTGTGAAACGCCAACAATTTGATGTGAAATGATTAGCGTGAGAAAGCAATTTTTGCCTGGGCATCAATGGAAGTCCACTAACCGGACGTGGTCAAGATTCATCCGTGTTCAGGCTGATAAAATCACACCGCATGCTGAAAGGAATAGACAGTTTCACGGGGAAACAATGCATTTGGATCAAAGCACGCATATTACATAGCCACGTACGTTACGAAGTACACATCGATCGGTTCATCACTCTGTTCGCGGAAACTACCGGCGCCCGAGCTACAACATTAGGACTGTAGACGTACGATATACCTAGACACCACAAACGACGACTAGAACGACGTGGATCTAGTCAAGCCTAGCAAGCTTATATACTACTAGCAGCAGCATTTTATTCTCCGGCAATGATTCCTCGTACGGGAGACGCGCGGACAAGGCACCTTTACTTTATCCTGCACAAGAAAGAAAAAGGTTGTAACACGTCAAAAACACAGAACAACGCGTGCAGAACGATCACTGCGAGAATTCTAGCTACTTTCGGGGTCTAGTATATATATACTACTGGCTAGTGTGCATGGAGACGTACGAGTTGCAGTTGACGCTGGGGCTGATCTTGTAGGGCAGGGTGACGCTGCACTTAGAGGGCAGCGCGGCGGCGCGGGTGATGTAGGGCCCGCCGGAGGCGCCGTTGGCGACGTTCTTGAGACAGCCGCAGATAGTGCGGCGGTCCGGGGTGTTATTGGCCGTGGTCGACAGGCTCTGGATGCCGGTGCAGCAGTCCCGCGGCACCGTCCCGCCCGACTGCACGTACGGCAAGCACGGCATCAACTTGCTGTACACATCCGAGCACGCTATGGCCGCGCGCACCGTGGCCGGCGGCGCCACCACGGCCACAGCGAGCACAAAGGCCAGCGCCAGCATCGCACTCCTCGGACCCATATCGATCCCACGCAATGCCGCACTGGATGTCTTGGCTGTGTGTGTTGCGTTGTGATGCGTGCGCTAGCTTAATTGTGTGGAGAAAATGAGAGCTTCAAGGGGGTCTATATAGTGGAAGGAAGGTTACTTTTACGGGGTAGTTGAGTGCATTTACGAGAGGAGTTAAGAGCGCGAGCTGGTAGATGGCTGTGTGGTTAGGACTTGCACTGAAGTAGAAGATGTAGGAGTGAGAGTATATTTTTTCTTGACATGTAAATCAAAAAAGTATTAAATATAATTAAATTATTCTTAATTACTATCTCCAATGACAGCTTTGCAGAAATCATGAGCAGTGGAGTACATGTTTTAGTATGTTAATAGCTTTGAAGAAATATGTGACGGCCAGTCTTTTTAGGACGTGTCTAAATACCTCGACAGCTACCAGGAAGATTAACTGTCGGTAACAAAGCACTCATTGCCAGACAAAGAATTAATACCAACTCATTTTTATTGAATATAAAGCCTAACGGCCAAGTTTTTACAAAAGAGGGCGCAGCGGGGCCCGAATATAATACAACCAAAACACCACACAGGCAGGGCTTGAGCAAAAGACTAAGACCTTAAAACCAAACAAGATCGCCATCTACGTATTCTTGATAGGCTCCAGCTTCTGGAAACTGTGAAAGGGTTGGGTTCGCAAGGGTGAGTACGACAGTACTCAACAAGTCGCACAGGAAAATACTGAATACTATATGCAAGGGATTAACAAATTGAGGGAACATGTTTAAGTAATTGTGGATGCAGTTTTATTTATAAATTCATTTTACATTTGAAACACAAACCATAAAATAAGTAGTAAGGGGGGTTTCCACAAATTCAACACAATTAACCAAATTCTCCAAATTTCCAAAGCATTACTTGAGCTTGGTTTCGGTTGTCACCCCAGTTCAAACTTAGCTCCATTGACCGGAAGCACGACGTATTCGAATACCATTTTAATTAAATACTCTGCAGAGCTGCTCAGCTTTACCCACAAGATATCTACGACCTTTAATGCCACGTGTGAACTTACATGCAACTTAAATGCATGCGGTCGGGTCGAGATTATCACAGCCTTTTGTTGAACATTCCTGGAATCAGTTCCTATCCGATAGGTCTGAACACTTTACTTAGAACCCACTGTCCTAAGCAAGTACTTACCGTTGTGAGAAGCGGCGAATGACACTCCGGTCCATTCCCGTTCCACCCCTTCAGGACACTTCCCTGCCAGGAAGGCTGGTACCACCAAGAAAATAAGTTCCATTCCAGGGAATGATCAATGTACTGAGCTATGTCAGAAACAGGCCTACTGACCAGCCCGACTTGTGGTTGAGCGCAAACTTAAGTTATTTACTTCGCTCAAGCGGGTTATCAGTCTTATATTGCCAAAAATCAAGCCTTACACAATCGCAAACCCATCTGGTACCCACATGTACCGACCACCAATCATACCATGGCTTTAATCATCAGTCGGGGATCGGACTCACATCCACCTCGTGGTTAGCCCAATATTGTCCCCCTGACTGTAGCACTTTCACAAACTTCGAGCCGGCGGCTCGTCAATATTTTATTCCCATTTTAAAACATTTAAAGTGATACTAACAGGATTAATACTTAACTATTATGGCATAATTAAACATCTAGGGTTAACAAGTGTTTAATAGGGTTCAACATTTCAAGGAGGTTTAATGAGCAATTCAACATTATCTAGGAATCATGTCATTTTAAAATAACGAGTTTCAATATTTCAACATACAGTAAAATAATGCGATAGAAATGTATTACTAATTATAACAGGCATGATTGGGTACAACATGATCAATGGAGTGTGGCTTGCCTTGCTCGGCGGCGAAATCGTTTAACTCGAGTCAGCGTAGTCGTACTTTGCTTTAGTCGGGTCCGGCTCCGGCTCCGGGGTACTGCTGCTGCTCCTCGAACTGCTCAACGACCGGATCTAGCGCGAAAAGGATGAATGACAATAAACAAATGAAAATGAAACAAAAACGGAAACAGAAACGGAAACCGGGCCGAAAGAGAATCGGAGGGCAAAACGGGCATTTTGGAATTTTTGGAGACTCCGGATTGCGGAGCGGATGTCATTTTTGGACTCAATAGATCGAAGCAGTTTGGAATATGTATTTGCTGAATTTCTGGGGTTTCCGAATTTTTTCGGGAATTTCTGGGTATTTTCTGGAGTTAAAACGGAATTTCAGATTTATAAAAGAATTTAAAATCCAAAAATTGAAATTCGGCTTGAATAGTGCCAGGCCGAAATGGCTGGGCCCATTCGCCCGAACGGGTGAGTGGGCGAGGTCTTATCGGGCCGACCAATGAAAGTGGCGAGCAAGCCACGGCCCACTTGGCGCATGATGCGGCTAATAGGCGGGGCCCGCTTTGTTAGTGGCCAGGAGGAGCTAGGGTTAGGGCAAAATGGCGCGGCGTCCGGAGCCGGGGAAGAGAGGGGCGCGGGTAGAGGATGGCTCACCGCGGAGGCGGAGGGAGAGGGGGCGAGTTGCAACGTGGGTGGAGGCCACCTTTTATAGCCATGGCGCAGGGCAAGGCGGCGACCAAGCGGCGGGTGCGGGGCGGCGGGACCACGGCGGCGCGAGGGTGACGCCGGCGCCGAAGGAGACGGGGCCGGTCGGGCACGCGGGCCGCGATGCGGCCAGGCCAAAAGGCCAAATGGGCCGTGAGAGAGAGAGAGAGGCCGAGTGGGCCGTGGGAGAGATGGGCCGAACGGCCCAAAAAGCAAACGATTTTGCCCAAAAAGATTCAAATCTGGGAATTCAAGTGAAATTCAAATTTTAAAATCTTTTGAATTTTTGGGGTCATTTCAAAGTACATGTCATATTGTGTGTTCTGTTAGCGGTTAATTATAAGATTTTGACACTCAGCCAAGCAGACGTAAATTTTACGTGTCAGGGCATATCAAGATGAAAAGGTGGTACGTCCGTACGTGTGAAACTGCACTTACTATACGACGGAATGATAGAAGGGCACCAAGCCAGATTCCTAGCCCGTTTTCCCGACTGATTTGATGCAAAGTCATCGCCTAAAGCTAGCCCGTGAGTGAGCATGGAGTACGTTTAATGGCTGGCTTGGGGCTTGGCCTCGTTACGCATTTGCACCTCTGCGGTCGAGAGTAACAGGGCTGCAGGTGACCGTTGGCTGGCCTCAGATGTTCCCTTTCTTCAAATTTGGATCTGAGCGTTGCAAACCAAGCATAAGGTACTACTTACGTAACTCTCAACATGAATCATACAATCAAGCATAGGTGACTTGGCTGGCCTTAGATGCTGCCCTTTCTTAAGATTTGGATCTGGGTAACATATCTAGTATAAATCCATCTTATATTGTTGTTCATGTAATCCTCAACGTGAACCATTCGATCTGGATTTAACACACCAGATAGTGAAAGATAAGGTGGACTTCTAACCACTTAAGATATTTTTTTAAGATGGTTAGAGTGTCTAGGTTTACATGCCTTGAATCTGCGAAGCTTAACACTTAGCATTGTGCGGAGTTTCATGTAGTCCTAGGTGCCCAAGAATTTTATGAAGCTATGAGCAGCGGCCACATGAGAGCCACTTGATCACATTTACAACGGCTGTTGCTCGGTCTGCAAGGTGCGCGGCAGGAGGCGTAAATGCCTCTAGGACACCTCAACAAGTGGCATCGCTAAAATACCACTCTGGCCCACTGTCATAGACATAGATGGTCCCATATGTTAGTGAGAGAGGAGTGACATTTTAGCAAAGCCACTTGTTGAGAGTGGCATTTTGGCAATTTTCTGCTCTAGGACGGACATGTCCCTGCAGTTGCTATGGAACTGCAAGTTAAGTAGTCTCTATAGTTTCGAACTGTTCGATCGAGCTCACGAATGGTCCGGATTGAGAATTTTTTGTATGAACAGTGTTTGCTACAGTTCTATACAATATTTTTAGCTAGTCTGGGCTGTCAATTTTGAATCCGATGGTTCCGCGATAACCGCTTAAGTTATAGTCCGAGGATTGCACCTGATCTGCATTCCTCTGGTCCTACTTACCAATCCCTGTTACTGCTCTGATAAAATATAGCTCTGTTCAGCTTTGATTTACTGCATTTCGTACTCAATCGCAATGTTGGATGTGATAACGTACACCTATTACGAGTGCTGTAGAGTATGGAGTAACTACTGTTACTGTCACACTGGACGATGAAATGACAAATGGTATGGTATGGTATGGCACATTGGCACACTAGAGCAGCTAGCGTGCAGTGAGGTGTGATGTTCTTCCGAGTGGACCAAAGTTTTGGCAGCCGAAAACTAACTTAGGGCTTGTTTGGCAACAAAGTATTTTCATAGTTTCTAGGCAAAACTATGGTTTTGGAGAATACCATGGTATTTTTGGCCATAAGGTGTTTGGAAGCAACCAAAAAAATTCTATTTTGAAAACCATGGTATTGCTAATACCATGGTATTTTTGAAGTATTGAAAACTCCACTCATAGTGGAGTTTTGAGCTTTTGGCATCACTTCATCATGCAAAAGACTTTGCTTCCAAACAGTTTTCATGCCATGGTTTTGTAATACCATGGTATTTATACCAAAACAATTTCAATGCCATGGTTTTGTAATACCATGTTATTGAAAAACTTTGCTTCCAAACAGGGCCGAATTCTGCTGTCGCACTGCATCAAAAATCATTTCAAGAGAATTACTCGGGGACATGCAATAAAGTTTTGTTTCCTTTTCTACTCAGATTTCAAGTGTAAGCGTCCGTTCGATAGAGCACTAGCTCCTTAAACTCTATCGGACGCTCTCAGCTTTCTCGCGTGAGAATCAGGATCCCTAAAGAGCGATTCTCCGAGTTAAATTAGGCGCAAGGAGTTATCTCGAGCCTACTCCCCATGAGAATTAGCCATCCCACCACCCTGTGTCGCCTCCCCGCCTCCCGCGTCGCCTCCTACGCCGCCGAGGTATGACTCCCCTCGATTCCGTCTCTTCCAAACCCCCTCTGTTTGAAGAATTTGGAGCCAACTAGCTAGTTGATCACTTTGAGAAATTACTTATGATTTCTCAGAAAATCAGAATCAGGAGAAATCAAAACAAAATTTATGAGCAGCGGAACTGAAGCCCTTCCGAATAGACCCCAAGTCATCCTAAAACTAATACTACCTACCGACAATGCATGCGTAAAAAAGTATCTATATTGGCCACACAAAATTAGTATGACTAAATTCATTGTGGAATGTATTACCATGATAAGTTATGTGATATGTATAACAATATAATATTTCGATGGAATTTAGTTGTTAAAGTGGCACCTTCGGGGCTATCGATTTCCAAAATCATACACATTTGGAAGAGTGGGGTTGATTTTGGTTTGCTTTTTCTGTTTATTAATAGAAAAATAGTATAATCAAAGTATAAAATTAAGTATTTTACTCTGTGAACTAGGAAAAATATGAGTAGACAAACCCCACATATGCGGGGGTTAAGTGGGCATTTTCCTTTCCAATATCACGCGTGATGTTGGAGGAAGAAGACATTTCCGTACATCAAGGGGGTTTATAACACTATATAGTGGAAGGAAGGTTACTTTTACTGGGGTAGTTGGGTGCATTTAGGAGAGGAGTTATGAGCGCTAGCTGGTACTAGATGGCTGTGTGGTTAGGACTTTGGACTGAAGTAGAAGATGTAGAAGTGAGACTTGTTTATTACCGTACATTTTTACTTTTGAATACTTCGTCTAAATTTATTTGATATATGTTTTCTTAACATGTAAATTCAAAAGATATTAAATATGATTAAATTATTTCTAATTACTATCTCCAATCATTATATTCAAAGTATGCACGGAGAGTAAAACTAAATATTAATTTATTAAGGGATCGGAGGAAACATCCTACTGACTTTGTATTAGAATATGAAGTGCGAATTATATCCGTGGACTAAATCATTCAAAATGTACGTGATATATTTTTTTACGGAAGTAATATGGACTAGTGCTGCACTAGCTGTTTGCACTTTTTCGTTGGAACATTTGGGGCTATATTATTTTGGGTAGCTTGCATCCAACAAAAAGAATCGATCATGCGCTTTCACCACACTCGATCACTCTAGACATACAAAACTTATGTGATGAAGAGATAATGCGTTATTTCAGGTCTTGTTACTTGTTAGTGGCAAAGAGGTCCGGCCGGTAGGGGTCGCCCGCTGTGACGAGTGAACAGCGCATGCAGGCCGTTTGTGTCCGAGAAAAACAGGATCAACCTGTGCGTAACTGCGTGACAGCTTTGCAGAAATACATGAGCAGTGGAGTACATGTTTTAGTATGTCTATTCCCTTTTGTTAATAGCTTTGAAGAAAATACATGTCCTATTGTGTGTTCTATTAGCCGTTAATTATAAGATTTTGACACGCAGCCAAACAGACGTAAATTTTACGAGTCAGGGCATATCAAGACGAAAAGGGGGTACGTTCGTTCGTGTGAAACTACACTTACTATACGACGGAAGGATAGAAGGGCACCAAGCCAGATTCCTAGCCCGTTTTCCCGACTGATTTGATGCAAAGTCATCGCCTACAACTAGCCCGTGAGTGAGCATGGAGTACGTTTTCTTTAATGGACGGCTTGGGGTTTGGCCTTGTTACGTGTTTGCACCTCTGCGGTCGAGAGTATCAGGGCTGCAGGTGATCGTTGGCTGGCCTCAGATGTTCCCTTTCTTCAGATTTGAATCTGAGCGTTGCAAACCAAGCATAATGTATTACTACTTATGTATAACTCTCAACATGAATCATACCATCAAGCATCCCAGGGCTGTAGGTGACTTGGCTGGCCTCACATGCTGCCCTTTCTTAAGATTTGGATCTGGGTAACATATCTAGTATAAATCCATCTTATATTATTATTCATGTAATCCTCAACGTGAACCATCCGATCTGGATTTAACACACTAGATAGTGAAAGATAAGATGGACTTCTAACCACTTAAGATATTTTTTAAGACTAGTAAGATGTCCGTGCGTTGCAACGGAATTTCAAAAGAGAATAATACATAATTATAATGCAGGATCTTAAACTATAGAATAAATCAATTTTCTGTAATACACATATCAAGCAAAACATATCTTTGTAAGCTAGTAAATAAATCAAATCATCTATATTGAGTTATCCTGTAGATTTACAACTATAGGTTAGCTCTGTGCGGAGTCTCATGTAGCCGTAGGTGTCCAAGAATTTATGAAGCTACGAGCAGCGACCATGTGAGAGCCACTTGATCACATTTACAGCGGCTGCTGCTCGGTCTGCAAGGTGCGCGGCAGAAGGCGTAAATGCCTCTAGGACGGATAGGTCACTGCAGTTGCTATGGAACAGCAAGTTAAGTAAACTCTACAGTTTCAAATTGTTCGACCGAGCCCACGGACGTCTAGGGTGTTATTGGCCGTGGTCGGCCGGCTCTGGATGCCGGTGCAGCAGTCCCGCGGCACCGTCCCGCCCGACTGCACGTACGGCAAGCACGGCAACAACTTGCTGTACACATCCGAGCACGCTATGGCCGCGCGCACCGTGGCCGGCGGCGCCACCACGGCCACAACGAGCACAGCGGCCAGCGCCAGCATCGCACTCCTCGGACCCATATCGATCACACGCAATGCCGCACTGGCTGTCTTAGCTGTGTGTGTGTTGCATTGTGATGTGCGTGCGCTAGCTTAATTGTGTGGAGAAAATGAGAGCTTCAAGGGGGTCTATATAGTGGAAGGAAGGTTACTTTTACCGGGGTAGCTGAGTGCATTTACGAGAGGAGTTAAGAGCGCGAGCTGGTAGATTGCTGTGTGGTCAGGACTTTGGACTGGAGTAGAAGATGTAGGAGTGAGACTTGTTTTTTACCAGACGTTTTTACTTCTGAATACTCCCTCTAAATTTATAAGATATATTTTTTAACACGTAAATCAGAAAGATACTAAATATAATTAAATTGTTTCTAATTACTATCTCCAATCATTATATATTCAAAGCATGCACGTAGAGTAAAGCTAGATATTAATTTATTAAGGGTCCGGAGGAAACATCCTACTGCTTTGTATTAGAATATGAAGTGTGAATTATATCTGTGGACTAAATCATTCAAAATGCACGTGATATATATATTTTTTTTACGGAAGTAATTTGGACCAGTGCTTGTTGATTGATCTCGGCCGTCCGCTTGATCCAACGACTGTGATTCGCGTGCACTTTTGCTGGGCTGCGTAGCGAGTGGGCCGAGTTTGTGGCTGGGCCACAGGTGTTTTTGACTGTTTGGGCCCTTTAATTAATTGTTGATATTTGCTGATTTTTCAATATTTGCTACATTATGCTTTATGTAATTCAAAAAATATTGTTCAATGATTATTATTTCCTGGGCATTATTTACTGTGTTTAATGATTACTTTTTTGAGTAATTTAATTAATGTGGCAATTGATTAATGTGATGATTATTTTCATATCATGATTATTCTGAACATTATCTCTGATTAAATGGAACCAACGCGAAATTTAATCAGAGAATTAACTTTGACTTAAAATTATGTATAACCAATGTTGTTAGTAATTTTAAGTCATTTCTCGTGTATTCAATTCCTATTTTGTTTTCTGCTCAACGGTGATGCAATTTAGGACTTAATCTTGTTGTTAAATTTCGTTTCGTTTTCTGCCCAACGGTGATGCGAAATGAAATCTTATGATATTTTATAATTTATATGTATTTAATCAGACCAACGTATGATTAATTACATACATGGCATTGTTACAAGCATTAATTAAATTTGTTGTTGTTTTTTAGCAATTAAAATGTTGCCTCTCAGATTAACGGCATTGAACAGCTCAATGGCACTAACTTTCCCTCGTGGAAAGATAAGATCCTCATTACGCCAGGGGTCTTCGACCTTGACCTAGCATTACGAGAGGATGCTCCCATTGCACCCGCCCCTAATGTTGAGAATTATGCTAATCTCAAGAAACAATATGATGAGAAGGCGGAGCGGTGGGAGAAGTCTAACTGCATGTCACTAATGACCATCAAAATAGCATTTCTGTCGGGATTAAGGGAGGAATCCTTGATTCCGAAAATGCTAAAAAGTACTTGGCTAATGCTGAGGATAATTTTAAGGGGACCTCCAAGACTTATGCTAGTACCTTGATCATGCGCATGCTTACCTCCCGCTATGATGGTAATAGTGGAGTAAGGAAGCATATTATGAGCATGACTGACATGGCGGCTAGACTAAGGGGATGGAAATGTCCATTTCTGATGGTTTTCTTGTTCATTTCATTATGAGCTCCTTGCCAGCTGAGTATGAAACCTTCAAGATCAATTACAACACTCAAAAGGAAAAGTGGTCCATAGCTGAGCTCATAAGCCACTCTGTTGAAGACCCAGGTGTGGCACAGGTAGCCCATATGGTTCCTAGATAATCTCGTCCCAATGTGTGAGGGGGAGATTTTTGGAATAGTCCCACATTGGTTGGGGGGGACTTGAGCATGATTTATAAGGGTGAGGGAGCACCCCCTCATTACACTAGCTTTTTGGGGGGAGATGGCTCAAGAGACCTTGGCTCGCTGTTCGGGTTGGGCCTGATCTGGGATTCGGACGCGCTAGGTGTGGCGGTTCGGCTATCAAGTGGTATCAGAGCCCAAGTGTGGCCCAAGTGGCCCCAGGTATGGCCTAGGTAGCCCAGGTGGTTCCTAGATAATCTCGGCCTAATGTGTGAGGGGGAGATTGTTGGAATGGTCCCACATTGGTTGTGGGAATGGCTTGAGCATGGTTTATAAGGGTGAGGGAGCACCCCCTCATTGAGCTAGCTTTTTGGGGGGAGATGGCCCAAGAGACCTTGGCTCGTTGCTCGGGTTAGGCCTGACCTGGGATCCAGACGCGCTAGGTGTGGCGGTTCGGCTATCAGTATAATCAAAGTATAAAATTAAGTATTTTACTATGTGAACTATGCAAAACATGAGTAGACAAACCCCACATATGCGGGGGTTAAGTGGACATTTTCCTTTCTAATACCACGCGTGGTGTAGGAGGAAGAAGACATTTCCGTACATAAAAAAATGTTGATGTATGCTACTTCCGCCATGTAACGTAAGTTCTCATTCTTGAGAAGTGTCATCCCACTATATAAATTCATTGTGGAGATCAAATGTGTAATTATTATAATATTTTCACCAATGACGAAGCTAAGATGAAATTAGAGAGTGGATTCAAAGTACTAAGCTAAATTAACACAAATACAGTCTCAAGATGTGGACATGCCTTATCCATTCGCTCTCTCAAGCACTCAACCTCATCACATCTCTCTCTCTCTCTCTCTCTCTCTCTCTCTCTCTCTCTCACTCAAGTCTCATGTCTCAATAGCAAGCCCTGATGTAGTGAGCTCCTCTGTCCCCCTCCCCCAACCCCCGGCCCAATTCCTCCCTCCCCTCCCACTGCGTTTATAGCAACAACTTGCAGCAATAACACCAAACTATGATCATTTTTTTATTTTAGCTTTTAAAAAACATCTCATTTCATGGGATTTCCAAAGCATCACATTCAATGAAAACAATATCGCATCAATTGTTTGATCAGGTTCTTTCAATAAACTAGCAAAAGACGGCATGAGTTTCTAACCTAAGCGAATCAGCTCCCTTGAACACCTACTGTTTCACAACATGGACTACTTTGATGTGGGCATCCGCTATTTTATAAACAGTTTTCAATCTATGGGTCCAAGGTTAAAACAGCAATACTTACGTTACGGTAGTGCAGTTTACCACTATCTCGATTCTCCATAGCAGCATGCAAGAAAAGAGCAAACATGCATTTGCCAAAACAAGTTACTCCTACATGTCATGTGCTCTCCAAACAGCCCTTGTAAACTTGTCCAAAGCCTTCTTCACCTAGAAATCACTCTGCTCTGAAGTTGAACGAACAAAGGTAAGAACCAAGCTAACTAGTAGATACTCGCTTTATCTTTATCAGTCAATGAATTCATCACCTTTATTTTTTTCATTTCCCAATGATATGAAGCAGACGCACGAGCACAACTACACACACCTACTAATTCCATACGCACAAATCACCAAATGCAACATGCTACTAAATCAGATCAAGAATGCGTAGAAATGAAGAATCCCTAAATCTGTCTACCCCTTTATGGATCCGATCCCACCAAACACTATACTGAATCTAGTGAACGCACCTGCGAAGAGCTTATCGACGCGCAGTGCCACCATGGCCAAATGCAATTCTGGGTAGCGTCTCTCCTCTGGCAGCCGCTGTCGGTGCCACCACCATACGCAGTTGTCGCCGCCGACCAGCCGGCGTACCCATCACCTCCCTTGTGGTCGAACTGCTCGTCCATGAGGGAGTCGAAGCACAAGAAGCAGCCCATCTCTGACGACGCTCCACATCCCCAGCTAAGAACCGTCGCATCAATCAAAGGGCCAACATTTCCTCTCCTCCCGCCATTCCACTCCCTCCTTCGGAGGGCGGTGAGTCTATCGGTGTCGGCACGGATGGTAAGGCTCGAGCCCGTTGAAGCCTCCTGCTGGATTCGCCCCTGATTTTCATCATTTATCCACAATTTAATGCTGAAAAAGTGAATAAGTAATTGTAGTATACGATGTAATAAAAATATGTATGGTTTAATAATATTAAATTTTTTAGATGCAATGTGCTATTATACTCCAGCAGCCGGTTTCCTTTTTTTTTTCCTTTTTTTTCTGAGAGAGGGGGATGGGAGAATTCTAGGGAATTTTTTTTTATTTAATATTTATTTTAAATCTTTTTTTCAAAAATAATCAACCGAACATAAAAATAGAAAAAATAGGTGCCCGTCGCCCGAGTATAGGGCGATCGCCCCATACTGGGGCGACAGGGACCTAAATGCAAAAAAAAATTTAGCGTTTTTTGCACTCAATCTTCAAATGAATAAAAAATGGTTCAAACGACGTCAAAAAATTTTGAAATTTTTTTTGGATGATCCTGATACATCACTAATCTTCCCATAAAAATTTCAGACAATTATCAAGCATGAAGAATTTTTTAAAAATCAGAGACGGTCGCGAATATGAAGAGACTGTTAGATTTTTAAAAAATTCCTCATGCTTGATAGTTGTTTGAAATTTTTATGGGAACATAAGTGATGTGTTAGGATCATTCAAAAAAAGTTTCAAAATTTTTCGACATTGTTTGAACTATTTTTTATTTATTTGAAGATAGAGTCCGAAAATGCTGAATTTTTTTTTGCATTTAGGTCCCTGTCGCCCCAGTATGGGGCGATCGCCCCATACTCGGGCGACAGGCACCCATTTTTGCTATTTTTATGTTCGGTTGATTATTTTTGAAAAAAAAGATTTAAAATAAATATTAAATAAAAAAAAATTCAATTCTAGGAGGCTGCCACTCTCTGAAAAAAGCCCGCTACCCAGTTTGGATAGAGTTAATTGGGCCCGCTACAATAGTATTGTCGAGGACTATGTTAGGCCCAACATATTTCTGATAACGAGAAGTGTTTTGGGCGCAGGATTGGTCTATCTAAGATAGATTACTTTCTAAAAAACAAAAATCTAAGTTAGATTAGTTTGTTTTTCCGTGACATACGTTCAGTTTACTGCTATACTTGTGATTTATCATACTTAATCCTATTTTCTTTCCACCTAACTTGTGGCAGATAAATCTTTTCGCCACAAGTGTGGCCAATCTTGCCACAGATAATCTAGAGTGGCTAAGGTGAGATGGCGAACCAAAAGTAAATAAATCTTTTCTCTCTCTCAATATATACAGTGTCTCTTTATTTTACAGAAAAACTAAAAAACGGTATACCGTTTCAACGGTATACCTCTGAAACTCATGAAACTTATGATTTTTTGCACTGAAACTCATGAAACTTAGCACTAAAAACTGATAAAACATGAAACTGATGAAACTAAACACTGAAACTCATGAAACCAGCACTGAAACTGATAAGTTTCATAAGTTTCATAGCTATACCGTTGCAACGGTATAGCGTTCCCTAGTCATTCTCTTATTTTAAGAGGTACTCCGTGTATAGATAACACGAGGCACTCGATGTCACTCTTTATTTTAGGAGGTCCTCCGCACGGGGCCTCTTCACTTTTTGGTTGCACCCGGCGCCAGCACTACCCTGGCGGAGACGGCGCGGCGTGTTTGGCTGACGACTTCGCTTTGGAAAATGCTATCGTAAAAAATGCTTTGGAAAATACTATATTACCGCTGCTTAATTTCTCTGGAGTTGTACAATTCACCGGCTAGCAAACAAAACTCAACACATGTAGTGCTTGCAGTTGTCTCGGCTAAGACGAAGCCTTCTGCGTTGGTGCAGCGGGGAGGTATTCAGCGTCCAAGCGTTACCAATGGCCTTCGGTTCCTTGAACAGATCCCATACAGTACAAAAGCGTCCTTGCGATGTCTTGCCGTCGGCCCAACCAGCCGAAAGCGTAGTACTATCTTTGCCGGTCAGGTCGCCAGGAAACCCCGTCCATAGTTGTGCGCGGTACACAGCATCATCCTGTCAAAGATACCACCAGTACAGCGAGGAAGCCTGCTTCTTCAGCGCTGCAAGTGTGCAACAGCGAGCGATCGAAATACCTCGCTGCACGCACGGCCGGCGCTCAACCCAGCTAGCGACTCCTGACCCGACGACGGCGTCGCTTTGGCACGCCCAGCGGGTGTCGGAGTAAATGCGGTATTAGCAATTTTCGTTTTACTTTAATTACAAATTTTATTAGTAATCAGAGAATAACAAAGCCATAATGAACATATAGAGACTGCAGCATGGTATTAACAAATATCAAAGCACAAAGACTAATCATGTAGACTGTAGTTTAAAGATTTAAACATGGCAATAACAATGAACAGTGGCATTCAACTGGCAATAAAGCTCAAGTTATTAAGGCCTTGTTTGGGGGGCCTAAAGCCAGCTTCAGCTTTCAAAAACCAGCAAACCCTCTAAACAGCTCAACTTTTAAGTGGTTTTTGGCATAATTTACAATGTAAGTCATATATAAAGTTGAAAGTTAAAAGCTGAAAGCTGAGTTGGACCTACTTTTGCAGCTTATTGATGAGAAAAATTAGTTTTTTTGTTAAACAGTCTCTTATAAAAAGCTATAGCTATTTTTCAACCCATAAAGCAAAAAAAAAAAAAAAACAGCTTTTCAGAAAAGCTACAGCTCCCCTAAATGAACCCGAAATATGCTTTTAGATGCCGGGTTACCTAAATTAATAAATCTCCTTACATATATATACATATACATACATGTATGTATGTATAAGAGTTTACTGATTAGGCTATGACAATTTTGAATGAACAACAGAAATTGAATAGACAGGCAAAACAACAGACATAGCATATATACAGAACTGCACACAGAACAAGGAAACAATTGAACTGAGAGAACTAACTAGAAAAAAAAAAATCAAATTTTCAGTTTAGTAAACTGACTATATTATCACAAATTGTTTCACTTAGCCCGGTAACCTTTTTTTCCTTTTCCATTTTTTTCCAGAAATTTGGGGAAAAGCCAATTCCAAACAACAGCAGGAACGTGGCAGCAACAGGGTGGGCAACCGCGACCTCTCAAGAGCTCATGTGCGCGGCGCGGCCATCGGTCGAGGGGGAGAGGCCGGAAGCGCGTGCAGCGTAACATGCAGGCTCCGATTAACCACCGGCACAGGCACTGGCGCGCGACGGGACACCACACGCGGCGCGCGCCCGGCCGGGGCCCCTTACCCTGGCAGGCCTTTGCACGGGAGAGCGACGCCGGAGCAGCGCCATCGATTTCTCTTCGGTCTCTTGTTACCCTTCCACACGCGATCGATCCTTGCTTTTGGAACGTTACATAACTACTTCCTGGCTCCTTTTCCTTTTTCTTTAGAAAACTCGGCGAGAGGCCTGCAGTTTGTTCTCTCGCATGATTGAACCATGGCGTTTCACGACATCTTTAAGCGAACATAATTCTCCCAGGGAATCATGACCAACCACCGAATGGGCGCGAAACATTTCGAGCATTAGCTAGTGTAACAACCACGATGGTGTCGGGGCGGTTGGAGAAGAGGGTGTGCATGGTACTACTACCAGATTCTCTGCAGATGAGTTACCTGAGCTTCAGTCACCATCACGGCAAGATTCTGTGATCCGTTTTGGTGTGCTCCCCACATGGCCTCTCTCTCTCCCTCCTTCGATCGAGCAGGTATCACGTCTTCGGCGCATGGCATGAACAGCTCCAAACTGTTCTGTTCTCATCCGCAGACGAAGAGGAACTATTCAAGGATCAATACAAGGTTGGGAAAGTACAAAGTTTTTAATCTGGAACATATTGTTTCACAGTAGATCGAATAGCCAGTGCAATATTTACGAAGAGAAACATTATATTGACTTGGAATTCAAGATCGGCCGCTCTACATTTAACGCACCCTATATACTTCCTACATATATAGCGAGCACTTGTTTGCAATACCCGATGACGGTTTCGGACATTTTGAGTTCATCAAAATTGAACACCGTACACGGTGAAAGTCCATGCCCAGCCCAACTATTTGCTTTGCAAAAAGGCAGAGCTCGCTCTAGCTCAAACACAAATCCACCACTACCCAGCATCACAAGAGAACATTTGTGCATGGGATTATTCTATCAATAGAAAAGCAACTTTTAGCATGAAGCTGCTAATGATTCTGGGAAGCAGAGTGCTTCCAGGATAAGGTGAATCAGCTAATGACAGGAGATTGGCCGTAATGCCCGGGCGGCCATGTGCAGCTAACATGGCGTGGGGCCACAAATTGGATGGTTAATTAGTCACCGACAGACTGTTGCTTTTTCGAAAGCGTGAAGCTTGGCGTGCATGTTATCTCCGAAAGGCACAGATTATGACAGGAAAGCTAACCGCAATCTTGTTATTTTGTACTCTTACCATCGTACGTGATTCAGAAAAACATCGATGGTTCTGAAGCGTTACTTGTTCTTTCTGCCTAGAAGCTATCAGCAATTGCTTGACTGTGCAGCGTATGCAAGTAAGTGCAAAGTTTCTCGAGGGTATCTTTCTACCTGCCACCATAATGCAGAACTAGTAGGCACGACTACTTTGATGACTTAGCTGTGTTCTGTATTAAGAAGGGAAGCATGAAACACACACAACACAGCGTGATTGTCGTCGATCCAAAGAAAAGATGCTAAGACTAAAAGCAGCTAAACAAATGCATTGCGACGTGCATACCATGAATAGCATGTAAGCCGGTGCAACCAAACGTCTGTTTCCCATTTGGTGAGCCACTAAGCAAAGTACAACAGAAATAAGAAAAGTACAACAGAAATACAGAAATAAGAATAAATTTGAACTCTATGCTTAACATATCAACAAAATAGATAAAATACATCTGAACAATATAGGCTATATAGCGTAGTGAAGTGGTAGAAAAGTTAATACCTAATTAACGAAGGTTTGGTGCATTTGAGCATATCATATCTTCGTCAACAATAGTATAAGAATATGAACCTGTAAAATATGAAATTGCACATGCAAATTAGGCACACAAAACTAAGAAAGTAACTATTGAGTTAAATTGCATAAGAAAAATGTAACATACTACTAACACAAAGACCACGGTCCATGAAATTAGTTGTTATCTACGTAACAACAACCGACCATGGTAATCTTCACAATTTATAATGGACAATTCACAAACCATAACTGGCCATGATAATCTTCACAATTCTCAAACCATAACCACTAACCATTAACTAATTACCAATCAATCATCTTGTCATAGTGTCATCCAACATTCCAACAAAAATGGCATCAAGATTCAAGAGAACTTAGGGTTAGGGAAGGCATCACCTTGGCTCGAGCTCCAGCAATGAAGAGGCCTCAGCCGGCGCTAACAGCAATTCTCCACAACAGTTGCTGGCCACGGCCCGATCCGGGCAAGGCAACCCTCCTTGCAGCGGTGGGGCACAACCACGATGGGCAAGGGCGGCGGCTACTAGCGCTCTAGCCTCCAAGCGCAGCAGCTACTAGGGCACCAGCTTCCAAGCGCGGCGACGACGGTGGCGAGCTGCTAGGCCTGGCCACTTGGGCGTGACCACGTGATGGCGCGCGTGAGGAGGCGAGCGGCTAGGGCGTCACCTTGGCTTCCTGGGGATAAGACGACTGTTGCTGGGCCCGTGACCCGTGGCATGATGGGTGCTACTTGGATCAGGCCTCTGTTAGATCTAGCTAATGATCTAATGACAGTAAACCTTAGCGTAAAACATGATCACTAAATAATGCGGAAATCAAACATTAGAACTTACTCGGATCGGAAGATGAAGCCATTAGGATTGCTCAGTTGATGATGTTGTTTGTCTGTGACTGTGTTCACCGAGATCGTACTGTCTTTTGAACAGCCCTTCGATATTCCTCCAGCGCCGTAAGGATCGGTAGTTGGATTAGGGTTTAGGAAGGATGGAACCGTGCATAGATCGTCACCCATGAACGTGCTCACCTCTTCCCTTTTATTCTAGTGTTGAGGAACTGGGGGGCGTGCTCCAAGTATGGAATACGTCTCCGATCATGGCGCGTGATTGATTAGGAAAGTTCTTGGTTTTAGGAAAGTGATTATCATGCGGAATTTGGATGGAAACATCCCATGCATGCCGAGATCAACCAACAGCCTCGAACTGCATAGTTTCACTAGTATTTGGACTAGGTTTTGAACCATGGCCCCACCGCCGAGGCCCATCTTCGCCTCTGGCTGGTGCAAACTGCAAAGTTTAGCCTGCCGAGATGAGTGGGGCCTGTGCCTCACTGGGCTACGTACGTGGGTCCGCCTCTGTTTACAGGAAGGTGTATACATTGGCATATCAGAATCAGGGTAGGTTTGGAAGAGATGAGTTATTGCAATTTGCAGCCACCTGTCCTCTGCCACATGGTGCAGATCGATGAAAGAATAGTAATCCGTATGAACTATGAAGGGAGGCAGAACAAAAAGATGCCCCTCAGGTTTGTCAGAGCAAACGAGATCTTGGACATATATGCCTGCGTGCGCTTGCAGTATGCCTGCAGTTTTGTCTGAAGAGTTCCATTTTTATACGATTTTTGTTCGAGCGATCGCATCCCCACGTGGCCATGTTGATGCATGTGAAGTTCAGAAGTTGTGAACCCTTAACAAGCGCCCATGAATACGCTCTGCATTATCTGCGTATCTTACAAATATGAGCTAATCATCGGGAGTTGGACTAGTAATGTTGGCATGTAGAACTATACTAGTAGTACCCTGATGATTCCCTGGTTTGTGTCTAATCGGATGTTTCTTCCATAGTTTTCATACCCGACACACAGAGATCTCTGGTATACTTTATACTTTATCCGATGGCTCAATCTTCAATGTACTCTTTTCTAGCATACAACAGTATGAACGGTTAAGCCCTTTTAATTAATTTACAGGAAATGACGGCCGGCTCCGAGCATTCGGAGATTATCCAACGAAAAGTGCTTAACCGAAGAATGCAAGTTTCGAATCTCTGAAGAAGCTCTCACTACCGTTGGAAAGGGAAGGAATCGGCGAACACTTTAGAACGGTCGGTTGTCATTTGCTCTCTTTTCGTTTCCCACATTAATCTACATGCAACTTGTTCAACCATCACTAAATTGGTGGTTTGCTTTGGAGCCATCGCATTGAATCAACTGTAAGACCTCCGACACCTGCCTGTCATGGCAGTACGTAAGGTCTTGCAATGCATGTCACGCATGTTTACACGTACATGAATCCACCAGACAGCCCATGCTGCAGCCGCAACGTGTGGCACCCATCCACGAGAACACGCGCGCGTGTGGATCTCCAGTAGTCCACAGGCAGAGAGCATCGTGGTGTCCCATTTCTTCCCCCTTCCCACCGGCGAAATCCATGGCCTATAGCTTGCGAGAGCCATGTGGGCACGCAGATGCAAGCCGCGCGATTAGTAGGACCCCCACGTCCTGCACACACGCGAGCAGTTGGTGTGTCCTTGCGTTGTGTATGCAGCGTCCGACGAGCACTTGCATGTGCGCCTGATTACAGTGATTTGTATGTCCTAACTGCCGTCGTGGTCGGCGGCAGCTCAGGGCCTGGGGAGGAGACGCAGCTCGTCCCTCTCTCTTTTGTCTCCTTTTCTCTGCCGTTCCACAAAGTAATTAACGATTCCAACTGCCAGGAGCACTGACGCTTCGCCTATAAATCCCTGCGCCGGGCGCACCACTCTCTTCACTGCCAAGCAACCATCGATTCCTAAGCTGGTCGCTTTAGCTACAGCTAGCTAGACAGGTGGTGTAAGGCGCATCGGCTAGCTTCCTCTTCGCGATGGCCTCCGCCAATGTCCTGCTCCTCCTCTTCTCAGCCCTCTGCTTCCTTGCCCGGCGAGCCGCCGGGGACTACGGCTCGTGGCAGAGCGCCCACGCGACGTTCTACGGCGGCGGCGATGCGTCGGGCACGATGGGTGAGTTCATAACACGTGGTGATCATAACAAAAGAATCAAATAGCAGGCTCTCATGTGGTGTAGGCCACCTCACCGTCACGGTCTGCATTAACTGATAAAACTGATAAACGCGCGTGTATATATCGTGATGTGCTGCGTTTTGGCAGGCGGTGCGTGCGGCTACGGGAACCTGTACAGCACTGGGTACGGCACCAACACGGCGGCGCTGAGCACGGCGCTGTTCAACGACGGCGCGGCGTGCGGGTCGTGCTACGAGCTGCGGTGCGACAACGACGGACAGTCGTGCCTGCCAGGCACCATCACCGTCACCGCCACCAACCTCTGCCCGCCCAACTACGCGCTGCCCAGCGACGACGGCGGCTGGTGCAACCCGCCGCGCCCGCATTTTGACATGGCGGAACCGGCCTTCCTCCAGATCGGCCAGTACCGCGCCGGCATCGTGCCCGTCGCGTACAGAAGGTGAACCAGTTCACATGTCGCGAGCCGCGACTGTTTTCGAGTTGAAACTCTGGTGCCCGTGTCGGTCTGGACTAGGCCGGGCTCCACCGTGTTCGATGGGTCGGGTCAGGCCATGTTAGGTGGGGGCCAGCCTGCAGATTTGGTTGGGTCTCTGTTTGTTTTCGCTGTAGGCTCGGATCCATGCGCCCATGCACGCATGACAACGATTGACGGCAACTTGACTTGCTGTTTGGGAATAGTACTCTACTAGGCGTCACATTGACTTCCATGTCACTCGAAGACGATCTTGCAAGCTGTGCGTGCCTCAACTTTTACAGTTTCACTGAGCTTCGAATTTTTACCGATGGCGTTGCAGGGTTCCCTGCGTGAAGAAGGGCGGAATCAGGTTCACCATCAACGGCCACTCCTACTTCAACCTGGTGCTGGTGACCAACGTGGCCGGCGCCGGCGACGTGCAGTCCGTCTCGATCAAGGGCTCCAGCTCCGGCTGGCAGCCCATGTCGCGCAACTGGGGCCAGAACTGGCAGAGCAACTCGTACCTCGACAGCCAGAGCCTCTCCTTCCAGGTCACCGCCAGCGACGGCCGCACCATCACCAGCAACGACGTCGTGCCGGCGGGCTGGCAGTTCGGCCAGTCCTTCGAAGGGGGCCAGTTCTAGCTTTTGATTCTGCAGGGTGATGATGAGTTTTCCTCTCCCCACCGGGAGAAATGTCCGTGAATCGCGTTTGGAGCTTGAGCAAGAGAAGGAAACCTCTTCGTTATAGTAAAGAAGAGGCTTTGGCTATTCTGAGGCAGCTTATTAGCACCCGCTTAGGCCTTTCCTTTCTCTGTCTCTCATAGGACAGTAAAGATAAATAAGTTATGGAGTTGTGAATTTTCTGCACCATTGTAGCCTTGCTTTAAGAATTGCAAAGGCATTTTAAGGATACTGTAGAACTAGAAGGAGTGATGTCTCGACAGTCTTGTAACTTTTGTTGTTGCATTGTAGCCCCCGAATCCTGCCACATGGGGTGGGAGATCTTTGTGGGGTACTCTTGTGCTATTGGGGCCATGAACTATGCTTGGTTACGGTTGGTTTATGCATATGATAAGTTTGTGATTTGATAATCAGTTGTCCTCTGTCGCCTTATCAACTTGTGACAACTGTAGCCTGTAGGTCTCTAGCTGAGTGGGCAATACGTTTTATTAGTGGACCTTCTGTAGAGGGCGAAGTTTTCACAGCTGGTTAACTCAAAACTTTTGTCAATTGCTCTAGGAAAAACTCAAAATTTTGTCAACTCCTTTATGTTGGAGATTTTCTTTCTTCTGAACTTTTATGGTGGAGATTTAGAGAAATTGCAGGCAAAAGTGGGAGAAAGGCAACCTATGGGCTACATACATGTAACATGGGACGAGACGTTATTAACTTCAGCAGTCCGCTTCTTTGTAAAACTTGAGGCAGGCCAGTTCTGAACGAGTCATATAGGTGGCACATATCTATCCCAGAGTAAAGTTTCGACTCAGAGTTTCAGCCCCTCAGCAATCCTGCCCATTAGAACATGTGTCCACAAATTCTTTTCTGATGCCCTCTGGTGGTTTGGACTCTGGAGCGAAGGGAATTACTAATTTCTTCGTCAAATGCAGTGGATGTGAACTTGTTTCTGCGTGCGGGGAAATTCCTACTGATCTTGTCGCTGAGGCATCTCCGAGATGCTGGGATCATTCTGCTGACTTCCTATGTTTACGAGTTTGGGGTGATATTAGAAGGCAGCTTGATTTTCCCGTAGATTTCTTCCCTCTGGTATGGTAAATAAATGCCAGGTAAACCGATCTCAATTATGTCGCCCAGACCTCTAACAAAAGAACTTTACAGTCTAGCAGCACCGAAGTCATCTAGTAGCCTGAATGAATTGTAAACTTCTAACTGAAATTGATGGCGACTCCTGACTAATGCACTGCAGGATAGCCAAGGCTTAACGCTGTTATTAGCACCTTCTCATTTCGCGGATGTTCTAATCCGTTAGTCCGCTCACGCGCGCGGCCGGCGCGCGAGAGAGAGGTGACTAATTCAAAGGCGTGGGAGTGCGCATGTTTGGTACGTCGTCACCGTCGTGTGAATACCTTAGTCTTTGTAAAAGTTGTATAAATATTAAAATATAAATAAATAGTAGTTAGTGATTGCTTATTTTTTCGTTCGCTTCAAAATTTGTATAAATTGTACTAGGAGAGAGCGTAGAAGCACTACATGTTAGTTTATATGTTGTTTTCCCGGTGCAAATTCCTAGATAAGTGTTCAAAAGATTGCGCGATGAAATTGACTTCTAGCTAGACATGGACATTGGGCTAAGCTTTTTGGTGTCGGTTCGTGGCACAGCAGACACGGCACGGCACACATATGCACGGGCTGGGCTAGGCCGACACGACACGATTGTTAGGGTCATGCCGTGCTTGGCGGTTGGGCACGGTGCGGCAAGACTCACATGATCATGCTTGGATTGGCACGACACGCTACAGGGCCGATGGACACGACGTAGACATGTCACAACTTTGGTATGAGTTTTATTTTTACAATTTTTGATAAATATTATGAAAAGTTTGGCATCATAAGTGAAGCAAGAATAATTGCCTCAATATGCAACAAGCACGAGGTGGTTCGAGCACTACGAAAAGTTTGACAGCAGAAGTGAAGCAAGAAGAATTGCCTCAATAATGCAACAAGCACGAGACAGTTCGAGCGCTTCAAGTGTGTGAAACAAACTAAAAGGTAAGGCTTCTAATTCATCTTTCGAAACGCTGAGCAGGATGCAATGGAATCTATGAGTAGAGATCAACCACTATCTCGACAAGTCTTTTGCAAAGAAAGAATAAATTTTAGTTCTTTTCCTCCAATATTTCTGTCCACTGCTTTGGCCACATTTTCCTTCTTCAAACGGACCAGACTTCGGTCGATATGGCACGGAGGTGACACGACGTGCCAATAAGCTATGTTTGGACTTACCGAAGACGAATTAGACCGGCACGGTACATTGGCCTGACTGAGCCGTGATGGTATAATATAGCACGATATAGGCCCATGGCCCATCGTGCCCGTATGGTGCCAGCCCAGCACAACACGTTGCCTAGGTCTACTTCTAGCTATATGGTTCAAGAGTAGATTATTCAGTTAGGTTACATAGACTTTTGTTTGATCAACTAGCGAGCTTCAAGTGTGACACGCGGCTATGTTCCAATCCAACCACTCCACCAAACTCTTCCTCTTCCTCTTCCTCAGAGCAGTATCCATCTACTAGCATTCTAGCCATTGCTAATTTGTACTAACCTCCTATGGATTATGATTGCCAATCCTAATGGCTGACAGAGAATTATAAAGGGCGGTTCTGGCAGCCAGAGCTGGCTTCTTGTGTTTTCAACTAATGTGCAGTTCAAATGTGAAAAAAGAATCCAAACAAATTCACAGCAGGTTCGTAGGCAGTTACCAGATATGGCTAGACTAGTTAGAGTCGTGCGCGTTGCCGCGCCGTACGAAATTTGATCAAAGTTTTTTTTCTAAAAAATAACCGGCTTTAAGAGCTAAACGCAATTTAATTTTTTTGGAGATCTTTCGACGAAGAGGACGACGTGGCCGGCTGGCTGCTCCGTAAATCTTCCAGGCATAATAGATATATTTTCTTGGAAAAGCGGAGAAATGATCTTCTTTTGGTGAGTTTAACACCCTATACGTTCACCGGTGAATAATACATGTTTCAAAAAATACTATAGATCGAGTTGCAAAAAAAAAACATAGAGATACAACTCTACACATATTTCTTATTACAGAAAATATTAGGAATCGATCTACAAAAAAAATAGAGATAAAGTTGTACACATATTTCTTTTGACAAATTTGGTTAACAGTACTCTATTATTATCCGGGCAACCTTCTTTTGTGGAGTTTAACACTTTATGTGTTAACCGGGTAATAATACATGTTCCAGAAATTATTCGAGATGCCAACTTTTTTTTGTCGAGTCTAACACTATGCATTCACCAAGTAATAATACATATTTCAAAAAATATTAGAGATCGAGTTGGGGAAAAAAAGTTTATGACGAATTTGGTTAACACTCTATTACTATCTGGTCAACCTTCTTTTGTGAAGTTTAACGCTCTATGTGTTAACCGGGTAATACTACATGCTCCGAAAATTATTCGAAATGCCAACCTTCTTTTGTCGAGTCTAACACTCTATGCGTTCACCGAGTAATAACACATGTTTCGAAAAATATTAGAGATTAAGTTAGGGAAAAAAAGTCTAGAGATAGAGACCGAAACATATTTATGCTGACAAAAATATTTTTTTTCGTGAAAAATAGAGAAAGGACCTGGACGTAAAGAGCAATGACCTATTTGTTATGTTTTTGGACCTGATCGCTACCCTGAAAAATTAGAAAAAGGTTCGTTCGCGATTTGTATTTAACGAAAGTTTTTTTCATAAAGAAACGAACGAGGGACCTAAACGCGATTCGAAAATGTTTTTCTTTTCCTCATAAAAAATCGCAGAGGACCTTTTCGTAACTCGGAGGGATCTATCCGCGATTTAAAGGAAGCCGAAGGGACTTTTCGCGAAAACCCGGGGGCGATGACGTGGAGGGTCTGGCTGCTCTTTTGTGTTCCCCTATAAAATAGCAATGCATAGTATTCCCCATTCAGTAAGCCACCGATATACCATTTATGTCCGGTGCAGATTTGGTAGGACGCACGTAGAAGAAAAGTATAAGCTCAGCATTTTGTGTGTGCCTGCTACTCCTGGACTGGACTGGACAGGACGACGCGCCGGCCCTGCGGCGTGCTCCTCCCGCTGCAGAGTCATGGCGACTGCTTGAGCGGCCACCCACGCCGCTGCGCCTGAGAGACTTGCCCATCTGTGCCAGGCCAGGCCAGGCCACAGTTCGTTGGACCTAGGGATGGCAATCGGGTGGGTATCTCCGGGTACTACCGTTTCATACCCAAACAAAGTGTCGTCCACCCAAACCCATTAAATTTTTCGGGTACAAATCTGTACCCATGCCCAAACCCAATGGGTACCTGATACCCAATGGGTACCCATGGGTATCTATAGCAACAAACAAATATGCCTGACCGTAGTCGTCGTAGCCACCGGAGGAGGAGGGCATGACGCAACCGAAGGTGGAATCGAAGAAGGGGAAGCGGAGAGGGCAACCATACCTGGTTGGAGAGGGAAGGGAGGGACCTATCAGCGCCACGTAGTCGCGCAGGCACGATGGTGGGATCGGCCCTCCCACCGGTAGCACCGCCATGCGGATGATCGACCCCAAGGGAGGGAGCCGGAGGAAGCTGAGCCACCAAGGTGGGGGCGAGGAGGTGAAGCGGGTGGAGGATGGGGCCAAAGGGAGAGGCGGTGGCGGGAGGGAGAGCCGACTACCGAGAGGGAGGGGTGCGCGAGGGATTGCGGCAGGGGATTCCGAAGGAAGCGAAAAGATTGTGGCAGCAAATTAGTGAGTTAGGGTTTTGATTTTCTGATATATATATATATATAATAAAAAGTGTGGCCCGTTTGTCATAGGATACCCATCGGGTACAAACTGAGACCCACACCTATCATGTGACCTTATCGGGTACCTAAACCCAAAAACCCATGGGTTTAAAATGCTACCCGTACCCATCCTTATCGGGTCGGGTTCCCATGGGTAAAACTGCCATCAAATCCATTAAATTTTAAGCGAAACAAACAACAGACCTACAACCACCACGCCGCAGAGGCAGAGCTCTCACGTTACAGATTTTCGCCTCCCGTCCACCCTCCGCCGCCCGCCTCCCTCAGAAGCGTCACCGGCTCCGTCTTTTTTCTCTTGCGGTGGTGGTGCGTGGGGATGGGGGAGGGCGGGACGGCCGGGACGGTGGGGGCGCTGGCCCTGTCGGTGGTGTCCTCTGTGTCGTGTCGATCGTCATCTGCAACAAGGCGCTTATGAGCACCCTCGGCTTCACGTTCTGTGAGCGCCGCCGAGCTTCTCGCGCTCTGGTTTCTTTGCGTCTAGTTTGTACACGGAATCATGATAGGAACTAGGGAGTGTTTGACGCCACGAGCTTCCTGTGGTTCCAATGCCTGCGATGTACTAGCAGCGACCGTGATCCTTTTGTTATTAACGGAAACGTTGATACGAGTTCGGAGGGATAGAAATGAGTTTGCACACCAGGTGTTCTTGGAATTTCTTGAGCGAAGAGCAGACTAGTCTGTATGAAAGATGAGCATTGGGCGCTCAATGGGCTGTTTGGTTGCCTTCTCAGCTCAGCCAGGCTGCATGAGCTCAGCCAGGCTGGTGGGAGTCAGGCTGAGTGGATGCAAGGAGATGTTGTTTAGTTGGTCGTATGAGGTTGAACAGGCTGCACAGAGATGTTGTTTGGTTGGCTGCACTAGAATGGAAGTGTGATAGGCAAATTCAAGAGAGGGATAAAATAAATTTTAAAAATACTAGAAAATCAATAATTTTACAAACAAAAATTAAAAGTTTTAAAATATATTCTAGAAAATCAATAAATTGAAAAACTAAAATTTTAATCTTTTGAAATTTATATAGCAAGTATGGTCTAGTTTTGTGTGAAAAAATATCAGGAAAACATAGGTGAAATCGGTTCGTTAATCGAAGATGTTAATAAAAAGATATAGCAAAGAAAAGAAGAAAATTAGATAGTAAATGCTGATGTCAGTATGCATGCATGGCTCAGCAGAGCCTGGCTCTGGGGAAACGGTGGATTTTCTCGTTTCCCTGGAGTCAGACTGAAAGGGGTGTTTTGCATCTGTAGAGCCAGGCTGAGTTGAATGAGAAGGCAACCAAACACCCATCTTTTGCATCTGCAGATGCAAATCTCTTTAGATGCAGCCAACCAAACAGCCCACAAGTGAACCTGAACTTTCACTAGATTTTTTTTTGAATGGAAAACTTTCACCAGATATGACCATGCAAAATTGACAAAACTGTTCTGATTGCTTTCAGCTACTACGCTGACAAGCTGGCATCTCCTGGTGACATTTTGTTCGCTCCATGTGGCTCTTCAGATGAAACTTTTCGAGAGCAAGGATTTTGATCCCAAGGCAGTCATCGGATTTGGAATACTAAATGGTATATCTATTGGTTTGCTTAATCTGAGCCTTGGATTCAACTCTGTTGGCTTTTACCAGGTTGGTTTACTTTTTGAAGTTCAGACCAATCTTGCATCTGTCTGCTGTTTTCTATTTCGGATGAACATATTCATCTTCTGCAAATGTTACCTGTTAGGAGTTTTCAGAATTAAATTTCTGCTGGAAATTTAGAAGTTGACTTTAATGTATGTTTCATCTGAATATCAACACAGTACAGTCGATTACAAACAATACTACTCCAATTTCCAAACAATAAATTGATGGTGAATTTAATGCACACCTGATTTGATTAGGGGATGATATGACACCACTTTAATTGGCACTTGTTTTGAATCTAATTATATTTGCTTTAAAACTTATTCTCTTCTGGAAATGCATGCAACCAAGCTTTTTAAAAATGTTCTTCATCTACAGAGTTGAAGTGTTCGTGTTGTCAGTAGATTTCTGCTTTGTATTAGCCGTCTCACTCTATAAAATGTATCAGATGACCAAGCTGGCAATAATTCCTTGTACTGTTACATTGGAGACTCTATTCTTCAGGAAGACGTTCAGGTCCGATCCAAGTCTTGTTTTATCATATCACATATGACAAAATCATCAACTAGTAAATATCTGATCCTTGTTGGCACTCGTAAGAAATATGACAAAATCATCAACTAGTACATGGTTTTTGAATATTTAAAGTGCTGAACACCTACAGGCCGCAGGTCTGCAGCCCTAGCCATTATTCTCGCCATTCAATGATTTAGATCACAAATTTTAGTGATGTTTGTCCTTGATGCAGCAGGAGCATCCAAATGGCACTGGCAATTCTTCTGACTGGCAATTCAATGATTTAGATCACAAATTTTAGTGATGTTTGTCCTTGATGCAGCAGGATCATCCAAATGGCACTGGCAATTCTTCTGTTTGGTGTGGGTATTGCAACAGTGACAGACCTTCAACTAATCGTTTGGGATCTGTGTTGTCTCTGCTTGCTGTTCTTACTACATGCATTTCACAGATTGTATCCTTTGAACAATGATTATGAAGTTTAATTTGGTGTTCTTTCTACTAGAAAATAAAATGACGATTTATTTTCTTTATGGATAAAAAAAGCAAACTCATGGTACTAGCTCATAACATCTGTGAGGTGATGTTTGATTGATGAGATGGATAGTTGTCATTCTCTGTTTTCTATTTTGATATCCATATGCCTACACCTATATCAGTAAGTGTTAGGCATAAATTAGGTAAAGATATTTAGTCATTACCACGACAAGGTATTTTGTGTGTGTGGAAACTTTCTTCTCAATATGGAAAATGACATCACAGAGGACATTACTTTGGTGTTAAACCCCGTTTTGTTTGTTAGATAATCTAGACTCTTCCTGCAGTTCAGTACTGTAGTTGCCAACTTGTCATATTACGACTGGATTAATTTGCATTAGCTTGGTTCATCCAAATTCCTCAAACATTCTTCATTACTCAAATTCAAGTAACAAACTTTATATGATAATCTACTCTCCATTTTATTAATCAACTGTAATTTGTTTGGATTCATTATTGTCTATTGAATTAAGGTTTGTATCCATCTTTTCTTCTGCTATTCTATTTTTCTTCTGTGTAAGAACTAAACCAATTCTGCCAAATGACAAACACAATTCAGAAGAAATTCAAAGTTTCTTCAACTCAACTTCTATATCAATCTTGCCCATACCAAGCTCTGACTCTTTTTCTCATCGGTCCATTTCTCGATGGTCTTCTTAATTACGAACCAGAATGTATTCACTTTCAAGTGCACACAGAAAATCCTTGCGAGCATTTCTTTACCTGAGAGGATAACATAACGGTTTTTACGGACAGCATGCATTCCAGCTTCTTGACAAATAGCAGCTATCTGAAATGCACATGACGCAATGAATATAAAAAGCATGCAGAAAAACGAGCATCTAATTTACCCCACCAATTCTATAACTCGCCATAACAAATATCATATATCTACTACCGCATAATAAAAGGAGGAAAATAGTATTTCTTTCTGCTTATACTATTATATCGAACAGTCAAAGGCAGAGCAGAAGTTATTCATGTAAGTGTGGCCACCACCAAAAGTTTTAGGCCATAACAAACAAAAAGAAAAAGATGCAGAAGATATCACAGTTAGAGAAGATACTAACATTCACTAATTTTATCCGGTCTGGAGACATAATCTTCCAAATCAACCTCGTCACTCAAGTTCATTTTAGCAGTACAGACCTGAAGAGAGAATCAATTACCAAATCAGAACAAATATCTCAGAAAGGATCTAGCAACTAAGAATTTCATTAGTCAACACCCCAAAGTCACAGATTGATTGGAAGCAGAAAATTAGTAAATGAAAAGTTATCCAGAAGCTTAACTTTAAGGATATAATACAAACTTGTTTGCAAATTTACAGGCACTCTGTAGCATATGTAAGATATGAAGACAGTCTAAAGAAGAGCATCTTTATTGTCGTGCGATCAGATGAACAGACGCTATATGTCAACGTATCCCCAATGAATGCAAAGCATAGAATTTTGTGCAACCAATAGATGATCTGTCTGGTTAAGCTCCATTTAAAAAGTATAGGAGCTGCTTATGATTCAAATTATTATGCATATGTGAAAGAACAACAATCAAATACCAGACCATCAATATAATCTACTACATTCAAATTATTATGCAAAAACAAGGACTGTCTATTAGTCAGTAATATCTTGCAAAGGCATACCACACGTTATAATAAAACAAAAAAAACTTACTTGGAAAACAAGCCTCTTTTGCCTCCGGTCAGGAAGAGGGAACCCAATTTTCCTGTCCAATCTACCTGGACGCAACAAGGTTGGGTCTAGAGTATCTGCCCGGCTGGCGGCTGGTTGCCATTATAACCTTCACATTCACTGTCTGATCAAATCCATCCATCTGCATTACATACAACAAGCACGATGAGAAATACTCAAACCCCTCAAGCATTTAGGAAGGTGCATGCAATATTCTTAACCATTTCTCAAAGATAGCCTTTTTAAAAAAACAGTTATTTTCAGACTTCACAATTTTCATTTTTCTCACCTCAAAAGCCTAACTAAATTTCTAAGAACATAGAAGAAATTTGCAAATTACAACAAAAACAATTGAGCTTTACAAATTTAAGTTTTGAATCGAAAAGTTTTTTTCTTCGATTTCTCCATCTAAATGCAGGTTCCCCTTTTAAGGATTTCATGGTTTTCTAAGATTAGAAGTGGCAAACTACTCAAAGTTCCCAAAAAAATGGCAACGACCTTGTATTTATAAATCTTACCTGATTGAGCAGCTCCATAAGAATACGTTGAACTTCTCGGTCAGCACCAGCTGGGGCGTTCAGAACAAGGATACTCTTCTTAAAATCAAACGGAAAAAGTCAATGAAAGTTACTGCAAAAATATAGCTTGTTTGTATTTACTATAAACAATATATTTTCATCTTCACTGAGAACAAACCTTGACAAGTAAATACGCAATACTCGTAGCTTCAGTTCACGATCAGTTTCTGAATCAGTTTCTTTAAATTCCATCTCTGCAAGTGCTTGTTCAACATCAGTATCATATTCCGGGTCAAACTCCTGTCTCTTTGAATTGTATCCACTCAGTTCAGTCAAAGAAGGGCCTTCATCTGCAGAATATCTGGGTTTTTTGATGCCAATACTTCTATCCACATGACCATTTGGCACATGCAAGTTAAACAGGCCACTATTCAACAAGCGATTTTGCAGGAATGTGAAGATATGTATAGGTGTGGCATATACTAACTGAGCAAGTGAGCATGCTAAAGAGAGAGAAAATTGCTTCTAAATGTTCACATTCATGCCCTTAAGAAATAATTTATCCTTACTTTATTTTGGTGTTAGCAATGTCTAAGAAGATTTAACCCACTATCAGTTACTTCGGAGCAAGAAATGCTAATAGATAACAATGACTCCCTTTGAGAAGCCACAGATATGTTCTGAGATTTGATCAAAATAATTGCATGCCAAGCTTTGCATGTTTAAACAATGTCTAAGAAGAGTTAACCCACTATCAGTAAGTTCAGAGCAAGAAATGCCAACAGATAACAATGATTCTCTCGGTTATTGGTCTACCCGAAGATGTCCAAACAAGATTCATAAAGCTCCAGGCATGATCAAAACATCCAAGCATGGTGTCAATAACAGAGGATCATGGTATTTTTGAAGGTACCAAAATAGTAGGCTAGTTGATTGAACAGAACTTTTGAAGAAGAAACAGTAACACACCCTTTCGGTGATAAAAACATGAAGAAAAAAACTATTGGTAGGGCTCGCACCATCCTTATTGAAACAGCGGTGATATAATACATGTTTCAAGAAGTTTTACCTAGTTTTGGTGAGATCACCGAAAGGACACTGCAATGGCCACTTGAGTAGATGTATATGTAAGTGTAGCATGCAAAAGGAACACAGAACAGCTGAGACTAACCCAAGCATATTTGATGCGAAAAAACTGCAAGAAATAATCGCACCAATCAGTCTTTAGTTACAAGCTACCATGGAAAAGCCTAAGTTGTGCCGCAGACCCAGTTGTGTACTTGGCGTCACAGCAACTGTAAGAACAACAGGTAGCTCTGTCAAAACATTAGCAAACCAAGTTCAAAACATAGCTGCCAATCTACCAAAGCAGTGTAAGCACTAAAAATGGGACTGCTATGCCCTATGCCAAGCACAATCCCATGATCTGAATAGCATAGAAAGGAAACAACCCTATAACATATAAACAACTTGGTGCATGAAATTACAGTCATCTAAAGGAAACCAAAACCATATAGATAGTAGAGAAGGCTCACAAACCACACCAGGTGCTATTTAACAAAATTCTTATTTGATCCCATTGGAAGAAAGGATCTCTGAAAAGAGCAAAGGAAGGAAGGGGAAAACCTTAACATTGATACAACTCTTCAAAGACACAAATCAACCTCTGTTGTAGCTGCTTCCCTAACCCAATCGTAAAATCCTGCGTAAAGCACACAACAAAAATCAGGCTAGATGTGTGCATGGGGAGACGAAACCATGTTGAGCACACGGGAAAAAATCCTACCATATTCTTGTTCAATTCAAAAACAAAGCAAAACAACATCTATCTACACGCACCACATGTTGACTGTGTAGAACTCAGAAAGTTTTCTTCTCACCAAAACAGCAGTCCACTCATGTTGTTGCCTTGTGTCACAATGCAATGAAGCCATAAAATGGTATGCACAAACGAAGATCCCTGGATCTTCCTGAGTAATTGGTTACCCACTGCACTCCCAGGGAAACGATCAGAAGAGACTGTAGGACAACCACATAAAACAAATTTCCTTTCTATCGAGATACCAAGCACCAAAATAAATATGGCTGCACAAGAGAACAGGAAGTAGCAGGCAAGACTTGCTCCTTGAAATCACAACCATTGTTACCCAGACAATCTAACATAGACCTATAGTTCTAAAATGAAACCATCAAGTGAGCTCAAGCTTACTAATTTAATTTAACACTGAATGAGGAGGCAATAAATCATAATCTGTACATTCTTCACCTAGCTACCTTGGTGCCTTGCTATTGCTCTCCGTGCCTTGCTGTTCAGTGCGTGCCGCCCTGTGCTCTCAGTTGATTTGAAGCTCACCATTTCCCTGCGAAGTCCGTAAATGACATAGATCTAAACACAACATCGCATCGCTTGGATTCTCTTCATTTTTTTTCTTTTCCATTTGACAGTATTCCATCCTGTGGTATCAGCCCTCGGTCACTTAGTTGAAATAGCAAGAACTAAAGATATAAACCACAAATGAATGCAAAAACACGAAGAAAGTAAAATCTTTACCAATATGTAGTCGTAGCAGAACTCCAACTTCGTCACATGCGCCATTCCCATCAAGAACTTGGCGCCATTGCGGCCGAAGAGAGCCGTTTCCTCCAGTCGTGGAAGGCCATCCGTATGGCAACCATAAAGAAAGATAGCAATGGCGATGCAGCTATAAGGGCCACCAATTCCCGTCCCCCGTGCTCCGGGAGGGAGGCTCTCGAGGTGTAGCATCTTCAGGTTCGGAAATCCGACGAACTCAGTGGGCGCAGACGGGAGGCAACAGATGGCGAGGTTGAGGCAGGTGAGCTCGCGGTAGGAGAAGTGGCAGTAGTGGAGCCGGAAGTTGAGCGGCGGGAACCGGAGGTCCAGGATTTGGATGCTGCTGTGGGATAGGTACAGAAGCCAAGAAGGCGTCGACGAACCAGGAGGGGTTGCGCGCGGCGAGGCGGAAGATGTGGTCAGGGGCGACGCTACAGAGGAGGAGCGCATCAACGTAGGAGGCAGTGATGCCAAGCTGTGGACGAGGTCGACGGAGGGGAGTAGTGGAGCAGCGAGGGGGAACGAGCGAGCGGGGAGGAACGAACCGGTGGAGCCCTGATCGAGGCAACCCGGTAAGGAGAGGACGGTGCCGCGCGCGCATGCGAAGGACGTCCGCGGCGTGAATCCATGAAGAGCAAAGATTGATCGCCACGACGGACGGCGATGGTTGAGAAGCGAAGAAATCTCTCCGGCGTAAGAGGGTTATTCACAGGACCCCGAGACGTGGGCTGCCATGGGAGGGGCCTGGACGAGGCGGCCATCGGCGCCCTGCTGCAGAGGGAGGTGGCCGAGGGGGACCCCGCCGCGGACTGCGCTGTCTGCATCACGGAGCCGGCCGCCGGAAACGGGAGGCAAGGGGGCCGGTGCGCCTCTTCTCTCGACGGAGACGAAGAGGGCGGGAGGGCCCTCATCGCGGTACCCGCCACCGCCGCCGCGGCCCCTGCCCCCGCCGAAACGGCCCCTGCCTCCATCGCCACCGAAGCGGCCCCCGCCGCCCCTGCCGCCGCTGAAGCGACCGCTGCCGCCTGGGGGCCGCATGATGTGGGTGTGCGGGTTCTTGGGGGAGGAGGAGGGTTTCGGCGCGGGAGGCGGCGGTGGGAGGGAGGGGGAGGAGGAGGGAGGGTTTGTTAGGGTTTTAGGGAGGACAGGCGCGATTAGGGGCGGCGCAGACGGGCGGGGTATTCGGGGCCACGCGGGGGATTGGGGCCACACGGGCGATTGGGATTAACCGGGTGATTTGGTCCATCAGATTTGATGAAGTGATGTGATAAAACATCTTAGCCCTTGATTATGAGGAAGGGGGATTTCTGGGTGCACGTGTTAGGGTGAACAAAGAAAAGGTATCCTCTGTGGGGGCAGAATAGTGTGTGCATGTAGGAAAAAATTAACTGGTGAATTATATAGGGGTAAAGATAAAGATGCAAGTGCTTACAATTGATGGGCAATGGTTTAAGCATTTGTGGATGCGGTTTTATGTATAAGATCATTTTATATTTGAAACACAAACCATAAATAATAGTAACAGGGGGTGTCACAAGTTTAACACCATTTAGCCAAATTCATAAAACTTCGAAATATACTTGAGCTAGGTTATGGGTGTCACCCCAGTTCAAACTTAGCTTCATTAACTGGAAACACGGCGTAATCGATTTACCCATAAGATATCTACGACCGTTAATGCCATGCGCAAATTTACAAACAACTTAAATGCATGCAGCCGGGTCAAGACCATCATAGCCTTTTGATTGAACATCCCACTGGTAGCTCCTACCCGATAGGTCCTTGGACCCACTGTTCTTGGGACCCCACTGGCCAGCGCAGGAGCCGCGCTCTAATACTGAGTGGGTACCTATCGTTGTGCGAATCGACGATTGACACCTCATTCTCGTTCCACCAACCTTTCAGTCATTCCCCTGCCGGGAATGATGCTCCCTATTCTCCTCATTGAGAACCAATGTTAGTATTCCTAGGGGACGAACAATGTACTGAGCCATGTCGAAAAACGGTTCAACTGCCAGTCCGACTTGTGGTTGAGCGGAATCTTAAGTTATTTATTTTGCTCAAAGGGTTTTCAACCTTAATCTGCCAAAGACCAAGCCATACAACCACAAACCCACCTGGTACCAGCACGTACCAGCCATCCAAGCCAACCATGGCATTAATCATGGCACGTACCAGTTGGGGATCGGACTCACATCCACTTCGTGGCTAGTCCAATATTGCCCCCTGACTGTAGCAACACTTTTAAAACATCAAGCCAACTGCTCGCCACCATTCTTTCTCTTTTTAAAGAAATTGAGTGAAACTAATAAAACTTACTATCTAACTTGCATAATTAATAGCTAGGGTTGTTCAAGGTTTTAACAAGGTTCAATAATGTCAAGGAGACTCTGAGCAATGAGGCATTAGCTAATTATCATGTCATTCTAAATTATCCATTTTCAATAATTGAAATACGATTAAAATAATGCATTAGGAAATAAATACTACAATATCAGGAATAATTGGATTCAATATGATCAATGACGTGCGGCATATCTTGCTGGGCTAGGGGTCGTCTATGGCATAGTCAACGTAGTTGTACTTGGCTTCCGTCTGGTCCAGCTCCTGCTCTGGGTACTGCTGCTGCTTCTCGAACTGCTCAACGGCCAGGTCTAGCGCAAAGAACGAACGATGATAAATAAACGAAAAACAACGTGCGGAAATGAAAACAAAAACTGAAACGGAAACCGAAAATGGACCGGGAGAGAATCAGAGGGCAAAATGGGCATTCCGGGAATTTTGGGAGATTCAACTGGCGGAGCGAAGGCCGTTTTTGGACTTAGTGGCGTGAAATGGTTAAGGTGGTGTATTTTTTAGTCTTTTGGAATTTTCGGGAATTTTTTGGGTTTTCTGGAGATTTTTCAGAATTAAAACGGAATTTTCGAATTAATTAAATCTAAAAAAGAAAAAGAAAATAAAAAATGCTGGAATAGAGTCAAGCCTGATGCCGACAAATTCGGCTCTGACGGCCCATGGCGCAGCGCATGGCCTGGCGTACTGGCGCTGGCCAGCCGAGGCGAGGCAATATGACGAGCCCAGGCGTTGCGGGAGATTGCCGATGGGGCTGGCTAGCGCAGCGGCTAGGGTGCTGGGGCGAGGCTTGGCGGCAACGGCGGGACGACGCTGCGGCCGGAGGAGATGAAGGACGGAAGGGGCTCACCGAGGACGGCGAGGTTGGGGAGAGGGAAGGCTCGAGGGTTGGGGTGGGTTTTATACCCATGTGCGCGACCCGGCACGGCGGCATGGCCTTGAGCACGGCAGTGATCGAGCGAGCGGGACGACGCAGCTGGTCGGGCGGCGGAGCAATGAGTGGCGTCTTGTGGCGCTGTATGCGCGCCGAGGCGAAAGGCCGTGTCGTGAGGTGGCCAAGGCTGTCGGTTGGGCCGAGCAGGCCAGGGAGAAGTGGGCCGAAGGCCCAAAACGCAAAAAAGGGCCCAAAATTCAAAATAACTCCGAAAATCCAAAAAAAGTTCAAATTTAAATTCTTTTGAATTTTGGGGGTATTTCATGTTTTGCCGTTGATTTTACGTTGTGCCATAGCTGCCGTGCATTGTACCGCCCTAGAGTCTCCTCCTCCCAGGGGCAGCGGCTCAGATGTTGAACTCTAAGTTTTGGTACCACTTGTTACAAAATACACGACAAAAATATATGATCAAAGAAACGAAAGATAACATACGAAGATAAATATCATTATATAAGAAGATGTCTTGTGTATATCTATCTCGTCATGTCTTGCGCTGTTTGTGTTAGCCAAAAACAAATAAACATGGTTACAGAGTGCTACTCTCGTGTAGTGTGCTTCAGTAGTTGCTTACTATCACGGAACCACATCTCTAAAGTTTCGTTTCAGTAACAATTAACAAAACGGCACTTCAGATAATAGACTATAGCGGTAGAACTGAAAAAAAAAATTATGGGATATACTCCCTCCGTCCCACAAAGAGTGCATTTCTAGTGTTCAAATTTTGTCCCACAAAGAGTGCATCTTTAGTCTGTAGGGCCCAGCTGTAAGTGTATGCATGCTCATTTAAGTGCTTGTGGAAACCGAAGCACCACCATGCTTGTGTATGGAGTAATGAGGGTCACATTAGTCATTTACCTTGCACACTAATCTGTCTTAAAAATCCTAGAAATGCACTCTTTGTGGGACAGAGGGAGTATATGTGGGATGTCAGAAACAGGGGCCCCACAAGAGGGGCCTACACTGACCGGGCCTCGACAGCGGAAATGTAAGGCCCAAAGCCCAAGAGCGCAGCGGGCCCAGAGAGACCTTCGACTTGCTCCCCAAGACAACCCCCGATCCTTCACGGAAGCTTAGTGCCCCGCCTAACAACCCGCCAGGGACGAGGCATGCTTGGTCCGACATTACGAGCTGCGGAAGCTGGAACTCGACAAGGCGGCGGCGTGGGTCGGAGAAAGCATAACCACCTCTCCAGGACGTAGAGCGTGAAGGCGGATAAGGACAAGGGACATGTCGTTCAGGCCACCATGTTCAGGGCCCGGTGGCGCCCAACTATCATGTATTCTCCCCCCAGTATATAAGGGGAGGAGAGAGAAACAAGAAGAGAAGGACAATACATCCAAGAACACAGGACTAGGGTATTATCTCCTCCGAGAGAGCCCGAACCTGTCTAAAAACAGATTGCCCTCGCATCCTGTGTTACCATCAAGCTCAGATCCCGCACAAATCCCCTAGAATCACAAATCTCATTGCCGGCGAAACAGATCGTCGACAGTTGGCGCGCCAGGTAGGGGACCTGTGTCAACATCTTCGTCAAGCTTGATGGCTGCGACGAGCGAAGTCTCCACAGTCTTCGCCCCGGGCCAGGTCTTCCGTTTCGGAAGCCTGACCTTCATCTCCAACGACCTCGGAAGCCTCTCTCTCTCCAAGGGAACCGCGCTACAGCGCGGTGAGGTTTCCGGCGATCCATCGTCACGACTTCCGCGCCGATCGGAAGGTCCCCCTGCCTCGTACTCTAAAGTACCGAGCGGGGATCTGAAGACCCGTTCGGCCGCGAGTCGCTCGAGGACGCCGAGGCACGAAGGGTGGGAGTTCTCACCGCCAAGCCACTCGGCACCCCAGGCGCCTAGGTTTGTCTTCTCGGACTCACCCACCTCGTGGCCGAGTCGAAGAAAGCCTAGACAATTTCTGGAATTTCCGTGAGAGTCTGTGTGATCGAAGGCTCGCGAGCGGTCAGCAGCCGCTTCGACACCTCGGTTCTGCCGCCGATTTGGAAGGAGGCCGAGTGACAGCCTGACGCTGGCGCGTACTCTCCGGACCGCGCCCGGCTGTCAATGAAGACATTCTGCAAGCCAAGATGGGGACCAGGCCGTTTTCGTACCCACGCCAGAATATCGTTGCCTCCAAGACACTCCTGGATACCACGGACCCTATCTTTGAGGCGGATGATCCGATTGCCCGATCATGGCCCAAGTAAAGGCCATGGTGACGGCGGCGACTATCCGGCATACTCAAACCGACCAGCCGCGAAGGAGCATCACGTGGTCCGGCGAGGACCAGGCGACCAGCCCGGCCGTCAGTCGAAGCCCGTCAGGTACATCATGTTCTACCTCGCGGAGACGACTTGCGACATAGCATCACCGCGACCTCCGTTCGGACCTCGGCGCCAGCGCCGCGGCCAGAAAAGGAGGAACAACGCCGTCAAGCCGACGAATATGAGCGCCGGCATCCTTCCGCGAGGCCGCGAAATCGCCAAGCGCGATCCCTCCGCGTCGATCACCTCCCGGGTATCACGGAGTCATCGAAGGGGTCCGTCGTTTACTCCTCACCTACGCCGAGTGGTTTGGCACGATGGATTTAATCCTAAAGGCATCACTAGGTTTGACGGTGAGAGAGACCCGAGGCTTGGCTACAAGTATACGCTCTGGCGATCGGGGCAGCGGGGATCGAAAGTAATGGCAAACTACTTGCCGGTTACCCTCTCGCCTAGCAAGCATGGCTCACCGGACTTCCAGCGAACTCTATAGATTCCTGGGAGATCTGTGTGGCAGATTCATCTCAAATTTCCAAGGCACTTACGAGCGCCCAGGCACCCCTTGGGACCTATACCAGCTACACCAAAGGAGGAATGAATCCCTCCGGAGTTCGCCAAGCGCTTCATGAACAAGAAAAGCACCGCTTCGGGCGTCACGAGATGCGGTTGTGATAGCGGCCTTCCGTAAAGGAGTCGGCGACCCGACCTCATCAAGAAGATGTCCGGAAGCCACCCACGTCGGTCAGGAGCTGTTCGCCCTAGCGGACCGTTACGCTTCAGCCTCCGAGGCTCTGGCGAACGACGTGATGAAGGGAAGGATCGATCTGAACCCCCTACGGAAAGAAAAGAAAGCGCAAGGGCGAAGAGCTAGTGGCGATCAGCCGCGCCAACTCATCCTCGCGCTCTCAAAGAGGATGGATATGATAAGGTCATGAAATCACTCTGCCCTTTCCATCCAAAGGAGGCATGCCGCCAAGGATTGTTTCACCCTAAAGAGGTTCGCCGCGAGCAAGAGGCGGCGGGACAAGGTCCGAGCGGTCATGCCACGGCAAACCTCCTCCCCTGGTGAGGAAGATTATCGTGAAGTCGACCTCGAGCTTAACTACATATTCGGGGTTCACCGCATATGAGTCCAAGCGGAAGCAAAGCTCACCGCTCGGGACATCTATGCGATGAGCCGAGATCCCCGATATGTCCGGTGGTCCGAGGTCGCAATAACTTACAACCGCACGGATCACCCAGATAGCGTCCCATTCCCCGGCAGATACCCGTTGGTCTTGGCGCCGGTTGTCCGCGGCATCAAGCTCAAAAGGGTGTTGATTGACGGTGGGAGCGGGCTCAACGTCCTCTTCGTGAAGACACTCGATGATATGGGGATCCGCGGTCGACCTCAAGCGCGGTCGTCACCTTTTCATGGAGTGATACCGGAACGTCGGCGATACCACTCGGACAAATCACTCTACCGATCCACGTTCGGCGCAAGGGACAACTACCGGACGGAGAGCCTTAGCCGAGGTGGCGGATTTCGCGACGGCGTATCATGCCATCTTGGGTAGGCCAGCGCTGGCCAAGTTCATGGCGGTGCCCCACTACGCGTATCTAATTCTGAAAATGCCGGGTCCGAGTGGTATTATTACTCTGCGCGTCGACGTTAAGCAGTCTTTCTCTTGCGACGAGGAGAGGCTGCGAAATGGCCGAGTCTCTGGAAGGCGGCGGGTCGGGAAAGAATTCGTCAAGAGGCGGATTTCGACAAGCGGAAGGCGATATCCCTACCCGCAAGCCGCGAACTTCGGATCAGCCCGAAGAAGGCACCAAAAGGATCCTCCTCGACCCGTCCGATCCGGCTCGAGCCGTTCGATCGAGACAAGGCTCGAGGATGAATAGGAAGGCGCTCGTCACCTTTCTGCGGGCAAACCAAGACGTCTTTGCACTGGAAGCCGTCCGACATGCCGGGGTTCCCAGGAGGTGATCGAGCACGCACTAAATGTGAACCAATCCGCCAGGCCCGTCAAGCAAAGGCTACGACGGTTTGCTCAAGATCGTCGAGAAGCCATCGAGAGGAGATCACAAAGCCGCTAGCCGCGGGTTTCATCAAAGAAGTGTATCATCCCGATCGTTGGCGAACCTCATACTCGCCCGTAAGAAGAATAAAGCTGGCGCATGTGTGTTGATTACACCGACCTCAACAAGGCTTGTCCGAAAGATCCCTTTGGTCTCCCTCGTATCGATCGGTGGTAGACTCCTTCTTTGGATCTCGTTACTCACTTTCGACGCCTATTCAGGCTATCATCGATTCGGCCGAGAGGAAGATCGCGAGAAGACTTCGTTTATCACTCCATTCGAGCATATTGCTATATCACTATGCCGTTCGGGCTCAAGAATGCCCGGCGCAGCGTACCCGGTAGGCCGTGCGTGGTGCTTTCACCATCACCGGCGCAATGTGGAAGCTTATGTGGATGATGTGGTAGTTAAAACGCAGACAGAGGACAGCCTCACCTCCGATCTGGCCGAGACGTTTGCAAGTCTGAAGACGTTCCAGATGAGGCTAAACCCAGAGAAGTGCGTTTTCGGAGTGTCTTCCGGGAAACTACTCGGGTTCATCGTCTCCCGTCGTGGGATCGAGCCGAACCCGGAGAAAATTGGAGCCATTATGAAAATGGCCCCGCCTACCAGCCAAAAGGAGGTCCAAAAGCTCACCGGATGCATGGTAGCGCTTGGCAGGTTTATCTCGCGACTGGGGGTTCGGGGAATGCCTTTCTTCAAGCTCCTTAAGAAGCAAGATCGCTTTGATTGGACGGCAGAGGCACAGCAGGCCTTCGAAGAACTCAAGGTGTTTCTCTCCACTCCCCCAGTCTTAGTATCGCCGGCGCCAGGTGAACCTCTTCTGCTCTACATAGCGGCAACATCTCATGTAGTAAGTGCCGTGATAGTTGTGGAGCGGGAGGAATCTGGACACCGCTACGGCGTGCAACGCCCAGTTTATTTCATCAGCGAAGTACTGGGCGAATCCAAGACAAGATATCCTCCAATCCAGAAACTGCTGTACGCCATTTTGATCTCATCACGGAAGCTGAAGCATTATTTCCAAGGACATTCGATTTCAGTAGTCACTTCTTTCCCCGTGGGAGAGGTCCTCCGCAATCGGGAAGCTACTGGAAGAATTTCAAAGTGGGCAGCTGAGCTTGGAGCTTTCGACATCTCATTCAAGCCGCGCACCGCCGTCAAGTCCAGGCTTTGGTGACTTTACGGCCGAGTGGACCGAATCCTGCACTCCTGCAGAAGAAGAGCCGAATATTGGGTCATGCACTTCGACGGATCTCTCATGCTTGGAGGAGCGGCGGGAATCCTCCTTATCTCGCCTAAGGGTGACAGTGAAGTATGTCCTTGGATTCACTTCCGGCCTCAAACAATGCCGCGAGTACGAGGCCCTCATCCATGGGCTTCAGATCGCCACGCCACTCGAATCCGACTACCGCGCTCGAGGCGACTCGATTGGTGGTGAATCAAGTGCTGAAGGACTGGTTGTGCGTGGATCGAATATGGCGGCATACCGCCAAAGAAGTCCGAATTGGAAGGCAAGTTTGTGATGCCTGAGTGGTTCATGTCCTCCGCCGCAATAATGAGGCAGCAGACGAGCTGGCTAAGATGGGAGCCACTCGGGCAGATGTCCCAAGTGATATCTTCGTGCAGGATCTTCACGAGCCAACCGTTACAAAACGGCAAAAGCCAAGCGAGGGTCCTGGAACCGGGGTCCTGCTCATCGATCCAGATCGACTACCTCGTACCTTGATTATCTCCTGAAGGACAAACTCCGGAAGCAACCACTTTGGCGAGCGCATCTCCGACAAGCCAAATCCTCGTGGTGGTGGGCGGCGAGCTCTTCCGAAAAAGTGCCTCGGGTGTCCTCAGCGGTGCATTTCGGGACAAGCGGGAAGAGGGTCGCTCCAAGAAATCCATTCGAGGATGTGCGGCCATCACGCGGCATCAAGCGCCTTGGTTGGGAAAGCCTACCGAGGGTTTCTTCGGCCAACGGCGATAACGGATGCCAAGGAGATAGTTCGAACCTGCGAGGGTCGCCAATTCTATGCAAGATGCACACACTTGCCAGACATGAGCTACAGACTATACCCATTTCTTGGCCTTTGCGATGCTGGGGCTCGACATAGTGGGCCCGCTCAAGAAGGCTCAAGGCGGTTTCGCTTACCTCTTCGTGGCCATTGACAAGTTCACCAAGTGGATCGAAGCCAAGCCGGTGGTAACTATCATCGCGGTTAAGGCCAAGGAGTTCTTCCAGGATATTGTAGTCGATTCGGAGTGCCCAACCGGATAATCACGGACAACGGCACCCGATTCAGAGTGAAGAATTCCAAGAATGGTGCGAAGGCGTCGGGATCAAGATCTGCCGCCTCGGTGGCTCACCCACGAAGCAATGGGACAGTCGGCGAGCTAATCTGCCTGGTCCTTCAAGGCCTCAAGGCCGGGATCTTCGACCGCCTCAAACCATACGCCGCCCGATGGGTGAAGGAGCTACCGTCAGTACTCTGGGGACTCGTAACCACTCCACCGAGCGACCGCCAAACCCCTTTTTCCTGGTCTATGGCGCGAGGCGGTTCTGCCGATCGAGCCGATTCGAATCCCAGGGTTCGGAACTACAACGGCCGAGTCCGAGGGAAGCCGAATGGTGGAGCTTGATCAACTCGAGGAGGCTCGGAGCGTTGCCGCCTCCGGTCGGCTAAGTACCTCCAGGGACTTAGCCGCTACCACTCTATAGCGTCGAATAGAACCTTTTCGAAGGAGATCTGGTCCTGAGGAGGAACCGGAAAAGTGAGCACAAGCTCTCTCCAATTTGGGAAGGTCCATACATCGTCTGAGAAGACAACCCGCCGGTGCTTATCGACTCAGGCGAGAAGACGGCGAGGTTACGGCAAACACTTGGAACGCCGAACGACTCCGCCGCTTCTACGCATGAGTTATGTATCCCACTCTTACACATTAAATAAAATAGTGGTTCGTCTTATTTTACGAAGTTACGTGTAATGCTAGCCCCGAGTGGTTATTACCCGATCGTGGCGCCTAACCCTGGTCGTGCCGATATAGAATGCACGGAAATAACAAACCGCGATGAGTACAAAGCCACGGCGGTTTATACCACGGTAGCGCTGAGCGGGTAGAAAGCACTAACCACTCGGCATTCGCGGCGCGAGAATTTAACCAAGATTTGCACAGTCGTGAATTTCTAACCGTCATAAACTCGAGCCCCACCCCTCGTTCTTTGGGTAATCGAGCAATCGACTAGAATGAATCGATCAGCGGAACCACTAAGTTCGGGTTAAATATGATAGGCACGAATCGATAAAATTTCGCATTTCATTCCATAATGTTAATAATTTACATCGCTAATTTTCTTTTCTCTTTTTCTCGCGCTAAAAAAAAAAAAAAAAAAACTACTACTCTTTGGTCTTTGCTTGGTGCTCTGGTGCTCTTGAGTCTTCTTCTTTGGTCTTTGGTCTTTGTCTTTAGTCTTCTTTGGTCTTGACGTCATTTGGGAGACCGGAGGCGAGATCGCTGAAGTTAGTCGCGACCCACGCTGACCCAAAGCCGCGTAATCTCCTCGTCAACCACCCACAAGGGGGGTACAAGACGGACGAGGGCCCTGACGGCAAGGTCGTCGCGACGATCGCGACCAACCATCTCAAGGATGATCTCCGCCACCTCGTGGAGCCCTGGGGCGATCTCCAACAAGGTGGCCACAGCAGCGGCGTCCCTCGCCGCTCCGTCCTCCGCCTCCGCCTCCAGGATGGCAAAATCATGCTCCTCCCATGCTTCGGCCTCCTCCCAGCTATACAAAAACCTAAAGAACCGCTGGCGAAAGAATGCCGCGTACGGGCCAACAAACTTCCTCATGTTAGACATGGAAGGAAACTGGAAGAGGAAGACGAAGGACAAGGCAAGAAGAAGCAGAGCGATCGCTCATTAGCGGTGACGCCCCATTTATAAGCCACCCCAGCCCCGGAAATCGAAGCGTCTCCAAAGGCAATCAAATGCGCCACCCCGCAATCAATGAAGCGCGAAAAACAAAGCGGCAGTGCGAACACCGAAGAAGATCAGCACGATTGAACAAAATCAAGGAGAATTTCACCAGACACGTGTAAATGGCAGTTCAAGCTCATTTGGCTTCCTCGCTTAATTGTACCAAATTAAGCGCAAAAGCCCGGGTGGAGAGCTAGCAAGTGATGCAAGCCTGGGGCTAAACCACTCACCAGGTGGCCTGGCGTAAGTCCCGACGCTCGAGAGCCTGCACGCCGACCTCTCGGAAAAGCGTGTCTGGGCAAGAAAGCCACGGGCCAAGGCCCTGGCGTTTGGAAGCCATACCGGTCGGTGAAGCCCATCCTAAAGGCATAACGAGGATCCAAAAGGCTGCGGGCGTATATTCTAACAACTCGGCCAGAGAAGAAAGTGGAAGAGGTCAAGACCACTCGGCGGAAGACAATACAAGCGAATTATCTTGAAGTAAGAACACAATATTTCGGACAAGGAGGGCGAGCACTCGGCATCAAGGCCCACGTCAAAGTCGAATTCCAGATTTTCCAACAGGGCTGCGATGCACCTGACACCTCTTCGAGGAGCGTTGGCTTTGTCTTCATCACGAGCAAAGCCTTCTTTCACAGCCTTCGAGGTCAACTCTCGGATAATGAGACTTGACCACCGCTAATGCCTGGTTCGCGCTCATCGGCTGCGGACTCTTTGGCGTAAGCTCGATCTGTCGGCTCCTCCCGAGAGAAGTGGAACGACATCGTCCCCTGGCCCGGCGTGGCTCCTTCAATGCGCGAAGGTGCAGGATCTGGTTCGCAGCGACGCCAGCTTCATCCGCCCTGTTGGCGGCGCCATCTTCTCCTTGCACTCTGCCACAAAGTCAAACAGCCATCAAGAACACACCCGACGCCAAGTATGTTCAACCCAAGTCAAATAAATTTACCCTTCAGCTCCCGCTGCATCTTTTCCAGGCTGACTCGGGCTTCGAGGCGGAATTCTCTGAAGCCTCGGTAATGCCCTCGGCTCGACAGCGGTCGAGTCGCGCTCTGAAACACGAGTGTGTCATCATCCTCTCCAACCACCATCCAAAAAGCATCCGAACCGTATTCAGGGGAGAATTTCACCTTCGAGCATATGCTCAAGCTTCGTTTTCTCCTCCCGGATCGTCATACACTCGCCCTGAAGCTCGTGGACTTCTTTCCATCTGTCCGCTGATCTCGTTGAGCTTGTCCTGCATCGCTTCGCTCTTTGAGCTTTGGGAGCACCTTCCGAAAAACCGCGACCTTTGCTCCGAGCGCTCCCCATGTCCTAAGTAACAGGCGAATCTCGAGGAGAAGTCGAGCGATGATTGAAGACAAGAAGCTCACCTGCACGAGCATGCTACACTTGACGGTGAGCTCATAAAGCTCCGTCCGAGCCGCTCTCTCCATCTCGTCGTCCTCTTCCATCCCCTTCGGTCGGAACCCCTTCCCACCATACGGTCCGATTCGGGGCTTCGGCAGAGGACCGAGCGGCGGTGGCTTTCGAGGCACTTCCTCCACTCCGGAGACGGCCGGGTCGATCTCGTCGGCCGGACGGACCACCGGATGGTTCGATTGTCGGACCGCTGCGCCCGGTGGCGGCGCGCCCGGCGATTAGCGGCGGCAGCGACCTAGCCGATGCGGCGAGGCTCCCCTTAGGAAGCCTGCACTGGACTCCTTTCGAGGACCCCTCCATTGGGACGTCCACGCAGGAGTCCTGAATCAAAAAAGGGAAGACACCTCGGCCTGCAGAATAACAAAAGACAAGGATCGCCCAAAAGAATACCTCTTGGATTTCTTGAATTTCATCCTGTGTTTCATCCGAGGCCCAAGACCACTCGGAGGGAAGTTGGCGCCGCACTGGGCTGCCATCGACGGAAGGCCGTGGCCCCGCTTTGCGATCCGGTGCACTAGAGGTCGAAGGTCCGGTGACGAAGACCGCGACCTCCTCCGCCGACTCCGGTGCGGCTCGTCAGCGAGGTGTCGGCCGCTTCGCTTCGCTGGCGTGTCTCACCAGAGAGGCCGACAACCGAGCGTCGAGAAAGGAAGGACGCGCTCTGAAAAGGAACGATCGCACCTGTTTGAATCACACATCGATCAAAGAAATCATGGAACGACCTTTCGAGAGAATAGTGCACTTACAGGAGGAGGCCTTGCCATCGAAAATTTACGAGGCAGCCCCTGTTGGTGATTATTGTGCCAGGCACGAAGAAATCAACTACCCGTGCTGCCAGCGCCTCCATCGACAGGTCCACGTCCGACTCCCGCGTGGGGTCCAGAGGCCCGTTGTATTGGAACCCCAAATGGACTCTCTCCTTCAAGGGCTGCACTCGGCGCTTCACAAAACTGACCGCGATCCGGGCCGTCGACCCTCGATTCTTCAGATCGTCAATCAACGCCCGAGCTCGGGGACTTGCGCCAAACCTCCTCCGTCAGAGGTGTCGCTCCAAAGATCGGGAAGCTTTAGGAGCACAAAGGCAAAGGGGCGAGGAAAGGATCAACGTTGGCACAATAGAACCACTCCCGCCTCCAACCTTTGAGGGAGGTCTTGAGAGGAACGACAAAATCTTGTTTCTTGAGCCCTCCATGGTGGGCCGGCGCCCCAACGACATTGGGAGCGGCCCGGGTCGGATGAGGCTTCAAACGGAAGAAGGAGCGGAACAAATCCAAATGAGGGCGTATCCCAAGATACGCCTGCAGAGCCAGACGAAGATGGCGATGTGAAGAATCGAGTTGGGGTTCAAATTGATCAACTCAATTTCGTAGAAGTGGAGGAGCCCCTAAGAAGGCGCTCCCAGAATGCTAAGTCCTCGCGAGAAGAAGGACTCAAACACTACAATCTCATTCTCTAGAGGTGTGGGGTAAGGGTCACCGCGGCGGCGGCGGAAATCAACTCCAGCGGAGGGAGGGGCCGGCGGCAACCATCCCCTCCAAGCGGGACATCGTCGTGATGGAAGTCTCCCACCCTACCGTCGCAGGTCGGTGCTACCCTCCGATGACGAGGAAGACGACATGGCGAAGAAGAAGACTGGAGGAAAGAACCGCCGCAAGCCAAGGGCGCGAAATCGAAACCCTAAATCGCCAAGGAAGATTTGAAGGTTTCGCACTGTAGTGGAGAAGGTGCGAGGAAGCCGTTGCTCCAACGAGGTCCTTCAACTTATAAGAAATGGGCCCCAATTTCCACCTACGGTGGGAAGAAGCGAGGCCCTCTGTTCAATCTTTGGGCGAGATCGAGGCACGCCCCATGACGGCCAATAGGCTGCGTCGCGCAAAGCGCGGCAGTGTCAAATCTGGTCCAGTTTGGGAAAAAGTCGCCCCATGACGGGCCTGAACGCCGGCCGCCACGGAAGCTTGGGGTGGGCACTTTCCGAACATCCTTCGACGGCACACCCCATAATTTGGGGTCAATTGCTGATCATCGTCTCACAACGCGATTGGGTGTCGCGGGAGGATCTACAACCAACACGGTCTTGAGAATGCGCCCCATGAGGGTCTAAAGCGATCTTGTATAGCGAGCACGAGCATTACTCAGTATGACCAAGGTATGCCCCATGAGGGTCAACCGAAGCGACAAGCCGGTTGCAGCGACCGTAAATAAGCGCGGGTACCACTCGACCATGAGCCAAAAGACCAAGGTACGCCCCATGAGGGTCACCGCGACAAGCGGTTGTCGCAAGACCGTGAAGCGGGCGCGGTACCACTCGACCACGAGCCAAAGACCAAGGTACGCCCCATGAGGTCAATGAGCGACAGGCGATTAGCGCCAAGACCGTAAGCGAGCGCGGTACCACTCGACCCACGAGCCAAAAGAATAAGGTACGCCCATGAGGGTCAACCGAGCGACAAGCGGTTGCCAAGACCGTAAACGGGCGCGGTACCACTCGACCACGAGCTAACTAACCACGGTGGCTTCATACTACAAGTTCTTTAAGATCTCTCTCCGTATAATCCCCATGACAGGCAAGGGGCGGAAAGTCGATCCTAAAGCACTTGGGGGGCTGTGTGGGATGTCGAAACAGGGGCCCCACAAGAGGGGCCTACACCGACCGGGCCTGACAGGCGAATGTAAGGCCCAAAGCCCAAGAGCGCAGCGGGCCCAGAGGAGACCTTCGACTTGCTCCCCAAGACAACCCACGATCCTTCACGGAAGCTTAGTGCCCGCCCCTAACAACCCGCCAGGGACGAGGCATCGATGCGACATTACGAGCTGCGGAAGCCGGAACGACAAGGCGGCGGCGTGGTCGGAGAAAGCATAACCACCTCTCTAGGGCGTAGAGCGTGAAGGCGGATAAGGACAAGGGACATGTCGTTCAGGCCACCATGTTCAGGGCCCGGTGGCGCCCAACTATCATGTATTCTCCCCCCAGTATATAAGGGGAGGAGAGAGAAACAAGAAGAGAAGGACAATACATCCAAGAACACAGGACTAGGGTATTATCTCCTCCGAGAGAGCCCGAACCTGTCTAAAAACAGATTGCCCTCGCATCCTGTGTTACCATCAAGCTCAGATCCCGCACAAATCCCCTAGAATCACAAATCTCATTGCCGGCGAAACAGATCGTCGACAGTATACTTTAAACATACAATTTTATAACTTTGTATAATGATTTCGTAGCATTATAAATTCAACATATATTTAAAATTTGCTAAGAATACAATAAAAATAGTTCTAAGGTCTTAACATTTTCAAACCATCAAAATTGAAACTAATTCAATCAACAAATTTAGCCTATTAAATACATAAAATTTTTAAAAAATTAAATTTTTGAGGATGCCAGACATACCGACACCCTTGTACCACCTATGGAGTCAGACTAGTCATCCGTCCATTAAGACGGTGCTGGGCTGCCGGTATCGTCTAAACTCTAAAGATACGAAAAGACGACGGCGTCCGGTGGGGTGCCGATTGTACTGTAACCACCAACCTGTCACCCTGTAATGGGATCGCGGGGTGGCCTCGTGACAAAACGGAGGTCCAAATGAATTGAACGGCCACCTGCAATGCTCCTCATCGAACTGCAGACAAATAGTCTTCACCAGTCGCTACTTGTACAGCTCGTCTCACGCCACTGCCACGAGCCCACGAGGATACAGAACGGCAGGTCATTTTCTTGTAAAAAGCATCCTTGTATCTCCCGGGGCCCCAACCATTCATGCAGCACGAACTACAGATGCAGTCTGCCCAAGGCTAAGCTACTCTGTAACTCCGCCTGCGCAGGAACCAATAAACCAAGCAAAGGATGCGTTTTTCTTCGTATTTCGTGCGCGTTGTCGCAGCATGTCCGTCGCGCTTTGCGGGCGGGTAAGTTCTAGCTGGTTCTTTCAATCTTTCTAGCGTACTGACATAGCACCGTGCCGGCGCTCACCTGAAAAACGACGTGCGAGTGCGACCAAACAAAGCCCTTCGTCTTCGTGTCCGGTAATATCTGGGGCCTTCTCTCATAAATGTGGCATCTCTCGAGCGATCCGCTAGGAGCCGAGGACCAAGGACCTAGCTAGAAGAAGGGCCTTCCCCACGAACCCCACAGAACTACAGCTACAGCCTACAGGACCTGATCCCAATATCTCAACCCCCACCCTCCTGTTCATGCTTGCTGTGTGGTAGTATCTTGATAATCATTGCAATCATTGGCATCAGCTTTGCTCCTTCCAATCCCTTGTTTCTTTGTCTGCTCTACTTACCTTTTCTTTTTCTATTCTTTTAGTTTCTTTTGTCATGTCCTTCTCATCCTTGATTTTTTTTAACACCATGTCAAAGCAAGAGCAAAGAGGCAATGCACATTTTGTTCAGTTCGCATCATGGTAACTAGACCAGTGCTATAGCACACTGCTACATCCCTGTGATAGTATGTAAACTCTACTGTCTTTAGTCCAGTTTGTTGCAACTTCCGGATTATAGATTTTAAATTATAGAAGAAACTGTTTTTGATTATAGGAGAATTGGGTCGAGTCGGCTGTGACTTTTAAGTTCCGGAATGGGTCGAGCCTGATTCTAATTTTATGTAGATGGCAACTTCTGATTCTCAGAGAAGCTATCTAAAATCCTTCTGTTTGGTAAATAATTTATTTTTTCTAAAATAGAAACTGTGCAGAAACTAAAATCAACAGGGCCTTTGTCAATTTGGTACAGTGGGCTGCTTCGTGCAGCCGTCCTCACTTTTGCGGCGAGAGCATAGCTTCTCACTTTTCCCTGGCAAAAGAGTGATTTACATCAATGGCACCGTCATGTTGATGTGGTGGTCACTCTGGAACGTAGGTGGTAACATTTTGAGTCCGTACAAAAAGGGACCCAATTGAATTGCTTCTGCAAAAGGGCCGTAGTAGCTTCACATTTACGCTGCTACATTCAGTTTGAGACATGAACAATTCACTCTGAAGGAGTAGACAGGTCGTTCAGCCGTCTCATCAGTCTTTTCTCTGTCGTAAAAGCCACGAACTTGTTCCGGTTAATTGAGCTCCTGGTTTGCTTGTTTTGTTACTGCGTTCTGCACTCGGATGTGATGTCTCAAAGTTGAGAGGAGGCGACTGAAGAATAGTATATCGCTGCAACAATATTTTTATGAAGTTTCATTAAAACATTTGAAAAGTTTTCGATTTCAATGAACTTCACATATTTTTAGAAGTTTATAGAAGATTTCGAGAAATTTTGAAAACCAAATTTCAGATTCTCGAACTCGGGTTTCAACAAATTTTACCAAAGAGTTTTAATAAGTTTTAGCAAATTTTAAAAAACAAATAAAGAGCAAAAAAAATCCCTGACATGCTAAGCTATGGCCATCGCCCTGCCTTTGCCACTCGCCAACACCACGCTTCCTCGCCCTGCTAGCCCAAGAGGATGAAGCCATAGCTCGAAATCACCCATGACATGCGTAGCAATGAAGTAGAGCCAAGAGGTAACATGAGCAGAGTCACCGTTGGACCGCTCTATGACCTAGATGAGGAGACATGCGAGAGTTACGAAAATCTGGTGGATCCAGTTACCTATGATGAGGAAGACGGCCAGATCCGTTACCGACAACGAGGAAGACAACCAGATCCAATATATCCCATCATCGACCATGCCAGTAGCTACCCTCATTCAGCTATGCTACCTCCGCCATGCCAGTAGCTACCCTCCTCTGTCCGCCGTGCCACCTCGGTACTACCAGCCGCCGCTTCATCCCGCCCCACTCCGATCACGCCCTTTGCCGACCGCCGCTCGACCCTGCCCTTCCTAGTGAGGAGGACGTTGGATCTGACACGATCCGACCACGCAGCCATGTTCCCGTTCGCCGCATACCCCTCTTAGTGGAATCCCTCTTTGGCCGTCGCTTCACCCCGGCCCCTCTCCGACCGCGACACCAGATCCGACGTGATCCAGCCGCATCGCCACATTTCCCCTCTCTGCCACGCTTGCGGCTCCATAGCTAGCCCATCATGCTAGAGCGCTGCTTTCTGCGTGCCTGTGGCTACTCGTCGTGTGGAGGACCTAACACCGTCGCTGACGCGCGCCCGTCACTCAAGGACTGGCCCCCCGCTTTGCCGGCGATGGGCAGAAAGACGGAGGCAGCTGTTGGGAATGCGTGAAGAAAAACGTACGCGTCCGTGCTGAATAAAGAGGGAGGCAGTTGTTGGGATAAGGAAGGAGAGAGGTGGGCGTCCCTACTCCGTCTAATTGATCGAACGGCTCAGACGTATCGCGTTGTTTTCCTTCAGTTTTTCTCCAAAGTTAAAGCCCCTCACTGACTAATCACTGGGCGCCATTGAAGACCATCGAGAGCGTAGTAAATGCCCGACATGTATTAGCTGCAGAGCCTTTTGTCAGGCTTGCTTGCATGTATGCATGTAGGAAGCTGCTTCTCTCGAACCTGTGAAGTGATACTTCTGGTAGTTGGCGGGCTTGATCTTAAAACCACCCACTCGACCTTTGAAATAACTGTAACAAATCACAGCGATTGCAGCATACACCATGCATGCATACTTGTTCATGGAACAGAGACGGCCATATGCTGATGATATGTTCAGTATTTCTATCTGCAGTGTTGAAGCTGTAAATCGGGAGACAGATTGCGATGTGCTCATCACTGTTGACTGGCTTCGAATTCTGTCACTTCTGACGGGCCCTAGCCGAAGCTTCTTCGAACAGTAACCCTGGAATTCTTATGCACAAGAGAGGCTGAAGGATCGACACGCGAAGCTGCTTCTACTGTTCACCCACCATGTGCGTGCACATACATATTATCCACTCACTCGAGAACCCTACTGAAGAATGGGACGCAAGTTGAGCATGCCGTACGCATCGCGTGCAGACTCAGGCGGTACAATAGGACCGAGGGCCAGCAAGATGGATGGACCGATGTTCGCGGGTATTCGCGAACATAGAACATGTTCGGAACGTAGAAATTCTGCTGAAAATTTTCCATTAGGGTTTCCGTTCTTAGCTAGTGTGAGGGTGTGCCAGTGCTCATAAGTACACAAAAATAATAAAACAAATAAAAGATAGGACTAATGTTTTACCTTCGCCTCGATGGTGCCTGCCAATTGGTGGTTTGCATCATCAGTACTTGACATGTAGGTGGAGTGGATTTGCCTCGTCGATGCTTGGCTGGCGTGGATGTACAGGTGTTGTTGTAGATGGAGTAGAAGCAGGCCCAGGTGTGTGGTCTGTGTAGCATGGGCCGCTACACAGGCCCCCAAAATTAAGGGTTCCTATTTTTTATTTATTTTTATATTACTAATTGTTAATCATAGTGGTAAGAATTAATAGATAAGCAGTTCTTTTATTATCTTTATATTTATTTTTCTTAATTTTTACTGTAAAAATTTATTTTTAAGTAAAACCATATGCACTGTTAATATTTTAAAGTTTTTGAAACAGCTAAATTATTTTTGTAATGCAATTGCTGCATATAGAATTTTGTTGACAATTCCAGTGACTATTGCACATAAAAAAAAGCTTATATAGATTGAAGTTGAAGTTCTACGTGCATTTTATAATGAACTAGGAAAGACTTCACGATAGACGATGAAATTGATTGAATTTGGAAATGACTAATTACAAGGATAATTGAATATTGTATTTCAAATAATATATAAAATAATTTTTTTGGGTAATTAACTTTTATTGTCTATAGCCTAATTTTAAATTTAGCATAGAGCCCCCAAAATATCAGATATGGCCCTGAGTAGATGCAGATGTCATCGCTTAACAGGTGGCGACATTTCTTGAGAGGATGAATTTTGAGAACTTGATGGTATGGATGACTCTTGAGAGCTTGGCGGTGCAGGCGTTACACATACAGAAAGCGCTCGGAACAACATATGTCATATGAAGAGGCGTATAGCCTTGTTCCTAGATTAATGCTTCACCAGATTGTTGAAGCAAATCCTATGACGTACATCAATGAGATGGACAAACTAAACGTCATAGGGGCTTGAACTATTTCAACCTGCACCATGTGTTCTGGGCATTCAAACCGGCCATAGAGGGCTTCAAGTATTGCCGATCTGTGTTGATGATTGTGGGATGTCAGAGACAGGGGTCCCGCAAGAGGGACCTACGCCCGGCTGGGCCTGACAGGCGGAATAGAAAGCCCAAAGCCCAGGAGCACCACGACGGGCCCAGAGGAGACCTTCGACTTGCTCCCCAAGACAACTCCCGGTCCTTCAAGGAAGCTTCGTGCCCCGCCCTAACAACCCGCCAGGGACGAAGCATGCGGTCTGACACTGCCAGAGCCTGCGGATGCTGAAACCTGACAAGGCGGCAGGCGTGGGTCGGAGAAAGCATAACCTCCTCTCCAGGACGTAGAGCGTGAAGGCGGATAAGGACAAGGGACATGTCGTCCAGGCCACCATGTTTAGGGCCGGTGGCGCCCATCTATCGAGATTCTCCCCGGTATGTAAGGAGGAGGGAAAAACAAGGGGAGGACTCTCTCTCTTGAACACACACAATACATCCAAGAACACAGGACTAGGGTATTATCTCCTCCGAGAGAGCCCGAACTGTCTAAAACAGATTGCCCCGTATCTGTGTTACCATCAAGCTCGAGATCCCGCACAAATCCCTAGAATCACAAATCTTATTGCCGGCGAAACCGATCGTCGGCCAGTTGGCGCGCCAGGTAGGGGCTTGTGTCAACATCTTCGTCAAGCTTGATGGTCGCGACGAGCGAAGTCTCCACAGCCTTCTTCCGGGCAGGTCTTCCGCTTTAAGCCTTGACCTTCATCTCCAACGACCTCGGAAGCCTCTCTCTCTCTATGGAACTGCCGCTACGCCAGTGAGGTTTCCGGCGATCCATCGTCACGACTTCCGCGCCGATCGGAAGGTCCCCTGTCTCGTACTCTAAAGTACCGAAGCGGGGATCCGAAGACCCGTTCACCAGCGGAGTCGGGCTCGAGGACGCCGAGGCACGAAGGGTGGGAGTTCTCACCGCCAAGCCACTCGGCACCCGAGCGCCTAGGTTTGTCTTCTCCAAACTCACCCACCTCGGCCGCCGAGTCAAGAAAGCCTAGAGAGCTGCTGGAATTTCCGTAGAGTCTGTGTAATCGAAGGCTCGCGAGCAGATTCGCAGCAGCGCTTCGACACCTCAGTCGCCGCCGATTTGGAAGGAGGCCGAGCGACTGAGCCTGACGCGCGGGCGCGCACTCTCCGGGACCGCGCCCGGGCTGTCAATGAAGACATTCTGCAATCCAAGATGGGGGACCAGGCTGTTTTTCGTACCCCACAGCAGAATATCGTCGCCTCCAAGACACTCCTGGATACCACGACCCTATCTTTGAGGCGGATGATCCGATTGCCCGATCATGGCCCAAGTAAAGGCCATGGTGACGGCGGCAACTATCCAAAGATACTCAAACCGACCAGCCGGCGAAGGAGCCGCCACGTGGTCCGGCGAGGACCCAGGCAAACCAATGGCCAGGTTGGGAAGCCCGTCGAGATACATCATGTTCTACCTCGCGGAGACGACTTGCGACATAGCATCATCGGTAGCGACCTCCGTTCGAACCTCGACGCCAGGCGCCGCGACCGAGAAAGGGAGGAACAACGCCGTCAAGCCGATGAATATGAGCGCTTCGGCATCCTTCCACGAGGCCGCGAAATACGCCAAGCGCGATCCCCTCCGCGTCGATCACCTCCCGGGGGGTATCGCGGGGTCATCGAAGGGGTCCGTGCGTTTACCCCTCACCTACGCCGAGTGGTTTGGCCTGATGGATTTAATCCTAAAGGCATCACTAGGTTCGACGGTGAGAGAGACCCGGAGGCTTGGCTACAAGTATACGCTCTGGCGATCGAGGCTGCCGGGGATCGTAATGGCAAACTACTTGCCGGTTACCCTCTCGCCCCTGCCCAAGCATGGCTCACCGGACTTCCAAATAACTCTATAGATTCCTGGGGAGATCTGTGTGAGCAGCTTCATCTCAAATTTCCAAGGCACTTACGAGCGCCCGTGCACCCCTTGGGACCTATACCAGCTACACCAAAGGAGGAACGAATCCCTCCGGAGTTCGTCAGCGCTTCATGAGCAGGAAAAGCACCGTTCGGGGCGTCACAGATGCGGTGGTGATAGCTGCCTTCCGAGAAGGAGTCGGCGACCCGACCTCATCAAGAAGATGTCCCGGAAGCCACCCACGTCGGTCCGGAGCTGTTCGCCCTAGCGGACCGTTACGCTCAGCCTCTCCGAGGCTCTGGCGAACGACGTGATGAAGGGAAGGATCGATCTGAACCCCTCGGCGGAAAGAAAAGAAGCGCAAGGGCGAAGAGCTAGTGGCGATCGCCGCGCCAACTCATCCTCGCTCTCAAAGAGGATGGATATGATAAGGTCATGAACTCACTCTGCCCTTCCCATCCAAAGGAGGCATGCCGCCAAGGATTGTTTCACCCTAAAGAGGTTCGCCGCGAGAGCAAGAGGCAGGTGGACAAGGTCCGAGTGGTCATGCCGCCGCAAACCGCCTCCCTGAAGCCGAGGAAGACTATCGGAAGTCGACCTCGAGCTTAACTACATATTCGGGGTTCACCAAGATATGAGTCCAAGCGGAAGCAAAGCTCACCGCCGGGACATCTATGCGAGAGCCGAGACCCCGATATGTCCGGTGGTCCGAGGTCGCAATAACTTACGACCGCACGGATCACCCAGATCGCGCCCCATTCCGGCAGATACCCGCTGGTCTTGGCGCCGGTTGTCCGCGACATCAAGCTCAAAAGGGTGTTGATTGACGGTGGAGCGGGCTCAACGTCCTCTTCGTGAAGACACTCGATGATATGGGGATCCCGCGGTCGACCTCGCGCGGTCGTCACCTTTTCATGGAGTGATACCCGAACGTCGGCGATACCACTCGGACAAATCACTCTACCGATCCACGTTCGGCGCAAGGGACAACTACGGACGGAGAGCCTTAGCTTCGAGGTGGCGATTTCGCGACGGCGTATCATGCCATCTTGGGGAGGCCAGCTAGCCAAGTTCATGGCGGTGCCCCACTACGCGTATCTAATGCTGAAAATGCCGGTCCGAGTGGTATTATCACTCTGCGGCGATGTTAAGCGATCTTTCTCTTGCGACGAGGGAGAGCTGCGAAATGGCCGAAGTCTCTCGAGGCGCTCGGCGGTCGGGAAAGAATTCGTCAAGAGGCGGATTTCGACAAGCCGGAAGGCGATATCCCTACCCGCAAGCCGCTAACTCCGGATCACCCGAGGAAGGCACCAAAAGGATCCTCCTCGACCCGTCCGATCCGGCGCGAGCCGCTTCGATCGGGACAAGGCTCGAGGATGAATAGGAAGGCGCGCTAAATCACCTTTCTGCGGGCAAACCAAGACGTCTTTGCCTGGAAGCCGTCCGAGCATGCCCGGGTTCCTAGGGAGGTGATCGAGCACGCACTAAATGTAAACCAATCCGCCAGGCCCGTCAAGCAAAGGTTACGACGGTTTGCTCAAGATCGTCGAGAAGCCATCGAGAGGAGATCACAAAGTCGCTAGCCACGTGTTTCATCAAAGAAGTATATCATCCCGATCGATTGGCGAACCCTGTACTCGCCCGTAAGAAGAATAAAAGTCGGGCGCATGTGTGTTGATTACACCGACCTCAACAAGGCTTGTCCGAAAGATCCCTTTGGTCTCCTCAGATCGATCACCGGTAGACTCCATCACGGATCTCGGTTACTCAGCTTTCTGGACGCCTATTCAGGCTATCATCATATTCGGCTTCGAGAGGAAGACTACGAGAAGACTTCGTTTATCACTCCATTCGGAGCATATTGCTATATCACTATGCCGTTCGGGCTCAAGAATGCCGGCGCAGCGTACCCGGTAGCGCCGTGGGTGCTTTCACCATCACCGGGCGCAATGTGGAAGCTTATGTGGATGATGTGGTAGTTAAAACGCAGACAGAGGACAGCCTCACCTCCGATCCGCCGAGACGTTCGCAAGTCCGAGGACGTTCGGATGAGGCTAAACCCGAGAAGTGCGTTTTGAGTGTCTTCCGAAACTACTCGGGTTCATCGTCTCCGTCGTGGGATCGAGCCGAACCCGAGAAAATTGGAGCCATTATGAAAATGGCCCCGCCTACCACCAAAAGGAGGTCCAAAAGCTCACCGGATGCATGGTAGCGCTTGGCGAGTTTATCTCACGATCGGGGTCCGGGAATGCCTTTCTTCAAGCTCCTTAAGAAGCAAGATCGCTTTGATTGGACGGCAGAGGCGCGGCAGGCCTTCAAGAACTCAAGGTGTTTCTCTCCACTCCCAGCCTTAGTCTCGCCACGCCAGGTGAACCTCTTCTGCTCTACATAGCGGCAACATCTCATGTAGTAAGTGCCGTGATAGTTGTGGAGCGGGAGGAATCTGACACCGCTACGGCGTGCAACGCCCGATTTATTTAAATCGTAATCTTGGCGAATCCAAGACAAGATATCCTCCAATCCGAGAAGGCTGGCCAGATGCGCCATTTTGATCTCATCACTAAGTCAAGCATTATTTCCAAGGACATTCGATTTCGTGAGTCACTTCTTTCCCCGTGGGAGAGGTCCTCCGTAATCGGGAAGCTCTTGGAAGAATTTCAAAGTGGGCAATGAGCTTGGAGCTTTCGACATCTCATTCAAGCCGCGACCGCCGTCAAATCCAGTGCTTTGGTGACTTTACTACGAGTGGACCGAATCCTGCACTTCGCACGGAAGAAGTACTGTAATATTGGGTCATGCACTTCGACGGGTCTCTCATGCTTGGAGGAGCAGGGCGGGAATCCTCCTTATCTCGCCTAAGGGTGACAGTGAAGTATGTCCTTCGGATTCACTTCCCGGCCTCAAACAATGCCGCTGAGTACGAGGCCCTCATCCATGGGCTTCAGATCGCCACATCACTCGAATCCGACTACCGGCGCTCGAGGCGACTCCCGCTGGTGGTGAATCAAGTACGAAGGACCGGTTGTGCGTGGATCGAATATGGCGGCATACCGCCAAAGAAGTCCGAATTGGAAGGCAAGTTTGACGGTGCAGAGTGGTTCATGTCCTCCGCCGCAATAATGAGGCAGCAGACGAGTTGGCTAAGATGGGAGCCACTCGGGCAGATGTCCCAAGTGATATCTTCGCATGTGATCTTCACGAGCCAACCGTTACGAAACGGCAAAAGCCAAGCGAGGGTCCTGGAACCGGGGTCCTGCTCATCGATCCAGACTGGACTACCCCGTACCTTGATTATCTCCTGAAGGACAAACTCCCGGAAGCAACCACTCTGGCAGAGCGCATCTCCCGACAAGCCAAATCCTACGTGGTGGTGGGCGACGAGCTCTTCCGAAAAAGTGCCTCGGGTGTCCTCAGGCGGTGCATTTCGGGACAAGTGGGAAGAGAGCTGCTCCAAGAAATCCATTCGGGAATGTGTGGCCATCACGCGGCGTCAAGCGCCTTGGTTGGGAAAGCCTACCGACAGGGTTTCTTCTGGCCAACGCAGAATCGGATGCCAAGGAGATAGTTCGAACCTGCGAGGGTCGCCAATTCTATGCAAGATGACACACTTGCCAAGACACGAGCTACAGACTATACCCATTTCTTGGCCTTTCGCAGTCTGGGGGCTCGACTTAGTGGGCCCGCTCAAGAAGGCTCAAGGCGGTTTCGCTTACCTCTTCGTGGCCATTGACAAGTTCACCAAGTGGATCGAAGCCAAGCCAGTCGTAACTATCACTGCAGTTAAGGCCAAGGAGTTCTTCCAGGATATTGTAGTCAGATTCGGAGTGCCCAACCGGATCATCACGGACAACGGCACCCAGTTCAGAGTGAGGAATTCCAAGAATGGTGCGAAGGCGTCGGGATCAAGATCTGCCGCCTCGGTGGCTCACCCACGAAGCAATGGGCAGGTCGAGCGAGCTAACGGCCTGTCCTTCAAGGCCTCAAGGCCAGGATCTTCGACCGCCTCAAACCATACGCCGCCCGATGGGTGAAGGAGCTACCGTCGATTACTCGGGACTCGTAACCACTCCCGGTAGAAGCGACCGCCAAACCCCTTTTTCTCGGTCTATGGCGCGAGGCGGATTCTGCTGACCGAGCCGATTCGAATCCCCGAGGGTTCGGAACTACAACGAAGCCGAGTCCGAGGGAAGCCGAATGGTGGAGCTTGATCAACTCGAGGAGGCTCGGAACGTTGCCGCCCTCCAGTCGGCTAAGTACCTCCAGGGACTTCGGCGCTACCACTCGCAACGCCGTAAATAGAACCTTTTCAGAAGGAGATCTGGTCCTGAGGAGGAACCAGAAAAGCGAGCACAAGCTCTCTCCAATTTGGGAAGGTCCATACATCGTGCAGAAGACAACCCGGCCAGGTGCTTATCGACTCAGACGAGAAGACGGCGAGGTTCTGGCGAATACTTGGAACGCCGAACAGCTCCGTCGCTTCTACGCATGAGGGCCGCGTCCGACTCCCGCGTGGGGTCCAGAGGCCCGTTGTATTGGAACCCCAGATGGACTCTCTCCTTCAAGGGCTGCACTCGGCGCTTCACAAAACTGATCGCGATCCCGGGACCCGTCAGCCCTCGGTTCTTCAGATCGTCAATCAATGCCAGAAGCTCGGGGATTTGTCCCGAACCTCCTCCGTCGCCCGCCGCCCAAAGATCGGGAAGCTTTAGGAGCGCGGCCCGGCAAGGGGGGCGAGGAAAGGATCAACATTGGCACAATAGAACCACTCCCGTCTCCAACCTTTGAGGGAGGTCTTGAGAGGAACGACAAAATACTGCTTCTTCGAGCCCTCCCGCAGCTGGAGCCCGACGCCCCCAACGACGTTGGGGGCGGCCCGGTTCGGATGAGGCTTCAGCAAGAAGAAGGAGCGGAACAAATCCAAATGAGGACGTATCCCAAGATACGCCTCGCAGAGCTGGACGAAGATGGCAATGTGAAGAATCGAAGTTGGGGTTCAAATTGATCAACTCAATTTCGTAGAAGTGGAGGAGCCCCGGAAGAAGGCGCTCCCAGAATGCTAAGTCCCCGCTGTAAGAAGGACTCAAACACCACAATCTCATTCTCTAGAGGTGTGGGGTAAGGGTCACCGCGGCGGACGAAGTGAGATCAACTCCGGCGGAGGGAGGACCGCGGCAACCATCCCCTCCAAGCGGGACATCGTCGTGATGGAAGTCTCCCACCCTGCCGTCGCAGGGTCGGTGCTACCCTCCGATGACGAGGAAGACGACATGGCGAAGAAGAAGACCTGGAGGGAAGAACCGTCGCAAGCCAAGGGCGCGAAACCAGAAACCCTAAATCGCCAAGGACGGTGTGAAGGTTTCGCAGTGGTGGAGAAGGTGCGAGGAGGCCGTTGCTCCAACGAGGGTCCTTCCGACTTATAAGAAATGGGCCCCAATTTCACCTACCTACGGTGGGAAGAAACGAGGGCCCTCCTGTTCACCTCTGGGCCGATCCAGGGCACGCCCCATGACGGGCCAATAGGCTGCGTCGCGCAAAACGCGGCCAGTGTCAAATCTGGTCCGGTTTGGGATAAAGTGCGCCCCACGACGGGCCTGAACGCCGGCCACCACGGAAGCTTGGGGCTGGGCACTTTCCGAACATCCTCTGACGGCACACCCCATAATTTGGGGTCAATTGCTGGTCGCTGTCTCACAATGCGATTGGGTGTCGCCGGAGGATCTACAACCAACACGGTCTTGAGAATGCGCCCCATGAGGGTCTAAAGCAGTGCGCCGTAAGTGGGCACAGGCATTACTCTGTATGACCAAGGTATGCCCCATGAGGGTCAACCGAGCGACAAGCCGGTTGTCACGCCAGAACGGGCGCTGGTACCGCCTGCCCCGAGCCAAAAGACCAAGGTATGCCCCATGAGGGTCACCGGCGACAAGCGGCTGTCACAAGACCGTAAACGGGCGCTGGTACCACTCGACCACGAGCCAAAAGACCAAGGTATGCCCCATGAGGGTCACCGAGCGACAAGCCGGCTGTCACAAGACCGTAAATCCAAGCGCTGGTACCACTCGACCACGAGCCAAAAGACCAAGGTATGCCCCATGAGGGTCACCAGCGACAGCCGGCTGTCACAAGATCAGAACGGGCGCGGGTACCACTCGACCCGAGCCAAAGACCAAGGTATGCCCCATGAGGGTCACCGAGCGACAAGCCGGCTGTCGCCAAGACCGTAAATCGGGCGCGCGGTACCACTCGACCCACGAGCCAAAAAGACCAAGGTATGCCCCATGAGGGTCACGAAGCGACAAGCCGGTTGACGCCAAGACCGCAACGGTAGCAGTACCACTCGCCACGAGCCAAAAAGAACAAGGTATGCCCCATGAGGGTCACCGGCGACAAGCCGGTTGTTGCCGCGCAAGACCGTAGCGGGTACCACTCGACCACGAGCTAATCAACCACGGTGGCTTCATACTACAAGTTCTTTATGATCTCTCCCGCATAATCCTCATAACAGGTAAGGGACGGAAAGTCGATCCTAAAGCACTTGGGGCTGCTGTGGGATGTCAGAGACAGGGTCCCGCAAGAGGGACCTACGCTACCGGGCCTCGACAGCGGAATAGAAAGCCCAAAGCCCAGGAGCACCACGACGGGCCCAGAGGAGACCTTCGACTTGCTCCTCAAGACAACTCCGGTCCTTCAAGGAAGCTTCGTGCCCGCCCCTAACAACCCGCCAGGGACGGCATGCGGTCCGACATCGCCAGAGCCTGCGAAGCCGGAACTCGACAAGGCGGCAGCGTGGGTCGGAGAAAGCATAACCTCCTCTCCGTGACGTAGAGCGTGAAGGCGGATAAGGACAAGGGACATGTCGTCAGTGCCACCATGTTTAGGGCCCTGGCGCCCATCTATCGTGATTCTCCCAGGTATGTAAGGGGAGGAGGGAAAAAAACAAGGGGGAGGACTCTCTCTCTCTTGAACACACACAATACATCCAAGAACACAGGACTAGGGTATTATCTCCTCCGAGAGAGCCCGAACCTGTCTAAAACAGATTGCCCTCGTATCCTGTGTTACCATCAAGCTCAGATCCCGCACAAATCCCCTAGAATCACAAATCTTATTGCCGGCGAAACCGATCGTCGACAATGATGGATGGCACTATATGTTCGGGAAGTATAAGGACACCATATTGATAGCGATCGTCGTGGACGCCACAACAAGTTACTCCCTATGGCTTACGCAATCGTCGAAAGTGATATCATAGAGAGTTGGTTGTGGTTCTTTGCAATGTCAAGCAAGCCAACTTATTTTCTATCGAACCCAGAAGTAACACCTCCGAACCCTATATGTAAAACACACTGATCTAGGATCAAGCTAGTGTACATAATAAACAAAGTTGATAACATAATATATCAAATGTACCTTTATTTATTAACTGACATAGTCTTTTACAATAAGATTAGCTCGCTGGCAAAATAAACATAAAGTAGCAGAAATAGAATAAACTGTAATAAAACCCAATAAATGCCACTAGCAATCGACTGGGGTAATGGTCCTAGTTTTCCTGGCCCTCTCATCGTAAACATACTCCTCCTTTGAATCAAAATAGTAAGCAAGGGCGAGTACAAAAGTACTCCGCAAGTTACACGGGAAAATGCAGTATTAATGTAAAGGATGCCAAATGAAGATTGTATCGTTATTTTAGTGTATAGTAGTTTTCCAAATACAATAATTAATTTCAAAAGCATAGATGATATAAGAAAAAAACTTAAAATTTTAAATTAATTCTCAACACGGGATAGAACTCGAAGCTAACCAATTTACCATGATGGACTCCCTCCATCCAAACTTATTATTTTTTGAAATTGTTTTTTGATTATCAAGTCTAATCTGTGAAAGATCAGCTCAGCATGCTTATGATCGCGAGCGCAGCTAATTGATTAGTTTTACACTCTACGGTGTTTGTAAAATTTTACCCACAAGACATGATTTTTCCCTTGTGCCAAAATACACACTTTCTTTGGTTTGCGGCAGATAAAATCACGACAAAAACCCCATATAAATCGCCATCCATGTAGTTATACCCACTAAGGTTTCACCACTGAAAGGACCCCCCTAATTCAGAAGCCTCCTCTTGCGTCGAGTGGCAACCTTACACCCACTCTACTTTCCACCTAATGGCATGACTGACCATGCTATGCTGTAATATGGATAACCAGGTATGTCCCATACCAGACTGTGGTAGGACGGTAACACTTTACATTCAGCAATTCACAGATTGTTCCTTAATTGACTGGCGAGTTTCAACAACTCAAAAAACCACCAAACTAATCTATCTCACCCAATCTAAATAAATTTTTAATTTTATCATGACACAACATAGATCCTCAAAACACAGCTTTCAATTTAAAAAGAATTATCATTTGGTACAAATACCTCAAAACAACCTAAATTCAGGTCTAAACAAAACTAAGTATGTCCTAAATGTTTTGATAGTCATTACATAACCATAAACATGGTCTCAGGGTTACAATGGCACAAGGGATTCAATCATCAAAGGTGGCTTTAACATTCATGACATAACTATTTGATTTAAACTGGATTCAAATATACTTGTAGAAACTATGCATGCAATAATTTAAATTCAACATAGCATTTCAATGATTGGGTTCAACATGATCAAGGTTGTGTAACTTGCTTTGGTAAAGCCCTTGCTCTGGTTCTGGACCTTGCTCTTGAGTCCACGCTTCACTGTCGTACACTCCCGGTATTTTAACGTCTACACAAATCGAGAGAAAACATAAATAAATATAAAAATATAGAGAAAATGAACTCCAAAAATCAAATAAAATTCACCTTTAAATAGTTCATAATTTTACAGAGTTTTAGAAATTGGAATCACCTCAATCGTAGCTCGTATGAATGAGAATGAGCTCTCGAAAGTTTGAAATAAAAAAATACTAATTAATTGAATTACTTTTCTACTGGAAAACCGAATAATGATGTTATCCTCTATTTTGTTTTTAGTCAAAATAAATTTGTAAAAGAAATTCTATTTATGGTGTCATGCTGACGTCAACAAGGCTAATTAACCAAAAATAAAATAAATCTAAAAATACGCTATCTCATTGACAGGTCGGACCATGGGTCTATAACCCGATCCAAGGACCAAGGTTGGTCTACGGTGGATGCGGTCCACGGGAACATTAACCATCGGTTGACGCAAGGACGGCACGGCTGCTGGTGCAAGCGCGGTCACGCGGCGAGGTGGGATGTGTGATGCATGGCGTTCATCTGGCTGATTGCGCCCGGATCGGATGGCTGAGGCGACGGCGCTAGTGTGCGGTGAGCTACACAGTGGCATTTTAATGGAGACGAAGAAGATCTCGGTTCACAAACGAAGGACCTTCGGGGATGGCGGAGATCTCGTCATGAGCTACACACAGGTACCTTCGGGGATGGTGGAGATGACCTGATGGCACCAGAATAAATGAAGGACCATGGTGATTCAAGGCCCCAACTCTGGCGAGCTTCCACAGGCGCATGGTGAGAGCTCAGGCCATGAGGCTTAGGGCAAAAGAGGTGGTGGGCGATGGAGGAGTTATTGCGCACAACTGCACAATAAATAGGGCCCCTCGGCGAGCGTACAAGTGCAGGATTCAAAGTGCAACCATCGTGGTGGTGGAGTCTAGCTCCGATACGGGCGATGGTGCGATGAAGGATCCTATCCATCCACGTGGCGCAATCGCATGGTGCCACGCTGTTGTAGGCCTGAAATATCCATTCCCTCCAGCGGGTGGGGCAAGGTCCTCAAGTCCACCCAAACTATATCGATCTGTAGCGTGACACACAGGAAGGATGAGACAGTGCATGAATTGGACTGTGCGAACGAAAAGATGAGGGGGCCGGCCGAAGCGATGAGGGAAATTGCGAAGGAAGCTTCCCCCGACACGCCATTGGACACGACCGACAGGATGTTCAGCCGAGCCTACCGCCCTGTCGCCACCTTCTGAAGAATGTTAGGTATTGTCAGATCGATCTGGAGCCAGTTAGCACATGAAATTCCGTTAGAACCCTCAAAAAGGGAACAGGACAAAAGGACAGAAGTGAAAAGGTTGTATGAAAACCCCATGTAATGACCATTTAGCCCTCGGTCTGGAGACAGGTGGAAGATGGTGTCTGGGAAGCGACTGCGAAAGGGCCTATAATCCTTTGTCAGGGCCGATCGGAAAAATAACCTACCTTTGCAAGCGGCTGTAGTTATACTCCCTCAGCTTCCCTATAAAAGGAGAAGGAGGAGGGTGTCTTTGAGGCGGATTCTGTTCATGAGGTCAAATCCCACAACAGTGATGCCGTCCGTGGGGAACCAACAGGTTGAGGAAGCCATTACTCTCCGGCGAGCGGAAAAAAGTTCTCTATAGCCATGCCACCGAAGAAGGCAGCGACGACTACCTCCAAGGGAGTCACGACGATGACTGAAGGAGGAGAATCGGGAAGGACCCTGAGGAGCCGTTCCCGCGACCAGCCCCGGCCTCAGGGGGCCAAGAGCCTTGGCGAGGACCCGACCCCTGCCGAGGTAGGGAGAATGCTAGGAGCACATTTGCCGCAGCCTGCAGCAACAACGCGCAAACGTGCTCCCAAGCGGCGGCCGCAGGTTAGCCCGATCGACCGTAATCCCAAAAGAAGGCGAAGCGGAGGCCTCAGCTCGACCTGGCCGCCGCGGGGTTGCTCGTGAGAATGGAGGCGCTCCAGGGAGAGGCACGGGGATACAGGAGACGCTCGACCCCAACATCCAGGCACTGATAGAAGCAAACAAAAGGCTTACGGCTGAGGTAAAGCGTCTACAGGAGCAACGGGATCAGGGACAGGACGAATCGCAAGACGAAAGCCCAGACCACGAGATGTTGTCACCAACGTATGCAGGCGTGGACTGGGATGATGACGACCCAAACCCACTTTCCGCCCGGCTCTGGAGGAAGAGATGGCCCTCCCCTAGGAACTTTAAGTTTCCCACCATCAAGCCGTATAACGGTAAAGCGGACCCAAGGGAGTTCCTGCGAGTCTATGACATCGCCGTGGAAGCCGCAGGGGAAGACAATGACATCAAAGTTAAGGGGCTCTTGTGGGCGCTCGAAGGTATATCACTTTCCTGGTACTCATCTCTCGAGCCAAGCTCGATCGCGAGCTGGCCGCAGCTTCGCGCCAAAATGGAGTCCAACTTTCAAGGCAACTTTGACAGGATGAAATAAGAAAGTGACCTATTTGCCGTGAGACAGCGCGAAGGGGAATCCCTGAAAAGTTACTTTCAACATTTCTCTAAGATCAAGTGTCAGATCCGGGGAGTCAGCGACACGACTATCATAAATGCCGCCCACTGCGGGATGCGTAGGGGTTCGCTGGCGGAAAGGTTAGCTCACAAAGAAGTGAGAACTGTGGAGGAACTTTTCACCAAAATGAAGGAATATGCTCGTGCGAAAGAAGACAATCTTCGAAGAGAAGATGGGCCGCGATACACACCCCCGGGGCGGGCTTTGCACAAAAGAGATCGGGGCAGGGAGACCCCGCCTAGAACTAAAGAGAAGGACTCGTACCCGGATCGCGGAGGAAAAGACAGGGCGAAGAAAATCCATTACATCGATGAGCGAATCAATCAACGAAGCAACGGGGTGCAACACCCGAAGCCGCGTGGGCAGAGCCCGCCCCCACTGCGTGACAAACGGAATGGTGAACTACGCGTAGTCGGAAAGGAGGAACAGGTGAGGGGGGGATACCACTGTGAATACCACGGCGAAAACAACACCCATGACTCAGCTCATTGCAAGGTGATCGAAGGATATCGACATTTTGAGGCAAAGCGAGGGGGAGTCGGGGCACTCCCTCCTCCGCCGGCACATCCTCCCGCCGATCGCCAGCGTCTGCCACCCTGAGGAGAGGTAAACCGCCTTCAACGAGTCATCAACGTTATAGCTAGAGGGTTGTCATCGCACCTCTCCTCGAAGAGGCACAGGAAGGCTTATGCGAGGCAAATTAACCACGTTGGAATCAGTCCGTCCGCCCCTTCACAGCTGGAGTATGAGCCGGTTACCTTCACACGAGAGGATGCGTTGGGGGTGTATTTTCCGCATCAAGACTCCCTGGTGGTAGCCGCCATCATCGCTGATTGTGAGGTGCGCCGCGTGCTGGTGGACGGGGGAAGTGCGGCGGACATCTTGTCCGCGGAGGCGTTTAGGCAAATGACGATCCCCCAAGACAGGCTAAGGAAGACGGAGGTACCATTGATGGATTTCGGGGGGGAAACAATCAACACCCTTGGCCAGGTGGAGCTGGAGGTTACCTTCACGACGCAATAGGCCAGTGCTACTCACCACGTCACGTTCGACGTGGTCGACATGCCTTTCCAATATAACGCCATATTGGGTAGGGGTTCGTTGACCGCCTTCGGGGCCGTCGTTCATCACGGGTTCCTATGCATGAAAATTCCCTCCGCCGGTGGTGTAGTTACGGTGCGACGGGATTTGACCTCACGAACACACACAACGCAGGCGGAGCAAAAGGATCCTCAACCGTCAGATCAACATCCAACGGCCCAAGTAGTTCAAGGATAGGGTTTGCGACCAATAGGCTAAATGAGCTAGCAGCGCGGTATGGGCTGCACCCTAATGGGCTTGTCCCAAAAGTCTATTTACTCGATTTTCAAACTTTTCCATCTAAAACAATTCCAGAAATTGAATAATTTCGAATAAAATATTAATAATATGAAAAAAAAATTCTAAAAATATTTTGATACTTTTAGAACTTAAATCGAATATTTTCAAACAAAATTTTATTTAAAATTTTCAAACATTTAAATAAATTTTCATAATATGCCTAAATAGAAATATTCAAAATAATTCAAATAAATTCTAGAATTTTTTTGAAAAAATTCACAGATAAACAATAAATTCAAAATTTCAAGGTGTTACATTTTCTCACACATGGTCACCGAACTGAACTCTATGCGGCATGTATGTAATTCGCACCTATATTACGAAATGCTATGTCCGGCTTCGTCCGGTTTGTTCAAACTAGAAACACCCCTTCACTGCATCACATGCATACAATGAATTGCTCGTAGATCATTCAATCCACCCATCTGGACATTACCGATCGAACGTACTACATGTGCTTGGATATACGTGTAAGTTATTGTCGCATGTTCGTATTTTACATTGCATGATGCCTTCTTCAGTATCACTAACATTATTTTTTTACTCTTAACACACTTGAATAAATTTTAAAAAATTAATTAAAAAAACTTGCATGGTAGAGGGAAGCCCTACCGCATGTCACGTTTGCGGAGCTCGGCATGTGCTACCATTCTGCCATGGCGTTGTACCGTGCTCCTCCCACGGTCTGTCGTCTTTCTGTGACACCATGAAGGTTCGACACCTCTCTAGCACGACAGAGGACAAATCAATATTTTTGTGACAAGAGAATATAAGATCATATTATTTTCCCCGCGTAGGAGCAAGATATTTAATGCTTCAAAGCATATATTGTCCAATGCATCATATATATGTACATCACCAGCCGCAAGTCCAAGACGCACAATCTGAATGATTTACACACATCAACACCATGACCGTGTGCCAACAACAAACGAAGGCAACTTTTCATTATCATCCATCTACGACTGATAAGGTGAGACAAATCTATCTTATCATTCGTCTAAGTCCAACAAGGCGAGACAAATCTATCTGATCATACGTCTACGACTGACAAGGCAAGATGTATCCATATTATGATATGTCTATGACTGATGAGGCTAGACAAAATTATAGCCTAATACTGATGAGGCAAGGCCACTACTTCATCAACACGTTCCAAATGGAGGGGGGCAGCAAAGGCAACATGCACGTCCACGTCCAATGAAGTCAGGCATACATATGGTTGGGCACTGATCGACACAACAATGTCTTTTAGTTACCGGGCATCGATGAAAAAAGCCACCCGTATCACATCTGCATCTTCAACACCTGCATCTACATTAGCACCTTACATAATATGGACAAACAACACAAATTCAAAGAGGATGACCGCAGTGCATCTTAATCTAGAGTATTATGTAGGCTTGTACTACAGATGTAATTAACCGAAATGTCACACAAAATAACCGGATTACACAATCTACAATCAGATATACTGCTTAAGTATAGACGCATAGAAAAATGAACTTCTATGTAAAAAATATAATTTTATATATTTAATGTAGAATTAATGAAATATCGTGTCCCTTCTTTTTCCGATGGGGGCGCCTTTTATAGCCAGCCGCTAGGGTGAGGAGAAGAGTGGATGACGCAAAATCGCGGCGGTGTCAAATCGCATAGCCCATTTTGTGGCTTCTGCTGGAAAATATCTAGCTTGTTTTGGATGTTTTACCAGCTTAAAAGCCAAAAAGTTAAAGCCGAAACAAACAGAGGATTTTTAAGCTGGGCTTAAAAAAAGTCTAAAGTCTCCGTATAACTATAAGCTAAAAGCCAATGAAAGGGGCCTTTTTTTGGCTTTTGCGGGCAGAAAATAGGCATTTGCCACTGAAGTTCTAAATAATTATCCACCACTGCCATTCATATAATGTGGAGGTATTCCTCCGTTTTTCTTCTGTTTCTCCTCCCTCATCCGCACAAGAGCAAGCGGCGGTGCCCTCCTCCCCACTAGAGCCAGCCGCACCCTCCTCCCTCGCGTCTCCCTCATCCCCGCTAGAGCCGGCGATGCCCTCCTCCCCACTAGAGCTGGCGGCGCCCTCCTCCCCCGCGTCTCCCTCATCCCCACTAGAGCCGGCGTGCCCTCCTCCCTCGTGGCTAGGGTTGAGCCACGGTGTGATCTCCTCCCCTGTGACGTTGGGCCGACAGCGCTCTCTTCTCCCGCGACTCCCTCATCCCCATGAGAGCCGGCAGCGCACTCATCCCTCGCGACTAGGGTTGAGTTGGAACATCCTCCCGCGCCTCCATCCTCCAAGCTCCAAGTGCTGGCATCCTCCCGCGACCTCTGTCGCCGTTGTCTTCCCCTCGTCAAGACAATCGACACTCCCAACTTCAGGGTACCATTCAATTCCAACTTGGTTTACAGGGAGAGTAATACAACGATGATTTACTAGTTGTGTATTATGCTGAAGCAATGTACTTCATCTTGAAAATTAGGAGAATCCATGATTTTTTACTAGATGCTACAAAGAGAGGTATTTTTATTTAGAAAGTTAATGATCATGTCAATGCATCATACATCCATGTTTACTTGCACATGATAAATTTGGAACTCCTAAGCATGAACATTTCAATAAGTTGGCTTATGCAGTGCACAATCTTGTATATATAAACCATAGGTAGTATTCTTTATATGGAGGTTGTGTAACACATGCATAGTAGCTGAACTTTCAAATTAACTTCAGTTTGAGCTAAGCGTTGCTAAGTTTGACGTGTTTCTAGGTGTTCCTCATTATCTCTTGTGCGTAATCAATCCCTCCGTGGAGTTCACCTATTGCGATTTTCGCGGCCATGCTGTGCCGGTAAGCCTATGAATAGTGATTCTACTACAAGTTTCAGCATCCAGACTTCTAGTGAATCAAGTTTAATGAATTAATTGTTCATATTTTTCTGAGCGGCGACAGATCATAGAATATATATCAGAATAATGAAATCATAGCATGTGTTTCTTATTCTTAGTGTGCTTAGTTCAATGGTCGTGTTCAATTGGTGTGTGATCTGTCTCTTATCACTTAAATACACTAATCAGGCCTTGACAATGATGACGAGGGCAACGAGTATGAACATTTGAAAGAGATCAATCTTGTTGCGATGCAAAGGATGTTAGAGATAATTTTGTAACGTATTCTATACGGAGTCGGAAACAGAGTCTGAGTCCAAGCGGACGCTAGCGAACTTGTAGCCGTGTCGGATGTTGTGTCCGGTGCATGTGCAAGTCGGAGATGCCACGCTTTATAAGCACTTGAGTCTGTAAGAATATATTGCATCAGAAGAGAACAAGGCAATAGAAATCAACAAAACTGCGTGTAGATCAATTGGTTTGTGCATGTCTTGAGAGAGGTCCTGTGTTTCAAGTCGTCGAGGCATCATTTTTTCGGCGAGTTTTTTGTCGGTTGATTTTCTTTCGGCTGGAGGCGTGACCATCAAGGAGCATACTCATGGAAGCCCGATCGCATGATTGATCTTTGAGCCGATCCAACAATTGGTATCAGAGCAGGTGCCTTAGTTCTTGATCTGCTGCCCAAGAAGATGTCGAAATCTCCGGGAAGTGGTGACACCGGTGGTCAGGCGACATCAAGCGCGACGGCGAAAGAGAGTTCCGCTATAGCATTGCATTATCCGATGCTCACGAAGAGCAATTATGCAGCATGGGCAATCAAGATGAAGGTGTATTTGAGGGCTCAAGACTTGTGGGGAGCGATCGACGACGACAAAGTTGATGTGCGCAAGGATCAGATGGCATTGGCGGCCATCTACGGAGGCATCCCAGAAGAAACGCTTTTCCTACTGGCTGAAAAGGAGACAGCCAAAGCTGCGTGGGAGACGTTGAAGACGATGCATCTTGGTGCTGATCGTGTGAAGGAGGCTAAGGTACAGACCCTGAAAGCTGAGTTCGAGGGGCTGCGCATGAAAGAGACAGAGTCAGTCGACGATTTCGCCATCCGGTTGACGACAGTCGTCAACAAAATCAAAGCACTTGGCGATAAGATGGAGGAAAGCTACGTGGTAAGGAAATTCCTTCGTGCTGTCCCTGGCAGGTTCCTACAAATCGTCTCCACCATTGAGCAGTTCGGCGACCTCAAGGTGATGACGATAGAGGAGGTGATCGGTCGTTTGAAGGCACATGAAGAACGGATTAAGAGATCCGACAGCAGCAAAGAAGAAAACCTACTCCTGACGCGAGCCGAATGGGAGGCCCGATCGTCGAGGCGCGACGGCGAGGGCTCGTTCAGTGGCTCGAAAGGAGATGGTCAACGAGACCGCAAGAATCGGAGATTCGACAAGGCAAAAGTGAGATGCTATAATTGTAATGATTATGGGCATTTTGCTTTGGAGTGCCGCAAGGTAAAGGAGGAGGAAAAAGCGCTTCTTGCCGAGGTTCAAAGTAAGAAGGGACCAGTGTTGGTTTGATGCTCTGTCAAGTAAGAGTGTTGACTCCGGGACGTGAGAAGGTGTGATCGCCGTCCAAAGTCAAGTCTGTCAAAGTTGAGTCCGGGGCGTTGAAGAGGTGCGTTCGCCATCCAAAACTCATGTCCGTCAGAGTCGAGTCCGGGGCGTTGAAGAGGTGTGCTCGCCGTCCAAACTCAAGTCCGTTGAAGATGCGTCCAAGATGTAGAAGAGATGTGTTCGCCGTCTTGAAGTAAGTAAGTTGAGTAGGGGTGTTGAGAAGATGTGTTCTCCATCCAGTGTCGAATAAAATTGGGCAAATCGTAGTTGTGACCGATTGCCTCAACAAGTTAGAAATTATACGTTACAAAATTAGGTGGGTGATTGTTAGAGATAATTTTGTAACGTATTCTATACGGAGTCGGAAACAGAGTCTGAGTCCAAGCGGACGCTAGCGAACTTGTAGCCGTGTCGGATGTTGTGTCCGGTGCATGTGCAAGTCGGAGATGCCACGCTTTATAAGCACTTGAGTCTGTAAGAATATATTGCATCAGAACAGAACAAGGCAATAGAAATCAACAAAACTGCGTGTAGATCAATTGGTTTGTGCATGTCTTGAGAGAGGTCCTGTGTTTCAAGTCGTCGAGGCATCATTTTTCCGGCGAGTTTTTTGTCGGTTGATTTTCTTTCGGCTGGAGGCGTGACCATCAAGGAGCATACTCATGGAAGCCCGATCGCATGATTGATCTTTGAGCCGATCCAACAAAGGATGCACCCGCACAACCATCAAAAAGTAAAGTTCATATATATACGTATTGGCCTTGATATTTACTATCTATGACATTACATACATCTTACTATCTAGCTAGATGTCTCCATACATGAGCTTAGTGGCGTTATGACATTTTACTACTCGCTAGATGTCCTCATGCATGGGCTAAGTTACATACTAACATTACTACTATAATAATTGTCCTGTTAGATGTTGTTAATACAATTCTGACATCTGCAAACCTGTATTTTGCACAGCTTTCTGGTGGCTCATCATCAATTCTGCAATTAAAGGTGTGTTTAGAGAAAGAAAACCTGGGTGTGTATTTGTTTTATTAATCTGAATGTGATAGAGACTGAAACTTGATTTATCTATGATACTCTTGAAATATCTCATGTTATTTTAAATGATATCTGGTTAAACTATTGATCGTGTGAAATTTCTTCCCTTCGAGCTTGATTGAACTAAATTTGGTTTTTAGCCATGGTAAGGATATTCATATTGCGCTGCTCAAGACTTGCAATTCTGGATCATTGAATGAAGTGAGATTGAAGGTTGTTTCTTCGTGATTGTGATGAATGACTTATACATTTCATTGTTCTATAGCATTTGCTTTTCAATGATTAAAGAACTCCAGGGTTCTTTCGGCTCATCTTGACCGTTTAATTGTAGCTGAGCGACTCCTTATGTTTCAGATTTTTTATCCATCTAACGTGTCACGCTGAACTAAACACCACTAAATCTATGTTTTCCAATACTTCATTTGTTCAAAAAAAATGCTGAAACATTTGTATTAGATAAATCAGAATATAAGTAAAATCCTCACAATTCTAAAGGGTATTTTAGACTTTTCAACAAAAGCTATACTATCCAATCTATTAAAAAGACAGGATGCCAAACAACCTACCTTAGCTTAAAAATACACAGCTTATAAGTTCATTAAACGAAAAGGCTAGCTTTAAGTCATAATCCAAAAGATCTAAGCCGAAATAAACAGAACCGTAGAGTAGGGTTAAGTTTAAACCGTCAAGCTTATCTCTTCATATTGAATCAGCCTTATCTCTTGTTGATCACTTGATTGCTTCCGCATCCATGCAACGCGTACGATTAATTGACTCGTGAGCCTAGCTAGATGCTGTCCCGTTACTTGAATCCACAAGGATGGCTTATACATGCATGCATGTACGTATGCATGTGTCCATGCACTAGTATTTGCATTGCAGGTATATAGGCCATTCCCTTTGCTTCCTGCGTAATCAAAACAAATATTTGAATTTGTATTTATGCACATTATCACATGAAATTATATTAGGATAGATACAAAATCACATCGAGCACTTTCTTTTCCTCCAAAGTTCATGTAAACTTTCAACCGAACTCATCTGGACGTACAGTTCAATCAATCCTTCGAATCAACTCAGTTAGGTTTGAGAAATGCAATAAACATTCGGGCAATTTGAACTCGACTTAATCATCCCTCCCTCACATCAGATGCTGCAGATTCAACGGCTGTTCTCACAGTCGCCTGATGTGAAGGCGGTGGTTGTTTCCAATCATGCCGTATTGTTGTGACGCTGCAACATTTGCAAAGGAGCGCGCGCGAGCAGTGAGCTAGCTAATGGCCATGCAAATGGGGCCTCGTTTAGGACCCTGCGCTGCATGGGGACAAATGGAGTGCATGCTAATGCCCCTGGAACCATTTAAGGGGGTATCCCACGTTCTTGTGGAAGGAGGAGGAAAACACCAGAATGATCTGATCCTCCCCGGCGATCTTTGAGATATCTGGTGCTTGTGTCTATAGTGAAGGGGCGCCACTTCACGTGCCAAGTGAGCTTCAAGCTCAATCCAATTTATTTATGATCCGCCGATATCTGGTGCTTGTGTCTATAGTAGACAGTCTATTAGATGCTATCATGCATGCCTGAAGGTTTTGGTTTCTGTGGTCCACAGATTGTATAATGCAGCGGCCTCTAGTACGACTACTTGAGCTAAAGACATCCTGAGCAATCATTCACTAAGACTGCCATTGCTGCATTGGTATCGATATGAAGCATATGCATGATTACGTATTCAGAATTATTGTATATATGTCAAATGATTATTTTTATGCAAATCATTCGTTTTCTGAGTTGCGATTTTCTTGGCGATTCATGCTCCAGTCGGCGAGATCGTTTTCTCCGCCAACGGCGGCGACTTGTTAGGGGCTCGGTTCATTGAAAGGCCAGCTATTGTCCACCACCTGTTGACTGTTGTGAAGGCGATTCGGATCTTCTGTCTTTGTTTGGTGCATTTTGATATGGTAAAATAAAATAAAAATAAAAAAAACAAATTGCTACAGTATTTTCGAAAATATCTGCGAGATTTAATAAAATCTAGTTTAAAAATATGAATTTTAATCAAAATATCCAAATTTTCAATGAAATTTACCAAAATCTCGAATACTGTAGCAATTTGATTTTTTTTATTCTACCAGGTCAAAATACACCATGCATTTTGACAAGTAATGGCAGAGGATCCGAATCGGTTGTGAAGGACAGGTTCAAGTTAGGAGTTAGGCTGTTGGGGTCAGGGTTTATATTACCGAATTTATGTCAGAAATCGTTCACGAGTCGGTAGCAAATTTCGTCGAAAATCAATAGAAACCAAACAAAATTCAAAGTCAAACTTTTTAAAATCGGCTGTCAAACAGCAATGAAATAACTCAATTTGTACCAATTTTCGACCGGTTTACATCGAAAACTGGCACACTTAGTGGAAATTGAAAAAAAAAACACGAAAAATTGTGGAAAAAAGTCTCAAAAATTTGGTTTTTAAAAAACGTCTCAGAGTTATTAATACTAATTTTAGAAAATTTTAGGATAAATTTTCTAAATTTTTGAAATTAGAAAAGAATCGGTTTATCAACTGATTTCGTTTTTCAAGCCGGACTCGTATGATCGAAAATCAGAAAAATATTTTTGTGGATATTGTGAAGGGTTAGGGGTTCAATGAAGGACAGTCCATTCATGGAATCGATGCAAGTGTTCTTCCCCAAAATCGTTCTCCTGGCCCGAACTCGCGTCGATCTCCTCACCGTTTCCAATTCTCCACCACCTGTTGTGGCTACCTCCATGATCTGCCACCATGAAGCGCTACTGGCTCGTTGCTTCATCGTCCTCCATCGACCGGTACCGGAATCGACGGAAAGCTTGATCTCACCTGAAACCGGCAGAATAGACCGGAATGGCCCATATTAGAGCCGAAACGGTATGCAGGCTGCGTTGTGCTGATTTAGGTGTCGGAATGGCAGATACGGTGTTGTAAGTTTGCTAGCAAGTCCAAAGCATGCACTAGTAGTGGAGTACTTTTTAGAAGTGACTTATTTCACGCGCTTCTCATTGCCGGGGGAAATGGAATCTCCAGACTACAATACCATGCACAGTTCCTCATTACTAGAAATGTAGGAGCAGTATGATTGCTCAGTGTTTCACTAATTGCTAGGCTTTTTGTCCGCAACTGTTACTGCTGCTGTCCCCTAGCTAGTTACACTGCCCACAGGCCCCACAGCCGCGAGCCTCAACAACATCCCAAGGTGTATGACGGATAACTAGGAAATTACGCGCGGCGAACGGAAAACGAATTTATGTTTTTTTCGAAGAAAAACGGATTACGAAAACATTTTTCCCGGGGAAAACGAGGAAAAATGGGATACGAAAACATGTTTTCCTGGGAAAACGAAAAAGCTTTTTTCGGAGAAAAAACGGACGCTCCGAGTTATAATGGAGGTATGATTCCCCAGGATCCAAAGAAAAATCGGACTACGAAAACAATTTTTCGGCAAAAACAGATAAATGATGAACGAAAAACGCATTTACGTTTTTTTCTGAGAAAAAATGGACCACGAAAACGTTTTTCCCGGAGTCTCGAGAAAAAACAGACAACAAAAACAAATTTCTTTTTTGAGAAAAAACGGACAAAGAAAATATTTTTCCCATGCTCCGGAGGAAAAACAGACAACGAAAATATTTTTTCGGGCAAAACGGAGGAAGGTCTTGAATCTATATTTTTTTTTGAGAAAAAACGAATAACGAAAATATTTTTTCCATGCTCCGGAGGAAAAACGTACCACGAAAACATTTTTTCTGGGTAAAACGGAGAACTCCGGAGAAAAAAGGGACAACGAAAGCATTTTTTGCAGGCAAAACGGGGAAATGACTTGAATTATTTTTCCCATGCTCTGGAGGAAAAACGGACAACGAAAACATTTTTTCCGAACAAAACGGAGAAAGGATTTGAATCTATATTTTTTTTTAGAAAAAAGGACAACGAAAACTTTTTTCCCATGCTCCGGAGGAATAACAGACCACGAAAACATTTTTTCCGGGTAAAATGGAGAACTTCGGAGAAAAAACGGACAACGAAAACATTTTTTCCGATCAAAACGGAGAAAGGACTTGAATCCAATTAAACGAACTACGAAAATATTTTTTCCGGGTAAAACGGAGAAAGGACTTAAACGTAAAGTGCGATGACTTATTTGTTAAGTTTTTGGATCTGATCGCTATCCCAAAAAATTAGAAAAGGGCTCGTTCACGATTTGTATTTAACGGGAGCCTCTTTCCGTAAAACGGCGAACGGGGGACCTAAACGCGAACCAAAAAAGTTAATCTTTCCCTCACAGAAAATCACGGGGGATCTATTTGTAAATTCACAAGGACCTATTTGTAATTTTGGAAAATTTAAGGGTTTTTTTGGGAAAATCCCGGGGTGCTAGGTGGACACCCTACCGATCCTAGGAACCTCCCGGATATAATAGGGTTATAATATTCGAGAACAAAAACAAACAAAAATATGGAGGCTTCCATATGTTACTATTTAAACGTTACTCATCCAGTTCATAAAAATTTATCGATTTGAAAGTTACTCATCCAATTCATAAAAACTTATCGATTTGAGATGCGTGCAGTCAAACTTTTAAAACATTAGCTATCAATATCTTTTTAAATATTTAAATTAGATTAATAAAAATTATATGTATAGATTCGTCTCGAAACATACTTTAATAATATTATAATTGTATTGGATTTTTAAAATATATTACAATAGAACTTAGTGGTTAAAATTGAGTTTTTGGGATCATGTTGATATCTAAAATGACTAATATTTGTGACCAGAAGGAGAAACTATACCGTACTAAGAGAGAAAAGTGTTGTTGTTTAAGACCAAGGGGTCTTTTAATCAAGTTTATGAATGTAATTATGGTTACCTTTTATCTATAATACAATATTGAAAAGGACAGAAAAAGGATGAGAGTTGTATTGCAGATATTTCTTTACAGTGTACAGACTTTTTTAAACCAGAATGCTATATGCTATTACAGACTTATGCACACCTTGTTCCACTTATGCACACACTATTAAGTTCTTTTGAATCCTTGCGGGAGTAACCTACTTATAGCGTCGTAGAGATGGTAGTTGTCATCTTTAGAGAGGTGTTTTTTCATTAAAAGGTGTCTTCTGATCGAAGAGATGTCTTTTTGTCATAGAGGCATCTCTTCGTAGGGAGTAACTTCCAAGCGATTGTCTGTACCTGTCAGAAAAAAGCTTCTTCTGCACGTAATCCCTACACATATATTCCTTTCCGACCTGATTCAGGTCGAGGCTAGGATTTACCAAATCTCCGCTTAGGTTAGTATGATAATGGACACTATGTCTGATCTGTAATGGTTTCCAGGTCTGTCTGTTACTAACTTGGCCTTTTTTTGACATGGTAGAAGCTCAGGTTTTGTTCGACCTATATTCCTGGTAGGGTAATTATTTCCGTAGTCAACAGTAACTTTTGGCCGATACATTTAATGTGTCTCTTTATTATATGAGCCGTATTTATGAGGATGTGACTGGCTTCTCAAAAATCGTAATCATTTAATGGCCTTCAGAAAACCACCGTAAAAAAAATTCAAAAACTATCGATTCAAATTCTCTAATTTTCCACAACATCAATGTACCAAAAATATCGAAAAATATCGGTTTAAATTGCCCAATTTTGCGGTTCATCAGTCAACCAAAAAAATAATAATAAAAAACAATCGACTAAAACTCCACAATTTTCCAGTACATTAGTGAACAAAAAAATTACGACACTATCAATTCAAATTCCACCTTTTTGGTGTACCAAAAACTTCAAATATTGTCTATTCAAAATCCACAATTTTACAGTAAAAAGAATAGTAAAATGTTGATTAACATTTCACTTTTTACTACTCATCACTGAATCGAAATAACATTCCCGTTTTACCAATGCTCAAAGAGAACGACTAGGGAACGGTATACCGTTCCAACGGTATAGCCGCGAAACTTATGAAACTTATCAGATTCAGTGCTGGTTTCATGAGTTTCAGTGTTTAGTTTCATCAGTTTTTGATGCTAAGTTTCATGAGTTTCAGTGTAAAAATTAACAAGCTTCATGAGTTTCAGAGATATACCGTAGGAACGGCATACCGTTTCTTAGTTTTTCTGATGCTCAATGCTCAAAGTATGACAACAGGATTGAGATAGCAATACAGAATACTGCACAATGTACAGTGAATAATCCCACTTATTGTATCGGTACTATTGTTGTATACAGTTCCCCTACGATGTGAAGTTATGGAGAGGAAGGTACTACGCATTCAAGAAACAACAGGCAAAGACTCGAAATTAGTTGCTCGTCAAATATGGGATTGATTCACTTAGCACATCAGCCTCGGATACTCAACTAACTTGACACACCATCTACAGGTCTTCAACTAAACTAATAAAACGAGTCTAGGACGTACAAGTAAACAGTTGTCACTGGTCACTGCTACCTACTGCATGTCATAGGACGCAACCCAGTACCAATATAATCTAACAGCTTGAAGAATAGCTACTGTTCAAGCTTAGACATGTCATTAATATTCTCAACAAGAGCTTTTACCACGGTTGATTCCCAATTTACTTCTACACCCATGCCTTATCGGTTATACAGTTGAGATACTTCTATCTTTTTCTTTTCTAAAATTATATAAATATCAAAGTATAAATGAAAGGTAGATATTGATTACTTACTCTTTTACTTATTTTAAGATTTGTGTAACTTGTACTAGGAGGAAAATTATAGAAACACTGCTCTGTACTGTTTACATCTAAACCCATTCGGTACCTTCTCACAGGTGTTAAGGCTAGAGCAAGTAGTACTACATTACCAGCAAGGTAGAGAGATAAGAACAGCATGGCTTCACAGGCTTGGAGAATATTTATCGTATTCATACCCAATTTAGGATCATTAACAAGAGCTAATTGAGATTTTTCAAGACAACTCTTGGCACGATAGGACTCGTTGGATTCACGGCCATGCAAGAGTGCATTGCATTTGCATGAGCTCTGCTACAGCTTGATGTCCGCGAGGCTGGCCCAGATTTGCTCGAACACCTCGACGATGAGGTCGTGGTACTCGGCGGCGTTGAGGGACAGGTAGCACGCGAGGAGGTCCTCGAGGTCGACGGCGCTGCGGATGCCGTTCTCGGCGATCATCTCCTCCATCGACTCCCGGAAGTCCCTCCTCGGGTCCCGCGAAGACTTCACCACCGCGAAGCTCTCTGCCAGAGGCGGCTTCGTCCGCGCCGGCGAGCGGGCGGTCAGTGGCTTGGATTTCTTGGACGATACTACACGGGGCGTGTTCGCGCGCGTCTTGAGCCGGCGCGCCGATGACACGGACCGCCTCGGTTTGACCTTGCTCTGTTCGGAGACAGGAGCGGTTGTTTGGGTCGCGTGCGTGAGGACATCAATGTGCTTGTCCTCCAGCTCGCATCCGTCGTGTTCTCTTCTCGCCGGCTTGGTTACAATCGGCGGGAGAAGCTCCTTGTCGGGTTTCTTCTTGGTCCGCAGGTCGATGATGATGTCCGTGGCGGAGGTGATCACCTTGCCGTCGAGCTCGTCGTCCCCGGGGATGGTAACCGTAGGTTTATTGAGCACTTCATCTGAGTGGTCGTCGTCAATGTAACCGACAAACTTGTCGCGGCGGCAAGGCGGAGTGTCGGGCGCCTCGACCACCATGAGCTCGGGATTGCGCCCGCAGCGGCAGCCGGTGGACACCGGCGAGGACACCACACTGCTGCCGCTGACCGACGGCGCCAGCTTGACGGACCGCCTCCTGTGCCGCCTCTTTGACCGCCTCGGCGGCGAGAGCGGCAGCGGCGGGAAGTGCGTGTCCGAGGCCTTGGGGTGGAGCGGTGACCCCACGAGGTCACCCGCCCGCGGCGTGTAGTAGTAGGACGCCCTGTGCGGGAGCCAGGCGCCGTGCCTCGGCGTGCTCGGCATCCGACAGGCCCTGCCCGCCCGCGACACTCCCATGGACGCCTGCGTGATCACCCCAGCGGGGCTTGTGGGGCCCCCGCCACCGCCCCGGGCGGCGCGCATGTCCCGGAGCTTGAAGAACCACGCGTTCGGGATCATGTCGGACAGCCGGAACTTGTGCCTCCCCATGGCCGGCCTCCCTCTGCTGCTCAGGGGCCACGCTAGCTACAGAGCAATGTATATATGTGTGCGCGCGCAACTAGAGGCAGAAGAAGAGCAAGAATAAGAAGGCTCGTGTATGCTTATGTTTGTGCTGCGTTTTGGTGGCTTGCTGCTGTATTTTTCGCGTAGCTTGCCCTGTACGAGGAGGCGCAGGGCCAGAGGTGCAGCCGTGCAGGCAGGGGAAGAGACGGCGATGATCAGAGGAGAGCAGAAAGGGCGCGTAACAGAGTGGGGGAGGAGGAGGAGGAGAGGGGGGACGGGAGGCGCCTTTTGTCCTCGCGCCCTCTCTCTGCGGCGTGGGCTCCCACCTCGCACGGCCGATACGGGAAGGCACGGCTCAGAGGACCAGAGGGAATCAATTTCATTTCTTGGAGTTGCCTGAATTATGGACGCCATTGCGTTGCAGATTGCGTTTTTATCTGCAGAAATGGGCTAGTTTTCTCTTGTGACTCTTGTCGATGTGACAGTCTTTACAATTGCAGGGGATAGGAGGATGGGAGGTGCAGGGAGTGTTGGCCGGGATGGGCCTGCACCGCACGTAGGATTGGATAGGAATGGCTTGCTTGTTTTCCCTTCGTCCCCGCCTTCCTTCTCATCAGCCTTTAATTATCCGTTGCAAAAGCGTTTTTGTCCGGGAGCTGTTGTCTAATCGTTTTATTTCCATCACCTGCAAGGCACCGAGCAGTAGTAGTTCGGCACTCGCGCGGCACAGCGCCGGCCTCTCGCAATGATCGGTCAGCTAGTCTGTGCAGAACAGAACGAAGGCAATATTAAAGTGACGCCCCAAAAGATGATTCACGCTGATCTTGTAAAAATCTAAGCTAGGCATGCGCGGCTTTTGGAGCAATGGCCGTCAAATCTTGAGATGCAATGCAATGCAATACCTGTCCGCATGGCGTGTCAGGTAAGCTACTAACCCGGCTGGATGGCTTGTAGAGCTTGCCTTCGGCAACAACGTAGTTCAGAGTTCAGACATGCCGTATGGATGCCTGCCTAACTGCCGGCCTGCCTGGATCAGTCGGTCAACTGACCGTGTTGTACAGCTTGCGGTCGGCGTGTGTGATAATGCGATACAGATGTAACTAGGATACCGTCTTGCTTGCGACAACTTGAACAACTTGGGCAAACAAAAGGCCGAAGGGTTGGCGCCTCTATCTGTATGGCTGATATAGTCCGTTCGAAACGTATAATTTTTTACAGAAAACAATTCAATTTCTACGTGGGATTCTAAGAAAAATCCTGCATTCCAACCATGACCTGAATGCTGCAATACCTGGGATACAAGAGTAAGTTGGATATTAGTATAAATCATAAAACCGAGTTTCGGAGCATCGACTCCACGTCTTTCTAGAGCAACTATCACTCTGTCAGGTGTAAACTTTACCACGGGGAGTTGAACTAGTATCTGATCGTAAAAACCGAGTCCTCGATCCTATGTTTAAACGGTGTGAGAGGACCGCTGGCTGCTTAGTGCTTAGCGATCAGAGGGTAAAGGTGGTCCCGACTCCTGACTCCAGTCCTGAGGTAGATACGTACTGAGGTAGATACGTACGCGTGCAGTCCTTTGCGTCGTGGACAAACACAAAGCTGCAAAAACGTTGATCAAAACCATATCTGATATATGCTTAATAGGCAGAAGAAGAAGAAAACACAAGCACGAGAGCAGCATATACTAGTTTCTAACCCTCTATGCCAAGTTGCCAACCACCATGCGTTTTGACCGTCTTAGGCAAATAGGAGTACTACTACACAGACCAAGGCGTGCGTTTTCCCCTGCGCTGTATGTATCCCGCTGCACGGGGGCACGGCAAAGCAGGCAACGATGCCTCATTTCGCGCGCGCGCGCGCACGCGTAAGATAATCTCGAAATCAGCCGCACGGTTCGTCGCCGGGGGCGGCGAGTACGTATGGTGGCCCGCGAGTTTATTTTTCCCGGCTTGTCGGGCCACCATACCGACTAATCCCATTTCCCGCCGAATCTTGTCAATCGCGTGGAAACAAATGCACGGCAGGATAGGATCTTGGTTTCCCTCGGTGCGAAAGCTGTGCCGCATAGTTTAGACTTTAGACTCCCTGTGTTCCGTCCTGCCTTCTTTTCCGGGCTCATAATTACTAGACTAGATAGTGTCGCTCACTAGCTAGTCGTCAGCGGATTTGTATTAAGATGTTAGCACCATCCTCCTTTGACAATGGAGGGGTGCATACATGGCGTTGCCGTGCGAGTTGCATCAAGGATTAGCAGTTCGCACTGCGGCCAGGCCTCAGTTGAATCATGCGGATCCCCCCCCCCCCCTCTTGATTACTGTAGGAATCGATCTATTTCCTAAGAAAAATCTTGTAAAATGTATATAAAATTCATACTTTCCAAACCGTCCATGAGAAAGGAATCCATGGCAGGAACAAATACATGCTCTTGTTTTCTTTAGGATACGGTCAGTTTTGTTTTTGAGATTGATCGATCCCTTTCTCTTCACTATCTTTACGAGACTCTAGGTGATCGGTCGAGCTCGGTCGGGATACAGATACAGATACGATCAGCGCAGCAGTACTGCCGATCGATGCTCCTGCTCTCCACCAGATTCAGACCCATCTACCGGTGCATGCCTTTTCACAGGCCATCACGAGGCTAAGGCTCTGTTTTGTCACGAGATTAGCATGTCCAAATCAATCGCTGCGCGAAACCAGTTAAGTACGCCGAGAGCAGCCGAGCAGGTGAAAACAGTACCGGCGTTGGAGTACAGTAGTGCACGCACATGCAGGTACACGTCTTCGGCTGTATTATTAGCGTATTGTGCCCGTAAGTCTCTAGCTCTTTAATCGGTCCCGGGCTCCCGGCTGCTGAAACGACCGTATACCTGCCGCAATACACAACAAAAACAATACGGATGCTTCAGGGTGACGGAAAGCAACTAGTACTAGTAGCTAGCAAGTGTCCTGACTCCTGAGCAGAGCTCCTGGTGACTGATGGTCCTGAGATTAATAAATGAGTTTTTAATCATGTTTTGTTTGGCCTAATGGGTGGGTAGCGTACATAAAAACTGGATCTAAAAGAGATCAAATCAAGCTGGCTCGATACATATATCACGAAAAAAAGTAGGATTAGTAGCTTGTAGCTCCCACCATCCGTACCGGGTTCTAAGCACCAACCGTGTTGAATATATATGGCTGGTACTATGCTGCATCACTGCTACCCTCGATCTTTAACGTGCAAATGGTGGGTGCTTGCTTGTTGCATTTGCGCCTTTTTGGTACCAAAATGGATATAATTTCCCATTGCAAAATGCAAAATATGAATGCTTTTGCTGAAGCGAGTGTTAGTATGTGATGATGTATATAAAGACTTAAAACAAAGAAAGGAGGAGGAAGAAAGATTGTCCCCCACACCCAAAACCGGGTTTCAGTGCTTCTTTTTGTATGTTTTTCCTATCGTATTGTCTACAGAAGTATAACAAATAGTACTACAATTCTTAGTACAACAGAGATAATCTCTTTGACTCTTTCTATCTATAGCTGATTCTGTCTACAACAGGTATGAAAAGATATACAATCCCGCCTTTTATAATATGTGCTAATTTCAACGGCCTCTCTCAGTCCAAACTTGCTACGTAAGATTGAGATTGCGTTTTAAATTAGCGAATTGTCGGTTTCAAAGAGGCTCTGTAAATATATTGGCTACTTGATCCTCTGAAGTTATGAGCCTGGTGTCAAGCATCCTTTGAGCAACCCTTTCACGCACAAAGGGAAAGTCAATCTCGATGCGCTTCATTCGTGCATGGAAAATTGGATTTGCCGAAAGGTAGGTTACTCCCAAGTTGTCACACCGGAAGTAGGCCGGCCGCGGTAGAGCCAGAGTCGATACTGGTGGAACCAGCGGTCGCCGAGGACGAACAACTGGTGGACTTCATCTCGTGGGAGTTTTGTGCTATGATACCATAATGAAACTTAGAACAGAGACGAGGAATAAGAAAGATTGTCACCCACACAGAAAACCTGGTTCCAAATCCAATGGTTCTTTTTGTATTGTGTTTTTCCTATCGTATTGTCTACGGGAGCATAACAAATAGCAGTACAAATATTTTTGATACAACAGAGATAATCTCTTTCTATCGACAGCTGATTCTGTCTACAGCAGGTATGAAAAACAATCCTCTCTTTTACGATACGTGCTAATTTCAACAGTACAGTAGCACACTGCGCAGACCGTATACTTGTACCAAAATGTACCAGAATTTGTAGTTTGCCCATTCGCTTAGGCGAGGATAAGCCCTGTTTGAGACCTTGACCTGACGTAACAATACACGTGGGAGGCTCGTAAAAGCAAGTGGAAGACCGGGAAGTTGCCAAGGCCGTAGAGAGAGAGAGAGAGAGAGAGGGAGGAAGGAGAGGAGCTGAGGACCGCATAGACGGACTCGGGATCAGGCTATTCATTGACAAGGACGCCGCAGCGAAGCCCCTAATCTCCCGTTAATTTTTTTCTCTCCTTCTGTTGGGGCCCAGCTCATGATGCCGGTGCCCAGTGGTCACATTCTATATCAGACTGCATTCTTCTTGCTCGCGACCATTGAGGTGTACTGTAGGTAGGTTAGTCCTTACAAAGATTCTTGACCTCTTGTCAATTGTCATTAATATCTATGTTAGCTCTACTGGCTTACTGGTACTCCATTTTTGCGTACTGCTGCATTGTCACTGAGCTAGTAATAGTACTTCTAATCTATCCTGAACCCTGATGATGATAGAAAAGGATTGGACATGTTGCATCTTATAGCTTTTGGTTTGGTGTCACAATAGCCCTACAAAAGGTGCATGTCAATATGTCATGGCGCCATGATTATTTCAGCATTGATGCTTCCATTTGATGGGGAATAAAGCTGCATTGCTATGAGGCCATCATCACGGAGATTGCGGCACCTGAGGTCCACAATGGTTGTTGCCTTGTTGGATTAATCCATTTAGTTCAGCTCGTATTTATGGTGGCAATTTGAGAGCATGTTCGGTGGTCGACCCAATTTTCCGCTCTGCTGAATGGTGGCAATTACGAGTAAAAGCATAAAAACACTCCTTAATGTTCTCTCTTTTCAAAGAGTACCAATGTACCATCAAGGTTCAATCTGAAGTCATCAAATCACTAAACCAACGTCAATTGCACACTCGCAGTGTCCAACTCAAACTGACAGCAAATGGATCCAGTGAGGATTTATTGTGAGGGGAGATGTTAAGGAACACATTGTGCATAGCAGTGTAATAGCAGTGCCCAGCATCCGAAAAAGACGGTATTGTACACAGATAATTGGTGATTCTAGCATTAGAATAAGCCATAGATCATGGCAAATTTGGCTTCCTAGAGCATAATTCACCCCAGTCCGAGTTAAATTCAGGTCTTCTCGGGGCTCTATGTGTTGTGCTTAGCGAGCGGAAGTCAGGTCAAGCGAGAAGATTAAACAACCGTGTTTATAATTATTGTGTTGTGCACACGGCTTGGACTTTAAGCGATGGTGAGGCCGTGGGCAAAGCTCAACCCTGGAATTCAGCTACTTCTTCAGATTGGGTCATTTAAACCCCGCTCGTTTTAGCTTCTGCATAGCTCCCGTTTAAAAAAAATAGATTATTTATCGAACAGAAAGATTCTGGACAGCTTCTCCTACAATCAGAAGCTGCATTTACATATAAAATCAGAATCAGACTTCTCCCAGCTTCTCCCACGAAATCGCTTCTCCATGAGGCCGAGTGCACGACGCGCACAAGGCCGGCTGCCGCCCCTCCGGTCCGAGCTCCGCCCATCGCCCAAGCTCCGCTCCACTGCCCAAGCTACGCCCGCCGCCCCTCCGCCCGAGCTCCACCCATCGCCCCTCCGCCCGAGATGAGTGGCACGCCCTCCGCCTGCCGGGCCGCCGCCCTACCACCCGAGCTCCAGCCACCACCCTCCTACACCGCTGGATGGATGGATTGGGGAGGAGAATCCCCATCAACAATCAGGATCACCGAACGACCAGATTCTCTAGCCAGCAAATTCTTCAGGCAGCCGCTTCTCTAAACAACTGGCTATAATCCAGAATTTGCACAATCAAAAATTTGGCGTTGCTTATTTCGGTAACACCTATAGAAACAACACCAAAATCTTGCTGTTTTGTGGGCGAGCAAAACGGCTGCCAAAATTTTGGATGGGTTGTTGCCCCTCCTTTGCCGACCTGTCATACACATAAGTATGGGGTTGTTTTTATCAAAATTTGGCATTGCTAAAATTTGGTCATCAAATTGATTACTAATATTTTCGTCAAAAGGTTGACAAAAAAAATGAACTAGAGAGCAAAGGAAAAAAAGGAATTTTGCCAAAATTTTAGTAACAAAACAAATGCTTACCAAATTTAATCAATACTACTAAAATTTAGTAAGATAAGTATTAGTAACCATTGTAAACAAACCAAATAGCCCTAAGAGAACTTTGGCTCTTGTTTTGGCTTCCGACAAAATTTTAGCATGGATCCCATCCAAACACTTATACGTTACCAAAATTTTGGTAATCCCTGGTTTTGGTCGCAATCAATATTTGGTAAGACTAGTAAGGATTTCTTTCCAATTTTTGGGTCGTGTCAGCGAATTCCTCATGAGATACGCTCTGATTTTATCTCGTAGTTATCTCGGCAATAGAATCAATAATGAGTTTGTTTTCCTATCGAAACGCGATCTGGAACTGAAATGAAATCACAATGCACTAATTGGAGTCAAATTCCATTTCAAATTAAACTTATTGGAAGGTAATTAGTATCGGAAACCAGGCAGCTAACAAATTCGGAGCACCCCAACTCTGACTCATATCTTGAAGCGTACGACGACGCGCAGCTGAGAGCCCGTCTATGTCCCACCGATGGTAGAGTTCACCAGCCTAGAGGTATTCCTCGGCGCGGTCGCGCTCCTTGCGATTATATTTGCGATCTTCTGGGCTGTGCATTGCGCCATCGGCCGGCGCCGCACCGAGGCAAAGGGGGTCACCGACGGCGGCGGGAAGCGCGATGGGTTGCTGAACAAAGAGATCGTGGTCGACGTCTCCGGCGGCCAGACCGCGGAGCCGAAGCGCGATGAGCGGCTTTGCGCGATCTGCAAGGCGCGGCTTGCGGACGGGGGCCAGAGCCGGCGTCTGCGGGCTTGCGGGCACGTATACCACGCGGAGTGCATCGGCATGTGGCTCGAGAGGAAGTCTACATGCCCACTGTGCCGGGCCGGCGTTGTGGTCTCGTGGAAAGACATCTTCTACGCGATGGTGTGAGCCGCGCGTGGCCGTTTTGGGGTGATCGGGTGGGTGCAGAGACGTGCGGTGCGGTGTACGGGTACGTGCTCGTGCATGCGCCGCCGTCGTGAGCGCACGCGGCTATATTATCATCAGCGTTCGTGCGGTCAATTTGGCTACTTATTACAAAGACTCGTGGGTAGTACGTATTAGAGCAAATTATGTTCTGTTTCGCGTTTCCCTTGGTATTTCTCCCCTCTTTCGATCAACGAAGTGATTGTATATACGGCCGGGCGCTAGGCTGATCTGTATGTGCAGCAGTCCATAAGCAGGGTCTTTTTTCGAAGAGTATGCCTACAGATATTTGAGTTCGAAAATAGTGGCAGCCAGCTGCAAGTTCCATGGGTAAACATAACCAAAGTTCGGCCGTGACTAGTACTACAAATGCACAAACCATGGCCCGACCTAACGAAATGCCTCTGGTTTTTTTCCCCCTTCTCTTTTGAGAAAACTAGGTCGTTTCACCAGTCCATATCACAAAATAACAGCCCGTCTCGTGCTACAGACGAGAAAAGTATGCAGTACGTGTCCCTGCGTTCCACCTTACCGGCCCTCGCGGCCTCTCTCCATCCCATGTGGGCAGGCGGTGCCGTGCAGCCGCGACTCATGCCAGGCCGCGAGCCCGCGACCCCCTCCCGCTACCAGACCCAACACCAGCCCACCGGCCGTGCCCACCGCCCAGTCATCCTGCGACCCCCGCAAATCCAGTGTTTCTTACTAGGCCAAATAAGCGCGCGAATGAAAAATAATTATATATATATATATATATATTTTTTGGAGAACAAAATAGATCTAGATATATTTTGAAAAATTTTGAAGGCTTAAGAAATATTAGAGATCGCGTTGAAAAAAATATACACATATTTCTGTTGACGAAAATATTTTTTCGGAAAAAACGGAGAAAAGACCTGAATGTAAAAACCGAGGACCTGTTTGTTATATTTTTGGACCTCAATACTATCCTGAAAAAGTAGAAAAGGGCTCGTTCGCGATTTGTATTTAACGGGAACTTTTTTCCGTAAAGTAACGAGCGAGGGACCCAAATGTGATTCGAAAAAGTTTTTTTTGCCCTCACAAGAAATCACGAAGGGCCTCTTCGTAACTTTGCAGGGACCTATCCGTAATTTAAAGGAACGGTGGGGCTTTTTCGTAAAAATAGCGGGATGATAGATGGGGTGAGGAGCCTTGAAACCTTCGATCTTAATGCAGAGATAAATGATAATGAGGTTTTGCGCGTTTTCCCTGATTCGTTGCCGTGACCTGCCGCACGGCCAACGCTCCAACACAGGGCCACCTAACCTTCCCCATCCGCCGCTAATCTGGGCCCCTGGCCGTGCCAAACTGCTGCACGGTGCTCGTCGCATACGCCAACACTGTGCCGAGGTTCTTCACAAGTGAAACTACCAAGGCTGCACTTTTTTCTTGTATAGGCCTATTCTAGGAAATCAACCGACCCACCATTTTGTCAGCGATGCAGAGTCATGAATCTCATGATTCATGCAATAGTAGATTGTTCCTGGCCATTGATCAACTATTCTTTTGCTGTCACTTTTGTTTGAAACTTCCTTAATCTGCTGTCAATCAAGTGACGCATGTGGGTGGCTGACAATTTAGTTTTAACAATACAATCATGTATTGGTTGCATATAGGCCAAACCAGCATGTTATAAGTAACCGAGAAGCCATGTCTTTAAAAATAAAAAGGTCAGACAGCCAGATTTTTTTTTAGAACCAGAGAGCATATGCTCAGGATCCGTTTTCATTAAGTAAAACCAGACAACCGGATGGCACCGCACAAATCAACCTCCCCACTGATGCATCATCCTGACTAACATGATTCATGTATTTGAAGTCAGACCTAACTCATTAGTAGCAGTTCACTAGCAATCCTCAAATTACAAATCATCGCACATCTGCAACTGTAGAACAGTAGAAGTGGAAGGGACTGAAGCTCCTTTTTTCCCGAGATGGGGCAGAGGTTCGTATTGATCTCTTGGGGGATAAGATGGTGACATTCATCTCAGCTTTCGTCAACAAAGACGCAAGTTGGCAAATTCGATTTTATCCACAATTAACAATCAACGTGAAGACCCTGGGAGCTCTTAAGTTACCATTTTAGATAATGACAAAGCCGGGCAAGATGATGAATTGATAAGGATTGGGCGGGACCAAGCACAGGTGGTAAATCAATTACGACCAGATCGGTTTGGCTCGGCACGCCAAGATCACATTCAAGCTTCAGAACGCTCGATCTATCTTAGCCAAATTACATTCACATCATGACCTGATGAGCCTTACACTTATTCAATGGTATCTGACGGTGAACCCTTCTAAATGATGAAACTCTTAAGTGAAGGCAGGTCGTTGTTGCTGATAGCAGTACTTGCATTTTTTTTCTTCTTCGCCATGAACTTACAAAGCCTAATGAAAAGGCTCCACTTTAGACTTTGTTTGGGAGGACTATTCAAACAAGGCCTAATTCTACTCCGTTGCCTCTTATGCAACATTGAGACAATCAGATTCAGAACTGAAGCCCATACTCCAGAGCATGCTGTGTTCCAACTTGTCTGATGTAGCTATCCACCGATGTGCCAGCACAGCACTCCGCCTTCATCGCTGGGCAAGCCGGCGCGATAACCATCGAGGAACACAAGAAAGTGACTGAAGTGAGAGTGACAACCAAGAAATTTCAATTGGCGTTAAATCGAACATTGCCATTTCTGTGGACGCACGCAGGGTCTGGGTGGACGCTACCGACGCCGCAGAGCGCTCGCCGACCCGTCTGCGCTTTGCGGCTGCAAAATCGACAGGTCGTACCGGGTTTGCGCGGCGCGGCGCGGCGCGGTGTATCTACAGACAACAGAAGATCCGATGCTCATCAGCGCTAGGATTGATAGTGATTCTGACCAGGGTTATACCGTTTTGACTCGGATTTCAACAACTCGACAGTATGCAAAATCACAAAAAAAATCGTTTAAAATTTATTCAAAACTGAACGATTTTAAAAGTCGAACAAATTTGAAATCTGGTCAAACCGGTGACCGGTTTTCGAACGAAATGGACGAAAACCGAACGGTTTTTGGCGAAAACGGGTGACAACTGAAAAAAGGAGAAATTGAAAAATATTATAAAATTTGTAATAAGCCATTAAAAGCCTAAAAAATAGGGAAAATGTAATAAATATATAAAAAGTACATAAAACAAGAAAAAATTTCGGCATGATCTTCCTAAATACAAAAAAATCTCAACACGATTTTTGCTATATTTTAAACAGTTGCATGTTGTAAAATAGGCATTTAGCAATAATATATCAATAAATAATCTTTCACTAATACCATTCATATATCAACACCATTTACATATCAAGTCTATTCGCATATCAACACCATTTATATATCAACACCATTCACATATCAACACCATTTTATATAATGACATACCAATATCATTCACATACCAACACCATTTACATTTTAATACCTTTCATTTGAAGTTGTAAAGTAGGCATAGCTTCGTCGTTCTTCCATTGTCACACATATGCCATGTTCGACCTATACGAACGGAATGCTAGTAAAAAATTAAATTGCAATGAAATGAAATATACAAATGAAACAAAATTTCGGCATGACCTTTGCTATATTATAGACAATCTAAAGTTGTAAAGTAGGCATTTAGCAATAATATGTTAATAAATAACCTTTCATTTCAATACTATTCACATTTCGATAGCTTTCATTTGAAGTTGTAGGCATATTTTCGTCGTCCTTCCCACACAAATGTCATATTGAATCTGCATGGACACTATATTAGTAAAAATCAAGTTGCAATGAAAGCTTGTAGGCCAGGCTTTGTTTGGCTTTTCTATTATCTGCATTTTGAATGGCTCGAAAAAGTCTCTAAACTTCATTTTTTTTAAAAAAAAAATATTCACACCAGAGGTCATAAAGCTGAATTTTTGGATAAATTTTTTCACATTTTCCAAAATTTTTGAATTTGAACTTCACCAGTAAACCGAGCATTTTCATTTTTTTTGCGATTTTCGACAGCTTACTTACCAAACTGTCCAGTAAATATCAATACAAAATCTACAATATGCCACTGAATAACTATATAATCTACAATATACTACTTATTATGAGACTGATATGTAGAGTCCAGATCTACATGTTAGTGAGACATCAGTGGTATATTGTAGATATAAAAAGTTATTCAGTATTATATAAGTGACTGCCCCAAATATCAAACATTTGTATATGTTTCATATAGTTCTTTCTACATTTTCTCTTTATTTGATTGATAAAAACTATGCAACGGTATATGGTTCTATCACTAACTAACAGGATAGGTTGTAGTCGTCGAATCCCTTTGTAGACGCATGTGGTCGCATCTGTTTTATTTGATATTGTCATCTCTCCAAATCATCTCAATAGATAGTCTCCACCACTCAGCTTATCCACACCTCTGATGTCTCTCTCTCAACGAAGGCAAGGTTGCTCGTTGGGGAAGCTGAGGCTAGACGGCGGCAGTCGATTCACATCCCCGCATCTAGCCATTGTAGATAAACCACCACCGCATGGCGATGATGCGAGCACTCATTGCAGCAGTGGTGCTTGCAAGCGAGCGCGGTGGAGCGTACATGGCATATGCTTTTGTGCTTGGCGAGTGGAGTAATGCGGTGGAGTAGCCGTAGGCTCACGCGGTGGGGCGGTCATGAGTCCGCGTGAGAACTATAGGCCCCTCCACCTTTTCCTTCAACTCTGGCATTGCTCGTCCCCTTCTCCTTCGCCTCCGGCTCCAGATCTGATGCAGGCGGTGATGCGGTGCTTCACCTCTGGCTCCAAATCTGGTGATGGGAGTTGTGGCACGGCTCGGGACACACAGATCCAATGACAACGTGACACAGAGCTCAGGCTTGAGTCGAGGGGGGGATGTAGGCTTGGCACAAAGCTCGAGCACGGATTTGATGGTGGACAATGTTGATCGGCTCAAGTTGGTGAAACTTCTTAAAACTTTGAGCTAAAGCTTGCTTAAACTTGTTGACAAGTCATCAATTGAAACTTAGTGAAACTTTAGTTCCAAAAATCTAAAACTCGTTGAAACTTTAGTTTAGAATCATAAAAATACGCAAAACTCACTTAAACATGACACTTTTGAAATATTCTCTTAAAATTAACTAAAACTATATAAAACATATTGCTATACCATTACAACGGTATACTTTTTCTGGGTGCTTCCTGATATTTGACTCGACGCCTTGATGGTATAGATATCTATTGAGGCTAGAACAGCGGTTCTGTGCGTTATTCCACTTCTCTTCTGCCCGTTTTAGTTCCTGTTCCTGTTCCTTTCCTACTGTGACCTGTTTTTGTTCCATTTTATGTACTTCGTCAGCTCGACTCTGTCTCGGTGAGCACAATCTTAATGCCAATAGCAGCCAATTCAATAGGGAACTCAAGTTGCATGCACAGGTCAACCAGATATTACTGTGTGAATTGGATTGTTTAGAAATGTTCCAACAGGAGAACTTGTTCTACAATCAAAGTTACAGATCGTTTTAAAATCGACTGACTCACATCGTTCGCTGCTGTCAGGAAAACAATTCGAGATGGACTGGGATATACCAGATGCAAAGCATAGCCAGAAGAGAGCCGCACCGATTTGAAAAAGCAGCGATGCTTCGAATGCAGCATGACACAGAACACCATATTCTGAAACCAGGTGCGTATCTTAAGCATGTGCAGAGTGTGCAAAGGCCTCCATTTGGTCAACTTTTTTTAGACAATGGAGGAATTAGACTTCCGGCCTCTGCATACTAGATGCACATAGCCAATCCATTTGGTCAACTAGATGGGGTTATTTAGTGTGCAACAACACCCTTGTTGTGTGTCTGGCTATAGAGGCGAGCGTCTGGTCAGAGACCGGCACGAGGATGGGTGGACGTTGAGGCCGTAGCGGCGATTGACAGGATAGAACCTTACCAAAGCTATCGGTCATGTTGATCGGAAAACATCGCCTATAGACGAATTTGGTGGCAAAATATGGCATGCCTTTTCATTGATTTTCCCCACACAAAATAGAAAAGTGCTTCTAACTAAAATGTAATAATCTCAACTAACTAGACATGAGCTTAACCAACTAAATACTAGTCTAACCACCTAGCAACAACCCCCATGCCTACTTGCTACTAGCACACATGCCTGACACCTACAGGCAATATGGCTAGGCATCGGTTGTTGCCGCGGTGGGCCCACCTTTCTTCTTCTTTCGGTAGAAAACATTTTCAAAGTTTGGATAAGCGTGTCATATAACTGAAGCCTGGACCCACGATGCCTCAGCTTTCAGTTCATCCTTCTAATGAACCAACAACTGGCAATAACCCTTGATGATCTGTTGCCCCAAAATGTGGTGATGCTCCAGAGGAGACAGCTCAGGAGTGGGTGCCACCACATCCGAAGGCAGTGGAGGTGTTGACGCTGGCGGTTCGCTCTTGAACTATTTCAAAAGTGAAGCATGAAAGACATCATGCAAGCGAGCCGCCAGCGGTAACTGAAGCCGATAAGCAACCGCTCCAATGCATTCAATAATCTGATAGGGGGCATAAAATCTTGGGGAGTACTTGCGCTGAGCATGGACCCACATGGATTGCTGCTGATGACGTTGGAGACGGAGCCAAACCCACTCACCTACAGTGAAAGAAACCACCCAATGATGTGAACCATAATATTGCTGGATGCGGTTCTAAGTGTGGAGAAGATGCCGACGAGCACGCTATTGGAGTGCATCACGATCGATGAGGTGACAGCCAACGGTGTCAATGACAGAGGCCTTTTGGGTATAAGGAAGGAGCGACGGAGGGGGCCATCCATAGACAAGCTTGAACGACATCATGCGGTGATCCATGTGGAAGGAGGTGTTGTAGCAGAATTCCGCCCACTGAAGCCACTGCACCTAGGTATGGGGATTGTTGGCAGTTAAACAACGGAGGTACATTTCCACCATTTTGTTGACAATTTCCGTTTGCCCGTTAGTTTGTGGATGATAGGCCGTGGAAAGGAGAGTGGTGCCACAGTGTTTGAGAAGACCCTGCCAAAACACACTAGTGAAGATTGGATCCTTGTCAGACACAATGGACTCTGACATGCCGTCCAAATGAACAATGTTGTCGAAGAAGAGCCGAGCCATCACAGGAGCTGCGGAGGGTCTGGCTAAAGGCATGAAGTGTGCATATTTGGATAGACGGTCTACCACCACCAAGAGGTCCGTCTTTCCGTGAGATTTTGGGAGGCCAACAATGAAATCCATAGAGATGTCTGCCCAAACTTGATGAGGCACCGGAAGGCGCTGAAGGAGTCTGGCCGGCGAAAGCGAACTAGTCTTGTTACGTTGGCAGATGGTGCAACGCACGATGTAAGCTTCCACTGCCCGCCATTGGTGCGACCAATAATACGCTTGGCGAAGACGATGAAGAGTTTTGTGCACCCCCCCTCATGCGTTAAATCATGAATGGCTACCACCATCTCCTAGATAAGGGAAGAAGTCACGGGCACCACCAGACGATCGCTGCAAAATAAGAGGCCATTGCAAATGCGTCAGGCGACTTGTGACATCATAGAAGGAGCGGTAGATGGAACTACAGCCACCTTCTACGGATCCGCACTGGCTTAGTTTGTGGAGATGACAGAACCCTGCTAGAGAGTAGCCAGCAGAGGAGAAATAGTTGGCACCTGTTGCAATTGGGCACACCGACGGATGATCTCCGGGTTAGTACTAAGACATGCTTGCATCTATCTGCAGCCACCAACTGAGGGGTGGACAGTGCTGCACAAGCCGGAGCATTGGCCTCAAAACAGGACAAAGTGTCGGCCACTTGATTAGCACGTCCAATTTTGAATTCCACTCGAAATTCGTAGCCCATGAGCTTGCTGAGCTAGTGTTGTTGTGGAGGAGTTATGAGGGCTTGCTCAAGCAAGAACTTCAGGACTAGCATGATCCGTGCTTATTAGGAAAGGGCGACCCCAAAGATAAGGCCGCCAGTGACGCATAGCCTTGGATAGCCCGATGAGCTCGTGCTCGTATGCCGCAAGCTTCATATGCTGGTCGGCCAACTTGCGGTTGAAGAAGACAACGGGATGGCCCTCCTATTGGAGAACGGCCCCAATATTGCGGTCTGACGCATTGCTCTCGACGACAAAACGGAACTCAAAGTAGGGCAAGCGGAGCACTAGTGCCGATGTGAGGGCCACTTTGAGGAGGAGGAAAGCTGAGTTTGCTTTAGGAGTCCACTGGAAGTTGCCATGGCGAAGCATAGCCGTGAGGGCTCGACGGTGTCAGCATACTTGTGCATGAACCATCGGTAGTAGCCTATCAACCCTAGGAAACCTCGAAGAGCCATGACCATGGTTGGACGAGCCCAGGCCGAGACAGCCTGCAGCTTGTCGGAGTCGGGCGCCACGCCTGTGTCAGATATGACATGCCCCATGTAGCGGACTTGGTGTTGAGCGAACGCGCACTTGGACTTCTTGAGGTATAACTGGTGGCGGCGAAGACACTCCAAGACAAGGTGTAGATAAGCCATGTGGTCCTCAGCTGACTGGCTATAAATGAGGATGTCATTGAAGAAGATGAGGACAAATTTCCAAAGGAAGTCATGGAGGACTGCATTCATAAGAGCTTAGAACATCGACGGTCCATTGGAGAGTCCAAACAGCATCACAAGGAACTCGTAGTGCTTGTGATGAGTGCAAAATGCAGTCTTGGCGATGTCAACCTCATGCATGCGCACCTGATGGTGAGCGAAGATCAAGCTTGGTGAAGAATTTGGTGCCATACAGCTCATCTAATAATTCCTCAACCACCGGAATGGGGAACTTGTCCTTGATTGTTTAGGCATTGAGTGCATAGTAGTTAACGCAAAATCATTGATCGCATAGCAGTCAACGCAAAATCGCCACGTGCCATCGCCCTTTTTGACCAGCAAGATGGCGAATAAAAAGGAGACCGACTTGGTCTGATGATGCCCTGAGATAGCATGTCCATGCACTGGCATTCAATTTCTCCCTTCTAACGGTAAGGGTACCGATATGGCCGAACCACCACTGGGTCTGTGCCGTCTTTCAGACAGATGCGGTGATCGCATGCATGTGCTAGCGGCAGACCGTGAGGCTCGACAAAGACGTCATCGAAGGCCTTAAATAGAGCAGCCAGTGCAGGGCTAGAATCCACCTGAAGACTGAGGATATGGGGTTGCTTCGTGCGCGAGAAGCCTTCCAGTAATGCCCGAGAGCCCTCATGGGCAAAGGACATCATGAGGGTGAGGAAATTCCACTGAATCTCGCCCAAGGTTTGTAGCCATTGCACCCCAAGAACAACGTCGAACCCCGCCAGCAGAGTATTCGGCAATGTGGAATGGCTCGGTTAGAACATTGCCGAAGTAAGGCAAGTTGCAGTCATTGGCGACCTTGACCTGCTAGAAAGGCGCTTGGCGGTGTTCGAGTGCCATGCTCATGGTGGCGTGGCTGTTGATGAAGTTATGAGTGCTGCCGCTGTCAATGAGGTAGAGTAATCGGTGCCCCCGCATGAGCAACATGACTTGCATTGTACCCCGAGGCTTTGGCCTGATAATAGCAAGAAGCAAAAGCGAAGGGGTAGAAGGGTCGTTAGCAACCAATTGTCCAGCACATCTTGGGCTTCTCCGCGGAGGTGCAACCCCACGAGGTCAACATGCTCTCGTGCTGGAATTTGATATAGACAAAAGAAGCACTTGCACTGACGTAACCACAATAGTGGGTCGTCCGTGCCATCATAACCCGGAAGCTCAAGGCGAGGATCTCGTGGTACCCAACATCGGTGATGGAACGCGTCATCAGCATCATCGGGAAGGTCGTGATGCTCAGGAGATGCGCGGAAGTGGCCCCCGGTCTCCCACAGCTGACGTTTGTGACGCCCACGCTCGGCCCGACGTATAGCCGGGAGGATCGTGCGCATGCAAGCGGTCACGCTAGTTGGGCCAGGGCTCCGAGCGACGCCCAGTGTTTTCCGCGGTGTGACTGGTCTGGCCGGGATCCCCATGGTTGGAGTGTGCCGCCTAGGAGATGGCAAGAAGCTCTTCTAAAGATGCCTTCATTTCGTCTAGGGCGAACTCAAGGTTGCCGATGCACTCGTCAAGTGATTGTTGCACTATGGCCAGAGGACCGCCTGAATCTGATACCAAATTGTTGTGTGTCTAGCTATAGAGGCGAGTGCTTTATCGAGACCGACACGAGGATGGGTGTACGTCTAGGCCGTAGCGGCGATGGACGGGATAGAAGCTTAATGGAGCTACCGGTCTTGTTGATCGGAAGGCACCGCCTAGAGATGAATTTGATGGCAAAATACTACATACCTTTTCATTGATTTTTTCCCACAAATATAAAAGAACTGCTAACTAAAATACAATAATCTCAACTAACTAGAGATAAGCTTAACCAACTAAATACTAGTCTAACTACCCAGCAACAACCCCCCGCACCTCCATGCTGCCGGCGAATAGGCCTGACACCTATGAGCAGTATGGCTGGGCGTCGGTTGTTGCCACGGTGGGCTCGCCCTTCTTCTTCTTTCGATAGAAAACATTGTTAAACTTCTTCTTTCGATAGAAAACATTATTAAAGCTCATGACAGCTCTCCACGAGAAAAAAAAAATCCAAGTAAGATTTAAACTACACGCTAGCTGGTTATTGTTCCATGCTATTTTTCTTTCCTAGTTGTGTGTTTTTTTTTAGAAATTGCCAATCTAAATAACAATTTGTATTCAAATAGATGTTATGTAGTTGAAAGTCTAAAACACAACATTTCCATCCACATGTTTATTTTGACGACAGTTAGACTACGCAAAATACATCTCTTGATTTACTTTTTTTTTTTTTCCGAAATGAATCTCTTGATTTACTTTTTAATTCATCCTTGTATAAAATACTTTCACAACATATTTATTTTCTTCATTTCAACACTCTTTATGGTTTAGCTTTAGTTTTAGCACGGGGCCTCCAAAATGTTAGAGATGGCATTGTCTGAAACCATCTTTTCTTGTATCCCAAAAGCGCCCCAACTTGATGAGAACAGGGAGGTCAAAGTCGGCAAGCTCTGAACAATTAAAATCTTTACTTTCTCCAAAGGGAACACAAGCGCGCATGCACACAAAATACACCGCGTGATCCAAGAAGCTGCCAAGCCAAAAACCGCGAGCTGGTTGGCAAGCGGCGGCACAACGCCTTCCTGCCCAAAAGCCGGCGCCGCACGGGGGCTGCGCTTGTACATCGGTTGAATCGAAAGGACACTTCGCATCTACTCCGCGCTCTACCGTGCAGTGCACACAGCACACCCCCCCTCTGGCAAATAATGTTTTTGGCCAGCAGAATGCAGAGCAAAGGTGGCAGCTGGTTCCAATCATCGCAATCACTCGCGTAGGGCTGCTTGCTTGGACGGACGGACCCATCAACCACCCATGATAACAAAAACTAAAAAGCGCCAGTTGCTTGTTTCTTGTTACGTTGGATCATGGAGTGGTCGCAGAACCGGGGCCCATCTGTAAGTAATTCAGAACAAATGTGCTGCCTTCCATCCGAAACCAAACAGTAGCTCAGACGTCAGAAAGATAAGGAATTCTGGTTATCCTATGGGCCATGGCGAAGGTTGCAATCCAGAAATGAGCAAACGCAGGCGCAAACGAATCCTTTTTTTTTATTTGCAATTTTTTTTTGAGCCAACAAAGTGTAGATTTTTGTTGCCACCAAAGCTCGCTATACACAGTTGATCAACCACTCACCATTATCTCTCAATCAAAGAATCGTGACAGCCTAAACAAGCTTTGTACAAGAAGAGTGGGCAAGAAATCTTTATCCTATGATGCCATCATGGCCGGAGGCACCACGCTGGCGGCGGGGCACCCAGCGCCTCGCTCCCCGTCGGCGGCTGAAGCGGCCGCCCACCGCCGGCATATCCTACCGAGCGACGCGGCCTTGCGCCGGGCGCGCTCTGTGCCGGTGCCCATCAGCTCCCATATCGCCCACTCGACGCCGGGCACGGCCATGACCTGGGTCACGGCCTGCGCGCCCAGGCGCCGGCACAGCAGCACAAGCGCGGCAGTGGCGTTTTCCCTGGCCCACTCGGTGCCGCGCCGCATTTCGGCCACGAGACGTGCCACGGCGCCGTCGATGTTAACGATCGCCTCCGCACCTCTGCGCTTGGCCAATGCTGCTAGGACCGCTGCGGCTGTCTCTTCCTCGCTAATCGCAGACAACGCCACCTCAGCGACGCCTGCATCCACGAGCTTCCCGACGTTCTCCCTCTCGCCGGCCAGTGACAGCAGCGCGGCCAATGCGTCCTTCTTTGTGCTCGTCGGGCCGCTGCGCACCAGATTCACTAATTTGTCCACGACAGATGGGCTCCTGCCGAGCCTGCGGCGGTACGAATGCACGGACGCCAAGCTGAGCACGGCGGCAGCGGCGTTCTCCTTCGCGCGCCACGTCGCGCCGGAGTTCATGATGTGGGCGACTGCCTCGACGGCGCCCTGGGCGTGCATAATGCGCTTTTTGTTGGCCTCGAGAATAGAGAGGTTGAGCAACGCCGTGACGGCGTTGAGCTGCAGCTCGGCGTCCTCGGAGTAGAGCAGGGGCACAAGCAAAGGCACGGCCCCGGCCTCTCCGACGAACGCGCGGTTGTCTGAGCCGGACTTGGAGAGCAGCTGGATCTCGTGCACGACGCGGTTGGCCGCGTCAGGGGAGAGGGAGATGGAGAGCTTCTTCACAAGAAACGACGCCGTCATGCGCGCCGCCTCGAGCGCGGCCTTGTTCGCGGCCACCGCCTGGGCCGGCTCGCTCTTACTGGCCTCGCAGCTTTCCATGGACACACCATTCTCCCGGCACCACTTGGAGATGAGGTTCTTGAGAGCCTTGTTCGGCACGAGCTCCAAATTGGCCATGACCTGCCCTGTCTTGGGGCAAGTTGACTTGCCGGAGCCGAACCAATGGTCGATGGACTCGCGGTCGTAGGTCTGGCCGCTAGTGACCACAACGGGGTCGCGCATTACGTCGAGAGAGATGGGGCACCGAAAGTCCGGAGGCGGCGCCGGCGGCTCACCGTCTTCGACCTCGATGTCCGCTTTGGAATCTGACGGCCGGGGCGTGGCGGCGCTGAACAGGACGCACTTGGCGTAGCGGAGAAGCCCGACGAGGGCGATCATGGCAGGCGTCCATCTCTCCGAGGCGCGGTCGCCGATCTCCCGCTCCAGGCTCTCGATCTCGGTGCTGCAGCTAGCCGGGTCGTTGATGCCCACCTCCTCCAGGATCTCCTCGAGCCTCTCCCGCTCTGGCACGACCTCCCGCTCGATTTCTTGTATCATCGACAGCACACTCGCCTTGAGCGCCTGCTCCGCCTCCGCAGCCGGCGAGCAGCGCCTGCACTGGCGCGACGCGAGGGCGAGGAGGTCCATCACGTCCTCGGCGAGCCCCAGCTCGACGACAGGCAAGAGGTCGAGCAGCGTGGCCAGGTCGTGGTTCAGCTCCCGCAGCTCCTCGTCCATCTCGTCCGACTGCAGCAGCAGCCGCATCCGGCTCCTCGCGGAGCAGTCGGCCACGACCGCCTTGAACCGCTGCAGCACCAGGAGCACCTCGCGCAGGCACAGCGACGCCGACCGCGGTAGGTCCCCCGCCGAGGCAGCGCACAGCAGCAGGTCGTCGAACGCGGCGGCGAGGAGCTTCGACCTCCTGGAGATGGACGCGAACGAGGCGCGCACGAATGGCGCAGGCGTCTCGACGGCGGACAGATCGCGCGCCAGGCGGTGCAGCGACCGGAGCAGCTCCCCGTCGGACGGCGACGGGGGCGGCAGGAACGCTGAGGAAGAATAGCCGGAGGACGACGGCGCGGAGGCCACCACCGCTCTCGGATTAGCCATTGGCGCAGCAACCTAACCTAGAGAGGAAGAAGTCTAGTTTCAGTGGAACGACTCAACGGAAATGGTGGTATACGCAGGCCGGCAGAGCGGGGAAGAGAGAGAGGTTTATAAACGATGGAGGAGGAGGCGTGGCGAGAGTTGGTTGCGACCTGCGAGCTGGAAGGAATCCCCCCTCCCGGAGTTCTCTTTTCGGTTTATCAATTGCGATTGTTATGCATCATGTGCTTAGTTTAATGACGATGATGATACTCACTCTAGTTTATATGTATCGGGGGAAGATGGCTGGAAGCGCAGGGTCGTGATCTGCTGGCCGCTGGATGAGGCGGTGGACGGCAGGGATGGGAACACCGGGTTGGATGGATTTACTTGGACGATTGATGATGACTCAGCTCTGGTTTGTGATCGGATCGCATCGGGTTGCGGGCGGCGGCTGGGTAAGAGTTAGAAACAGTGCGTTGACGGCCGACAGTAAGGGCCTAAGGGGTGAGCTGAGCACGCGGGAATGAGACCGGTATCGAATATCGATGGGAGCACGGGGCGTGGAGCTGCAAGGATGGCAAGCCCGCGATGCTAACATTTTTGTTTTCTTTTTAGACCCCTGAAAAGGCTTTTGTGTGTGTGTGTGTGGGGTGGGGGGGGGGGTTGTTAGAGGGTAGAAAACGATATCTTAAGTATGGTCATATATTTTCTTCGAATTTTTTTTTACCATTATCTTTCGAAAGATATGTCATGAGAATAGCCTCCACCGTCTCATATTTCGGTCACATGGTCATGGAAAGACGTTCGAATCAGCCTTCTAGCGCCCACACCCGAAGGATTAGGCTACTGTGCTTACGGAGGGGGCACGACAAGGACATCTGACAAGAACTGGCAAGTCTGGCATGCCGACGATATGTGGACGCTATCGGGTGAAAGAACTCTCAAGCCTTAATGTTATAGAACTTTAAAGGGTATTCTTGTAAACTGTCAACCCCACGAGGCTATAAATAGTGCCACAAGGGCATCATTTTAGGGTGTTAGAGACTAAGGCCCCGCTTAAGAACTCGAACCGAAATTGATTCTACTGTAATCCTATAAACCCAACCAAACGACTAAAACTCGGAACGATTCTCCTCGAAACGTTTCTTCTTTTTCCACACCGTGGTTGAATCACCCTCAACCCCGTTTCACTAGTTTCTACTAGAATCTGGAACCGTATCAAACAGTTTGCAGAAAGTGATTCTGATTCTACCTGAAACGTTTCTACCAAGAATCTGGAACCGTTTCCGTTTCTACTAGAATCTGGAACCGTACCAAACGGGGCCTTAGTACTACATATACAAGTCTACTTCAAGACTTATTGAAGTTCTTTACTATGACAATTTAGCTCTGTAACCACAACAAAATAAAATCAAGAGGTGCTTCTGCCCTCTCCACCAGTGGAATCTATAGGGGGATATTGTATATAGATGAAATCTCTGTTTAATAAATAAAGTTCTATTTCACGCAAGAAAGAAATCTCTACAGAGAAAAACATCCGGCTCCATATAAGGAAAACACGGGTTCAAAAATTTAAAAACAAAAACAATGATCAAGGTAGATGCCTGAAGCGATTGGATTTCTGAGAGGGCACGAATGAAAATTCTCAGTTTTTTGTTGATAAGGGCAACTTTGGGGGATGTGACCTCGTCGTGCATTCCGACACACAACGTGCTTCCACCTTTAACAGTACTACTACTTGCTGGATCCAATAAAACCAAACTTTTGCCAGAGTTGAGCTACTGCCGTCGTACTATCAGGTCAACCGTTAGCAAGTCGGATTTGTCCTACCCACAGTCCCACACACACGTAAGCCAATAGCGGATTATCCACACATTCTCTAAACCGGTGATAGTTACCAATTTGCTCGTTTTATGTGCGTCAATCATGCTAACAATAAGATGGCATGCGGTCAAGATTGTACAGAAACAGCATTCGAAAGGTGCAAGCAGGTCTGATAAGGTCTACAGGGTCTGTAAAACAGGAAAGCAATTTGCAATTTGCAACGATCTACGGAGGGCGTTGCCATATGGAGCAAGTAATTGCCATTTGACTCCATCAGATTCCAAGTGTTCCAAGTTTTCGATGCCATATGGAACAGGCCACGGCCGACGTCCTGACGGGCGGACGAAGGCTTTTGACACTTGATCCGGCAGTTCGGCAAACTGCAACTAGCAAAATGGAGACGTGTTCATGTAAAGACGACGATGGCCTCAAAGCGCAGGTCCCCGGAGACGCCAGCTACACTGATCTTCCGCGTAAGAAAAATGAGAAGTCGATGCGAGAATTAACAAGCTTTTGCGCAAGTGCAATGAACCGGGTTTGGTCAATTCCGCGACCCGCTTCACAGTTCACGTGCGCGTTCTTTTCATTAATCGGCAGGCGGGGAGGCGACTGCTTTTGCCCTGATTTTTCTACCGAGCACTGCGCAATTAAAGTGACCGCTCACCACGGTGGCCAAAACTTTTAGCCCGCCGCAAATGTAGGCACATCCGCACGATGATGTTAACAGTGGCCAGCTTAGTAGCCCGCCCTTCCCCAATGTATGTCTCTTCCCGTTGGAAGTGACGTCTACACTATAAAGGTACTGAAAAAATCAGAGTGTAGAGCGATAGTGCTATCCTATACCTTCGTTTTAATACAAAAAAGCGATCGCGTAGTTAGTGTGCACTTTAAATAGAGGATATGTATGCTCTAATAATATTAGAGAGTGACTAGGGAACGGTATACCGTTGCAACGGTATAGCCATGAAACTTATGAAACTTATCAGTTTCAGTGCTGGTTTCATGAGTTTCAGTGTTTAGTTTCATCAGTTTCATGTTTTATCAGTTTTTAGTGCTAAGTTTCATGAGTTTCAGTGCAAAAAAATCATAAGTTTCATGAGTTTCAGAGGTATACCGTTGCAACGGTATACCGTTTTTTAGTTTTTCTGATAATATTAATATATTTTTATATTTATTGTCTTGATCTGTATATGCGGTGGGTTTGGGCTTATATTACAAGACATGCAGAGTACTACTTTGCATTGGCCTAAACCATGCTCCATTGGATTTTGACATCACATTCCTCGTCAATTTAAACAGGCTATGGCACGGCCGGTCTCGTTCTAAAATCTAAAGCCAGCACTGCTAACAGCTGGAGTAGGCAACAGTCTTTAAAGATGAACTTTACCAGGGTATAACTAATTCATAATAGTGATACTTATCTGACTATGGACCCACACTCATCAATGACGTACATATAGCAAGTTAGTAGTTGTTGTGTTAGGTGCTGGCTAATGTGACCGTATTTTATAGGAAAATTGAGTATTTGTCACCTAATATACAGTATCTATCAGTGAGAGGTACTTCTATGCTTTCTCTCCTAATACAAGTTGCACAAATATTAAATATTCTCTCCTCTCCCTCATCTTCTCTCCATTTCTCTCTTTCCCCCGCGGGGCAACGAAAGGCCAGCCCAGGCTAGCTCCACTGGTGCCCCGGACTCGCCTCTACCGTAAGCTCCATGCCGTCACGACCTCACCCTCCCGTTGCCGGCCATCCCAAGCTCCACACTGCCGTTGTCCTCCATTCCCTTAGCGCTGGATCGAAGCTGACGGGGCCAGATTCGGTCAGATTTGAGCTGTGGCAGCCCAATCGGCGGCGAGCATGGTGGTCGGCACACGGCGAGTATATATGACGACCACGGCGGCCACTTACCCTCCCCACATTCTTTCTTATTGCCAGCCAACGCAGCTTTGTCCCCGCCATGCAGATCTAAGTCGAAGGCGGACAAGCCGTAGTCGAGGCGCCCAAGTATGGTGATGGCAAGCTACGTGGGGGTGGGCGAAGGCAACGACGAGCAGAGTCGGGCGGCAGCTCAGCGTCGATACTAGATGGTGGTGCGGTTGTTGGGTGTGCAACAAGAAACAAACCTGTTCTCCCAAACGCAAGATTTGATTGTTCCTTCTTGTTTGGATTTCGTGCACATGCTGTATCTCCGTGAAGAAATGGCAAGAGAAATTTTGCGGTGTACTATTATACTAGTAATATATAATGGATGGTAAAATTCAGATCTAATCGTTGATTTGTTAAAATTATTTCTACTACTCTACTATCAGATGAAGTATAAATAATTTCTAGATAATCTAATCTATTGGATAAAAAAGAATGAAAGATTCATATTAAATTTAGTGTACGGTAAAATGCTCGCCTTTTTTCTCATATTATCTTTCTTTCTACGCGAAGATCTTAAAAAAGGTTTAGCGTAGATCATAGGAGTGCCCTAAATATCAGGGATTGAGGATTTGTCATCGAAAGCCTTTTCTCGGTGAACTGCCGCTCCAATGACCAAAATAGCTTAGATTTGTCACTCTGTGTATTCCAGTATTTTTTTTTATTTTTCTGGTTGCCCAAAATCATATCTGAAAGACAAGTTTGATCCTCTCCTTCCTCTCAAATCCGATGACCCCAGCCCCAATTCCTCTCCAGAGGGATCATTTGCCCCGTTTTAATTGCTACAATAGATTATTTGTCTCGTATGTATCTATAACCGATAAAATATTATAAAATAAATAAATAATAGTACAAATCATCAAATCTCTACTATATAAAGTGAGAGTTTCTTCCCACGTCACATTAATTGCCCTGCTTAATTGCCCTGCTTAATTGCCCTACGCAAGAAACGAAGCGTTGCTTTAATTAGCCAGCTTTTGCAAGAAACGAAGCGTTAAAGATAGATGTTTGATCTTATGAAATAGTATTTTTTTATTTTTTAATCTTTATTTTTCGTTATCAATTTTGTTTTTCGTAGCAACGCACGGGCATATAACTAGTATGCTTTGTAAGAGCATCTCCAACAAGCCTCTTCAAATTTCACTCTCCAAAAGTCATATTTAGAGAGCTCTCCAAAAATTTGACTCCCTATATCTTCTTCCTCTCCAACAGCACTCTCTATATCACACTCTCTATTTTATCTCCCTTATATTTTAATCATATTCCATAACCGCCATAACAGTTATTGGACGGCACCACGCAATCTGTTATTTTTGAACGGGTAATTTCGAACGGCTATCTTTCAAGGCGGGAATTTAAAATTTGAAATTGGTTGTAATGACCACGCCTCAACGGTTATTTTTCAACGGGTAAATTCCAACGGCTATATTTCAATGTGGGAACCATCTTGTGTGTGTGTATGTGTGTTTGGTGTACTTATGTCCTGAGATTAAAATTCATAGGCTTATTGATATTTTTTTCACTGAATAATCAGCATGGGCAATATGATTTTGTTGCCCCAAAGGTTAATGTCGATTCGAAAGGGAACCTCTCTTTCATTAAACCGAGATTCTGATTCATTATCTTTCACCATCACTATCGCTACAGATTCTTTGACATACTATTTTGGCATGTCACCAGCATATAATTTGGTAGAAAAGATGAAGCACTTAACTCTGCATTAAGTGGAGAACACCATAGATAGATTCAATGAGTATGTTGCTGTACTACATGAAATTATTATAAGCAAGAAAGAGTAGAACATATTTCACTCCCAATGCAATCAGAAATTTGAAGCAAGTATAGGATAACTTACATTGTAATCTCCTTGATAGTCCTGTATAGTTTGATCTGTCACTTCAATGACTCTGTTAACAATTTGTTTTATGAAATACCGATCATGAGAAATCATATCACGGTGCCTGTGTATTCCGATATTGCCTCCTGTCATGCACACAAAAGCATTTATTAGAACTGCTCAAGAAATATCAACAGAAAATAAGGAATTGATAGATCATTAAAAAACGATTTTGCAAAGAATGGGAACTGCATGCAACCTCAACCATTTCTTTCGATGGAATATCAAGGTGATTTGTTGGTTCATCCAAGATCAGTAAAGTAGATGGAGTCACCAAGAACTTGCAGAAGGCAAGCCTGACCTGAGGGTACAACAGATAAAGAATGAGTAAACATACACAAATCAGCAACACTAATGTATAGAAAATCAGAACTACACTGAAAAGGCACATTACCTTCTCCCCACCACTTAAAAATTGAACTTTTCTATCCAGCATGTCATCCCTGAAGTTACAACGACCAAGGAGACCTTTCATATCATCAATTTTCCAATCCTCTGCAGCTTCTGCTACAGTACCAAGCACAGTTTTTTCCAAATCAAGAGCTTCTGCCTGGTAGAAATCATATCCCATGAATCTAATGCAAGGCTGATGGCATGTAACAGTTATTTTATAGGATTATAACCAAGTGTCCCGGTAGCTAGATCTTACTTGAAACAATTTAGCAACCATATGAGATACTAAGTCATCATAAAAGAAGATGCCCATTTGAGAATTTGGTGTACCTGATTCTGCTCGAAATAGTTAGGCAACACATTATGCTCCCCAAGAAGCACTTCGCCTCCTTGTGGCTTCTCCATCCCCAAAATAAGTTTAAGCAATGTGCTCTTCCCACATCCGTTGGGGCCAATAATGGCTATCTTTTCGCCTCTCTCGACTATTAGATTAGCATTATTGAACAATGTCTGGATAGTGGACACATGACCAAAGAAGTTGAGATATATTTACAAGCAGTTGGGGTACATAATATAAAACTTTGTAAATTAATAGAAGAAGAAAAAACTCGAAATGGTTTGGCATAGAATAATGCTGACCTTATCCTTGAATCCAAATTGGAGATTCTTTATTGTTAACAATGTTCTACCGCTTCTCCCACGCTCAGGAAATCTGATCTTTAATTGCTTCCTTTGGAAAGGTTTCTCAATCAACCCTTCCTTTTCAAGCTTTTCCAATTTCTAATGTTTGAAATAAGACAAAAGTTAGTAATAACAGCAAGAGTAAGCAAAAATAAATGAAACAAAATAGTGGTTGAAATACGTTGATCGATCACGTTGATTTGGTGCAAGCGGCAGACATGCAATTCAAGTAGTTACCTTTTGCTCACTTGAAGCACGTCCCGAGTTTACTCCAGCCCCAAGTCTGTTTATCAGTTCCTTTGTCTGCTCAATCTCCTTCTGCTGCTTCTCCCATGCAGCATACTGAGTTTCCACCCATATCGCCTTTGCAAGAACAAATTCTGAATAGTTGCCCTTGTATGTTTTGGACACACCAAATTCAGTTTCCACTATCTTTGTACACAACTGATCAAGAAAAGCCCTGTCATGAGATATAATGACCATCGGCACATCTTGCATCTTAAGGTAGCTCTCCAGCCACTCAATGGTGTCCAAATCGACATGATTTGTGGGCTCATCAAGTAGCTTCAAGTAAGGATCCTGCTCACAATCAAAATAAATTTGTCAAATTTAGAATGTAAATACACACAGCTCTATAGAATATTACACTTGAAAAAGCTAAAAATAAAACCAATTGCCGTCAACAATCCAAAGAACACTGTCTAAATTCTTTGCCAATTTGAGGCAATGTCATTCCATTTCCTCTCATCACAATTCTTCACGATCAGAGTTCACGGCAGATGAACCTCGCCCACCATTGAAACCATCACTTCCTACATGTAAAGCTCAAAGTTTTACATTATACCTGAAGAAGTATCTTGCCGAGCGACATCCTCATCTGCCACCCGCCGCTGAAGGAGGCGACGAGGCGGTCGGCGTCCTCCGGCGAACCCGAGCTCGGGCATGAGCTTCTGAATCTTGACCTCCACCATGCCCAGGTCCACGTCCTGCGACCGCCGCTGCAGCAGGTCGAGCTCGTCGAGGAGCCTCCCCATGAGGTCCATGTCCTCGGTGGCGCCCTCAAGCGCAGCCTGCACCTGCTCGAGGCGGCGCTTGACATCCATCTCCTCCTGGAACGCGCTCAGGAACTCCTCTCTCGACAACCGGAGGCGCACCTCGAACTCCTGGTTGAGAAAGGCGATCTCCATGTTCTCCTTGGCCTTAACGACGTTGCCGCCGTCGGGATCCTCGAGGCCGGCAATGATGCGGAGCTGCGTCGTCTTCCCTGCGCCATTCACGCCGACGAGCCCAACCTTCTCCCTTGAACCTCCCATGACACGTCCTTGAGCACGGTCGCCCCCTTGTAGGACTTGGAGATGTTCTCCAGCCGCACCCCCGACGGAATGCTTGACGCGTCGCTGCTCGACCGCTTCTTCTTGCCGGCCCCGGCGGTGTCATCGGGGGAGGGGGAGAGGAGGGAGGAGAGGTCCTGCCTCGCCTCCTGCTCCTCGGAAGTGGTGGCGGTAGGGGTGGAAGGGAGGAGGTGGTGAGGCGGCAGTGGATGGCGGAGGCGGCGGCGAGGAGGAGTGATGGGGAGGGAGGGGAGGGGAGGAAGGGAGAGTGTAGGTGGAGGGAGGAGCGGACGAGCTTGGAGGAGAGGAGGTCCATGGTGGCCATGGAGTTCTTGGAGTCGACGTGTTGCGGACGCGACGCCGCCTACGCCGCCGCAGCGGTCGGTGCGCGTGGAGACGACGAGGGAGACGTCGTCCGTGCGGTTGCGCGAATGAACTGGCCGTTGCCGAATCGCCGGATAGCGAGCGGAGAGAGAGTCGCCAAATGTAGCGATTCTCTCTCCCCTCGCTAAATTTCGGGACTGCTATGGAGAGTCTTTTGGAGATAGCCAAATAGGGTGGTTCGGTATAATATGGAGATGGAGAGTTGAATAGAGAGTCTGTTGGAGATGCTCTAAGTGTGAGCGAACAGGGGCACGCGAAGGACGATACCAACCTGTTCTAGAGTACCGCGATGTCTCCGTCCACTCGGCCTAACCACTGCCCGCGTGGCGCCACCACCGCCTGCGCCTCCCCTCGGAGTCACCCTCACCGGCCTCCTCCCCTCCCTATACCGTGAATCCCGACGCGCACGCGTGGCTGCACGGGCTCAAGCGTGGGCCGCGCACGCCCTAGTCGAAGTGCAGAAGCAGTAAGCACGAGACGTCCACCAAGACGATGGCCTCCGGCTCACTTGGCCGAGCTCGTCAGCGGCAGCGCAGTGGAGCCGTTAAGCTTTTAAGTGCGTGCCTGGCCTGCCATGGCAGGGATGGGACACATATCTGGGGCTAGCAGATTGGTGTTCGTGGGGCCCCGATCGCCTCGGTTTTTGTGATCTGGGTGTCAGCATGGGCCCCCGGCCAATGAAGGGCGCGTTCAGTCTGAGCTGCACCGATAACTCCTGCCTTCGCCCGCTCCGGTCGAACCGCCTCAACTCCTCTCCACCCACCGTTTGCAGAAAAAACCGAGCCCCACACGCACTGATCTCCTCTACTCTCCCATCGCCGGATTTGATTCGATGTGCGCTGGCTTGTCGCGTCGTACGTACGGGAGACCATTCCATTTTTTTAAGGGGAAGACCGTTTCATTTGAGCAACCCAACCATGCATACACACACATGTATACATATATATACACAACCAAAAACAGATAAAAAACTGTCTGTAATGAGAAACATCACTGACGATTCTATAGTGAAACCATCGGTGATAATATCACAGACGGTACTCTTCATAAACCGTCAGTAATATCACAGACGATTTTAGTATAAAACCATTAGTGATGACTCCTGATGGACGGTTCTAGCCATAAACCGTCTGTGATACGAATGAAACCTATATAAACATACCGAGGTTATTCCTCGCGCAGACCTTAGCACTTAGCGCATTTCGCCTTCTCCAAACTCTAGTCCTCTGTCATCCTCCTCCTCAGCGACCTCCCTCTCGACGATCTCCTCGGCAACCTCCTCCCCGATGACCTACTCCTCGACGTCCTCCCCCTCGGCAACCTCATCCTCCTCCTCCCGTGAGCCCGTGCTCCGTGTTTCCTCACCCAGCTCCCCAACTTCACGAGAAGCAAGGCACATCCCCTATCTCTACTACCCTCAGTGCTGCTACTATCTTAATCCAATACTTGTGTGGATTCGATACCGTGAAAGATAGGGAACCCGATCTTATTGCGTGCCACGTGCGGTGGAATTGGGTTGTAGTTGCCTCTAATTTCAAGTGTGGATTGTGCAGCTTTGTATGTTCATGTGTTCGAGGGTGGTAGATTAGCTCAGTGTGCGAAATGCGGTTTTCTAATGATTTTTGATGCCTATGTGATTTTCCAAATAATGTAAATACAAGAAATGGATAATAACTACTATTAAAACATGAGAATAAGAACTATCAGCAATTTAACGTGACATATGTAGTTTGGGCATGTTGCTCTGAGTTATAGTGTCAACAAATAAGCATACATTCTTGTTACTAGTTTTTTTATGTAGCATCAAGCATATCATTGGATAGTATTACAGGATTGCTGATATGGTTACCGCTAGTTCTTCTTTGATTGCCTGTGGCATTGCCATGGATGCTTTTGTATGTTCCCTTTTCTTATGATTAGCAAAAGTGAGGGTAAAACAATTGCCCATACTTTTATTACTGTGGAAGTTATTCAATTGATATTGATGTTTTCTCTATTGTCTCAGATTGGCATTGACATTGAAGAGAAGAAGCGAAAGACAGCCAAGAGTATTTTATCTCTTGCTCGCTGTTATTTCACCCCTTCTAAAGTCAATTATCTTGCTAAAATTTCTGCTTCTGATGCTCAGCAAAAGGAATTCATAAAACTATGGACTCTTAAAGTTAATGAGGCTCTCTTCGATCCTCTACTCAATATAACTTTCTTATGCAATCAATACATGGTGTTCATTTAGTATTCTTTAGAACATTCAGTGGTAATGGTATTTTCTAGTAATAGGCTAAACTTTATCAACTGACTCAGCCACTTAATCTAACACATGCAAGTTTATAATATGTATCTAGTGCAAACCCATTTAAAATGCTAACTTGCAAAACTCCTTACGCGAGCCATTAGATGAGATTTAGATAAATTAAATTGGAGATATTTTATAAGTATAACATCAATGGATCAAGGATGAATATGATTCATTAAGATCTCATCCAATAACTCGTGTAAAGAGTTAGCAAGTTAGCACCAAAGATGGCTTTGCACAAGGTGTTTTCCCCAATATGGTAATAGTTTGAGATAAAATTCACAACCTGGTATGTATAGCTTCGACCTTTCCCCATTCTTGTCTTCAACTATGGAACCAAATGTTTTTACTATAACCCTCAACATAACTTCCATCAGTAGTATCTGTTGTTCAAAATTTTCATCTGCTTATATATTTCTGCAACGATATTTATAAGGCATGTTGTTATATCACAAACACATGGTCACAGACGGTTCGGAAAACCGTTTGTGATGACGGTTCTGAACCATCTGTGATGTTATTATCTGTAGTAGTGTGATATCTCTATATTTTAAACTTTTAGTACCTTTTGATGCTAGTTTAATGTATATTCTGGTACCTCCTAGGCATTGATTTCACATGTGGAGTCTCTGGAGGGAAAAAAAATGGTTTCATGTTTGGAGAGGGGACAGTCTGTTACCCTAAATCCAAATGGCCTACTCACTAACAAGTGGGTTTGGCAGGACCAACCAATCTATCTTTGTATTTTTGCCAGTGTTGTTAATTAGCAAGTGTTGTTAATTAGCACGTAACTGCAGCAACAGATAGCAGAACAGGAGCAAGGTTTGATCAGTGATCACATCACACATATATAATGCTTTTAGGAGGAGTTACAAATCACATCAGTGCTTCTAGAAGGCATGCGTTAATTAGCACCCTCTTGCATTGCATGTCCCTTGTAATGACATGGCTAGCTTGCGACAGCCGACCGAGACGTCAGAGAACAAATTATCATTAGGGAGTTAGGTCTCATGTCCCTGGTAGGCCTATAAATGGTGCTCGAATTGTGAGAGAGGGTCACTTGGTTCCGGTCCAAATGAGCTGACTGCGAAAGATCAACAGTCCGATCGATTGCTTTTGCAGCGCACTTGAAGGAAAATTTGAGTCGGGTCGGGAGCTGGGAGCAGGGAACACTTTCGATCATTCCATCGGCGACGTGCCACCAACCTCGCATGCACGTCGCAGGTCCATCTCTCCCCAAAGCGCCCAGCACAGGGGGCCGACAAGAGATTGCTCCTTTTAATGTCAGGCTGGGACGTCCAAGTGATTAGCGAAATCAAGTCTCAGTTGGGGTCATTTATTAGCTACATAATATGGCTTAGTTAGGTGTACTAAAACTTCTTATTTGATCCCGAGAAGAAAATATCGTATTTGTGAGTCATTATTGAAAATTTACAGTAAAAAGACTTTTTTTATCATCAGTAGGAGATACCAAATTATTTATTAAGTTAACATCAAGATGTACAAAAGAGAGGGTAACAAGAGCTACCAAAAGTTTGAAGATAATTTTGTGATACATGGTACCTCTCAAGGACGGTAAAAAATCTAGCATATTTTACTGTTTAGGGTTTTCATCATAAGACTTTTTACCATCCTTAGGAGGTACGTACTAAAATTTACATTTGAGCTAGTACTAAGAGATACCAAAAGTTGTTATCTTAACTCCTTAAATTTTTTGTAATTCTTAATACTATCTTAATGTAAATTTTGGTACCTCTCAATGAGGGTAAAAAGTCTTTTTCACTATCCTTAAGAGATATCACGATGTACCACCAAATTTAGAGTTTTTATTATTTTTGAGAGTCTTTGCATCATAAGAAGAAATGAAGATATTGTTGTTTTGAAACATCAGAGGTTTGGGCAAGCCTGAGAGGAAGAGACAATTGAGGGAGTTTATTCTTGAAGGGAAGTTAGATGCTATTGGAGTGCAGGGAACTATTAAAGTTTCCTTTACTGAGAAAGAACTTCAGAGTAATGCACGGGTGTGCAGTCCAAATGGCATAAGATTGCTACTACTGGTTATTCTGGTGGTGGCATTTAATGGAGGTGAAGGAATATTTAGTGGAAATAGAGGGGTGTGATGAAAGTTTCAAATCTCGATTTGGGATAAATCTCGGAGGTGGCCGAAATCCGAAATCTCGGCGAGATTCGGAAATTTTGGATAAAATCCGGACAAAATGCAAAACCAAATTTCAAATACGTTTTTTTTCAACCAGGAAATACGAGATCTCGGCCGAAATCACCAAGATATCGGTCCACATTGAACCGACCGAAAAATGGTCCAAAACACGTCAAAATTTTTTGAATTTTTTTGGATGGTCCTGACACATCACTAATGTTCCCATAAAAATTTGAGATCATGATCAAGCATGAGGAATTTTAAAAAAAATCTAACCGTGGTAAAGTCGTGATAAAAACCGTATGTAAAATCAGTTTTTGATTTTTCAAATGTAACAAATGAGCTTCAAGTCATTTGGAGATTACTGCCCTAACCTAATTAGCATCTCACATATAAGATTCAATATCCGAGATTTGGCATAAGCTACAAATACATTCAATACAGGAGCACAAAGTTGTTAGGTTGATCATTAAATTTCTGCTAATATAGGAAGGAAAGCCCCTTCACGTGAGTTTTATTGTAGGAAGACGAATACACCATTCATGATGAGGAAATGGAAGCAACAATGCATAATCAGACTACTACTATAGTCTTAGCAATAGTCTTCCTAAGAGGATATTCGCCAAAACACGTGAATTTTTCAGCCTGCTCATTGGAAATTGGGAAATGAGCATTGTCACCTGAAGTCTGATACTTGCATGGTATGAGTCAACTTTTAAACTTTTGAAAAATGATCAAACGCCCAAACCATGTCAAAAAAATTTGAATTTTTTTGTGGATGGTCTTGACCCCAAATCCAATCAAATCCAACCCATAAAAATTGCATAAATTATTGGATATTAGCGGCTGGAGTCTGAGGAGCGGTAGTACCAGCCAGCGGTGTTAGCGGCTTCTAGATGGCGATAGTGCCTACTTTGGCTGCGAAGTTTAAATTTGAGATCTGTTTTTGTAATCTTTCTTTGGGATGATTAATTGCATAAATTATTGGATATTGCTATGTGAGATTTTCATGTCTTTGATGGTTGTAGGACGACGATGCTAGGTCATGGTGAGGCGAAGGTTGACTGGGAATAGGTGAGATGCGCCGGAGGTCCTGACGGTAGGGGATTGGCGGAGGATGACTGGAGATGGAGTCACTGCAAGTCGAGAAGGCAAGTGAACAGATTAGATGCTAGCTTAGAGCATCTCGGATCAAGGAGAGCCATTGGATTGCAATGTAGAGGACATAGTAGCGGTAAAGTTAGCTAGCTTTGAGAAGCGTGCAAAACCCGTTATGTTGGTGAGTTTCTGGTTAGCCCAAGTATGAGTGGTTGAGTCAAGCCTAACCGTTGATGGGGTTCTATATGGATGAAGGAACTCATTCAAGGGTGTAGGATGATTCATGAAGGATATAAATATAAGGGGAGAGGGGTGTCTCTCATCTTGAAAGTTTTGGTGCTCCTTTGAGTTTTGCCCACTTTGTTGTGAGGCTTCGTAAACCTTCCATACAAGAAATAGAATTTTATTTTCTTACTATTCTAAATTTACTTTCCGTATTTACATTATGTCTTAAATTCAACAATGTAAATTCTTGCACTTTACATTCCCGCAATTTACATCTGCACATTTGGATTTTGACTCCCCTCCTTCTAATGCTTGTGGATCTTTTGCCAAATATGAATGATTGTTAGATTAATTTTTCTTAGATCATATTCCAATCATCAAGGCAAATCTCCTCTTGTTTTCTCTCAAGAATTGATTTTTTACTTGAAAGGAATGATTCTTTGATGGAAAATGTTCTTGCTTTTTTGAGGAGTGGTTCTATGTTGTTCTTGCTTGCTATGACATGTGGAAAACTATTTAGGATCATCTTGATAATCAAAACCCCACGCGCAAGCTAAGACCACTGATGTTGGTTTTTACTCCCTCTTGGTGCACCTCTCCTTTGATTTGAAAAAGATCAGAACTTTAATATCAATCCTCACCATTAAAGGTTAGAATATGTTCCTAATATCCATAGGAAGGTGCACATGAAGTTTCATATGTTTTTTATTAGCCAATCAAAAGATATATCGATTTTTATTTTTGAAATCGTGCTGATTTTACTGTTCATATGACTAAAATCATTGTTCACTAGTACTACTGGGATTTGTAATGTAGTAGTACCGTGATTATTGTTCATTCCAGTAGTACCGCCCCAGAGCTGAATTTCTCTAAAAATTTATTTTTCTGTGCTTCCTTGATCAAGGGAGGCTTTGGTTGATTCTTTTAGGGGGTAATTTTATTTGTTGATCATTCAACCCCCTCTAATCATTATTTTGATCCTTTAATTGGTATCAGAGCCAATTTTGCTCTTTTATAAATCTTGACCGGTCTTGAGAGCCATGGCGATGGATAAGTATTCCACCAAGCCTCTGATTTTTTGTGGTTGATTTTTCTTTTTAAAAATCGAGAATGAGTCGTACATCACTGCCCAGGGTTTCGTGATATGGCAGAAGGTAAAACTCTCATATGAGGTTCCTGTTGATGAGAACATCAATACCGCAAATATGGTTAATGTTGAGATGAATGCTAAGGCAATGAACATCCTCATACAGGGTCTTAGCCGAAGTGAGTACGAGAGGATTTCTCACCTATGATCTGCTCGCCAGATCTGGGTGATCCTCAATGCTTACCATGAGGGCACCACCTAGATCAAGATGGTGAGATAGGATCAGTACAAGCGTGACTATAATAAATTTGAATAGCACGCTGCTAAGACTTTTGATGAGTGTTGTCGGGACCCCGAATTTGCAAATCCGGACCCTCTGTGTATTCAGCACTAGTCCAGGAACGCGCTAGTGCACACAGTCTTAACATTGGTAAATATCACAATCATACCACTCGATACCAATAAAGTACTTTATTTAAATAATCAAACTGGTTACTCAACCTTATGGTCAAGTTACAAGTATATGCCTCGCAAGGCGAAACTTATTCAGAGAAAAATAATAGCAGCGGAAAATCAAATAACTTCGTGGCGCCATCCAGTATACCACAGGCAACTGACTGGGCTCGCATCCCTAAGTAGACGGATCCTCTTGGAATTCCTCCTCCGGTGGCGTAGTCTCCTCTTCAACTGGTGTTGTGTTGAGGCAAGGGTGAGTACTTGGTACTCAGCAAGTCATGCACAGAATGCAAGCTAATATACTATATGCATGGCTTGGTACAAAGGAATAGCTCAAGGTATATTTGCGGTAAACAGCATTTGACAAGTAATATAAGTAGATTCGAAAGCAGTAGAAATAAGTAAAGCATAAATAACTTTTCAAGAAGTTTAATAAACATTTTCCCCATCCTAAACCACATTTCCATCATCTTCATTATTAAACCAACCCAACCTTTCAAACCAAAGTTATTTTTGAGAAAATCTAACCCTTGACTGTAATTCCCGAGCGATGTCCAATACCGCGGACACGGCTATTCGAATAGATTCTAAACTCTGCAGAGGTTATGCACTTTACCCACAAGATACAGTCAAACACCACAAAGGCGAGTTCCCGTAACAAAGCCTTTCGGAAGCCTCAAACAACACAGGTGGTCCTCTCCGGTTCGTGCTCTACACCATCCCTTCCCTTAGCCAAGGCGAAGTATGGGACCAACACACCGTTAGATGGGTATCTGGCCACAGCCACGATACGCTCCCCGCATAATCACACAAAGCGGTGTAATTGACACCCGAGGCTCCACAAGTGAGTCCTTAGCGACTTAGTCAACTAGGGCCGTCCCATTCCGACCATGTGGTTGCAAGTATGACCAGTTCAAAGGCTTGCAAGGTTAAGTCCTTAGAGTGACCAGGGCAAGACTACCCAAGATCCAAATCAACATCCCCAATGCCAAAAGCGGCCCACTGATTACTCTTGCCACATGCCCCTGGCCGAAATCGTTTATCAAACCCCGCTTGATTACCATGCACCACGTGCCATCAACATCACATGATACTTTTCCAAAACAGGTTCAATATATCATTAAGTCAATATTAACATTTGATTGTCCAAAATCATGTCATGAGCACGTGTGTCTAAGCGATACTACAACGGTCTAAACCCATGTTGGCGATTTAATAATGTCCAACTAGTAATCCACAACTAGGGTGACAAGGGTCATGGCACATACTTAAATAATCAAGGTGTCATACAGCAAATTGGTATTTATCTAACCCCCATGTTTAAACCAAGTATTTTTCTAGTTGAACTAGCATGCAATAGTTTAAATCAAAATAGATTTCGAAATAGGATCAACATGGTCAAAGCACAACTTGCCTTCAAAAAGTACTTGTTCTTGGTCTTGAGTTGGATCCTGAGTTAATACTTCTCCTTCGAATCCTTCCGGCACTTCAACGTCTACTCGTAAAGCGTGCAAATAGCAAATACACAAATAAACAATAGACAAAAAGTGTCCAAACATCCAAATAAAATCCATAAACAGAAAGAACATAATTTTATGGATTTTTAGAAACTGGAATCGTCAAATTTGGAGTTAAGACGCAAAAGTTATGATTATTTAAAGTTTAAATAATCATTTAAATAATTTTGCAGAGAAAAACTTTAGCCCAAAAATTAAATAAAATTCATATTTAGGTAGATCTCAATTTTATACAAATTTAGAAATTTGAATCACTCAAATCGGAGTTGAAACGCAAAAGTTATAAGCGTTTGAAGTTTGAATCTAAATTTGAATCAATATTTCGAATTAATAAATCATTTCTTTTTCGGAAATTAATTATTGCGTCATCATGGACACGTGGCAGCACTGGATTGGTCTGCTGACGTCGGTAAGTCCATGGGCGTAGTCCACGCCGGCCGGGTCTACCGTGGACCCGGTCCACGGCTCCATGTGAGACTGACATGTGGGACCACTCGGGCGACGTCATTGCTGACGTCAGCGGGGCTCAGCCCACAGCGCTGACAGGTGGGTCCATCCGATGACGTCATGGGTGACGTCACGCAGGCGATCGGCCCGACACGGGCCCGCGTGTCGATGGCCCACGCGCCGCGTGGCGGCGGCTCGGCTCCCTGGACACGTGGCACGATCGTGGCCGTTGGTTTGAAAATCGACGGCTAGGATTGGATTTGGGCCTCAAGTGCTTGGGCGCCGCGGGTTGATCTGGGCCGTTGGATCTTGATCTAACGGCCCGCATCCAATCTAACTGGTGCGATTCCGCCACGTGGCACGACCTAAGCCGTTGGATCTAGATCCAACGGTTGAGATTAGATCTAGGATTTTCAACGGGGAACTCACCGAGGGTGACGTGGCGCGATCTGAGCCCTTGGATCTTGATCGGACGGTTGGTGGAGCTCGGGGTCGGCGATGGCTTCACTGGCGAGGTTGTGGCTGCCGGCCGAGGGCAGCGACCACACGAACGGCGTTTGGGGCGTGCTCGGTGAGGTGAAGGGTCTCTTGGTGCGCTGGCCAGGGTTCCGGATCTGGGGTCAATGGCGGCGGGCGGCCCGGGCGGCGGAATCAAGCAAAACCGCGGCGAGAGTCTTGCGTAGCTCCGGCGAGCGATTCCGCGAATCTCTGGCGACTAAGGCTCGGTGAAGTAGAGCGAGAGAGGCGCGGGATCACGGCGGTCCTCGGGTACCTCCGTGCTTAAATACCCTCGGCATGCGTGCAGGGCGGAACCCTAATCCTACACTACGGCGACGCGGCGAGGAGTCCGGCCGGACTCGGCGAGGACGATGACGCCGGCCGCCCATTAGCACGATCAACGGCCACGATCGCGTGGGACGCGATCGGATCCGGCGGATTCGGCCGGCGATGCAGGATGATCCTGGCCGTTGGATCTTGATCCAACGGTTGGGATCGATTAGGTTTTGGAGTTGGTTTGGTCGAGTCATGTGGCTCGGTCGGATTCGAACTCAAGTCGACTCGGGCTCGATCGGATGAACAAGAATCGACTTCGGTTTGATTTTCCAGCGATTTAATATTTAAAATAATTCCCAGAAATTCAATTAATTTATTAAAAATAGCAAAATACTCAGAAAAATTCTGGAAAATATTTTAGGGTATTTGGGACTCAAATAAAATATTTCCAACAAAATTTTATTTGCAATATCAAATTCTTTAATTATTTCAAAATGGAATAAATTCAAATAAATTCCAAATAAATCCAAATAAATTCCAGAAAATTCCAAAAATTCACCAAAGTGCCAAATCACACATGAATTCAATAAAAGCAAAATTTTGGGGTGTTACAAGTGTTTTGGCATTTCACAAAGATCTTAAGCGATCTTTGTGCAGTTAGTTGCACATACTCTGACTCGGAGAACGCTCGACACTTCTTGACCACACTTGATCTTCGGGTTTGAGAGATGAAGGTGACCACCATCAAGAACACTACAGACTTATCGACTCTGGCTCTTGACAGGCTTTATTCCTAACTCAAGATTCATGAGATCGATGTTGTCTCTCGTAAGACAAAGTCACAATCGATGGCCTTAGTCACTGATCCTATTGGATCCTGTTCTGAGACTTCAGTTAGTTTCTCCCTTTTTGCCCTTGCAAGCTAAGCGATGAACAACTAAAAAATTCCAGAAAGTGCGCTTGCTCTTTTAGTTCGCAAATTTTCTCATGCATGCAATAGGGTAAGGGAGAGGAAGAGAGGTGGCACGATCACCTGCTTCGAGTGTGGTGACCCCAACCACATTCGGATGAATTACCCCAAGCTGGAGAATGGCAAGAACAAGTCCAGCGGTTCAGGAAAGTACGACTACACCAATAAGAACCGCAACAAGAAGCCTCCGCTTGCGATCCGGCGCGTGAGAAGAAGTACCACAACTTCTCCAAGAACAAGAAGCACGACATCAACCTCTTCGACAAGGAGACCTAGAGCGATGAGGCCGATGATGATCCACAAGAGAAGAACAAGGGTGGCGATGACTTTACTGGCATGTGCTTCATGGTCGACGCCAACAGCATCAACGACTCCGAGCTTTACAGTGACTCAGACGAAGTACCTTCCTATGACTAGTTCAATAATGCTTTATGTAAGATAGAAAAATTTCATGTTAGAGCTAGAGTTAGGTGTGCAGATAGTTCAATAATGCTTTATGTAAGCTAGAAAAATTTCATGTTAAAGCTAGAGTTAGGTGTACAGAGCTTGAGAAGGAAGTATGTATTTTGATATGGGAGTTAGCTTCACTTAGATCTAGTTACTCTCGTGTTGCTGATGACTGTACTCTTTGCGATACTTTGCTTATGAAGCTTGAGAACCTAAGGACCATGCATGATAGTGTGCTTTCTGATGTTAAAGTTCTTAGGGTGAAGAATGCTAGTTGTAATTATCCCGTTGCTATTTCTGATGATGCTAGCTTTCTCCATTCTCACACTAGCTCTTCTTGTGATAATTGCCTAAAATTGCTTGCTAAAATTGATTCCATTTGCATTCACCTCAAAAAGCTTTCTGTTAGAAATAATGGACTTGAACAATATGCTTCTAAGGATCTAGTTAGCACATATGAGAGCTGTAGGCTGTTTAAACTTGACAATGATGTTTTGAATGTCAAGTGTGCTAAACTTGCTAACGACCTACTAGTTAAGTCACAAGAACCTTGCTTGCGATGTGCTGAGGTTGAGGGGGATTTGGATAGAATTCATGAGGAACTTAGGAAGAAGCTAGAGGCCCAAAGGTTTAGGATAAGGAATGATGAGTGCGTTTCTTGTGAGACCCTCAAAATTGAGGTAGCCACGCATAGGGAGAGATATGCATGTGCTGTTCACTCTTCTGGTTCAGGCTCTTCTTCTTCCCCTTGTTCTTCCTATGCCTTTCTTTCGGAAGTGTGAGTACCTCATGAGCACTCTCGAGTATTTTATAGAAGGTAAGAAGAAGCTCAAACTCATCCTAGATCAATTCAATATTAGCAGATTTAATCAGGATCTCGTATTTGACTACTTGGAGCATGTTATAGCCCATCCTCCCATTGTTGTGCGTTCTTCTAGAAGTGGAGAGATAGTGGTTTCTCCTTGGACTAGAACCACTGTGTCTCGATCATCCAAAACTGTCAACGAGATCTCTGATGAGAAGGTGACACCACCGACGGCTTCAGCCACTAGTAAGGCGAAGTATACTTGCACCTTCTGTCAGAAGGATGGGCATCTCGCTGATTTCTATTTCAGATGCACCAAGATTACTCGATGCGAGCATGTTCATGCTTAATATTCAGGGTCATCCCTAGACTATGAGTGCTCCTAAGGCAACCACAGTTTCTAGGCAGGTTAGAGAGTTGCCTATTTTTTGGACATCGTCCAGGACTCAGTTTTCAGCCTATTCATTCGAGTTTTGGTATTGGAGTTTTTTATGGTTAGACTTTCTACCGTCCTCATGATATTCCTCATTCTTCCCATTAGGGTAGATATCAGCGGCGTGAAATTGCTCTCTCTAGTAGGAGGTTTGGACAACGTTATTGGGATGATTCGGCCTTTGCACACCGGCGGACCAACCCAGCACCTGGTCCCAGACGTCCTATAGGAATTGCTTCTGAATTTGTGAGAGTTGAGCCACGAAAAGACGCTAGAGTTCAGTCTTTTGCTCATTTGATTGCTATTTTTGCTCGTCAGGTGACTCGGTACTGGGTTCCTAGATCTGCATTGATCTACCCCAGTACTGAGTCATCTACTTTTCGCTCTCTTTGATTCATGTTTGTATGAGAAGTGCCATGTTTTCTGAATATTTGAGAAGTGCTATTAACATGATACTACTCATGTGATTCAACAATTCTGAATAAAAATGTGAAATCATTGTCATGGCTAATTTTTGGATACAAAAGCATGATTGATGCATGCATGCCACTAAGTTAGGTTATCTAAATGCTGTCCAAGCTGAAATGTACTGTATCAAATGGAATTTTTTCCCTCTTCCTGACATGTGAAGAAGTTGACTGGAAGCTTCATTGGTGATTAGCTTCAGCAGATGAGTGGCATACAATGGTATAGTTTCTTTTTTCTCGTTTTGAACTCAGATTTCCAAAGAAAGGACAACTTGAGTGCTTTACATTTGTTAGCAGCAACCAAGGTTCTAAATCTCGTTTTGAGTGAAATCTCGGAGGTGCCCGAAATTAAAAAATTTCGGACAAAATCCAGACGAATTACAAAAACTAAATTTCAAATCCGGTTTTTTTCAACCGGGAAATCCCACATTGAACCGACCCAAAAATGGTCCAAAACACGTCAAAAAAATTTGAAATTTTTTTTGGTGGTCTTGACACATTTCTAATATTTCCATAAAATTTTCAGATGATAATCAAGCATGAGTAATTTTTAAAAAATCTAACAGTGCCATTGTCCTGATAAAAGGGTTGACCACCAAATTTCAACCGAATGAAAAATGGTGCAAACTATATTAGAAACTTTTGAAAAAAATTTTAATGGTCCTAACATATTCATAATATTCTAATAAAATTTTCAGATGATAATCAAGCTTTAGGAATTTTTAAAAATTCAAATAGTGCTACTAAAGACGAATTGACAAAATTCACCTGAATGAAAAATAGTACAAATCACTTTAGAAAATTTTGAATTTTTTTTAAATGGTCCTAATACATCCATAATATTCTCATAAAATTTTCAGATGATGATCAATCTTGAAAATTTTAAAAAAATTCGAACCGTCCTAACCGACAAATTGAACTGACCAAAAAATGGTAAAAAACATGTCAAAAAATTTTAAATTTTTGTGTGGATGATTGACCCTAAATCCAATTTATAATCCAGCAAAAAAATCACAAAATTTATAATCCGGCAAAAAAAAGCACAAAATTTTGGCTAAAATCAGCGAGATCTCGCCGAGAAATCCGAAATTTAATTTTTTTTTTGAATTTTTTTTATCCGACCAAGATTTTGAATCTCGGAGGGGTCAAGATTTTGGATTTCGGACCAAAATTTGAATCCCTGGCAACAGCTAGCAGCTTGCCACAGCGGCAACAGAAAGTCAGCAACCCATGAAGGATAATCTTCTATTGGTACCACAGAAAGTTAGGCAATCGCATTGCTTCTTCTCAGCGCAGATTGCTTCCGCTAGGGGTTGACATTCGTTTAATAGGTGTTTTCGGTTTGGTTTTTTTGGTTTAATTTTTTTTATTTTTAAAAACTAAAAATCAAACCGAACCGAATAAATTTGAAAATCAAACCAAATTAATCGGAAAAAAAATCGGTTTGGTTCTTCAGTGAACCTAAATAGCATAATCGTCGCTCTCTGCCTCTCCAAGATGCCTTGTGCGTCGCCCACACTGCCACGCGGAGTCGCGAACCTGCCTTGGCCAAGGCCTCCCGCCCGCAAGCCGCTCCTGTCGTTGCCGGCTCACCGCGCATGCTTCGATGCCCATGCTGGAGAGGGAAGCGGGGAAGGGGAGACAGGGGGCACCCGTCGTCATCATCGCCTTGCCGTCGTACACTGTCGCCGCACATGCTAGAGCTAGCACACTGCGCACACTGGCGTCGGCTCACGGCGCACGCTTCGTCGCCTAGGCCTGAGGTTGGAAGGGAGGCGCAGGGGGGCACGTTTCGACGCTCATGCCCAAGGTTAGAAGGGGAGGCGGGTGCCAGAGGGAGGCAGAGGGGGCGGGAGGGATCCATGAGGGGAGAGTGAGGATAGCGGCGGGGGCGAGGGCACAGGACTCCCGCGGTGGGAGGGAGGGGATGGGGCGGGACTACGAGAGGGAGCCACGCGCTGGGAAGAGGGAGGGAGGCGGCGGCGGCAGCAAGGGAAGGAGGCGAGGGGGTGCAGGGACACCGGGGAGAGGGAGGGAGGCAAGGTTGCGTCTCGCGAGGGGGCGGTGCGCAAAAGCGGGGAATGGCTGAACGGAGCACGGGATGTCGAGACTCGAGAGCAGGTGAACTGATACTATCTAGGGCCAACGATTAGTTCGTTTATTCCCGTTAATTCGTTTTTTGAAATGGTAAAACCAAACCAAAAACCAAACAATGTCAAAATAAAAACCGAATTATAAACCAAAAACCAAAAAAGAACTGATTTTTTTGGTTAATTCAGTTTGGTTCGGTTTTTCGGTTTCGGTTAAAAATTGCCCACCCCTAGCTTCCACAACTCCCATAACTCTCTGATCTGAACATGACATTTTCTGTTAACAGATCAGCCACACATTGCAATGAAATATGATCACAACCAGATAGCATTCACATCTGTTTTCAACAATCATGGTAGCATATGTAACTAAAGACACCAACCATTCCAGAACAAGAGAAAAAGAACATTCTAGAGTATGGTTGCATTTGTACAAGCAAAATTACAAGATATGGTTGCTTTAACCTTGTCTGGTGCACAAAGATAGCACACAAGATTTCTTGAAACCAAAATTACAGAATACCAGACAAAAATTGGCACCATGCCTTACCAATATTACACAATTTTAACAAGAGACTGCAGCAAAGAACAGAGGCGGATGGCGGGAGGTCGGGATGGACTGGAGATGGGGCTCAGAGCAGAGCTGGACCGGAGGTGGGGTAGACGACCGTCGGGGTGGCGCGGCAGCAGGCCGGGCCGAACCAGACCGGAGGCGGGGGAGACGACCGTCGGTGTCACTTGGAGCAGGGTTGAACCTGAGGCGGGGGAGATGGCGCTTGCCGGAGGGACCGGACGGTGATGTCTCAAGGCTAGACTGGAGGCGGGGGAGACGACGCTTGGTGGAGGGACCGGAGGGGTCGATCGAGAGGAGGGGGCAGATGGCAACATCGGCCAGAGGGGCCGGACGGATGGCGGAGATCGGGCGGATAACGACGCCTGAGCTTTGAAACATGGGGAAAATAGATTGAATCGGGTAGGAGTAGTTGGAGGTACGGTTTTTATACCTGGTACAAAGTGGGTAAATAACTCCAATAATATGCTGCAAGCTTTTGGCTTTCTCAAGTTACGAGCGGCTTTTGGCTTTTTTAAAAACCACATTAGGAAGCCTACTGTTTGGGATGACTTCTGGTTTTCAAAAGTCACATCTGGTTGAGAAGCCGTCCAAACAGGCTACTCCTGCGAGTCTGCGACTCGAAGGCCGCAGGTTGCAGCAAACCGCCGGTGCGCGTATTAGCGCTGATTAATCTGCGCGCACGCCGGCTCTCAGGCGTTGATGCTGCGTCGCTCAGAGTTCAGCGCTGTCGGTGTTGCCTGGTATGAAGGCTGAAGCGTCAAAAGGTTGAGACTTTCGTCATTTTCGGAGAACTCTCGCACGTTGTCAATTCAAAGGTTGCTTTTCTTTCTTTCTTTGAGTGGAATTCAAAGGCTGCTTAACTGATGGATTTTGGAAAAGTTCGTGGAACCTCATGGGGCGATGCACAAGTTAGTGCGCTGCTCTAATGCTATTCCCCAGCTCTCCGCGTGCGGCCATCTGAGCGTGTGACGAGAGGCCGTGAGGATAGCCCTTCAAAACAGTATGGATGGAAACCGGCACCTCCAAAAAAACACTTTCGGCCTGCAGAAAGCGGCCTAACTAACGCTTTTCGTAACATTAAGATAAAAAAGACGTCCTTGTAGGCTTTCCAGTTAGGCCTAAGTATTGTAGCAAGGCCCACACTAAGAAGTTGGCCTTGTTTTTATTCTAGGCCCATTCTGGAACGCCCAAATCTCATCACACAAGTCACGCTACGCCGGCTTGATCGGGTCGGACTACTTTAACTACCCATCTACCATACGCCCTTACCTGTAAATCGTCCCTACGAGCCCATCTCCCGGCGGCGACGAAGCGCGCGGTCACCTACATGGCTACATGCCACCGACGCCTGCTGCACAACGCTCCTCTTCGCTCTGGCCGCTTCTTCTGTACGGTGCCCCTCTACGGTTCGGTTCCGGCATGCCGTTGAGCCTTCTCGCGCGCACGCCCTCCCCTGTATAAAGTCATGGTAAACCTCAAGCGTGGCCAGTTCGGGGAGGTTGCCGCGCGGACGTGTAGCTTTTGAGACATTTAATCATCGTTGTGTACCGTACACTGAATCTGTCCTGCCATCGACAATAAGTAGAGTGTTTATATGCACTTCTCCGACAACAAATTCCTTGCACAGCCTGTAAGCTCCGGCAGTACTAGCAAGGCTATAGCCGATGCCGCTATACTAACGGTGGCATGTAAACCTGTTTCTGCTAGCAATTGAAGTCCGTGCGTACAATCCCGGATAGGCTGCAATAATACATCGTTCCGGCAACGCAAGCTTAGTCCAGATTAACAATATCAACATAAAAAAAAAAATCGTTCAAAGACCGAAATTCAAAAAATAAAAATATTAAATCGAAAATCACTGGAAAATTATCAGAAATCAAAGGGCTAGGAATTCAAATTTTTGGAAAAGAAAATTTCAAAGAACCGAAAATCGACCGGAGGATGACGGGGTGCTGACCCCTGCAGCATACGATTTTGATCGAAAACCGGTCTATTTTCACCAAAAATCAACTGGCTTTTTGTCGCATAAGTTTTTTTTCAAATTTTTTAAATTTGATCCGTTTATCAATTTTAGCTGTCGAGCCGGCTTGATACGGGGATTTTTGACCGATTTTTAATGGTTTTATGAATCCTAGCTTAGTCCAAGAAAAAATAATGCTGCTTTGCCGATCTTACACCCAGTAACGGCAGCAGTTCCGAACATTCTATCGCGCAATTATCAGGCAATGTTGACACATTTGGAGTTAAGCTAACCAGCCATACTGGCGAACAGGCAAAACGACCATGGGCCTGGCATATGCGTGACTTTCGCAACCACAGAGAATACGATCACGTTTTGTACGATAGGAATCTTTCAGGGCTTATGCCTCTTTCTTAGGGAAAACCTGCCCCCTTTGAACTTGAACATTATCGTGAAGCGTCTACACTCAGGGGTGGAAATAGAACCAGATCATTTGGGTCGTGATTCGAGGCCTACGATGAAAATGCTTTGTGATATGTTAGCTTCGGCTATGGGCTACTGGAAATTCAAATCTTATTGGTTTTGATGTTGATTTTAGATTAATATTTAATTATTGTTTAAGGATAAATCTAATCATTATGAGATTAAAAAATTTTATCGAGCTTTATTCTTATTAGTCTCAAATTTGGATCACCTTGACAGATGAGGTACTACTCCACTTATCATCCCATCCTTCTTGACGCGTTCTAAGATAACAACCAATATATCCATGACAATGTTAAATAATATGGGGAATAATGGATCTCCTTGACGGAGTCCTTTTCAAGTCTGAAAGTACAGGCTAATGTTTGTCGTTGACCTTGATGCTAATACTTCTCCCGGTAACAAAGTTTTCGACCCATGAACACCACTATGGTGAGAAACCTTTCATCCTCAAAATTTGTTGAAGAAAATGCCATTTGACCTTATAATAGGCCTTTTCAAAATCCACCTTAAAAATCACCCCATTCAATTTTTTTCTTATGCACCTCATGAATTGTTTCATGAAGAATAATCACGTCATCCATTATATTTCTACCTGGCACGAACGCTGTCTGTGTAGGACGAACAACATTTTCAGGCACACCTATGATCATGTTAGTGCTAACTTTAGTAAAAAATTTAAAGCTAACATTCATAAGGCAAATTGGTCGGTGATATTGTATTTTCTTCGCATCTTTATTCTTTGGCAAAAGTGTGATTATTCCAAAATCCAGTTTGACTAGAGGCAAAACTCCATTGTATAAATCTTGGAACATGGATAGTAAATCATTCTTAAAGACTTCCCATAATACTTGGTAAAATTCGGCCGGCAATCTATCCGATCCAAGTGCTTTGTTATGTTCTATTTCAAAAATTGCCACGCTCACATCTTTCTCAGTGAACAACCAGGGTTTATATTATTGAACCAAGCTTGGAAATCGCCCCTCGGTAGTATTGATTTTCGTCGAAACTAGGTAGAAATCGAATGAAATTCAAAGTCAAACCTTTTGAACTCAGTGGTTACATAGTGGCAAAAAAAATTTTTGAATAGACCGATTTTACCGTTTTTCACCAATTTCCAACCGGCTTTCATGAAAATTAGGGGGAATTCAAGAAAAAAAAATGGAAAATATCCAAGGAAAATTCAAAAAAAAAATTAATGGCAGATGTTACAAAACTATTAATACTAATTTTTTTGAATTTTCCTTGGATGTTTTCCATTTTTTTTTCTTGGATGTTTTCCATTTTGTTACAAAACTTTTGGATAAATCGTCATAGATTTTTTGAATTTGTATTGAACCGGTTTATCGATCGGTTTCATTTATCGAACCGGCTCGATGTGCATTGATATTCCACACTGATGATGACTAATGCTAATTTTTTTACCTTTGGTAGTAGATCAAAGAAGCGTTACATTCAATGGCTTCGACGAACTCACAATCATGGTTCGCAAAAGCGACAAAAATCGCTCAAAAATCATGATTTTTGACTATATCGAACCGGCTTAAGATTTGGAACTGGTCGGTAAACCAATTCAATTCAAATTCAAATTCAAAATTTTTGGAAATTTTAGAAAAATTTATACAAAAGTGTTATAAATTTTTGTGTGAGGTTGTGAGGCAATGCTAATGATTCTATGAAATTGTCAGATAATGATTAGACATTTATATATTTTTTAAATTCTAATAGTGCTTCTGTCTTTGTATATAATCTTCTATTTTTACTTTCTAGGGGGTACTTAAATGAAGTGTAATATTTTTGGAAATTTTACTACTTGATCTTTGGGCACTTTTTATTGCATCTTTAAAATTCTAGAGCATGATCAACATTGTAAAGTTTTTTTTTATCAAAATCTGACGAGACAATGTTCCTTTTCATTAATTGCAATTTTTTATTTTTTAGATGTACTAAATGAATTCAAAAATTATTGAAATTTCTCGAAGGCGTTTTATATATTAATTGAGATTTATTTAGATTTTTTGCAAAAAAAAAAAATCTTCCAATTTCTTTGTTTTTTTTTCAAATTTCCTTTAGTGTGCCTAAAATCGATCAGAAATCGAAAACCGGTAGAAAATTGAACAAAACTAGCCAAAAATCGGTGCAAATATCTTGAGAATCGGTAAAATCAGTCGTTTTTCAATTTTTTTGCTGTCGTTTAACAGACGAGTTCAAAAATTTTGACTTCAAACTCGATCAGTTTTGACCGATTTTCCACCGATCGAAATCAAATTTCGATTTTTCAAACCCTGCTCACAATTGTCTTACACCGTGATTTGAAGTGATCCATTGCTCAAGGATTTAAATCACAGGCGTGAGAGACACGGAACATATACTACACGTTGCGTTTAATATAATATGCAATTTTTTTTACTATTTTAAGTATGTAGTATCAATAAGTTATATAAGAGCTATATTTAAATTTAGAGTACATGTTATAATTAGGAAGCCTCTCTTCTACTCTCGGGAGTAATTACTCCCTATGCCGTATCTCACAACGTAGGGAGTATTTCGCGCAACGGAGAGTATGTACGTGTAGTATATAAGTGTAAGGACCCTGAAAATTCCATCAAGATAATGCATTAGATCATCTCCTAATCAGTTCTTTAGCATGTAATTAAGCAGCAAATTAAAGTGGCTGTGTGCATAAGGGTGTAGGGCAACTGATTTTGCATAGAATGAAAGAAAGACATTCATGCCCTTGTCTGTTCAGCAAAGCTCAGGGGTAGAAGTGTAATTTCGCATCCAGGGGAGGGATAAGACCAGATTCACTGCACTCCCTTTCACTACCCTTTCCCATTCACCGCATAGAGCAAATCCTCCCGTCACTTTCCAGCCAAGAGAGAGCGAGAGAGAGAGAGAGAGAGAGAGAGAGAGAGCAAGAACCAAGGAGGCTGGTGGGCGAGGAGGAGAAGGCGAAGCGGCGACTGGAGTCTCCGCCAACGCAAAGGAGCCGTAAGGAGTAGCCGCCAAGCGAGTTGAGCAAGCTAGGGTTCGGCCACCACTCCGAGACTTCTTCCCCAACCAAACCGAGCGACAAGGATCACAAGTAAGCCCGATGGCGACGACAAGTAAACCTAGAACAGAATGTGGGTTCTTTGAACGCACAAATCTAATGGAAACAAGTATAGATCGAAGTTCAATCAGGCAACCAAAACCTAGAATCATCCATTCCCCAAGAACTAGCAAGAAACTAGAATGCAGCTTGTGCTTGAGTAGATCCATTAGAAACTAGAATGCACTTCATCAACCTTGGTAGTAGAGAAGGGTAGATCGGGTTTCAAATCATTGTCTTAGATCTTGGCAGAAGGGAATGGATGGGTTCGTGTACCTAGAAATTCATTCCTATGGATGAACACCGATCTCCCAAAGACACACCATACCGCAATGGATTTCATACTCTTTGATCATCATTGACCCCCAAAGCCGTGCACTGTAGCAAATCCATAGCCAAACTTAGGAATCCAATAGCAATCGAAACCCTAGAACCAAGGGGAACTCGGTGCAGGCAGAGATAGAGGGAGATAGAGGGAGAGAGGAGAGGGAGGTCTTTGCTGCAGTAGAGGTGCAGAGAGGAGCAGAGGGAGTTCTTTGGGAGGAGCTGCCGCCAGTAGGGGAGCTGGAGGGAGGTGTCGGTGTCGCTGGGAGGAGAGGTGTCGAATGGGTTGAGTTGGTGAGAGGAGGGGAAAAGGAGAGAGGCTAGGGCTGTTGTTCAACAGAGGAGAGAAAGAACAGAGTAAAGAAAGAGAGGAAAAGAAAAATAATGTAAGGAGAGAAAAGAGAAAAGGAAGAGGGAAGAAGAGAAAAGAAAAGAGAAAAAAAGAAAAGAAAAGGAAGGAAAAATTAGGAAATGAGGTTATTCTTCGCGATCTGTAATTAGATTAGATAAACTAGTTAGCTGTTAGTATGAACATCAAAAGGTCTAATCAGTAGGGGTTAATTAATCTTGCTATTGCTTAATCAGTTGGGCGCCATTAATCGATTCAAAATTTAGCGTGTAAGACTAGTTAATTAATTTCAGGACCAGATTTGAATCAACTGGACCAACCCCATTATTCGAGTGAGGACGTACCTTGCAATATTATACCAGGCAAGTCCCCTTTGCTCATGAATTTATCAAAGGTTTTCTAATTACTTTTCATATCATAAATGTCATCATTGCATTGAAAATTATTTTACAATTGGAAGACATTAAATTGTGACATGGTCAGAATTGTGAACTGGAAAGAAATGAGTTGGCGGGTGTGGAACCCGAGTATGTTGTTGAATTGGACATTCGGGTCATGGAATAGTTGTGTGAGTAATATGGTGGGTAGAGGACGCCGATGAGAAGGATTTGTCATGCCGGTGGGGTCCTCTACATAGGCTAGCATATAAGGTTAAACAAACTAACACCTGGGCAATGAGCCGTAAAAGCAAGATCAACCATAGTGTGTGGAAGCGATCGAGAAAGGTTGTCCTATGAAGGTATTGGTATCTCCACATTGGGTAAGTAAATTAAGGCGGACCTCTGGGCACACCGGAGGCCCAGAGGACAGACCAACTTGGGGCGGTATATTTGAAGCCCAGATGTGTAGCTCCGATTTCGAGATGGAGTTAACTGGCCACCGGATGCACCACCAATTTCGAGATGGAGTACATTGGCGGGTGGTCAGGGATACAACTGTATCTGCGAGTAGTGGGAACAACCTGGAATAGGTGTTCTCTGCTCGAGTACAGGGTGGAGATCTAATACTGGAGTAGTGATAAACGTTCTGGGGCATCATTGGATGATGTCGCTATGGGTAAAGTGGTACAAACCTGCGCAGGGTATAAATCATGAATTCATGCCAGTCTCTTGGATTGGAGACTACGGAAGTCAAGGCTGTCTCATATACAGTGTTAGTAGCTGATTTTTGAATTTCTAAAATGAACAACTCTTTAAGAAAACAACTCTATTTTCATTAAAAAGGTAATTGGAGGAAAGAGGTGTTCTCTGGAAGAATTGAGTTGGATTGAGATAAAAATCATGTATTGCATTGTTGCTATTAATACTTGCTGAGTACTCCTGTACTCACTCTTGCTTAACTCCCCCTCTGCTAGAATGTGAGACGGATGGAGCCGCCAATGAGGCGTGGGTTGAAGGTGATGATCAGGACCAGGCCCTTCAGGAAGATATTTACTACCACTACTACTACAATCAGGAGAACTAGAGGAATGGGTAGACAGTACTATCTTTTGGACCGGCGTCGAGGATGAGACCGTTGTAAGATATTGTTGTTATACTTGGACCCAATGTATAATTAGGTTGGAACATGTAAGCCCTGCGTGGCATGAAATGTAATATATTCTCATTTCAGTCTCTAATTATTGTTCTGCTGCAACATTTTGAACACGGTATAGTAACTGATAAAGTATCGGGACGCCCGATATTTTGTTAGCTACTGTGCCGAGATTCGTGTGATTAACTCAGGGTAATGACAGGTTATTGTTAATTACTCTGGGCTAATTACTCGGGTCGTCACAATAAGTATATAAGATCATCTAGGTGGTATTTACAATTTTTCAGAGGTGGTATGTACACTCTTTAGACATACTTCTTTTTATATGCGTAGATGAAGTTATTTACAAAATATGCTAAAAACTATGTACTCCTTTGCAATTTTTTCATGTGGATCTCATTGGAATATCTTATAATTAGTATATGAGTGTATCCAAACTGATAAAGGAGTATTTCAAGTACGTTTGGGTGGTATTTCAGAGATGGGAGTAATTACTCCCGGGAGTACGAAGTATTTTTCCTATATATATATATATATATATATATATATATATATATATATAAAATCCTGGGTACTAGAAAAGAAGAATAACCATTAAACCATATTCGGTAGGGAGACAGAGACTTGCATCGAGCCATCGGCCAGCAGCAGCGTACGTACGTGTAGGGGTGAAAATGGAACGGAAAGTTCCCGACCGTTCCGAAGAAAAACGGAAACGGAAGCTCCTTTTCGGAAACGGAAACGGAAACGGAATTTTTTTGTCGGAAACGGAAACGGAAACAGGAGAGCCAATTCCGGCGGAAACGGAAATTCCGTATAAGTGAAACCGGAAACTAAAAACGGAAACGGGCCGGAAAGGGAAATGGGCTTGGGCAAAAAATGAGAAGAGAGTTTATATTTATTTTCGAATTAAAATAATTTCATAAATACAAATAGTTTTATAAAAAATACTAAATAGAGTTCAAAAATTCCACAAAAATTCTCAAAAATACTTTGGAATATTTTGAACCTAGAAAAATTATTTTCAGCATAATTTTTTTATAAATAAATTAATTTTATAAATCTAAAAAATGCAAAATGCTATTTATAAACTCTAGAAAATCCAAGATAAATCTCAAAAAATCATAAATGAACATCGAATAATAATATAAAAATTTTAGGGTGCTAAACCTTTGTAGTTGGTAGAGCAATAGGATATCAATGATAATTATATGGATGAGGACATGATGATCTGATATGGGAGACAAATAATGTGCCTTTAGCTGACAAACTTGAGAAAAATTTTCTAGTGATATCAGTGAACATAGCACTATTCTTGTATCCACCTTAGAGGTGAAATGGGCTATATTGTTCTTGTGGTCACGATCGGAACTCACATGTAACTCTACTTCTTGAGTAGGGGTATATTGTAATTCTCTACTATGTTCTTGTGGAATTTTTCGCTTTCGTTTCCGTATCCGTTCCGTTCCGTTCCGATTTCGTTTCCGTCACTATCCGTGTCCGTATCCGTTTCCGGGGTTTCCGATTTCGTTTCCGTTACCGATAAAAAATGTGGAAACGAAAACGAAATAGTCATTTATCGTACCGTTTTCATCCCTACGTACGTGACACCCATCTGCAGAATTTTTTGTTATTTAATATTTATTTTATATCTTTTTTTAAATCTAATCGATGAAAATAAAAAATTACAAAAATAGGCACCCGTCGTCTCAATATGGAGCGATCGCCCCATATTGAGCGATAGATACCTGAATGTAAAAAATGCACTTGTGAAAATGAACACATAAAGGAGTGGATTTACCAACATATTTTGCATCTATGTACCTATCGCTCCAATATGGGTCGATCGCCCTATATTAGGGCGACGGGTACCTATTTTTGCAATTTTTTGTTTCCATCGATTAGATTTGAAAAAATGATTTAAAATAAATATTAAATAAAAATAAATTCCCCATCTGCACTCTACTGTTGTGCCACATGGCCTGGGCGGTTGGGCCAGCAGTAGGCAGGCGAAACGAAGCGGGGTGCCTTCCCTTCCCAGCCCATCTGCCGAAGAGGACCCGAGATAGCTGGCTAGTCTGATGGAATGGAACGCCAACCTGGGGTGTTCCGTCGCTTCTCTTTCCGCGGATGATGTACCCACCGGCCACCGCGGTTGTTGGCCGGAAAAGACGGAGTTGTCACCGTGCGCGCGTGCCATATCTCACGCGCTGGCGACGTCCGCGCCGACCAGACGTCGCCGTCCCTGCGTCCGCATGCGCCCCGAGCGTGATAGGACGGCGAACGGAAAGCGCATAGGTACGACGTCCGAATGATCGAATCGGGGAACCAAAGGAATAACGACGTGTGACGCGACAAAGCCAGCGCCTAACTCAACTGGAGAGCACATGACTGCTAAGGTGCCTTGGCATATACAGTACGGATGGTATAATTGTGCGGACGGTCTGCAGCTCTGCGCGGTTTTTTGTGTCGAGGGTTTGTAAATGTTAGAAAGATTTGTGGGCTAGGTCGAAATGGCCTAATTTTTCCCTAGAGAAAACGAATGCAAGTATTGATTCACGGCAGCTTATGTTTACTGCTCCGACGTTTTTAAGCGCTTTGCAGGTCGCAACCGTCTGAAACGAGTTCCACGAAAACATTCATCAAAATCCCCTTTTTATATTATAAATTTTTTTATATACTCTTCTTAGGTATGGAAAAGGGTCTATAACAAAAAATAAAAAGTTCCAATGAACTTTTTCAATTATATTATATTGGAAAATCTTAGAATTATTATTATAGTATACAAAAAATGATAAAGGAGTATAACAAATTTGTTTATATAGTATATTATAGATATTATAGGTCTATATATACATATATGCTACTGCTTAGTGCGTGTTTTAGAATGTCACTCAGTTTTCTCTTCGAAATACGCCACAGCCAAGTGAAGTTGCTTTGATAAATAATATTGTAGACGGACTTTCGACTAAAGTTTAGAGAAAACAAATTTTATGGCACAAAGCATCCTGTAGCATTCTTTATAAAAACTAGATACGTGACAAGTACATATCTCAAAGCAATTAAATCTTCTTCTCTCCCTAATATATACCATGTACCTTTATTTTAAGAGGAATGCTATAGATGTTACAAGGCACATAGTACCACAGATTTTTTCTCTCTCCAAGTTTAGAGTGTGATAGGGATGTTTTCCTATTCAAAAAAGTAATTAAAGAGTGATATATCTTAAAACACACACTAAGGAACGGTATATGTGTGTGTGTATAAATTTCCGATATATTTTACGACTGTATGGAAGGACGACGTACGTGCCTGTTGCAAACTTGCAATCCTAGTTCTTTAACAGTCTGAAGTGTAAAAGCTAAAAAAGCCAGCAGTTGAAAGGCAGCAATAAGGAAGTAAAGTGATGACAGTTGAGGAGACAACCAGTCTTCCATGTCTGAGCCTTCTTGACTACATAGTCCACTAGCCAATGCATGCCCTTTCCTTGCATTTCCTCCTCACCCAAGCTTGAACTTGTTCGACCCCTTGGAGTTTGGAGTTAAAGTCGCACGCTATATTGTGTAATAGGAAATTTAATTTGACGGTTATTTCTAAAAAAAGAGATGAGGATCTAAACGTAATTTTGATTTTTTTAATAATTTTTTTTAAAATATGCTAGCTAGAGTCATCTGCAAATTTACGATACCACGGTTTCTCTTTGTGCGGTATGAAATTTGGTTCAACGGTTACATCTGAAATAGGTGGGAGTAGCTAAACATAATTTTGATTTTTCTAAGGGATTTTTTTAAAAATGTGCTAGCTAGGAGTCATAGGACAATTTGCGAGAGGACCTTAACGTAATTTTAGTTTTTCTTGAGTTTTTTTTCTTTCAAAAAAAGGCTGCTAGAAGTCGTCGACAAATTTGTGAAACCGCGGTTTTTTGTTGTTGCGTAATTTCAGTTTTCTCGATTTTTTTTAAGAAAAAGGCAGCTAGGAGTCGTCGGTGAATTTGTGGAACCGCGGGATCCTTTTTCTAAAAAACTCGTGAAGAGACTGAAACATAATTTTATTTTTTTCAAGTCTATTTTGTAAAAAACCAGTGAAGGACTCATCGGCAAATTTACAGAACTACATGGCTTTTTTACAAAAAAGTTGATGGAAGGATCTAAACGCAAATTTGTTTGTTTTTTGAAAAAAAGGTGAAGGACCCATCGGTGATTTGTGAAACCACATAGTTTTTTTTATAAATGAATCGATGAAGAATCTAAACACAATTTTAATTTTTTTCAAAGAACCACTTTGCCATGTCGGTAAGAAAAAGGCTGCTAGGAGTCGTCGGTGAATTTGTGGAACCGCGGGATCCTTTTTCTAAAAAAACCCTTGAAGAGACTGAAACATAGTTTTATTTTTCTCAAGTCTATTTTGTAAAAAACCAGTGAAGGACTTATCGGCAAATTTACAGAACTACAAGGCTTTTTTACAAATAAGCTGATGGAAGGATCTAAACGCAAATTTATTTATTTATTTTTTTGAAAAAGAGGTGAAGGACCCGTCGGTGAATTTGTGAGACCACAAAGTTTTTTTCATAAATGAATCGATGAAGCATCTAAACACAGTTTTTTTTTCAAAGAACCACTTTGCGAGGGCAGCCGACACGGCCCTTTTCATGGCACCACTTTTGATTAATGCAAAACTTTCTAGATTTTTTTAAATAATTATTATAGAATTTTCTTATCTATAAAATAAAGGTATCTTGAATATAACAAGTTGTTTTTTATTTATATAGATAACCAAACATATGTTTCATACTTTGGTGCGCCAACTTAGGGTGCGTTTGGTTGGATGAAGATGGATGAGATTGTACATAGAGGGTATTTGGTTGACTGAATGGGATTATATAAGATTTTGTTTGGTTACTTGGATGGAATGGTACGAGATGATGTTTGATTGGAGGAATGAGGTTGGTATGGTAAGAAATGAATTGTAAATTCAGAAATGAAATATTTTGGAAATAAAATATGAATTTAGACTTCGATTTGAATTTTCATTATCTTATGAATTTCAACAATTTTTTGGTAAATAATAAAAATGCTTTTAAATAGTCAAAAATTTGGTTTCTTAATTGTAAATTTCAAAATAAAATGAGCACAAAATCTAAAGAAATTTTATTTAAATCCTAGACTATCCCCCAAATCTCCTCTAAAAAATCTTAGAAAAATTTGAAATCATTTAATGCTTCAGAAAAATAAAAAATGGCAACCTTAAAAAGAAATAAATGCGCTATCAGAATTTTATAAAAATTCAAATATTTAATCAACAACTGAAATTTTTATAGAAGCTTTAGAATTACCTCAGAATTATTTACAAAAATTTACAAAATGTTTGACTAGGTTTAATAGCTTAATTAAATAGGGAAGTGAAGGGCTATCAAAATTTAAACTCTTTCTCTCTCCTCGCTCACAGTCAACCGAGCCCACCCGCCAGCCTCACTAAGCAGGGGCAGCGACGGGGAGGCCCGCCAGCGGCAAGGGAGGGCCGGCCTCCCCCAGACGTGGGCCCGGGGAGCACCAGGAGCACTACGCTCTTGGGGCACCGGCTAGCGGCGACGAGGTGAGCCGGCAATGGTGGTCGGCCAGGAGGGAGGAAGATGGTGGCTTAACCTCGCCAACCATAGGGGAAAGCATGAGGAGGCTCCTAGTGTTCTATTTTGGGGTCTCACCTTGAGGGAGTCGGCCGTGGGGAAGAAGACGGTTACGATGAGCGCGGCAGGGAGAAGGTGTCTGGCGCACGCATGCGAGCGAAGAGCGCATGGCGGCTCACGGCTAGCTGGCACGGGCATAGGCAGTGAGCATGGCGTTCCAGGCGACAGCATCGTGGTGGGGGCATCGCGTTGAACACAATGCGCGTGAGCGATCCCTTCCGGGATAAGATGGTTCGTCCGATTTTACCGAACGAGCTGATACATCATCTCGATGGAATATTCTGTAAAGTTGATCAAACTAATCCGAGATGGATTGGCACGGTACCTTCAACCAAACATGCGGACGATGGCATATACGAGATGATCCAATTCGGTACGAGCTCAAGCTTATCCACTGAACCAAACACACCCTTAATGCCCTTTGTTGGAACGAATCTTGGCTACTGTCTACCAGGTACTTCCAGATGAAGAAATGCGCAAAATCAGAGGCTAGGCTTGATATGTATGTGAACTAAGTAATTGCTGCTGATTTTTTTCTCCCAAGAGTCGTTAGTTCGTTAGACATTACTGCCTCAGGTACTATAAACATGGAACATATTTGTAAATCTAGTCTATGCGTATGTATTTATAAAAATGACATCTTTTCTATCACGGAAGACACGGAAGCACGCGCGATCGCGGTAGGACGAGTTGCCACGTCTAGGGACTGCGGAAGGATGCCTTCCACGCTACCTGGGCGCTGCAATGAGGTCTACCACGCTCCCCCGCACTCGGCTGCCAGCCCACACGTGCCTATGTCGTCGACCTACGCTCGTTCGCCTTGCCCACCGCGGTGCTGGCCACCTCGCGCACACCCCGACCATTGCGGGAGATATGTGTTGCTTGCCATGCCTTCCACAGTAGGAGGAGGTAAAACCGAGCTACATGAGCTACATGAGTGTACTTTCATAGAAATTTTATAATATATTTGTCTGTCGATTGACTGTCTGGATATGTGCTAAGAGATACTCGCATTTGCGTGCATACCATGTACATGTACTATGATGTGCGCGCGCATGTCTTCCATTTGATGGCAAAAAAATAACCCGGATCCATGGATGAACACTGCACACCCAGAGTCCAATCTAATACTGCTCATGTGCTCCTCTCATACAAGACCCAAGAAAGACGTGCTCCGGAGCTCCTAGATAGTCACTACTCACTAGTCACTGCTCCATATCTGCACCTCACCCTTGGACGAGAAAATTGTCATTCTGCCATTCTCAAGATGCGGTTTCACCCAAATGCCACTCCGTACATTGCACACTATAAAACGCCACCCTCAAGAGTTGGCAACTCGCTGGCATGCCATTTTGGGGCTTTAAAATGATTTTCAGCCTATTTTCGTGTTGGAGTGACCATTTTGCCCTTAGGCCCACTCGCAGGTCTTCTCTCGTGTTACTTTTCTCGTCTGGGTGTGCGGTGCATGCCTTGATGCATAACTCATCCGCTGCCCACTGGTTAGGGCCTTCTTCACAAATATAAAAATATTATTTAACGAATTTTTTCTTTTATCTCTCTATTTATTTTCTGTAACTATATGCATTTATTAATTACCACTAACACAAAGTAGTGATAATATTTATCAAATCTCATAAATAAATAAATATAGTTAAGAGAATAAATAGAGACGTAGAATTAAAAAAAGGGTCTCGGAGGAAGTATCTATCTACCGATTCTACCCGTGGGCAGAAGTGTCATTTCACAAGGAAAATCCACCGAAATAGACCAAAATGGCATGGAAATGAAGTGAAATCGAAGGGAGTGTCATTTTGGCGATTGCAATGTCTGGAATGGCATTTGGGTGAAACCGCATCTTGAGAGTGGCAGAATGGCAATTTTCTCCCCTTGGACCACCAGGCACCAGCTCGCCTTGGACCCCTTGGTGTGTTTTAACTTCTACCAAGTACCGCAGGCATTCCGGGGCGCACATGCAAGCTGCTGCTCCTCCATTGTCCTCTACTTCCCCATGGGTGGTAATATTTGGTATTTTTGGCGAGACCAATTGACGTCGATCTCTTGTAGGCACTGAGCAATCACACAAAACTAGAAGTGAAGTGACGAGTGAGGCGAGGAGGAGACAAAGCTATAATAGAGGAGGATACGTTGCCACTGTGCCTGCCTGCGTGTTCTTTTATGTGTGTGTGTGTGTGTGCTGCTCTTTCTTGCAATCTTGCTGATTTAGTATTATAAATTCGATCGATCGATCTAGCAGTAGTCTTGTCCAAGGAGCCGGGCTGGATTCCGTGAGATCTGACGCGGCTACAGTGGCGAGTGGGAGGGCTACAAGACAGTGAGGCGCACGTCCCTCTGTGCCGGCCTCTGCTTCCGCGGCTTCCTAAATCTGGCCGCTTGGTCAGCTGCCGCTCTACAGTTGCTGCGGCTTCAGAGGCTTAAAAGGAGCGGTTTTGGGAAGCGCCCATGGAGAGCTCCCGGGGGAAGTGGAGATGGAGTAGCAGATCCATGCTGAAGTTGGCGGTCTTGTGCTTCGCTTTGGCCATCTCTCTGTGCTGCGTTTGCTCCTGGGCTTGCAGTGGCACCGGCTGCAGGGGGAGTACTAAGCTGCTCCGTTTAGGTAATGAATTTAAGCGAGCTATACTGTTTTGTGCACTTGTTTTCTTCACTTTGGTAACTTGAGTTTTCAGTGACTAGCCCTGGCTAGTACTAGTTGGTGTGCCACCTCATCACTCTATGTTCTCGTCGAGGTTCATATATACTTTGTTGCATGCTGATGTGAGTTCTTTCTTCCTGCAACTGGAACGTACAAGTTCACTGCAGGCTTCAAGACACGGACACACAAAAATGATCCTTGTTACACTGCGTTATCATCTTTTAGATCATCTGATCATGCCGGTTGAAGTGCTAGTCACTGTGTAATAACTTCCGTGCCCTACTTTCTTCTACAGATTTCGGGAGACGAACAGCAGCATCTTGCGCTAATCAGGTGTGTTTGCATCCCCTTCCCTATAAGCTCATTTTCCACTCAAGACACACAAAATGCTTCGTCTCTGAGAAACGCCCCAGTGTTAGTACGTTGCGGCTGGACACCGCCGGAATGCACAATGTTTCCCACGGTTCGTGCAGATAACCGCTGCTTGGCCTCAGGGCATGTTAAAGATCACTGCAGTGCTACTGCGAAACGATCAAAACGATGGGACATGCTGTTCTTAATCTGTTATGCATTCGTCTTGAATACTTGATGCTCCATCACAAATCGAAATCCACATAGAACACAATGCAACCACAGTACCACACAAGGCCCGCCATGGCAGGTGCACGCTGCAATCCCACTAGCTTGCTCGCACAGGCGCAGCCGCGCAGCGATGCCAGCTACGCCCCCCCCCCCCCCCCTGACAGCCCTTCAACGCCGGCGGGGCCCATTGCCTTTTGACCATACGTCGCGGTCGCTGCTGCCGATCCATACAGCGTAACGTAACACCGTGGGCGACAGTGATACGTATGCGGTCCTCATTGATTCGTGGTTCGTGCCTGCAGGTGGAGCGCTCGAGATCAGGCGGGCAATGGCGGCGGCAGCTGCTGGTGGAGGGGCCGGGGTCGTACCCACCGCGGTGCACGTCCAAGTGCGGCGACTGCAGCCCGTGCTACCCGGTGCACGTGGCCGTGCCGCCGGGCGTGCCGGTCACCACCGAGTACTACCCGGAGGCGTGGCGGTGCAAGTGCGGCAACCGGCTCTACATGCCATGAGGCAGGGTGAAACAACGCCTGCCTCTTGTTGTTGGCCCGTGAACCGCGCGAGGCAGGAAGGAAGGAGGCAGACGCGCGGTGGTGAGTGCAGCGACCGAGCGCGGCGGTGAGCTAACGAAGCACCCGTCGCGTCGCGCGTTGAACGGCTGGCCCCATGCACGCATTATTGCTCCGGGCCGGGCAGGGCCGGGCCGGGCAGGGCTCAGTAGTTGTCGCCGCGCGTATGGGTGGAGCAGCAGGGCGCGCGTGGTGGTGGCCTACTGGCCTGTGGCAGGGCTCTGTGCCTGCCGTGTCTTCTCTGCGTGCCGCTGGAATTTGCACGGCCCTACCACGAGGGCGTCAAGGCATGCGGGTTGTACGGTTCGTGCTGGGAGGGAGGCGAGGAGACCAGCTGCTTGCGCTCCAGCACCTGTTCAGATAATCTGTTGATATATTCTTCTTCTTCTTATTCCCTTCTGTTCGGTCTAGAAATTTGGAATTGAAATCCCACAAAAATTTTGGGTTGTCACGATCTTCACAACGTGTATGGTATGTGTTGCTGCGTGTTACACCATGGAACAGTTATATTTGCTTTGTAAGTAAGGGTGCAATCGGTTTGAATTCGATTGGATATCGTTTTTTTCGTATTCTAAATCATTTTTTTTTTTGTCGAATATGGAATTGGATACAGATATTGCCGATACAAATATGGCTCGGATAATACCCGTCACGGATTCGAAGTGAAAACTGAGAGGAATCGATACGGTATCAAATATCTTTTGTCAGATATTGCGCGAGAATAAATACCTCATATATCTATCACATATATCACAATGATTAATCAATTGTATAAGTTTAAATGTAACAAATCATGAACCGCAATAGGATATCATGATCTATGAAAGCTCAACATTTTGATATGCTATCGTTCCGACATTCTTATTACCTGCAGTTCAAAAAATCTGAATCAATGTAGACAGCTAATCCTTATGTTGACATGATGAGTGGGCAAGGTACGAAGAATGAGTAGGAAATTTTCGATGTTTTACATATTAATCTGCAATATGGTAGCAGAAACAACATGAAAGAAAACAGACAAAAGCACTTCTAGCGAAGGTTCAACTCTAGGCTTTTAGCATACTAGTAAAGTGTCCGTGCGTTGCAACGGATCCCAAATAGATGATGACACCACAAGTTCTAAACTCTTAAAAACAAAAAAAAACGAGAATTGAAAACTTGAGCTATCACTTATTTTAGATCCGTTACTGAAGAATCACTGAACAAGGGAATACAATGAAATACAAATAACGCTAGACAAACAATAAATAGCTACAGAATTTCTCACCTACTGGGCCTTGGGCCCCTACTGTACTAGCCCAAGAACGGCCTGGCAGACTCACCATCACCACCAACTCATTCTTATAATAGTTAAGAATATTAATCTGCAATACGGTGCTGAGTAATGCAGTGTTACATTGATTACCTGAACCTGGCTCCCAAAAACCGCTGGCACTGGCCATCGAACGCGAACATCGAAGCAATGGACTAATGGGCCAAACCATGAAATGGGCGAAGCAATGGACTAATGGGCCAAACCACCGAACGGCCCATTTGGATACCCAAATATATTTTTTTTGAAAAAAAAATCAAAAGTCATCTCGGAGTATCCTGAATGGATAATAATCTCCCGAATTTGAATCCAAATCTGAAAATAAGTACAAAACCGAATCCGAATTCGATAACTATCCGAAATGACTATCCGAATTCGATCCAAATAGATTCGGTCAGTTGATCGGTTGGAAACTATCCGAACTGATTGCACCCTTATTTGTAAGGTGCATTATGAAACATACATGTATTACTGGCCCAATGGTGGGAGTTGGGCTGGATCAATCGTGATGGTACTACATAGGCTTCGGACTGTGGTGTGTCGTGTCTGTTTGGCACGGCAATGTTGCCATACTGTGACGGTCTGATTCGTCTCCTGTGAGGTTTAGGCATAGCCCAAGGCATGCCGTGCTGGTTCATACCTTGTTTTGTTGGACGTGTGGAGTTGTGGACGATGAGCTAGCGTCGACCACCGGTAAGGATCCGATACACAAATTATTTGAGGAAAAATGAACTATATTTTATTTATTCATTAGGTACAAATACAAAATTATTGTTTCATTAAAAATCTTACACCCTAGAGTGGGGGTTCCTTGGTAATGAAAAGAGCACATTAACAACAATGTTCGGATCGTTCATACATTCCAAGTCAGCGATGAGGAGGCAAGGGTGGAGGGTAAGAAGGGGGGGGGGGGGGACGACGACGACGGAGGTACGTGGAGATGGCAACTACGTCATATGACTTATGAGAGGAGATGAATGAGAGATGTAGCATTTGATGATAATCTTAGCTGTTGAGAAAGGTAGCTGATGATGGACTAGAGTGTAGATAAGATTATTTTTTTTAATAAAAAGGTCGTTTTCGTGCCAGGTCGGCCCAGCCATTGTCCACTCGATCGTGCCTTGCTGAATTTTTAGGTTTGGTATGGTTCATCATTTATATTACCGGTCAAAGAGCATGGCCCATTGACCAGTACTAAGTCCCATGGTATGTTAATGACCAATGCTATTTGCATCTTTTTCCGGAAAACGAGAAAAAACAGAGAAAAGGTTTCTAGTTAAAAGATGACAGAAAAGGTTGCAACTATATCCAGCTAAAAGATGGCAGGCAGCGTCGTTTGGTGGAGATACGCGCAAGCCAAAAAAAAAGGATATTCGGACTGTAAATAAATTCCGAAACTACCTTTTAATGGTTATAAGTATAAATATAGTATCCTATTATACAAAAAAAATAATCTACAATTAATAAAGAAATAAAAGAGTTGATCTTTCTATATCTTATATTTATCTATTTACAAATTTTCTTGTTTATTCTTAATTAACATTGTGATGGATCTACGGCCACCATCGGCAATCAATTTATTGTTCAACCCAACTAACTAACCAACGAAAGGGGAGGTGCCATTTTACCACACAAACAGCACACGTGGCCATCCCCTCCCGAAGACGAGTCAAACTCCGAACGGACCTGGCGCTCGTGAACGACGCGCCGGCCTCGGCACACGTCAGCCTCTGGATGGTCCATCACGACGTAGTTACGGTCGTCGAACAAAATTTCGCGATACGGCTCGCGGTTCACAAGAAAGTGCTCGCGTCCTCGCCTCATCGGGCGGCGTGGAAGGGCACGTAACACGAAACAGCTCGCACAGACAGCCTTTTCCCCCATTCTCCTCCCGTCGCGCTTCAGTTGCCCCTCTGCTTTCCGTTTCCTCCTACGGCTACTAGCTCGCACCGGCGAACCAGCCGGCAGCCGTTAAGTAGCACTTTGCCTTTTTGCCCGTGTATTTTGGAAGAATTACACGCATGCCATTGGGCTTTTGGGGCCTGTTTGGGTGATTCCGAGTGGCAATCGGCAAATGTGCAAGCTGTACGCGTGTGCAGGGATGGCATTATGGAAATGAGGTGTGGTATGGGTAGTGCTCGTTTATATTTATGTTTGTAAATCAAATTTTTTTATGGGTATACATGCGAAGGGTCGTGAATGAAGAATCTCGTCTATACCTATCATCTGCGGGTACTCGATACCCGCGGGTATACCCGTTTACCCGCTACAATCAACAATCATTTCAAACCAAATGGCACTAGGAGCTAATGAGCTACGGTACTAATACAATCCTTTTGATAAAATTACAGGAATCAACTACATTTTATGTAGATTAAAGAATGATTATCAATTATTCAAAGTTTCAAGTGACCATGGGAATAAGAATTAAAATAACACATGCAGACAAAAGATGCACATATGCTCAGGTTCAACGATTAAAATGAAAATAATTTATCAGTCATCACACATGCTCAAGTTCAAAAATTAAAATAGAAACAATTCATCAGCCACCACAAAGATTACAACTCGCTCATCACGGCATTACTAATCATAAATTACTAATATGAGGTACCACAAATTGGAGACCATGAGCCAACTAGGAGCATGTTGTGGCCCACATGTAAGTAGAAGGTGGTGGGTAATCGGGCGGAACGGGTACTGGTAGAGCTCCCCTATACCCATACCTATTTGGGTTTTTACCTGCGGGTACACGTGTAATCTGGTAAAATTGACATCCCTATGTGTGTGTGTTTTAAAAAAAGAAGCGATTTCACGTGTTTCAATGAGCACGTGAAGTACACAGTGAACTCTTCGCATTTTACAGGTTTGGCGAGCTCTGGCTGGACCGGTAAAATGCAAGTTTGCTAAGTTTATCTAAAACTAGATGAAAATTTCGCACGTTGCCGTGGGCGATTCTTGAATTTTAATAATTTTTTTTATAAAACACTGAGAAATTTAAAAAAAATACTACCATTTTTAATAATTTTAAGAAATTATATTTTTTGAGAAATTGTTTTTATTTCTTTTATGGGAATATTTTAAAAAAATAATTTACCGTAGATATTTCTTTTAAAAAGTCTTAAGAAAAACAAAAAAAATGTTTAAAAAAATAAAAAAATTGTTTTTTAAAAACAAAACACATCTAGATTAGAAGCGAGGATCGGCTTGTCGATGTTCAGGACCCAAGGGTCCCTAGACCGAGCTTACGAATGTAATTCTGGTTGCTTTTGTCTGTAAAACAATATTGAGAGGGGTAGAAACAAAATGGGAATTGTCGATGTTCACGAACTTTCTTTCGGTGTACAGACTATTATGAAAATAGACTACACGCCCTTTCTTCAACCATACACAACAAACCATGCTCAACACAGACTCTATCTCTAAATCCTTATGTGAGTATCATATTTATAGCGTTGAAGGGATGGTAGTTGTCATCTTCGAAGGGGTGTCGTCCTGTCAAAAGGGGTCTTCTCACTGAAGAGGTGTCTTTTCGTCAGAGGGACTCCTCTTCATCGAGAGTAACTTCCAAATGGTCGTCTGTACCTATTAGAGAAAGCTTCTTCCGCACATTATCCTTGCAGAGAGATTCTTCGTCGACCTGCATCAGATCGGGGCGAAGGTTATTCTTTACCCGGTCCTGTCTAGGTAGGTGTGATAAAGGTCATTATGTGTAACATCCCTGAATTAATTAAACAGTAAAAATAAAATATTTAAATGTGAATTTGATTTATTAATATCTTTCTGCAAATTTAAAAGTTTTTGTTAAAAGATAATTGAATTCCTGAAATTAGAGAAGGAAAAATTTATAGAAGAAAATGGTAAGAAGATAAAGTAAGTCAATTGCCATTTTCTGATCAAGAATATTTATTATCATTCCTGATCCAAATCATTCATTACAAAGTTTAAACAACAACATTGTTGATTGTTACACCGTAGTTCACATTTACAATGCATAAGAGTTACAAAGATTCTCACAAAGACATACAACAATTATCTGGAATACGACTCAATACAATCATTCGATTACATGTCCAATTACAATCACATAACTATCTAATTACATATCTGATTACAAACTACATCTCAAAAAGTAAAATACAAAACTATAAACTGCAGCTCCTATGCTGACTTGATCTGCATCTTGTGAATCTGCATATTCAGTTGCACATGTATAAGAACAATAATAAAATAAATGCATTAGATAAAGTACAGTAATTAGAAAAGAAGAATTGCCGTCAGCTAAAGTATATTCGGTAATCGCTCAATGAGGTACCCTAGATTGTCCGGGGGCCAATCTGGCTCCTCTCGCGATTAGGTTTGCATCATTCGGCAATAAACAAACCTGTTTAAGCCGTAGACGCGATTATTTAGAAAATATCGCGGGGTAGAAATATTTTACTTCAGTAAAACAGTAAAAGACCATAGTAGAAAAGATAAAGCCACGGCACTGTGCAAGGGACAGCACAACTCGTCCAGAACCAGCCGAAGTCACCAGAACACTTGAGACCAAAGGTTAAGACTAAGTCCAAGCCGTCCCTCCAGCCGAAACTGCTAGAGCAAGCTCTCAGTTAGCCTCAAGAGACCCACGCAAGACTCCAGGCTTTTCATACCAACCGAAACCTCCAGAGTAGTCGGCCAGCCAAGCACATGGTCAAGGTCAAACCACATCCCTCTGACAAGGTTATTAAATGAACAAACAACCCAGCCGCAAAGACCATTGGACCGAGGCCCTCTTTCAAACCCTGCTCACACCGCCATAGCCATGCTATAAAGACCAACCAAGGCTCATTCAAAGTCACATAAGCTTCAAGCCCAGCCAGCCATCTCCAGGAACTCCACCCCCACACGAAAATGCTCCCAGAAGAACATAATACTGGAGCATAGCACCATCCCAAAGCCAGAGTAAGAGTAATACCCAGAACATACCAGGGAAGTGAAAAGAAGCCAGGAGAGCTAAATTCCAGGAGCAAGAAAGGAGAAATAAGCTACCCAGACATCCATCCAAGCCCTTCACGCAAAGTAAGTTCCCACAAAATTTGATTGCATTAGAAGTATCATACTATACCCAGTAAGAGTAAAAAGCGAACTAGAAATGAAAATGGATAGTAAAAGGTTTAGATGAGAAAGGATAGAATTAAGTGGCCTCAGTTTATATGCATAACAAAAATTTCGAGGGTTGTGTCATACGTTCCTTCTGACTTGCAAATACTCCCCCGGCGTATTGCAAATCGAAGGCTTCGCCATGACACCATCCAGCTCGTAAAATGGTTAGGGCTCGAATCATCATCGGCCAAAGAAAAATAGTTCATCTCTAGGTCATGGCATCAGTTCATTATTTACCATACAAATGAACCATTAGGCCATTCTCAGTATGCCTTGCCTAAAACATCTAAAAGACCTTCAAGCACAGCTTAGTATCAATTCTTATATCATCTACTAAGCCAACCTATTCATGATCCGCCAGTTTTTAATAAATGGTATTAGGATCATCTATCATATAAACTATCCAAAGTCTCTGTCAATATGCCCTAAATCCATATTTGAGAATCATCTCGGGCCCTGACAAATAACCAAATCACATAAGCAAACTGTACGATTTAAGGTATATCGGTGCATAGCACCAATAGACCTCACTATTTCAGAACTTTGCACACATCTAACAGATTGGTAGAATCCAATACGAATAGAAGTGCTAGTCGCACATGAACTAATATATATATATATATCTAGTTAGCATTATTCAATAACTTGAATATATGTTATGGAAAATACTCCAGAAGGTCCTTGCACTGAAGTTTATTATATACATACAAATACTACTCTGAGCTTCACATGCACCATACCAATTCCATTTACACAGTAAGCAGGTTAGATTGACCATGCTTGAGAATAAGTATTTCAATAAACAGAGGCTATTACTAACCCATATAAGCCATTAGATCATGCAGAATCAAGCAAAACCTTATTCTACACATAGCCTATCAGGGATCAAAGTCTCATGCATCATCAAGCTCTTAACTACTTCATTTACCCATTAGTGACAGACACCAGCAAATAATTAAAACTACTCAATATAGTCAATTACTTAAGAGATAGTTTTGAGTCAGACCAAGAACTACCCTATTGCAAATATTAAAGTTCATAAATCACTTTTAGCTGCATTCGGAAAAGGCAAAAGGAAGTAGAGATCGACAGTAGATAAGCCAGTGTAAACAGATAGTAATCCGAGCATGAACCCTACCTCTAATCCATGATTCACCTAAGAAGCAATAAGGGGAGTAGCGCTACCCGTTACCAGAGAGGAGGAGGGGGTGAAACCAGAGGCGATGAGGGGCTTGGCCCCTAGAAGGGCGAAACCAACTGGCGCCATGAGCCAAGTAGAAGAGCAATACTAACCGGAGCCCACGCGAAACCAGATGGCGCGGAGGAGGAGAGGTAGCCACACACGTTCGCAGGAGGTGGAAACCCTAGCGTCGGCCATGGCCGGGCCCGAGGGCGAACCGGCAGGGTCGAGGGCGCGGCTCTGCGCCTGGTACGATCGAGCCGAATCCTTGTGCCGCCGCAAGTCCGACCGGAGGCATTCTTGGAGGGCGGCGAAGAAGTACGGCGGCTAGGGCAGACGCCATTGGCTGGGTGCGGGAGAGATAGGGGGAAACAGAGCCTAAGCGTCGGTGGTGAGGCCGGGAATCGGCTGGGGAGGCACCGGTGTAGGGCGGCCGATTTAGGGGAGAGCCAGGAAATCGCCCAGATTGTGGGAGGAGCAGAAGGAACAGGAAGATTTGGGGAAAACTTTTGAGGAAGACGCTAGGAGGGCGAAGTGTCCAGTCGGCCGAAGAAATGAGGGAGAGAAAGAAATAAGGAAAAAAATGGGAAAGGATAAAATAAAAATGAAAAAAATATATATAACCATAACAATAAAAAAATATATATATTGCTAGGAAATTGGGTAATGCAAATATGCAACAAAATTTGTATGACTAATTAAGCTTAAATTAAGATAGTATAGAATCATACTAATCAAATACGGATATAATTAATAGAGACATAGGTAAGCAGAAATGCATATAGAACCTACCATAGCTAATTCAAGTTACTAGACCATTTAATATTATAAGAATAAGTAATTTTAACCCTAATTTGCATTAGTTTCAAATTAGGAATTTAATCCTAATCATAGAGGTACCGATAGCCCTTATTCGACTTATTCGGCCTATGCTCTCATTCGATGAATGGAACATTCATTCGAAGAATAGGACATTATCAGTAGACATTAACATCGGTAAAATCAACCTTAGAATACTTCTTAAGGCACCACTATTTCATTCTATGTAAAATCATTTAAATTATAACCTGTTTTGCATCTGAATCCTATTAAAGACATGACCCTACATGAGACCAATTATAAGATCCATAGTACCGATGCATATGCTTAAGTTGAACCATACACGTTCTATTAAAAATAGTCAAGCCACTTTATATACTAATTGATATTGGCACAAACAGTTTCACACTTATACGTTCACAAACCGTAATCCACACACATGCTTGTTTTATGTAATATTTGTTATTTGATTTTCCATCTGATTTCCTTTTGCCCTTATTGAAAGTGTTATTTGCTATTTGTTATTCTTTTCCGTTATATGACGTGTAGAATCCGACAACTCGGACTTCGTCATCGACAATCTCAAGATTACGTCTTCGACTCGTCGCTAAAGACAACAAATAGCAAGGCAAGCACCCCCTTGATCATATTGATCCTAATTTTTCATAATTAACTAAAATGTTGATTAAAACTTGCTTGCATATGCTATGTTCCATAAAATTGTATTTGGGTACTGGTAGATATACCTTATCATTGATAAACTTCCTCAATTGGCATTGATATGTGAACCTTGATAACCCTAACTCGTGGATAGACAATTGATGTCAAAATGGGTATATTCGAGTATTACTTGCATATGCTTAGCCCTGCTTTAGATTGGGAACACGGACAGATGGTTTACTGTTCGTAATGAACTTAAATATTTGACATATTGAATAAGAATGATGAACCTGATGGAATATTGTGGTTCTAATGTTTTATTCTTTCTGAAAGTCAAACTATGATTTCGACGTGGGTGATTATTGGCAATAGCCGGAAGTGCAATTAATAATGCACGTAGATAGGGGGAGTATCGCCCATGTCACTTTGAGGACCGAACGTAGTGTTGCATGATCCAAGTATACCGTACATCCACAAGTACTGGACTGGGACAGTCTTAACTTATTAAATTATTTGGGAATTAGCTTTGCACATTGGTAGGCAGTTGTAGCACGGGCATTCCGGATATAGGATTGCTCGAGGGAGGTGTCATCACCGAGGTGTTGGTATCTGCCGTTGTAACGGTGTACGCTTGGCTATGAATTGGGGCTTTTATTATTCCTGGTGGGTCACTGACTCCGGAATTTCTATTCCTGGTGGGTCACTGACTCCGGAATCCCTTTTTACCTTTTTAGCTTCCATCATAGTCAGGGGTAACGTCATCGGGCTAGTGCAAAGTTAAGGTCCAAGTAACGAACAGTTTCGTTATGAACTCTCTGGCGGCACACCAAAGGAAGTGTGCTAATGATCTGCCACAAAGGGAGAACATATCTTGTGGGTAAAGCTGTACAACTCTGCAGAGTCTAAAACTATTCGAATAGCCGTGTCCACGGTCATGGACGACTTGGCGAACTGACACTAGTTAGTTGTTTTATAAAATGATTTGGTGAGCTTACCCTTACAGATGATTCAATTCTTGACATTTCGTTGGCAAGGTTGAATTCAGCTGTTGTGCCTTGTGCTTGGCAAAATTAAATTGATTACAGTTATAATGGGATTGGACGCTTTATCACTCACGAAGGGATGTGGGTACTTTGGTTACATTTTATGCACGGAGGGCTGTGAGTTGTATATCTCTTCTTATTACTTTTATGTACATACTTGTTACTCTACTTATTTATGTACTTTTACAATTTTCGCTTTCAATCTATTATTCATTATTTACAATTCAAATTTCGCTTTATGCAAAACAACCGTAGAAACCCACTTTCTATTAAGCCTGCATATATTTCAGGTTTTGCAAACACTACAAGTTTTGCTGAGTACGCAACGTACTCACCCTTGCTATTATTGTTGTTTTTAGACAGGAATCCTCGACAGGTAATGCGACGCAGGAAAACTGGATTGTTAACGATGATTCTTTCTAAGGCTTTACCTTGTCAGTTGCCTGTGGATTATGTGGCAAACTACAAGACATCTGATTCTTTTGGCTTTGTTTAGTTGACCTTCTTGGTCATATTGTATCATTACTTCCGCTGTAATAAAATATGAAATTTTTGTATGGTTGTGATTCCAAATTGTGTTTTGTGCGTGCCAGCCACTGATCATGGGAATGGTACAGTATGCACATTAGAACCTTGCTTTTATGTTTGCACTGTAGCATAAAAGTGATGGTCTTACATTATGTCCAACCTATAAAGATTCACATGTCAGACTGTTCCCGACCTGGTAGTGGCTCATATCAGAGATTCAGGATAAGTTCTCGTCCAACCTACATTGCAGTTCGGTAGTTATTTACGTGGTCAACGATAACTTTGACTGAATGATCATGAGACATTTAATGTGGGCTACATTTATGAGGATACGACTGACTTCTAAAAGCCGTAGCCATTTATGAGCCTCAAATAGATCAATCGTCATCACGACTGTTAGCAGGCAAATGCTCTAACCAACCGAGCAACAAAGGCGGTTGTGAAATGTGAGGGGTACTAAATATATGAGACTACAGAGCGCTGTACTGTAGAAACTAAGGGGAAAAGCGACGCGTGTCAAGCACGAGAGGCGGACTGTACTTCCCTAAAAACAATAAGTTATATATGATGCTGCGCTAATCGGGAAAAAATGGTGTGCCAGATTAGACTTATATGAAATATAGCTCAACCTAGTGCTTCGCTTTAAATATAGCCAAGAAAACCACTCATCTTTCCCATATTCTCATATATGTTTAGAGCTGGTATAGATACGTTTCATTATAAGGGCACCCGCAAGCGTTGTTAACTCTATTTTTTTCGCTTCAACTCTACACTATTTATAAATAGTATCAGAGACAACCATCCCAACATATTAGCTCTAGACATTATAGTGATAACTGTAGCAAATATAGCTGATGCTATTGCGGTGGTAGCGATAGATATATCCAATATAGCATTTTTTTAGCGATGTTTCAAGTTGTATACATGGATTTCTTGAAATGATATGTTCATTTTGCTCATAATTTGGTACGTAGTATCTATTTTATGTTAGTTTAATACAAGATGTAATTTAAATGTACATGTAAAACTCAAAATTATCACTATTATTTAGAATATGCTACAAGAATATAGTGCCGACCATACGATATCCATCACACAAGCATCAATCCACTATACACTATTTAGATCCTTGTCTTTACATAATTTACAAATAGTATCAGAAACAACCATTATAATGTTTTGTCTATTAACATTAGACCACTCACCTATTTTTTAATTTATTATTCATAGTGGGCACACCTGTCAGTTCTTTTAATATATCCCACCACTTTCCTACATTCGCCCTCCTTCCTTCTCCTATTAAACATTAGTCATCCACTTTTTCTTCTTCCTTCCCCCACCATCCTCTATTCTACACCATCTCATCTCCCTCGCTGCTCCTCACCACCCCTTACCATCGGTGGCCGTTATCCTCTCTCCCTCAGTTGACAACACCTTCTTTGTATTCTATTTACCACACCACCTCACCCTACTTCACCTCCGTCATTGCAAGAGGCTGGATCCCGATGGCCATAGTTCAGATCCAGATGAATGCAAGCTGTTGGCATGCAGATCTAGGCATCTAGCTAGATTTGAGCTTGGGAGATGCGGGGGTTTGCCTAATCTTCATGACGTAGTATTTTAATGCGCACGTGCAAGGTTTACATTGTCGAATTGAGCTCAGAAATCGCCCCCCCCCCCGGTATCAATCGAACAAAATTCAAAGTCGATTTTTTTTAACTTGGCGGTCAAACAGCGGTGAAATAATTCAGTTTTTACTACTTTTTGACTGGTTTATGTTGAAAATCAGGACACTCCGCGGAAATTGGACAAAATTCAAGGAAAATTAGAAAAAATGGCAAAAAAATGCTAGAAATGGTAAAACCCCGATAAAAGCCTAGAAATTAGGAAAAATATTAGAAATGCATCAGCACACTTTTGGAGAATTTTTTTCCAATTTTTTTGAATTGGATCGGTTTATCGAGCCAGACCAGTAAATTTAAAAATCGTGATTTTTGAGTGATTTTTATCGATATTTCAAACCCTGCTCATGTGCTTTCTTTATGAATGTTAGCTGATTCCCCGCTGCCATATGTAATGGGTTTGCAGATCTTTTGGTTCACCAAAATCATACGCGTGTTGAACTTCACAGACACCAAGTGAAGTATATCAATCTCCCAATTCCTAGCGAAAAAGGAAGAACGATCTTTGTAAGAAGTCGCCTAATTCTCCCACTTTATGTGCATGCAATGAGAAAAAACAAGCGAATAATGCTTAATAGATGCAAAATAGCTATCTTATTTATCTGGTGTATGAGTTTTACAATAGAATATATGTGACTATAAAGGAGAGAGAGGGAGCCATACGACTTGTAGATTTGATTCGGCCAAACAGGCTGAACCAGATTCTGTTACTATTAGAAGCAAAACTGAATTTAATTAGATACTGTGTGGTTTCAAACTTTTCTTAACAATTGTCTTTGGTTTTTTCTTCTATCGAAAACCAACCGATTTTTTTTTCTTTTTACTGTTCCACTCATCTATAGTGCACTATAGCACTCTTGTTCTACTTGGTGCTGTAGTTGACCCATCACTAGTTCCACTAGGTACTGCGGTGCCTATTCCCTCAGCACTATAGCAACAGTGTGGCACACGTGGTGTCGGCGTACTAGCCAACAGGCACCTCCGAGACGGGTGCTTATGAGGTCCTGACGGGGGGTTTTCGGGGCAATCGCCTGAGAATGGAAGACGGAGACGACCGGAGTACCGGGAGGCTCAGGCCAACGGGGGGACGCAAAAAGTTTTACCTAGGTTCAGGCCCTCCGGAGAGTAATAGCCCTAGTCCTGCTTTCCTTGGTATTGCTTGTGTTCTTGCTTGGAGAAACGAAAACCTACTGCCAAAGGATCGAACCCCTTCTCCCATGCACCCCAGTTCCCTTTTATACTTGGGCCGGCGGGGGCGTCTGGGAGACTTACACGGTAAGGCGTACTTATTACACTGCCTCGGGCGCATTAAATGCGCCCACATCGTTCTTACACCCCATTAATGTCTGCGGCCGTCACAATCCCGCCTCGGGCCCCATGTCCACCAACGCCGCCCGTTCCGTCATGGGGTGAGGTGTAGTCGTGACGTCTCCCGTAATTAATGCACACCTGGGGAAGGCGCGCCGCCATACTGCAGCCTTCACGCTTTGCATTTAATGCGCACTACCCGCATTAAATGTCCTTGACCGGCGTGGCGGGTGAGCGCCAGGGAGTGGCTGACGCCACGTGTCCATCTGGCGACCACCTTCTTTGGCGCCAGTGGTGCGGCTCGATTGCCACTGTCCATTGGCGACCACCTTGCTTTGGCGCCAGTGGTGCGGCGATTGCCACCGTCATTGGCGACCACCTTCTGGCGCCCGGTGGTGCGGCTTGATCGCCACCGTCATTGGCGACCACCTTCTTGGCGCCCAGTGGTGCGGCTTTGACGCCACACATCGCTTTGGCGCCGGCGGTCTCTATCGCCGTGGCGGTGGGCCCGACGCGCCTGCCGCTTTGGCGGCCGTATTTATTCATTGCGGGAAGTGGGTACCCTGGCGTAAAATCTGGCCGACAAGAGCCAGGCCCACCAGAGCGCTTTTGGTCTTCCACTCCTTTTTTAAATGTCCTGGGTGGGACCATAAAAAGCCCACACACCCCGCAGCCTTCAAGAGGTTTTTTGTCTCCTCCGGTTTCCAAGGCGGTTTGTGCAGTTATTCCCGCTTTTGAAACCGTCGTACGGCCCTCGGGGCGCGCCCTCTTTATGGGGCTCTTGAACTCCCTTTGCTTGAACCGCCGCGCCCTTTCGGTTTTCCCGCCGAGCCTTCCTTTGTTGCCCTATAAGAGGCTGACCGAGGGGGAGCGGTTCTTCCACCTCCCGACTGCTTCTTCCTGCTTCTTCTTCGACGCGCTTCCAGCACTCGGCTGTGCTTGATGGCTCCGGTCCTCCCTTCCTCGTCCGTCGAGGCGGAGCTTGCCTCCAGTCTCTCCCGGAACATTACTGCAGGCGCCCTCCGCGTCCGCCCGGGGACTGTCGAGCCCCATTGCCGGCGCGGGGAGGTGATCTTCTTTGGATGGCAGCTTCGCCCGGCTCGCCGCCCGATTTCTGATTTTATCTTTCGTTCTTAATTTCTCGCCATTCACCACATCCACCTTCCTCCCAATTCCGCTATCCTTCTTTCTCGCCGCCACTTCTCGCGAGATGTTCGTAGGAGTGCTCCTAACCTCCTTCGCTCCGCTTCTTCTACACTCTTCGTGTCACGGCGGTAACTCGCCTGGCCACCGGAGCTGCCACCGCGACTCAGAGACAGGATCAGATCGCGCTACATTCTCTTGGATTGCCGATCCACCGGAGGAATTGGCGCGAAGAGTGGTCAGACGTTGAGGACGACAATGGCATTGAGGTGTCGGACCTCCGTCCCGCCGGTGAGTTAGCAACCCCGACTGGGGGGCCCAAGTGACCGAGACGCCGGAGCTCCTGGCAATGCTAGCCCGCGTCGACCATCTGCAGACGGCGGGCCTGACGGGGGCCATGGTTATCCGGGACTTCATCTCCCGAGGTCGTGCCTCTGCGTCGTCGTGTTCGCCTACTGGCAAGACATGGGCCAGGACGATGGGACCCGAGCATTACCGAGGTGACCATCCCCTTCCTTCCTTTCCTTCTCTCTTTTTTTTGCTCAACTGGACTTGGTCCTGACCGCGTTCCTGCTTCCCGGGGGTTTCCTTTCCCTTTGGTGCTGCCAGCCGCCGGGAACTTGGCTGCTGACAGGATAGACAGGTGGATGGCGCAACTGGGTTTCCTTGGTCCCGTCCCCCCGTTCCCGGAGGGCGCGGTCCCGCTTTGCCGGTTATCACCAGGGGATCGCGCGGCGATAATCCGCGCCATGCCGTCGATGGACGCCATGGGCACACCTGTTGTGATACGTCGGGCGCCCCTGACAATTCAGGACCCTCCGCCTGCCGGGGGTCAGGGGAGACGTAGGCGCCCGGACGATGACGATGGCACCGGTGGGCCTTCCCAGAGGCCTCGCCTCCTAGGACCGGCCGGGGCGGGATCTTCCACGGCGGTCGGGGGGACTTCTTCGATTGCGACGGTAGGCTCCGCAATGGTGGCGGGAGGTTCATCGACCGGCGGGACCTCGTCCTCCCTCGCTCCTGTTGTGGTGGTGACAGAGGACCCTCCAGCGCCGACTCTTCTTCCGCCTCCGCCGGCTCCGATGACGGGGCAACGACCGCCACCGCCGGTTTCGACGACAACGCTACGGCCGCCGCCGCCGCTAGCAGCGGCGGTTCTTCCACCGGCTCCGATGACGGGCACGGCCGCCGCGCCGGCTTCCTCCGCCGCCATCGCCAGCCGGGCGGTTCTTCCTCCATCACGGCCGGCGCCGGTCCATGACCGCCGGTTCTCGCTCCGAGTGTGCCCGATTCCCGAGGCCATCACCTAGGTATTCATCTGAAAACGCACATGCGATATAAAATATGAAAGTTAGTCTCTTCAGGTAGTGTCTTACCCTCGTTCCTTTCCTACCCCCAGGACTCTCGCTTCGGATGCCCCCGCCGCCCAAGCCGGGGGTGACCAGGGCGCTGCGGCTACGGAGGTTGTGCCGGCCGGGGTCGCCGAGCCCCTGGTCGAGCAAGGGGAGGGAGGCGACCCTCAAGCGGTCGATGCTGCAGCCGTCGTTCAGGACCCAGGCCCGCTCGGCCCCGTGCCCACCCCGGAGCCCCCCACCGCCTCTGTTCCTTCAGCCGACGCAGACGCTCTGCTGGCGGCTCTCGGCGAGCTCTACTCCAATGCGAGCAGCCGTCTGGCGACAAGCAGGGAGCGGCTGGCAGAGGCAGCAGTCGAAGTCAACCGCCTCCGCAAGGAGGTGGAGGACTTGCGCGAGCGGGAGACGGGCCGAGCTGGAATCGGCGGAGCGAGAGCAATGAGCAAAGCGCCCGCCGCTGGCGAAGCTCTCTCCGCGGAGTTGGAGGCGGAGAGGGTGGATCGGGTCCGGTCGGAGGAGGACACCTTGAGGATGCTGCGGCACGCCTTCAGCCGGACGGTGGCCAGCCTTGCTCCGCTGGGGCTGGAGCAGCCTGACCCGCGGGAGGAAAGGCCGCAGCATTACGCCTTCTGCCTCTGCCGAACCGCGGACTTCCTCACGCACTTGCCTGCCGCCCTCACCGCCCGGTCCGTCCAAGAGGGGCGCACAGTTGTGGCGGCCACGGCTGGCACGTGGCTCGCTACGCCACCGTGACGCTAACCGACCCACGCTTGCCGTCCAGTGGCCGAGGGCGATCGGGCACAAAGTGAGGAGCGGAGTCCACGACGCCTCGAGCGAGGTTGCCGCACGATTGGCGATGGAGAACCCCAGTGGAGGCGGCGAAGGGCGTGGCGATGCGGTGGGCGTTGGCCTGGTCGAGGAGGACGTGGCGGCTGCTGTGGCGGCAGCGGAAGATGAGGAGGATCCCCCAGCTCCGCCAGTAGTGTAGTTTTTTTCTTTTGGCCTTTGTCTGCAAAACTTTAGATATTAATCATTTCGAATGGAGCAGAAGTGTAAGTTTCCTGCTAAGTTGCTTTAAAAATTCGCTTTCGCCGTAATCTTTTCCGGTTCCGCACGAACAAGCACATAATCGCTTAAAGACTTAAAGTCTTGCGCCGTGGGACCTCGGCCCTCAAACCCCTCGCCTTAGCAAAATTTGCCTCCCAGATAGCCTCTAGGGAACGAACACTTAGTGAGTCGTGGCAGGACCTTGGGTTTTTGGCAATGGTGCTCAAGTCGCCGACCCCCACGGGGACACCCGGAGTGTCACGTGCTCGCCTATTCATTGCGGGGGAGTGGGTACCCTGGCGTAAAATACGCCGACACGTGGCTACATTGAAATTCTTCGACACCTTCATATCTAATAACTAGCAAACACCCGCTATCAGGTAGCATACAATTCTCATGTCAGAAATGAAAGTTGTAGGGTCAAGGATGCCGACTAGAGGGGGGTGAATATGCGGTTTTAAAAAATTCTCTATGATTAACTACGAATAAAAGCTAATCGTCTAAATACCCCTATGTCAAAACCTTAATAAATAATAATGCAGAAGCGATAAACTAAGGTTTTAACAATTAGGGCCTAAATCAATTAGGCTCACTAAGTACACTAACTAATTAAGTCTTTACACAAGAAAAGCAATTCTAAATAAAATTAAGCAATTATAAGAATAAGAATTGCAAGAATGTAAAAGCACAAGAGACACACCAATTTTATCCCGTGGTCTCAGAGACTTGTCGGTCTCCCTTACTCCACATTGAGGCAAGCCCAAACGTCATGAACCGGCTCCGCAATGAGCACCCGCCTCGATTACACTAGTTGTTGCTTCTTTACCCCTCTGGATAGGCGAGCACCGACCTCCACAAACTTTTGCCGGGGCTTCTCACAACCTCTGTTGAGAGCTCCCGCACATGACACTCTATGCCGTCTAGAAAGCAGTAACTTTCAAGAGTAATAAGTCAAGCACTCCCACTTGAGCTTCATCTAGTGAAACACATTTACTCCGGTGACCTTCTAAGTGCAACACATGCCCGAGATCCTCCTCAAGTGCAACACATGCACAATGAGGCTCTCAACCCACTCTTATTTGCAACACATGCAATTAGGACTCACTCTTTAGCTCAAGAGACAAAATGGAGAAGGTGACACATGCACTTCACCCCTAAGAACTCCCAAAACTCAGCAAGCCCAAATGTCAGCCCACAAGACTCCTTTTATAGCCTCCAACATGGGCAAAAATAGCAAAATCCAGTACTAATGGTATATTCAATGCATATTCAATGTTAGCTGATCACTTATATTGGCTTAGAATGAGACTTGACGTTGAAAGATATCTGCAAAGATGTGTCACTTGTCATAAGGCAAAATCAAAACTCAATCCACATGGTTTGTATACGTCGCTTCTAGTTCCTAGTGTATCTTGTGAAGATATTAGCATGGATTTTGTCTTATGATTGCCTAGAACTAAAATGGAGAGAGATCCTGTTTTTATTGTATTGGATAGGTTTTCAAAGATGTCATATTTTATTCCATGTCATAAAGCAACGGTGCATCGTATCTAGCTAACCTATTTTTTAGGGAAATTGTAAGATTGTATGGAATGCCTAAGACCATTGTTTCTGATCGTGATGTTAAATTCATGAGTTACTTTTAAAAGACTTTGTGGGCCAAGCTTGGGACTAAGTTGTTATTTTCGACAACTTATCACCCAGATACGGATGGACAAATGTAGGTGGTAAATAAAATACTTTCTATGTTACTCCATACAATGATAAAGAAAAACTTGAAAGAGTGAGAAGATGTCTACGGTCTACCACGTGTGGAATTTGCTTACAACAATGCAGTATATTCAACTACTCAATTGTGTCCATTTGAAGTGGTATATGGTTTCAAACCAAACACGCCGCTTGAGTTATTGCCTTTAACACTTGAGGAGAGAACTAATATGGAAGTTTCAAAGCATGCTGATTATGTGAAGAAGATTCTTGCAAAGACCAAAGAAGAAATTGAAAAAAAAACACACGTTATTATGTAGACAAAGAAAACAAATCAAGAAAAAAGATGCTATTTGAACTAGGTGACTTGGTTTGGGTGCATCTATGTAAGGAATGCTTTTCGGCAAAGCATAAATCAAAATTAATGCTTCGTGGTGATGGTCCTTTCAAAGTGCTAGCAAAGATCAATGACAATACATATAAAATTGAACTTACAGGTGATGACTATGCAGTAAGCTCTACTTTTAATGTCATTGATCTTTCTCCTATCTTTGGTTATAATGACACCGAGTAAAGAGCGACTCCTTTTCAAGAAGAGGAGGATGAGAACATCCCTAGCACAAGGCAATAGCCATGCAATAACAAGTGAATCTTTTGCTTCATCACTTTTGTAAGTTCAATGAGTTGTGAAAGTAGGTAGAGTCCAATGGAGATAAAGAAACGGGACAAGGATGACATCATGAGTTGATGAGCGTCAAGGAGAGATCTCGAAGAGGAGAAAAGAAGAAGTTCATCATGAGTTGATGAACAAGAAGAGAAGATGGATTGCGATCCTCCAAGAGAAGAAAATGATTGAAGATCATTAAAGCCCTAAAGAAGATCGTGTGCAGCATGGTATAACTAGATAGGCTAAGAATTTTTCTTAGTATTTTATCGATCATGGTGTTTGGTTGAGAAACTGGGTTTCTAGGTTGCCGTACTATGAAGAGGGGTCAAGTCATTGTTTAAGCTTCATCATGTGTTGATGAACCCAATCCAGTTCACTCTAGCTCACTCACTCTCTTATTTGGTTTTTGCATAGAGCTATCCATTTAGCATGTGTTGCTAATGAATGAAGCTCATGCATTTGTTTTTACATGATGCTTTGATTTGCATATGTTGCTAATAGGAGAATCTCATGTTTGCTCTTTCATTTAAATCATTTTGATTTAGTATTGCTTGGACTTAGGTTTTGCATGTGTTGCAAAAGGAGAGAGCTCAAGCAATTTGGGTTTTAATGGTTGCATGGAGCTAGAGATTTGTATGTGTTGCAAATAGAGAGCTCATGCACTTGAGTTAAATTGTGGTTTGCTTGGAGCTAAGATTTACATGTGTTACAAATATATATCTCAAACATTTGAGTTTATTTGGATATTGCATGAAGCTATGGATTTTCATGTGCTGCCAAACGAGATTTTGGTTTAGTTGGCTTTTGCATGGAATTTAGAGATTTGCATGTGCTGTAAATAAAGAGAGTTTATGTAAGTTGCCTTAGTATGGTTTAATTGTTATTTGCAAATGTGCTTTGCAAATGAGCGAGAGGTTATGTGTTTTAATCCCAGAGCATGTGAAGAGGGTATTTGTAATCGTCTTTTGCAAAGTGCCACGATCTCATGTTGATCACCTGGTGGCTAAGAGAATTGAACCTATAGGTTCTTTATTTGCAAAAAGTGTTTTGCAAATAAGTTGGTTTTAGTGAGATTCTTTAGAGTATGTGATTAATATTTGCAAAAATATTTTGCAAAGTGTTGTAATCATGTGTTTATCCTCACATAACTTAGAATTATTCTTTGTTGAATTGGAGAAAAGATTTCTGTGTGAAATCTGATTTTATCTGAAAAACCAGTAGTACCACAGGTGTAAAACCGGTATCCGGTACTACGGAGGTTGGTAGTACCGCTCGTGAGGCCGGTAGCTTTATTCCAAAGAGCGCGGTTTTCCGGTAGCTTTATTCCAGAGAGCGCGGTTTTCTCTAAGTTCGAATGTCGGTACTACCAAAGCTCAAGGGTGGTACTACCGGAGGTGCGGTAGTACCGGTCCCTATTAGCCGGTAGTTTTTGTTCTAGAGAAGCGCATTTTTGAGTTGCGCCGAGTTTGGTAATACTGCCAATAAGGGTCGTTACTACCGCTCGAGTGGTACTACTTGGTTTTTGTCCACAGTAGTACTGGGTTTCCTGCGCAATGGCTAGTTTGCTAGCCATTAGCCTGGAGGTCGGCACTACCGGCCCTAGAAGGGTGGTAGTACCTGATTTTACTGATTTCGATGAATCATACTTTGATAGCTTTTATTGAAAATTTTGTGGTGTTATACTTTGATGACATACTTGTACATAGCTGAATTTTGCAAGAACACGTTGAGCATTTAAGCAAGTGCTAGAAGTGCTTAGAGTTGAAAACTTGTATGCAAACTTAGAAAAATGCACTTTTTGCAAAGATGAAGTTGTGTTCTTGTACTATGTTCTTTCTGAACAAGGAGTAGAAGTTGATGAATCTAGGGTTGAATCTATTAATAATGGGCATACTCTTGTTAATGTAAGTCAAGTATGAAGTTTTCACAGTCATGCTAGATTTTATCGTCGTTTAGTGAAGAACTTTAATACTATTGTAGCCTCATTAAATGAATTAACAAAGAAAGGTTCGATAACGATATAATACGCAGTTTGCCTGATCTTCACGACATAAGATTTAAATACTCATGTGCTCTCTTGATGAACTCTAGCTGATCCTCCACTACCAGATGTAATAGTCTTGCAACTCTTTGATTCACCAAGATCACACACGTGCTGAAACTTAACAGATCAAAACTTACTAGTGCAAAACTAAGAACAAATCTAAGCACAAAAGTCGTATATTATGGTATTTTTGTGAGGCAATTTTCTAGATCATAGGACTGAAAATACAGATGATAGTAGTTAGGGATAAATAATTCGACCATGCTCTGATACCAAGATGATACAGGGGTTTGCCCAATCTTCATGACGTAGTATTTTAATACTCAAATACTCTCTTGATGAACGCTAGATGCTCCCCACTGTCTGATGCAATAGGCTTACAACTTTTTGATTCACCAAAATCATACGTGTTAAACTTCATAGACATCAAGTGATGTATATCGACCTCCCAATTCTGTGTGGAAAAGGCAGAACGATCTTTAAAAGAAGTCGTCCAATTCCCACTCTCTATACGCATGCAATGAAAAAGAACAAACAAAGACCACTTAATAGATACAAAATAAATGTTTTATTTATTTAGTGTCTGAGTTTTATATTAGAATAGATGTGAATACAAAGAGAAGAGAGGGAGTCGTAGTAGATTTGATTCGGCCAGATGAACCAGATTCTATTACTGTCAGAAGCGAATGAAATTCAGTTAGATACAATGTGATTTTAGACTTCTCTCAAAAAACCGTGTTGTTTTTTTCCTTCCCTCGAAAACCGACGGATTTCCTTTTTCTTTTTACCGTTCCACTCGGCTCATGATCCGCTCTCCTGTAGCACTCCTGTTATACTTGCCTGTGGCGCTCCAATTCTACATGGCGTTGTAGCGTCGCGAGGCTCTTGAACCATCGCTGGTTCCCTCAGTACTGTACCAACAGTATGGCACACTTGGCTCTGTTGAATTTTTTTAACATCTTCATATATATATATATATAATAAGTAAATATTCACTATTAGATAGCATATAATTCTCATATAAAAAGAAAAATGATAAAGAAAATGTTACATAACTCTTACCCTCCCTATGGTAGTGATAGAGATGTGTTATCATTGGGCTTCCGCATCTAGCCGTCTCCAACTTCGGAGTCGTCGGGCGTCACCGGGAAAGGTCGTCTTCGAACCAACAGTATTCATTATCGTCTCGGTCGCACCACTACATTCACGCTAACCCCACAAAACCATATCACAAAAGAATGGTTCTTCAACAATTTTTTTAGCTGCCCCCTCACCCTTGTTCACGTGACAGGGTTGCCACCTGCAGAAGCGACGATGAGGGTTCAACTTATCGACGATAATTGTTCGATTATTGATTTAAGTGAGCTGCTACGAAATCAGAAACCGTTTGATAAATCGGTCCAATACAAATATTTCAAAAAAATCTATACTACGTAAATCAGTCAAAAATTGATAAATATCACTGAAAATCGCTCAAAAAATCGGCCGTCAAAGAAGTTCACTTCATCGATCGATTATTGTTGAATATCAACCGATTATCGCTGAATATCGACCAATTATCAATGAAGACCATTTTTTTTAAAAAAAATTGATTTCTTAACCCTTCGATTTATGACGACTTTGAGAAATTTTTGGTTCAATATTTTTGAATTTTAATTTTTGAATGATTTTTTGAAGTCAATATTGCTAACCTTGGCGACAACTCACCCTTGGAAGATGCCTTCCTCTCATCCATCCCTCGTCTAGGTAAGTAAATTCTGCGTGAATAGCAGAATAACTATTGGAGATGCCACTCCAGGCTAATTTTGGACCATTGGATACCTCATCCGGATATCACTGGACTGTTGATCAAATCATAGGATCGGATGTAATCGATACTCCCGAATCTCAACAATGATCCGATGGTCCTATATTTGGGTGATTTCAGTAATAAAAACATTCGGATGATGTTTATCAAATCCCCATTTCAAAATAGTCTTGGAGTTGCCATATATATATATATATATATATATATATATGAAGCCTCTTTTCTACTCCCGGGAGTAATTACTCCCTATGTCGTATCTCATAACGTAGGGAGTATCTCGTGCAACGGAGGGTATTTTAGATATACTTCTTTTTATATGCGTATATGAAGGTATTTGCAAAATAAGCTAAAACCTATGCACTCCCATGCAATTTTTTCATATAGATCTCACTAGAATATCTTATAATTAGTATGTAAGTGTATCCAAAGCGATAAAGGAGTATTTCAAGTACGTTTGGGTGGTATTTCAGATATGGGAGTAATTAAGTAAAAACTATTTTTCCTATATATACATATATATAAGCCGCAGTTTTGTTTTTTTACTTTCCTTTCTTGAACGGTAGGGTATGCCCAGCCGCAACTTCACAAGAGGCCCATGGGCCTGGAAGCCAGCGAAATCCACCTGTCTCGACACCCATCCAATCCAGGCATCGAGCATCCCTATTCTCTAATCCCGTGGAATACGACAACATTAGGGGCAAAAACTCAAGCAGAGCCCCCGTCCGTCACCTCAGCACGACAGCCAAACGGCCGCCCACTATGCGAGTATGCGGTCCCTCCTCCCTTCGTAGCGGGGGAGCGCGCCGCCGTATAACCTTGCGCCAAGAGCGAAAATTAGAAGATTCCAAGGGATCGAAACACAAAAGCGCGGCGCTGCGCCACCCGAGAGCCCAGAGATTCCAGAAACTAGAGAAGAACAGGCGCTCCCAGGGGGTCAAACAGTGACCAAATCGCCCTCCATTTGCTTCGCGAGATCGAGCCCAATCGGTCGGCATGGCGCTGTTTGGGATTCGCTGCTCTTCTTCGTCCAGTTCTTGATCAGGTACCGCTCTTCTTACTTGAGGAGATCTGTTTGCGCGTAGTCATCGATTTCAGATTTTGGGTAGAATCTGTGCACTTTAGGATGTTTCTTGTGGGAATTGTTGTTGGCTATTGATGATCTGTCAGGACTTAGCTCTGTGTAGGCATGAGTTAGATTTTGCTGTATTGTTTTTCAGAATTCAAAAGAGAGCATTTGTCTAACCCAATCATCAAACATGGTTACTCTGGTTGCCTTGATGTGTTGGTTCTACTTGTGTACCTCATACTAGCCTAGTTTGATCGACAGCATTGGGGCACTTAATCTGATAGAATTAGTTTGATTACCTAAGATGTTTAACTAATGTTCTCCAAGGCTATTGAATTTGTGTTTTTCATTTGAGCTCGTAATCTCCTTCTGCATTACACGTATATGTTCTAATTCAGTTTGTTCTTCCGGCTGACAGTTGTTGATCGGCAGAAGACTTGGGAATGCAGAAAGATGTGCTTGCACAACAAGTTATTATTTCACGCAAACAAGATCCGAGCTTCCATCAAGCTCATGTTGTGGGGCTCTCATGAGAATGTGCTGCATACTGATACTGTTGCTACTTTCAGTGTTTTGAAGCACACTAGGTCGAGGGACTCCATATTTGTACACCACCACCTCGGTGAAGACGGTTAACATCTGCTGAATTCATTAGGTTTACTCTGCATACACTGTTATATAAGTGGTTTGTGGTTTTGTTCGTTATACTCCGTTCACATAGCTTGATACGATGGATGGGAGGAGGACTATCTTAATGGGCCGTTATGAAATTGGGAAACAGTTGGGACAAGGAACCTTTGCAAAGGTGTATTATGCACGTAATCTTATAAACGGCCAAGCTGTTGCTATAAAGATGATCAACAAGGACAAGGTCAAGAAGGTTGGGCTTATGGAGCAGATAAAGAGGGAGATTTCAATAATGAGATTGGTGAAGCATCCAAATGTTCTGCAGCTTTTTGAGGTCATGGCTACCAAGAGCAAGATTTATTTTGTTTTGGAGTATGCTAAAGGTGGTGAACTTTTCAACAAAATATCAAAGGGGGGAAAGCTTAGTGAGGAGGCTGCAAGGAGGTATTTCCACCAATTGATCGGTGCTGTTGACTATTGCCACAGTCGAGGTGTTTACCACCGTGACTTGAAGCCTGAAAACCTACTCCTGGATGAGAATGAAAACCTTAAAGTCTCAGATTTTGGTTTGAGTGCGCTGGCTGAGTCCAAGAGGCAAGATGGTCTCCTCCATACCACATGTGGAACCCCAGCTTATGTTGCGCCTGAAGTGCTTAGCAGGAAAGGCTATGATGGAGCAAAGGCAGATATATGGTCTTGTGGAGTAATTCTGTTTGTGCTTGTGGCTGGTTACCTTCCTTTCCATGACACGAATCTGATAGAGATGTACAGAAAGATTTCCAAAGCAGATTTTAGATGCCCTCGATATTTTTCTGCTGAGCTGAAGGAGCTTCTACATAAAATCCTCGATCCAGATCCAAGTGCTAGGATTTCGATCTCAAGGATAAAGAGAAGTGCTTGGTACAGAAGACCGGTTAATGTAAATACAAAGAAAAATGAGGCTGAAACAACAGACAGCACCTTTTCAGGTGAAGCTACAACCTCAGGCTTGACAGAATGCAGCACTTCTGAGGGAAATCAAGGGTCATTAAGCCTTCCAAACCTGAATGCATTTGATATTATCTCTCTCTCAACAGGGTTTAATCTATCTGGGTTTTTTGAGGATAAGTATGGTCGCAGGGAAGAACAATTTACCACCAGGCAGCCTGTAACTACAGTACTTACAAAACTAAAGGAACTGGGCAAACGCTTGAAACTAAAAGTTAAGGAGAAAGAAAATGGAGTCTTGAAGTTGGCAGCACCGAAGGAAGGAAAGAAGGGTTTTCTTGAGCTTGATGCAGAGATTTTTGAGATTGCTCCTTCTTTCCTCTTAGTTGAGTTGAAAAAGAGTAATGGGGACACTATGGAGTATCAAAAGCTAGTGAAAGAGGAAATAAGGCCAGCACTCAAGGATATTGTTTGGGTGTGGCAAGGTGATCAGCACCAGCACTCACAGACAATACTGCAAGGAGAGCAGCAGCAGCCACCGTTGCCACCGCAGCAGCCACAGGATCAGTTGCAACCACCATTGCCACGACATGAGCCGCAGGACATGTATGAACCACCCTTGCCACCACAAGAGCCGCATGACATATATGAACCACCCTTGCCACCACAAGAACCACAGGACCAGTTGCAACCGCAAATCCCTCCAGACCGCCTGAAGAGCTAGTTTTAACAGCCAGATGGTAATTCTGATGTTCTTGTTACCCATAATTCGTAGTTGCATTCCTTTTTTACCGCTTTCTTTGTCTGTTTCTAATTCTTCTGGAATTGTAAAGCTATATGCTGTATGTACTACAGAAGTGCCATGTACTTCAATTTTGGAATATACAAGAAAGTTCCTCTGGATATCGATCCAAAATTTTGGAAAGAAAAATAGCCATGGAGTAGCACTATAGTTGTAGAAGTTTTTGATGATTGGAATGTCTTCGTTCTTTGGTTTCCTCTTCTGTCTCATTGCTATGAGCAGTTCTAGAGCTCTGGGCTTTGGTTGCTCGCTGGAAACTTTGTTGATGGTTCTCTGTATTTCCTAGGAACCTCACTGATTGGCATTATGTAGCAACTGCATCTATCTAATCAGTTCTCTTTCTTTTTTCAGTTTTTCTAGATTGCTGTTATCTGCAAATTAGCAGGAGAGTTGACATTACCATTTGCACAGAATAAAGTAAAAGTGAGCAAAAATCTGAGGCCAAAAGACAGATTTTACTGAGAATAGCCACGCTTCTTTATTGTTCCAGAGAACCTGTGTGAATTTTGAATAAATTATGATTACACGAGTGATTGAAATTACACCAGCTTTTAAAGTAATTTAACATCTGATAAATGGGTTACACTATTTGCAATTGCAATTTTCTATGTAGCCAAGGAACTGCTCTTACCTCTTCTCCTTGGATAAATACAAACAACGGCCAAATTTTCAAATACATAATACCGCTATAAATTTTCAAATACATAATACCGCTATAAATTTTCAAATACATAATACCGCTATCATGCAACTAGACATCCATGTGAAGCAGGTCGATAGAAAATTCCAATTTCCACTGGTTGGTTAATGAAGGGACGAAGCTTTTTCTGGTCTGAGAGAAGACTTCAAAGTCTCCGCACAATAGGCCAATACTATGGTCAAAATGGATTCATGTCTTAATAGCTCCTGCTCAGTTCCTAAAAACGGTTCTGTCCCGTTCACCCCCGCCTTCTCCTCGCCGGCAGCTACGAGCAACATCTATCTCTACCTGCGACATGAGAAGGGATGTCGAAATGGAAGAGCCGCTGCGGGTAATTACCTTGATCTCTTTTTAGTCCCATTCTTGTCGTTCCACTGGGGGATGTCAGTCTAGGTTGTCATGTAGTTCTAAATTTCTTTAAAGGGTACTGAAATGTTGTTAATCTCTCTGTGTAAATGTTGTCTTTGCTATTCACTTGGGGTTCCATGGGTTATTTTTAGCATAGTACATATCAAAATTTCAGTATTGCTAGCTCTGCGATTGCACAGGCTTTGCTGATTTTTACAATTTCCGCTGGTGTGTATAATTTGGTGGGGAACGTGATTTTGCTGTTGCATCTAAGGATGATGAATACCTTGATTTTTGGATCAGCCTATCGATTTGTTGCACTGCACATCGCCTCGAGGCCCATCGTCTCAATTCTCTAGTCCCCTTAGTAAAGTTGGTCTGAGGGATTCTTCCCCTTTGACCAAGTGCTGACCTTCCGTGCGTTACCCTCTTTGCAGCAACCACATTCAGGCCAAGGAGAGGGGTCGTCACACCATGGAAATGGCTCACCAGCAGAGAACCCAGCACTGGACCTGGCGAAATCCGAATCCGACCGGATAAAAACCTTCTACCAGACGGTCCTTTCGGCCATCGTCGTGTTCATCGTGGCGGCTCTGTCAGGCTACAAGGATATGAAGCCAATGTACTCGACCACAAACCACAAGAAAGTTCACCTCATCAGCCTCCTAGTCGCCGAGGGGCTCTGCATGATCGTCACCTTCATATGCGCTGTTGTCTTGATGACGTACGAATTCTATGCCTACCACCGTGAGCAGCGAGGCCGTCGCAGGTACAGGGACCTCACTGTCCTCGTCGCAATCACCGGCACGATGCTAATTGCTACCGACACGGTCCTGGTTGTCATCACGAACAGAGGAAACACGGTGCTCTCGGTTGTTGTCGTGCCGGTGCTGCTGCTAGCTGGCGTGGCCGCGCGCGCCGGAGCATGGATGGAGCAGCACCCCACTCCGACGCAGGGCAGCGACTACGATACGGCGACGAAGAGCACCTTTGATCTGGCCACCATTGGTACAATGGCTGCCTTTGCTCTGCAGGGGACCATCGCCTTCGGCTACCTGAAAACGCCCGACAAGAAGGGCAAACGTGACCCGCCGCTGGACCTCGCCGTGTGCTACGCCACCTCCACGGTCTGCCTGATCGTGATGATGGTTTGCGCCATGCCGCTGGCGCTTCTCCCCGGCGACAAGCTGAAGGTCCTGGTCGGAATCGTCGAGAGGCTCAGGCACGCCCTGCTTGCCTCTCTAGCGCTGATGGCGCTGGTCGTCTCCGTCGAGTTCTTGGACGGCTTCGTCGTGCTCTCTTTCTGCCCGGAGGCCATTGCGTTGGTCCTGTACTACGGCGTGGAGTTCTGGTCGGCACGTCAGCCCCGAGAAGGTGGGAGCCGGCCATTGCTCGACTTTGTCTTCCGTATGGTCGCCACAGTTGGATTCACACTCATGACCGGGCTGTACGCGGCGTTCCTCGGTACTGACCACTACAGCTTGTACCTGAAGGCCGCCATGTTCGTGCTCCTGCTAGCAGTTTTGTCAAGCCTGAGCCGTCTGGCGATCCCGTTTCACTTGCCTGGCAATGACATTGGAGGAGCCCTCGAAGTAGGCGTTGCAACCGTGGCCCTCGCCTTCCCCGCCGTAGCGCTTTTGCTTGCTTGTCCGTTGGTGCTCAAGGTCTTCCTCGACCTCTACCTCAATCTCTAGTTTTTGACAGTGCTTGGGGAGCTAGCACTAGCGTTCTTTCTGTCCCTGGTCTTCCCATGGCCATGTATGCTGTATACTAAGCATTTTTTATACGTAGTCTAGATAGCATGGGATGTAGGAAATGAGAACACGCTTTCTGTGTGGCTCGAATATTATCTGTTCCGCATCTTGAAATTCCTCACTTTTGAAGGCCTCCCAGAAAGAGTAAAGCTTATTATATGAATACTGTTCTTCTTTGTTGTTAAATTTGGTTTTTCCAACATAGGATCTGCATTAAAGCTGTCAATTTGGAAGAAGCTTATTCTTCATTTGGCCTCTTTGTATTACTCCTTGTAAAGTGAAGGCTTCTCCTCCTCATCATTTACCAATGTTTTCATCGGAACTAGAGACAACTGACAGCAGGCAAACACCATAGCCGAGGGGCGGCTTACCACAGCCTTTTTTTTGAAGAATTGTTTAGAAGCTGGGATGTGGCAAGTGAAGGATCACTCACAATCTCCATCATCGTGTTGATGTCTGCAAACCAAAAGACGCACCTACAGTAGATGCAACATAAACTGAGACAAGAACAACAATAATCTGAAAAGAACGATAACCCTCTCAAACGGCGGCTCCATTTTTCGTATTCTTGTCAAACAACACCAAGCATCAACAGTACCACTGCCTATATCCAGAGATGGTCATAGATTGATGGAGCAGCTGAATTCCCAAACAGCTCAAATGTTGTCACGTATGGCTAGCTATCTAGGAGGTGCTTCTATATATTACTATTTAAAAGTTAAGTAAATATTAACACATAAATTAAAGGTTAATAATGATTACTTATCTCTTCTTTGTATCAAGATTTGTGCAACTTATATTGAGATGGTACATATAAGTACTGCTCGGCTGTTTAACGCTTCAGATCTTAACGAATTCCAAGCATAGCTAGACTTGTCCATTGGATTTGTTGTACTGGGAGATGGAAAAACTAGCAAGCACAAAGCTTTTTGGATGTTAATCAGAGGAAAAGCTAAACAAACGGGCCCCACGCAAGCAAAAACGCGCAAGAAGCTCACTATTAAAGGCAAAACTATTTTGTTAGGTTTCGTCTTAGAAGGCAAAACGGATCTATCTGCTCCTCACTTTCCATGTCTTGAGCGTCGGTCGCCTCTTCTTGTCTCTACCGCATAGCCAAAAATGATGCGTGGGATTCTTTTTGAATGCCTGCTTCAACTCCGATTATTGTATTACGTGAGGAACGAGGACTACTTGGCAAAGGTGTTCGCACTGAGTGCCGATTGTTCCTCGATGTTGTGCTTGTGATGGTCCACAACGAGTAAAAACTGTACTTCAAGGCTTGTTAACATTGACTTCTATCTATCTATCTATCTATCTATCTATCTATCTTATTAAGACAAGAAAAATAAGTCATCACATTTACTCTCAATATCTAGAAATTCCCACGTTAACAAGAAGAAAACGAGAAATACCTACACCGTTGATTGTGCAGAGTCCAAATTATAACGTTCTAGATTAAAAGAAAGATTCTATGTCAGGTACAATAAAAAAACTAAAATTCAGAATAAAAATAAGATAAAACTAGTAATTTCATTTCCAAGTAAAACTACTAAATAAATATAATTAAAAGACAGCGCTCATATCAAGTACAATAAAAAGATAACTAAAATTCAGAATAAAATAACCAATTTGAATTCCATTTGAATTCCTAAGTAAAATCACTAAATAAATATAATACAAAATAAAAAACTAAAAAAATAAGCTATTAGATTTGTAGGAATTCGAACAAAAATAATAGAAATTCAGAATAAAAATTAAAATTAGCAATTTTATTTCCTTATGAATTCATAAGAAAAATTCCTAAATAAATATAATTCAGAATAAAAATGAACATAAATTAGCAATTGGATCTGTATATGAATTAAAACAAAAAATAACTAAAATTCTGAGGACAAAAATAGTAATTTGATTTCCATACAAATTCTTAACTAAAATCATCATAAATATATATTTTAGAATAAAAATCAAACAAAAATAGCAATTACATTGGTATACAAATTCCAATAAAAAAATCTAATTTTGAGATAGAAAATTATATAAAATTAACAATTTAATTTTGATATGAATTCAAAAGTAAAATCCCTAAATGACTACTCCCTCCATTCCTTTTTAGACATTGTTTTAGATTGCATGCAATCAACTTTTTAAAATTTATACCTTTAGTGTGAACAAAAGTATTGGGATTTGTTAGGTAAAAATGATATCACTAGTTTGTTAAAAAATTGTGGGGGCCAAAAGTGTGGATCGGATTCTCATTCACGCGTTGGACTAGAAGTGACACCCATACTCCATTTAAGTGTATGCTCATTGTCCTCAACTAGTCCCGTGCATGGATGTGAATCAAATGGTCCTCACCCAAACAAATATGAACCATCTGATTTATATCTTACACACTTATGCAACCAAGAGAGTTTCGATCATTTTCCGAAAACCATACCAAGATTGAAGTCAACCCATTCAGGCATACCCACCGAAGGGTGTACGTCGTAGTAGTTAAGGAACGACGGTCGCTCGTGTTCATGTGTCGATGGTTGAGAACAATTCCGAGTACCCGGATATATGTCCGGTGCTAGTTCTCAAGATCAATGCCTAGGACCCATCCCACATTCGAGATGATTCATCACACATACACAGATGCAAATGACATAAAAGTAGACTATAAACTATTACATCTACTTATTATTACATGTCCATGGGCGACCGGCCAAATATATCACATAAAGAGTAAAGAGCAGTGAAACTAAACACAAGTCCAAAAGCAGGGTAGCGGTATGCCGTCCATAACCCATAGGCAACTGACTGGGGAAAGACCCAGTTTATTTGTCCGTGAAATCATCGGACCCGAGAGCGAAGTAGGAGTCGCCGGGTAGCTCGTCGTTACCTTCGTCTAAACAATATTAGTTAAAGCAAATATTGAGTACACGTATGTACTCGCAAGACTTTAGTGTATTGAAGTAATTATACATGCATGGCTATTCCAATGGAGAAAGCTTCTACACTATATTCAATTTTCAGCATGAAGCAGATTTTATTTGTAAGCATGCAGTTTAACAAATGATGACGGTATTCAAAGAGCATTTAATAAAAAAACTATGTACAGTATGTAAATCATGTATACAACATTTCACGACCCTCCATGGTCATGAACAACAAGTGAATCGCAGCCAACCCACCATACCAAATAACCAACTTATCATACCAAAACTTTCCCAAAGTGTTTGTAAAACCAAAATCAAAAAATGCTAATCTTGACATTATATCCCAAGCTGCTCTTGACTATGAGCACGGTTAATTAATTAGATTTAAATCTTTACAGAGAGTGTACACTTTATCCACATGACACATTCTAGCAATCATGTCAACCATGCCACACGATACTCACCGTACCCGTTTTGCTAGATTATGACAAAACCGTTCCATTCGCTAGGGTCTAGCATTGCACCAGCTCCGATGATGTCTAACCCTTGCTATGGGTGGAAATCCAGCCCGTACACATAGTACTCATGATGGTTTACGCCACATCGCGCTAATCCAGACCCGAATACATAGTTCTAACAATGGTTTACGCTCCATCGCGTCTTTTACTCCATAGCAAGCATACACCATTGTATTGGAATACTTTGGTCCCAATGCCTCGGTAAAGGGAGCACCTAGAACGACACCGTACAACCGGTTCGTCCATACTATTTCGGCCTACCAAAATGCAAGGCTAAACACTAACTACTGTACTAGGTTAAGGCTATCCCATATTAGCACATGTGGTTGCACAAATTGACTTAGTTGATAGCATCAAGTTCAGTCCTTAACTGACTCAGGCAAGAATCTCCCCCTTTCTACATGCAAGTCCAACCCTTACACCAACGGCTACTGTCACAACTCGCCTGCGTCCAAATCATATTTTTATTTTTATTGTTACTAGCATATCAGTATCTTTTACTGTCATATCCAACCTTTTTAAATTTCATAAAGACTCAAGTTTACCATCCTACCTAGTAATTTAAATCATGGGCTATAGTGGTTTTCACCCTTGCAATGCTAAACTATAGCGTAAATGCATTCTATTATAGCTAGGACCACAGTGGTGGTAATAGCGGTCCGCTATAACAGTTAGTGGATAGTGGAAATGGTGCACGCTATGCTTCATTTTGTAATTATTTAGGCTTGTGAACAATTATTTGGTATGTTAACGTATAGCTAGAGTTTTTAGCTAACTTAAATTAGTTTTTGACACAAAGAATTGAAAACAAGGTATTTCATATGCTAAAAAATAGTAAAAAAATTCAATATGCCATTTAACCAAAGAATTTCATTTGAAAATCTACAAAAGATAACTTGATCTTGGGATCATTTGAGTTCAAATATTTGGTACTTGAATTATAGCTTAAAAATCTAGATACTTTTACATTTTATATTCTATTTGAAGAAATGAGAATTACTTTCTAGTGTTAAAAAATCAATTTATACATTGAATTCAACTTTTAAAATTTTAAACTTCAAGATTATTTTTATTCATGCTAATAAATAAAGTAAAATGTTACATATTTTAGGGAAAAATAATTTATTATATTTTTATATTTTAGGTTTGACTTGTCATGAAAGTGTTGTAAATTTGCAACTTTTAGTTGCACTTTGCTTGACATTCTTTTTATAAAAATTTTCCTATTCATATTATATTCTACATTACATGGAAAGCAATAGAATTAGCATCTTTTTTATAGTACTGCGATGTAGCATAGCCTCCACGATAACTTTTGCTATTTACTATAACATTTTTTTACCATATCACCGTGATACCACGATAATCATGATTTAAATCATCGATGTCGGCATCAATGAAGATGAGTGGTCACTGAAGTGGATCAAATGCACAAGATGATGGGGAATTGGGATTATTTTTAATGGAAAAGTTAATATTCTAATATTTTCTATCTCAACCTACATGTATAAGGTTTCTAGTGTAGCCAATCAACTCCTACACATGTGTAATGAAGTTCTTGCAACCTAAGTTCCAATCATAAACAACTCTAGTGATCTAAGAATTGAAAGACATGAAAGTAAACGTAGAAACATAAAAGAGACAATAGACAATTGAATTTTTTATTAAGGTCTCAGAGATTCGGCGATGTCCACTAATCCTTTTTGGAGCACTCTCGCAAGAGTCTAGCTCCTACTTGAACTCGCGCAAGGATTTAAGTAATCAACTCATGGTAGTCCTTTTGCTCTCCAGATTGATGGACTCTAAACCTTCACAACCCTCCCGGTGTCATCCACAAGCCTCTTCTTTGAAGATCACAAAGAGCATGCCACACTATCTAGGAGTTATCGAATTCCAAGAGTAATAAGCCCAAAGATGCCACTTGAACCCAACAAGGTCAAGCAATTCGAAGTGATGCACACTAAGGCCTAAATTACTCTCACATACTCTCAAAATTCTCAACTTGAAGCTCTTGAGTACCGTTGAACTCCCCAATATGCAAGCCATTGTATTGGAAGCCCACCATTCACTCCATTCAAAAACTAACCGTTTGACACATTTTTTGAAAAAAGTGCCTGTAGAGCCAACGGTTCAGTTTTCCTTAGTTCAAAAAATAATTAAAATTTGGAACAGAACATAAAATAAAATTCACGATTTGATTTTGATACAAATTCCAAAGTAAAATATCTAAATAACTATAATTCAGAATAAAATATAAATCGTATATTGTATATGAATTCTAACTAGAAATAATTGAAATTCATAATGAAAATAAAAACATATTTGTAATTTGATTTCCACACGAATTCCAAAGTAAAATCCCCAAATAACCAAACTTCAGAATAAACTAAATAAAATCATCAATTTCATCACATACGAACTCCAATAAAAAGAACTAAAATTTTGAATAAAAATAAATTTTATAATGGGGATAGCACGAATGGTATTGAAGGAGACTACAAAAGCAATGGCATTGATATGTCCTCCAAGAAGACAATGACTCAAGGGGAAATGAATAGTCAAAGCGGCGGCAGAAATAAGGAAAATGTTGTGATGCTCACCTTAACCGTTCGATGAGGACAATGTCAACCACTCGCCAGAACCGTTGAAGAGAAAGGCCAGATTTGAAGGAACCAAGGGCTACGACGACGAGTGGTGAGGGTCGATGTCGGTAAAGACTTCAATGGATAATGAAGTTCGATGATAGGGAAGCCCTAACAGAGGAGAGATGAAAAGCTTTCGTTGAAGATGAGCTATGGATGATATGGACCATTAGGTAACTAGAAGTGTGCCATTGTTGGTGAGGGGCACAACATCACCGACAATGGTGAAAAGATTCTCCATATCATTAGACTGCGACTAAGCAGACATGCTGGCATAAGTAAAGATGTGAGGCCGCCACGGTTAGTGAGGAAGCCACAATGTTGAGTTGGCCAACACCGAAGAAGAGGAGCAACTGACATGGAGAAGAGGACATCGTGCATGTATAACATATTGTGTGTGTGTATACAAACTTTAAAATAAATCTAGCTAAGTAAATGCATGGACCACCCTGCTAGTTTCTTTAAAGAAGAGTAATTAGCCATGGATTGTTTTTTGTTGTAGTTTTTCTAGGGCTTCCTATTTTCGAAATGAAAACATGAGCAAAAATGCTACTGAAAGTAAGCATCTATGCGGGAGTGTATTCAAAGGGTCTGTTTTGTTTGAAGCTACCTTTGCCACGCCTAAGCTTAGGTGTGCTATAGATTCTTAGCAATGATCTAAATAGCTTTATATAGCTTTTTTGGACTCAAAACGTGAAGCTATAGGTCAATATTCCGCTATATTAGCTATAGGCATTATAGCTAGCGAAAGCCCTGCTATTTGATGTAGCTTGTAGCTAGCGACAGCTCCACTATCCTACATATGTACCCATAGGCCAAAATATTGGCCCTATTTTGGAATCTAACATTACTAAAATGTTCAAATGCATCTCTTATATGTCTGAACTATGAAAAAAACCTAGTAAAAGACCTCATCTAACCCTTTTTCAATAATCCAACATTCATATTTCTCGATGATTAAATACTTGTTGTTAAGAACATTAGGATATAGTTATCATTTATGGTCTTGGACATGTATTAATATGTTTGGTGATTCCAGTTTTGACTCATATTCTTATTATAAAATTATTACTACCTTGTAAATTACTCCCTCCGATTGGAAATGTAAGGGGTTTTAGCCTTGTGCACACATATTTAGAAGCTTGGTGAATAGACTAAAATACCCTTAGTTATTGTTCATTAAAGAGCATGTTCGCATAAAAAAGAGACATGGAAAATTGTACAAAGGTAATAAATGGAACAAGGGCAAAACTGGAAGAAATTGGCTAAATTTAGCCTTGGGATACTAGAACCCCTTATATTTTACAAATAGTACAGAGACCTAAAACCCCTTACATTTCCAATCGGAGGGAGTATCATGTTTTTATGATTTGTTTGTATGTAACTTATATTATATACATATTTAATTATTCTAGTTTTTAAATACTAGAAATGCGATAAAGGATAGCTTTCGTGATAGCTGCAATAGCTTTTCTGGGGCTTACCGTGAAAGTCGCGATTTAATACCTTGATTCTTAGGCGAGTGTTTAGTTTGTTGCCACAACTGTGGCTTGCCACAATTTCTTAGCCTTATGTCACATGCGTTATAGACTCTCTTTTTTGTTGTCAAACTTGGCCACACTTGTTGCACTAAATGTTGTTGCCACAAAAATTACAGCAAGTCACACTTATCTAAGGTTAGTGTCGGTGTTTCGTGCACCGACAATACGATTTTTTTAGTCTAGGGGTCGCGCACTCCCTCTCCTCGAATGGTCAGACTCAGGGGGTCCAAGATGTATACTGGTTCGAGCTGAACGTCCCTACTCCAGTTCGTGGGGTGGATCTGTATTGCTTTCAGGGGCAGATGACTGAGTGGTGTTACAAGCGAGGGCCGAGGATCGGCTCCGAGCGCCTCGTGTGTGCGTGGGTGTGAATGCTGTTTGCTAGAAAAAGAAGAAGTCAAAAGCCCCCTCCTCCCCGAGGGTCCTGCCTCCCTTTATATGGACGGAGTGGGCAGGTTACACGGGAGTTTTTACCAGAAGAGGATAGGGTGTCCTATGCCTTGGAGTCTTAGTCTTTGCCCCGGGCGTCTGTGCATCCCATGCCGGGTTGGTAGACTCATCGAGTGGCGCGGATGTCTGTTTCATCGGGAAGCAGCGTACCTAACCTCTGCGCGTTGGTCAGGTGCTGACATAGTGGCGTGCGGCCCTGGTGTTGCCTCGGGAGGGAGCGCTTCCTCCCTCTGTGTGCGATTGAGTGACAGGGCTGGAGCTTGACTTTGGCAACCTACCCGCCGCCTTGGGAAGGAGCCACCTACCCTGGTGCGATCGCTCCGCGCCATCGTATCTGCGGGGCAGGTGGCCAGCTACTGGCGAGGGCTTGGCGTCTTGACCTTCGGCGGAGGTTGCTTTAGTCGGGTCGGACCGCCCCCTGGCCAGTTCGGTCGGGGGCGATCCGTCCTCGGTGGCCCAGTGAGGCCTTCGGCTGAAGTTGGGCTTGGGGCGGCCCACTCGCTTTCCTTGGCGACTGGGGGTACCCATGGTATGAGTACTCGTCAGTTAGTTATTTCAAATTTAGCTTCAATCCAAACAGGTCCAAAAATCCTTGTAGTTGGATAATCCAAAATGGAAATAAACCTATTTGTTGGCTACCTGTTTAGTACTTAGGGCATGAAAACCATCAGACTATCATGTTAGAACAACTAGCATTGAATTAGGCGCAATTGTATGGGCAGATAGTTACATATGGGTATCTATATTTAATACTATAGAGTTGTATTTGCATGTAATTCAAATATCTACTTTTACCTTAGTTCAGACTAATATGCACTACTATAGTTTTTTTCTTCTTCAATTAATGTGAGAAATTTCTAACTTTCAAAATAAACATGCAAATTCACTTTAAACAATATTTTAAAAGTGATATATATAACTATGTGAAGCTAGTGTCGAGTAGAAATGGTAATCGGGTGGGTACCTCTGGGTACATCTGACTCAAATCTGCCACCCGAATCCAAACACGTTCCATCCACCCGAACCCACTAAGCTTCATGGGTACAAATCTGTGCCCACACCTGAACCCAATGGGTACCCGATGTCCAATTGGTACCCATGGGCACAAATCTACTGTGAAATTAATCACAAAATGATGGTCAACAGTTGGGTGATCAAATAACAAATCTAATCAAATGTGACTTGTTAAGGCAACTGATACAAAGCAGAACAATGGTCAACAATTGGAATTCAATCCTCATGGCTGATCAGTGCCATTGTTAGGCAGAACGTTGCATAGTACCTCACCCCAAGAAAAAAAGCATCAATATGATACTCTACTAGAATAGAAGTGCATGAAATACATATATAAGTGATCACAGGTTTAGTCACACCTTCACACATCGACTTGAAATCAACCTATTGGAGGACCAGCAAAAGAACCAAGATTACACATTCATCAATACAATGTGTACCACAATCAAATAAGTCCGACGGGAAAGGTGTGTGAATCAACTAGTGACTAAGTAACTAATCAATGCTTCGTTGAATCAACTAATAACGCAGGTAAGTGTGCCTACTAAAATCACAATTCACTCAACAGCATGCATATGCTAGTCATCAATTCCTATACCAACTTAGCAGAGAGCAATAGGCACATCTAAACCAAGTACCAACAAAGAGCATGACAGGGAACAAAACAAGCTATAAATCTCAACCACCACCAAAACTACACGCACAGATAAGCGAGAAGTGGCTAGATTTATGTATCCAGATCATGAAGTGCCTAAATGGGGATCAAAGTTCACAACCGCATATCCCCCCGTACCAAACCATCCAGACACCACCAGATCTGCATGAAAACATCCCGAAATAGAACCCCAGAAGCATGAAGTACACAGATCTAGGCAATGATCCCTCACCTGCATGTTGCGCTTGATGAGGCCGAGCCGGGTGATGGCCATGTGAGTGAGCTTGCAACTCATGATCCCGCTAGCCATGAAGGCGGTGTAGAATGCCGGAGAGTACATCTCAATCTTCTCCTTGGGAGCTGGATCAAGAACGGCACACCACCGCCGACAACATCCGGTGCCAGGGAGTGGGAGGGGAGGCTAGTAGTGTCAGCGAAGGACCGCATCATGGAAGCGAGGTGGAACACGCCGGAGCAGCCATGTGTGGAGGCAAGGAGGGCTACGCCGTCGAGGATGTCGCCTGGGAAGACGCGATGGCCGCCCTCGCTAGCGGCAAGCAAGAGGAGGTGGTCCGCCTTGGCTTTGTCATCTGCACGCACCACATGGTCGAGTAGGAGGGACATGGGATTGCGGCGGGGTGGTGGGCGCAGGAGGATTGGCACAGTAGAGCGTAGGAGGGGGCCGAGGGACGTGGGGGGGGATGGGGAATCGGGGATTGTGGCGGCGTGGGAGAGAGTTAGGGTTTTGTTTTAACGTGTGTCTTACAAAAAGTAGGGTCCACATGTCATAGGATACCTATTGGGTACCCATAGGTACAAATTGACACCCACACCTATCTTATGATTTTATCTGGTACCAAAATCCGAAAACCCATTGGTCTAAAGTGTTACCTGTACCCGCTCTTATCGGGTTGGGTACCCGCGGATACCCAAACCCATGGGTAAAACTGCCACCCCGTAGTGTCGAGGTTTGTATCTCATACTATCATAATTACTTAAAAAAGTTGTCGGGGATTGGCTATCTGGCAAAAGACCACGGTACCCCCGTGAAAAGCTAAACCCGCCGACCAAGCAATACTAGGAGAAGATGCTCGGGAGAATGAAACGAGCATCCCTCCTTCGCCTGCGAGCATACGCGTCTGCACCTTTACTCGCAGAAGCACCAAACACGCCCCCCCCACGAGCAAGCATGCTCGTAGAGGCCACGACCTACTCGGGTGTTTGGTCGGGGGGCCCGGCGAACGCTACGAATAAGGAAGGAGCCAACCAATCAGCCGAAGATCAAGGGAGATCATACCCGAAATTCAAAACAGCACGCGAATCAAGGACGGCGGGTCACAGATATGGATACATAGCGTGATCCTGTGGAGGTAGTTGCCTTTTTTGGTACCTATAGTCGATTATTTAAACCCCCTCAAGATTTGTAAGGGGAGAGGAAAAAGGAGATAGAGCGAGAATACACTGGAGTAGGGCCGTTATCCCGGCAGAGGAGGCCCGAACCAGGATAAACACCGTGTCCCCTTCTCTTCTTCTCCCGACCTCGCATCGCTCGAACGACCTCTTCGATCCGTCTGACGGAGGCTCTGTTGATCCCCATTCAACAAGTAAGCTCGGCGGAGCCGTTCTCCAATAAATCGGCAGTGGCGCCGTCAGTGGGGACGGCGACTTGATTCCGTGCGAGATCAAGATCCTCGAGGATGCCAAACTCGGGAGACACTCGGGACCTTTGCGTTTTTGACCACGTTGAAGATGACGACGTGTACTACGCCGTCGACAACGTGGCCAGGGTGACCGATCCTATCGGTCACACTGAGTCTGGGAGCCCTTCCCCGGACACGGGAATGCGAGGACAGGGCCTCCATTCCCTAGACATTACCCTCGAGGACCCCGAGGATGACTACGACGGGCTCTACGATGGCCTGGACATACCAGACGACCTAGAGCTCGACCGAGAGACTGCATCTCAAGGGGATACAATGATGTCCCCATCGCTTTCATCCCGCTCTCGTCGAGTCAACATGGCCGGGAGCCGTGCGGAGCCCGGAGAAGGATCCTCGGACGCTGCCAAGCACGACCGCTACGAGGCGGCCAGACTCCACCTGGAGGCGTCCTTGGGAAAGACCCTCGCGAGCATTCGCCGCCAGGCAAAGGGGAGGTGCGCTTCCACGGAAAGGAACTCTCGCGGGTACCGAACTCCCGATCGCGCTCTGGAGCGCCGTCAAAGCTCACCGCCGCCAGTTCACCGGAAGCGAGAGCGATTCTGTGCCTTGGCGGCGGTCGTGCGTGACTCGCGATTTCCGAGCAAGTAGACTTGGAGGCCGTGGGCGGTCGTGGCCGAAGATTTGGAAAGGCTTGCCGCCGAGCCTGAAAGTCTCGGATCCTCCCGTGGCCGGGATGCCGGAGTGTTTCCGGGACCATCACAACGCTCCCCATGCGCTCGCCGCAGGTGAATCTCGGAGCCATGCTCGGAGATCGCCCTGCATCATAATCCGATCCGAAAAGCCGGAGCGATCCGCAGGCGACCTCAGAGCGGTACCTCTATAATCGCCCAGATTACGAGCGCTCTGAACGCTCCACGACCAAGCGGTCATCGGCACGACGACCGTCGCATGAGGTCTTCTCCGACTCGGCCAGCGCCGGGCGTTGGGTGGAAGACCAGCGTGGAAACGGTGGCCGAGGATTTCACCGCGAAATCCCGAGCCGGTTGCCAGGCCTTCACGAGCTCCCTCCGAACGTCGCATGGCCGAACAGGTTCAAGCCGGCCACATCGAAGATTCAACGGGACCCGTAACCCTGACGAATTTCTCTCAATATATACTATCGCCATCCTCACCGCGGAGGCGATGAGGTGATGGCAAATTACCTGCCGACGGTTACGGGCGGAGCCGCTCGTCGTGGCTTTTCAATCGAAGGAAGGATCCATACGGTCACGAGGCGCTCGGCGCCCGCGCTCAAAGCGAATTTCGAGCTGTTACATCCGCCCGAAAGGAGCGCGACCTGGAAGCGCTTGATACTGACGGACGGGAAACCTGCGACAATTCGTCGAGAGGTTCATCCAGTCCGAACTTCGATCCGAACATATCGGACGAGGCCGCCGTCCGAGCTTTCAAGTTCGAAGTGCAGGACGGCGCTTCACGCAGACCTGGAGATCCACCGGATCTAACGGCGAACGAGCTCTTCCGAATGGCCGATCGATACGCCAACGCAGATGAAGCCGTCAATGGAAGAAAATGCTTTGGATGAAGGGAAGTCGCCTCGGCTGGCCTAGAGACCTCGGCTAGCAAAAGGGCTCGACTGCAGCAGACAAGAAGATCAAGAAGAAGAAGAAAAAGCAACCCTCGCCACCATGGTAGCCATGGTGGAACAACAACAACCCGAGCAAACCCAGCCGCAGCCACGGGGTTTAACGCTTCGAGGAAGAGGACAACCACACAGGCCTCGAGAACGAGGCGACCAAGCGGACCGACGGGGCGACCTCTGTCATCCGCTTCACCAGCGCCGCAGGCACGACCTCACGGAATTGCGGGCGTGGACCTACCGCTGGAAGCGATTTCTGGCAGGGTCCCATGCCGACGCTTCGAGCAGGTGAAAATGGCAAAGGAAAACAGCCCGCCGAGGAAAGTGAGGATGACATGGAATACCAAGAACCAAAGAATCACATAGCGGTCATCTTGAGGGCTCCTCGCCTACAAGTCCCGCCGGACTTAAAGGACGCCCGCAAGAGAAGTGCACCATGTTACCCAGGGTAAGCCTCCTGCAAAGAAATTAAATGGTCTCGAGGTATCCCTCACCTTCTCCAAGGGCGATTGTCCCCTTGGGATGACCAAACCCAGAGGCTTCCGATGGTCGTGAACCCCACCATCGCAATACTGCTGCTCGGTCGGGTCCTCATAGACTCAGGAGCTCTTTGGACCTTATTTCGGCCAAGGTTTTGGATGAGATGCATTCCTCGTTCCAAAATCAAGAGTGTAGCCGTGCCCTTCTTCGGGATAGTCCGGGCACCTCGATCAAACCTCTGGGCAGGTCGTCCCGCCTGTGAGTTTCGGGCGCCCAAGTAACTTCGTAACGGAGCTAATCACCTTCGAGGTGGTAGACTTCGAGTCGGCCTACAACGCCATCCTCGGCAGGCGGCCTTGGCCAAGTTCATGGCACGCCTCGCATCACGCCAGACGCGATTACCTGAAGATTCCCTGACCGAATCGAGTCATAACCATCAAAGGGAACCACAAGTCCGCACTCAATTGGCGAAGAGCGCTGATATGGTTGGTCGATTACCCACTCGCGGCCACGACCAAGAGCCGAAGCATTCGGCCTAAACTTGCCCTCGGCTGGAGGAGAGACCAAGGCTGTTCCGCTCAACGAGTCGGAACCGGCCAAAATCGTTCATTTGGGATCTTCTTTAGATCCCAAATAGGAACTCGAGCTCGTCACCTTCCTCCGGCAAGGTCGGATGTGTTCGCACAGGAACCATCCGACATGCCCGGGTCCCAAGGGAGGTGGTCGAGCACAAAGCTAGCGGTTCACCGACAAAAAACGGTGAGACGAAACTTAGACGCTTTTCCCGAAAAAGCAGCGATCATCCGGAGGAACTCGACAAACTCCTAAAAGCTGGCTTCATCGGAGAAATCGAGCACTCCGAGTGGCTAGCCAATCCAGTTCAGTCGAGGAAGAAAGGAGGCAAGTGGCGCGTAAAGGCCGATCACACGGGTTTGAACGCAGCATGCCCAAAAGACAACTATCCGTTACCTCGCATAGACCAATTGGTGGACGCGACGGCAGGGTCACAGACCATGAGCTTTCTAGACGCCTATTCAGGCTATCATCAGATCAGCCTATCGCGCGAAGACGAGGAAAAGACTTCCTTCATCACCCCATTCGGTACCTTCTGCTATACGACCATGTCTTTCGGTCTGAGAAATGCGGAGCAACCTTTCGCCTCATGCGTAAAACTTTCACGCAGACCAAGTAGGTCGAAATTTGGAGGTCTATGTCGACGACATAGTTGTCAAAAGCAAGAGTACTTCGGGTCACGTTGCTGACTTGGAAGAAACTTTCTGTAACCTCAATAAGCATCGAATAAAGCTAAATCCAGAAAAATGCGTGTTCGGCGTAAAGGCTGGCAAGGTGCTCGGCTACATGGTCGGGCCACATGGCGTTGGGGCAAACCCGGAGAAAATCGAAGCCATTGAGAACATGAGGTCGCCCACGTGCGTAAAGGAAGTACAAGCTCTGACCGGAAGAATGGCCGCCTTAAGCCGGTTCATCTCCCGGCTGGGGGAGCGAGGGCTACCTTTCTTTAAAGCCCTCCGCAAGCATGATGGCTTCACGTGGACGGAGGAAGCTGATCGCTCGTTCAAAGAGCTAAAACAGTACATCTCCAAGCCGCCCGTCCTCGTCACACCCACAGCGGGGGAAGAATTGCTACTATACCTGGCGGCAACCCCGCAAGCGGTGAGCTCGGTGTTAGCGGTAGAGAGAGATGGTACCCAGCGACCTATCTATTACGTCAGCGAAGTACTTCATGGACCAAAGGAGCGTTACCCCGAGGTCCAGAAACTACTGTACTCGTTGCTGATGGCCTCCAGGAAGTTGCGTCACTACTTTCAAGCACACAAGATCGTGGTGCCGACCGGCTTCCCACTCAGGGAAATCCTGAAAAATCAGGACGCCCGGTGGTCGCATAGCCAAGTGGGCAATGGAGCTCGCCGAGTTCGAGCCGGTGTTCTCGGCCGCACGGGCGTTAAAATCACAAGTCTTGGCTGATTTCGTGGCGTAATGGTCGGCTCCGGCACCACCAGCCAGCGGGACCAATGATTCGAGGGAAAACTCCTGGACCTTGTATTTTGATGGATCCCGAGCATACGAGCGCTCGGGGGCTGGCGTCGTCTTGGTCTCCCCGGATGGAGAGCAACTTCGGTACACCATCCAACTACATTTCGCCGCGACTAACAACGCGGCGGAGTACGAAGGCCTTTTGGCCGGACTTCGGGCATGTAAATCGCTAGGAGTCCAACGGCTCACTGTGAAGGGCGATTCACGGTTGGTCGTGAACCAGTCAACAAGGAGTATCGGTGTTCCGATACCTCAATGGCGCCAGACCTGGCCGAAGTAAGGAAGATGGAGAAATACTTCAAGAATTTCGAAGTAATCTACATCCCCGTGAAGGATAATTCCTGGTGACCAAATGTCTAAGGTCGGTTCCTCTTAAACCACCGCTCACGTGGTGCTCGTCGAGCACCTGCATAAGCCCTCCATTCCCTCTGAAGGGGAGGCACCAGAGACCGGCGGTAGGGTCTCATTCCTCGAGCAAAGTGCGAATTGGATGACGCCATTCATCCAATACCTTGCGCATGGGACATTGCCCGAGGAAGAAGCCGGCGTTCCTCGCTAACAAGGCGATCTTCTCAAGACAGATCGATCGAAGACGACCTATACCGAAAGGCGCATTAGGAATCCTTTCCGGATCGTCTCGGGAGGAAGGCCGATACCTTCTTCGTGATATCCATGAAGGGATGTGCGAAGCTCACTCGTCTTCGTAACGCTTGTGAGCAAGGCCTTCCGACTAGGGTACCATCGCCCACGGCCTTGGCGGGCCGCCGCGGTTAGTCGTAATGACTGCCGAGCATGCCGTTCATGCTCGAAAAGCCCGTCAACCAGCATATGCCCTGCAAACCATACCACTCTCGTGGCCGTTCTCGACCTGGGGGCTCGATGTCCTCGGACCCTTCCCCCGAGGTCAGAAAGGCTGCAAGTACTTGCTCGTGGCCATCGACACTTTCACCAAGTGGATAGAGGCCGAGCCCGTCTCAACCATCTCGGCCCAGGCGGCCAAGAGGTTCCTCCGTAGCAATGTGATAACTCGGTTCGGGATACCCAGCCGTCTCATCACAGATAATGGGACCCAATTCACCAGTGAACTATTCCAAAGTTACTGCGAAGAGGTCGGGACCAAGGTCTGCTTCGCCTCTGTGGCGCATCCACAGAGCAACGGAGCAGCCGAGCGAGCAAATGGGCAGCTAGTCCAGGGCATAAAAAAAAGGGTCTTCAAGACCCTCAACCAAAGACAAGCAAAGAAGGGTGGATGAGCTTCCCGCCGTTCTTTGGTCTGTCGCACCACGACGAAGTCGAGCCACAAAGCGAACGCCTTTCCAACTCGTCTACGGTGCGGAGGCCATCCTGCCTGCCGAAATCGTGCTAGGTTCCCCAAGGGTGCAACTGATCGATTCCATCGATCAAGAGGTTGAGCGCCTCGTCGACCTGGACCTCGTCGAAGCAACACGCGAACGGGCGTTGCTCGGTCTGCGGTTTACCTACTGTGCTCTTCGTGAGGCACGCAGCCAAGACAGTCCGACCTAGGGTCCTACAAGTCGGCGACATGGTCTTACGAAGAGTTCAAGACCTGCCGAAGCCAACAAGTGACCCCAAGGTGGGAGGGACCCTACGCGGTCGTGTCTACAAGACGCCCGGGCTGTTCGCCTCGCGATGCCGGATGGTCGGAGCTCACCAAAGACTGGAACATCGATCAATCGCGAAAATTCTACGTTTAGACGAGTACTCCTATCTCGCGCCCTTGCGTTCTTTCCAATAAAACATTTCCCCTCTTTCTCGTGTTTCGTCCTCGCTTTGTCGAACGAGCATCGCCGTCTACCAAAGATCAAGACGAGCTTATCCGACAAGTATGTGCGCACCATTTCCCTTGGCCCCGGCCGATGCTCGCCCAATCGTTCACTTTCCACAAGAGCTCTTCATCAGATGCGTGGTCGGGCGCGAGCATCCACTCTAAGCCCGGTTCAGTGACCACTCGGGTATGGCGGCTCTACGTATTGTTGGTTTAAAGCTCGTCTACTCTGTGCTCACATTTTTCTCGACACAACCGACCTATTTAAATCATTCAAAAAAATCGTCACGACCAAAGCGACCCTTAAATTTTCCCATGAACAAACTCGTGCTCGCAACAGTGAGGACACGACCTTTGTCCATGGCAGGGGCTCCGTATAATAGGAACGTTCCGTCCCGTTCCGTCCCTTCTTCCAAGGATCCTTTGCTCGTATCTATGCTATATGTCTATGCTATATGCTCTTATGCAGGAACTTGTTTTCTTTTTCTGCAGAACCGGGATCATATAGGCATATGTTGAAGGCGAATTTGAGAAAAACAGGCAAGAACCAAACACCTGCGAGTTTGCTCATTTAACCCGAAAGGTTGTTTTCTTTTTTACAGGATTTACGCGAGCTAAAAATAAAAGAAGAGCTAAGTCCTACGCTCGACCTGAAGGGCAGCAAGTTCCTCCTTAAGGGAGTCAACCTCTGCCTCCAGGTCCAAAACTTTCACGAAAGCAAAGACGACCTTCACCGCCTGTCCCCGGCGCCTGCACCTCCTTGAGCTGGGCCTCTTCACGCCCCGAGCTCGTTGGAGTTCGGCGCGCAGGTCGGGACCTCCTGCCGCAACTTCCCAGCTCCTCTTCGAGGTCGGCACACTGCTCCGGTGCTCTTCGGCCGTCTCGCTCTCAAAGAGCTGGTCCCGGCCCGACGATGAGGCTCTTCGCCGACTCCAGCTCCTTCAGTCGGCCTCGCGCACCTCGGAGACCCGGCGCTCGAGATCAGCGATCTTGGCGTCTTGCTCGCGATGGTACGCCGAACTCCTCTCATTGAATCATGGAGGCATCGATGTCCTCCATAGCCTTCGCAGCAAACTTGGAGCAAAGGGGAAGGAAAGTCAAGAAGAACCCCTTGAAGATTGCTCGACTCATGTAAAAGTTGAGAGCAAAACGCTTACTGTAAGAGCCCTACCGACCAGCTTGTCTTGAAGCAGCGGTCGGTGGCGCCCGGCTTCGGAAAAGGGATTAACCCACGCAGGGCCATCCTGATCCCGAGCTAGAGCATCACGATCTTGCCCCTCCTGGGCACCCGGTGCTCCCAGGAGGGCAACGACGTTTCCTCCTTCGACCAACCCCAGGACGCCCTGAGGTTGGTCTTCTGCGCCGACAGGCGACTCGTGGCCGCCTTCCTCCTGCCCGGCCGCTGCGCTTGGGGACTGGACGCCGACCGCCGCTTCCGCCCCTTGCACCTCCGCGACCGGAAGCAATGGGGGCTCCACGCTCGGAGGCGATTGGTCGAGGACGACCACCTCCGGCCCGTGATCCACGGCTGGGAGCAGCTGGTCATCAACGGCCATCTCTTCTTCGTGGTCCGCAGACGGAGGCAGCTGGACGAGCTCGGCGATCACTTCCGCGGCTGGAAGTGGCTGGGCGATCACGACCGCATCTTCCCCTTGGTCCGCAGTTGGAGGTGGCTGGCTGGCAGTAACCGGCTCCTCCTCTTGGCTTGCGGCCAAGGGCGGTGGGTCAAAAGCCACCACCGCTTGACCACCAGAGCCCGTCGCCTGGGGCTCGCTCGCGCTTACCCCTTCGCAAGGGACCAAGGCCAAGGCTTCTTGGTCCTCAGCCCCCTGCGGCTCCTGCTCCTCCGCGGCTGGAATAGGTTCCACGTCCACGGGTCCCGCCGAGGGAAGCTCGGGCTCCACTGAGTCCGCAGCTGGCGCCGGCTCCTCCCCCGCCTCGGCCATCACTTGGTCGACGACGCGGTCGAGCTCGGCGTCAACTGCAGAATCGATAATCTCCTCAGCCATCTGACGGAAGTCCAAAAGCAACATCCGAGCTATCACGCCCACGCCAAACAGGGTGGGGTTAGCCCGAAGAAAATCGCAAGACAAGAACAGAACAAGAGAATGAGGTAGAAGCTTACCTTCTGCTCGACGAGCAGCGCCATCCTCCTCGGCCTCCTCGCCTCGGGCCATGGGCGACCTGCCCGCAGCGGCCTCGTAGGCCTCGGCCACGACCACGACGCGCTCCTCCGTGGCGTCGCTGGCACGTGCCATCGCCGGGTCGACGTCGTCCATGTCGACCTCTTCCAGCACCGAGGTTGCTTGAGAGGTCGACCTCCTGCTCCTTCTGACCAGAGCATAGGTGGCCTCCTCTTCTTCCTCCTCCTCGGGGGCATCGACCACCCGAATAAGCTGGTCCTGGAGGGCCTTGATCTGCCTCTCCAGCCGCTCCTTGGTCGGGAGGGACCTGGCCTCCTCCTCGGCTTTCCTCGCCTGCTCGGCGAGCTGTTCCAGTCGGCCCATCAGCTCCGGCCTCCTCCGTTTGAAGTCATCATACCAGATTCGGAGTTCGCTTACCTCCTGGCGGTCGGCGTACTCAAGGTGCGGCGTGGTGGTCCTGGTCAAAGCTCGGCGCTTCGACCGCCTGGCGCGGGGAGGCGAGGCGGATGCCTGGCGGCCTCGACCCGCCGACCTCTTGCGGGAACCCCTCGGCAAAGTCTTTGGCTGCGGCGGCTGCGGCCTTCGACACGGCAAGGTCAAGGGCGACCTTCTCCTGCAAACAGAAATCGGGAGAAATAAGCTCGGAAAACATGCCCGCGGGCAGAAGCAGGAAGATGTACTAACCGCGTCACCACGGTCAAAAACGTTCTTGGGGATCTGACGATTAGGCGTCAGCTCCTTCTCCTTCGGGGCACCGAACATCTCGGCGACCCTCTCGTCAACCCAGTCTGTCCTCGGAGCTGCGTCACAACCGAAGACTAAAACAAAAAATATATATATAGCACCGATCACCAGAAAGCAGCGATGCTCGGGAAAGAGGTCCAGGAACATACCTGCGTTGTCCTCACGGGTGAAGTCATGCCACCCGGTCGCCTCGAAGAAGGGGTGCTCGCGGCGCCTCAGGGGGGACACCCGGTTGAAGGTAAAGTCCCGGGCGATATCTCGACCAGTGAGCCCCATCTGGACGAGCTCACTGATCGTCCTGAGCACCCGTTCTTCCTCAGGTTGCACGGGCGGGCGCGCCGTCTCAGTAGGCGGAGCGTCCTCCCCAGTGTAGACCAACTGGGACCCCTCCGCTTTCTTCTGGTAGAACCAGAGGTCGGCCCAACCCGACACCGAGTCCTTCAAAGCAACAAGAGGGTACTCGTATGGTCGGTTGGGCCGGAGGCGAAGATAAACGTGAATCGGGCGGAGCCATCCTACGGTGCGGAAGGGGGAGTAGAAGTGAAAGAAAAGGCTAGCCGTGGGCACTACACCCACGTACGCCTCACAAAGATGGGAGAAGATTGCGAGAGAAAGGATAGAGTTGGGGTGGAGATGAGAAATCTCGCACCCACAGAAGGCAAGCACGGAGGCGAGGAAGTCGCTCTCGGGCAGACGGAGCCCGTTGATGGCATACAACTCACAGGAGACGATCTCCGTCTCCCGCGGTGCCGGCGCCGCATCGCCCCTGGGCACTCAACCCGAGCCTGGGTCGACGTATCCCTCATCCGTGAGCACTGAGCCTCCTTCGTCATCCGCCGACCTTGAACGCGCCATGGCCAAAGAAGGAAGGGGAGCGAAAAGGGTTCTTGGGCGCTAGGGCTCTTGGAAGATTTTTTGGCCGAAGACGAGCAAAGAGACACGGTGTGACTCCGACCTCTCCCGGTAGAAAGGGTTAAAAAGACAGTGAAGGGACGGGATAAAAATCGCCGCCTATCACGTAGCGACACCTGGCCAGAGAAAGCGCCGCTTCCCGAGAAACTGCCGTACCGTTGCAGGAAAGCTTCTCTGAGAAGGAACCGCAGAACAACCAAACGACGCACCCACGCGGAGTAAGCACGCGGCGGGTAAAGAAGCTCGTCTCCCGACGTAAAATGGTCGTGAGCCACGGCCAAAAGAAATTCAATCCCCCCTCAAGTCTTCTTAGGCTCAAGGGGAAGCCCGAGGGTTCCCCGCTTGAACCTCGGGGGCTAGCTGTCGGGGATTGGCTATCTGGCAAAAGACCACGGTACCCCCGTGAAAAGCTAAACCCGCCGACCAAGCAATACTAGGAGAAGATGCTCGGGAGAATGAAACGAGCATCCCTCCTTCGCCTGCGAGCATACGCGTCTGCACCTTTACTCGCAGAAGCACCAAACACGCCCCCCCCCACGAGCAAGCATGCTCGTAGAGGCCACGACCTACTCGGGTGTTTGGTCGGGGGGCCCGGCGAACGCTACGAATAAGGAAGGAGCCAACCAATCAGCCGAAGATCAAGGGAGATCATACCCGAAATTCAAAACAGCACGCGAATCAAGGACGGCGGGTCACGGATATGGATACATAGCGTGATCCCAGGAGGTAGTTGCCTTTTTTGGTACCTATAGTCGTATTATTTAAACCCCCCTGAAGATTTGTAAGGGGGGAGAGGAAAAAAGGAGATAGAGCAGAATACACTGGAGTAGGGCTGTTATCCCGGCAGAGGGAGGCCCGAACCAGGATAAACACCGTGTCCCCCTTCTCTTCTTCTCCCGACCTCGCATCGCTCGAACGACCTCTTCGATCCGTACGACGGGGCTCTGTTGATCCCCCATTCAACAAGTAAGCTCGACGGGAGCCGTTCTCCAATCGTCGACAAAAGTGCTCCATCTTTTAAGGGGGAAAAAAACGGGTTAGGGTTCGGATTCAACATGGTGTGACTATATACAGGTGTCGCAGATTGCAGGACCATATTAAGGAGGCTGGTGGACGGCTGTGAGTCTGTGACTATATATGGGATGAGGCAATCTGACCATGAGAAAAATGTGATTTATAAGTAAGAAAAATCAAGCAACTCACAAATCAACTGTCCCGATAAAAATGCAGAAGTGGTCATCTACAAATTATTTCAGTTGTATTGTCTTAACACCTAGAACTGATTCATCCGTGCATGAAAAATACTTTTTTACAGGAGGCTTGGGAAGCAAGCTGAGAACAATGTACTCCTTTATAAGTATATAGTACTAGTAATACTGTTTAAAGAGCATCGACAGCGATGAGTACTTACAACTAAGGCCCTGTTTGGAAGTAAAGTTTTTCAATACCATCGTATTATAAAACCATGGCATGGAAACTGTTTGAAAGCAAAGTCTTTTGCATGATGAAGTGATGCCAAAAGCTCAAAACTCCACTATGAGTGAAGTTTTCAATATTCCAAAAATACCATGGTATTGGCAATACTATGGTTTTCAAAACAAAGTTTTTTTGGTTGCTTCCAAACACCTTATGGCCAAAAATACCATGGTATTCTCCAAAACCATGGTTTTGCTTAGAAACTATGAAAATACTTTGTTGCCAACAGGCTCTAAAATACAGCTAGCAATAATGCATTTTTAACATTGACTAGACTACAGAGTCTCAAGTCTTCGGCCTCTCAATTTCCCGTCCCCTCTTGTGAGAAACTCTATCGATTTGAGCTAGCTTCTAGTGGATCATCCGGAAGATCACTCCCATGGCGACATGCTCCTCTCCTTTTGAGGTACAGAAGCAAATCCTTTGGTATATCTTTCTTTGAATTCTTTGTTAGGAACTTTGTGTATCAACAAGAAAGATCTTCTTTCATGTGTTACACCAGTCACCAGGGGTTCTATTCCATTTCTTTGGCTTTTGATCTTTTTTTTCTGCGAGGGATCTCTTTGCTCTTCCTTGGTAGATCGATCCTTCATGAAGGTCGTCAAACCATAATAGATTATCTCGCAAACTTGGTTTAGGTCCGTGAGATCTGCAACAAATTTTAGTTGAACAAGCTGTTTCAATATGTGCTCATACATCTTGGTAAATACTATCTTATGAGCTAGGGATGTAGTCCCCATATAAAACTCCACGTTTTATTTCATGAAATAATTCCATGGTTTCATGACAGTTGTTCCCTGAGGCAAATTAGCCGTTATGTTTACGCTTATAGTAGTCAGCTTTTTTTGGTAATCATCTGTGCTTTTGAGTTAACAGCAGAAGCTAAGTAGTTTTACCCGTATATTTGCACTTCAGTTCAGCCAATTTTATGATTATATCAACAGATCTGTCGAAGTAGTTTCAGTTTTTTTTTTTTTTTTTTTTTTTTTTTTTTGGTGTGTAGTTCTTGCTTTTGTTAACGAGATTTGTAAATTAACGAATCAATTGATGTTATGAACCCTTCCCAGGAAAAAAAAAACTGATGAAGAAGTTGATTCGCTAATTCAACAATAGGAAAGGGACTGTGTGACAATCTAGATCCAAAATTTGTTAGTCGGACATGCGAGTATTCACTAGTACGGATGGATCGTGAAGTTGGTACACGATCTTGTAACAGGGAAAGGAAAAGAACCAATAAAAACTTAATTCTTGGCACATGTCAATATAATCTTTGTGTTAGGTATTCCTGGCCTGGATGGTTCTGATCTCCAATAGTTAATTAAGCGTGTTAATTAATTAGCATCCTGTCTTATAGTATAACTCATTTCTGTTTGATACATATCTGGCATGTATTTTACTAGTGTGTTAAGAGCGAGCCAAAAGTTCAGGAATCAACCTTCTTGCAGAGTATTCCCTAATCGACATCAATTCTGAAATAGCTTTAAAATTTGGCTCACATTACATGGAATTTTGTTGAAGAGAAATAGTATATGGCGTCCGGTTAACTAGTGAACGAATATTTTCCTCCCCAGAATGAGCACGAGGAAAAGCAAAGGCTGGCAACAAAGAAGACGCTGAAGAGTGTCATATCGCTAGCTCAAGCCTTCATTGCAATCGCAACTGGCATCCTCACGGCAGCTTTCTCAGCAAGAAAAGATGTCAATCTGCACCGGCACGTCCTGGCTGCCGGCGGCTGCTTCCTGATCATCACATATCTATCTGCTCTCCTGCTGGTCTACTTGAAATTGTTCTTGTCAGAGTACAGGCAGCTGCACAGATGGCACATCCGGTTCCTCCAGCTCCTCTGTGTGATCAGCGGCGCAGCGCTGATCGCAACGAACTCCCTGCTTTTGGTACTCATCAGAGAAGGGAATGGCTTGCTGCCGCTTAACCTGCTGCCCATTCAAGCCATCGTCGGCATGCTGGCGTACCACGCGACGCCGACGGTAGACAGCGTGCGCGACGAGGCGTTCCAGGCGCAGATCAAGAGCGGCCGCAAAGTCGCTCTCTTCGCCTTTGCAACGGCCTTCGCCGTCCAGAGCACGCTTGTCGTTGCCTACCGCAACAACTCCAGCTTACAGGCGCTGAGCTATCGGTTCAACCTCTCGGTGTCCTTCCTGGCGTCGGCGCTCAGTGTGTTCCTGGTCGTGGCTACCTGCATGCCGCTTGGGTTCAGGACCGGGGCTGCAAGGGGCAAGGTGCTGTCCATTGTGAAGTACCTGAAGGATGCCGTCATGTTCGTGCTCGCGGTCACCGCCGTGACTCTTGGCCAGGAGTTTATCGGTGGCGCTGCCGTGCTGGCTCTCTTCCCGGAGATCACCGTAGCGGCGATGTATTATGCTGTGAACCTGTCCGCCGACGAGACGGCCGAGCAGGACCAGCACAGCGGTGCGGACCACAAGATGGAGATGTTGCCGACCGTCGTCGTGGCGACGTTCGGCTTCGGGATGCTCGGGGCGGCTTACGCGGCTCTGCGTGGCACGCCGGAGTACGACGTGTACACGAAGGCCCTCGTGTTCACCTTGCTCACTGCCGTCGTGTCCAGCTTGGGCCGAGTGGCAGGGCCGCTCTGCAACTCCCGTCGTGACAAGAGCTCGGCGACGTGGATTGCGTTCTTGAGCAACATCCTCCCCATCGTGGAGATGCTGGTGGCCGTCCCGCTCGCCGCAAAGGTCGTGCTTAATTTCGTCGCCGTGTCCTAGCACTCGTGGCCTGTCCAATTAGAGATTTTTTACTATCCTTGGATCCAAGGTACCAAAGATTTACATTGAGTAGTACTAAGACGTAGGATGGTAAAAATAAAGATCTATTGTCCAATAGTGTACACACGCATGCTGTTGTTGCCACCTATAGAATTGTACCTGGAGATGTTTATTTGTAGTAGTGTGTGGTGAGTCTGGTGACCTTCTCCTTTCTCACTTTAAGAACTCCTGTGTCTGTATATTTTTCGCACATCCGAGATTACACTGAATAGCATCAGCTTTATGTTTGACTTACTGCTACTAGCCTGGTTTTATAGGTCCATTTCTTGGTTTACACAAAGAGTAATCTCTATGCAACCTTACTTCTGTATCTGAACAACGGAGCTATGCCTTGTTAATGATTGCCAGCATCAACAAGAAAACTCGCACAACAACATTCTTGCAGAAATAATGATTGCCAGAATGAACTTAGCAACAAAAGAGATACTGAAATGGAAAAGAAGGCTTCTGTACAACCTGGTCTAAAAGTGTTTATGCTAAACAAGGAATGAGGAGATTCAGATAAGCTGGGTTACTTTTACAAACTGGATTACAACAAAGAAGTACATCCAATCAGCCTGTCCGGTAACAAAGCTTGTGTTGGAACCGGCGACAACCCTTGGCGTGAGAGAACATATCACAAAGCGCGTAAAAGACAAACGGATTTGTTTACGAGGTTCAGCAAAACCTATGTTTCCAGGAGCCGAATCGCGGTGGCTCCATCCGTCTAATAAGTTTCTTCTTTTTTTCACGATTAAATTTACAAAAGGTCAATGGAAAATACACCGTGGAAAATACACCGATTCCAGTAAAATTTTCATTCGTTCCGAAAAGGCCCATAATAGTTGCTTGTTGAGGGCCGTTTGTGCCTCCTATCTAATCTAATCTTTGATCCTTTTAATACATTTGCAAGAGAAGCAGTGTGATGACCAGAAAAGAAAACCAGTTAACCAACCTAAGGCACTGTTTGGTACAGTTCCAGATTTTAATAGAAACGGAAATGGTTCCAGATTTTTGATAGAAACTTTCAGGTAGAATCAGAATAAATGTCTGAAAACCATTTGGCTAGCTGTCTGGATTCTGTGAATCGAGGTGGAACGGGGTTGAGGGCGATTTGGCCCCGGTGTAGAAAAAGAAGAAACGTTCCGAGGAGAATCGTTCGAAATTTGCTTGGTTTAATTTAGGTTTCTCTGGGTCCCAGTGAAAACAGTCCGGTTGTAAGTTGCCAAACGGGGCTTAAGTATCACCGAAATATAAATCCACCCTAGATCATTTGTTTTCACCAAGCCATATATTTTCCCCAACCATTGAGAAGTAAGATCGAACTAGTTTAACACCAGGTTAACCAATTGCGCACATCAAGGCATACTATGACCAAGAAACGGGGATTTTCGTTACATGCGGTGGCGAGGCTCGCCCTCGACGCCGACCACGGTCCTGGTAAAGGGCGACATGGCCTCCTTGTGTGGCCCTGTGGAAGCCGAATATAACGGCGACGAGAACCCCTCGCAGGCAAGCGGCCACGCGCTCGCTCCACCTTCCTTCAACAAGCACCGGTCGGTGCGTCCCCCTGGGTCGAGTTGGGTTTGGGGTGCGGTCGTACAGCGATGCCCGCCTGGCTGGGTGGGTGGGGAGCCTGGGAGGTTTACGGTGGTGCGGCGCGGGCAAGGAAGATGGGTGCGGGCCGTGCAGAGACGCACAATTCCACGCGCCGCCGCGGGACGAGGACGCGCGGGCGCGTTCTCGTGGATGGCAGCGCTGCCCCTCGGCCAACGAGGGAACGGACATCCTCGAGTGGCTGAGGCTTAGGGGGTGACAATGGGTTTAGACTGGTCTAGCTTTTTGGATTAGACCGGCCTAAAACTGCAAATGGATTGGACTCATTTTGGATTTATAGCTGTTTGGATCAGATCTAAACTACATTGGACCATGTTTGGACCTTATGTTTTTCTACTAAATCGTTGCATGTCATGCATTATGTGTTAATTCTGGTCACATCTACATTAATATTTTACATGTAAATGGCCTTTATTTGGAGTGCGGATTGGGCGCAGACTTATTAGTTTTGGATTTGGGTACCCGATCGAAAAGCACATTTTTGGACTTAGATCAGATTTGTGCTGGACTTCAGCCCATTATCACCCCTACTGAGGCTCACTGGGCTTGATGCCTTGATCCAGTCGAGGCGTTCACCGCCGTTGACGCGTCCTCCTCGCTTGCGCTTGGCCACATCTTCTTCGGAATCGCGAGCTCGGCGCACCTCTGTCCACGCCGCCACAGGTACGTTCGCCTGTGATGGGACCCGTCCTCTATGTGTGGCCACGTCTGGCTTGATGCTGGCGTCCCCGCCATGCCGGAGCCCATTGCTCCCGGGGAGGGCTACCTACCGTCGTTCTGGGTGTCAGAGGACAACCTCACGGTTCCGGTACACCAACCCTACGACGGGCCACCCCTACGACCTCCGAACCGTGCACATCGTGACCGATACCGTGCGGCTCATGGACGACGACACCATCCTATCCGCGGACAATCTGGTGGCCGTGCTCAGCAAGTACGACAGGAAGGAGGGAGATGGTGTACACTCGACGGTTCCTGATGGTGGCGGAGGTTGACCTTGAGAGCGGTGGGGAACGACGGAGGCGGATGGTGCTGGTGCTGAGAATGCGACCTCCCAAAGGCCAAAGGAAGTCTCAAACTGCTTTTAGTAATTATTATTCAAAATCCAGACTAGTTCTCATCTGCTTTTAGTAATTATTGTTCAAAAAGATGAGGTCCACGGCCTGGTCCAATCCAGACTAAGTCTGGCCCAAAAAAGAAGGGTCCAAATTTGATCTAGTCCATTTACAACTTCGGTCTATTCCAAAAGGGTGGATAAGCCCAAGCCCATTAGCAGCTCAGGAGAAAGTGTCCGGAATCGGAAAAGGACGCCGCGCTTCCGTTCTTCGACGTCCAATGCCGCCTGCTACAATGGTGGATGAATGTACGGACCACGTGGACATGGCTAAGGATTGATCAACACAACTTGTCACAAACAAACTATGATTATGAACGGAACTTTCTTCGCCTAAAATGAACTGGAAACCGCTCAAGTTTGTTGAGCGCCGTGTGCGTGGGCATGAAAAGGGCCGAGTGCTGCAAGTTAGCTCCAGACCCGCTGTTTCCGCTTCCTTTTGCCACACCTGAGCTTGCCATCTATATATCGAGAACTGAGAACTTGTCATGTAATGATGAACAATTGCAGAGAGGTGCTTCTATGCTCTTCCTTTTAAAAGTTGCACAACTATTAAAGCATGAATGAATAGTAGATAGTGATTACTTACCCCTTCGCTTGCTTCAAGATTTATGCAACTTGTATTAGAAGAAAAAGCATATAAGCACCTCTCATAATTGCATTATTCGTCTTACACGAGCAGGTCCATTGCGCAGCAAAGAGAATAAAAGTGATAGCAGCAGGAAGGTGAGGCATTACTTTTCCAATCCGTGGTAGGTCGACAGCTTCAAATAATCTACTTACGCAAGGGGATCAGTTCTAGCGTAGTCTGACTATTGCAGTGCAATTTAATTTCCAACACCTGGAAATCAAACAATGATATCCCCAGCTGCACTTTCAACAACTATTTTATGAACCGAACCGACTAGCCGACACAACCTTCGTCAATGTAATTAGCCAAAAGACCTCGTCACAAATTAACAATACTGTAGCGTTTATCACTGTACTAAGATCATGTTTGGCAGATCGAGCTTCAACTTTATCAGATCTATGGATCTGGTAGAGTTGGGTATTCCTAGTTCCACCAGATCTGTACAGTTGGAGTTGTGGGTATATTTAAGAGTGTTTAGGTGGATCATCTTGTTTACATTTTAAAATAAAAATATATACTTAATTCACTTTATTTTAGCATACAAGTTTCAAATCTAAGGTGGAGCTGAGATCTGGAGTTCTGCAAAACAGGGCCTAACTTTAGGTTTTTTTTTCATGCAGACCCTACTATAGTTCAGTTGGGTTGTCGGTTCCATCTATTTATAGGACAAATGGTAAGTAAACTGCTACATACATGACTATCCCTGGCAAAGTTGCCGTACGCACGTGCTTCGGGCGTAGAGGTGGGCGTTGTGCAGTGCCAGGCCGGTCCGGCACAGATCCATCGTGCTTCGGGCCTACACCGTGTCGGGCCACGATGACCTGTCGTGCCCGCCGTGCCGGGCCATGCCGGCCCGGCTCTCCTTCGGCGAGCCCAAGCACAACCCATTTGCACTTCGTGATGTGTCGGTCTAAGCTCGACCCATTTTCACTATTATGACGAGAGAAAAAAAAACCCGAAAACGCACGGAGCTGAGGCAATGGACGAAATTATTGGGGAAAAAGAAGTAAATTTGTTTCAATCTTGAACATGTACAGAGTTATTGCCTCCTTAAAAACCATACACCCCGGTGTGGGGTACCCCTGATAAGGAAAAGAGTACAATAACTACGTATATATACATTAATACATAGACTACCCGAGGTTGAGATTGTCAAAGTCGACTACCGCTTCCATGATCTCCGGATCCTCGGGCTCATGTTGTGTCTTGTCTTCTGCACGCTCTCAATCCTTTAGGCATGTAATTGCCTCAACCATCTCGGGTCTGAGAGATAACCTCCTCGGCTCAAGTACCCTCCCCACCAAACTGAAAGTGGCTTCCGACAAGATAATGAACACCGAAACCGTAAGTATGTCCCGTGCAAAATGGGATAGCACAGGGTAAATACGTTAGTTATTCTTCCACCACAAGAGCAAGTTAAGTTGATTTTTCTCATCCATGTCAAGGTCGGTTTCCACGAAAGGCATGTCGAGGTAGTGGTTGAGCTCTACTCGTGGATTCCATGTTGAACTGCACGGCAGTTGGGAAGACGAACCAGACATCTTGCCTTTCAGTTTCTACCATATGTTTGAAGCGGTCGAACTACCTCGTTCTTGTTGCGTTGTTGAGTGCCACACTACCTCACATCTGTCCACAATTTTGATGGTTCTGTCCATGTGTTGCCAGCACCACGCCCGTCGAGTGCCAAATCTGGACGCCCGTCCCGGTTGCATCGACGTAGCGGCATCCAAGCTCGGTGCCGATACCGACACCTGTCCCAGATACACCAATGCGACGGCATTGGAGCTCGGTGCATCCAGAATGTATAAGGCATCCTCGATGCCATGCGTACCATCCAGATGATGCTCATCCATGCCATAGTCTCCCATGCTGGGGGGAGTTGGCGCAGATCGATCTCCTCACCCCGGCGAGAGGGACTTGAAGAGTGAGGGCGTGCTCTCCTGCTCTTTCTCTTACGAAACATTTTGTTTGGTGTAGAAAAAGAAAAAAAGAGAGTAAGCGAGATGTTACACAATATACTAAACAAATGACAGCGCAAGCAGGATGTTCTGAGCAAACACAACGAGCGAACATGATGTTGCAGAATAAGAGCACTCGGGCTGGTTTTATAGCGATTAGCGAGTAAATGACCGTTCAAATTTTGAAATACAGGCGCGGCCGCACGGGAATCCATCTCTTTACATCGCGTCGCTTTATGTCAAGTTGTGTCGTTTTACATCGTGTCACGTCGCTTTACGTCAAATCATGTTGTTCTATGTTGCACGAGTGGCGAGCGGGAGAGTGAAATTTGAAAATCGTGAGTGGGATGGAATTAGCCAGACATCGTGTCATGTCACTTTACATCACATTGCATCGCTTTACATCTTTCAATGTATCATCTCACAGTCTTTGCTATCTGGAATCATACACGAGAGAACAAAATCCGAGCCATCCTCGTTGGCTGCCTCTCTTTTTCCTCTCTCCCACTCTTTTCCCCTCACATTTCTCTTTTCATTTGCTTTTTCCGAGTGCGCCTGGTAGGCTCAGTCTCCCATTTACCTCCTCATCCCCCCCATCTCCTCGGTCTCCCCGCGCGCTGCACCCCATCTCCTCGGTCCCCCCACACCTCCCTGGCCTCCCTAACTCCCCACATCCCCACCCCTCCCTCTCCTCTAGTTCTGGCCTCCACTGCCCCCCCCCCTGCGCGCGCCCGCCCGCCTCCCTCTCCTTGGCCTCCCCGGCCTCCCCACATCCCCGCCCCCGCCCGCGTCCCTCTCCTCCCTCCAGCCTCTCCACGCCCGCCTGCTTCCCCGCCCCTCCCTCTCCCCGGCTCCGGCCTCCACCACCCCCTCCCTCTCCCTCTCCCTCCCTGCGCCACGCCACTCCCTCTCCCTCTGTGGCAACCTCCTCGGCTCCTCCCCTCCACAACGACATGGGCAAGGTGACCCCTCCATCCACAGTGGTCAGGAGCAATGATGGCGCCATGCGTGAGCGGAGGTCGTCCCGTGCGCGAGGCAAAGACGGCCGGGCGCGATGGCTCGGCTAGCCCCGGCCTCACTCTCCGTCGGTGGCGAGCGCGAGGCCCCGGCCCCTCCGTCCACCGCAGCCACATCAAGTCCTAAACCCCGGTGGCGGTTCGCGGCCCACGGCCATCTCCCTCCCCCCCCCAACCCCATCCTCCACTGTTGCAGGTCGCTGGCGTGCCGTGCCGGCACGAGCATGGCTCAAATGATTAACAAAACACATATGAATCAACAAGAGAGTTAACAAAACATATGTGAAAATTAATAATTGATCTCGGTTAAGTACAACATATTTCACATTAACAAAAGTACTCTCACACTTCGCATCCTTTTCCAAAATATAGGAACAGATGATTGTGGCATAATAGCACTAGAGTAGGTAGGGCCCTTAGAGTCCTAGAAAAAATATGACCTGATGGACACGTTTGAATATCACATCTCCATTTGTAAACCTCTCACGATAACCATCCAGATACTTCACAAGAGAAAGATCCTTCAAAAAGACAAAATTTGACCATCATAATACACAAAGAGTTTGCATGGGCACCATGGATCTTTACATACATAACATATGAGGCCAAGAACACCGTATCAAAGATCCGACCATCCATAGTCAATAAAAGCACATTATCCACTAGACCATACTGGATATCTAGTATTTTGGCGGTGTACCTCGACATCGTAACTACAAATTCGTTGGATGACGATCCTACTATCTGCTAAGTATATTTCAAAAACAGTCAGTACTAACAAGGTTTGATCATGGCTACACAAATGAACTTAAAAAAACTAAATAATTGAAATTATTACATAGATTATTAATAAAGTTATTTTCAGATACGGGCACTACAACATAACATGATAGTTACAAAAGATTGCTAGAATATGATAACCTAGTTACAACGAAATAAAAAAAAGAGTTTAGAATGTGTATAAATTTTATGACCAAATAAGCAAAGTTTTCACTATGATACATCAGGTGTAAAAGAACTACGAATCACGCCAATACACATGGGGTGAGACATATCAACGGATTGTAAAAAATTACTAATGTACAAAATACAAAGTGAAGAAGGTGAGACTAGAACAACAAGGCAAGGAAATGAAGAAGTTTGAGAAGAAGATGAATTAGGCATTGGATACAATCCCAAATGGTAGTAGATCTATGCGACGTTTGAGAAGAAGATGAAGTGGCAACAGGGAGAGAAAGAGCATATAGAGTTCTTGTAGCGACCGGCGTGATTCCCAATTTACAACTATTCAAGTTATTACAGGCAGTTTCAACGTAAAATCGTCTGTGATAAGTTTACTTTCATATATGACTTTTTTGAAAGAAACCGTCTGTGAAAAGTTGACACATCATAGGCTATGGACAATCTGTTGTTATTACATATGGTTGCTTAAAACTAACTGTCCGTGATAGTTTTAGAGTAATTTTTCCTAGATCCTTATGGAAGGATTTTCATGCAAATGTCAAAACCGTACGAGACGATACGTCAGTAGTGGCAATTATAGAAACGAATTAATAAAACCTTATTACAGAGCATGAACAGTCCATTTCCCCCTTTGAGTACGTTTGAAGTATGAACTGCATGGCAGAAATCCACCCGGCACCGGCAACAGAAGGAAATGTTAGGTGACGATGATCATCGAATCAAATGAAGGTGCAGCACATATACCAAGTTCGACCGAGTATGAAGATCAATTGTCCTCCTTATTCTGGGGAGCATGCAGGTTGGTCGTGTATGCGTCACGAGACTCGAATACATGCACGATGCTTCAGCAACTCGCGCGCGCGCGATGACTAACTGCTACACCTGGGAAGTGTGTCTGTCCTGAACGGACCTGGGGTTCGCACAACAAATCCATCACGTACGTACTGATCCAACTCGATAGTTCTTTTCATTGAATAGAAAGAAGCTTGTAGGGCGTGAGTGATACATAGTAGTAATACACCAACACTCCGATAGTACCCGTACATGTTAAATCATTCGGCGGCAATCCAGTACAGAAGTCTGTAGTGCAAGACCGCTACTTCTGAATTGCTGATGGACCAAGCCCATACAGTCGACCAACACAACCAATCTCGACAGCGCTCTTGCAACAAACTCAATGTTTAGGGCAGTTAACTACAGGATGTGAAGTATAAGTGAATTATCCGTCTTTCCTCATCAGCTTTTGGGTGAACTGACTGGTACATGCAACTCAATAGTCCTCGGTATCCATGGTCCAGTTTGCTCCCCATGCACAAATACATCTACGTACTAGTAACTTGTACTTGAATTTTACTGGGTTTATATATGTTGCAGTGTTCCTATTCTGGACCCGACAGTAAATTAGCACGTCATCAGAAGTTAACGACCATATATGCACGCACGTAGCCAGGCGGGCGATAGTTTATATAAAGAAAATTTACATGAAACTAATACCAACTAGTAATGTACTGTACAGTAGTTCTGCAGAATTCTGCTCACGGGGACCCATCAAGACTTGGCGCGAACAGGAATCTTCAAACATTAATGGAAGACCAACAGCCGAATCATTCCTGCTCGTTACACAATGAGCAAATTTGGGGCATGTTGACGTGCCTGCTCCAGTCGATCTCTTGGTAGGCAAAGCTAAGTCGTGAGAGGTCGTCGCGACGTCGCCATGGGCAACTCAAGGTGTGCCGATAGTCGTTGAATCAAGCTGGCGTTGGATCGACAGAACGCCCGTATGTACGTACGTGCTGCCGACGGACATGCCATTAAGATCAGCGACCACCACCACCAGCTGACCAGCAGGTAACTCACTGATTGCTCAATGCAAGTTTTTCAAATCAGAAATCTCTGACAGTACATTTGCTTGTCCCTAAGGGTCAATTAGCTTCAAGGTTCGATTAAGTAGCCTTGGCTAAGTTGACTATTGACAAGAGTTAAGATCCCCCCTCTCTCTCTCTCTCGACACACACACTGTAAAAGGACTATATAAACAAATTATGCTATAAATTGTGAATGTTGATAAAATTTTTCATGGAACTCACTTCGAAGTATCTTATAATCAGTATTAGAGCACACTCAAAATGATAGAGGTATAACAATATCATTTAAATGGTATATTGGATGTGGGAGTATGTACTCCCAGGAGTATGAAACCATTAAGCTTAATTTGTACGTGTACTTCCCTTGAGACTGTGTAGAGGACTAACCAATAGAGCAAGTAAGGCCCACCTGGAATCAGGGTTCACGTTATCATTTCTTCGATTTTTGGATGAATAGTAAAATTTGATAATCGCAAAAATCGAGCCAAAAATCGGTCGAAAATCGTAAAAAATCGCATAAATTCAAAAACCAGATTTTTTTTTTGAAAAAAAATTCAAAAATCGTGGAAAATCGACAATTATCGGTGGAAAATCGATAGCCATGTGAACTTTTTGTGCGGTCAACTTTTTGTTGCGATTTTTGACGATTTTTTGACGAAAATCGACCAATTTCCACCGATTTTCGACCGGTTTTTGACACGTAAAATTTTTTGAATTTTTTATTTTTTTTTGAATCAAACCGGTTTTTGATATCGAACCCCAGCGATACAACCGATTTTCGAATCCCTACCTGGAATGGGACTTGTCACATAAGGGGCACATAAATGATACTCCATATGAACTAGAGCTGGGCACTCGGCCCGGGCTTTTTCGGGCTGGCCTAAGGCACGGTCCGGCTCAAAACTTGGCCCGGCGCATAGTGGGCTTTGCTGTGTCGGCATGGTACTGTAGGTCGGGCCATGCCAGGCCCAGGCACGATGGGCGGCCTGGCCCAGCATGATCGTCTAGGCTGGGTTCGTGCCGGCACGAAGGCGGCACGCAGGCACAGCGAGCACGACGCCACTACCGCGGGCCTGTGGTAGGGAGGTAGCTAGGCGGGTCGTGGCCTCGTGGGGGAGAGTCGAAGAGGAGTGGAGCCTCGCCGTGCGGCCACCGCCTCACCCATTGTGTCGCCGCCTCGCCTCCTGCGCCGCTACGGCCACCTCGCCTCCCTCACTGCTACGGTCGGCCGGCCTCCCTCCCATGGTGATGGCTCCACCCCCACCGTGCCCGGACCACGGCGACGGCGGTCCACACCTCCCCTCCCCATAGCATCGGTGGTCCACGGCGAGGCAGCTGTGGCGTGGAGGCGAGGCATCGCAGGGTGGCGGTGTGGAGGTGAGGCGACGAGCGCGCTTCGTTCTCTCGCTCAACAAGGACAACCGCGTCGCCATCGGTGTGCTCAGCGCGGTGCCTCCCCTCCTCGACCTCCTCACCTCCCTCGTCCATCCCCCTCGTCGAGGCTTGGGCACGATGGGGTGGACCAAAGGGGCCACGATGGTTAGCGTACATGGCGGGAGCGATGAAGTCACCAAGGCGAGGCGGCGCAGCGCGGGAGGTGAGCAAGTGCGGTGCTGGAGGCATGCGACGCGGGCTCGACGAGGCGAGCGGCGGATGAGCGAGGCCATAGCAGCGCGGGTGTCCCCTTCCCCTTCTCCGGGGCAGGCTGGACCACAGTAGGTACAACACCCCCCTCCCCCCTACCACCAGCCTGTGGTAGTGCACAGTGCCTTCGTGCCGAGCCTTGCCACCCATTGTGCCCGGTTCTTGGGCCCAGCATGGCTCGAGCTACAATACCATGCCGGCACGATATGGCCTACTTCTTAATGTGCTAGGCTTTGGACTAGGCCGTGCCCACTGTGCCTCAGGTCGGGCCACAAAAGCACGGCCCAAGTGCCCACCTCTATCTGCATGTGCCATCGTTTACAAATTGTTGCCTCCGTCCACTAAGTCGTATTTGTTTTTAGTACATATACCAAGAAAATATTGAAAATGACTAGAATAACTATAATTATTATCACTAAGCACTATAGTTGATACATGCATGCAAAGAAGATAAAGTAAATTTTGATACACTACTACACAAAAACTCATTAGAGATGGTTCAAAAACTTCATCATAGAGGGTTTTGTGTAGGGGTGGGCATTTAATTTGGCTTTTTGGTTTGATTTTTTTCATTTTAAAAATATTTTGTTTTTTACAATTATAAACCGAACCGAATCAAATAGAATCAACAACCGAACTGAATTAATTGAATAAATTTGGTTCAATTAATTCTGTTTTTTGATTAAACAAGATTGGTCAAGCACTACATTGGTCAAGAACTAAATGGCGGTTGCAATGATAAAGTTAGGTAATGTTTCTAAATTGAACATAGTAGTCGCAAATTGCTCAATAACATGGTATGTGAATTGCCAAATCTCTGCCTTGTTTGTTGACTCTGTTCATTAAGAGAATACATTTTCCTATGTACTATTAGCCACAACACAACTCTCAGCATTAAAAAAATTCTCTTCATTAGCTTTCTTCTAATAATCCTTTCGTCCTACCAAAATTAACTAAAAAAGGTTCACAACAGCACAGCTTTCAGTACAGGAAGACCATAAGCAGAAGATTCCCTTCTTACGATGCTTCTGCCAGTAGTCTAGCACTTACATTTGCCAACGTAAGGTTTCATAAGAAAATTCAAACTATTCATTTATTTATCTTTTATTGCAAGGACCGAGGGTGTTATCTGTTTCTTCTTAAGATAGTTGGACATATTGCCATTAAGTACAATTTGGAGTATACTGCAGATGCTACAGCAAAAATTGGAAAGACTATTGTAGTAGTATAACAATCAATAACTCACTTCACATAATGTGGAATCGGTTTTTACATATGTCAGACACTTGAGCAATATTACTTGTGAAATACACCTATAATTGTTTGTCATGCCCACAGAGATATATATGTGCTCCATTTTTTGAGCTTCTAGCCTTCTACACATTCAAAACATATTTAGTTTAGTAATACACATTCTACAGAAATGAAAATATCACCTGCTTTAGTCTAATGGATCTGCAAAATAATATCACAACATTGATATAGATGACTCTGTTCAAGATATAAAAGTGAAACAATATTATTTTGGAAACTTATTGTTGTATATACATGTAGAATTCATGCCATTGGAACTTAATAGTTTTTGTTTAGTAGGTGTAAAGTGTCTTGCATTCAGCTTAAGGAAGAGTGGCATTTTCAGCCTTACTGCACAATGGTTCTCGACTATAAGCTATTTTTTGGTTCTCGAGTCCAATGCAATTTTCATGGAAAAAGAGAAAGCATGTTTTCAACTATTTATTCATAACCTAAAAAACTTGCATTTTTGATAAAGCAAACTTTATCATAGCACACAACGGAGTAATATAGTTGTGACGATGGTTTATGGTTTACAAATTTGCCTACATGACTAAACCACAGTTGATCCAAAATTGTGGATAGGGATGGCAATTAGACCCGCGGGTTCGAGTACCCGTAGGTTTTGCACCCGGTCGGATCAGGGTCGGGTTTTAATTTTTACCCGTGGGTTCTTTGGGTCGAGTACCCGAAATGGGTTCGGGTCAGGTTCGGATTTTAATTTTCACCCATTGGGTAACCGTTGGGTTTCGGGTATCCGCCGGGTTTGGGGTCCGGTTTTGGGTACCCGCCGGGTTTGGCTTGGGTTTTTGGGTTCAGGTTTCTTGTCGGGTCGGGTTTTGCAAAACCCACACCCAACCCAACCTATTACCACCTATACAACACAAACCCGTCGGATTTCGGGTACCCGCCGAGTTTGGGTTCGGGTATAGTTTTTTACCCGATAGGGTATTCGGGTTCGGGTCGGGGTTTTCAATTCGGGTTTTGGTTGGGTCGGGTTTTGTAAAACCCGCACCTGACCCGACCCGTTGCCATCTCTAATTGTGGAACTCGGTCTCCTTAATGAGAAGGAGAGCTAAATCATAACAGTATAGATCTAGTAAAACAGTGTCATGCAACAGAGAAGATAGTAACAAAATAGAACATAGTGAAATCTTACTCTATTTTACATGGCAATACTCTTAACCAGTGATATGCCTAACTATAAGGTTATCCCATTAACCAAGAAAAGAAGAAGAAAACATGTTGTGACAATAGTTTTATTTCTAGATGAAAGAACTACATGAAACTGGAAAAAAAAAACACAAACCTTGTCGTTTCCATTGAGCTGTATGTGGAATCTGTTTATCTTTGTAACCTACAAGATAAAATACATGAGCACATCAATGCTAACATCAATAAGGAAGAGGATTCATTGCAAGAATGAAATCACAATAGATCTTCACTTCACAGTATATTTTGCAAGAATGAAATCATAATAGATCTTACTATAGCAGGAAGAAATTTGTGAGGAAGATTACTCGATCGTCCTCGGCCGCCTTCTCAGACTGGGCGATGGACACATGGACAGCCTCACTTCTTGTGGACATTGGCTCCATCCCTGTCATCCTTCTCGTCACTCCCGGCCGCGGTGCTAGCACAGATGCCAGATCTCGTCCGCTCCAACTCCCACGCCACCATCAGATGCTACCCCATCACCATTGCCTAGGGACCCACGGCCGATGCCGTCACCACTGCCAGCGCCTAAGCCAAAGGATCTCACGATCGAGGCCATCACTGCCTCAGTGCTACCTCCACGTACCAAAGCCGGCCACCGCCGCTACCACGGAGACGGGAGAGAGGAGGCCACGAGCGGTGGCGATGGGGGCTAGGGATAGGGATTTTGGGAGGGGTTGGGAATGGGAGTGGGAGAGGGAGATGGGTTTGGATGAGAGGAAGGCGGCAGTGGAGCGGTGACAAAGGGAGAGGGAGGGGAGGTGGTCGTCCAGTCACAGGTGAGCGGGGAGGCTGTGACGCCAGAGGAGGTGGACAGGGAGGGATAGAGGGTGGAAATGGAGGAGATGGGGGATCAGCAGGGAATCGATCGTACTTCACAAGTGAGCGCGGAGGCCATGGCACCGACGATGGACTGGGAGGTGGAGAGGGTGGAAATGGAGGTCGAAGCCTCAGAGTAGGTGGGGGATTTGCCTGATTGGGACGGGATTGGAAATGGAGATGGGGGATTGGGAGGAGTTCAGGAGATGGGGGGTTGCATGCGACTGTGCGAGACGCAAGTGGCTTGCACTGGACTCTCCGCTCTCGCCTTTGGGCATGAAGAAATCGGTTCATTCGGCTTTCAGTTTTTGGAAGTTAAAAACCGAACCAAAGCTAAAAAAATGAATAGCACTAAGATAAAAACTGAACCGAAAACCGAAAAAACCAAAATAATTGGTTAATTCGGTTCGTTTCAGTTTGGTTTTGTTGTTTCGGTTTATTTATGCCCACCCCTAGTTTTGTAAGCCATCTATAAATATGTGTCAGTGATAAGAAGAGCACATCACAGACGATTTTCGAACCGTTAGTGGAAATCAACATCAAAGACGGTTCTATCCTAGAACCGTGTATGATAATAGAATATCACATACGGTTCATTTAAAGAATTGTCTGTGATAATAATATATAACAGACGATTTCTATAGAAAACCATCTGTGATATCTATATGCACCTCATGGCACCAGTGAGAACAAATGTTCATGGATTTCAAGATAAATGGTAGTCCCATCCATAGTTCATTCTAAAAGTTGTCATCCTCTGATTTATCTTTCACTTTATCCTCATCCACGAATGAGAATACCATAGACAGTCTATTTTCACTCTAGAATTGTGAAGGAACATGATTATTTTGATGATTCTCTATCCCGTCTAATATAGAGTTGATTAAGCCATCGGGTATACGATGACTTAATTACCTCTATATTTAATGAAATAGAGAACCATCAATATAATCTTGTTCCTGCACAAAATCAGAGTAAAAATAGGCTGCCTATGGTATTCTCATTCGAGGATAAGGTTGAAGTGAAAAAATAATTCAGAACATGATAACTCTCAGGACCAACTATGGATGGAATTGGATTTTGCCTTAGAATCCATCAATATTTGTTCTCACAGATGCGATGAGGTACTTAACTTTCTTCACTTTTCATATTAACACCAAAAATTCGTGAGGAAGGGTCTAAAGGAAAGAGAACTAAACAATAAACCTAGAGGGAGGGAGTACATATAATCGTATCAATCTCAGGTCATAAATTTTTCAAAGCTTATTGTTTGAAGTAAGGCACAGATTAGAAGTTGGAGGTTGTGTTACAAGTAGTTTGAAGTAAGTCACATATTAGAAGTTGAAAGTAAAGCACAAATTACCAGTAGTTGGAAGTGATCGTTAGACGCACTCCATATCTCAAGCTCAAGCTCACCTCATGCCCACCTGACACACACTCCATATCTTTAACTTATCTACGCTTGCATGCCTTCTCCAAACAGAGAATATACATGCATGGCTACCTTTAATTTGGTAAAAGTGAATGTGTTCAACAGCTTGCAAATCATATGAGCATTTTTTTCTCTAAAAACTAAAATTTTAGCAAAAGGGGAAAATGATTTAGTCTCCTATTAGTTGTGTTTTGTTTGTTACTCCTTTGGATTTTTTTTCTGTATTTAAGCCCAAACATACGAGGGACAAACCTTTTTTTGAATTTGTAAACATAACTTTAACCTTGAGTTAGTAAGTGTCGAGTTTTTCCATGCATGGGAAGCAAAACAACAAATTTTCTTGACCATAACATAGCATAAAAAAATTTGTAGCAATGAGAGCTTGGTGATCCGATGAATAGTCAGGAAAACAATAAGTGACTTATTTATTTAAGCCAATTAAACTTTTCAGCGCTTGTGTCCATATATAGAAATGTTGTTATTTCAAGTAGATGCTTCATTATAGTATGTATTTCAAGCAAATGCTTATTTATGTTTTCTTGGACGTCATCTAATTAACTACTGGGGAGTAACAGTACACACGCATAAACAGATTATGCTATATATAGAGAGAGAGAGGATGGTTCCATACTCCTGGGAGTATGTACTCCCACTCTCAATATACTGCGTAAATGATATTGTTATACTTTATTATCTTTTTGAGTATACTCTAATACTAATTATAAGATACTCCAAAGTGAATTCCACGAAAAATTTCATCAAAATCCACCATTTATAACATAATTTGTTTATATACTCTTTTTACACATGGAAAAGGGTATATAACAAAAAATAAATGGCTCCTATGAATTTTTTTCATTCATACCGTATTAGAGTATCTTAGAATTATTATTGGAGTATACTGAAAGTGATAAAAGAGTATAACACGTTCATTTAAGTGGTATACTGAAGGTGGGAGTACGTACTCCCAGGAATACGAAAAAGGCTTCCTATATATAATATATATATACACACACACACATACATATATACATACATACATACATACATATATATATATATATATATATATATATATTGGATATTGACATGTATATACATATGTAGCGCAAATATATATTTGTTCGCATATGTAAATTCACCGCAAAATAGGGTATCATGTGATAATCTAAGATACAGTGCAGAATCATATTTATCACGCCAGTTTCTATATTTTTTTCACAGACAAGCAGAGAAACCTCCAAACTGATAAACACATCACTATAGATGTGGGCCATGTGGCAACTCGACGCGCACCGATGGTGAACTTGGACTCCACACGGTGCGCCATGGTAGACAGTCGCCACCGCGGATCCTACACCCCACACAGCCGAAGGGAGGAAGGAGATGGAAGGTAGCCAAGGAGGAGGTTGCCGGGGAGGAGCTCGTCTAGTAGGAGGATGCCGGGGGTTAGGGTTTGGAGAGGCGAAACACGCTGGGAGGCAAGGTCTATTGGTATATTTATATAGTAGTCTCAGTTCATATCACAAACAGTAGATATCACAGCTGGTTTTAGTTTGAAACTATCTGTGATAGCTACAGGAGTCATCACTTACGGTTTTATACTAAAATCGACAAGTTTCAAATTAAAAAATATTCAATTCAAAAACTTCTGGATCGAAAAAAATCATTTAAAAAACTTCCAAAAATAGTTAAAAATACTTATTTTCAAAAACTTGAGGGAAAATTTTGAAATACATAAATTATTTTGAGTTTGAGGGGAAGATAATAGAGGAGGAAAGTGAGGTCTGCCACTTATCACAAGGAGATAGACCTTTAAGGGGAGAAGGAAAATAAAGGAAAAAATGAGGTGATGCCACTAGTCACAATAAGAAAATGTTTGATGGGGAAGTGCTGTCACTTATCATAAGAAGAGATGTCCCCATTAAATATTTGATAAGAGTGATCTTAAATTAGCAATTCCCATGCTAAATTGTAGTCGTTCGACTTTATTCCAACTCCTATTCGACTACAGATCACTTTCTTCATAGAACACTACGAATTACATTTTGTGCGGTTCAAAAGTCTTAGATCAGGTTGCCTGCGAAATTTACGTCGGGGGCACCGTTTGATGGCGTGGCCCAGAATAGCAACCAGTCGGATCAGGCCAGTTGGATGTCACTTAAGAGCCTTATCTAGCAAAAAAATAAGGCTGCATGGGCCGTTGGCCTCTTTAAGGCTTTAACCTAGTACATGGAACAGTTTGCCGAAAAGAAAACGGGCGTGCAATCGATTGACTTGGAAGGCCCATGACTTTCATTACACCTCTCTCCAAATAGTACAGCCCAATACCTCTCCTAAGCAATACGGCCCGGTATTTCTTTCCCTTTTTTTTAGTCTGTTGACTGTTGAGAATCCCCTCCTCCTTTTCTCTTGCCTGCTAAAACCGGATTTCAAATATTAAGAAATCATATCGAGCAAACGGACGAAACTGAATGGGTAATTTTGGAAACTACGTGGACATATATAAAGTCGTAAACACATTCTAATTTAGCCTAAAAGTTCGGTCTTGTTCATTAGCATGTGCCTAAACGTAACAAAAACATCCACACATCAAAAACATCAATGGGAAAATAACAGACGGCCGCAGCTGGCCTCCCGAATGGCACTGAAAACTTGGAAACCGAAGATGTTGCAACTGATACGGGTGACCACACATTAGGGGGGGAAATGGTGTGGTGGTGGCGCCAGATGCATGCCCTGCAGGTAGCTAAGCTAGCTTCGTCTTTTCAACAGCATTTCATTCCCTTGACATGAGCACAAACGAAACACCAGCAGGGACACAGAGGAGGGAGGGAGGGAGAGAGCCAGGCCAACCAATCGAGTCAACGTTTCTTCACTTTTCAGCACTTCTTCCTCACCTCTCCTGCCCATTTACTTACTACCAATTGCATGCAGTACATGCTTTAGGCTAGGGGTGGATAACGAGCTAGCTGAACTTTTTTTCGAGCTTTCTTCGATACTGATTTATTCTTATTTATTATAGTCTCCTGTATTGTTTGAGACCCAACTTTGGACCGAGCTTAACGAGCCGAGCCGAAGTTGACTCTGGTTCCAAATCAACTAATTTTTATTTTAAAAAAAAATAAATGTAATCAAAGCAATTTTGAAACGAGCCACCGAGCCAGCTCAACGAGCTCTTTCCCCGCAATTCCAGACTTTACACTCGTATACCTCTCGACCGGCCCCTGACTGCCTCTCCCCTTCCCCTCGTTCTCTTGTGCTTGCCCATCTCCTCCTCGCAAGCACAGGAGAGCATGCCTCAATGTCCACGGAAAGGTAATTAGAGGCCACCACAAGAAGAAGCTGCCTTCAGTTAATTTCCTCCTCTTTTGCTGGCCTGCTTGTGTCTTTATTTATTTTCTTTCCTTTCAAAGTTCTCGATTTCTTATCTCCAAAAGAATGTAGGAACTAGGAAGTGCTTTTGCTTGAAAGGCTGATCAAGAGACAAACAATACTAGTGCACTTTCTTGTTCTCATGGTTAGAAGTTTACCGTTGTTGCATGCAACAAACCCTAAATAGCAACTCCGCCTTTTGGACTTCCCGCCAGGGAGAGACTCGATGAGATCGGCAAGAAGATCAAGCGAGAGCCGGACGCCGCCGTCGCCGCCTCATCGACTGGGCACCACGTCCCCCGCCGCCTCGGCCTCGGCGGTGCCATGAACACCGTGATCCCGTGCGCCGCGTGCAAGCTCCTCCGCCGGCGCTGCGCGCAGGAGTGCCCCTTCGCCCCCTACTTCTCCCCGCACGAACCCCATAAGTTCGCCGCCGTCCACAAGGTCTTCGGCGCCAGCAACGTCTCCAAGATGCTCCTGGTACGACCCAACAATTTTAAAAAGAGATTTGTTTTTTTATTTTTTATTTTTTTAAAAAAAACTGTACTTGTGTGTGTGAATGGCTTCGGTCGGTGCAACGTGTTTTAGGAGGTGGCCGAGTCGGAGAGAGCCAACGCGGCCAGCAGCCTGGTCTACGAGGCGAACCTGCGGCTGCGCGACCCGGTGTACGGCTGCATGGGCGCGATCTCGATGCTGCAGCAGCAGTTGAACGCGCTGGAGGCCGAGCTGGAGGCCGTCAAGGCCGAGATCTTCAAGCACAGGTACCGGCAGGCCAGCGCCGGCGCGGCGGGCCTCATGGACGACGTCCATGCCGCGGCCGTCTTCGCGGCTCCTGCACCGCCGCCGGTGCATGCAGGGGACGTGGTGTCGGTGGCCGAGGCTGGCCATGAAGTCGTGGCTGGGCCCGGGGTGCCGGGGATGTCGGCGCCGTCCGCGGTGTACGGCTCCCTCAACACAAGTGAGCATGATGCATACTTTGGTTGACATTCATGGATTTATTTAACATTTTAGTGAGATCACAGATAAGACGGGGTATAAACCGTGTGCAAGTTTATGGTCCTGTTTGGTATGGTTTCAGGCTCTAATAGAAACGGAAACGGTTTTATATTCTTGGTAGAAACGTTTCATGTAGAATCGGGTGGAACGGGGTTGTGACCGATTCAGTCATAGAGTGGAAAAAGAAGAAACATCCGAGGAGAATTGTTCCGAACTTTAGCCCGTTTGGTTGGGTTTCTTCCATAATCTAGTATAAACGGCCTGGTTCCAAGTTGCTAAACGAGGCCTAATTATATATATCTTTTCCAGAAGTAGATATAGCTGTGGATACCTTCGTGAACAAGAGTAAATTTTATAAAAGTACATATATTTTTTTGGGTACAAACTAGAAAACTACGTATTTTTTAATTCCTATTTTACAAAACTACATATTTTATAAGAACTTATATTACAAAATTACAGATTTTATGAGAACTTATGTCACATAACTATATGTTTTAGAATTGGTCATTTCTTGTAACATATCTAGCAGTGTAGTCCTACATCACAGCCTCACGTACCCCTATTTTCCGTTTCGCTTACGGGAAACACTCGGGCCAAAGCTGCAACCTTGTAGTCGAGGCTGCCATGTGGCCCAAATTGGCAAACATGTTATAAGAAACGGTCAATTATAAAACCTGTGGTTTGTGATATAAATTCTTCTAAAAGACTGTGGTTTTTCAAATAAAAATTAAAACCTGTAGTTTTTTGATAATTCGCAAGAAAAACCTATAATTTTGTGAAATTTACTCAAAAAATTTGTCCACTTGATGTACTGATCCTTAACTTTCTTGTGTGTTCATTGTGATTAGTTGGTTAATTTATTTGGCTGAGTGCATGCTTAATCTTAAGCTTAAAGGATTAATTTTTCGTTCAAGATTTAGCAGTCAGCAAAATTGAAAAACTAATTGACACTGCGTCTGCATGTATATATTTAATTTCAACTTGATTAAGCAATATACAATGATGGTTCGTTATGCGTGTACTGAATATGATCCGTCATTTTCTTCCCACTTTGATTTCATAATTTTTATTTCAATGACTGATATTGATTTGCGTATAGACTAGCATGTCCACAGCAGCATAGCACTAAAAAACTTCAGTGCAGTAGTTTTATTAGTTTGGAAAAGAAAACTCTAAGAATTGGTTGTGCACCAAAAGGCCGGGTGGGTGTGTACTGTTTGTCTGACACTAGTGTAGGTATGATGTGCATGGGTGCATATCAATTTTGATACTACTTAGTCACGTTGTTATCATCGTTCATTTTGTAGTTCATGTCTTCTTGACGTATTTTGGTAATCGATCATTTTGCTTGAACTGTACTTGGATAGGCCAAATGAACTTATGAAGGAAGCAACACAACGAAGCTACTATAGCACAGTACATACATTTCCGGAAAAAATGCTGAACTATACAACACTAAAATAATAATCTCAAAACTATACAACAAAAAAAAAATTACAAAATTGACGTGACGGCCGCCACGCCGCACGACGGCAACCAGGTGTCACACACACATGCACACACGCGCACACACGCCAGGCTGGCTGCCGCCACGCCGCACGGCACACACACTCGTACACAAACACAACACACTCACGCACACACACAGACACACACACACTGACACACAACACACTCACGCACACACACAGACACACACACACTGACACACAACACACACTCACGCGCACACACAGACACACACACTCACGTAGCATCCACTCGTGTGCGCGTGTGTGCATGACATCTGGCTGCCGCCGTGCGGCGTGGCGGCCGCCATGTTAATTTTGCAATTTTTTTTGTTGTTGTATAGTTTTGATATTATGATTTGAGTGTTGTATAGTTAAGTATTTTTTCCTACATTTCCACACTCCACATGCTTTTATATTTGATTTTGTGCAATGCGCATAGTACTAGATGTAGTATATAAAATATGATTGACGTCCATTTGTTTTCAACGAGCAGATCATCAGAAGATTTCCTTTCCCTGTAGCGCTAAAATGTTTCATGCAACCTTTTTCAATCTAGTGCTGGAAACATTTATTCTCGTTGCTATGCTGAGCTCCTTTTCGCACATTGTGCCATCTCATACAGCCTTCAATTCACCCTTGCCATTTGCATCGAGGACGCATGCATTCTTTCGTAAAAGGAAATATAGTGGATTTTCGGATCTTTTATCCTCTACTAGTTACCATCAGCAAAGCTCCTTTTTGGATCTGTATTGGCCGCTGCACTGAGTTGGCTCTTTCATCATGGACTGGTTGCCAAATGTCAGTGACCAAGGCCAGCTGCCAGCTAACTGCATTACTAAAAACTGTAGGACGAGGGGGCCTTTCCTTGGCGTGCAAATTCCTTGGCGTGCAGAGTTTGCAGCTCGTACTTGTTGAGTTCCAAGTTGGTAAAGTTAGCCGGAGACACTCCTCACTCTTGAATAGTTGCACATTAAAATAGCAACACTTTACACCGGCACGGCTTCTAGGTCCGGGATCCATGTGTGCGAACGAGAGGCTTTGCTGTTCGTTAATTTTATTTCCGATGAGAGAGAGAGCGCGCGCGCGCTTTGCTGCTCGTTAGGTACTTAGGGTATGACAGTACGTAGTATAGTGGAAAATTCCGTATTTAGTACAACTTGTAACTCGTATTTACAACGATATAATAGTTTTGGCCTTTCGGGTATTTACAAAAAAAAAATAGTGATCTTCGGAACCTAAAAAAAATCGAAAATGCATCTTCGGATCACCAAAAACCGGAGAAGCCATGTCCGAAAAATAGAGAACCGGACAAGACCACGTCACGTCATCACCGGTTCACCATAAGCCGAACAAGGGACACGTGGCAGCCCCAGACCGTCTCCAGTTTACGGAGAACCGAAGATGAGGTGGTAGCATTTGCACAATCGGACGACATGCATTCATTTCCTCCTGCAACACATGTCGTCCGGTTCTCCAAATGCTGCCACCTCATCTCCGATTCTCCGTAAATCGGAGATGGTCTGGAGTTGCCACGTGTCCCTTGTCCGGTTTATGGTGAACCGGTGATGATGTGGCGCAGCCTTGTCTGGTTCTCCATTTTTCGGACATGGCTTCTCCGGTTTTTTGGATCCAAATACGCCATGTCCGGTTTTTAGTGATCCGGAGATGCATTTTTGGTTTTTCAGGTTCTGGAGATCATTGGTTTTTTTGTAAATACACGAAACTATTGTATCGTTTTGTAAATACGAGTCACAAGTTGTACTAAATACGAAATTTTCCTTAGATCTTGCGATTCGTCGGTACGTACGGTACGGCTGTAGATATGCTTAATGCTGGGAGAATTTTGTATTTAGTACAACTTATAACTCATATTTACAAAACGATACAACAGTTTCGCGTATTTACAAAAAAATCACTCATCTCTGGTTCTCCAAAAACCAAAAATACACCTTCGGATCACCAAAAGCCGAAAATGGCTTGCTCGGGTCACGGGGAACCGGACATTGGCTTGCTCGGCTCACCAGAAACCAGAGAAGGCTTGGACCATCAACAGCAATTTGGAACATTCAGCACAAATCCCTAGTCAAGAGCTCCCACCAAACTGCCAAAAAAAGCCTTGTCCAGTTCTCCAAATGCCGACCAAGCCTTCTTCGGTTCTCCATAATCCGGTCATGCCCCTTCTCCAATTTTTGGCAAACCGGACATGCATGTCCGATTTATCAGGAACCGGACATGCATGTGCGGATTACCAGGAACCGGATATGACTAGTTTTTTTTGTAAATACGTAAAACTGTTGCATCGTTTTGTAGATATGAGCTAAAAGTTGTATTAAATACAAAATTTTCCTAGTATAGTGAGTGGTTGTTTATAATATACCTTTGTGTTATTTATAGATAGTATTGAAGGTAACTCATATAATAGACTGTCTATATAGCTGTATGTGATGATCTCTTATGTAATTAATAGAATGTCTGCACAATAGTATACACATTACAAAACTGTTTATGAAATCATCTGTTAAATAGTAGATATTATTGTGTTTTCTCTCCTCCATATCATTTAAAACTATATGTGGTAGAGTATTTCTATAGACAATCTATAAGTATCATTGTATTTGTACGTGCTCTTCGTTTATTTTCGATGAGAGAGAGATGTTGGGTTGGGTTGGGTTGGGTTGGGAGTCTCGCGTGGGATGTGATGGGATTTGGCCCACGTCGTGCTTGCTGGACATGGCGGGCATCGCTGCCGTGCTTGTCTGCACTCAACTCCAATGCAGATGCTTAAATCCTCACCAACCTCGAAATTCAGCCCGAACTGCCAGCCCAAAGACAATATATAAATACAATAACACTGACAATATATAAATACAATAGTGCTCAAGGATCATGTACTAAAATTTTTATAAATATTAGACTTCATTAGTGCCCCTAGAAAATCAAAGACAGAAATGCATATATAAATACAATAACACTGTCATAATTTTAAAAAATACACATATCTTGTAATCATCTAAAAAATTTATAGAATCATTATAATTCCATCATTAGCCCACAAATTTTTTTACAAATATTATACTTCATTTAGTGCACCTAGAAAATAAAAAATAGAAGGGCATATATAAGACAATAGCACTGTCAAAATTTTCTTAAAAAATACACAGGTTTGATAAACAGGTCTAAAAATTTTATATAATCATTAGCATTGTCTTAGGACCTCACACAAAAATTTTCAAAAAAAAAATAGCACATTTTCATAAAATTTTTGAATTTTTTAAAATCAAATTTGAATTTCACCTATTTACCATGTGGTTTCTAATGCCAAGCTGTCTCGATATGCTCAATAATCATGATATTCAAGTGCTTATTGACGATATTATGAACCCTGCTACCGACGCGTGTGGTGGTAATGAACTGGGCCTTTAGCTAAAATGCTAGTTGGAACTTGGAACCATTGTGGTGAAAACCGACCAACTCAGTTGATTAACGAGTGACGGTGTATACACCGTTACCAATACGGTCCAATAGTATAATTGGAGCATTGTTAACATCGATGAATGATTAATTGATTGCATAATCCAATTAATTAGTCTTTTCCCATTTAATCATAGAAATAGCTTATTGTTACCCACCAATCACAATAAATTAGTTTATAATGTTGTTCATAGCATGTAACATATGGATGAAGTACAAACAAATGAGATGTAAACATGGCAAATGATGTTTTGTGGAGAGATCATTTATAATAATTTTTGGTAAATAAAATGTTTTGTAATTAATTTTAATATGAATAAATGAATTAATAAGAACACATAATCACCCATTAGGTTCCAATCAACCGGCCTATTGAGATTAATCTCTTTAGCGGTACCTTATCCGTTCGTCGAGATCATACCATTTTCTACAACACTGGCTGGAGTATGTTAAATTTCAATTAATTTGTCGTATTGCAATTAATTGTTTAGCAATACCGTTTCGCATTAGTCCAGTCTAGTTAACATTAGACACAGAACTGTTATGTAAAAAACAAATTAAAAGTAAGAAAGAATCTAATATTATGTTGAGTCATCCATTAAATTCCAATTGATCGGCCTATTACGATTAATCTCTTAGTGATACCCTATCCATCTGTCGAGTGTATACCATTTTCTACAGCATTGTTTGGAGTCTGCTAAATTTCAATTAATTATTTAGACACAAACTTTTATGCAAAAAAAAAATCAAAGAAAGAATCAAATATCATGTTGAGAGTGGGATTTGAACCCATCCGTTAAATTTCAATTAATCATTTAGGCCTCCTCATGTAAAAAAAAAATTAAAGAAAGAATCAAATATCATGTTGAGAGTGGGATTTGAACCCAAGCTCATCCATTAAATTCCAATTAATCAGCCTATTACGATTAATATCTTAGCGGTACCTATCTGCCTGTCGGTATACCGTTTTCTACAACATTGTCTGGAGTCCGCTAAATTTCAATTAATCCTTTAGACACATAACTGTTATGTAAAAAATTCTAAGAAAGAAACAGAGCTGCTATGTAAAAAATTCAAAGGAAGAATCAAATATCGTGTTGAGAATGGAATTTGAACCCACACCCTTCCGTACCAGAACCTTAATCTGGAACCTTAGACCAACTCGGCCATCTCAACTTTTGTTGAAGAATTTTCAAATTAACTATAGTATTACTGCTTGTTAGAGACATCTAGACCAAAATAGCATCTCTAGGCAAGAAAAAGTCTCGAACCAAACGTGACTCTGGATGATAATTGATAGCGGAGTGGACGCTATTCAGAGTGCCCAAAAAGACGATAACACGGCGCATGATTAGCTCTCCAACTCCATTTTTATTCCAGTAATATGTAAGTATAGGCAATATACGCTTATCCCTGCTTAATTATCCTCTTGCCATTGTTTGAGCTATCCTTTTGCACCGTATGAATCCAACTTGTTTTCGGTTTATCGTCAAAATGAGGAAAAAAAAAATGTGTGCTAAACGAAGGATTTTGTTTCCATATTGGGCCCTTCTAAGGCCCTGTTTGTTTCCCTCTTCAGCTTATATAATCTAGCTTTTTGGTGCTGAATTATATAAGCTAGATTATATAAGCTACCTTTAAATAAGCTGGTGGGTTGTTTGTTTTCCTGGATTATTACTGTGTTGGATTATTAGTTCGAGATTGTAAAAGACATTAGTACCCTTGACTGTTTTGGGCTATTTTTGAGAGGATGCCATGAGTCTTGCACACATCCTCCACAGTCGTCTGGGATATGTGCAGCTCGTTGTTTTTTTTTTCACTATTATTTTTCTGTCATTTTTTGTGAGGCATTGCAGCTTGGTCGGCCGCATATGGGGCCCAAGTAGACGGTTCTTGGCGTCGGCGGCGGGCTCGACGAGGGTGTCCACGAGGCCGCCGAGCCCAACGCGCCGAGAGTCCCAGCTCCTGGGCGACCGCGGCGACCGAAGCGTGCGAAGGCCCCGAGGTCGAAGCGGCGACGCTGGTCACAGACCGCAAGTCGCGACTGGGCGCCAAGACTTGGCCGCCATGAGCCCACTGAAGAACCGCAGACTGCACAAGAACGACAAGGCCATGGGTTTTCCTAAGCCGGCGCCGCCTTCGGCTGCCGAAGGCTGGCCCTCGCCGCGGCCTGGTCGGACACCACCACCCTCCTCAGCATCCTCGCCTTGAGCCCTGGTTGAAACCAAAGAACCAAGATTCAGAGCAAACGGATCAGCTGCAAGATGTCCCAAAGACCAAGGGGAAAAAATCATCAAGAAATGCCAAACTCCGACACTAGCTACGATCCAAGAACCACCACAAGAAACCGCAGGTACTCAAGAACAGCACATCGCAACAAGACAAGAAAGCGGAGCATGACCGGATGAGGAGGAATCTCTCCAACTTGCAAGAAAAAAACATGACTCATGCATCGTCGATCCCATCGCACCTGATTAACGCCGTTCCTGTTTCTTCCTCCTCGCTCTCCCTCTCCCTCTTTCTTTCACATGTCCGGATCCATCTCGAGGTGGCTTGTGGAGTTGAAGATTTCGGCGTTGCGACGATTAGGGGGAAAAACCGATTCGGGTACAACCTGGAGAAGAGGCATGTAATGGCAGTGGTGGGTAAATAAACTGAAGTTTACAGGGTATTTTAGATTGTAGTTGTAAAATAAGCTGGATTATGAAAATATAAGCACCCTAATGGCTGCTTATGGATTATTATAATCTCCTGCTTTGGATTATATAATCTAGATTATAATCTAGGTTGTTTGTTTCCCACATTAACTTATATAAGCTGGATTATATAATCCATAGGGCAAACAAACAGGGCCTAAGTTAGTAGTCCGGCTGCCTCACGGCCTGTCCAAACAGTTATCGGCCAGATTTTTATCTGTCGTGACAGATGTCTACTTCATAATTGGTCCAACGCTCCTCTCTATCCAAAATAAAAAATAAAGATAAAGGCCAACGCAACCTTCACATTCATGTTCTTCGAAGGAAACAAAAATCTTTTGTCACCTCGTCTGGAGATCCTAAGGATCAGCCCGTAATAAAACGATGAAATTAGATTCCAGGCTAGGGAATTAAACTATCTTTCGAGAAAGTGGGGCAGAGGATAGCTGTGACCACGAGCCTGCTCGAACATGTCTTTCTTTCTTTTTTAAGTAAAATTTGCAAAACTACAGATTTCTGTACAAATTATTAAAAAGCTATATGTTTTAGTTTTTATTTCATAAAACTATATATTTTAAAAGAATTTATAATACAAAACTATATATTTTAGAATTAATTACTTTTTATAACAGTTCTAACGGTGTAGGTCTACATGGCAGCCTCACGTGCCTATATTTTCTATTTTATTCGCATGTGAGGCTGCTGTGTGGGCTCATACTGTCAGACATGTTATAATAAACAATCAATTCTACAACCTATCGTTTTTGACACAATTTTTCATAAAATATGTAGTTTTATAAAATAGAAGTTAAAATGTGTAGTTTTTTTTATAGTTTATATAAAAATATTTATAGTTTTGTAAAATTTAGTCTTGTTCCTGAACGAATACTGATCATTTTTTAGATATATAGGGGACGGATAAGGCTGATGTAGTGCATTCTCTTTTTGCTGCCACAAGTGAATCCCTTTCTCCAAATATCTGGACCATCTCATCACCAATTCACTATCAATGTGAATACCCAACCTTTCGTGCTCTACATTCTTTTGTAGTATATCAATCATGCATATACCTTACTTTCATCTTTTTAATATAAGAAAAATCTCTAGGGAGGAATGCAAAAGCAACATACTATGACTCCGTTCGATTTAACTTCTAAACAGCTTCTGTTTTTAAAAAAACGGATTATTTACCGAACGAGAGGATTCTCAGACAACTTCTTGATAATCGTGTCGATTTATATAGAATCCGAATCTGCATTAAACCTCGATTCTCACCGATTCTCACGCCACTGGTCCTAACCTGAAATAACAATTCGATTCTCCTATAATCAGAAGCAGCTTCTCCTATAATCCAAAATCCATAATCCAGAAGCTGAAATGAACTGGGCCTATGTATATTAAGTCCCATAGAGTTTCAGCTCTCACGTTTGGCCACATCAATTCGGCATAGCGTGTTCGCTCGTGGTGAGACTACATCGCCCGTTTACGTGTCCAGTCGTATAGCTTTTTTTTTCTGCGTGCGTTTACCACTAGGGCGTCGGAGCGCAATGGAACGGCTCTTCGTTCCGAAGCCAATAGCGCACCTTCGACTCTTGCATTCGCTCGTGCACGCGTCGGCTGGGAGTTTTTTTGTCACGTGACGCGTGGCAAGAGGCGACGTGGAGCTCCATTTTTTGCAAAAAGGGCACCGGGCTTTGCAAAAAATTACATCCATGTCCTTTTTCAAGGGTCCTTGGACTTCCTAAAAAACATGTATAGATCCATTTTTTGCACAAGTTTCTTTCGAAAGAGACCTTGAAGGTTCAAAAAATTATAGGTCTTTTTTACAAAAAATAAAAATAAAAATAAAAAATCTAAAGATTCTAAAGATTGTTTCCGACGCCTGTGTGTGTGTTTTTTTTAAAAAAAAAGTCACCCGAAGCTTCTCAAAATTACGTATTAGTCTATTTTCATGTTCAGGACCTTAACATAGAGTTTTTTTCCCGCAAGGATGTATTAGTCTAATTACATTTATAGGTTTTTTACAAATTTTACAACAATTTTTTTTTACATTTTTTCATAATTTTTTTACATTTTATCCTATTTTTTCAACTACTAGCGGTTTTTTGAGCGAATTTCGAGCCTTTTCGAGTAGTTTTCGTTTGAAAATCGTGAATTTTGCTCGGATGTTTGACTATATTTCAAATTCATATGACTTTCGAACCGAGCAGTTTTAAACGAATTTCAAACGGTTTTTCATGAATTTTAATACCGTTAGGACATCAAAATTTGAGTTCGAAACGAAAAGTCCTGTTATGATCTTCGGTCACTGTCGATAAGGTCACTACGATAGCTTTCAGCATTGGCCATATATATGGCGCATGCGGCTGAAGTACTTGATAGTACTAGTTTTTAGGCTTAGAGACCAACACAAAGCTGTTTAACTTGTTCATATATATATATATATATATATATATATATATATCCTTAGATATATATATATTCGTATATAAACTTATATATATATATATATATATATATATATATATGAAGCATTTTCAGATACTCTTAGAATGACTCACATTCAAGATACCACTTAAACGAATGTGTTATACTCTTTTATCACTTTTCAAGATACTCTAATAATAATTCTAAGATACTAAAATGCGACATTGTTGAAAAAAATTCATCGGAACCATTTATTTCTTGCTATATACCGTTTTTCATGTATAAAAAGAGTATATAAACAGATTATGCTATAAAGTGTGGGTTTTAATGAAATTTTTCGTGAAACTCACTTTGGAGTATCTTATAATTAGTATTAGAGTATATTCAAAAGGATAAAGAGTATAATAACATCATTTATGCAGTATATTGAGAGTGGGAGTACGTACTCCCAAGAGTATACAACCATTTTCCTATATATATATATATATATATATATATCTTATTTGTTTGTAAATCTAGCCCCTATAAATGTATTTATAAAAATAACCCACCCTTTTGTCACCCCCTCCAACCGTAGCGACAAACGACACGTGTTTTCTGCCACACTCGGGAAACACGAAAGCCAGTCAAAGTCATGGCAAGACAGGCGGGGCAGGTGTGAGAAAGGCGAGGTAGGCGTCCGAGCAAGCCCGGACAACGCAGGTAGGTGCGGGACACGAGCAGCGTGTGTGGGGGCCAGGCATGTTGGCTTGTGTGTACCACGCCTGAGTAGCGAAGAAGGAGCCATGCTACGGTGGACCATACCTTGCTTCTGCGCTTGCCTGCGCTACTGCAGCCCTGCCACCTTCCGCGCTCCCCAGACGTGGTGTTATTTGTGGCGTCTTTCACGGTGAGGAAAGAACTATTTTTATAAATACGGTTCATCGCCTAAATTTATATTTATAAAAAAATGAATTACATGCGACTAGATAAGCACGTTGTTCCAGAACTTGCATCGTCGCGGTGAAGTCATGTTCGTTGGCACGGCATAGCAAAAGCTCGAGCTCGAGCGTTGTTGACGCTCTGCATGCGTTACAAGTGGTGTCGCTAACACTACGGATGCGCGCGACGTAATGACGTAGATTTTGCACGTATTATACTGAAGAGCATGAATTAAACGATCCGGCCTTTTTCGTCTTCTAGAAGAGTATCTTGTCATTAGCACTCTGCCTCGTCGATCCACTTAGGTCTACTAATATACGAGAGATCGTGGTGGGGCTACCACTCCTCTCTCGCAAAGGTGCAACAGAGAAGCCTAGTTACTGTCTAGCTACGGCCGGGAAAACATAGTCAAAAAAGCGCCCCCGCCGATCACTTTGTGGAGACAGCACTTGGATCTGCAAAAAGGCCACTTCGATCCATCCATCTTTTCTTCTCCCGAAGTAAGAACAGAGATGCAGATACAGCATCACACCTGCATCAGCGTGATGCATACGATTGCATTGCATAGAATCACCTGCTCAGGAATAGTCACCCAGTCAGGCTGGCATATATATACATACTGCGTCCAAATACGGTATATCTAATAATTGTACGTACGTTGGTTCACGGCTGCAACAAGAATACATGTATGGTTCCAGAATCATTGCAATCAAGGCCCTGATTAGCGCGATCTGTTGGACTGTTCAGTTCGACGATGTGGTCAGAACAGGACCAACGCGCGCGCCGGCCAGCTGCCAGATCAGTTAAGATCGAACTCACTGAAACACGCACACGTGAACACGCCCCCGACCGAAGCTGTGCTGCCGTGCTCGTGCTGTTTTCTTCTGATTGCTTGCTAGGCTAGGCTGCTAAGGCTAGCTCTTCCATTTTTCCTTTTCTTTTTCTTTTTACCGGACGAGCAAGTTATTGACGCGATCGTGGCGTCACGGTGGCGTCACCGGCCCGGGGCGTCCCCACGACTGCTGTCGAGGCACGCCGGCATTCAATGTTTCGCCCAAATGTTTGACCCAGAGCCAGCCAGAGAGCCAGCGAGTGTCAAGAGTAGCAGCCAGGGTTCAAAAAACCCACGAAACACAGCTAAAAAAAAAAAACCACTCGTACAAAAGCAAAATTACTCGATTTACCGATCAAATTTAAATTTTAAAAATTTATCCAAAAGTTTTCTAAAATTAGTATTAACAGTTTTATGATCTCTTACGTGAATATTTTTTTTTAAAAAAAAAAGATTAGAGACGTCTTTGAACCATTCAAAATGTAGAAATTTAAAATAAAATAAAAAAAATTAGAAGTATTTTTAATAACAATATTTATTCAATTATGTCAAGTAGCAATATTTACTTCAACATATTTTAGTAACAATATTTGTTCACTTATGTCAAATAGCAATATTTACTTCAATATATTTTAGTAACAATATTTGTTAAATTATATTTCGTAGCAATATTTGTTAAATTATATTTAGTACCAATATTAGCTTAATTATATTTAGTACCAATATTTATTGAAGTATATTTAGTAGCAATGGACGACACCCGAAAATGATACTATTTACTCAAGTAGGATATTTGTATGCACAAAAATGATCTTGCAGTGGTATATTTTAATATGTTAGTATTATCCAACATTGAAAATATTACTTCTTGTTGTATGCATGTATGAACTACCAAAACTTATCATTTCATTACTATTTTCTGCATTTTAAATTTACGTTGAATTTTATCCTTACCCAGCCATTATTATTTGATGTGTCTATTAATAACCTGATATAGCTATTTTAGTAAGTGATCCAATTATATTGGTTGATTTTCTTATGGATGGCCAATCTTTAAATGATAAGGCTGATTTAACGTTAAAGAGCTCTTGTTCAAACGGAACACAAAACATCTCATAGTTCACAAAGTATAGCAAGTTTAAGCTAGTCTTTCTGTTGAATATAACCAGCATAACAAAAATCTTGGTACATTAAATATATAGGGAACCATTTCATGCTCCTATACTGAAACTATGTCTTTTAGAGTGGTTTTCGTTCAAAGATCGTGAAAATCGGTTGATGGTTTGACAAGATTTTAAATTAATTTGACTTTTCAACGAATTTTGAGGGATTTTTTGTGAATTTCGGTACGCCAGGTCATCAAAATCCAAAGTCGAAAGTTTGGGGTATTATATAAACTTTAGTTGGTAGGAGAGTCCGCGCGCGACCGTTTTCAAACAAAAAGGGAGGAAAAACGCAGAGCATAGTCATCTTTCTCAGGTCTTTCGCAACAGATCAACGTCGTGAATACGTGATCACCAACTCAAGTCGTTCCGACCCTCCGAAACTACACCAACCAGGCCATCGGCTACACGGCGGGCGCTGCCGCGCCGTGCAGAACGACGTCGTCAGTCGTCAAGGTTCACATTATTCGCAAGGCCGGCGCACGGCCAAAGGAGTCGCGCGTCGTGAGCCGTGGATCGTGGCACGGGCGGTCGCGCGGCAAATTACGGCGCGCGCGCTTCCGCGTACTAATTGGCTCGAGACCGACCGACCGCGCGGCCGTCCAGCACTATAACCGGCCGTGCCGTCTCGGACGGCCAACACAACGTTGACCGTGCCAGGTCGGCGCGCCGGCGCCTGCCTGCCCTTGGATCGATGGGCAGAAACACCGTAATTACGGTGCGTTTTGCTCCTGTCGGGTCGGGCACTCGGGCCGGCCGGTGCCTTCGCGCCGCGGCTGTTGCTTTCCTAGCTTCCCGTCCTCTCTCCTCGCGCATTATGGCCTGTGCTGCGGGAGTGAGTGCGCGCTAGCTCCATGCCATTTTCTGCTCGTATCGTTTCTTCGCTCCTTTCCCTTTCGCATTATACCTCGTGAGTGATCAGAGTTCATACCGCCTTTCCTTGGCTTGTACTCATGCACGTCCCTTCTCCCTCCCTCTTCACGCGCTAGGAAAGGGTCCGACATTTTCCATTGATTGATCAGGCCACTACACAAAGTTCCCCCCCCCCCCCCCCCCTCTTATCCAACTCTCGTACGTAGCTGTTCTAATCTTTTCGGTCTGGGACGCCTTCACCGGCCGGTAACACGAAGCGCATGCACGCACCAGTTTCATCCACACGACAGTCCCGCGATTCGTCACTCTGCATGTGAAAGGCCAGGCTACGTGCGGATTAAAGGCGAATGCAAACGACCAACGACTGATATTACCAACTCGGTCGGCAGTCGGTACCACGCTGTAAAAGGTTTTGAGGCGTTCGCTCACTCGCTAAATCCAAAGCGAATCGCGTGATCACGTACGTAACTGACATCTTCCTCGATCGTTATGAACTGACTTACGTTACGCGCCACCCGTGCCGTGCCGTCTCTTTCCCCTCGTACTACCACTGATGGACGCTGGTTTCTGGGCGTTTTTTCTTCGGAACTGGACCACCCCGGCCGGCCACATGCGATCGAGCCACAGCGGGAGAAAAGAATCGAAATCTCCAGCGGCAGGCGCGTCATATCGTACCCCAGCGCCCGTCCCATCCAGGCGTGCCCATCAGACGGTGGATATGACTCGATCACTTTGGGGTTTGGGCCCACGTGCGATTGGCAGAGCTGTTGCCCCTGTCCGTGCACGGTTTTTCAGCCCCTCCTCCGTGCAGTACAGACATGCTGTTGGCCGGCCGGTTTCGTCCGCGGACTCGCGCTGCACGGCCTTGAGTCATCACTGACTGCCTCTCGTCCAGCTCAACATGGATCTATTCATTATTCGACGACAAAGCTAGCTACTGGCTAGTTTGGTCCGTACGTACGAAGTTGAACATGGATCGGCGATTGCTCGGACTCGTCTAACTATAATTCATATCTGCACATTTCGGGACTCCGTTTCCTGTCACGACTGGGCGAGCCAGGCCATAACCGGCACCGCTGCAAGTTACATAACAAGAAGCATGCAATCAATCCAAGTATGCCTAGTATCAGACGCCGCCGGTAGCAAAACTGAATCAAAATTCTCCAAGTGACGTCTCTCGAATTTATCCACCCGGTAAATTAAGGGGGCGAAAGGGATCGATGGTTCCCGGGTGAAAGCGAGCGAGATTTGCGTCAGGTGATGTGATCGTGTGAGACTCCGGTCGAGAACAACGCACGCCGGCCCGCTGTGTGAAAAATATTGATGACTAGTTATATGCCCGTGCGTTGCTACGAAAAACAAAATTGATAACGAAAAATAAAGATTAAAAAATAAAAAATTTATTTCACAAGATCAAACATCTATTTTTAACGCTTCGTTTCTTACTTAAAGTCTACTAATTAAAGAACGCTTCGCTTTCGAGAGGCAATTAAGCAGGACAATTAATGACGTGGGAAGAACGGACCATTGCCACCAAGTGCTGCTTTAGAATAGTAGAGATATGCATGGCTAGGCAAGGGGGCCGGAACGGTGAGCTGAGATTGGTTCAATCTCCAATTGTCTTATTCTTGTGTAAGGCTTAGTAACACACCAAGGTGATTTCTTCACGAATCGGAAATTAGTCTCCACGTCATGGTGACGCTAATGTGCACACATGTTAACATCAACTAATTATTCGAAATATTATCATTGAGTAGTTAAAATCGGTTATGCAGTATTTTTCGTAAGTTCTTAAAAAAACATGGGTCTTGCTAAACTCAGAGCAAGCATGGTACGTACTGTACAATTAGCTAACAGCTGCTAAGTTCCTAACAGTGGTATATTATACTTGTTATATAATTCTATAGTATTTCAAAAATATAGTTGTATATGTTATCCAATTATAATAGTTGTAATATCTATACATGATTAATCTGAACCATTATAATATGATCACACCAAAATAAATGTTGTAAATCTTCTCTTTTTCTATATATGGATTGACGAAAAATGATTTATTTATTTAAGACTACTCTACACCGTTATAATGTGATCTTACCAAAATAAATGATATAGATCTTCTCTTTTTCAATTGATTAAGGAGAGAATTTCTATGTTTTTTTTTCTTTAATAATCATTATTGGATTTTCTATGTACCTTAAATATCACCGTATGTTTATAGGTATATAGATGCTTTATTGTTTTATTTAATTCTGTCTAAGTACCCAAAACATTTCACTTAATTTAAGCTGCCTTAAGATTAGCTAAATGTAAATCATTGGACTATCCATAATCATTTTTTTACAAAATTTGTATTTTGTTGAAATTTCTATATCGCGCATTGGACAATGCAGCCAATAAAGCTGAAAATAGTGGACAATACTAATTGTGCATGATAAAAGAAAAGCAGAATGCTAGCTCCAGTACACTGCTCTAGCTGAGTATACTGGCATGAAATTCGAAGGCTAGAGTAGTACTCACAACTCAATTGGTACTCACGTAATGGCTATCAAGCAGGCGAAAAGAATGTGCATGTGAAATTTATTATATAATTAAAAGCCCACAAGGGTCGCTGAAAAAAGAGAAATAGACTAAAAATTTTCTCAAAAAGTAAAACATCCAGCCCTTAATTTGGTGAACTCTAATTACAATCACCGTCGAATGTTTCTAACAAAAAATAGGAACATGTCAAGTAACTGAAGCCGGCGCAACAACAGACAGTACTGAAAGATGGTATAGCCAAATCTGCAAGTACAGTTCAGGATGGAAAAGGATTTAGGTTCCAAACAACAGGATGAGGTCCAAATCTGCAGCGCCGAGGGATGGAGGCTTGGAGCCGCTCGGGGGCTCGGGCGCTCGGCCTCTCGGGGGACGGGGCGGCGGGGCAGAGCCGCGGAGCAGCCGGGGCCGGGGGTAGTCGACGAGCCGGCGAGGCAACGGGGCCGGGTCGCCGGGGGAGGCGAAGAGGCGACGGGGACAGGGGAGGCGACGGGACCGGGTCGCTTGCTGGAGCCAGGGAGCGGCGGAGTCAGGGGCCGAGTCGGGGAGGCGCCGGCCGCCGAACCCTAGAGGAGGCTGGAGCCTGAGAACGGTGAGAATGAATGGAGGAGCTTCGGTATTTTCGTGAGAATGAAGAGCATTTGGGCCCTTGTCAGTGGCCGGCTCACGAGCCACGTCAAGCCCCGAGCCGAGCCCAATTTTGAGCTCGATACATGCAACGAGCCGAGCCCGACTTGGCTCAAAAACAGGCGAGCTTGGCCGAGCCGAGCCGAGCCAGGCTCTGCTCGGCTCGATTCCACCCCTAACTGGTATAGGTTATGTTATACGCATTATTAGTATGTAGTATAGAAAAAACATTGCAATAATAAAAGAACAAGATGTCACTGATATAAATGTAAAATATTATGTTTAACTATATTTACTGCTATGTTATTCAAGTATTTAAGGAAGAAAATTTGATCATAGGTGACAAGTATAAGGAAACAAAGCTAATATTTTTTCTCTTATAATATATAATATTGAATATTATAAATAGAGTTATGCAATGATCTATTTTTTAAAAAACAAAATCATATATATATTGTAAAGTCATTTAAACATATTTTAAGAATGATATTTGCGCGGACCACTTTGCTAGTTTTTTTTGTAAAATTCAGTTATAAGCGGCTTGCCTGGATTCATTTTCACTGTGTTATACTCCTACTGTCCTACACGCTTTCCCTCGCTCGAGATGATATTAACGCTAGCATTTCGCGATTGAATGGTGCTAATCCTTTCCGGACATTTGGGATGACAAATGGTGGCAGAATTTAATTTTTTTTTTATTGAGGTGTACAATTCACAGGTACAACTATATAGTCTTATATAATGATCGTAACATAAAAAATCCAACATATATATTTAAAATTTACTAAAAGTACAATATAAATAGTTCAAAGATCTAAAAAAATCCTAAACCACTAAAATCGGAACTAATTCAATCAATAAATTTGATCTATCAAAAAAATAATCTTGTAATACTTTTGAAAAAATTTAAGAGTACCGGAGCATACGTGGCACCCTTGTTACCTCCTCAAATGACAAATATGCATTTTCTCACACAAAAGTTTCCATTTGACATGTCCCCGTGTGCTGCGCAGCTACCTGAGATATTTCGTTTGCTGACGGCATGCTTTCAGCAGCAGCATTGCCGAATCTAACCTGACCATTAGCAAGCAACAGGGAGAGAACGCAAACAAAGATGTCCGAAATAACTACACGCGATCGATGGCAATCTGTATTTACAAGTAGACAGTGAAGAGCGCACACTTTCACTTCGTCCCAGAACCTTTTTCGCGGGATCTTGCCTTCTTTGCGGATTCTCTTCGCACCAGGCATGTATGTGAATAGGGCTGGAAACGAGCCGAGCCGGGGCTCGGCTCGGTGCGGCTCGGTCTAGTAGCGAGTCGAGCCAAGCTCGGCTCGGCCCTGAGGCGAGCCCAAAAAACCGGCTCGGCTCGGCTCGGGCTCGGCTCGCGAGCCGGCTCGTTGGCTCGCCGAATCAGAATATTTTATCAGAAAATTAAATATTTATACAATAATTCATGTATTTGCAGTGAATAATATTAACTTACTAATTACTACTAACTAATAGTAGTTGCTTAGTTGCTCTCTATCACACTTGTAGGAAATGGAATTGTCTCAACATCATCTTCATCATCTTTTTCTTAAAAATATAAGTCATTAGTCATACTAAATTCCCTGCATGGGCTGGACCGCCGAGCCAATTTGGCTCACGAGCCGGCTCGCGAGCCGAGCCGAGCCGGCTCGTTGTTTTTGCGAGCCTAAAAAACAGGCTCGGCTCGAGCTCGATCCGAGCCACGAGCCTGTGCGAGCCGAGCCAGGCTCGGGCGAGCCCGAGCCGAGCCACGAGCTTTTTTTCCAGCCCTATATGTGAATGTGCATGCACAGGACACATGTCATTTGCTTCGCACAGTTGCCTTTTCAAATACTACCGCCATTACGCCCGGTCATCACCGCCAACATGGGCACCCCATCCACCTCAATAACTACACTGCACCAAGCATCCACCGTTCCACGATCTCCCAGCCCCCCAGGCAGCCATATGTACTGTAGCGAGCACCCAATAATTTGAAAGAGGCACAGGAGATTGAGCTTAATTTGAGCGTGTACATTGGCTGCACCAGCTCGATCGTAGCGGGGAAAGACGTCTTACGAACTATGCAAGATGCCGCTACAAATTAATATGGACTATGGAGCGGTCATCGTGGCAAGATTCTAGTCGACCTGTGGCAGTTTCTAAGTGAGTCCAAGTTCAAGTGAGTGATCGGACGGACATCGCCGACGTGGGGTACGTTGCGGTCTCACCGGTCCGGCTAGCCAACCACACAAACCATAAATGAATCAGTTCACCAGAAAGATTGGGGTTAGCTAGCGCATCCGGCCGGGCTAGCAGAGTGATGGCTCTGCAAGCTTTCGGCGAATAAATAGCATTTGCCCATCCAAGTACACGAGGAAGATGGATCAGAACTTTGCATTGCATTGCATTGCAGTGTGCCATCGCACAACATGTCAGAGGACCACGAGGGGCCGATGATGGATCGACCCACCCTGCCCTTCCTTTAATGGTTACCTCTGCCTCACATGCACGCCAGATCTTCGTGTCCATCCATGCAATGCCATGGTAAAAAAGGAACCACACGTTCGGTTCTTGTTTAGTATTGATTGGACTCACCGGTGATGTTGTTGTCGGAAGGGACGGGTCAATGGAAAGAGCTGGGGAGCGATTGCTCGAGGTAAATGAGATGCCTTACCTGGTCAAGATCCTGAAAGACAGGTGGTGATGCATTTCAGCATTTGGACATACCCGGAAAGGTCACTAGATTGCCACTAGATGGGCGCAGAGCTTTGAACATTTCTTCACTAGATCTTTCATGGGCCATAGTAATTAATGTAACTTTCGAACATTTGACATCAGATGATATCACCCTGCGACAAAAAGAGGCCATGGGTGTCGAAGGTTAACCTGAGAAGGGCAGTTCACCTCTTCAGTGGTCCTATCAGGGACCAAGCCCGGACACGTACATCACGGAATATGGAGCCTGCTACGGCAGATTGAAGATCAGGAAATCCACGCCTTGTTAATTCTTTTTAAATCTAACACATACCTCTACCGTGCATGGAAGCCGGAAACTGGTCTGCTCCGCGGTGTTAGATTTTGCTAAGGGCTAAGTCTTTGTCTAGCCTAAGTCATGATCACAAATATGCGAAAATTAAACATTAGTTGCTAACCCGGATTCGAGGATGAAGCCATTAGGTCGTCTCGGTTAGGGTTCTTGAGTGTCAGTGAAGATCGGAGAAGTGATCGGTGAGGACGAACAGTACCGTGACCTTCACGGTGAGGGCAACGATCTTTGATGGCCTCGCGCTAAGTCCCAGATCGGAAAGGGATGTCAGGAGAGGTTGAGTTCAAGATCAATCACAAAATGAACGCCGGCCTCTCCCTTTTTATTTAGCGCTGGCAACCGGGACCAAAACCAAAAACAGTTGGTGCGCTCCCGATCATTGCGCGGTTAGGTGATCATGGTGGCTTTAGATCCGAATTTTTCGAATTTCTTTAGATTTGCTGAGATCACCACTAACACTTGGTAGCGGGGGCAGGGTAGGGTGGGGCGGGACGGGAGGACAATGTGGGCGTGAGCGCGAGAGACCTCGCAACCGTGTCTGAGTTGCGCGGAAGTCATCTTCCCACGCTCTTGCGGCGCCGGTCAGTTTTTGCGTTCCTCAAGCACAGTAGAGGCCACGTGTCGTCTGTCGTGTCTTTAGTGGTCAGAAAGGGAGCTATTTTTGTAAATGTATGCGCGGGAAGTAGATTTGTAAAAAGAAAAGAGGTAAATGAGCTCGATAAGGGATTATTTCATGATCCAGCGTAATCAGTATTGACATTTCCCAGACGAGATTTTCTCCGACGCCTCAAAGTCACAGTATCTAGTCATTGACAAAATAGATACAACAAATGACTCTCCAGGGGGTACATGTACGGACCTGCCAATCAATCACTAGGCCTTGTACCTAGCAATTTCGTTTGTACACGTATACTACCTGCCTACCAGTATTCCATAACACTAACATGGTGGAATAACAGCCAGAAATTCTCACTGAAAAATAAAGATCAAGAGATTAAAAATTGTCGTCGTCACCACCACCACCACAGGCTTATTTTCTCTGTCGTAAATTACGATCGCTGCAGATGAGCCCAGCCCCACATAACAGAGAGGCTCGGGTGCACCACCACCACAGGCATGTTTTCTCTGCCGTAAGTTACGATCGCTGCAGATGAGCCCAGCCCCACATAACAGAGAGGCTCGGGTGCACCACCACCACAGGCATGTTTTCTCTGCCGTAAGTTACGATCGCTGCAGATGAGCCCAGCCCCATATAACAGCTACCGTAACTGCACAATTACAGTAGAGAGGCTCGGGTGCACCACCACCACCATAGGCATGTTTTCTCTGCCGTAAGTTACGATCGCTGCATATGAGCCCAGCCCCACATAACAGCTACCGTGCAGTTATGGTAGAGAGGCTCGGGTGCACCACCACCACCACTCTACATATTCCTGACTTTGCATTGAATAACATGGAAGAACAACTGCAATGGACCACTGAAAATGCGGTGGTTGCATACTCTTAAATAAGTCTACACGCCAATCCAAAGAGATCATTCATTGTTACTTTCCTGTACTAAATGCGAAAAGCCAGCTCCGCGTACGTACCTGTATACAGCAACCTCTCAATACTAGATATACCACTACGGAAAATAATCAAGTGATCAGTTATAAGTATCAGTAGCAAAGCCAAGATGTAAACCTTGTTTTCCCTCAACCACACTCTTATATGCATAATATATGCAGTGAAAATGTCATCAACCTGCACAATATCTACTCAGAGTCCAGCTTTTTCCTGTATCCCCCGTGGTATCAGACGAAACCAAAGAAGAAAAAGCAAAGATCAAAAGAAACAAAAGCTACATCGCCCAGAGGCAGACGCTTGTTGTGTATGGCCGCTAAATTAACCGACTTCTGAGGCCTTGTTACCACCTACAAAGTTAGCTAAGCGAGCAAGGCATGGCATCCTTACTGGTAGCCTCCCGGCAAAATCGCGAGACCGCGCATAGAGGACGGTGCAGAGCAGCGTGCCGACGGCGCACGTGGAGCCCCAGATGACGAACGTCTCCTGGTAGCAGCTGGCGCCGGTGCAGGTGTGGCTCCCCCGCGCGCCGGCCTCCCGCTGGTAGAGGAACGCGGCGAAGTAGCCGAAGCACAGGGAGCCCACGGGGATGTTGGTAACCACGACGTTGTGGTTCACGCCGAAGTTCTTGGTACCGAACAGCTCGCTCGTTGCGGACACCGCCACCGACGTGATCGCGCCGGTGCACGTGCCGATGATGGCCGTGCTCATGTAAAGGAAGAAGTCGCTCGGGTTGAGCAGCAGGAAGAACGCGACGGCCATGGGCGCCATCAGCGATGCCATGGACGCCGTCCTTGATATGGAGTAGCCACTTCTGCGCAAATGAACAACGAATTTAGTTAGCAGCTGGGAAAACACTTGACTTGATCCGACAAAAATAAACAAGATTCATTCAACTCTACAAAGAAAGTAGGAGTTAGCACGCCATTAAAAAAGACCGCATGGATCTTTGAGACTACCCACAGAGAGTCTGTGGCCTCCAAGATCTCAGGACACTAATCAAACAAAAAAAAGGAATACTAGTTTCAGTATTTTAATTACGAAAATATTTGAAAAGAATGATGCTTACTTCGCGGAGTAGTAGTCCAAGAAGGACGGAAGCAGGCGACCGAAGAAGCCAAACGAAGACGACAGGGAGACCAGAGTGGAAGTACGCCCGAGCCCTCGCGACTCGGCAATCTGTCCCAGGTTGTTGAGGAAGACCAGACCCAGGGTGCCACTGAACATGTAGCTGAAGAAGTAGAGCCAGAAGTCCGGATTCCTCAGCAGCCGGAGGCCGCCGACCTCCTCCTGGGGTTTCTCCGCGACTTTGTGTTCCTCCTTGGTCTCGATGTCGGCGACCGAGATGACGACGACGGTCCCCACGGCCACAGCCTCGTCGGTGGCAAGATCGTGGATTCGGTTCTCCCGCTTCGCCTCCCATATCTTGTTCATGCTCTCCCGGATCTTGAGAGCCACCGGGATAAGTATAGGGGTGACCAGCAGCACGCTGAGGCTGATCATGTGCTCCGTGGATGGCAACCCATTGGACGTCGAGCCTATGCTGCCGACCACGGCGCATGCTCCGGTTGCGAGTGTGATGGCGAACATGACGAGGAATGCCGCGTCCGTGCTCGCCTCGCTCTTGAGGTCGACCACCCTGAGGGACGGAGCCACCACGACTGTGACGAGCATCGGCACGACGGCATTGAGGAGGAGGTACGTCTTCGCCTTGGAGTTGGCCAGGCCGGGCATCGTCTCGGCCAGGCTCGTGTACACCTTGGCGCTCAGGCCAAGGTAGCTCGTCGCGAGGCTCACCGCGACTCTGCTGCTAGACGTGAAGTTCTTGATGCAGAGGAGGTAGCAGACGGTGTTGATCCAGCAGATGCCATTCCCGGCCAGGGCGGTGAGCACGAACAGGTGCCAGAATCGGAGCCCAGCGCTGTCCAAGAACAGGTATTGGATGCCGTAGCCGACGAGGCCGAACGCTGCGCCGACGATTGCAACGAGCCACAGGGGCAGGTACAGGGCCGCCACCCCGGAGAACCAGCCGAAGAGCTTGCCCGCATCGGACGCGAAGGCGAGGAAGTTGAGCTGCACCTGCGTGATGTGTTTGAGCTCCTTGAGCTGCGACGAGTACACCGGGAAGTCGGAGTTGGGGCCGTTGATGGTTTGGAGCCAGATGCTTCCGACCAGGCTCAGCCAATGGGCCGAGGAAGGAGAAGGCATGGTGAGGAGTCTTCTTTGGTGGTGGTGGCACTTGAGCTGTAATGGCCTGTGCTTGCTATGTATTTATGCAATTCTGACGGTTAAATTAACCGGCAATTAGAAATGGCCGATTGGGATGGCTGCGGCTGCAAGTTCGATACGTGGTTTGCTGTTACTACCTCTGTTCGTGAATACATATTATTTTAGTTTTTAAATTATTCCATTTATTCAAATTTATAAAATGTATTTTTTCTTGACATATAAACCAATAAAATATTAAAATAACTAGATTACTCTAATTATTATCACTAAGCACTATACTAAAGTAAAGATAAATATTTATTAGAGTATATAGGAAACATCATACTAATTTTGCATTAGAGTATAAAATACACTTTATATTTACGGACAAGATCATTCAAAAAAATAAGTATTATAAATTTGCACGGAAGGAGTACATGTCATTCTATAATTTCAAGACAACTTTTAACGGTTTTTTCTTTTGCATACCCTATGATTTTCAATGTTATTTATTACGATTGAATAGAGTAACACATACTATCCAAGAGCAATAAGTGACCTAATGAAGAATGACGATTTAATCATTTCCATACGTGTCTTGGTTGAAGTGCAAAATCCTAAAACGTCACCTATTCAGGAACGGAGAGAGCATCCAGTATGGGGATCAGCCAATTAGGCCATTAGTTTAAGTGCACTAACAGTATGTATACTGCAGATGCTTAGCAATGAAAAACTAATTTTTACCATATATAATAGATAAGGTGCTTATTTTGAAGCATAGATACTTAATTAAGCAGCATCGGTGCTTAGCACACGCTTATGCCTATAACTATATATGATTAATAGATAATATAACTTCCAAACACTCATAAAAAGATACTTATATTAGAGAAAACAACTTTTACATAAGATCTTGACGTTACAACTATATTTTCTCCTTTTAAACACTCGTATATCAGCATCTTGAATTGTCCGTGCCATAAGCCAACACAATGGAGGCACCAGCGCCATGGGCCGAGACGTAACTTTCAGCCGGTGCGATCAGAACGGAGTTCAGACTGCAATTAGTTGCTTGCAAGATTTTCAGTTCTGCCGCAGCATTGACATCTGTTTGCGGTTGTTTGCTAACTGTGGAGTAATGACTAATGACCTGTGGCTGCATCTAACTCGCATCTAACTCCTGCCCGGAAATACTCGGAGCTGGTTACGGTTACCCTGCAGCCACGACGGAGATATCAGCAGGGGCTCTGGGCTCACAAGCAGAGTTACCACTGACTTGCCTTGCTCATAGACGTCACTGTGGTTGGCCCGTCATTGGAAAATTAAACGAAATCAAACACTACGATGGGTCGATAACTAGTTGTACATTTTGTGACGACAGAGAGTTTAGCAACAAAACTATAAGTTTCCGACTGTAGTGCTTGTGTAGGTAGGGGGGGTTCTTGGCCTAACGTTGTGCATATATAGGAGGGTTCTTGGCCTAATTCGGGCGACCTAATCCGAATACGAAACATGAGCCGAACCATTCACAGAATACTAATACTAGCTCTATACGGATCCTGCAGAATAGTATTCCATTTCGAGAGAGGGGAGGGGAGGCATTCGATCTGGCGGCGGCAGTCGGCAGAGGATTGTAATGTTCAGCTTGCAGCAACAGATCCACCTGACAGTGCAAGGATCATTTCCAGGAGATTCAGCTAAGTCGTCGACGCGAAGCACTTCCCGCCATTCGGGTCAATTCAGCTCCATGTTTAAATACATTGAACACCCTGCAGTGTGACTAATCTCTGGATCTGAACTCATGGTTAGTTATCTTCTGACGGTCACGCTCATGCCCTTGAAACATCGGCGCTGTTGACATTAGGCAGCAGTTATGACATCACACCGCGTAACTGCGTAAGGTGTGGTTAACTCGCCCTCGCCCGTATGCCCATTCATGTCTGGCCACGCTCACAGCTGGTCTGCTCACCTTGGCGCCATTGAAAACTGAGACCAGATCAGTAGGAATCGGTGGTATCAGGCTGCACTAAACGAGGCATGAACTTACTGATTTCTAACCATGTCTGCGAGAAGCCTGAATCTAGCACTCGCGGTCAGGCCTCAGACCGCCTTCAAGCTGAAGCTGAATCGCCGTTGCCATTAGGTAATGGTGACATCATGTCATGTGGCTAAGAGCCGATATCCACGACTCCTGTAGGGAGTGCAGCCTGACCATACCCGAGGCCTAATTCTCTGTGTCTCTGCATTCAGACAACCTTCGAGTTGAAACTGAATTGCCATTGTCATTTGGTAAATGGTGTCATCGTGTTAGGCTGGACTAACAAATGTAAATGTACACTCATGTCAAACATGCTTTCCAAGATTCCCAGAGGATAGGGCTGGCATTCAGATCACCTTCAGGTCCAGAACAACCAAGTTCATATTCTTGGGGGAAAAAAGATAAACCAAGATCACTCTGAGCAAGCGCTGATCTCATCTGATGAAAGATGAAATTTACTATTTTACTCCAGTACTGCCCTTTTCTTCTGCGAATGAAAAATAACATGGAGAGGTCAAAACTAGGCCAGTAAGGTCCATCGGACTTTAGTCAACACCGTGAGAATACAAGAACTCACACCACACGATAACACTCCAAAAGCAACTACATATTCAGTTGCGCTGTCATTTAAAGCACAATTTCAGTCTTATAGGTTGAATCTCCAAGGAGGATCCATGTGCAACCTTAGCATGCATAGTGATGTAGGCTATAGTTCACAAGGTAGCCCCACATTCAGAATTCAAGCCTGACGAGTGGCAAATTGCTAAGATGTTCAGTGGTGAGACACTGGCTCAAACAGGTAAATGTTTAACCAGTCTATCATCTACATGCTGCTAGCATGAATAGACACGCTTTATTTTGAGAGGCCAGTTAGGTGCATCAAACTTAACGTTCACAGGTATTTCTTTGTAAACAGAGCGAAACAATCTAGTTAACAAAGGAGTGGCAATTTCTACTGTGACATCTCAAAGGTGTGGTCAAGATTTAGAGAACTGACATGTTTGTGAGCAAGATTTAGGTCCTTTATACGTGCGGTCATGATTCAGAATTCACTAATGGTCTATTCTTTCGTTGCCTATTACCCCAGGCAATTTGGGAAAGAAAGGAGGATAGGTTGCTCCCCTGCAAATCCTTGTTCACACATGACCTTACTGAATATGACGCTTCTATTCTGAATACTGGAATTTCTTGGAGAAACTACATTGGTAACACACCGTAATGCACTGCCCACTTGTTGTGTAGCATTTTCTACAAGCAGAGGAAAACTCCTGCATGCGTTTAGCATTCTAACTAAACTTCAACAATAGAGAAGAGACAATAGTTGGACACCGCATTGACATCAAATGAACATATACAGATATGATGAGGAATTCAGTAGCTCCTCTCTCAAACAAAAAGGGAATTCAGTAGGATCGAAAATGTGTACCAGAGCAATGCCATCTCGAAGGTGGCACCCAAGACAAATTGGCATCTCGACCTCTCCTGTGGACAGGGAGAATACGACTAAACGCGGCTGCCGGCAACGAGGGGATCGAAGCCCTTACCGGCGGCCATGGCAGGCGGAGAAGTTCGCATCGTTCGGGCAGGTTTGCTTGGAGTTGGCTGGGCTTTGACGCTAATCTCCAAAGTGTTGCGTGGGATGGGCCAAAAAATGTACCGTGGTTAATTATACCCACAGTGGGCTTCATATTTTGTTGCTCTCCGCCTTCCTAGCAAAATTGTAGACATGGGCTGTAAACTTTTTACCTCTCCGCCTAGGTGGCACAATCTTTTAGATGGGCTTCGTATTTTTTACGTAGCGGCATCTACAGCACAATTGTTGACTGGATGGCCAATTTCAACGAGAATTTGGTTCATATTTTTTTTAGAGTACTATAAGACACGATTTTCCTTTGCCAAGTTTTCCATGATAGAATTCTATCAGGCGATAAGTTTTGCAAGAGAGGAGGTCATCATTTAGGGGAGCGTAAACTATGTGGTCAATTGGAGTCGATGGATCATAAATGTTCCAATGCCCCATGGCAAGGGTTTTTTTTGGGTCAGCATTAGTGAAGCTTTCAGATGGAAGTGGTCACCATCAGACAATGGGTGTTGGTTGTTCGGCCTGTAGTCTGTTATGGTTAACTGGAGCCCCAAGTTCTCCTCAATCCTTGTTGGGCTAAATGGCCCACGCTCTAAAAATGGATAATAATAGCAAAAGTTTTACCATATAGATACTCATGACAAATAAAAACTTGACTGAGAAGACTAAACAAAGGAATGCCAAGAAAATGACCCGCCAGCATCTCTCCCACATGGAACATGTTAATGTTAGTTAAACTTGAGAACATAAAATTGTGTAACATCAACCAACTATCAAACAGAACTAAGACGAAGTCCTATTTTGAAAAGCTAAGCTAAGACTAAGTCCTGTTTTTGTTTCTGCCCTATTGGTTACGGTAGACATCTTGGAGCTAATACTCCCGTTGTACTATTACTACCTATTTTCTACTTCTCTTCAATGAATGGCAGAGCTCATACTAATCCTTCAAAAAAAAGTCCTATTTTGAAAAGCTACACTCATGGTCATCAAAAGCAGCGAGCATAACCTTGTTTAATATAAAACCAGGCCTACATAGCAAGGATATTATTGCTTTTTTTACCTTCACAAAAAATACTTATTTTATGCACAAATAAAGTATACATAAAGGGGCCAAGAGGAACAAGAAAATAGTGTTTCAGTCAACTTGCATCTACATTTGCAATGTGTTGCAGTGGTAAAAACAATACCTAGCAAACAAAAATTGTAGGCAAAAGTGCATGATCAAATATTGCATATAGTCGGATGATTCTGAATTCTGACAACGTTGAAGGTCTCAGCATTGTAACAAACCGTGATTTGATTCTCCTTTTCTTTCTTGTTGTACATGCACAGAACATAAAACATCTGCAAAGTTTAACAAGAGTAATGAGGACAAGAAAATAAGGAATTACTTCATATTTCAAGTAAACGGCAGTTCAAAATCAAAATGCACATTACATTCATGCATAAGCTGCAGAAAACACAGAAACACCGAGGAGGAGGCAGCACAGGGAGGAGGCCAAGGGGAGGCGCCGGGTGGAGGAGGAGGACGAGGAAGTGTGGAATGACCAAATGAATGAGCTCGGGTAGGGTTTAGTCCCGCGGGGTAGGTATAAAATAGGGCGGGATTATTTTTGTCTGTTTAAGGTAAAAACTGACACAAATAAAGAATTATTAGTGTCGGTTTAAGGTAAAAACCGACACAAATAAAGTCAGTTCGAACAGATGATAAACCACTCATCTGTGTCGGTTCTAGCTAAGAACTGGCTGTGATGAGGGACACCTCATTTGTGTCAGTTATTAGCTAAAACCGATTGTGATGAGGCGCCCCCTCATCACAGTCGGTTCTAGCTAAGAATCGACATAGTTGATGGGGTCATCACAATCGGTTCTAGATAAGGCCGATTGTGATGTCTTCGTTTTAAAATTTTACACATTACATACACATATCACAATTGATTTTTTCTCAAAAATTAAAAAAACAACGTAGATGAAACAATAGTATTGTCACATTCTATAGTAGTGCCGTGATGTCGTCCAAGAGGACAGCGAGAGAGCACAGGTACCCTCCCATGCTGGCCTCAACGCTCACGGCGGCGGCGAAGCCAAGCTCCCACTGGTCAACTGCGTCGAGCACCGTGGTCCTGGCGGCGAAGAAGGGGTATCCAATGACGAGAGCGCGGTCTGGAGGAGGGCGACGGAGAGCAGCAAGAGCCAGGTGGTGCGGCTTATGGTCGCTGTCGTGGTTGTGGTCGGTGAGTGATCTTTTTTTTTTGTTGGTTGAGTTTGGGAAGGGAAAAGAAGAATGGATCGAACTCAATTTGTTTTCCTTGCAGGTGTTTGTATTTATTCAGGGTGTGAAGACTCCAGATCGGAGAGGAGATTTAGCTCTTGGATTAATTCGGCTGCATGATTAGTGTTGGAATTCAGGGTTTAAAAATCGTAAGATGGCCATGACAACTAATGGTATTACCCTGCATGGACACGATAAATGAAATGTGGCCAAAAAGAGAAAAGACAGTCGTGTTCCACTGAATCCTCTCTCTCTCTGTGTGTATATATAATCAAATGTTAATATTTTGAGCGGATTTCTTACGTCCAAATTGACAAGAAATGGCATTACTGCCTCTCAGATTTTGGCAGTTTTTTTTTTTTGAAGTGTGGATTCTGGGATAATTATGACATAATAATTCCTGTAAGATATAGTATTCCTAAACCAAACAAAGAGTTAACTGTCAAAAATTGAGAAGATAAGTACAACATATCATTCTTATCGGCATTTAATGTTTCCAAAGATTTGCTCATTAATCAACAATATCAATGGAGTACTACACTGAAGTAGAGTGACGGCTTTGAGGTTGTCGCCTTCTAAGGAGAAAGAAACGTGGCGTTAGATCTATCCTGTGTACCTACTCGAAGAATGACGAAAGGGAAGTGCTCGGTCGTGCGAACTGTTCTGTCCCTGGCCTGCGCCTCATTTGCACCCTTGCACTTTCTTATACTTCGCAAACGAATCAACCACCAACGCAGAAGTGCCTGAAGTAGTGAAGTTTCATGGGGTTGCATCATGCATGGCGTCGTGACCTTAAGAGAGAAACAATTGGTCATCGTTGTACCGGTATAGGTACAAGAAAGGATATGGTGTAGTTGTGGGTATGCTTACGTTTCCCGTTGCTTGTAGATGGTAAATCGTTTATGTTTAGCAGGGTATAATTGTTAGTAACAGTTTTGCATGGTCAGCCTCGGTTTAAAAAAGTCGACGATTGAAACAATGGGAGTGTATAGACATTATCCGGATGTTTTTGTCTAAAAAACATCCAAACTTTGGACCGTACGATCAAAACACACATCCGTAGGATCAACCCACCTCGAATTCAGGGGGGGCGTGCATTGATCTGAAAGCAAATCCAATGGCCAGGAATTTGGATGATGGTTGCTAAAGAAAACATCCGGATAAAACTTATCAAAACCTTTTAAGGAAAAGTACACGTAACGTCTCAAACTTTGGTTGAAAGTTCATCCAACATCCTAAATTATAAATTGAGATATTTGACCCACTCCCTACTTTGCAATCTGATTCAATCATTCAAATGACACACCGATTTGGCTTTGCATAGTGCTATTGATTGTGTGACACAATAAGTTGGCAGTTTTGCCATTTAAGATGACACGCGTGCCAAGTTAGGTCAATGACAAGTAAGTCCCACAAGTACTTCTCCCCCGCGCAAGCTCCTAGCTATTAGTCCTTGTAGGTCCCTCCCTCTCTTTTTCAATTTGGGAGAAGCTTTGCTGGGCCGCACTTGTCATTCACCTAAACTTGCTCGATAAATCATCAAGTGGCAAAATTGTCCACTTATTATGCCACAAAAGCAATACTACTGTATTAAATCAGATCATGATGTTATTTGAACTGGATTGCAAATTCGAGAAACTAAATGTCTGATTTCAAAGTTCAAGGTAGCGGGCATACCGTTGAGCAAAGTTTAGAGGGTTAAGATTTTGTCCTAGTTTTAAACGATTCTTTGTCCAAGGCACAGTGGATTCACTGATTCAGTTTTATGTGCATATTTTCCTGACTTCTTGTGCGTGTCCTGCGGACCTGCGCAGTCATAATTTATAGAAAATGATCATGGACAAGATCGAGCAAAGAGTCCAACTCACTCGGATTGAATTGGAGTTGCCCTTCAGCCCATTGGTGACTTCCTTCTCGTTGGGCCTGGCCAAGCCAGGCTTGGAGAACACGCCTTGTGCAGCCTGACAATCCAATAGACCCAGGCCAGGTTTCACGGCCCAAAATGACCCACAGCGAACCTCAGACCAGCCTGTAGTTCGCTCAGGTCCAGCGGATCTTCCTGGCCCACTGTGGCGCTATCACTCCCCACGATCAGTAATGCCCGGGGCAGTGTACCAGTCAAGCAGGCCCGTTAGAACAATAGCATCACAAATTCTGGACATTAACAACGAGCAATCAGGGTTTTCATCTCCTAGTAGTAGTACAGGCAACATCAACCCAGGAGAAGGGGAGAACCCAGACATCAACATAATTATGTGTTGCAAGATCGTAACAACAATCCACTCCAGGGCAATGTAATCAATCATCTATGGACATCAACAACACACTAACATCTCTACTAAACTGAACAGGCAGCACCCACGAAATTAACAAATGTAACCCAACATGTAAATGGGGGAACGCAGATAGACAGCAAATGTACATCAAACCAAGTAACCGACCAGAAAAGAATCTGACCGCCAATAATTTCGAGGAACCTATTTCTTTCCACCAATCATAGGTTGATTACCATTTGAGCTACCCAGACTAGTGGGTCCGCCCATCTTATTTCCGCGGACCCATCTTATTTCCACCACTTAAACTCTTCAAGTCAATCAAATCACTGAATAAATTATCAGGTATGTAGTACGGTTTACTTGCTGCTGCTGAAGAATCTTTTGGTTGTTGATTCCCATTCATCTGAGCTGGAGGCACAGTTAGCCCGTTGGTCGGTGGGGAACCCACTGAACTGTACCGCTGCATTGGCTGGGTGGCTGAAGGTGGCACGTATGCCATTGCAGGAGAGGTAAATGAAGCCGAGGGAGCTGCATAGGTGGCTGCTGGGGCAACAGAAGCAACAGGAGGGAGTGGTTCTTGGTAAGCGGCTGACTGGAAGGGATTAGAATTGATACCTGGAGGTGTAGCCCATGGTGGTGTTAGATAGCCAGATGCATGCATATATACTGGAGGCTGAGCCGGATACGCTCCAGTTTGTGCCCAGGGTGCAACATAGTTGCTATTCTGTGCAGTATGTTCCAGATCTGTTGGATGCTGCTGGTAGTTTGAAGGATATTGTGGCACACCAGAAGGATTTTGTTGCCCATGTGTAACTGCAGGTTGCTGAGGTCCATTTTGACTCTGTGTTGAAGAATCTGAAGAAGTTTCGTCGGTAGGGTTGCACAAGGTGAGGCTTAAAAGTTTGATCATATCCTGCTCTTTTGTTTCGGTACTACTACTGACAGGAGCTGGATCAAGAGGAACCAATGCATTGCTTGCAACAGAAGATGATGATTCTGAACTTGCTGGATCAATGGGTACAACGGCAAGGTCCCCAGTGCTTGATGATGACTCATCACTAATCACGGATTTGTTTTTTCTGCAGATGCATAAAGCATGAAGTATTAATAATTGTGCAGGAAAGTGCAGCTGGCATGCTACAGGCTACTACAGAATACCTTTGTGCTAGCCGAGTGAACTCATCCTCCTCTTCATCAGGAATGTCTTTATGTGCAACAGGAGGTGCACAGGGCTTTGCTGCCGGATTCCCTATCGGGGCCTCAACGGTCTCTCTTACAGGTGCTTTGACTGGCAAATGAGTACCAGAGACCATGGCATCATATTTTGAAAGTACTGTCTGTAAGCGATCATTTATTTCCAGTCCTTGCTTTAGAAACTGCTCGTTCCTAAACAATGTAACAGGAGATCTCAAATATCATTGTGTGCTAACTGCAGTGCTATGAAATATGATGCACACACAAGCTACAATGAATATGAAAGAACAAAGGGGAGTCTTGCAATACCAACGCAGTACAAAGAATATGGGGCAGTAATAACTACAGAACCATATATTGACAACGTTACCCTGTTGAACTGACAAACTGCATGAGCTTTTGTTGATTTGAGCGGCATTGGCTCACAAGATCTGTGATAATTTCATCTTTAACAGCCTGGGTTCAAAAGAAATTTAAGACGTCATTTATCAGCACAAACTGGAAGAAATCTACAATCAATTCGTACAGATGGTTACAAGTTAACAATTTTAGAGTTGAGAATTCTTTACTACCGTAAGATCGGATGGATTCAAAGCATGCACCATATCGTTCAATAGTTCTGTCACATTTCGGATATTATTTAAATCCCCTAAACTGTAATAGCAAATGGGGGAGAAATGTTAAAATCATGAAATGAGTAACTGGGTGATAACTGAGCAAGTCAAATGGGTCCAACACACTAAGAAAAAGGACATAACCTCAGAGTCTCGCCATCAGATGACATTCTCTCGTTCAGACTTCCCGCAGCATATCTGGGTGAACCGTAGGTTTGAGAATTATGTGTTGCAGGAGGAGTAAATATTGGTGGGGCGTCTATGGGACGTCTTGGGAATGCTACACCTGTCCTCTGTAACAAATTTTCACAATTCGCACAGATGGTTACATCTAACATAATTAATTTCCCCCCCAAAACAAAGAGAACATAATCACATGATCCGTGTATTTTGGACGGAGGATATGCTTTTGGAATCATATCCAGTTGAACATGACACAAAAGATATTTCAACTTCCTAGGGAACAAACATGATTAGTTGCATACCTTGACTTCAAGATACGCCCAGTGAAATTGCGGGTATTTACCTCCAGGTCCACCAAATGCTTCTTGCCATGAGTCTAAAAGTAATAATACCTTATCCCTTACTTGCATATCATTCTGAAAGCAAATTCCAAACAAGAAAATGCTTAGAATATTAGCACAGAAATGTTTAGTATTTAGCATGTACTCAGATTTAGGAAAGGAGAAGGGCAAGTAAAAGTAAGGAAGGGGAGTAAAGAAACCTTCTTCTGGATGGTTTTAACCATTTCTTGCAGAACATGCTGTTCAGAAACTTCAAACTGAACATATTCACCGCAATTCTTCATCATTGTCTCTAACAGCTGCACCAATTTTGGAACTAATATGAATAAGATAAATAGCATTTTTGAATCTTATTATATACGAAAGTATTTCTCAAGCTAAGATCCTTTTAAGAAAAGTAATAACATGGAAATTGATGCAACAAAAAGATTCTCTTTTTTACAATGTCAGATCATGGCATAATGGAAGTACATACCGTCAAAGCATAGAATTGAACCTTCGGATCCTTGTTTTGCAATCGCTTCTTCACTGCCTTTACCACATCTTTTGTTTGCCTGATTCAGATGCTTAGAAAGTAGCATGTTAAGAAAATAACTACTTGGAGCAGGAAAAAAATACTTTCTTAAAACTACTATAGTATAACTGGAACCAGAATATCCACCCATCACTTAAGTGAAAATAAAAGAAATGTAATAGAACATTTCCAGTCCAGATTCCTCCAGGAAGAAAAGGCTAAACTGCATGTTAGGTACAAGTCCAAAACCCATGCACCAACCAATCACCATACGGTTTCAAACAAAATGTGAGAATCCAAGCTGATTACCATAATCACAAATTCCTCCAGTTTTTATTTTCATGATCAGTACGATTGACTGTAACAAGTTCACTGTAACCTATAAATATTCCTAGCCTAGCTCTGACCCCTGTGAATCTCACTTTGTTTGCTTTCTTCAGAGCAGAGTCACATCCATCCACCGTATGCAAGTGCAGTTCACGATCAAAAGGGCTTTCAGCAACAGCTTCGGAGAGGGCAAAAGCCGAGCTCATGCTAAAGGTTAAAAGTTAAACAGGATCGATCCTACACCATGGCTGGCCTAGAGATCATCCTGGTCCAGCTCCATATATGCATTCTGTAAGGGCATCCTCTTGTCCTAATGCCAAAATCGACCAAAATTTCGGCCAAAACGAAAAGCAATTGAGCCAGCCAAGAGCCCAGCACCCACTAAAGCCCAAGCAAAGACCAAAATTTTCCAAACACCACACCAAATTCCGCACGCAAGAACCGAAGCAAAGCGCAGGCAAAGGGGGATAAGGCCTGGGGGAGGGGAGGGAGTCAGTGCGATCACCAGACGTCGGCGTTGAGGATGTCGCAGATTTCGAGGTTGAGGGCCCAGTCGGGCCCCATGAGGAGGTGGCTCGTCGCCTTCTCCACCCGCGACGCCGCCTGCCGCGCCGGCGCGGCCGCCGCCGCCGCCACAGCCCCCGCCGGGTACATCACCGGAGGCCGCGGGCGAGGGGCAGCTAGGGTTTCCGCTCCCCCCGAGGAGGCTAGTAAAAATCACTCTATTGACGAGGACGGGGAGGGAAGCTGAAGCAGGCTTGGGTGTGGATTATGAATTGGAAGCAGCAAAAAGTAAGGGAGGAGGTGTTTATTTGCCAAGCCTCATGACGGGTGGTCCCTGGCCTCACGTGGGAAAGGATTGAGATTGTTCGCAGAAATTGGGTTTAAGCGGTTCTGGTCAACGAGTTTAAGCGCTCTCTCTCGCGCTCGCGCGCGCGCGCGCGTAAATTTCGTAGAAAACCAAATATTTAGCGAAACATAGGTGTTTTGTTTTGCTTCACCCGATACTCCTGTAGAATTTTCCGTATCTCAAATGGGCTCAGACTTGTATCTTTTAAAAGAGGAAGCCTTAAACATACGTCAACCTGAGTGCAGATATGATTTGCTTTTACGGTGCAAGTTACATAACGGATTGTCTGTAGGCATCATGAACCGGGAGTACTATCTGCACAGCACCGCAACGTAATTGGATTGGATGTTTTCTTTTGGAGCCACCAGTGGCCTTTGGTCCATATGCTTCAAGTCGATGGACGCGTAAAACTACTCCCGTTGGGTGCTCTCCCTTCTGTATGTGATATTGTGATGCAGCAGCCAACCACTCCTTCCTAGTGGCGGTATCGAAAGATAGCTGATGCTGACCAACAAAATATGCCATTCAATAGCCGGTTAGTACTAATGCAATATAAAAGGCATTACACGTCGGGTTTGGAAGCTGTTGCTTTGGATGACACGAAGAGAATGTTAACCAAAAACCAGAAGAAAGCAGCCTTTTCGTTCGGCCTGGGTTGCAGACGCCATAGACGTTCTTCTCATGGAACCTCAAGGGCTGCATCCCGTGGGCCCTTGCAATTATCTCTTTTCAAGCTAGGCTTCGGCTTTAGTGTGACGGCGGAACAGGCCAAGCCTACCTGACTAGGCCTGCTACTCCCGTTTCTACTGCTCCATGCGCTTAGCCTCTTTCATGTCCTTTCTCCAACCTCCGTAGTGTGCCTCGCGAGCACGCAAGAAAATGTACTCCCTGAAAAAAAAAAACGACATTATTCTTAGCAAAACCTTGTCGAATCTTCTTTTGATTAAAGGCAGTCATTCACTTTATTCAATAGACTTTTAACGTCTTGGGCGATATCGTGCAAGCTACCTATGGAATTGCTACCAGAAGGTAAAAAAAATCGGAGTACGGAGGTATCGAGATATACAAAAGTTTAAGATAATAGACTTTTTGCCATCCTTATGTGGTACTTAAATTTATATTGAGATAATACCAAGAGGTACCTAAAGTTGGTACTTCCACCTTTAAATTTTTTTTATCTCTTGTTACTATCTTAATGTAAATTTCGGTGGTAAAAAGTCCCTTTTGGTAGTTCTTAGGCCCGTTTGACAACTTGGAATCGAACCATTTCTACTAAATTCTGGAAGAAACCCAACCAAATGGGTTAAAGCTCGGAACGTTTCTTCTTTTTCCATTCTGTGACCGAATCAGTCTCAACCTCGTTCTACCCGATTCACAGAATCTAACCTGAAACATTTCTACCAAAAATCTGGAACCGTTTCTATTTCTACTAGAATCTGGAACCATACCAAACAGGATCTGTCCTACCTTAATATAAATCTTTGTATATCTTAAGAATGATAAAAAGTCTTATTTGATAATATCTCTAAAAGATGATAAAACTCAACGTAAAATATTATGCGCAGGTAACTAATGTATCACCAATGGTAAACAACAATGGTCGGTTGCAACTTCCTTACACAAACACTCACATAGCGCCTAGGGATGGTAAAAATACCCGTGGGTCCGGGTTCGTATCCAAATTTAGACCCATGGGTATATTATTTCGAGTATGGATCCGAGTTTGGGTCTGGGTCTCATTTTGGACCCGTGGGTACCTAGACTCAGACCCGATGAGGCACTGACATGTGGGCTACTACCGTAATGATGCTTTGTTGTTTGGGTAGGAAAGTTCACTTGTTCTACATCCATTATCTGCTAATGGACGCATGTGTGTGTGTGTATATATATATAATAATAATATAATATAATATGATTTGATTCTGTTCAACGTATACAACATTAATACTTAATCAAGTGAGAATGAACAAGTGGGCCACCACCGTAATATTTTCGGGTCCGGGTCCGGGTCCGGGTCCGAGTTTGGACCCGTGACTGACTTCGGGTCTGGGTCCGGGTCCAGACTTCGGGTCTCGAGTCCGGGTCCACGAAGGTTGGACCCGAAGGTACCCAGACCCGTTGCCATCCCTAATAGCGTCTGGCATCTTATGAGCCAAACAATCTCTCTCTATGATCAGAACCTAAAGCAGTACATGGGCAGCAATCTTGTTGCTGTTGGGTAACAAACAATTGCAGCATTTTTTTGTTAAGAAGTTAAAGTAGGCAATTAACCGTCAACTCTTATAATGGATATCTTTTGAACACCATCAACTTTCACCTATTGCTTGTATAAATATATAAACATATGTGCAAAAAAAGATTAATCATTCTCTATTTTATTTTTGAGTTCAAATTCTACTCTACTTTCAACACATTATCAGTACTGCTCCAATCCACGAGCATGGCAGCCACCGAGCACAGGCAAACAGAGGCTGGCAATAGACAGGAGGATCACCGGCCACATCCCGGACATGGTAAGTCCAATGCCACAGAATAACGATGATTTCTTAAACGTATTTACCTTCATCATGAGCTTGAAAATGGCGATCCTTCGCATCTCGCCTCTACAAACACCACTGGCCGGGACATCACCATTGGCGTGCGCGTTATGATCAACGCCGACGAGGTCATGCTCGGCCTTATCTTGGCATGGTCAGCAGATCACCATTGGTTGCAGCGACCGAAGAGTCGTGCTGCTCCTTGGTACAGCACATACCGTACCACAGCTTGGTAGGCGCGACCGAGACTGCGACGACCGGTGCGATGGCGAAATGTGGGATAAGGCCAGGGAGGGCCTCCGCCCAATGGCATTGGCCACCCAGCTGTGACCGTGCCCCCATGAACCCGCATGGCGCAGTGTCGATGCCTGGCGAGGTGGCGGCGTCACTAGACGCGCCCCAGCCGGCGCCCGAAACCGTGGCGCCTGAGGAGCCAGGCACACTCGAGGGAGTGGCGGCACTCCGCGATGTGCCCCAAGCTATCGGATCCGGCGGTGGATCCGGCGACGCGACAGGAGCAGCCCTCAGGCGACGTCGAGGACTTCAGTTCCCGCGCGCGGAGGTAGATGGAGATAGTGTTATGGCCAGCGAGCCTCTCATCGACGTGTGCTAGGGTTGGAAACCCTAGCGCCGGGTCTAAATGGGCATGTTATATAAAGCTTGAAATTTAGCCCTCTAAATTTAGGGAAATCACAAATTTGCCCATCGTGGTTAAGTAAAATTTGCATTTTAGCCCCTGGATTTTTGAAAAAATGCAATTATTATACATTAACCCTAGTGTATTGATTTACAATAATTTCATGCCACAATTTTACTTTGAGAAAGTAAATTAATTACAATTGCATGAAAAACAAATTGTAAGACATAGCAGACATCTCCAAAAAGGACTTTGTAGAGCTGGCCTTGGTTGGTAGCAATTATTTGACTTGAGCGATGGATCTACAGATAAATTTGATGGGTAGATGTTTTTGTGCAACCATCACTAAACCTCAGCAAAATGATCCGCAAATTTTACAAGCCTCAAAATATGCAACCCTGCATTTTATTCAGCATCACCTCCATTCAGACCTAAAAACTGAGTATTTGATGGAAGAAGATCCACTTCAATTGTGGAGATCCTTAAAAGAGAGGTATGACCAATAGAGGTCGGTCATGTTACCAGAAACTCAACGAGAATAGTTACTTATACGTTTCCAGGACTTCACGTCCGTGGCAGCGTATAATCCAGCAATACATAAAATAAATTCCAAGCTGAAATTTTGTGACCACGAAATTGGTGATGCCGAACTAATAGAAAAAATATTGTGCACTTTTCATCCTTCTATGTGTGTACTCCAACAGCAATATCGCCAAACGAAGTATACAAAGTACTCATTGATTTATACTCTGTTTCAAGCAGAGAAACATGATGAAGTTCTTATGAAAAATCATCATACTCGCCTTACGGAGGCAATGGCAGTTCTTGAAGCACGTGCTAATACTCAAGGGGCTAGCAGTAGCCATGGGCATAAGAGGAGCCATAAGAAAAAGGGAAAGTAGCAATCTAATGATTTGTAGAAATTCAAAGCAAAGGATATGGCAAGAAAAAATTCAAGAAGAATTTTTCTAAGGAAAAATCAGGTCTTTACCATATATGTGATTGTAAAGGATATTATGCAAAAGAATGTCGCACTGATCCACATTTGATTGAGCAATATCAACAATCTATGGACAAAGGCAAGAGGCCTAATGGGGATAATGTTGAAGTTCACTTCACTTCACCAACAGACAAAGATCTACAAATGGGATCGGAGGATATAGCTCTGAATGTTGAGCACCATCAGATAATCCAACTGAAGGAAGATGACTTCATGAAAATATATATATGTTGGTTAAATACACTTCACATGATTAGTTTTAAGACATCGTGTAGTCTCCTAGTTATCCCTTTATGTAAATAGTTAGTCATAATTATTCTACATAATATTTTTGTATATTTTTAGTTAACTAAGTTCTGTAGGAACATGAGTATTGTAATTATATTGTCAAAGCACATATTATATTTGTAGATATACAATATACATATATATATATATATATATATATTGATGTACTTGTTCTATATTTGAGTTAATAATCATGCTTTTTATTATAGAATTTGGTGGCACAATCCAATGGAGGAAGAAATCTATCTTGTTGATTGTGGTACCACAAATACAATATTAAGGGAAACAAAATATTTTCAGACTTTGACAAAGAAAAGTGGAAATATAATGACTATCGCTAGAAGCGATAATCTGATTGTTGGCACTGAAAAAACCATCATAGTTCTCCCTATGGGTACACAATTGACGATTGAAGATGCTCTGTTGCATCCTGATTATACCCTACTAAGTTTTAAAGATATCTGTCTTAATGGTTTCCATGTGGAAACTACTAGTGAGAGAGACGATGAATATATTCTCCTTACTAAAGTTGACGGATACCGAAAATAAGTGGTTGAAAAACTTCCTTCATATTCATCTAGATTGTACTACACATACATCAAATATGAAACACATGTTGCGTTCAAATTAATTTTTCAAATTCTTAACAAATTCAAAATTTGGCATGAGAGAAAAATCTAGATAAGTTTTATACCTACAGTAAAATTTTGAGATAAAAATTCCATACAGATTATTTTATAAAATTCTAACAATGGGCGTTGCTCAGAAATTCCATTTCGGGAAAACATTTAATTGAGAGATTAATTCAACTTATAATTTTTTTAAACTTTTATAAAGGTTTGGAATGGTGTCGGGAATCTCTAATAAAAATTTGAAATCTAAAACTTTAGTATTTATTTTCTAATAATTCTTTTACTCTATTTTTCAGATTTTCAGGATTGGGATAATTAAATAGGGATAAATAGTAAATATATCTTTTAATTTTTACCAATTTTACCAGAGATGGATAATGGTCTGAAGATTTTATGGTCACAAATTGAGCCACATTGAAGCTATAGAAAAATTTATAAAATTACTTCTTTGATCTGTTCATAGTAAAAGCAATTTAATAAAATTAATCATTTCATTGTTTTATTGTGTTCACATAAATTTTGTACTAGACAAAAGTTATATTGCAGCCTAAGTTAGAGTTTTTACAGCCTTGAAGTGTTTTACTCATATTTTACTTTTTACCTTTTTACAATTTCACTTTTACTTCTTATCTTTTTACCATTTAACTTTTTAATGGAGGAAAATCATTAAATGGTTTTAGAAATTCAGAAAATATGTTTATTCAAAACTGAGATTATCTTTGAATCACATTTTATTAATTTCTTCTTTTTGGAAAAGAATTTCCAATTTGAATTTACTCTTTATCAAGTTTTATGAAAAAGATATGAGGATATCAAATTTCAAATTAAATTCTTGATTCCAATCTAAAATTGCTATTTGATTTTATTTTTAAATCTTAGATTTCATTTTTCTAATTTTTAAAAATGTTGGGATGTTACATTTTTTATCTAAAATTTAATTCATTCAATCATATTACAGGGGGAAACAAAGGGATAGTCAAATTATTTTGTAAATGGTAATATTGATGGTTTTGATGTTTTGGCAGTACCATCATTACATATGACATGTGCAAAAAATTGTTTTGGGGGTATGCTTACGGTGCTTGTAGATTTATATCCCTCTTTGTTCTCTGTAATCTTTGTGGTTTTACTTCTTTTGTGTTTCTTACACCCTACAGTAACAAATCTAATATTCACATAAAATATGTGATGAACCTGCTCTACTGTTTGTTGAGTTCATAGGCTTGTAGATTTCTATCGATGTACCAACTCTTTTGTCATTGTATATGTTGTATTACTTTTGTTGTTTTTAACACTGGGTTTTGTTTCATTAGTTGTTACCTAGAGGTATAAAGTCACCTTCTTATATTTTTATTGGTATACATTGTATGGCTTAAGTTCATGTTTGATGCTATGTATTATTTCATCACTTTCTTTTAAGATGCCGTTGCAACGCACGGGCACTCTACTAGTATCCAAAAGATATCGGAGAAATTCAATATGGATAAATCGTATCCAACGAAAACACCTATTATCGTGAGATCCCTTGATGTGGATAAAGACCTAGGGAAGAGAATGGAGATATTGGGATCGAAAGTTCCATATCTTTGTACCATCGGGGCACTAATGTATCTTGCAAATTGCATCAGGCCTGATATTGCATTTGCAGTCAATCTATTGACTAGATACAGTTCATCACCAATAAAAAGGCATTTGACTGGTGTTAAACAAGTCCTCAGGTACTTTAATGGTACAAAATATCTTGGTTTGATGTTTCAAAGAAATCAATATATACTTTAATTAGATACACAGATGCTGGCTATTTGTCTGATCTCCACAGTGCCAAGTCACAAACTGGATTGATTTTCCTTTATAGTGGTACGACTATTTCATGGAAGTCTTGTAAACAGACTTTAGTAGCCACTTCTACTAATCATTTTGAAATAATTGATTTATATGAAGCATCACGTGAATGTGTATGGCTTCGCAAAATGATTAACCACATACAAAGGTCATGTGATATTAATCCATTGGAATCACCTACCATTATCTATGAAGATAATGATGCCTGTGTTACTCAGATGCATACAGGCTATATAAAGAGTAATATAACAAAATATATTTTTCCTAAGCTATTTTACCCTCATGAACTTTAAAAGAGTGGTGAGATAAATGTCTTGCAAAAGAAGTCATGTGAAAATCTAGCCGATTTATTCATTAAGTCTTTACCGACATCCTCGTTCCAAAAATGTGTCCAGGGGATTGGTATAAGATGCTTTGTGAGTTGCAAGGTTCAGGGGGATTTAACACTTGAACTAGAACATGTTGCACTCTTTTTCTTTATAATTTTTTACATAAATGGTTTCTCATGGAAGGTTTTTAATGAGGCAACATTGATTGTAAACTTATGCCATAAAGTTTCTCCTTATATTTTTTTCCATTGGGTTTTAAAGGAGTTTTAGATAGTATATAATTATAAAAACGAATTCTCCCTCATATTTTTTTCACAAGGTTTTTGGATGAGTTTATTGAAGCACATGAATGTTGTGTTATCGCCTAAGAGGGAGTATTAAGAAGTTAAAGTGGACGATTAACCGCCAACTCTTATAATAGGTGTCTTTTGGACACTATCAACTTTCACCTATTGGCTTGTATAAATATGTAAACACATATACAATAAGAAAATAATCATTCTCTATTATATTTTGGAGTTCAATTTCTACTCTACTTTAAACAATTTTGATCGATCTAAACCTTTACTTGCTAGCTAGCCTAACTACGACATTGTTGGACCAGGACACCAATAAAAAATTTTGGGGTAATTTTTTCTTGTATTTCTTATTGCTCATTTGCTTTTCTTGTTTTTCTCTTGCTTATAAAACTTAGGTCTACCTCTCAATTTATACCTAAAGTATAGCCCTAAGAAATAAAATTTTGGGGTAATTTTTCCTTGTTCTACTTGGACTCCTCATCCTAATTGACTCTAAATAAAACTCACAAGACTTGGACTCTACTCTTTTTACAAGATTAACTATAATATTCACCTTCTTAATCTTGTAACCTAATTACTCTAACTTGTTGAGCTAGTCAGTCTCAACTACGACTTACCTAACTTTTATTCGACACAGGATGGTGTACGCATCTCCTTAACACCTCTGTACTCAACTTACTTAATTCAAGACGACGAACACATCTCCTCTACGTTTTGGACTCATCTTCGACAGATATGAGTTTAGACGGCGAATACACCTCTTCAACGTCCCGAACTCAACTTTGACGAACTCGACTTTTACAGACTCGACTTCAGACAGCGAATACATTTCCTCAACAGCCCAAAGTCAACATTGTATTACAAACGAATTCAACTTTAATTTATACTGCACACACAAAAAAACATTTTCTCTCTTTTTTACTTTCTCCTGCTCTTTCTTTACTCGCTGTTTCTCGCTTGTACAGAAGCTTGCCAGCTTTGTTGCTTTTCCTTTCGCGCAAGCATAATGTTGCCAAGGACGTTGCTTGCTTCAACTTCGTTGCATGTGCACGTTGCACCACACATGTCGTTTCTCTATTGTTTCTCTGCGCCACCTCGTCTTGAACCTTCTCTCTTCCTGCTACTACACGTCAAGCACTCAAGCTTGCTGCTACACGTATGTGACTCCTGGATCTTCGCTGCTGCTGTGCGACCATGCGACCCTTGCGCTGGCTTGTGTCGCTGCACATGCGGAGGTCCTTTTCGTGGCTTAATACTACGAGGACATACCGTGGGTTCATACGGTGGTATGCCGGCGATGGAAAAGCGGAGTAGCAAACGTGTGGAAAGCTCCACGCTGGAGCGGAGCACGCCGGAGCGAAGCGCAGAAATGGCTGCACACGCTAGATCCGAAATCGCGGCGCAACAAAATGCCTCCACACGGCGAATCGATGGACCGCCGCACGGCGAATCGATCGGCGCCCGATCTGCATCGGCGGCGGATCCGGAAAGGGCGCGGCGGCGCGCAAAATCGACGGCCGGAACGCACGCGACGCGGGCTAAGCAGGGGACGCGCAGCGGCTCCACAAAAAAGGCACAACCGGTGCCGGCGCCGGAGCCGCAGCGTAGAGCGGGGCGCAACACGAGGAAGGGCAGCAGGAGGGCGAACAAACGGACGCCACGACGCCGAGGCCAGCAGGGCGGAGCGAGACGAAACACAAGAAGCCAACCAACGGAGCACCGACACACCGACACGTGGATGCTTCTGGAGATGAGGAAACCTCCGGATTGTAATTATCTCTATTATTATAAAGCAACAGTTGGTGGCAGTGATAAGTTCTACCCACGTCATTAATTGCCCTGCTTAGTTGCCCTGCTTAATTGCCCTACATAAAAAACGAAGCGTTGCTTTAATTAGCCAGCTTTCGCAAGAAACGAAGCGTTAAAGATAGATGTTTGATCTTGTGAAATAATTTTTTTATTTTTTAATCTTTATTTTTCGTTATCAATTTTGTTTTTCGTAGCAATGCACGGGCATGTAACTAGTAGGTATAATTTGTTAGATCAGAACATCAAAAAACTATTTTAGAGTAATTTTCTCTTATATTTCTTATATATCTTACAAAATTCAAATTTACCTCTCAATTTATACTCAAAATTTACCATAAAAAATGAAATAGGATTCTACTTCCATGTTCTACTTAGACTCTTCATCCTAATTAATTCTAGGGTTTTGATAAGTTTCATCCGGATGTTTTCTTAGTAACCATCATCCAAATTTTGTACCATTGGATTTGCTTTCAGATCGATGCACCCCCCTGAATTAGAGGTGGGTTGATCCTACGGATGTGTGTTTTGATCGTACGGTCCAAAGTTTGGATGATTTTTAGAACAAAAACATTCGGTTGATGCCTATACACTCCCTTCTAACTAAAACTTCCAAAACTTACACTAACCCTTTACAAGATTGACTCTAACGGACATGAGCCCCTTTGACTTTGCCGCTGATGGAGCTCATGACGTTGGAGGCAATGGCGATGCTGCTCGTGATCAAGGCTAGAGTGATCATCGTCGCCGCCAATGCCTTGTCCTTCGTCTTTGCAATTCCGTTAACATCCCTGCGAAAAATTCAAGGTGTTGTATTCCGGAAACGTGATCTCTCAAAGTTTCTTGTACAAGCAAATAAGCAATTAATGGCGCACCTGAGAACAACGGCGCCAGGGAAGATTAACGAGATGCAGACCGCGAACGTCGACCCGGAGTACTCGAAGAGCGTCCAGATGCTGGGGATGGCGATGGCGAGAGCGTAGAGCACCGCCATGAGCACGGCCGTGAGGAACACGAACCGCCGCGTATCCGTGGGCAGCGGGCGCCGGCCCGGGAAGACGAGCTCATCGACGTTGATCCGGAGCGAGAAGTGGAGGAGCGGGAAGACGAGCACGAGGTGCAGCGCGTAGCTGAGGCGCGCCGCGTCGTTGAGCGCCTGCGGGACGCCGGCCCCGGAGCTGCGGTCGAAGTTGGCGAGCACGTCGGCCATGGTGGCGTCCCCGAAGAGGAGGAAGCCGAAGAAGCCGACCGCCGCGTAGATGACGGCGCAGAGCACGAGGGAGATGCGCACGGCCGCCTTCATGTCCGACGTCCTGCTCAGCTCCGCGCGGATAGGGTGCACTGCAACGAGCAAGTCACATGCCAGCATGCAGGTATGGAGTGATCGCACGCGCGGCGCATGCATATACGGACCTGCTACTACTATATATTATGGCACGATGTGATACCGTTGAAGTGGAAGGTGAAGGCGACGACGATCACGGGGACTGCTGTGAAGAGCTCGAATGGGGAGGAGAGGCGGGAGAAGTCCGGCAGCATCCGCGGCATCTTCGCCGTGCCGGTGAAGAGAGCGTAGACCGCGATGCCTAGGCTAATGAGCATGAACACCACCGCCAGTAGGATTGACACGGCCGATGTGAACCTCAGTGAATCTGCATGTTCTACCAAGTTTGTGAATGGATATATAACGCAAAGGCAACACCAAAACAATGCGGCTATGCTATTGAAACGTTGTTTTTTTTATTAGGATGGTATTATCTCCCAATATAAACTTACCAGCGGTGTTTTTATGTATTCTCTTTCAATATAATTTATATAAATCTTAAAACTGAATTAGCATTCACTTTTTTATTAGTGTTTTAATATTTACGTAAATGTAAAATATTGATGTATAAAAGCACATCACTAATTAAACTTACACCTTGTAAAATTAAGTAACAACTTTAGAAATGCCTTTCAAAAGTTCTTTTTGGGGTGAACTCAATCTCTATGAACCTGTTTCGGCCAATGTTGTCTTGTTTTGTGATTGCAACTCTACTGGTTGTACACTCCTGTCACTATGGAAACTGGGAAGCAATATTTCAATGGCGGAACTAGAATTTTTTTTGTTAGGGATGTATATTTCACGCGTATAAATATATAGCCTTTTACAATTATTTCGTAACATCATAGATCCAACACATATATTTTAAATTTTCTAAAAGCACAATATACATTGTTATAAGATCCTAAAAATCGTAAATAACCAAAATCGAAAAAAAAAATCAACCAATAAATTTGATCCATTGAAGAGATGATACTATACCATCTTATCTAAATGCTTCACATGAAGCAAAAATGAGCAAACCACCAATAAGCCCAAACATACAGCTATAACAAATTAGATGAAGAAATCTGGATTTTCAACAATTCATAACCACGGTAAAGCAAACTGGCTTTCTGATCCAAAATGCTCAATCATCAAACGGCATAAGCCAAAACACCACTTATGGCACTAGATATAAAAGCGAATAACTCGTATCATGGATATTTGACATGCTCCACGTAGAACACAAAATTTAGCAAATGATGCCCATTAGAGAGCAATTTGCATGTGCCATTATCACGTATTTCAAATTGTTGACTTCAAAGGTAATTAAATTCCATAACAGGGTTGAAATTGTCTACCCAAAACTACCCAAATGAAAGAAGCTCTTGTCTCATCAATGGAGTATTAAACTGCAGTAGACCTCTTATATCGAGCTATGACAACTGGACAACGTTTTAGTATCCACACAAAAACAAACTCCTTCTTGCACTTAACCCTTCATCTCAAACTAATATTGAAGCATAACATTCATTTTCAAACAACAAAACTCCATAGACTATCCTGCTAGCTACCATCCATAATGATTGCGCAAAGCGATCCAAAATTACAACATATCCAAACGGTGATTCAACACTAAATTCAGTTGTCTCATCAACTAATATTGATTTTTTGTGTTTTTTATATCAAAGTCTCCTCGATCAAGCGTAGCCCAAATTAAATTACTATGTTGAAAGCCTACAACTCCACCTTAGACTCTATGTGTGATCGAGCCTTGCCGCAGTAACCATAGTAGACGACGGCTCATCGAAGAAATCACCGGTGATTAATCCCGTAAGGATGTCGTCAATACTAGACATAATGGCATGAACTGCAATGAAATCCACCTCCAACAAAAGCAATGCGATGATCAACTATGGCAGAAGATTATCAATAGAGGTGGTATAAAATAGCGTCTAGGCATGGCATCGAGCAGCGTGGATGACAGTGTTAGTGAAACTAGCGCTAGAATAGTCGCTGGGGTAGAGCATGGGTCAAAGCTCAGTATGGAGCAAGGTTTCAAATTTCATTTTCGATATATATTTTGAAAGTGGCTAAAATCCAAAATTTCGGCAACATCTCGAAATTCTGGACAAAATTCGGATGAAATCAAAATACCAAATATCAAATTCGAGCATTTTTCAACCGGGATTTTCGCAATTTTAGCCAAAATTACCGATATCTCGGTCAACTTTTGAACTTTTGAAAAATGGTCAAAAACACATAATTTTTTGAATTTTTTTGTGGATGGTCTTGACCCCAATTCCAATCAAATTCGGCCCATAAAAATTGAAACTCAGTCAAAATGTCCGAGATTTCAACCGAAATCAACAAGATCTCACCTAGATTTTGAAAGTTAATGTAGCATTTTGATTTTTTTTAAAAAAATTCATTCAGCTAAGATTTAGGATCTCAGCCCAGACCAGATAACGAAATTTTGGCCAAGATGGTCGAAATCTTAGTGAGATTTTAAACCATGCATGGTATGGAGTCGAGTTGTGAAAGGGAGTTAATGCGAGTCAAAATCGCCAAATTGAGGTTGATGAATCTCTTGGTATATTCCTTTTGCGCATGGACCAATAGATGACAACTTGCAGCAAAATCATCAAAAAAATCCTCGATACGGATGTCATGCAGACGTCTTGCTATGTCCACAATGATGGCGCGTGATGGCCGCTCTTGATTGCCTTGATGATGCCACGTGGATAGCCACCCTCGATTGTCTTTATGGCACCGTGCAGATGACCACATTTTATGTTCTTGCCATGCCGGTGCCGCCTCCAAAAGTCACCTCTTCCTGAAGGCAACGTCTTGGCTTTGAGCCTAGAGCTCTTATACCACTTGTTACAAAATACACATAAAAAAAAATATAGGATCAAAGAAACATGAGACGAGGATTTATCGTGAAAAACTATTTCGGGAAAAACCACAAATGCACGAAAGGGCTATATCACTATATGAGAAGATATTTACGAAAAGCCTCTATCTTTTTTTTGCAGACTTGTTTGTCTTTCTCTATTTTATAGACTACATGGTTATATTTATAGCTGTCCATAAAGCATTTCGTGTAAAAGCAAAACTCTGAGTTGAAATAGAAAACTAAACTGGAACGAATTCAGATCACACTTTAACAGCGGGGCCGCGAGTTGTTGGACACCATGGTCGATGTGATAAGAGCGAGAGGAGGAAGATATGGCATTTTAATTTGGTGCGCGTTTGCTTCGGAATTGACGGCTCGAGAGCGTGTAAATGTGGTGAGAAAACGACAGGAGGTCGAGGATTGCGGCCAGTTAAGAGCTGAGACGTCATATACTCAGATTATTGATGCGTAGTTGTGGGAGGGAGAAGGCGAGAAAAATAACGGGTCCTTCAAGGACCCCTACTCTACGTTAGAAATGTGGAACTACAAATCTCAAAGCGACCCGTCCTCTCTTCTCTCGTGCTCTCTCTCTCCCCCTCTTCTCATTGTCTCGACCAGGGTTTCGAGTTTCGGTCAAAAAAAAAATTCGGCACCCACCGAAATTTAAGTATTAGAAATTTCGATGGAATTTCGGGATGAAATTGCTATCTAAAAACTTGAATTTTTGGACAAATTTTGACTAATATTTAATTTTTTGGATAAATTTTGACCAAAATTTAAAATTTTGGAAAAAATTCAAATGAACTAACCGAAATGCAATCGGGATAAAAAAATTTTGAAACCCACCGAAATAACCGAATTTCGCCGAAATTATTGGCGGGCGGAAATTAGGGGCGGACGGAGGAAGCGGCACGACCTCTTGTGCACACCGGATTTAGGGAAGTAGGGCGGTGGATCCGGCGGTGGGGGCAGCAAGGTCGAGCCGATGCGCCACCGGAGCTAGGGAAAAATGAAGTCTTAACAAATACTATGTCTTTCTGAAGTTGAAGTGATCTACAGATAATCTCCGATATATTATTGCATTGGAAGTGCCGTGTAAATTATGGGCACAACACCGGCCGGGAAACAATGCTCGGGAGCGGAGTGTGTCGACAATATGCAACTGTGAAGGCAGTGGACATTAGTTCCATGGCCTTTAATTGTCACCTATCTTGGGTTAAACTTGTGCAACTTATTGCTAAACCTTCTCCATTCCATGTTGGTTCTGCCGTTTGCCTAAATTGGGTTTTTACCCACAGTAGTGTCTAACGATTTTTACCCACACTACCTCCTCACGGAGTTCAGAAAAAAAATCTGTCCCAGAACAAGCACAATACAGAAAATCCAAGAGACATCCGAGCTCGCACCACTCCTCCATTCATGTCCCGGAGAATTTGGAAGGCTTAACCGCTCTCAAGTCCAACTAGTAACAAGTTGCATACAACTCACAGCTCATTATTAACTTACTCTCTTTTTTAATACTTAGAATCAGATCCCAGTCCCACATGTATAATTCTTCTACAGATCAATGAAGATCGTATCGGACTTAATGTGGGATCAAAATGGATCAGAATCAATTACCAGTTTGCTAATCTGGCCATCACATAATCTCAACTAAGCTACTAGCCTACTCTTGTCCAAAAGAAGAACTTCAACAAAACCAACGAAATAACCTACAAGAGAATAATTAATTAGTACTATACATTTATTTGCATGCGAACTCACCGACACGGCGGCGGAGCACGAGCGGCAGCAGAACGAAGACGGCCGTGACCAGCATCACGAACTCCCTCCCCGTCCACCACCACGCGCCGAACAACTCCTGCAGCACCCCGGCATGATCGTCTCCTCCCCCTGCGCTCCCGGACATCACATCCCCTGCGACCACCAAGAACGCGTTTAATTAGGCGGGCGCCATGGATAAATGCGCGCACACGGATATATCTCAAAGCAGCACGTCCTCGCGTGAGCTTACCGATGATGACGAGGTAGACGACGAGGGTGCCCGTGGTGGTGAAGGCGACGCAGACGTTGAGCGCGACGGCGCCGGGTCGGCCGAACGCGTCGCCCATGATCCCGGCGTACGTGGACGGGCCATTGGCCCAGCCAGTGTACCGCAGCATGAACTCCACGGAGGCGTCAGAGAGCACGGCGACGGCGGCGATGAGGACGAGCACGGGGGCCACCCCGAGCACCCGCATTGCTGCCGGGATCGACATGATGCCGGCGCCGATGATGCTCGTGGACACGTTGAACACCGCGCCGGAGACCGACGCCCCGCCACCGTGCCCGCTCGATAGCTTCGGAAGAAGCGGCTCGTCCACCCCGCCGGCGCCGGCGCATTTTTCGGTGCTCGCCGGTGGCGACATTTTTGGCGCTCTCAGGCGTGTCCGCGTGTGGACAGCGTTCGTGGGGACTACTTAAATTAGAATACGCCCCGGTTGATTCGGGAGATTACTCTTATGCCCTTAGGTGTTGAAGATGATTACGGCAGAAGCACTTGGTGGCGGGTGTAGTATGGTAATTCCGTGCGGGAGATGTACAACCGGACAGGCAAAGGTGACATGATTGGAGAGGGAGGATAGGAAGCTGCCGCCTGGTTCTGGTGATGTACTTGGACGGGAATGCGGCGCGGATTCGTGTTTTGCGATGATACGGGACTCGTTTAGCAGCAGCCAATGCCCACTGATCCTGACGAACAATCGAATAATTCGCATTTTTGGCATATGTCAGGCAGCGAATACCGCTTTGGCCACCAGTAGCAACGAATTTGTCACGCGGGGACTTTTCGCAACACGACGGGTGCCGGGGGGCGCAATTTCCTTAATTTGAGATTGAATTCATTGGATTTGACGTATACGGTTTAGACAATCTAGCTTACTGTATTCTGTTTCTAACTTTTAAATTCTGTTTCTAAATGCATACCATCCTACAATTTTGATATGATTTTTTTTACCATTTCCTCCCCTTCTATTCCCTCTCTTTTAATTATTTTCAATATCATTTATTACTATAGACTAGAATAAGATATACCATCTAAAGATATAATGAAAATGGGTAATGCACTTGTTGTGGGGTTGCCCAACCCCTTTGAACTACCAAGGTTGCCAAAGGTCTTAGTAAAAGCCTATAAAATAGGGTGCTCAATTCCTTGAGCTGCCATGTAATGGTAATAAGTCTTAGGATTTACCCATGAGTAAGATTAGTGTACTCTCAAGTGTGTGTGTGTATATTATACTCCTTTTATCAATTTTAGTATACTTCAATATTAATTCTATGATACTTCAATGTGATATGGTGGGAAAAAAAATTATTGAAACCCTTTATCTTTTGTTATATAGGCTTTTTCTGTATAAAAGAGGAGGATGCACATAAATTATGCTATAAAGAGTGAATTTTGATGAAATTTTTTGTGAAAATCACTTTGAAGCATTTTATAATCGATATTAGAGCATACTTAAGATGATACAAAGGTATAACAATATCATTTAAGTGGTATATTGCAGGTGAGAGTACATACTCACTAGTCCAGGAACGCGCTAGTGCACACAGTCTTAACATCGGTAAATATCACAATCATACCACTCGATACTAACAAAGTACTTTAATTAAATAGTCAAACTAGTTGCTCGACCTTATGGTCAAGTTACAAATATACGCCACGCAGGGCGAAACTTATTAAGAGAGAAAAAATAGCAGCGAAAAATAAGATAACTTCGTGGCGCCATCCAGTATACCACAGGCAACTGACTGGGCTCGCTCCCTAAGTAGACGGTTCCTCTTGGAGCTCATCCTCCAAAGCTGGTGTAGTCTCCTCTTAAACTGTTGTTGTATTGTGGCAAGGGTGAGTACTTGGTACTCAGCAAGTCATGCACAGAATGCAACTAATATACTACATGCATGGCTTAATACAAAGGAATAGCTCAAGGTATATTTGCAGTAAGAGCATTTAACAAGTATCATAAGTAGATTCGAAAGCAGTAGTAACAAGTAAATCATAAATAACTTTTCAAGGGGGTTTAGTAAACATCTTTCCCATCCTAATCCACATTTCTATCAACATCATTATTAATCCAACCCAACCTTTCAAGTCCAAGTTATTTTTGAGAAAGTCTAACCCTTGACTGTAATTCCCGAGCGATGTCCAATACCGCAGACACGGCTATTCGAATAGATTTTACACTCTGCAGAGGTTATGCACTTTACCCACAAGATACAGTCAAACACCACAAAGGCGAGTTCCCGTAACAAAGTCTTTCGGAAACTTCTAACAATACAAGTGGTCCTCCCCGGTTGTTGCACACTAACCCTTCCCTTAGCTAAGGCGAAGTTTAGGCCAACCAACCGTTAGATGGGTACCTGGCCGCAGCTCCAGACGCTCCCCGTACAACTTACACAAAGGGTGTAGTTGACCTCCTGAGGTCCACAGGTACGTTATTAGCAACTTAATCAACTAGGTCCGTCTCATTACGGACATGTGGTTGCATGTTTGACCCAGTTCAAAGGCTTGCAAGGTGAAGTCCTTAGGGTGACCAGGGCAAGACTACCCGAAGAACCAAACCAACATTCCTTGCCACAACCTGCCCACCCGATCAATCTTGCCACATGCCCCGGTCGAAAACTATTTATCAAACCCCAGTTGATTACCATGCACCACGTGCTATCAACATCACATGATACCTTTCCAAAACAGGTTCAATATATCATTAAGTCAATATTAACATTTGATTGTCCAAAATCATGTCATGAGCACGTAGCAGGTCTAAGCAATATACTACAACGATCTAATTTCCCATGTTGGCATTTGAGTAATGTCCAACTAGTAAACCACAACTAGGGTGACAAGGGGTCATGGCACATATTTAATTAATCAAGGTGTCATACAGCAATTTGGCATTTATCTAATTTCCCATACTTAAATAAGGTATTTTCTAATTGAACTAGCATGCAATAAGTTAAATCAAAATAGGTTTCAAAATAGGGTCAATATGGTCAAAGCATAACTTGCCTTCAAATAGCACTTGTTCTTGGTCCTGAGCTGGCTCCTGGGTCAATATTTCTCCTTCGAATCCTTCCGGCACTTCAACGTCTACTCGTAACGCGTGCAAATAGCAACAAATGAACAAAACAGTAGATCAAAAGTGTCCAAACATCCAAATAAAGTTCATAAACAGAGAGAACATAATTTTATGAATTTTTAGGAACTGGAATCGCTCAAATCGGAGTTAAAACACAAAAGTTATGATTATTTAAAGTTTAAATAATCAATTAAATAATATTACAGAGAAAAACTTTAGTTCAAAAATTAAATAAAATTCATATTTGAGTAGATCTAAATTTTATGAATTTTTAGGAATTTGAATCGTTCAAATCGGAGTTGAAACGCAAAAGTTATAAGCGTTTGAAGTTTTGACATTCAAATCAATTATTAAACCGAATTATTAAATCATTTTCTTTTTCGGAAATTATTTATTGCGTCAGCGAGGACACGTGGCAGCCTCTGATTGGGCCGGTGGCGTCGGTGATCCATGGGCTCACCACGGCAGCTTGGTCCCGCGGCTCGTCAGACAGTGGGACCACTCGGGTGGCGTCATTCTTGGCGTCGGCGGGGCTCGACCACGGTCGACAGTGGGACCTTGTGGCGCCACCGCGGTTGGGGTGGCGGCCCGGCGTGCGGGGCCATGACGTCGGCGTGGCGTCATGGTGCGGTTTAATCAGCGTCGGCCGACACGCCGGGCGGCGTGTCGGCGTCATACGCCGCGAGTCTTGGCCATGGCGGTCAAGCTCCTCGTCACGCGGCGCAATCTCGGCCGTTGATTTGAAAATCAACGGCCCGTATTGATTCGCTCTCACGCGTTTGGGTTAACGCGTTTGATCTGAACCGTTGGATCTAGATCCAGCGGTTGAGATTGAATCTGGGGTTTTTGATTGGAATCTCACCGCGGTGGCGTGGCGTGATCCTAGCCGTGCGATGGTGATCCGACGGTCCACGGCTTCGGGGTCGGCGATGGCGGCGCGGGCTGGCTGGCGTAGCTGGGAACGGCGACACGAACGCGGCGTTTGCGGGCTCCTCCGGCGAGGTGAGTCCTCCCCTCGGGTGCGTCTCGTCACGGGGAGTCCGGATCTGGGGTCAACGGCGGCGGGACGAAGCAAAAACCGCGGCGGAGAGGGATTCCAACTACGGCGAGCTCGCGTGGCTAAACGGCGGCCGCTCTGACCTGGTGGGTTAGGGCTACGGGTGCGCAAGGGAACGGGCTTCATGATGGCGGCGACGGCGCATTAAATAGGGGCCTCGGCTTCTGTGTATCGCGCGGAGACCGAGGTCGACACGGCTGCGGCGGCGGAGTCCGAATCCCATTCGGATTGGGTGACGTGGATCAACGTGAGCCGTTGGATCTCAATCCAACAGTCACGTGCTAGGGTTCGGTGGCTATTGCGGTTGATCTCAGCCGTTGGATCTTGATCCAACGGTTGAGTTTCAGCCTTGACCGGAGTTCGACCGAGTCGCATGGCTCGCCTGACTCGGACTCGAGTCTGACTCGGGCTCGGTCGGATGAACAGTAACCGACCCGGTTTGGATTTCTCAGCGATTTAATATTTAAAATAATTTCCAGTAATTCATTTAATTCAAGAAAAATAGTAAAATACTCTGAAAAATTTCAGAAAAATTCTGGAAAATATTTTGGATCATTTTGGACTCAAATAAAATATTTCCAACAAAACTTTATTTGAAAATTTAATTTCTTTAATTATTTCAATATGGAATAAATTCAAATTAAATCCAAATAAATCCAAATAAATTCCAGAAAATTCCAAAAATTCACAAATGTGCAAAATAATATTTAATTTCATGAAAAGCAAAAATTGGGGTGTTACATTCGGCCGAGCCACATGACCCACATTTATTTGCGCATGGATGCATGGACCATTTTATTACTTGTATATCATCTATCGACGAGGATGAGTTGGATTAGTGGTCGCGACGTTCCAGCTTCGAAGCATACCGTACTGATTGTTACTAATTTGGTAGTAAATCATAAATACATTTTACTATAGAACAACAAATACAATTATCAAATCAGTTACTAGTTAATGCAAATTACTACCGAATCAATTACTAGTTAATGCGTATTATTGTTTGTACATCAATATGTTTCTTCTTTATTTTAGCCATATCTTTTTCTTGATTGCTTTGATAGCTTGGATTTGCAAATAATTTTCTCCAATATCTTACTAACGACGAGAGGAATAAAATGATACAAGTCTCGCTATTAAATAGTATTTTTTCTTACTCATAAAAGAAATTACTATTTTTATAACATAAAATTACCACATCCATAACTAAAAAAATACTATCATGCAATATAATTAAAAATCATACACAGATAAGTCATTTAGTAGTGAAAGTATGTGAAAATTACATATACAAATTCTCAAAAATTCTCAAAAAATTACCATACGTAGGGGATGTGAGTTTCTACAGTCCTATAATTATTTTAAAGATATGAAAATGATAAAATTACTATTCATTAATGATTAGCGTTTGTCAATTTCGTGTCTTTTAAATCAGATTGATTTTGGTCTTTGAATTTTACAAGGATATAGAATCTCACCTCTCCTACTTATGGTAATTTTCTTTCTTTCTCCGTCTGAATCTCGGGAACGAGATTCTTTCTAAGGGGGGTAGGTTTGTAACACCCTGGTTTTCGCTTTCTGGAGAAAAACCTAATTTAAACAAAGTAAGTTCAAAATTTGAGTTTCTTTGGTATTTATATTAACCTGGCATCCATTTCCCTCCAAAACCGGGATTTAATTCCCCTCCGATCGAAAAATCGGTTTTCCAGTTTCCGCCGGTACCCGAAAATTCACCCGAGTCCAAAAGTGCTCCAAAAATCTCCAAACCACTTCTAAAACGTTCCAAATATTCCAAAATGATTTTAGGAATCATTCCCCAGATTTTTGGACCTCCGTTCCTATTTTATCTCGCGCGGCTTTTGTTTAATGCCTGCGATCCGCGACCGATTATTCAATTCCACAAAAATCATCCAAATTCAACCAAACCAATTTTATTGAGTCCCAAATAATCTAAAATGGCTCTAGGAATTTTTCCGGAATTTTTAGACCATTTTTCCTAATTGTTCTCTAGGGCGAATCGTTTGCGTAAAAGAGGACCAATGGGAGAGTGCCACGTGGCAAGTGAACAGTGCACCTTCTTCAACCTCCAGCCAACTCCAAGAACAGAGAGCTCCAAATAGGCATTCATGGCTAGGGTTTGATTCAATTGCTCGTAACTCCCTCCACGAAACTCCAAATTGATCACGGCCGGTTCCGTTGGATTCGTAGCGTCGTCCTCTTGCCATTCCCTACCCTCACTCGCCATCAAGCTCGCCGAAAACGGCCTCATTCAAGAAAAACTGAAATCCACTCACTTGCCATTAACTCGTCCGTTTCTCGTCCAAACGCCGCACCACCACCTCCATCCACTCCGTATAAGTATCCCCTTTCCGGGAGTGTGCTCCCCTTTCCCTCTACTCCACGCATTTGCCCGTGAGATCAAGAAAACCGACGGTGTGTCACACTTTTTCGGTATTCTTCAAGTTCATGCTTGTAGCTCCTTCTCCGGTGAGCCATTCTTCATGCCACTTGGTTCCTTGTGACCGTGGATGAGTCTAGATTCTAACCCAATCATCAATTTTAGGATTTCTCAACCGTGGGCGACGAATTTGGAGCTTTTGCCGTTTCGGCCGAACCTCCGTTCTTCGTCGATTTCTCCGATTCCGGTGAGTTTTGGTTCAATCCCTTCCTCCTAAATGTCCCTAAGGATGTTATCTAGAGGTTCTAGGCTTTTGTTTGATCCAAATCCGTGCGAAAATGGGGCAAAAATCTGTTTTTTTGGAAGCAAAAGGGGGCTCTGTAACTTTGGGTCTGTTCTGGAACCAATTTTTCGCGAGGTACTGTAGTAAACAGTAACTTTTCTCTTTTTCTTGATTTTCCATCATTTTCCAACTTCGAACGCTTATAACTTTTGCGTCCGAACTCCGATTGACTCCATTCAAATGTCTAAATTCATCTAAAATCAAGATCTACCTGCCAGTACTAATTTTGTAATTTTTGGATTTTATTTATTTTCTTTTATTTATTTGTTGTCTCGTTTTGCGCGTAGTCGACGATCCCGCCGAGACTGCCAACCCCGCCGACGGGCTTCAAAGAGTTCAACCTCCTCGCTGCGATCTGAGGCAAGTCTCCTTGACGCATTTTGCTCCTATGTTTGCGAAATGATTTAAAATGGTTTATAAAGTTGCATGGCTATGTTTAATGAAATATGTCAAATATAAGAGTTAGTTATTCCGAAAATTGTTTATTCCTCCTTGACATTGTTAATCATATCCCTTGTAACCCTAGAACATTGTTTATACCATGCTTATGCTTATATGGTATCCGTTGATATGTAGTACGCTAGAATTGCTTAGAATCTTTTCCGATGAAAACAACCCATGGGTGGAATTATTCAAAAAGAATGTTATCAAATGTGATTTGAAGGTTATTACTATGATTTTAGTACTGTTTTCTAAAATGAAAAGAAAAGGAAAATGATTTCGACTTGGGCGGCATGGAATGTCGGGTGGGAGCGGATCAAACCTTGATCCTTTTGTGCAAGTACCGCCCCAAGTCAATTAAGGACCGACGCTTATGACTGTCTCCATTCTAAGCATTACCGTACAACCACATGTCAAAGTGGGCACGACCTGGCTGAATAATTTGTAGAAACCTAACTTAGACTCACCACTCGATTGTTGTGTGAGAGCCGGAAAGAGGCATTGTTGTTGTCGGTGTTTCGTGCACCGGCAATACGAATTTATGGTCGGATGGGGTCGCGCGCTCCCTCTCCCCGAATGGTCGACTCAAGGAGTCAGAAGATGTATACTGGTTCGGGCCGAATGTCCCTACTCCAGTTCGTGCGGTGTGAATGTATTGATCTTTGGGAGACGGACAAGGGGTGTACAGCGAGGCGACGGTGGCCGTCCGATCCCCTTGAGGTTTTCGCTAGAGAGTCGAGGCTACTAGGAGACTGCTTTCTTTTCCGCGCCCCTCCCTCTCGGGCCCTGCCTCTCCTTATATAGACGGAGGAGGCAGTTTACACGGGAGTTGGGAAGACTACGAGGAGAGGGGTCTGCACGTCTTGAGGTTTGGCTTCTGTCTTGTCCGGCCAACCCCTGCCCTTCCCGAGGCAGGGTTGGTGGCTCATGCGTCTGATCTTGCGTAGTCTTTGTCGAGGGTGGCGTGTTGCGTGGTGCTCTTGTCAGCCTCGGTGGCTTTAATGGCGCTTGACTTTGCTTTGGCCTCGGGAGTGGGCGTACTCCTCTGCGGTGTGCCAGGCGACGAGACGGGGGCTTGACTTCTTCGGTGGCTCTTCTGACAGCCTTGGGAAGGAGCCGCCTACCCTGGTACGAATGTCAGGGGACGCTGCGCGCAAGGCAGCCGCCTGACACTGGCGTGGGCCCTGTTGGCTCGTGCGCAGGTGCAGCTTGAGCTTCAATATTAGGCGGCCGGCGCATGCCGACCGCCCGGAACCGGAGTCCGCCGACCGTCGAGTCGGCCCGCCTGGTCGGGGCTCGTTCCTGCGGCCCAAGTACCTTTCGGTGGTCTTTGGGCCTCCGCCGTGATAGGTCAGCCCGTTCGTGCTTCCGGCCGATGGGGTACCCATGGTACGGTACTCGTCAAGAGCCCGAGCCCCGGAGCGGTCGGAGAGCCGCTGGGGTTTAACTGGCGCGGTAACCGTCGGCCGAGGTCGGTGATGCTAGGTCGCCGTGGCTGCCTGGGAGCCGTGCTACCTAGAAAGAGCCCGGCAAGGCGAGCGCACCGTGGGTGTAGTTTTGAGCCCCGAGCGGGTCGTGAGCCGGCCGGGGTTTACTCTGGTCGGGTGCGCGGACTGAGGTCGGGCGACGCTTTGGTCGGGTCGCCGCTTGTCGGCCATGCCCGTCAAAGAGCCCGGTCTTGGCGAAGCGCCTGGAGTGTAGCCCCGAGCCCCGAGGGGGTCGGAGAGCCGGTCGGGGGTTTAGCCCGGCCGCGGTCGTCGTCGACCCGGAAGTCGGTGGCGTCTAGGTTGGCGCGAGTGCTTGGGAGTCGCGCCACTGGAAGAGCCCGGTCTTGTGGCGAAGCGCACTTCCGGTGTAGCTCCCAGCGGGTCGAGAGCCGGTCGAGGGTTTACCCTGGCCGAAAAGTGGCGCGGACTGAGGTCGGCGACGCTTTGGTCGGGGCCGTCGCTTGTCGGTCGTGCGCCCAAAGATCCCGGCGCTTGGCGCACCGGCGAGTTTCGAGCCCCGAGCGGTCGGGGAGCCGGCCGAGGGTTTACTGGTCGGACTCTGGCAGGCCACGGTGTACGTGGGTCCTCGAGTCGTGAGCTGACGCTGCCAGCGTTTACCTTCGTCGGTTTGAACGCCGTGCTCGGCGAAGCTACTATCGGGTAATCCGATTGGAACCTTGGCGACCCCTTGAGGGGTTCGTTTCAAGCCAGGCGTAGCTCGGCGTGGGCGTCCGACTACCGGGGCGTTCCATAAAAACCTTTCCTTACTCGATCCGTGTCGGATCGCCGGTCGTCCGCCGACCGGGCGCAGGCCGCTACTCATCGATGAGTTCCGCGGAGAGTGTGAGGTATGGTCTCGACGCGAGTCACGTTGATTGGGTAGTCCGCCGACCCAGCGAGGCCCTCTGGGGCTCACTGCGACTCGCCGCTCTTTTTACGTGCGAGGCGGCTTTCGTTCGGTTTGGATTCGGCCTTCGTAACCCACGGCAGTGCGGGCCTCGGTGCGAGCCTCTGGCGGCTTGCTCTCCCGAGGCCGGCGGCCGATGGCCGTTGCATACCTTTCCGGCGCGGCGCCCGCCCATCGTAATCAAGCGAGGCCCGCGATCTTTGTGCGGCCTTGGCGCTAAGCGGCCATCCTGTCGAGCGATTAATGCGATGGGATTTAAATGGATCGCGCACGCGTTAGAAGCGGGCGAGGCGGCAAAGTGACGGTTTGCGGCCGCGTTGATTTGCGTGAGGCGTCGATTTTGGCGCGAGGCGCTGGCTCGTTCCGCCTGGCGCCTATAAAGGAAGGAGTGGGTGGCGTGGTGGGCGCCAAGCCCTCTGTTCGCGCGCTCTGCAAAAAAGAGAAAAGGGAAGAAAGAAAACGAGGGAAGAAGAGGAGCTTCCTGCTTCGTCGCGTCGTTCCCTGCTTTCCTTCGCGCACTTTGAAGATGTCGCTGACCCCGCACTCGGCCGCGGCGGGTCGCTATCTCGGTCTGGAGAGGAAGGAGTTCCTTCCTCCGCGGCCCGAGTCCGGCCGGGCGAAGTTCACGGCCGACCGAGGTCCCCGAACTTGAGGACGGCGAGATAGTCTCGCCGGGCGTTCTTCTACGAACGGGGCTTGGACTTCCGCTCCACCCGTTCGTCCGGGTTCTTTGCACTATTACGGGGGAGAGGTTCATCACCTGAACCCAAATGGAGTCCTCCATATTGCGGTCTTCATGACGCTATGTGAGGCCTTTCTGGGGATTGAACCCCATTTTGGGCTCTGGCGCCACTTCTTCTTCGCGAGGCCATCACCGGACTCCGCCGGCCTCCTCGGGGCTCTGATGATCCAACTGCGCAACCACCGCAAACCGTTCTACGTCGATTTGAGGCTGCCGACGTCTAACCGGGGGTGGCATAGCGAGTGGTTCTATGTCCGGAACCTCGACAACAGTGCCCCTCCCTTCAGTGGGAATCTAACAACGCCGCATCCCTGTTGGGGCTGGGGCCCTGACACGAAGGACCGGAAGAAGGTGGACGCGATCCTTGAAAAGCTCGCGGACCTGAAGCGGCGGGGCCTGACAGGCAAGGTGGTCCTCAGTACATTCATGGAGAGGCGCATCCAACCCCTCAAGGGTCGGTTACGTCCCATGTTTGAGTACATTGGGCCGACAGGCCACCGCAAGGTCGTCGGAGCGGGAGCTCCCTCCGTCGGAGATCCTCGCGCGCGTGTCCGCAGTCTCCATCGCGGGAGATACCGAACCAGCGGGCGAGGCGCCTGCGCCGTTCTCGGCGCAGAATCCGCAGAACCTGGTACGTCTGACGGCTCCTGTTTGCTTTTGCTTTGCTCTGCTCCTTCGCCTCCTTACCCGAGCGTGTTCCCGCAGGGGCTCGGTGGACTGATCTCCCGTCCCTTGCTGCCGGGGGAAAAGGAGTTGAGGGCGGCCGCGCGCGCCGAAAAGGAGAAGCAGGACGCCGCCCTGCTAGCGGAAAAAGAGGCCACCAAGACGCGGAAGAGGAACGAACGCGCGGACCGGGCCGCGCGTGGCGAGGAGGTCTCGGAGGAGACCTCGGAAGAGACCTCGAGTGAGGGTGACGAGGAGTCGTTGCCGAGCGAGGGGGAAGAAGTCGCCGGAGGCGATTCTGGCGTCCGCGACGCGGGTCCCAGTCGCGGGGCTGGCGACCGCGGCTCCTCCGAAGAGACTGCGGGCGCAGGGTTTATCCTGCGGAAGCGCGGGTCCCTGTCGCCTCCTCGCGGGGGTCCGGCGAAGAGGGCACGTCAGGTGCCGGTTGTTCGCTCCTCCCGGTAAGTGACTTGCGCAATTCCTCTGGTGCTGACTTCTTCTGCAATTCCTGACCGATCACAGACGCAGGGCTCACCAGCTGGAGGACGCCGAGCCCTACTGGCGGTGAGGAACCGCCTCCCGGCCCCGTCCTCGCGGGCGTCTGGCGGTTGTCGGGAGCGGGATCGTTCGGATGCGCCTCGCGGTAGGGGCCGTCAGCGAGAGATGCCGCTGCAGAGGGATGCATCCGCCGCCGGATGCGAAGCGCGGGCGAAGCTTCCGTCGGGCGTGCTTCCGCCCGTCTGCCGACGATGAGGCCGGGCGGTCCTGCCGCCCGCTTTTGCCGCCGACCGTGGAGGTCGCCGCGAGTCTGTCGCCGGGAAGCATCGATTCGCGGCGTTGCAACGCCGCGGACGAGATCTACCACCTCGCCGCCGGGGCCGCCGCCAGCTTCGGCGGTCCGAGTGTCGCCGACGGGCGCACAGCCGACCGCCACAGGCGTTCCGTCGGGCGGGGGAAGCAAGTCAGGGCGGTCGCCGATCGCCGCGCTGACTTGGCCCGGTCCTGACCCGGCCGGGGGTCCCGCGTTCGTTACGAGACGCAGAACGCGCGGATTGGGACGCTCTGGAGGAGGAGATGGGAAGGATCCATGCCGACCTTACCCTTGCTGTTGACGCCGCGTCCAAGGCGAGGAAGTCCATTGCTCAGGAGTCCCGCTCGGCCAGACTGGTAAGTTTGATGGGGATTTCTCTTGTGCATCTTCTTGACCGGGAAACGGAGATCGACGGCCAAGGCGGGTACTTGCAGCGCTTGACATCCCGAGCGGTGGACAAGTCAATGTTCCTCCGGCACTTGCACAGCTGGGGGAGTGCCGTAGGGAAAGAGCTGCTCGACGCCGGAGGGCGCTTGCCGAAAGCAAGGAAGGGTGCCTCGGCGGGTCGGGCCGGCCGGGAGAGGTCGCGAAGCCTTGCGGGAGGCTCGGCGACGTCTTGAGTCGTTGGCCACCGAGGAGAGAGGGCCGGTCGTCCCTGGCCCGGATCTTTGGCGGCCAAGACCTGCGGTCGGTCTGGCGGCATCCGCTGGCGGAGGCCGCCCTCTATCGGAAGGAATGCGAGTCGACCGCGAGGAGGCCGACCACCGTCGCGGCGGGATCTCGCTTCGGGGAGCTCGTGACGATGAAGGAGCTTGCCGACCGCTGCCACGGCCGACCGGGAAGCGCGTGCCAAGGCCGAGGAGGAACTTCGGCGCCAAGGAGGCTTCCGTGGCGGTGAGTAGTTCACTCTTCCGGAGTCACTACGGCGGCGTCCCCGACGTTGTTTTCGCCCTGCAGACCGCGAAAAACCTTACCGACGCGCTGGAGTCGCGAAGGGCGGCGGTGGAGGCACGAGACGCGGCGGTCGAGTTACGCGACTCGGCCCTCTTGAATAAGCGGCTGGCGGAGAGGGATGCGGCCGATACGACGGCCCAGCTGACGGTCCTCCACGTGGGCGTCCAGGCCGCCTGCGACCGGCTGTTCGGGCTTACCCCGGGCCCCAGCGCCATCCCTGCCATGCTTGGGTGGATCCCTGAGCGCGTCGAGGCGTCGGTGCGGGAAGCGGCGGTGCTTGGTGCTTCCTCGGCCCTGGTCAACACCGTCATCGCAATCTGGTGATAGCCCGAGTAGGCATCCAGAAAGGAAAGGGACTCACACCCGGCGGTGGAGTCCACGACCTGGTCGATGCGAGGCAATGGGAATGGGTCTTTCGGACAGGCCTTGTTGAGGCTCGTGTAGTCAACGCACATTCTCCATTGCCCCGACTTTTTCTTTACAAGGACGGGATTGGCGAGCCACTCGGGGTGACGCACCTCCCTTACAAAACCGGCGGCCAAAAGTTTGGCGATCTCTTCCCCAATGGCCCGTCGCTTCTCTTCGTCGAAACGGCGCAGGCGCTGGGCGATCGGTCTGGATCCCGGTCGAATGTTCAGGGAGTGCTCGGCGACCTCCTTCGGGACTCCTGGCATGTCCGAGGGTCTCCAAGCGAAGACGTCTCGGTTTGCTTGGAGGAAGTCGACGAGCGCCTTCCTATTTGGTGGTGAGGGCGGCCCCGATCCGCACGGTCTTGGCGGGATCCTCGGGATCAACAGCGACCTCCTTCGTGTCCTCCGCGGACTTGAAAGAGCTAGTCCCCGACTTGCTGGAGTCGGGGGCGGATCCGGGGGCCTTCTCCTGGAGCTGGGCGAGCTCGGCAGAAGCGAGGACCGCTGAGGCCAGCTCGCAGCTGCTTCGCTCGCAGTTGTAGGCGAGCTGGAAAGATGTGGCCATGGTGATGACTCCTTGCGGCCCTGGCATCTTGACTTGAGGTAGGTGTAATTGGGGACCGCCATGAACTTCGCGTAGCATGGTCGCCCCGAATGGCGTGGTAGGAGCCGGGAAGTCCACAACCTCGAAAGTGAGGTTCTCGGTGCGGAAGTTGTCCTGCTCCCAAAGGTGACGGGCAGCCGACTGCCCGAGGGGTAGGCTGTTGGCTGGCACGACGCCATGGAAGGGCGCCTTGCTCGGCCGGAGGGCGGAGCGAGGGACCCCCAGGGCATCGAGGGTCTCAACATACATGATGTTGAGACTGCTGCCGCCGTCCATGAGCACCTTGGTCAGGCGCTTCGTCCCTACGATGGGGTCGACGACGAGCGGATAGCGTCCCGGGTGCGGGATGTGGTCGGGGTGGTCGGTCCGGTCGAAGGCGATCGGGCACTCCGACCACCTCAAGTAGGTGGGCACGGCGGGAGTAGCCGTGTGGACCTCTCGGTGGGCGAGCTTCAGCCGTCGCTTGTCGGCGTTGCACTCTGCCCCTCCGAAGATCATGAGACAGCCGTCGAGTTGTGGGAACTCGTCGGCTGGCTCATCGCCCTTAGTCCCGGCGTCGGGCGCCGGGTCGCGCTTCTTCCCCTTACCCCGCGACGTCGTGGGGTTTCCGGAGAGAAATCGCTTCAGGACTTCGCAGTCCCGATACTTGTGCTTGACGGGATAGTCGTGGTTTGGGCACGGACTATCCATCAACTTCTCGAATCGGTCGGGTGTCTGCCGAACCTGCTGCTTGGCAGGTCGGTCGGCAGCGGCGACCATTCGGCCTTCGCGGCCCTGCTTCCCCTTCCGCTTTCTTTTGTCCGGGCGGTCGGAGGGGCGCGCCCCGAGGTCGGGCTGTCTTGTGGGCCGTCTTCCTTTCGAAGATGGCCCCACGGCCTCCTCGCCGAGGCGTGGTTGGTGGCGATGTCAAGGAGCTCCTTGGTGGTCCGGCTTCATACAGCCCAACTTGTGGACGAGCCTCGCACGTGGTGCCGTAGATGAACGCCAAGCGACATCGGCGTCGCGGATGTCGAGGAGCTCATTGCACTTTTGGGAGAAGCGGCGGATGTAGTCCCGGAGGGTCTCCCCGGCCGCTTGCAGCTTTTTCAGTCCCAGGAGTTGCCGGGCGTTTGTATGTGCCCTGGACATGTCCGACGAAAAGGTTCGTCAGGTCGGCCCAGCTGCCGATGGTATCCGCGGGTAGGTACTCGAGCCATGCTCGAGCTGAGTCCGCAAGATAGATGGGGAGGGACTGGATAACGAAGGAGTCGTCTGTCGCTCCCCACCGACAAAGCGAGCCGGTAGTCTTCTAACGGACAACGGGTTGGTAGCCCCGTGTACTTGGCTATGTTGGTCGGAGCCGGAATCGGCCAGGAAGTCGGCGTTGCGGATCTGGCGGGTGAACGCAGACCAGGACCGTCGAATCTGGGTCGGGATGGTTGCGTCGCCCGCTTCTCGGCGATTCTTGAGGGTCTTTGCCGCGTCGGTAGCTCTCCTTCGCGCCTCGAGGGTGGTGCGGAGATCATACTTGTCCCCAGGCGATGGCGCACCGGGTGTATGATGCCTGGGGAGTTCGTGAGGCGAGGCCGTCTTGGCTGGCTCACGCCGCCCTGTGAGGAGTGGCCCAGCGGCCCGAGGTGGCGCCGTCACGGAGCTAGAACCTTGGGCGTCTTTGAACGACAAGACGCTCTACCACCCCGGAGGTTCCGGTAGGTGGCCTTGGCCAGGCTCCGTTGGCTCGAGCAGCCCTCGGGCGGCATTGCCGCAGCGGCGATGTTACGGTTGGCGTGAGGAAGAACGGAAGGCCGTTCGCTTCCTCACCAATTGTCGATGCACTGATGCGCGCGCGCCAAGGCCGAGTGGTGGTGGGCTAGGCCGACGGCGCTCGATTCGCCTGGAGCTTATCGAGCTCGGCCTTTCGGGCTTCTAACTCCTCGCCGTCAGCCGGAGGTCAGCGAAGCGTTGTAGGTGCTGTCGTCGTCTTCCGCCGGATTCCTCCCGCCCGCGCCGTCAGCGGGAGGAGGGTCCCGATGGTAACGGGGTGGAGGATGGCTCCGCCGCACCCGTCATATTGCACTCAAGGTGTAGGCCCTTCGAGGGGCACACTCCTTGTCGGAGCTAGAGCCGTGGTGGAGGAATCCGCCCAAAGGTCGTGGAGGGAAGCCGCGTAGAATCGGCCATGGCCACGAGTTGTGAGCTCGTGGAGGGTGGTTCCGCCGCCGCCACAAAGGCGTGGCGGTGTCGCCAGAGCAATGCCGGCGGCGACGGCGGCCCGCTGCGGCTTGCTGGGGCCTCGAGGCCGAGGTTGCCGAGGACGCCGGCAATCGCATCCAGGCTTATGAGGGCGTCCGGTCCCGGACGGCAGCGAGGACGAGGACAAGCTCCCAGCCGTAGTGACGATGAAATCGAGGGCGCCGGCGGATCCGGCCCCTCGACATCGGGCGAATCGTAGTGGGAGGAAGCCATCGAGGAGGAGAATGGGAACCGAAGATGAAGATGTCGGTGAAGACGCGCGAGACCCCCTACTCGGGCGCGCCAACCGCTTGTTTCAGTGCACCGGCAATACGAATTTATGGTCGGATGGGTCGCGCTCCTCTCCCGAATGGTCGACTCAAGGAGTCGAAGATGTATCTTGGTTCGGGCCGAATGTCCCTACTCCATTCAGGCGGTGTGAATGTATTGATCTTTGGGAGACGGACAAGGGGTGTACAGCGAGGCGGACGGCCTACCGTCCGATCCCTTGAGGTTTTCGCTAGAGAGTCGAGGCTACTAGGAGACTGTTTTCTCTTTTCTCCGCGCCCCTCCCTCTCGGGCCCTGCCTCTCCTTATATAGACGGAGGAGGCAGTTTACACGGGAGTTGGGAAGACTACGAGGAGAGGGGTCTGCACGCCTTGAGGTTTGGCTTCGTCTTGTCCGGCCAACCCCGCCTTCCCGAGGCGAGGTTGGTGGCTACTGGCGTCTGATCTTGCGTAGTCTTTGTCGAGTGGCGTGTTGCGTGGTGCTCTTGTCGGCCTCGGTGGCTTTAATGGCGCTTGACTTTGCTTTGGCCTCGGAGTGGGCGTACTCCTCTGCGGTGTGCCAAGCGACGAGACGGGGGCTTGACTTCTTCGGTGGCTCTTCTGACAGCCTTGGGAAGGAGCCGCCTACCCTGGTACGAATGTCGAGACGCCAGCGCAAGGCGCTACCGACATCGGCGTGGCCCTGTTGGCTCGTGGCGCAGTGCAGCTTGAGCTTCAATATTAAGCGGCCGGCGCATCTGCCGACCGCCGAGAATCGAGTCCGCCGACCGTCAGAGTCGGCCCCGCAGTCGGGCTCGTTCCCTGCGGCCCAAGTACCTTTCGGTGGTGCTGGGCCTCCGCCGTGATAGGTCAGCCCGTTCGTGCTTCCGGGCTGATGGGGGTACCCATGGTACGGGTACTCGTCAGTTGTTGTTGTTGTTGTTGTTGTTTTTCTCACACGGCGCAAGAGGGGGCTTCTGTACTGGGTGGACATAACCCTAACAAATGGTGAAACCTCGGGGTGGAGTCGAGTTAGGCGTATACATTGTAAAGACCTTGTCATGATATCCCTGCCGGCACACCCAAGGAAGTGTGCTAATATCTTGGCATCAAGGGAATATCATGTCTTGTGGGTAAAGCTGTACAACATCTGCAGAGTTAAAACTATTCGAATAGCCGTGCCTACGGTCAAAGGCGAAGCTTGCTGACTGCTTTCATACTGGTAGACTTTAGGTTTTGATTTCAAACTAAACAATGTTTTGTTTTGGGATCCGGGAGCGGTTAGAACTCTCGGGTGTGCTTCTGGCGGTCAAAGCCAGGTAGGTGGAAAGAACCTAATTTTGTGAACCATGGCAGACATAGCCATGTGATTGGATTGAACCCTGATTTTGTTGAGATGTGGCGGATAGTGCCTGTATATTAGTAAGTGGTGGTTAGAACCTTCACTACAATATTACATAATTCAATTATTAAAAAGAACTGCTTAAATATGCTTTGTGAAATTTATTAACAAGTATGATTTGATGAAACTTGGCTTTATGCAAAAGAACCATATTAAGCCATCTTTGGATAGCCTATATTATGCATAATTTCCCAGACTTGCTGAGTACTTTATGTACTCACGTGCTACATTCTAATCCTCTCTCAGAAGCGAAAGAAGCTGTTCAAGATTTCCATCGACTAGGGTGCGTTCTCCACTCGATTGCCTGTGGGCATTTGGATGGGTCGCATTGGCGTTTTCGTCTTCCGCTGCAGTTGTTCAAGTTGTTCCGCCTGTTCAGGCCGTAATGGTAAACCTTGACCATAAGGTCTTTGCTTTTATTTGATGTTATTCTTATTTAATTGTATGTATTCGTGATATGGTTGTTGATTCATCACTTTTGACTGTGTGTACTAGCTACTGATCTGGGACTAGTACAGAAATACACAGGGGATTCCGGATAGCCGATCCGGGGGCCCACAACTGTTATATAACAACTTGTATAATAGATAGTAATAATTATTTTCTGGATAGTATAAGGTAATATATACTGTGTAAACTATTTTTTACCATGTAAAATTATATGTAAAAGTTTTCAAAAATTCTTAAAAAAATTTCCATAAGTAGGGGAGATGAGATCCTACATCCGTGTAAAATTTGAAAAACAAAATCAATCTAATTTGAAAGATATGAAATTGACAAGCGCTATTCAGTGATAAATAGTAAATTTTTCATTTTCATATCTTTCAAATGTGATTGAGTTTGATATTCAAATTTTACAGAGCTGTAGAAGCTCACATCCCTTACGTATAATAATTTTTTGAGAAATTTTCAGAACTTATACATATAGTTTTCACGGACTTTTATTGCCAAATAACTTGTCTGTCTATTGCCAATTGACTGATCTGTGTATGTCATACATAACAAAATACTATCGTAATAACATGTTTTATATTGTGTAACAATGAAACAGATCAAGAATTCAACGATGATAAAATTTATGCATTTGCATCTAGCCTTGATACTGCTGAGAAAATAACTTGCTGCTCAAATTTTACTTCTGCTACACATTCATGGGAAGCGTACATCTAACACCCGTATGCTTTGATAGTAAAACATATATGTACAAATAGTAAACTCTATATATTCGAATAGGAAAATCGAATATATATATATATATATATATATATATATATATGGGTTATCGAATTTGTCTTTTTTATATCTTTCATCTTAGATTGCTTTTAGTCTTTAAATTTTACATGATTGTAGAATATCACCTCTCTCATACATATGGTAATTTTTTGAGAATTTTTTAATCATTTTACTAAAGGGCCAACAAACAGAACTAAATTATTTTATTTTTTTGTGAAAATCATATATACAAGTTTTCAAAAATTCTCAAAAAAATTATTATGAGTAGGAGAGGTGAGATTTTATAACCTTGTAAAATTTGAAGACCAAAATCAATCTAATTTTAAAGATATAAAACTGACAAATGTTAATCAGTGATAAATAGTAAATTTATCCTTTCATATCTTTCAATGCGACTAAGTTTAGTATTCAAATTTTACAGGACTATAGAAACCCACATCCCCTATGTATGGTAACTTTTTTGAGAATTTTTTAAAATTTTTACATATAGTTTTCACGATCTTCTACTGCCAAATGACTGATCTATGTAGAATTTTTCAATTGTATTATATGATAGTAATTTCTAGTTGTAAATATAGTAATTTTATGTTATAAAAATAGTAATTTATTTCTACTAGTCAGCAAAATTAATATTTAATAGCAAGACTTATATCATTTTATTCCTCTCGTTGTCAGTAAGATACTGGTGAAAGCCATTTGCAAATCCGACCTACCAATAAAAATATGAGCAGAACTAGCCAACAATATACCGTTGCAACGGTATACCTGAGTTTCATTAGTTTCAGTGATGAGTTTCATCTGGTTTCATGAGTTCCAGTGTTTAGTTTCATGAGTTTCATGTTTCATCAGTTTTAGTGCTAAGTTTCACGAGTTTCAGTGCTATACCGTTGCAACGGTATACCGTATAATAGTATTTCTATAAAAATATATGGTTAAAATAAAAAAAAACAGATTCATATACAAACTACAATACACATTAACTAGTTGGATTGACCAACACATCAACTAGTAACTGACCGGTAGTAATTGCATCTATTATTCTATAGTAAAATGTATTCGTGATTTGCTATCGAATTGGTAGCAATCAATACGATGTGCTTTGCATGCACTTCCCAGATTGAAACGCGGAATAGGTATTCTACATTTATGAGTAGAATAACGCTACCGTGTGTGTCTATCTATCTATGTGTGTGTGTGTGTGATTTTAACATTTTACTGTGTCTATTTTGAGAAAGGATAGGGATTAGCCGTCCCGAGGGGCATGTGAGGAGGGGGACGACTTATTTTTTTTGACAACTAGTCCTCTTTCTCGGATGGTTGATGCTGCTCTCTAACTCTATTTGTATGTTCCGAAGGGGAAAGGGTACCTTGTACTTTCTGTTTGGCCTCAATGCCATAACAACAGTTTTTTATAGAGTATTATTTATTCTGCGTCTCTTGATCACGGCTTGCGTTGAGATAGCTAGTTTCTTCTTGTTGTTTTTTCCAGAAAAAGTCTTGAGTCGTATCCTGACTCCTAACCCAGCCGACATAACGGAGCCGAGCAGGCCTTGCCCGGCCTTAAGGTAAGACTTGGCCTTGTGGCTCTGGTGGCCTGCACACAAGGCTCCGGAGTTCGGATGTCGCGCGACCTCGTCGTTGGGCTTTCTTGCTGTTGTGGCTCATAACTCCCGACCAGGTAACTTGGAGATGGGCTCCACAACAGTCTGGCCAAGCCCATAGTTAAGCTAATAATTTTCTCCGTTTCTCACCTCCCCTCCGCGGTTTGGTCGGTTGCCCTATGGGGAACCATCGACCCAGTCGATTCGACCCTCTTCGAGGAGCACTTTTTGGGTCGGTCTGAAACATGGTGGTCTAGTTCGGTCTAAAATTTGGTATGGTACGGGGGTAGACTGTGTCGTGCCGGTACGACACTTTAGCACGGTGCATGCTGAGCTTGAGATCAAGACACGATGGGCAGCACGGCTGTTTGGGGCGGGCCTGTGCCGGCTCGGCACGACGGAGGTACAAGCACAGATCTGCTGTCACAACTTCATTGTTGTTGATGACTATATTATGTCACTTATTTACAATAGTTTTATTTCACTAGATTTTTAATATTGTCGAGATTATGAGTCTGATGATCTTTTTGGAGAGAAAAAGTACTGTTGGACTTTTTACAGATGAACATCTCTCGTTCTTTCGTCGGCCAATAAGCGAAAGAGAGGGAGGTAACATGCAAGAAAGAGATTGAGAGGGACGGTCAAGAGAGAGGGAGCAACGGGCGAGAGAGATTGAGAGAGATGGACGAGAGAGAGAGAGAGCTGCGAGAGGGAGCAACGGGCGAGAGAGAATTGAAAGAGATTGATCAATATGTGTCTCCTTCTTTCCTCTCATCGCAATAGTGTAAATGGGCTGGGCTTGGGCCGGCACGGCACGAGGCAAGCAAGAAGCGCAAATGGGTTGTGTCTGGGCTCGCTGAAGGCGAGCCGGGCCGATACGACATGGCACGGTAGGCACGACGGGCTGGCACGGTTCAGACACGAAGCACGATGAGCCCATGCCAGGCCGGCCCGGCTCGGCACGATGCCCACCTCTACCTGTGATGGGATGTCTAATTTTTTCGAACACACTGCAATATTTTTTTCTTACGTGTGAAACGTTTTCTTTATAGTGTGAAATATTTTTTTTATAACAGTAGAAATATGTATGCGGAGAAAATATTGTAGACATTAGAAAAAAAAATTACATACGTTGAAAAAAAATATTGCACGAAGTCTGGAAAAAATGTGTTGGATCGGACGTATTTCCCAATACTGGGGGGCCGCCTAGTGTTGGAAGCCTGGAGGAGCGCGTGCTGTAGCGGCGTAGGGCCAAACCCTCCCCGTCTTTTCCGGGTCTTCTCCCACGATTCTGACGCAGTAAGAGACATCTCCATCTCCTAGCTGGCGCACCTCTGACTTTTTTTGGATGCCCCTGACTTGTTTCCTTGCTCCTGTACGCTACCAGTTTGTTGAGATCACTCATGGAAACCGTCGACTTGGTGACGCGTGCTCTCTCCTATCCCCTTCGTCAATCTTGTCGTGCTGGTACTGCTGCCTGCCTGCCTGCCTCTCAGTGCCCTCGCGCAAGCACGGCGAGGACGACTTGGCCCTGGGAATTCAGGGAATTGCCTCTCCTTTTTCAACGGTCTGTTGTCAACTGGCTCGCCGGCTTCGTCTGACCGAGGAACATTGCTTTGTGGCTCGCCTACGTCCTATGAATCCGTGGCTCGAGTCAACTATCTTGATGATGGTTGTGTCATTCGCCAAGATTTCGAAGGCCGGTTAAGTTTAGCTACGTGCTGCTTTCCCCAAGCTAGGTTCCACACATCTCCAACCCATCGCGAGTTCAGTTCTGCTTCCACCGTGCCCCGAATCTAATCATTTGAGAAGCTTTTCGTCTGATCGATTCTCTCGAGGGCCGTCTTTGTTCTTCTAGAGGCTTTGCTCTGATTGCCTTGTCCTTGCCGTCCAAGAGGTATTCTCGCCTATGCCATGGCTGTACTTTCTGCCCTGTTTTTTTTAGAGAACGGGAGGGGAAACCCCTACCAGCCTACCTGGATTTTTCATCACGTAGAAACTACAGTGTCATAGCTAAAAGAAAATCCTTTGTTTTTTGAAAATTTCTCTCTCTCTCTCTCTGTGTTAAAATTGAGGGGTCGCCCACAGCAACACACGGGATTATAGCTAGTTATACATCCCTCCAGCTAGTCAGACATCTTTGGCAGCCTGCAGCGCTTTGTTCTTTGTGCGGCTCCTCACCAAACCGAGTCCCTGCTGCACGCTGACACAACGAACGTCGAAGCCACTTCTAGCGATTCAAACACCTTCTTATAACTTGTCAGCCGGATTTTCCAGCACACTATCGTCACAACAGTGGCCCAATTTGTACATATTTGTGCTCTAGGCTTTCAGAATTGGAGGGTGTGTTTAATTATGCGCCTGTTCGGTTTGGTGAGTATTCATTTTGTGTCTTATCATTTTCAGGTTGAGAAGAGGAAATACCTGTTTTGACACAATCAAGGGAACTTGAAGGTATCTTTAACTGTTTCCACACACTCTTTTTTTTGCACGATTGGAGTTGAAACGGATTTTTGATCTGCTGAATTACCACTGAATAAAATTTGTCGGTCTGGCACGATATATTTAGTTGAGTTACATGATAGAATTCTTCAGTGATCACTTGGCCTGCTGATAACCTATCTTCTTAACAGTACAAGATACCAGAACAAAATGTGTGGCGTGGGTGACCACAAATTTGCAGAACTTGTAGCATCCAGTACTTCAATGAAATTCTTTTTTAAGTTTCAACCCAATCCGATATATCTTCCGTTCCTACTATCATAAGCATATTCTTCTTCCACTAATATACTGTTCTGTCTCCATGTGACATTCACAATACATTCAATTACAAATATTCAGCCCACTTGAAGTCAGGAATCCTGGATTCTAACTCTCATTTTTCATTTTACAGCAGAATGCTACAGTTCCTTTGAAAGCCAGTTCGGGTTGATCATCTTCTGTCCATTCGTTAAATTTTCAGCTCGTCCTAAATGGGTCAGAGTGTCACTGAGGATGACATAGAGAACATAGCCTCCTGTGCAGCTCCAAACTCACCAATTTTGACCGAATATCATGTGTCAGTTCCTACTCTTCACGATGGACTAATGCGAGGGACGGTCCGTCATGACAGACGGCTTCTAGATTTACTCAAAGCCACCCCCACGGTGCAATGGCTAACAAGCATCAATGTTTGTTCCCCACTGACGAATTTTCATCTACCATCTACTAGCGTCCGCCGGTATCTCCATATTCACTTCGTCAGAAGAGTCGACTGGAGTTCGGTCTTCACCATCTGCAAGAATTGCCTCAAGCATCCTCTGAACATTGCTCTCCTCGTATGGCTGCTCTGTGTCGCTGCCTCTGGTGCCATGCTAATCTTGCTCCTGCTCGGACTGCTGAACAAGGCGTTCCCTTCGAAGCCCCTGAGACACCACTGGATAGAGATCGACAACCAAATCCTCAACGCCCTCTGCACCCTCATGAGCATATACCAGCACCCCAACCTCATCCACCACCTTGTTCTCCTCTGCCGGTGGCGGCCAGAGGACGCCGCCGAGCTCCGAAAGTTGTACTGCAAGAATGGCGCCCACCGTCCCAGCGAGCGAGCCCACGTATCCTTTGTGGTGGCTCTCCTCCACGTCACTTGCATCTCCCAGTACATCGTGTGTAGCCTGTACTGGGGCTACCCCAGCAGATCACGCTCCGAGTTCGCCGAGAACTTCTTCTTCATCCTCGGCATCGTCACGCCGGTCGTTGCCGGAGTGTACACCGTGTACAGCCCTCTAGGCAGAGACGTCGACGCTGCCTCCTACGAAGAGAACAAGCAGCCCTACACAATTGAAGTCGAATTACCCGAATCAAGAACGGTGGTCAGCGATCCCGTGTGGGCAGGAGGCCTTCTCGACTGCAGCGAGGACCCCGCGGCGTGCTGCCTCTCGTTCCCGTGCACGTTCTGCGTGTTCGGCTGGAACATGGAGCGGCTCGGTTTCGGCAACATGTACGTGCACACCGCCATGTTCCTGCTGCTGTGCGTCGCGCCGTTCTGGGTGTTCAACATCACGGCGCTCAACATCCACGACTACGACCTCGGGGATGCCGTCGGCGCCGCGGGGGTCGTCCTGTGCTTCTTCGGGCTGCTGTACGGTGGGTTCTGGAGGATCCAGATGAGGAAGACGTTCGGGCTGCCCGGGAGCAGGTGGTGCTGCGGCTCGGCGTCGCTGACGGACTACGCGCAGTGGTTGCTCTGCTGGCCGTGCGCGCTTGCGCAGGAGGTGCGCACGGGAAACCTGTACGACGTGGGGGACGGCAGCTTCTACGAGAAACTGACGGACGGCGGTGATGTGGAAGGCGGGTCAGGTTCGACGGAGGTGCCGGCGTCGACCGGAGTGCATGACGGGAATGGTTTTGCTGTCAAACTCACCGTGGATGGGGGAATGATCCCACCCGTCCAACCGGTGATAGAGTCCGGGGAGAGGGGAGGCGGTGGTGCAGAAGTTGTGGCAAATGGATGGTAGCATGCATCCAGCTAAAAAGTATAAAGGATGATGTTGTGGTACGCAAAAGCTGCCGAATCAATCTTCTTTTGGGAAGATTGAGATCATCTTTTCAATATTACGCTCTTGTTTTTGTCATGTTCTGTCCAGGTCGTCAGTCATTTGTTAGTCCAATTGTATTCAATTCAGCTACTGTAATAAGATGTCATTTTTAGCAGTTCCATATTAAAAGGAAAAAAAAATTGAATGAGCAGCAGGCAGAGTCTATCTTGGTTACTATGATGATGATTGATGACAGTAGTTACTATTTCATGTAAATTAAGTTTAAGCCTCTTCTAGAAGAATAATGCATATGAGTAACTTCAGAAGGAATTAATTGGAGCCAGTTCAAAAGGAGATTCTTATCCATCCCATGGTAGCCTTCGGCAATCTCAAGAGCCCCTTTCCAAGTGTTTTCTTGAGAGCAAAGGCCCTTTTCAAGTGTGAAATGCTTGACCTCATGAACTGCTTTAAAGTGAATCGATTCTGCGTGTGCTTTATTTTTCACGGTGGAGAACAAAAGTTGCCACTGCTTGCAGAAAAGAGGTAGGTACGGATGCAGCTATTTAAGCTCCAGTATACACAGAGACAGACCCCTCTACTTCATAACTGTGTGAGGACTAGGAGAGGGTACACAGTAGAGTAGCCTCTTGCTCCTACTCTCTCTCCGACAACCATGGCTGTAAGTTGCAGTCAGTTCTCCTGCTTACGCAACAATACAGTAGATATGTACATGTGTTACCGTACAACAGATAGATCGTGAATATCATTCTCGATCGATGACTTGAACCTGAAAGTTCATTTTATGGCCACAGGTAGTGGAGTTGAAGGTTGGAATGCACTGCGACAGGTGCATCAAGGCGATCAAGAAGGCCATAAAAACGATTGATGGTAAGGCTTCGGTCCACTCAATTCTCCTTGCACAACGATACACAAGAAAGAGAGTCACTTTCCATACTTGGATAATTTACCATGCTTCTTGTGTACATATGTGCAGATATGGAGAGTTATCAGGTTGAGGCGGAGATAAACAAGGTCACCGTGACAGGAAGTATTACTCCAGAGGAAGTGGTCAAGGCTCTGCAGAAGATTGGGAAGACAGCAACTTACTGGGGTGAAGACTAAAGTGCTCGTATATAGTATTAGCTCATGTCCTGACCATGGGATATGAGGAGCTATTTACACTGCACTACCGCAGATATAGTCATTGCAGAAAGATGCTGTGAACTGCCCACTGCCTGTTCTCCCTGAACAGTTACTGCTCTGGGTGATGCGCATCTGAATTGATTTCACAATCCAACTTTTGTACGTCTTGTTTGCTTACCTAAAGAGCAAGGGGGCGCTCGAGGTACTTGACCTTGACACCATGAATGTGACTCTTCTGGGTAAGTGATTATGGAGTCTAGAAAAAAGTTAAAGACATGTTTTACAGATTTTGTAGGAGGAATGGAGGATTATAAGAAATTGGAAACATACTAGGTTCTGGGAGGATTGTGTGCTTGACAACATGACTTTAGCCCAGAAATATCCTAGATTATACAATGTGACTCTGAAGAAGAATAATATGTGCATAAAGCTTTGACAATAATCTGGTGGACCATAACTAAATTGAATTGTATTAGCCATTGGATCATATTATTTAAAGAAAAACATCTACTCGTCTATCTAGCAGACCTAAGTTATAATGGTTTAGATTAAAAGAAGAGTCCATACCAAGTACAATAACAAATAACAGAAAATTTGTAATAATAAAATAAAAAGAAATTATTCATTTGAATTTCTTACGAACTTCAAATTAAAACTCTTATATAGCTAAAATTCAAAATAAAAATTAATAGGTGACTAACTAGTTTGAAATATATTAGCCATTGGATATTATTATTTAAATAAAAATATCTAGCCATCTATCTAGCGGACCCAAGTTATAACGGCTTAGATTAAATGAAAAAGTCCATGCCAAGTAAAGTAAAAAATAACAGAAATTTGTAATAAAAATAAAAATTAGCCATTTAATTCTCATAAGAACTCTGAATTAAAAGCCGTAGATAGGTCAAATACGAACAAAAATTAGCACATGAATTTATATTAAAATAAAATGAAATCAACTATTTAACTTTAATACAAACTCCCAATTAAAATATATACATAGCTGAAATTTAGAATAAAAATTAGATAAAAATTTGCAGTTAAATTTGTATACGAATTCTAACCTTAAACTGATATGTAAAATTAAATAAAAAAAACTAACAATAAAAATTAACATAAATTTGAAATAAAAAAGGAAATTATCCATTTGATTTTCATACAAACTCTAAATTAAAATATGAAATTATAAATTAAACAAAAAATAACAAAATTATAACTCAAGAATAAAAATAAAAGGAAATTAGGGATTGTAAATTCCATTTTAAGTAAAAAAATATAAATTTTGGTTTTATTCACAATTAAAATTCCAGAAATATGCTAATTTGAGAAGAAGGAAATAAAGTAAGGAATTTAATTTGTTTATATATAAATTATTAACTATTATGTAATAAAGCCGATCACAGGTTTTTTACATTCACTGGGAATTATATATAATATATTAAAAATTCTCAAAAAAGAAAGTACTCCGACTCTTTATTTGGTGGACCTCTATGGATTGAAGAGATTAAGGCCCTGTTTTGGGGAGCTGTGCTTCAGCTTTGGATCTAAAGCTCCTCCAAACAGCCCAGCTGCAAAGCAGCTGCACAGCTAAGCCACAGCTGAAGCACCCCTAAAAGTCACTGTTGGTAGGGAGGTGCTTTTCAGCTGTGCTTCGCTCGACCGCCTCTTCGCTCGCTTCACCTCCATTCTCACCCCATTGTCTCCCCGCATGGTCGCCTCCTCGATTCCCTCCGGCTCGGGCGCCACCTCCTCGACTCCCTCCTCACTCGGGACTACACGGTTGCCGCCCAAAAGTTACAGCTGCAGCAGCCAGTTTGCCAAACAACTTATTAAGAAAAGCCACAGCTGCTTTACAGCTCAACAAGCCAAAAACAGCTTTTCAGCCCAGCCGCAGCCTCCCCAAACAGGCCCTAAGAGGGTGATACATCAACAGGTGTTCACCTGGCTATATCGGTGTAAGCAATTTGATGTGCACTAAAGTACTAAAAGAAAGAGACAAGCATTTCAATAATAAAAATTAATAATAAATTAAGAGATGGTGATATAGATGAAAAATATTATGTTATGCTATGTTTACTGTTTTGCAATGTAAGTATATGGGGAAGAAAGTTTCGATTGCACATGACAAGTATTGGGAAATATAGTGAGTATATCCTCTGCTATAATATATAATATCAAAATAAATATCACAAGTGGAGTTTGCAACGATCTATTTGTAAAAGAGCAAAATTATATATGTATTGCTAAGTTATTTAAATATGCTTTATCGAAGAAGAGAGGTTGGAAAGGGTCAACTAAATGCCAATTTTGTGGGGGCAGAAGAGAGCATTAAGCATCTTTTCTTCCTGTGTCCATTGGCAAGATTCCCATGGAATGTGATTAAAAAAACACTTTTGATTTTGTATTCATTCCTGATAACATTGTGGACTTGTTCTCTGTATGGTTGAAGACTTTTGGTAAGAATTTGAGACAACGACGGTTGGAAAACCGCAATGCGGCTTGTTTCAGAAATAAATTGCCTTCCGATCCTGTTTCTTTTAAACATTTTGTTTGCCGTTGGTTGAACATGTGGGCGCAGCTACAGAAAAAGCAGGAAGATCAAAAAGCTCTGCAGTTGGGGGCTAGGCTGCTCGAACAAGTGGCTGCTGAAATCTTCAATGCAAGGCGAGGATGGACACTGGGAGCAAATCAAGGTTCACAATATCGGCAAAAATCATGATTTTCGGTTTTATTGGAGGGGTACAACATCTAAAACCGGTCAGTAAATCGGTTATATTAAAAAAAATCAAAAAATTCAAAAAAATTATGGAGTGTAAATATCGCGATAATCGGTGAAAATCGAGAGAAAATCGCTCAAAAAATCAGACTATGTGAAACATTCAACTGATTAGAGAAAATCGGTCAAAATTAAACGATAATCGCTCAAAATCCGAAGATTTTTGTTCTTCAAAATTTTGAATTTCAAAACCATACAATTCTTTAGTGATTTTTTGTAGAAGATCAAAAATCGATCGATTTTCTTAAATAAGCTAAGTTGAACCCTGGAGCGAACAAGACCACTCTTGGTCGAAAGCGAGCCGGTGGAGAAGTGAAGCCTGTTAGCGCTTGATAGGATCTCCTTTTGTCTGTCTAGTTGCACGGTGAATCTTGTAGTTTTTCTGGTTTTGGCGTAGTTGTAGTTGGTTGTGCTTCTTCTCCGTTTAGAATTCTCGACATTATTAGGCTTCTGAGCTCTGCTTTAGTGGTTCAGCAGGTCTGTTTGGTGCTAGCACCTCCCCCTGGTACTAGCTTCCCTTTAATTTCTATAAGGCTCTTTGTGCAAGTTTGTTTCAATTTTTGATTATGGATTCTGATCCCAAAAGCTGAATAAAAAACAAACAATCTGATTCTAGAATTTGATTCTCACAATCCAACCCACCCCTATACACTAGAATCAACAATCCACTTCATATGTGCTTTTGGGTTCAAACTTTTGGAGAATCATCTTTTGTAGAACTTTGTTTCTATTCATAGAAATCGAAGAGATCTTTATATATATATGGAAAAGCCTGATCTACACACATGTATCGATACACATGCTATCTATACCATTCTTTTCTGCTTTGGAATGTGCGGTGTGCAGGACAGAAAAGGAAAGACAGAATAACACAAATCTTGATGGGACAAATGTATGGTGTAGATAGCATGTGTATCTACATATGTGTGTAGAAAATGCATGTCCATATATATATATATGTGTGTGTGTGTGTGTGTGTGTGTGTGTACACTCGGTAGCGTTATTCTACTCCTAAGCGTAGAATACCTATTCTGCGTTGCGATCGGAGAAGTGCATGTAAAGCACATCATAATGATTGCTATCAATTCGGTAGTAAATCACGTATATATTTTACTATAAAACAACAGATGCAATTACTACCAAATCAGTTAATAGTTAATGCATATTTTAGTTTGTATATGAATCAGTTTTTTTCTTTATTTTAACCATATCATTTTATAGGTAGCTCGAATTTGCAAATAGTTTTCACCAATAGTTTACTGACGACGAGAGGAACAGAATGATACAAGTCTCGTTATTAAACAATAATTTTTTCTGATTGGTAACATAAATTACTATGTTTATAACATAACATTACTACATCTACAACTATAAATTATTATCATATAGTATAATTGAAAAATTCTATACAGACCAATTATTTGGATGTAAACCTCTCTGAAAACTATATGTACAAATTCTAAAAAATTCTCAAAAAATTACCATATATAAGGAATATAAACTTCTACAACTCTGTACAATTTGAATACCAAATTTAGTCGCATTTGAAAGATATAAAAAAACCAATTTTACTATTCATCACTAATTAGCTCTTCCCAATTGTGTATCTTTAAAATCAGAACGATTTGGTCTTTAAATTTTACAGAGATGTAGAATCTCACCTCCCTTACTTACAGTAATTTTTTTTGATGATTTTTTTAATCATTTTACTAACGGGCTGACAAACAGAACTGAATTCTTTTTATGAAAACCACATGTATAAATTTTAAAAAATTATCATAAGTGGGAGAAGTCTTGTAAAATTTGAAGACCAAAATCAATCTGATTTGAAAGACATGAAATTGATAATCGTTAATCAGTGATGAATAGTAAATTTATCATTTTCATAACTTTCAACTACGACTGAGTTTGGTATTCAATATTCAAATTTTACAGAGCTGTATAATCTCACATTCCCTACATATGATAACTTTTTGAGAATTTTTTAAAATTTATACGTATAGTTTTCACATATTTATACTGACAAATGACTATATTTAACGTAACTTATATTGACTACTGACACGTATTACTAATTAACTGTCTCTATCATACAGTATTACTATTACAACTTATGTTTTTTTTACTATGTTAGAAATAACTTATGTATAGAGCTTGGTCAGTGGTTAATAAATTTCGTACAAATCAAATTTTAGTACCAAATGAACATAAATTTACTACTGTATGAATATCAATTTACTAATGGCACACATTACTATTAAAATGAGAACTGTGACCAACTAACTAATAATATATTTACTAGTTTGTACAAAAATCTATTTTTCCTTCTTTTAGTCGTAATTTTTTACTCGCAGCTCCGATTGACGAACGAATTTTACCAGTATATTACTGCTGATGAGAGAAACAAAATGATATAAATCTTTCTAATAAACATCACATAAATCAAATTTTATTGTCGAATGAACATCACTTTCCTACTGTATGAACATCAATTTACTACTGAAACGTATTACGACTGAAATCAGAACCGTTGCGAACTATCTAGTACCGTGTTACTAGTTTGTACGTGAATATTTTTTTCTTCTAATTTTAGCCATAACATTTTACTTGCAATTCCGATTGACGAACGAATTTCACTAGTAGATTACTGGCGACGAGATGAACTGTATGATATAAGTATCGCTAAAAAACATCGTATAAATCAAAATTCAGTACCAAATGAAATATCAACTTGCTATTCTATGATCATCAATTTACTATTGAAACGTATTACTGCTGAAATCAGAATCGTGACCAACTAACTAGTAATTTGTTTAATAGTTTGTACATAAATATGTTTTTCCCATCTTTTAGCCATAACTTTTTACGTGCAGTTCCGATTGATGAATGAATTTTGCCAGTATATTACTGCCGACAAGATGAACAATATCTCGCTAATAAAAGTCATATAAATCAAATTTTACTACCGAATGAAACATCACTGTCCTACTGTATGAACATCAATTTACTACTTATATGCATTACGACTGAAATCAAAACCGTTGCCAACTATCTAGTAACGCGATAGTAGTTTGTACATGAATCTATTTTTTTTTTCTTTTAGCCATATCATTTTAGTCGCAGCTCTGATTGATGAATGAATTTCACCAGTGGATTACTGACGACGAGATGAACTGCATGATATAAGTCTCGCTAATAAACATCAAAATTTACTACCAAATGAACATCAACTTACTACTGTATGAACATCAATTTACTATTGAATCGCATTACTACATAAATCCCGTGGCCAACTAACTAATAATGTGTTTGATAGTTTTTACATGAATCTGTTTCTTCTTCTTCTTTTAGCCATAACTTTTTATTCGTAGCTCCGATTGATGAACGAATTTTAACAATATATTACTGCCAACGAGAGAAATAATATGATATAAATCGCTAATAAATGTCTCATAAATCAAATTTTACTATCGAATGAATGTATGAACATTAATTTACTACTGAAACGCATTACAACTGAAATCAAAATCGTTGCCAACTATCTAGTAACACGTTACTAGTTTGTGCACGAACCTATTTTTTTTCTTATTTTATACATAACATTTTACTCGCAGCTTCGATTGATGAACGAATTTCACTAGTAGATTAGTAACGACGAGACGAATTGTATGATATAAGTCTCGCTAATAAACGTCACATAAATCAAATTTTACTACCAAATGAACATAAACTTACTACTGAATAAATATCAATTTACTACTGAAATCACTGTTAGTGTTATGCCCTTGAGGCAGTCATATAGATGATTGTAACATGACTATGTTTATGAATAATAATATAATTATTGGTCCAATGAATGTATATCATTATATTGATCAGTAAGTATGTGACTTGCTTATGAAACTCTCTACTCATTGATATAATTCTGTAAGTATCTCTGATCGGATATAATCGTAGTGGACAACGATGATTTGATCAACACATGTACTGATCGATGATCATGTTTCATAGATCATGGGATATGGAGATATCATCAATACATTGTGAACGCATGTTGGAGAATATGTGTTAGATGGACCCACAATAGGACACTGCGAGAATGTTGCATTCTTATATGTCATCAGTGTATCTCATACATAGTAGATGTATGATCCTTAGACCTGAGATTGTCACATTCCCTACATATGTAATAGTTTACATTGGGGTTACCAAACACTATTTCCTAACCGGGTAGTTATAAAGGTAGCTTTTATGTTTACTATGAAACATGCAGAGGGAATTGAGTAGTCAAGATGGAATTTGCCACTCCAATGTAACGGAGATATATGTCTAGGCCACTCGTGTGATATGATTAAGGAAGTGCATGGCCATGCCGTGATTGAGAAGTCAATCACAACTTATTAATATATCACGGATACAAGAGATGGATTGAACTGTCAAAGGATGACATGCTTCTTGCCTTGAGTTCAATCTTCATATAGTTTGGCAAAGGGATTATTACATCAGTACTTTAATCATATGCGTTTGAGAGTTGGCATGCTCTGCAAGGAGCCGCTACCGACTATTGGATCATAAAAGGGTTTTCCGAATCCATGTCCAAATGTGCATGAACCTACAGGGTCACACACTTAACGGGCTGGGACGCATTAATTCGGATTGGATTCGTAATTAATGGACCTCGTGGGCTTAGCGTGTAGATGGGCCCTGACTGCCTAGGGTTTCACCTCGTGGCTATATAAGGAGGGGAGGAGGCTAGACGCAGAACACACTTTCGTGCGGTTTAGAGGTGTTTCACCAGAAACCCTAGCCACCTCCTCTCGTTGCCCCTGCCGAGCGACCCGGTGCTTGCACACCGACGCACGACGTTCCATCCCCGGACGTGTGGACTGCTGTGGTGACGCTGCTGCTACTGCGGCGTGGAGAGGACGATCCGTAGCGAGGACGATCCACGGCGAGGACGATCACTGGCGAGGACGATCCGCGGCGAGAACGATCCACTACAACGACGTGCGAAAGATTCCGCAACTGCGCGTTTAGTGGTAATAGATCTATGATCCCCTTCTTGCGAGTAGCTTTTCTGGTTTGTGGTAGAAATTTTAATTTGTGCTAGAGTAGCATACCGTGTTCCCCAACAATCACAAACTGCGGCCAACTAACTAGTAATATGATTACTAGTTTGTACATGAATTTGTTTCTTCTTCTTCTTTTAGCTATAACTTTTTATTTGTAGCTTCGATTGACGAACGAATTTCACCGATATATTACTGCTGACAACAGGAACAATATGATATAAATCTTGCTAATAAATATTGCATAAATTAAATTTTACTACCGAATGAACATCACTTTCCTACAGTATGAATATCAATTTACTATCATGCCCGAGGGTTCAGCAGACTGTACAGCCCATTTAGTAGTAACAATCCAATATACAGATAGTAAAAATGATGTTCATTTTGCTGTAAAATATGATTAATACGACTATTATTGGCGGCACTTATATCATTTTGTTCATCTCATCGTCAATAAGCTACTAGTGAAAACCATTTGCAAATCCGAGCTACCAATAAAAAGATATAGCTAAAATAAGAAAAAAAAAATTCATATACAAACTACAAAACACATTTATTAGTGGGGTGGACACGTTATTGATTCGGTAGTAACCTTATCTATTGTTTTACTAGCAATTGGTTTAGTCCACACACACGTAACTGGGATAGTCCGTTCCGCTAATTAATGTGTTGCATGGCTCGATTGGACTGAGTTAAATGACCAGAGCGCATAATAGGCTATTCTACACGCAGATGAAGAATAGCTCATATATATATATCACCATGGTGCCCGGCACCATGATTTCAAATGCGCAAATTCAAGCCAAATTCGGATATATTTTCAAAATTTCAGTTTTAGGGTATATATTCATCTATTACAATTCAAATGAAACACATACCTTTAAAAAAAATATAGTTGAATTAAAGATTTGAACGAATTTAGAACACATGCTTTACTGATTTATATATAAAATCAGCATATACATACAATCAAACTACCATCGAAAAAGAAAACTCTTGTTTGAATTTTAGTTCAAACTTATTTGAACTAGTTAGTAACCTAGTTAAACCCAACATCCTAAAAATTTTCAGATGCAAATACATAGAGGAAATAACTATTTTGGGTCATGATGCATATATATATATATATATATATATATATATATAGGAAAATGGTTCCATACCCCTGGGAGTACGTACTCCCACTCTCAGTATACCGCTTAAATGATGTTGCTATACCTCTTTATCCTTTTAATTATACTCTAATACTGATTACAAGATACTTCAAAGTGAATTCTACGAAAAATTTCATTAAAGTCCACCATTTATAGCATAATTTGTTTATATACTCTTTTTACATATGAAAAAGAGTATATAGCTAAAAAAATAAAGGGTTCTGATCAATTCTTTTCAACAATATCGCATTGTAGTATCTTAGAATTATTATTAGAGTATACTGAAAGTGATAAAGGAGTATAACGTATTCGTTTAAGTGGTATACTTTGGAGGTGAGATGCGTACTCCCAGAGTACTGAAAAGGCTTCCTATATATATATATATATATATATATATATATATATATATATATATATATATATATATATATATATATATATATAGGAAAAATACTTCGTACTCCCGGGAGTAATTACTCCCATCTCTGAAATACCACCCAAACGTACTTGAAATACTCCTTTATCAGTTTGGATACACTCATATACTAATTATAAGATATTCCAATGAGATCCACATGAAAAAATTGCAAGGGAGTACATAGTTTTTAGCATATTTTGCAAATACCTTCATATACGTATATAAAAAGAAGTATGTCTAAAAAGTGCACATACCACCTCTGAAAAAATGTAAATACCACCTAGATGATCTTATATACTTATATACTACACGTACATACTCTCCGTTGCGCGAAATACTCCCTACGTTGTGAGATACGGCATAGGGAGTAATTACTCCCGGGAGTAGAAAAGAGGTTTCCTATATATATTTCTACGTTGAGAGAGAGAGAGAGAGAGAGAGAGAGAGAGAGGAAATAACTATTTTGGGTCATGATCCATATCCCTGGGAGTATGCACTCTCACTCTCAATATACCGCTTAAATGATGTTGTTATACCTCTTTATCCTTCTGAGTATACTCTAATACTGATTATAAGATACTCCAAAGTGAGTTCCACAAAAAATTTCATCAAAGTCCATCATTTATAGCATAATTTATTTATATACTCTTTGCACATATGAAAAAGGGTATAAAAAAATAAAGGGCCCTGATGAATTTTTTTCAACAATATCGCATTGTAGTATCGTAGAATTATTATTGGAGTATACTGAAAGTGATAAAGGAGTATAATATATTAGTTTAAGTGGTATACTAAAGGTGGAAGTACGTAATCACAGGAGTACGAAAAAGGCTTCATATATATATATATATATATATATATATATATATATATAGAGAGAGAGAGAGAGAGAGAGAGAGAGTTGCCGTCTCTGCTTGGGAGGCACCTTCCCAGAAAGTTTTCTCCGCCCCATCGCAAAGGAAATCAAACGTTTAGCAGGGTGTAGAGCTGAATTTTCACTCGGTGCACGGCACGGTGTACGTTTATGTGTACGTAGGGATGGCAAAATTACCCGTGGGTTCGGGTATCCGTGGGTACCCGACCTGATGGGTTCGGGTATGGGTTAGATTTCAGACCCGCGGGTTTTAAATTTCGGGTTCGGGTTTGGGTTTGGGTTCGGGTTCGGGTTCGGTTCTGCACCCGTGGGTACCCGAATTAATTAATATAAATTAAAAATAATGGAAAGTTAATTCAAGATTTTCAAGCATCGTTCGAGATGTAAGATGCGGTAACTTTCATGATTATATACACCATATATTTTTTTCCTTTAAACATAGAAATTACGAATGAATTGATTGACAATTGATGGTTGAAAATTTGATTGCGAGGTGAATTTAATTTCGGGTTTAGGTATGATCGTGGGTATGTACCTGTGAGAGATTTCGGTTTCGGATTCGGATTCAGGTATGAATTTCGGGTTTCGGGTTCGGGTCTGCAGGAGGTCTACCCGACCGTACCCGCCCGATTGCCATCCCTATGTGTACGTCTGTGTCCATCTCGCCATATCGCATTAAGCTGAGTTTTTATATCTCGATCGTTGCTGCTCTGCATGTCAGCAGTTACGTCTCACAGTTTTTTTCCCCCTTAGGTAACACGTACTAGCATAAAAAGAACAACACGCCAGAAATTTGTACGGTGAACAGTAATCATGACTTTGTCGTGCGCGTATATGGTGGTTTAAAACCGGGACAGCTGCCACGGCACTGCATCATGCACTTGCAGAGGTGGATACAGTGGAGTGAAAGCAACTAGCGACACGCTAGGTATCACTGTTGTGCCAATGCCTTCAGGTTTCCGACAGTGGAGAATACATAAGTAATTAAGGGCATGAATGTGTGATAACCGAGTCAAAAGAAAGACATGCAGTATGATCTTCGTAGGACCAAGAATCTTAAGACTCTGAAGTAACACCTTCCAAGAAAGATGGGGAAACAGAAACGGTCATCCTTTTCTAGGAAAGAGACGAAGAAGAAGGCGTTCCGAAGGAGCATGGAGTTCTATGGCTTCGTGGAAGAGCGCTAGGCAGGGCTGCACAAAGGATAGGGATGGTAATCGGGTAGGTACCTTTCGGTATAATTGTTTCAGATTTAAACCCGAAATCCGAACTAGTGTAGTCTACCCGAACCTACTAAGCTTATCGGGTAAAGATCTGTACCCACACCCAAACCCGATGGGTACCCATGCCCGTTAGCTATTCCAAGTTGTATTTGGCTTCAATGAACAAGATGATAAGCTCCATAGACTTAACACCACTTGATGTCTATCCCAAGTTGCACGGTATGGGGGCAATGTAAACATAGCTCATAGCTTATTCAGTAAAAGGCTCAAATAATTCTTATATCATCCCAATTTAATGATAAACACATAATTAAATGCCACTATAAAAATAGAAGTTCAGGTAATAAAATGATGGCCATATTTATTTCTAAAAACTAGTGAATTATCTTTCTGAGATCAACAATAGTAATGTAAATTTTATCACATATTATAGGATACCCATCAAGTATCCATTGGTACTATCTTATCGGATACCCAAATCCGAAAATCCGTGGGTCTAAAGTGCTATCCGTGCTCATCCTTATCAAGTCAGGTATCCACGGATACTCAAATCTATGGGTAAAATTGCCATCACTGACAAAGGAGGAGGAGCTCACCAAACACCGTAGAGTATAGAAACGTCAGCCCGTGGACCCATCGGTCCATGGCCACAAAATGGAGTAAATATCGATTAAAGAACAACGATGTTTTCTTCTTACATCCTGGTGCCAACAACTTATGAATAATCATGCGAAAGACCTTAAGTCAGCTTCAAGGCAGTTTAGTTAAACAATTACAATAGGTGAGGATATTTGGTGTTCTTAGTTACGTCCTTTAAGCTTTTCTTAAGTACGTAACTATCTCCAGAATTATTCACTGAAGAAAGGTTTTGTATACGTGGGTTTTCAGCGAGAACAAGATCCATATCAGAATCCACAATTTGAATGGGTTATAACTGAAAATTTGTGCAAAGAACACCAACATTTTGGTCTGATGACTTGGTCTGCTTGGCAGTAATAATCACGGGAACATTTGCGCTCGAAAGGCCAAAAAAAAAGAAAAGGTAAAAATTCTCATGAGCTATTCTCCAACACTCCCAAGTGCTTAGGACTTTTGGTGGTTGTTTTTTATTTATTGTTTATGTCTGTGTGTGTGGGGTATTTAGTTCAAATATTCTTTTCCCAAACAGGAAAATTATAATCTTTAATGTAAGAAACATTGACTGGTCAAGAACAAAATCATATCAGGAGCGCTGAATTTCGAGCCAGATACTAATAGTACTTTTCATTCAAAAAAAGATACTAATAGTACTAGTAATAGATGAAGCAAAACACATCAGGTGGAGACGGGGAGTCTGACGAACTGAGCTGATCCGGATCCGAGGAACACGTCCCCAATTAAGTACATGCTTAAACTAAGAAAGGTTTAGTCAAACAAAATGAAGGTTTAGTCAAACAAAATGCCTGCTCTTGCGTCCTGAGTTCCGGACTACTATCTTGAAATCACATGGCCTCATCTCATTTCTATCAAGATTCACATGCCTATTGAATTGCCTACTCATTTTCATGCAGCTAATTAAGTTAGTTTCCCGTTTTGAGGTTTGAACAACAAGCCTGGAGATGACAGTATAAATTCCTACATATGAACAAATTGTTTCCCGTGGCTCCTTGAATAAAGTTACAAAGAAGAGGTTGCACCGCACCCGTACACTTCGTATAGTTTTCTATATATAGATTGCAGCGTCCTATTTCAAAGCCGAAATTTCTTATGACTTCTCGTTAAACAGTGCAGGTGATTAGTCCAGTGCAATTTCGTTTGAATTTGCAAATTTAAAAGGAACACGTAGACATATATTTAACATAAATAAGCTATATAACGCAAAATTTATATAAGATTACCCTACTTTATAAATACGAGCAGTGCATGGGAATTTAAAAGTTTCCAGATCGAGGGTCATATATTATGCTTCTCTGGAATGTATATATGTTCATGCATTTGTTATACAGGATTAGATATAATCCTATGTTCAGATCAAGTGAACAATCATCTGTATACTGGTACAGGTTTTCCAGTAAGTAAATACCACTAGTGATCAACGGAAAAGAGGTCAAATCCACTCCAACTCCACTTTACCAGCAAGTAGAATTAACCCATGCATCTAGAAAGATCGACTGGCCGGGTGCAACTTTACAGTCCGGTGATCCATGGCAACGAATGCTAAGACCGGAATAGGAATGAAAATGTGCAACTCTGCAAATCGATTGATAGGGATAATATAGTTCCAAAATGAAGATCAAACCATAAAAAGCAGCCAAGAAAGCATTGGCCATGGACAAACCAGTACCATGATAAGAACATAGCTCCATTTAATTGATTGAATCCATATTATAGTTGAGCAAATCTTGTGCTCTGTCCTGTAGCTTAGATCATTTTTTTTTACCTCAGTACTAGTTTAAAACTAGATTAGACTTATTTAACCAAATCCATCTGATTTAGTACCCTATAATTCCCATTGGAAGTTTTGAGCAGGTCAAAGAAACGATCCATGACCACCAACCCCTCCGTTCACCCAAAACCATACCCGCATCTGCACCCGCGTGCCACGAAGCCGGCCACGCCATCACCACGAAGCGGTAAAGCTCGTCCCCTAGTGGTGGGTATCTCTCGTCAGCAGGTCGCGCATGCGCTCGCCCATGCGCCGCCAGTCAAACCCCACGAGCTTTGACCAGTCAACGGTCAAAGTTTCAAACCTCTATATAGCCTTCCTCCAGTCCGTCCAAGCAATGCAAACGATCGCCTCGCCGTCCATCCACCGCCTCCTCCCAGCTCCCACCGTCTTTCCCCCTCCCTCCCCCGCACTAACCCGAACTTACACGCCGGACACAAGCACACCGCACGACTGGTCGTGACGCCGCGGTTTTCGATGACGACTTCGTCGTCCGGGAGCATCGAGACGTCGGCCAATTCGAGGCCAGGCTCATTCTCGTTCGCGAGCACGGGCTTCACGGACCTCCTGGGTGGCTCCGAGGCCGGCGGGGTGTCCAGGTACAAGGCCATGACCCCGCCTTCCCTGCCGCTCTCGACTCCGCTGGTGTCGCCGTCGTCCTACTTCAACATGACGACCGGCCTGAACACGGCCGACTTCCTCGACTCGCCGGTGCTCCTGACCTCCAGTGTAAGCAAGCACACGATCGAACGATCGTATTCGGTGTGCAGCACGTTCGAGGGATCGAGTAGCACGTACGCACCACACGTGATTATGTTCAAATGTTCAACGCTAACGCCGTAACGTTGCGTGCACGTTTTGCCCGTTTCAGATTTTCCCTTCCCCCACGACGGGCGCATTCGGGTCGCAGCAGTTCAACTGGACGCCGGAGGCGGCGGCGCCGAGAGCCGAGCAAGGCGGTAAGGACGAGCTGAGGCAGCCGTCGTACTCCGACTTCTCCTTCCAGACGGCGCCGGCAAACAACGAGGAGGCCGCGCGGACGACGACCTTCCAGGCGCCGATTCCACCGGCGTCACTGGTGAGATCAGCACTCATCTGTTGCCCCCTTTTCGAGGGGCTCTTTGCTGACTTTGTCCAAAAGAAACTAGGATACTATTTTCCTCTTCATTCGGCATACACAAGTAGGGCACCTGTCGGGTGTCATGTCACGATCCGGTAGCCAGACTTTTCTCATTGTTAGATATAATAAGTAATGTCTCAATTAATCGTATCTTTCGGTATTATTCAAATAATTTGTTAGAAGTTTAATTCTTTTTCATATTTAGACTCTATATAGCTAACTCCCTATACATATAGTCTTTGAATAAATTAGGGAATTATTACTAGTGATTTTTTCTCATAAATATTTTTTCATGCTAAATATTGTTTTCAATTTTTCGTGTATCGTGCTAATCCTAATAGTCAAACAAACCCAAACAATATACAAGAATCTCTAATATAGTAATATCCTTTGCGACACTTCAGGGCGAGGAGGCGTACAGAGGGCAGCAGCAACAGCAGCAGCCATGGGGATACCGACAAGCTGCAGGCATGGACGCGGGTGCCAACCCGGCGGGCTTCGGCGCGGCACCGTTCCAGGCGACCTCGTCGGAGATGAAGCCGCACGTGGCGGCGAGCGTCGGGTACAGCCAGCCGCAATCGCAGAGGCGGTCGTCGGACGACGGGTACAACTGGCGCAAGTACGGGCAGAAGCAGGTGAAGGGGAGCGAGAACCCGCGCAGCTACTACAAGTGCACCTTCCCCAACTGCCCCACCAAGAAGAAGGTGGAGAGGTCACTGGACGGCCAGATCACCGAGATCGTGTACAAGGGCACGCACAATCACGCCATGCCGCAGAACACGCGCAGGGGCTCCGCCTCGGGCTCGGCGGCCGCGCAGGTGCTGCAGAGCGGCGGCGACGCGTCCGAGCATTCCTTTGGAGGGATCTCTGGCACGGCCGTCGCCACGCCCGAGAACTCATCGGCGTCGTTCGGGGACGACGAGATCGGCGTAAGTTCGCCGCGGGCTGGTAACGTCGGCGGCGACGAGTTCGACGACGATGAGCCGGATTCCAAGAGATGGTGAGTGCTGGATTACAAATTTTTTGCGCCAAATTGTACGAGTTTCATTCTCGGAGGAACAGGGGAAATTGAATTGCTATTGGACTAATTTTCAGGAGAAAAGACGGTGACGGCGAGGGGGTCTCCATGGCTGGCAACCGGACGGTTCGGGAGCCGAGGGTCGTCGTCCAAACCATGAGCGACATCGACATCCTCGACGACGGCTACCGGTGGAGAAAGTACGGACAGAAGGTTGTGAAGGGCAACCCGAACCCAAGGTAAGAACCAAGGATTCAATCTCTCTCTCTCTCTCTCTCTCTGGTGTAAAGTAAGCTTCTCCCATCAGTGTGATCGCGCATGCGTGAGCTTATACTGATCGTTCATGGTGTCTTGCGGCTACAGGAGTTACTACAAGTGCACCACGGCCGGTTGTCCCGTGCGGAAGCACGTGGAGCGCGCGTCCCACGACCTGCGCGCTGTGATCACCACGTACGAGGGCAAGCACAACCACGACGTGCCCGCTGCGCGGGGGAGCGCCGCGCTCTACCGCCCCGCGCCGCCGGCGGACAATTCCGGGAGCAGCGGCCTCCGCTACCTGCCAAACCAGCAGGCCATGACCTATCAGACCGGCAGCGCCGGCGGGTCACAGTACGCCCTGAGACCCGACGGGTTCGGCAGCCAGGGCTCGTCGTTCGGCCTGAGCGGCGCGCCGGTGCAGGCCGCGGGGAGCAACTTGGGCTTCTCCGGGTTCGACAACCCGATGGGGTCGTACATGAGCCAGCACCAGCACCAGCAGAGGCAGAACGAAGCGACGCACGCCTCGAGAACCAAGGAGGAGCCCAGAGAGGACATGTTCTTCCAGCACTCGCTGTACTGACCGAAGAATGGCAGAAATGGCGAAAGACACGACATGATGGAATTGTTAATTGTAATTTGTTTTGTAATTTAGGGGTGTTGTTGTACCTAGGATAGGCTTAGACACATTTTATTTTATTTGTTTGGAGGCCCCATGGTTGCATTGCATATGGCTGCAACTAGGGGTGAAAACGGGTCGGATACAGGCGGGTAATAGGTTATCCCATATCCTACCCTAATATTTTTTTCTCGGATACGGGACGGGTACGGGTAATGAAAATACAGGACGGTGATGCAGTGCGGATACGAGTATTTACAGAACGGGTTAACAACGGATACCGGGTATTAACGAGCGGGTAAAAAACGAGTATCGGATATTTTGTCGGATAGTACACGAAATAGGTAGAATGAGAACAAGTGATGAAACATATAGTTCAATAATCATGTTGTTTAACATATAGCAGTCCAAGTAAAATATAATGCAACATAGAGTTCAACAAGAAGCATAGAGTCCAATTAATACATAACCCAACAAGACACATAGAGTCTAACAAAGACGCATAGAGTCCAACATAGTCCAACACATAGATTAAAAATTACACATATAGTCCAACACATAGTGACAAATAGAGTTTACTTAACATAAATGAACACACAAAACAAGGATCATCATGCATGCATCAAGATATCAAGTCTCATGAATGTCCTCCATTTCCAAAGCAAAAAGATAATCGGTGCACGAAAATGCAAAAGATCGGCACCCGTGCCGACCCGCTTTATCTCGGATAGTATCGGGTATTGCTCATCTCAGTATCCTACCCGTGCACTGTATGCATCTGATCGGTGCAGATGCACGGGTACTACCCGTTTATTTTCGGTACGGGTATTACCCGTCTGTTTCGGATAGTTTTTCCTTAAAATACGGATACGGCTCGGGAATTACCCGACCCGTTTTCACCCCTAGCTGCAACCCTTCCTTACACGTGGAGAGGAGAGAAAGGATGTAGGATACACAGAAGTTAGGGGGTTTAAGCAGTTTTGGTCCGTCATTTTTTTCGCATAGAAATATGTTGTACTCAAAACTGATTTACTAAGTACCTTTTTCTTCTAAGGATCACAACTCATTTACATTGTTCAAGATTCATATTGGCCATTGTCAAATGTTGGGCTGCAGATTAGTGGCTTGTTAAATCTTTACTCTTAGCAATACCGAATTATCAATATCAGGTACAATCCGTGACCATCTTGTAGTTATACAGACTGATAAATGGAATAAAACATACCGGATTATTGGTTAGCAATAGTCCTGGTGCAAGGCTCCTTACACGGTTACACCTTGTCAGATACGCGCATTACCCAGAGGCGGTAGATTGATACGTCTACGGCTACTTCTAATGCAGAGAAAGCAACAAGAATAAGTAGAGCTGGTCAGCACGTTGTACTTAAGTTTAACAGCCATACAAGGATTTGACCGTGGATTTTGACCATAGTTCCTCCTCCAGTCCTCCATACCTAACTAGGTGAAATTTCATTCGTCCGTGTGCCCAAAAACAAGCGAACGGGGCAGACTCTGAACTAGGCAGTGCACGTCAGAGATTTTTTTTACTGCAGTATCCTCTCAGATGTTTTTTTTTCTTTCAAAACTAGCACTCATGTGAAATAAATTTCAAAATAGCATCCTTTTCCAGCTTAGAAGACACGACATGTAACATATATCATCTACTGCGGTCTAATAGTATAGGAGGTGGCTGGCTCTATGCTAACACGGGCAAGCACGGAAGCCGACCGAGCCCACAAAGCTTCCGATCTCGAGGAGCAAAACCATACGTGTCGCCTGTCAAATCTTCTGTGGTAGAGAAGTGAATTATTTTTATAAATTTTTTCATATAGGACTAGTTCTAAAAAAGAAAAAAAAAAAGCTACAACAGTAAACAACTCCAGCTTAGCTATGCGCCACGAGTATAATAAATCGATCATGAGGACTCGAACGCGGTAAGCCGGTAACCAAGGTCAAAATTTGTTCAACATGCTTGGGCAATAGACTAGTAGTACTACCTAGCATATATACGTGGGTGTCTGCATGTCTACTGGTCCTGGATCCTAGAATCTGAATCACTTGGCCAGGTTCACCTTACCGAAATCGATTCGGAAATCGCCCAACGATTTTCGTCAAAAATCATTCGAAAATCGTCAAAAATCGAAGAGTTTCGAATTCAAACTTTTTTTAACAAAAAATCAGAAAAAAATGATAATCGCGATATTTGCCTCAATAATCACGATATTTGCCTCGAAAATCAGCCAACCAAACAAACTTCTTCGTCGGTCGATTTTTAGCGATTTTCGCTCGATAATCGCGATATTTGCGTTGCATCAATTTTTCCGAATTTTTTATTTTTGATTTTTTTTGAATTTAACCGGTTTGTCGACCGATATATAATATCTTACCGGCTCGATAAGGTCGATAATCACGATTTTCGGCCGATTTTCAATGATATTTTGAACCCTGCACTTGGCTGCTTGCCAAACTGACTGCCTCCATGTTCGCTTAGAAGTTAATCACTGTTACTTAGCGAACAAGCACCAAATTAAAGGAGGTCAGCAATTTCTTAAATTGAACAAGAGTGAAAGTGGCGACAACACTGCCACTGTTTAAAGAAATTTTATCTAGCAATTATCATGCATGAATATCCCTTCAATATTGTTGAGCATGAGTATTTTGTGGAGTTTATCAAGTCATTGCGCCCTAGTTTTCCAATTAAGAGTCGCATTACCATGAGGAAAGATATATTGAATATATTTGTAGAGGAGAAGAAGAAATTGTATGAGTACTTAAAAACACTTGCATGTCATTTTAGTAGAACTATGGATATGTGGACATCAAATCAAAATAAAGATCACATGTGCATCACTCTCTATTGGATAGATGACAATTAGAGCATGCAAAAAAAAAAAAAATTGTTAAATTTATGCATGTAGAGGGACACTATTCGACAAAGAACTTGTGTGCATAGTTTTATGATAGTATGCTGGACTGGAATATTGATAGAAGATTGCTTGCCCTTACTTTGGATAATGCATATGTGCTAAAGGAGTAGTACAAAAAACTTAAAAAGGCTTCTTCGATCTGTGATGGTATCTTTTTTCATGTGAGATATTTGAATCATATTATAAACCTCGTTGCCCAAGATGGTTTGAAGCAAATTACACCAGCTATTGCAAATATTAGAAATACAATTGCAATTGTGTGGTAGGAGGAATTTATGAAGTGTGCATCAGAATGTGACTTGGATGTGAAAAGCGGCCTCTTGTAGGATCGATATATACTAATATAGTAATCAGAGGGGGGGTGAATGATTGCGCGGAAGCTAAAATCAAATTTTTGACCTACTAAAAATTCACCCCAAATCGGAATCAAATAATCGCTTCGATTTCACGCAAAAATAGATTGACCTATGTTCACTAAAACATGAATTACCGAAGATCCAACCGTTAGAAAGATGTGACATTTTTACTGTAGAAATTAGATTCAATTTAGAAACTAACCCAACAAGAATCAACTCAATCGGATCTACGGATCAAAAGTTATAGGCTTTGCAAGTTGACTGTTCCAAAAGTGACGCGAATTAATTAAACCTAATTTCGTGATTAAACAAAATCTAAAAGGAATTAACCAATCAAACTTTGTAGATCAATAACTTGATGCCCTAAAGAGGTTTGGAATAGATCAAATCAAAATTATGAAGGTAAAGTAATGAATCAATCTATCAATCAAAAAGGGGAACAGTAGATTAGTTAGATCAATTAGTTCTACTGAAAGTTCACGTTACTTTCCTGTTGCTACAGTAAGTTGCGAGTTACTGTAGCACATGTATAGATCGGATTCACAAGCTAGTTAACTAATCCCAACAATGCAGAACGAAGAGCTAGCATGCATTCCATCCAAAGTGCATGAGTTAATCAAGATGACTTACGTATATATGACCGTATAAGAAAAACTAGATTAAATAAACAACTATAATTAACACATGCATAAAAATAGAATCATCACGTCAATATAATATTGTTACTATTGGCACTGTTCTTCCTTGGATATAGATAAATGCAATGCATGCGTGTAATTTAATGGCAGAAGTAACCAAGCAATCAGATGTTTGCCTCCACGTGAAGCAGCGTCTCCTACACGTCTCCTGACCCCGAGCTGCACGCCTTCGACTAGAACTTCTGCGCATTGCTAACACACACGAGCTTTCTTCTTTTCTTCGGCCACCCGATCGGCAACAAACACGTGCACTGGTATGATGCTTCGCCGGCAACGTCGCACCCGCCTCCTGCTGCCGACTTGGCCAAATAGCGCCGCCTCCCCCTGGTGTTTTTTTGTGCACGCGTGGCTACGAAGAAATTAATCTTTATTTCTTTTTTGTCTAATCTGGTTACAGTACTCCAAACAAAAGAGTACAAACCCTAATACCTGGCACACCAAAAACAGGAGACAACCCCTCCTATTTATAAGAAAACCCTAGCAGAGTTCGTATGCATGTCCACTTGGCCCAACATGGCCCAATACATGCAAACTACCTCAAAACGACATAAGCGCACGCTGCACGGCCCACCTGCCATACTCACGTGACTAACATTTTGCACGCTCATGGCCACCTGCCATACACACGTGACTAACCCTTTGCACGCGCATGGTCACCTGCCATACTCACGTGACTAACTAGCAACCATGTGCACCGTTCTCTAGTCCGAACGCCTCGCATGACATCCTCGACCACCAAGACATCGATTCCTCCCTGAACCTAGTCTCGAACCTCAGTTCCTCCATGAACCTAGTTCTGGTCCCGTCACCGACCACGTTCGACCTCAAGCAACACCTGCACATAAACAAACACACAACCGTGTACTAGCACAAGTCCACGACTTGACTCAAGATCAATCCATGCAACCACTCACACGAGCGCATTGCATCAAGCAAAACCATTACCATGCTATCACAAGCATATCCATTAATCTTCTGAAATAACACATGCACATGCACCACACATGCCATGAGCACAACCACTTTGCAATTCCAAATTCATCACCAAGCCAATTTTTCATCACATGATTTCACAATCTCTCCCTTGATGAAAACATTGGCAACACCACTTAGAACTGAATATTGGCATTCACCTCACAAGAAAAGTTTTTGAAATAAAAAGTTTAAAATCAAAAGCCAAAGTGAAAAACACAAAATCTCCCCCTTTGACAAATATGCAAAGTGAAAAACTCCCCCTAGGTGAAAATAAGAAAAATCTCCTCCTAAGAAGAAAAAAAAAGTGTGTGTGAATGTGCAATGTGCCCAAAATTCTCCCCCTTTGACAATGAATTCATCAAGAATATAAAAGAGAGAATAAAATCTTTTTTGTTTGTTTTTATTTTGCCATTTTTTTATGTAATGAGCATTATAAATTATCCACAAATGTAACATCCTCCAAGTCATGCTATCAAAAGTGCTTGCACCCTCAAATCTGTACATAAACAATGTAGAGTAAGCACAACTAGAAATCAAGTACTATTAATGATTTTTTGCATGACATGATCTCCCTTTCTCAACTATCTCAAAACCTGAAAACATTGAATTTTTGTGCACTTCTTTGGTGCTTGAAAAGCTGATTTATTTATTGATTGTAACACAAAATAAAATTGCAAGGAATTATATGCACCATCAGCCTTACTTTTCAACCATGCCAAGCAATGAGCTTAAGGTTTCATGGTTTCGGTCATACACAACCTCTTCCAAGTTCATATCAGAGTGCAATGATAAGCAGTCTCGTAAAGAGGAAGTGCGACAGTGCATAACCTTGATCTTGCATCTATCAAAAATCACTTTTTGAGCTTTTAGCTCTTTAACTTTGAAAACTTTCTGTCGGTGTTTCGAGCACCGGCCAATGAATTTGTATAGGTAAGAGGGGGGTGCACGCTCCCTCTCCTCGACGGCTTACTCGGGTGAGCACAAGATGTATACTGGTTCGGGCTGAACGTCCCTACTCCAGTTCGTGTGGGTTCGATTGTATTGATTCCTTGATTGTCCGTCGTCTTACATGCTCGCTCCCTCCCCCTTTTATATAGGCGAGGAGGGAGGTTACACTGTTGCTTGAAAAAGAGAAAAAGACTGTGCTCTTAGTCGCCCGCAAGTGGCGGGCTGATGGGACTGGCCGCCGGCTCCCCTTGCCCTGCTGCTGGTCGGCGCAGTTGCTTGTAGTAAATGCGAGAGTTGGGGACTTGTGCCGCTGCGTCATCATTACGGCCAGCATTTAATGCGCTCGATACGCAATAAATGCTGTCGCTTCTTCAGGGATTTCGCCGATTCGGTTCTTCCTCGCCCGGTAGTGGCCGGGCCCCGACCGGCCTGGATTCGGCCCATGCGCTTTCGGGCGGCCCAGAGGGTACCCATGGCACAGGTACCCGTCGATAGCCCAGAGCCCCGTGCAGGTCGGAGAGGTGCCCGGGTCTTGTTTCCGTCTTGCCGTGATGCCGTGATTCGCTTGGCCTGATCGGGGAGTCTCCGACCGGGTCTTGTGGCGCACCGCGGTGTAGCCCCGAGCCCCCGAGCCGTTGGAGAGCAGGTCGGGGTTTTCACGGGTTTGGTCGGGAAGAGTCTTCGACCGGGCAAGGCGGCCCGCCGGTGTAGCCCAGAGCCCCAGCCGGGTCGGAGAAGCGGTCGGGGGGTTTCGCCTTGCTTGGTCGTTGCTTTGCGGTATCGGGGAGGTCCGATCGCAGTATATATCTGTGCCCGGGTCGTGCCGCCAGGCGCTCGGCTGGCTGGACGCCCTGGCGAGCACATGGCGCCCGGGTCGTGCCGCCAGGCGCGCAGTGGGCCGATAGCCCTGGCGGGCACGTGGCGTAGCGGGCTGGTCGCCCTGGCGGCGTACGTGGCGCCGGGTTGGGCGTCTGGCCAGGCTAATCGCCCTGGCGGACACGTGGCGCCGGTCGAGCAGCCGGGCGCGCGATGGCTGGTCATACTGGCGGACACGTGGCGCCCGAGTCGAGCCGCCGGTAGCGCGATGGTGGTCGTCGGGCGCCATGGTCGTGCAGCCGGGCGCTCGGTGGTAGTCGCCACTGGCGAACACTGGCGCCGGTCGTGCCGCCAGCGCCGCAGCGGCTGATCGCCCTGGCGAGCACGTGGCGCCGGTCGAGCCGCCGGGCGCCTTGATGGGCTGGTCGCCACTGGCGGACACGTGGTGCCTGAGTCCCGTCCCCTTTTTACGCCCGTCCGGGTGGGGACCAGGAGGGTGAAAGCAGCGCTTGCCTTCGTTGGCTCGGCGCCGCTCGTGGGGCTACAAGCGAGTGATCCGGGTGGAACTGGAGGCCCCTCGCGAGGGTCCCCTAGCGGACAATCCCGGCGGGCGTCCGACCCACCTGGGGCGATCCATAAAGAATCTTTCCTTACTCGATCCCGTATCGGACCTTGGATCGCTTCGATCCAAGCGCGGTAGCTGCCACCCGTCGACGGGTTCCGCGAGAGCGTGAGGTGTGATCCCTGACGTGAGTTAAGGCGATTGGGTCGTCCGCCGACCCAACTAGGGGCCCGCTGAGGCTCGCCTTGTCCTCACCTCTTGCCCATTTTTCTTTGTGGTGGATATCGTCGCCGTCTCTTGCCTTAGGGACCACGAGGGTCGGGCATTGGTCGGTGTGTGTATCACAACAGTTAGAGAGTTGGGAAATCGAGAGAACGCTCAACCGTGAGGTCGTTCGGACCGATCGTGGGTCGACCGGCTTGGGCACTTCCTTTCTTCGCCAAGCACTACTTCGTAACCGTGGCGCCGGGCGAGGCGTAGTACTTTTGGTCGAAAGTTTGGCCGTCTTGGGAGGACCCGACGATTGGTTGTGACAACCCGACCAGCGGACTCTTGTAGCCCCAGTGGGGCGGGCGGTTTGTTTGTTACCGCGCGCCACTTGAAGGAGTAATAACGAGTGTGCAAGAAGAAGGTACTCACTTATCTTTCTTTATGACTGGCGAGGTTTTTGTTCAACGCGGGGAATTGGCGGTGCTTCGATTCCCGCGTCGCTTGCTTCGGCGCTTCGGCTTCTACGCCATCAGCTTCGAAAAGGTGCGGTCGTCATGAATGCTGGCGGGTATCCCGGCGCGTCGCTTCGTTTGGCTTCGGATCGCCTATAAATAGGCGGGAGGTGGGCGCTGGGACTTCATTCAGCGACGTTGAGACGAACTGTTGACTTGCTTTTATGGCTGCCTCGCTCTCTCATTCCCGTTCTAAGGATGAGAACCCACCGATCGATGAGATCGACTGGGACTCCCTTCAACGAGAGGCAGAGGATGAGGAGGAGTTGGGACGACGAGCTGGCCGTCTTGTAGCGGCGGCCCCGTCGGACGACGGGTTGGTAGGAGGCTGGCTGGAGCGGAGGCGGAGGAGGAGGAGCGAGCGGGCGCGACAAGCCGCGGTCGTCGGGCGAGGAACCGCCGCCGCGAGCGCCCGAGCAATTGGGGAGCGGGCGCCGTCCTCCCAGCGCTCCTTCTCCTTCCGGAGCACAGGTCGGCCGCGACATCTAGGCTGCGCTGAGCGGCCGTCTTTGCCCGATCGCCTCCGATCGTCTTTGCCGTACTCTTCTCCGACGGCGGTCCCCAGTCGGACTCCAAGCTCCCCCGGGACCCATAGAAGTCACACAGGGGGGGCGCAGGGGCTGCCGCTTCTTGAAGGTGCGTCCGGGCGGATCGGGGCTCTCCTGCTGCGGGTTTCGGCGACCCGGCTATTTTTCTTTGTCTTGTCGCGGCAAAAATTGTGCGGGAAGCTGAAGCTGTGTTTGGAGAGGGACGATAAGTCCGGAGATCAACTGTCGGCGGGGAAGACCCTTAAACGAGAAAAAGCTTTCTTGGTTTTAGATTTTCTTGTTTCTAAAGAATGTAAATGCCGTTGAATTGGAAGAAAATAAAGGTGTTCGGGTTTTACATGCATTTTTCGCTATTTTTCGGTTTGTTGCTGGTAAGATATGCCGGGATCATGGTTCTTGGGTCTGCGGGGACCAACCGACCAGTGATCGACATGTTCCAGCGTTTTCCGAAAAAAGTAGGAAAAACAGGTTTTGGCGCGAGCGTTAGTTCCCCCGGGCAACCGAATACCATCCTGTTCTGTCTCTTTTTTCCTTAGCGAGATACCTCTTCGCAACCGTAGCCGCTGGGGCGTAGGCCGTGGTACTCGGGTCGGAAGAAAAAGAAGAAGACCGAACGATCGGGTGAATGACAGCGGTTGAACGGGATGTCGACCCGAGTGGAAAAAATGCCACGCGCACGCCCGATAAAAAAGGTGAACAGGGTAATGAACGAGGTAGAAAAAAGGGCTAAGGGTAGAATCGTCTTAGCTTTTCAATGTTCCAGGCGTTTGACAAGATGTTGCCATCGGGATCCTTGAGCCGGTAAGTGCCGGGTCGAAGGACCTCTACTACAGTGAAAGGGCCCTCCCAAGGAGGGGAGAGCTTGTGCTTGCCTTTGTTGGACTGGACCTGGCGCAGAACCAGGTCGCCTGTGTTGAACGCTCGCCCTCTAACCTTGCGGTCGTGGTAGCGTCGCAGTGTCTGCTGGTATTTGGCTGAGCGAACGACGGCGACATCTCGCGCTTCATCGAGCCGGTCGACGTCTTCTTTGGGACTCGAGCCCCGGGTCTCGCCAAGGCCTGAACCTTTGGGGCGCCGTAGTCCAAGTCGGTAAGATGGCTTCGCTCCGAATGCCAGGAAGAACGGGCGTGAACCCGGTCGGCCGGGTCGGGTGGTCCGTAAGCTCCAAAGTACGGAGGTACCTCGGCTGCCCAACGCCCCGCTGTACCTCTTGATCGATCGAAGATTCGCGGCTTGAGCCCTTGGAGGATCATGCCGTTCGCGGCGTTCGACTTGGCCGTTGCTCGTGGGTGGGCGACGGCCGCCCAATCCACGCGGATCTTTGAAGGTCGCCGCAGAGCTCGAGAAACTCCTTTCCCGTGAACTGCGTTCGTTGTCGGTGATGATAGAGTTCGGGACTCCAAACTCAGACGATATTGCGGACGAAGTCCGCTACTGCGCTGAAGTGATTGTTGTGATCGGCTTGGCTTCTATCCACTTGGTGAACTTGTCTATCGCAACCAACAGGTGGGTGAAGCCCCCGGGCGCTTTCTTGAAGGGCCCGACCAGATCGAGTCCCCAAACGGCGAAGGGCCATGTGATAGGGATCGTTTGGAGGGCTTGCGCCGGGAGGTGAGTTTGCCGAGCGAAGAATTGGCACCCTTCGCACGTCCGGATGATTTGCTCGGAGTCGGCCACTGCCGGCGCCAAGAGAAACCCCGCTTAAGGCTTTCCCGACCAGGCTTCGTGACCCAGCGTGGTGTCCGCAAACCCCGCCGTGGATGTCGCGGAGTAGCTCTCTTCCTTGGTCGGCTGGGACACACTTCTGGAGGATCCCGGAGGGGCTCCTTCTGTAGAGGTCGTTGCCGATCAGTACGAAGGATTTTGCCCGACGAGCGAGGCGGCGGGCCTCGGTCGGGTCGTCGGGGAGGGAACCGTCAGTCAGCCGATCGACGAAGGGATTCCTCCAATCGGTGCTGGTCATCAGGACGTTGCAACCCGGCTCGACCAGCTCAGCCTTTGTCGGGTCGCTTGGCCGATCGTCCGGGCGATCGGTCCGGATGGATGCTTGGTGTAGGTCGAGGACGAAAATTCCCGGCGGGACCGGCCCTCTGCCGGAGGCGAGACCAGCCAGGTGATCGGCCTCTCCGTTGTTCCGTCTGTAGCTATGATGGAGCTCAAACCCTTTGAACTTTTGCTCCAGTTTGCGTACCTCTCGGCGATGAGGCCGCCATCCGATCGTCGCGAGGTTCTCGCAGCCTTCATGACTTGATCGACGACCAGTTTTGAGTCGCCATGCACGCATAACCGCAGAGCTCCGAGGTCGGCGGCGTCGCGGAGACCGATAACGAGGGCCTCATACTCGGCGACGTTGTTGGTTGCGTCGAAAAGTAGCCGGATGACGCATCAAGCTTGTTCCCAAGTGGTGAAAGAATGACGACCCGGCCCGGCTCCGTTTTGGTGAAGGACCCGTCGAAGTACATCGCCCAAGACTCGGGGTCTTGAGCGGAGGTGGGGCCTGGGCTTCGGTCCACTTTCGGCGACAAGTCGGCTAGAACTTGAGATTTTATGGCAGTCAGGGACATAGGATACGTCATGCCCGTTGAGCTCGAGTGCCCACTTGACAATTCTTCCGAGGCGTCGCGGTTGTGGATGACCTCGCCGAGTGGTAGGGAAGTTACCACGGAAACGTGGTCTTTGGTTGAAGTAGTGTACCGGCTTCCTTTTCGTGATCGAGCTGCGTAGAGCATCTTCTCGAATCTGCGGTACCGTGCCTTGGACTCGGAGAGCACTTCGCTAATGAAGTAGACCGGCCGCTGGATCTTAAGGACCCGCCCTTCTTACGCTCGCTCCGTGACAAGTGCCGTGGCCGACGACCTGGTCGTGGCGGCAATGTAGAGTAGCAGAGGCTCTTCTCCGGCGCCGGGCGACCAAGATCGAGGGGTGGTCAGAAAACCTTTAGCGCGTCGGCGTCTGAGCCTCCTTCGGTCCGGTGAAGTGGTCGGATTTCCTCAGGAGTTTGTACAGAGGCAAGCCACGTCACGAGGCGGGACGTGAAGCGACTCAGGGCCGCTAGGCATCCCGTCAGCCTTTGGGCCCCTTTGAGGTTGCTGATCGGCCCCATCCTTAAGATTGCGGAGATCTTGTCTCGGCTGGCTTCGATGCCGCGCTCGGAGATGATGAAGCCGAGTAGCTTCCCCTTGGGTACCCCGAAAACGCATTTCTCGGGGTTGAGCTTGATGCGGAACCGTCGAAGGTTCGCGAAAGTCTCCTCCAGATCGGCGATGATGTCGCTGGTCTTCCTGGTCTTGACAACGATGTCGTCGACGTACGCCTCGACATTGCGGCCGATCTGGTCGGAGAGGCAGGTCTGCATACATCTCTGGTATGTAGCCCCCGCGTTCTTCAGGCCAAACGGCATTGTCACGTAGCAGAACGAACCGTACGGAGTGATGAAGGAAGTCGCGAGCTGGTCGTCTTCTTTCATCGCGATCTGGTGGTACCCTGAGTAGGCATCCAGAAAGGACAGGGATTCGCACCCTGCGGTGGAGTCTACCATTTGGTCGATGCGGGGCAGAGGGAATGGATCTTTCGGACATGCCTTGTTGAGGCTTGTGTAGTCGACACACATTCTCCATTTCCCAGTCTTCTTTTTTACAAGCACAGGGTTTGCTAACCACTCGGGGTGGCGAACTTCTTTGATGAACCCTGCGGCCAAGAGCTTGGCTATTTCCTCCCCTATGGCCACGCTTTTCTTCGTCGGCGGCGCAGACGCCGGGCGATCGGGTTCTAGACCAGCCGGATGTTCAGGAGTGCTCGGCGACTTCCCTCGGGATCCCCGGCATGTCGGAGGGCTTCCATGCGAAGGCGTCGGTTTGGCGCGGAGGAAGTCGACGAGCGCTTTCCTATTTGGCGAGGAGCGTGGTCCCGATCCGAGCGGTTTTGGTCGGGTCCTCCGGGTCGACCTCGATCGCCTTCGTGTCCTCGGCGGACTTGAAGGAGCCCGGTCGGACTTGCTAGAGTCGGGAGCGGACTCGGAGGTGTCTTTCGAGGCCGGCGAGCTCGGTGGATGCGACGACCGCCGAGGCCAACTCGCAACTGTCTTTCTCGCAGCTGTAGGCGAGCTGGAAAGACGCGGTTACGGTGATCACCCCATGCGGCCCGGGCATCTTCAGCTTCAGGTAGGTGTAGTTGGGGATCGCCATGAACTTCGCGTAGCATGGTCTCCCCAGGATGGCGTGGTAGGAGCCGGGAAAATCCACGACCTCGAAGGTGAGGGTCTCGGTGCGGAAGTTAACCGGGCTCCCGAACGTGACGGGCAGGTCGACCGCCCGGCGGGTGGGCCTGGCCGCCAGGAACGACGCCGTGAAAGGGCGCTCTGCTTGGTCGAAGGCTCGAGCGGGGGATCCCCATGGCGTCGAGGGTCTCAACGTAAAGGATGTTGAGACTGCTGCCGCCGTCCATGAGCACCTTAGTCAGGCGCTTCGTTCCCACGATGGGATCAATGACGAGCGGGTACCTCCCTGGTTGCGGGACGTGGTCGGGGTGGTCGGCCCGGTCAAAGGTGATCGGGGACTCCGACCACCGAAGGTATTTGGGTACGGCTGGGCTTGCCGCGAACACCTCTCGGCAGGCGAGCTTGAGCTGCCTCCGGTCGGCGTAGCTTGCCGGTCCGCCGAAGATCATGAGGCATCCGTCGGTCTCGGGGAAGCCGGCGTCTGCCTCTCTGATCTCGGTGGTCGGTGCCGAGTCTTGCCTCTTTCCTTTGCCCCGTGGCGTCGTGGGGGTTCCGGAAAGGAAACGCTTCAGGACTTCGCAGTCCCGATACTTGTGCCTGACGGGGTATCCGTGGTTCGGACACGCATTTCCATCGGCTTCGAAGTGGTCGGGGGTTGCCGGCCTTGCGGCTTTCCGGCGGTCGGCGGCGCAACCAGCGGTCCTCGCGGACTGTTTGCCGTGGCGCTTTCGCTTGTCGGGCGGTCGGAGGAGGGGCTGGGCTCGGCGCCCGATCCTCGCCGACCTCCCTTTGTCGAAGATGACATCTACGGCCTCCTCGCCCGAGGCGTGGTTGGTGGCAATGTCCAGAGTTCTTTGGTGGTCCTGGGCTTCGCGACACCCCTTTATGGACCAGGGTCTTGGAAGTGGTGCCGTAGATGAATGCCCCACGACATCGGCGTCGCGGATGTCGTGGAGCTTCGTTACCTTCTTTGGGAAAAAGCGTCGGATGTAGTCCCGAGGTTTTCCTGGTCGCCGCTTGCAGCTTTTCAGTCCCAGGAATTCCCTGGTCGCTTGTAGGTGCCCTGGAAGTTGCCAACGGCGAAGTGGTGCTTGAGGTCGGCCCGATCCGGATGATGTTGGCGGGCAGATATTCGAGCCATGCCCGGGCTGAGTCCGCCAAGTAGATGGGGAGGTATTGGATGACAAAGAGGTCGTCCGTCGCTCCCCCCGCCCGGCATGCGAGCCGGTAATCTTCCAGCCACACACTGGGGTTTGTAGCCCCTGTGTACTTGGCTATGTTGACCGGCGCCCGGAATCTGGCAGGGAACTTCGCGCTGCGAATTCCCTGACAGAACGCCCGTGGCCCGGGGCCATCGGGGCTCGGGCTGCGGTCACGCCGCGGAGCGCTGTCGGCGACGTGCGACCGGGTCGGGTCGTTCCTCGTTCTTCGTGTTTGGAGGGTGGTGCGAGCGTCGCGTTCGCCCCCAAACGTTGGTGCACCGGTGCGCGATGCCTGGGGTTGTCCTGGAAGGTGACGCTGCCCTTGTTTCGCTCGACGGCCTCGGTGGCGTTGCGCGCGGAGCCATCCAAGAGGCGTCCGAACGCTGCGATCCGTGGCCATACGCTGCTGCGCTGCCGCCGCTTCCACCAGGCCCCGGAGGTTCTCGTGGGTAGCCCTGGCCGCAGGATCGTCTGGCTCGGGAATGCCGCGAGCAGCATTGCCGCCGCGGGCGATGTTTTGGCGGCCGTGGGGAAAAAGCGATGAATCGTCCGTCCCCTAGCTACCGGTGGTGGACTGGCGTCTTGTGGCGCGAGCGCCGCCAGCGCAGTGGAAGCGGCGAGCGAGGACTGCTCCAGTCGGCCTGGAGCTTGTCGAGCTCGGCCTTTTGAGCCTCGGCTCGTCGCGTCGCGCCGAAGGTCGGCGCGGCGAGCACGGTGATCCTCCTCGGTGTGTTGGCGGAGAGTCTTGGCGTGGCCGGGTAGCAGCGCTGCCCGCGGTGTCGGGTCGCGGTAGCGTGGTCTGTTCTTGTCTCTTCCTCCGCTAGAGCCGTGGTCGGAGGAGTTGTCCGAGTGGTGGTCGCCGGGCACGTGGGTCGACCATTGCCACGGCGCGAGGTCGCGGCGGGTGCGACCGCCATCGCTCGATGCCTCCGCGCATCGCTTGGGGTGATGGGGCCTCTGGCGTGCCCGGCGTCGGGGTCCGCGGGGACCTCGAGCCGAGGTCTCGGCGCTGGTGAGGGCGTCGGGGTCCTCGGTGGACACTTGGCGCCGGAGTATGGCGAGGACGATCACTATCCGTCCCGCCGTGGTGGTGACGGTCGAGGGAGCCGAAGCGGATCGACGCCTTCCGGCATGGCGATGTCGGGAAAAAAGGGAACCGTCGAGGAAGCTAAAGCGGGAAAATGGCGGCAACGCCGTCGTGCACAGCCCCTACCTGGCGCGCTAACCGCTTGTTTCGAGCACCGCCAATGAATTTGTATAGGTAAGACAGGCGTGCACGCTCCCTCTCCTCGACGGCTTACTCGGGTGAGCACAAGATGTATACTGGTTCGGGCTGAACGTCCCTACTCCAGTTCGTGTGGGTTCGAGTGTATTGATTCCTTGATTGTCCGTCGTCTTACATGCTCGCTCCTCCCCTTTTATATAGGCGAGGAGGGAGGTTACATCTGCTTGAAAAAGAGAAAAAGATCGTGCTCTTAGTCGCCCGCAAGTGGCGGGCCGATGGGATCGCCGCCGCTCCCCTTGCCTCTCGCCGGGTCGGCGCTGCTTGTAGTAAATGCGAGAGTTGGGGACTTGTGCCGCTGCGTCATCATTACGGCCAGCATTTAATGCGCTCGATACGCAATAAATGCTGTCGCTTCTTCAGGGATTTCGCCGATTCGGTTCTTCCTCGCCAGCCGTGGCTTCGGGCCCCGACCGGCCTGGTTCGGCCCATGCGCTTTTTCGGGCCGCTGGGGGTACCCATGGCCTGGGTACCCGTCACTTTCACATTTAGCATCTTTTTGAGCAGGATCAAGATAGTCAAGAAAGTTCAACCATGACAAGATTTAATTCAAGTTTTCATTCCATTTAAATAGTCATGTCATAAACTACACCATATATGCATAAAGAAGAAGTTACAAAGACTTTGTAGCATAGACATGGCTTCAAATCACATATGTGTATTAAATATAATGCTCAATACTTTTTTATTTTCCCTTTTTAATTTTTTATTTAAGAAAAAGAAAGAAAAAAGTGTAAACAAAGAATCACAAAGTTTTCACAAACTCCCCCTCAAAGCAAGCCTATTAGGTGAACAACCCCAACTTCTCCCCGAATAAAAGCAAAACAAGAAGAGGACAAATGTTTTGTGAAAATATCCGCCAATTGATGTTCAGTATCCACATGATGAAGCACAATATTTCCTTTTTCTACTTAATCTCTAAGAAAGTGAAATTTAATCTCAATATGCCCAAGAAAGAGAACTACCCAAGAAGTGGCATGAACCAGATTTACTTTTTCTATCAATTCTACATCCTCCAAAATCAGTATTAGAAATAAAACTCTTAAATTAATGCATGAGGAAGCAGAAAGCCAAATGCCAAAATCTTGGGTACCATGAAGATACCTGAAAATTCGCTTGACAGTCTGTCGATGTGAAGCACGGGGGAAAGCTTGAAAACGAGAACAGAAGCACAAAGCAAATTCCAATTATCTCATCCTCAACAGCATCAGCATCTTCATGAACAAAAATACTCTCTCCCTGAACATGTGCACCTGTACCTGCACCATTTGGACTAGTGCCTTTTGCGAAAACAGAGGTGGAAGAAGCATCTTCAAAAATAACACTTTCAGCACGAGATGCACGAGTGAAGGAGAACCAATTCTTATCACCGAACATGTGACGTGAGCATCCGAAATTTACTAGCCATATGTTCTCCTTCCTCGCTTGAGAAGCCTACATAGAAGCAGAAAGTGTCGAGGTCTCGGTACTGGGGTTAGAAATAAGATGTTTAGGAATCCAGTACTGAGACACACGACGCACAACAGTAGGCACAACATGAGCATTCTTATGCACAAAAACAGATTTATCTTTTCTCGTGTTCTTAGCAACAAAAGGTGTTTGCATCACCCTAGGCACATAATAAGAAACAAAGCATGCCTGTCTGAAATTAGACCTAGCCTTAGTTCTTTCTTTCTTTTGTTGTTTGGCTAGTCTAAAGCAAAAATCTACCAAATGTCCATCTCTACCACAATGAGTGCAAGTGTACTTAATAGGATGTTTGGCTTTAGAAGTAGAAGCATCATTTGCATTCATCATAGTAGAAGATAACACTCCAGCAGACTTAAAGACAGTTTTCTTAGGCTCATTGTCAATTTCAAATTTCCCTCCTTCAAGTGCTTTAACATCAATGGGAACATGTGATTTATGATGAGCATAAGAATCAAAACCTAAACCTTTATTATGAGTGCTAACTTTTGATTGATCCAAAATCATGTTTAAGTTTTTCTTTCCTTTAGTGAAACGTTCTAATGACTTTTCCAAGTAATCAACCTTTTGAGAAAGAGTTAAACAGTTATTACAGAGAACGTCCACTTTTTCTTTTTGCTTGCGACAAGTTGAGCATGAAAGAACCTCATGTGTAAGCAGATCATCAGTCAATTGAGAAACCCTAGCATTTGCATCTTTCAATTTCAATTCAAGAGTTGAGCATTTAGAACAAGAAATTGAACCATGCAAATCATCAGTGGAACAGCTAGCATGTTTAACATGTTTATCATTTTTCTCATTTAGATGTAACAGAAGAGCGTGTTCTTTCCTAAGCAAGGTGAGCTCATTGTAAATTAAGTCATATGATTTGCAAGTATCATCATCAGGAATCAAAGTCTTAAGTCTAGTAATTTCAGCATTCAATGACTCCACAAGAATATCATGTTTCTTAATTTTTCTATCACGTTTGTCAAGCAATTTTCCAAGACGGGCAACAGCATTGGCTAATTCCTCATAAGAAGGATCTACCTCATTGAAGTCGCTGTCGTTGCTGTCCTCAGTGAAGCTGTCGCTATTTTTGGCCATGAGACACAATCCCGTCAACTTATGCTTGCTTGGAGTTGCATCGTCCTCGCTGCTCTCCGAATCCACATCGCTCAAATTGATTTGTTCAAGAGCGGAAAGAACTCGGTAAACCACCTTGCGATTGATGAAGCTCTTTTTCTTTCTATCAAACTTCTTCTTTTCTTTTCTTTTGTCGTTGTCCTTCTCCTCCCATGATGCTTTACTTGCAAGTTTAGGACAATTTGTGCGAATATGGTTGAGGTCACCACACTCATAGCATCTTGGAGGACCACCACCACCTCTCTTCCTCATTCTCACATTCTGCAAAGCTTTGTTAAAGCGAGAAGAGAGTGATGCCAAGTCTTCTTCCGGAAATTCCTCAATCTGTTCATTGGTTAGTGAAGACAACAAAGACAAGGCAAAATTTGAAGAAGCATTATGATGAGACATGCTAGATTGTGATGATAAAGAAATTGATTTATGTCCATTCTTCCTAGCAAGAATATCCAACTCATGAGTCTTCAGTTTAGAGTAAAGAACATCTAATGTGAGTGTGCTCATGGTAGTAGATTCTTGTATAGATGTTACTTTCATCTCCCACACCGACATGTCCAAAGCACTAAGCAATTGTCGAGCATTTGCAGCATCAGTGTAGCTAACTCCAACAGCACGTAGATTGCTAAGAATTTTATTGAAACGTGCAAAGAAGTCATCTACAGATTCACTAGGTTTCATTTCAAAACGCATGTATTCTTTTTTGTAAATATCTTGGCGAACCTCTTTAACAGTGTTAGAACCCTCATGGTAATCACAAAGAGATTTCCATACCTCATATGCGGATTGAAGATGAACCACTCGATCAAAATCGCTGCGTCCCAAGCCTTGGATGATCAAGTTGCGCGCCTTACTATTTGCTTCAACATGTGCGCGATTGGTGTCGTTGACGTTGTCGTTTGCAGGGACTTCATATGGCTTGTAAACCTTCTCCCAAATTACGAAGCCCTGCGCCTGAATGAACGCCTCCATCTTTGCTTTCCAAAACTGAAAATCAACACATCGAAAACACAAGGTTTTGTCGAATACCTATCCATCGCTACGGTTTCTAATCACCGGTTAAAATTAATTAGAAAAACCTTGCTCTGATACCACTTGTAGGATCGATATATACTAATATAGTAATCAAAGGGGGGGTGAATGATTGCGCGGAAGCTAAAATCAAATTTTTGACCTACTAAAAATTCACCCCAAATCGGAATCAAATAATCGCTTCGATTTCACGCAAAAACAGATTGACCTATGTTCACTAAAACATGAATTACCGAAGATCCAACCGTTAGAAAGATGTGAAATTTTTACTGTAGAAATTAGATTCAATTTAGAAACTAACCCAACAAGAATCAACTCAATCGGATCTACGTATCAAAAGTTATAGGCTTTGCAAGTTGACTGTTCCAAAAGTGACGCGAATTAATTAAACCTAATTTCGTGATTAAACAAAATCTAAAAGGAATTAACCAATCAAACTTTGTAGATCAATAACTTGATGCCCTAAAGAGGTTTGGAATAGATCAAATCAAAATTATGAAGGTAAAGTAATGAATCAATCTATCAATCAAAAAGGGGAACAGTAGATTAGTTAGATCAATTAGTTCTACTGAAAGTTCACGTTACTTTCCTGTTGCTACAGTAAGTTGCGAGTTACTGTAGCACATGTATAGATCGGATTCACAAGCTAGTTAACTAATCCCAACAATGCAGAACGAAGAGCTAGCATGCATTCCATCCAAAGTGCATGAGTTAATCAAGATGACTTACGTATATATGACCGTATAAGAAAAACTAGATTAAATAAACAACTATAATTAACACATGCATAAAAATAGAATCATCACGTCAATATAATATTGTTACTATTGGCACTGTTCTTCCTTGGATATAGATAAATGCAATGCATGCGTGTAATTTAATGGCAGAAGTAACCAAGCAATCAGATGTTTGCCTCCACGTGAAGCAGCGTCTCCTACACGTCTCCTGACCCCGAGCTGCACGCCTTCGACTAGAACTTCTGCGCATTGCTAACACACACGAGCTTTCTTCTTTTCTTCGGCCACCCGATCGGCAACAAACACGTGCACTGGTATGATGCTTCGCCGGCAACGTCGCACCCGCCTCCTGCTGCCGACTTGGCCAAATAGCGCCGCCTCCCCCTGGTGTTTTTTTGTGCACGCGTGGCTACGAAGAAATTAATCTTTATTTCTTTTTTGTCTAATCTGGTTACAGTACTCCAAACAAAAGAGTACAAACCCTAATACCTGGCACACCAAAAACAGGAGACAACCCCTCCTATTTATAAGAAAACCCTAGCAGAGTTCGTATGCATGTCCACTTGGCCCAACATGGCCCAATACATGCAAACTACCTCAAAACGACATAATCGCACGCTGCACGCCCACCTGCCATACTCACGTGACTAACATTTTGCACGCTCATGGCCACCTGCCATACACACGTGACTAACCCTTTGCACGCGCATGGTCACCTGCCATACTCACGTGACTAACTAGCAACCATGTGCACCGTTCTCTAGTCCGAACGCCTCGCATGACATCCTCGACCACCAAGACCTCGATTCCTCCCTGAACCTAGTCTCGAACCTCAGTTCCTCCATGAACCTAGTTCTGGTCCCGTCACCGACCACGTTCGACCTCAAGCAACACCTGCACATGAACAAACACACAACCGTGTACGAGCACAAGTCCACGACTTGACTCAAGATCAATCCATGCAACCACTCACACGAGCGCATTGCATCAAGCAAAACCATTACCATGCTATCACAAGCATATCCATTAATCTTCTGAAATAACACATGCACATGCACCACACATGCCATGAGCACAACCACTTTGCAATTCCAAATTCATCACCAAGCCAATTTTTCATCAAATGATTTCACACCTCTTTTTGGATGTTCCAACAAGGTGGAACTCCACACATCTCATGTTGAAATAAGCTATTTACTATAAAGATGCATTTGATAGGCTTTTTCTTCGGCATAAAAGTAAATATGTGAAGTGTGCTCCAACTGATCAAAACTGGACTATGGCAAAATCATTGTCTTTATGTTTGAAGGAATTTTTTGATGTTACTGAGCTCTTTTGTGACAATACATATCCAACAACAAATCTATTTTTCAACCATTTTGTAAGATCAAGCTTGCAATTGAAGAAGGGTGTTATATTCATAATCCAGTTATAGCTACTATGGCACATTCCGTGAGAATTAAATATGATAAGTATTGGGAAAATTTGAATATGGCTCTTGCTATAACATGTTTTGTTTATCCTAGATACAAGACAAAGCCAATACACTACTTTGTAGAAAAGATTTACAATGACAATGCTCCAGAAGAAATCAATAAGCTCAATAGTGTTATTAACCAGCTATTTCAAGCTTATATGTCTAGTCCACCTGTAACTGCAATGAAGACACTAGCCACAAATTTGCAAATAGTAGATTCTTATCTAGACAACAAGATCAAGGATGACGATAGCGATGATGATCTTGATACAAATCTTGAAAAGTTCTTGCAAGGTAGTACTGCCTCAGGCAAAGGTAGCAAAACTGAGTTGGAAATATATATGGAGCAACCACTAGCACACTGAAAGACAAAAGACAAAAAAGAATTTAATATTTTGTCATGGTGGAAGCTTAAGAAAACATAGCTCCCTATTCTCTCCAAACTTGCTCGAGATGTCTTATATATTCAAATGTCTACGGTTGGTTTAGAGTTAGCATTCAATGTTGGTGAACATGTTGTTGATCCATTTCACAGTCGTTTAGATCCTGAAATCATCCAAGATTTGATTTGTACCAAAGATTGGACTATAGCATCTAGAAAAGGTAATGTTAAATTCTACATTTGTCCTTTACTAGTTTATGTGTAGTATGTGAGGAAACCTTTCAGCATAATTTAATCTTCTAACAAAATATGCAGGTGGAAACATATGTGGATCTATCATATTTGAGATGGACTTGGAGGGCATGAAGCGATGTTTTGCAAACCTGATGACAAAGATTTGTTGTTTTTTATGTAAATATAAAGATGTTTGCCCTAATTTCATTCTTCCATGCTTATTCATTAAAACATAAGTGGTAATTGCAGGAGAATGAGGATATGGAAGATTTTGAGGAGGATGTGTTGGAGGACATGGATGAGTGACAGAAAGTGATTTAACCATTTCAACTTGCTAAGTGCTCACAAGAGTTTGTTTTGTTTTTAGTGCGTGTATCTTATGTTCTTAACTTGATTTGTCATAAGCTAGTACAGAAGTTTTATTTGTAGTTATTATGGTATGCAGGTCTGCTGGAGTTCACGCCAATAAGAAGAAATAGAGAGTATCAACACCAATAAGAAGAAATAGAGTCTCAAGTTCATGATGGCAGTCTTATCTGTGTTTTCAGTTTTTCCTACCCGTAAAACCTACTAGACTTGGCATTGTATCTGCCAGCTAAACATTATGGTGTTATTCTATGTTAAACCACCTGTCTATTGAGTTTTTGGTTTGAATTTCAATGCATGGTTTGTCACCAGTCACTAGGGGTGGAATTGAGCCGAGCCGAGCCGGGCTCGGCTCGGCTCGTGCGAGCTCGGCAAATTTCGAGCCTAGCTCGGCTCGGCTCGATGTATTAAACGAGCTGGAAATTCGGCTCGGCTCGGGCTCGTGCGAGCCGCGAGCCAGCTCGATTGGGCTCGTGAGCCTCCGGAGGTGCACCAAAAATCCAAAAGACCCGGTCTCTACCGCTCGCACTCGCCCGAGCCCGACCCCGACTTTTTCCCCAAATCGCGTAGATCTTCGGGGGGGCTTCGCCGCCGCCGCCATCGGGCTAGGGTTCGGGGGGGCTTCGCCGGCTCGCCGCTTCGGCCTTCGGGCATCCCGCTCCCGCATCCCGTCGCCGCGACGCCGCCTCCCCCAACTAGCGAAGCTCGACCGAGCCACCGAGGTCTCCGCCGGCCTGCCCGCATAGCTCTGCGCCGCGGCGACGTCGCCGCCTCCTCCGGCCCGCCCAGGCACCCAGCTCTTGCGCCTCCGCTTCTTCGCCCTAACCGCCAGGGCGCCAGGCGCCAGGCGCGACGCGAGCGCGAGCCCGCGACACGCCGACACCGCCTACCTCGGCCGTCGACCCGCCCACACCGGCCTCCCTCATGGAGCGACCGCAGAAGAAGAAGCGATGCGATGGCGCACCCCATCGCCGGCTCCAGATGCGATGGCACCGGCAGCCCCTTCCCCATGCCCATGGCGTCAAAGACTGCTGTTGTCGGGTCGCTCGGCATTGCCTCCACGGCTTCCACGCCAAAGACCAGCTGCAGAATCGACTTCGGTGAGCACTGAGCAATGACTTGTATGATTGTGTGAATGACTTGTATGATCAGTGTATGCTTTGTACTGTATTGTTGGATCTGTTAGTCCGTTGGCAATTGCAATGCTTGATTGTTTGATATAGAGTTGGAATGCTTTGATACTGATATAGTGTTGCAATTGCAATGCTTTGATACTGATATAGTGTTGCAATTGCAATGCTTTGATACTGATATAGTGTTGGATGCTTGATTGTTTGATATAGAGTTGTTACAGTTGTTAAAAGAGTTATAATTGTTGATATAGTGTTGGATGCTTGATGGAGATTGATTGTGAATTTGTGATGCACTAGTAGGTTAATTTGTAATGCCCAGCATATAGAGTATGTTTCCAAGTGTCGACTCATCCCTACAAACTGAACCTACCGGCGCTAACGAGCCTAACGAGCCAACGAGCCGCTCGCGAGCCGGCTCGGGCTCGGCTCGTTAGCAAATCGAGCCGAACAGTAGGCTCGGGCTCGGCTCACTGCCACTTCGAGCCGAGCCGAGCCGCTTCGAGCCGAGCCGAGCTCGAGCCGAGCCTCGAGCCTCGAGCTTAATTTCCAGCCCTACCAGTCACCTTATATCCATTTTTTTCCCTGGATAATTTGTTTGCTCAATTATTTTTTACCGTTGGTATTTGTTTGCTCATGTCCCTAAAGATGATTTCTTTGGATGAGCAAGCTAGGAATCCCAATGATGACATGGGACTGGGAGATGACATGTGTGATGTTTTGGATGTAAATGATGTGTTATTAATTATCAGATGATATGCATAGTAAAAAGCTAAAGTTTTTTTAGATGGTAGCAGTGTCATATATGTAGAGTTCTCGAGTCTATTATTTTGCTTGGGCTATCTATGTCTATAGGGACTTGTCCAGCAATACCTTTGTATTTCATAGACAAGTATATATATAGGTCCAGAGTGTTGGATCACATTGGGTTGTGCCTTTACCTTTACAGGTGTATGGATCTATTTTCACCCCCCCCATGATATGATTTTTGCTCAATTTTGGATCTACAATGGTCTACTCTACCATCTATGGCCATGCCTCATCCGAGAAATATACTTGATCAAATTAATTAATTTTGCGTTTTTGTTGATTTCTTATGTACTATCTAAGGGGTTATAAATACCCCCCACACACACACCTGCATCCTTGGGCTGGTTGGTGACTATATTAACTTCATTCTAAGCCCTAGCAATCCTCTCCACTCTCTAGTGCATTCAATTCACAAGTTTGAGAGAAAAGGAGAGAAAAGTTGGGTGATTTGATTTCAAGCATTCATTGAGCCATTAGAAGCATTCAAGATCAATCAAGTGAACTCCAAGTTTGTTACTCTTGGAGGTTGCCACCTCCTAGACAACTTGGTGGCGATTGGATCGGAGATCTTCTCAAAGGTGATTGTGAGAAGACTCGATCAGTTGTGAAGGCACGGAGCTCGCCTACCCAGAGTGGGGAAGAGCTACCCCGAGAATACGAGAAAAGGCTCAATTGCGTAAAGGAGCCGGCTTGAAGTGAGTCAAGCTACCTCAACGTGGACTAGGGGAGACCGGCAAGTCTCCAATCACCACGGGCTAAATCGTGTGCCTCCTATTTGTGGTTTGATCATTCTTGTGTCATTTGTTTAAATTGAATTGCTAGCTCTCTTAGATTAATCTCTAATTTGATTCAATTAAAGTGTGTAGACTTAATCTTGTTGGTGCATATTAGTGAGACATATAAATTTTAGACCTTGATTGCAAATTTCATATTTTCTAGTTTCAATTGTCTATTTATTGCAATTAGAGCCGAAAAATTTTATAACCTCCTATCCACCGCCTCTAGTCGGTTATCCTTTATCCTACACCTTGTCCGCCACTGTAATAATGAAGAATGATGAAGTCAAATAGTCATGTATGGGGGTCTATGACCCCCCAATTGGTGACTAACAAGCTACTGTTCCTTCAAGAGATGGCTAGCCTCAGGATAGAGATGCTCCACGAATGGCTAGTTTTAGGGGATCTCAACCTCATTTGCAAAGGCAACGTAGGATGCAGAGCTCAAGGAGATAAGATTAAATGGAAGAAGATTCACTGAGGCAAGTTAGAGGGCCAACCTGACATTATATCAGATAGACCAAATGCTCTGTACAGTAGAATGGGAGTCCCTTTCCAAACTGCTACCTCAATGCTCTATCATCACTCAGCTTCGCCCATCAGGGTTCAGGTTTGAGTCCTTTTAGATAAGAGTGCTAGGTTTCAAACAAACGATGCGGTAGGCTTGGAACAATCAAAATAATTCACATCAAGCGGGGTAGAACTGCCAAGGCTCTGAGGACATGGAGCTTCAAGCTAGTTGGGGAGATCATCCTTCTATTTGTTGTTGTCGCCGAGATCATATTTCAGCTTGATGGGTGCAAGAGACTAGACAGCTTTCCACAACAGAAAGAGCCTTCCTTGGCAGACTAAAGTACATATTACTGGGTCTGGCTGTGATACAAAGAGTTCGATACAGGCAACGATCGCATTTGACGTACATCATAGAGGGAAATGCGAACACCAGATTTTTTTCACTTGAAGGTCAATGCTCGCAGGCAGAAGAATCATATCCAAACCTTATCCACAAATAGGAGCATTCTTCACATCAAACAAGACAACTAGGAAGAGCTCGCAAATTTCTTTCATCGTATTCTAGGTACGGAGAAGCAAAGAGCGCACACACTCAGCTGGGACCAACTGGACATTCCACAATCTGAGCTGAGCTGGCTAGAAGAGCCTTTCAATATAGATGAGCTTAGGGAGGTGGTCTTCTCCGTGCCTACTGAGAAAGCACTAGGATCAGATGGATTCATAGGGTTATTCTATAAGCAATGTTGGGAGATCATTAGGGAGGACCTTATGGCTGCTATCCACCACATACACAATCTGAATGGAAGACACATGCATTTCCTCAACTCGGTCAACATAGTATTAGGGCATGTTTGTTTTTGCTTTGGATTCTCTAAAACGTGATTCTGGATTGTGGTTGTAGAGAAGCTGATTCTTTAAAAACTTGAATCCAGAAGCACATATGAAATGAATTATGAATTCTAGTGTATATAAGTGGACTAGATTATGAGAATCAATTCCTAGAATCAGGCTGTTTGTTTTTTATTCAACTTTTGGGGCTAGAATCCAGAATCAAAAGCAAAAAAAATGGGCCCTTAATCCCCAAGAAACAGGACACATAGATGGTCTCAGACTACAGACCAATCAGTCATATTCACAGTGTTAGAAAGATCTTCTCTAAACTGCTCACAAATAGACTGGCCCTTTGCTCCATGATACTGTACCCAACCACCAGAACACGTTCATCAAAAATAGGTCCATCCACAACAACTTCCTCTACCCCAGCAACCTCATCCACATCTTTCACACTAGCAGAAGGCCAACACTCTTCATAAAACTGGACATCGCCAGGGCGTTCGATTATGTAAGTTGGGAGTACCTACTAGAGCTATTGCAACACTTGGGGTTCGGATAGAGATGGAGAGATTGGATTGCTATGATTCTTGCCTCTTCCAGCTCAAGGATCCTACTCAATGGCATCATAGGAGTTTTTATTCCCCATAGGAGAGAGCTCCGGCAAAGGGATCTGCTATCACCCATGCTATTCATATTGGCCATTGAACCCCTACAGAGACTTCTGGATATCGCAGCTTCACAAGGACTCATTACTGCCATCCCATGTAGATTGGCAAAGCTCTGAGTATACTTGTATGCTGACAACGTTGCCATTTTTGCTAACCTAGATACTCAGGATTTGCATGCGATTCACTCACACCATTCTGGACAACATAAAATGTGAGGACCTCCACTTGGAGACTGTCCTACAGTATTTCCCAGCCCAAATGAAGAGCTTCTTGTGTAGGTACCTAGGCTTCCTACTAAGATAGACAAAACTCAAAAGAGTGGATGTGCATCCACTCATTGATAGAGTTCGTGATAGATTGTCGAGCTGGAAAGGGAGACTCTCTCCAGGGTGGCTAGGGTGATTCTGGCAAACTCGGTCCTCACTTCCATGGCAATCTACCATATGACAACATTTGCGCTTACCAAATGGACAATCAAAAGGCTTAACATGCTTAAAAGAAGCTTTATTTGGAGAGGCAAATAGGAATGCAGGGGAGGACACTGCCTTGTCAAATTAAAAAGTTGTGCAAACCCAAGATTCTTAGAGGCCTTGGGATAAAAGACCTCACCAAATTTGGACGAGAGCGCTCTGACTTCACTGGCTCTGGTACAAATGGAATACCACCGAAGGCCTTGGGTTGGGACGGCAACGCCCTACGATGATACTGATTGTGACCTCTTCAGTGCAAGTATGGTCATTGTACTTGGAAGCGGGGACTACAACAAAATTCTGGACTTCTAGATGGCTCCAGGGATTCTCTCCTAGGGAACTGGCACCAACATGCTTCCGTTTAGTCTCTAGACTGCATGGTATAGTGCAACAAGAACTCTCTATGAAGTGTTGGCTCCGCACACTACAACGAATCACAACTCAAGATCAGTTAGATCAATTCATATGCTTATGGCAAGCCATCCAAACCATTACCTTACGGCTGCAATTACAGGACGACATCGTTTGGAAGTGGAATGCAAATAGTGAGTACTTTGCCAAAATAGCCTACAACGCGCGGTTTCATGGTTCAGTGCTGGACCATGATTTCAAACTCATTTGACAATCGAACACAGAGAACATATGCAAGTTCTTCACATGGCTTCTTCTTCAAGAAAGAATCTTAACAGCTGATAGATTGGCATCTAGAGGGTGGCTGCATAGTACTTCCTGTCCGTTATGCGAATCCGAATTAGAGACAGCCACTTACCTGTTCATTCAATGTTCGTTTGCACGACAGGTTTGGAGAAAACCACCTGACCCGCAAATTCACCAAGTTATATAAACTATTTCCAGATGGTGCCAGGAAGTCAGGGAGCATATGTCACATCACATGAGAAAGGAAGTAGACGGACTCCTCATACACCGGTTCTAGAACATTTGGAAAGAAAGAAAAAACAGGATCTTCAATGCTTCGTACCGAACAGTGCAAAACGTCATTGCCACCATCACGTAGGACTATCAAAACCAAAAATCGGCACGGGCACTGTTGACTTCCTCAGAGAGACCGCACGGGTGACGGCAAGCGGCCTGCTCCTTCCCACCGGCTCACAGTTGCTTCGTTGCCTAGGCCAAATATCCCTCCTCATAGATAGTTTTATATTACAAAAACCAGCTTTCTCGGATGTTGTGACCTTCTAGGTCGTTTATTCCCAATCCATGCCCATTACAACTGTTTCTATTGCCATTACCCATTTTTAATGCAAGGCAAAGCTCCTGCCAGTTATTTTAAAAAAAAAACTTTGTTTACAAAAATGTGGTGGAAAGGAAAATCTTTTGTTATTTATACGAATTATAATGGATATGAGGAGATGAAAAATAAAATTTTACAATTAAAGGACATATATAATTAATTGTTTATGATAAATCACTAGAATAGGTAGAATGGGGTAAGATTGTATAAAATGATGTGATCATGACCCTACACATTTTTTTATAGAATCGTAATAATATTAAGATTCTACTAAATTAAGATAATACCTAAGAATTGGTTCGGTCACTCTTATGTGGTAGAATTATAGGATCGTGTGACTAGAATAGAGATTACAACCACCGAAATGGCTCACCGTAGCAGATACGGACATCACGTTGCGGTCACTTCGTCTGATCTAACCAACACGAGGCACACCATGATGACAACACCACCTAGCCAGTGGCGAAACCATAAGTCACCTTGTTGGCAGCCTGGCAGGAGGGACTTTTATAAATCTAAAAGATTTTGAAACATCTTTTATATTTGAGAAAGACGTACACAGCTTACACTCTCCATTCCCTATACTTGGATCTGCCTATGGTTGCAACTTTGATTTTATTTCCCCTGTAGTGTTTGCATTTAAAAATAAATAAATTGTACAAATCTTGAGCAGTAGGATGTTGTAAAGCAAAATACTACACACTAAGACGTTTTTGTTTGAAAAGTTTCAATGAATTCGACCAAATTTCTCTGTACAGGTTGGGGCTCTTACAGTTATTCTGTCTCAATTTTCCCCTCATCTCCCGAGCTAAAAACCGCTCAACCCATGACATCACTATACATGCATGTCAGCATGTGCCAGGGGATCGAAAGGTGAGAACCGGAAATGCACTCCCTCGTGGTATCCACATCGGAAGATCAGAAAGAAAACCAAACGAATTGGGGTTGAAAGAGAGCTCTTTGAGCTCTCTAATCTGAGGGCTCCTCGACTATGCTCTCGAGCTGCGGCCGCCACACGCCGACCCGGCAGCCGCTCCGCCGCCTCCGGTGGGCACCCGACGCGGTCTTCTCAGACAGCAGCTCCCTCAGGTAGTTGTCCTGCTCCGTCGTGCTCGCGGCCGTTGCGCCGCTGCTCTTGGGCTGGTGGCTGGGCCGCTTGCTCTTCTTGGAGCACGGCCGGCTCTTCTTCCTCCTGTCGGCCGGCACGGTCGCAGAGGGGATGAGGAAGTAGATGCGGCCGCGCTTGAGCTCGGAGTCGGGCGACACGATGACGAGCTTCTTGGTGGGGCACCCGACGCCGGCGGAGGACCACGCGGTGGTGAGGGTGTGGTTGGGGTGCGCGGCGAGGACGGCCGCCGCGGTGGTCGGGCAGCTGAACTCGTCGACGTGGCCGCTGAGGTGGACGATGCGGACGACGTCCAGCGCGCCGCAGGGGAGCACGCAGGCCAGGCAGCACCGCAGGCTGTTGCCCATGTCGTCGTCGTCGTCGTCGTCGTTGGTGGTGCTGTTCGATCGCTTTAGGTGTAGCTTGGCTTGTTATTGGTTTCTGTTTGCGTTTCCTCCTTGTGAGTTTGATGGGAGTGGCAAAGGCTAGCTCCTAGCTGTGCGTATATATAGCGCACCAAGTGGAGCTGGGTGTCATCACAATTTACAGGTCATTACAAAATAGTTATAGTTTTTGACATAGATGTAATTAATTTTTTGAAACTTTGGTTATTAATATCTTTTTAAATGTTCATATTGAATATATATAAAGATTATATGTATAGATTTGTCTCAAAAGTACTTCCATAATATTATAATTTTATTGAGTTTTATAATTATATTATAATATAAATTAGTGATCAAAACTATGTTTTGAAGACCATATTGATATCCAAAACAATAATTATTTGTGACCGTAAAGAATGTTCAAATGTGCAAAGCTAAAGTTGCAGGTAAGTATACACGGTTTGGGCTGGATGGTGTGGTTACTAACAGTCTAACATGACGCAAAAAAATCTCGTGTTGTAGACTTTAAATAAAACTTAGGTTTGAACTTCTCCTTAAGGCCCTATTTGGTGTGCAGGAATAGGAGCGGATCCAGAAAAATAGATCATTAGGGTCGCTGGGGTCATTACAATAACTTATAGCCTATATATACTTATATGCTAATAGAATATAATTAAATTTGTATGTGATTTTGGCGAAGTTATTGGAGTCATTTCACCCCACTAATTGCATGCTAAATCCGCTCGGCAGGAACTTAGAACTTCATAGAAAACACTTCAATTCTCGTATGAATATAGAAAACTTCATGTGTTTTAAATAAGGTCTAAAATGTTTTTTTTTTGGAAACCAGAAGGTCTAAAATGTTACGTTGAGCTATACATATTTTTCACCGATGCAGACTTATTTGTGAAGTAACATACGAGTGTTGTTTTCTCCTTGGCTATTCCTTTTTTTTAAAAGAAGTTTCGCTATTCCTGTGGATATGTGGCCTTGTGGGTCATTATTGATGGAATGAAATATTCGGAACTTTTTTTCTCTCAACTATATCTAGGCTGTAGGACAAAGAAAGGCACCATGCATCATGTTCTCTGGGCCATTCAAGGTTCGTTTAAAGCTTTTATTATAGTGCTTTGCTTCACTGGATACGTGCTCTCTGATTTCCCATAGATTCCTTTGGAGGTATCTCTACTAGTTTTCACTATCAATCCAAAAATCGAGATGGCAGAGTGTCAGATTATTAGACCTAGTAATTTGAAACTGTTAGGATATTAGGATGGTCATGGCCTTCTGTTCTTAAGCAGGAAGCTGCCGCGAAAGAGCCGTTTACAATGATTAGGAATAATCTTCCTTGCATTACCTGTTATGATTCTCATGGAGGACATTCCTAGATCCTAATGGCTAATAGCATAGGGAAGAGGATGGTTAAGGCTCAAGAGTAGATGTTAATTAGCAGTTAGCACTCTAAATTCGCATGATGTTCTTAGGATAAATATGGTGATTTATCCCCCTTTCTTTTGACACTTCCTATGGAATTTTCACTTATTTACTTTTGCTTGATCAATCTGCGGTGTATCACATTCACATCTTTTAGTTGGAACATTCTTAGCTACACCTTTATGACGACATACATTCTTGGTGATAATGCTTTTTTTTTAAAAAAAAAAATCACTGCTAGAGATCTCAAAATCTCAAGCACCAACCAAAACGTTGTATACACGTATCTCGGTAGTGCGGAACACGGATCATATTGGAATAGCTAGTATATTGAACTTGCTATTGCGTAGAGGGCATTCTTATACTAACTAGTGCTAAACAAGCAACCATAGCATGACCTTCCTGGCCTTCACAAGAGAGCAGAAATTTGGGTTCAACCAAAAACATGTTGCATCTAACGGAGGAACAATTCCAGACATATGTTTGCCACGAATGGAGACGGAATTACCTGATGAAAAGATGTCACCATGGCATTCCCGAAGCTCCAGGAAGCAACCAAGATTGGAGGTCCAGGCCCGTAAAAAACGGAAATAAATTTTGTGGAGCTGGTATGCAATTTTCTTCCCGTGCATACTTGACATTAATTGATACTACGTAGATAATCTTGTAATCCAACACCACGATATTAAGTCCGAATCAACCAAATTTGCATTGAAATAAGCGTCAGGTATTTATTTCCACCTGAATTAAGTCGTGGCGTTAAATTACACGATTATCTACGTGGCATCAATCAACGTCAGATATGTAAAGAAAGAAGTTTGTATACCGGTTCCACCAAATTTATTTCGGTCAAAAAAACGTTGGGGGTGGTCCGGAAGTTGCCTGGTGCTGGTGGCAGTGCGCGCGCACGGTGGCCAATGGGGTGCATCCTCTCGTCGAACCGGCCAAATCCGCGGCTACCCGAGACCCGAGAGCGCGGTGCTCCAACCCAGCGGGACAAGTTGGCGGGCATGCCACGCTTGGCTCGGCACAAGTGCCGGCCGATTTCGCCACCAGCGAGCAACCGGCTGCGAGACTTTGCGCGAACCGCACGTTTGTCGCACGGCCGGGTCGCATCGGGCGTACGTCTCGGTGCCGAGGATTTTGGGCGGGCAGCCAGATCTCTGGGCCGCCCCGCCCCGGGGCCGTCGTGCGTGCTACGCACCAAACTCTGGTGCGCCCGTGCGTTGTGTAGCTGCGGGGGAGAAACCGCGGTTCCGACTCGTGGTCCGATAGATTTTGTTAGGAGATTGGATATGGCCGTATGCATGGGTAATCATCGGGCGGGCTGCACGCGACCGAGGCGAGTACCAAACGGGCGTGATGTAGGCTACCTACCCATGCAGGGTGGTCTACCTGAATGGCTGGACCCTGGATCTAACCCGATTAAGGTTGAAACGTCCCTAAATTCAAAAGGAATTCGAAGAAAAACTTGAATTCGATTTTCGGATTTTGAATTGGATTTCGAGTTTCTTGGTTTGGATCTTACCTGTACTCCTCGCTTTGGACCGGTCCTGCTCCGTTCCGCCCAGTCCGCCGTGTCACGCCGCCGTCCCATCGCGCGTCTTCTCCACCACCAACACTCGCCTGCCCATCCTGCCTGCCCCATGCCATCTTCTTCGCCTCACCGACCGTGCCCGCCTGCTCGCCCACGCCCAGCGCCATCCCCTGCTCCCACTAACCCCTGTCGCGAGCCATGATGTCAGCTCGCCTGCCCGCCCGTGCTCACACCGACATGCGTTGTAAAACCCCCTGCTCGAGCCACTCGTCTTCCTCGTGCCCCCCCCCATCTCCTCCCCGGTAAGTCCCCCCCTTTTCTTCTTCCCCTCCGACCTCGCCTGCTCACCCCCGAAACCGCACCACCACCCCTCGCCCAAGTGCCCTCTCCCCGGCCAACTCCTCGCCGCCACCCTCCTTCTCCGGCGTAGAGCGCCACGCCCCTCGCCTGCCCGCCACTGAGCCCTAACCCTAAGCGCACCCCGTCTGCCTCTCTGACGCCCGGCTCCACCGGACAGAACCCACACCCCCCTCTGCCGCCCAGCCCCACCGGTCAACCACCACACACCTCGGTCCCACGCATCAGCGCTGCACGCCCCGGGCCCGCCTATTAGTCCCTTCACGCCATCGCCCATTGCCCACCTGTCGGTGGCTGCCGCTCATTAGTAGGGCCATCTTCAGCAAGACGCAAATCGCGCCCGTGGGCCATTCGATCGATTTGGGCTGAGCCCGATGCACTCCGCTACTGTGCAGTCTTTTGTTTTTCCTTTTTTGTTTTCTTTTAAGTTTTTAAATATTCAGAAAAAATCCAAAAGTTCCTAGAAATTCCAAAATTGCCAAAAAATACATCATCTTAACCGTTTGGAACCACTGAGTCCAAAAACGGCCTCTGCTCCACCATTTGAAGCTCTCAAAATTTCAAAAATGCCTAGATTGCCCTCGAACCTCCTTTGGCCATGTTATCGTTTTCGTTTCCGTTTTCATTTTCATTTTCATTCGTCATTTCGTTTACTTATCGTTTTCGGTTTTTATTTTTCCATGCTAGATCCGACGTTCGCGCAGCGCCCGGAGCCCGAGCAGCCCTAGGAACCGGAGCCGGACCCAAGCGAAGACGCGTACGACTATATCGACTACGACCTAGCCGACCCCGCAGCGCAGTAAGGCAAGCCGCACGCCCTTGATCATGCTGAACCTAATTGTTTCTAATATTATAGTATTTAAATTTCTATTGCATTATTTTAATTGTATGTTGAAATACTGAAAACCGATAGTTTAGAATGATATGCAACTTAGCTATACCCAGTTTCGCAATTAGCCTCCTTGACATTGATGAACCCTATTAAATCTTAAATAACCCTAGTGAATGATCATACACACTCTAGCTAAATTAATTAGTTTCATTAGCTTCACTCAAAATCTTTAAATGAGAAATGAAGTTATGTCGAGCAGTTGGCTCGGAGTATTTAAATGTGCTACAGTCAGGGGACAATATTGGACTAACCATGAGGCGGATGTGAGTCCGACCCCCGACCAATGACTTAAGCTAGGTACGGTTCGGTGGCTGGTACGAACAGGTACCAGGTGGGTTTGTGGATTGTGTTATGGCTTGGTCTTTGACAACATAAGGTTAAACTCACTTGAGCAAAGTAAATAACTTAAGGTCCCGTTCAACCACAAGTCAGACCAGTCAGTTGAACCGACTCCGATATGGCTCAGTACATTGCTCAATTCCTGGAAAATACTTACATGGTGGTATCATTCTCGGAAGGAGAATGGGGAGCAACATTCCCAGTAGGGGAATGACCGATGGGGTGGAAAGGGAATGGGCTTTGTAACGCCATTCGCCGGTTCTCACAACGCTAGGCACTCGCTTAGGGCAGCGGGTCCTGAGTGGAGTGGCCTTGGACTTAACGGTTAGGGACTATCCAGGATTGTTCAATAAAAGGTTGTGATCATCTCGGCCTGACTGCATACATTAAGTTGCATGTAATTTAGTGTTTGGCATTAACGGTCGTAGATATCTTGTGGGTAAAGCTGAACAGCTCTATAGAGTCTAATTAAATGGTATTCGAATACGGTGCTTCCGGTTAATGAAGCTAATTTTGAATTGGGGTGACTCCCGTAAACTAACTCAAGTAGTTTTTGAAATTTTGAATATGGCTTAATTATGTTAACTTGTGGAAACCCCCCTTCCTTACTATTATTTATGGTTTGTGTTTCAAATGTTAAATGAACTTAGAAATAAAACTGCATCCACAATAGCAATTAAACTTATGCCAACCCTTGTTACTACCGTGCATATAGTATTCAGAAATTCCCGTGCGACTTGTTGAGTACGGTTGTGTACTCTCTCTTGCTTAAACCCAACTCTTCCAAAGTTTCAAGACGCCGAAGAATTTCAATAAGCCGTAGATAGCGATTCTATTTGGTTTTAAGGTCTTGGTTTGTGCTCAGGCATGCATGTGCAGTCTTTTGCAATGTAATATATTCGAGGCTCGCTACGTCTCCCTTCTGTAAAAAAAAACTCTAGCCGATAGGTCTTAATTTATGTAAAGCAGTTGATTCGCCCTTTTGTCTGGCAATGTGCGCTTGGTTCCCAACAACTAATCTTCTTGGGTAGCTGTCGAGGTATTTAAACATACCCCCTGAAAAGGCAGTCCGTTACAAAGGTCCTGTTTGGTATGGCTGAAGCTTTTCTGAAAAATAGCTTTTAGCTGGACTGTTTTGTTGAAGAGCTGACGGTTGAACGGCTAGGCTGAAGAGGTTTGGTGTTTGGCAGTCTGGCTTTTAAGTATAGCTTTTAGGTGTGAAGGATGCAGGTTGGGAAGAGGGTGAGGGGTGCGGTTTGAGATTTTATACTTGGTGGGAAGGGATAATTTTTTTTTAATTTTATACTTGGTGGGAAGGGATAATTTTTTTAAAACTCTTATGGTACAGTCATAACCCTAACTCATGGAAGCCGTAGGAAGCTACCTCAGACCAGCTTTTGGGTTTTAGCTTCTTCTAATACAAATAGGTTGTTTGCTTCTGACTATAAAAAGTTAACCATTTAAAATAGTTTCTAACTTTTAAAGGATAGAAATTAAAACTGAAGTCATTCCAAACAGAGTCAAAGAGAGGCCAAACCAGAGCATGGAATGACCGCATGACCTGACTCGAGCACATCCCGAGAGGAGATCTCTTACTCAGGACCAACTCTCCATAAAAACTTTAACAGAGTAGTTCAAAAAAATATATAATAAAGTATATCATGGATTACACTTTTTTTATTTCAAAAAAAGAGTCGCTATTCCATGACCGTCTGCTTGCAGCAGGTCACTGTCATTTTCCCTTTTTAGTGCCGATGTCTTCACCACCATCGCACCATCCAACCCAGGGTCTGAATTTAATTTAGGACGTAATTCAAAAATCAAATTTGAAATCTAAAATTTTCATAGTCGAAAAGGGCGAAATTTCAACTGAAATTGCCAAAATTTCAACCAAAATGGCTGAAATTTCGATAATTTTGAAACCCATGTGAAATAGTCTCTCGAGGCTAAAAAATAGGATTTGGCCAGATCTAAGCCAGGGTCAACTGAGGAGTGGTGGACGCGTTGGAGTTCAGGGCGGAGGATCAAGGCAGCGCGGACGAGGGAGAGGCGAGGGTGTTGAGCTCGCACGATGCGGTTGAAGATGGTGAGGACAGAGTCGACGTCGACAAGGACGGAGTTGATGCGGGCGCCTAGATTTGGACAAGGACATGGCGCTCGGCGTAGATGAGGACGGAGTCGGCTCGGCGGCACATCAGGAGCACCGGAAGAGGACGAGGATGGAGCACCAGACGAGGACGAGGGCGGAGTCAACACGAATGGCCAGATCTGGAAGCCACTTCTTCTTCTTCACGAGCCCGGTGGCGCCATCGGCAACTGGATCTAGAGGGAGGTGTTGGAGGGAGCAGACGCTGCTCGGTTGGAGGGACGAAGGACAGGGGCCAAGGGAGCCAAGGCGATGGCTGGGCCAAATGGACCGGGGGCAAGGGGGCCAAGGAGCGCGATGGCGTTCTAAGTGGGCCGAATTCAATGCTAAAAATATGAATTCGATCGAATTTTATAGCAATTTCAGTTCAAAAGGCCAAAATTTCGGTGAAATTAACCGAAACATCAATGGAAATTACCAAAATCACTGTAGCAATCCTAGTTTTCAATTTTTTATTTTCCATTTCACTAGAATTTTGAATCTCGTCACAGGCCAAAATCAAAAAATTTGCCGAGATTTTGAACCACCTTGATCCAACCTAGCCTCCCATGCCCCCTATTTACCCAATTTGGTATCTAGTTTCAAATTCTATATTTTAATATTACCGTATTTGCTGAATCCACTACATGAACAGTCCGAAATCTGACTGTCCACGTGACAGCCACATAGATATTCACAGATTATGCGGGAATTTCGTTTCAACTTACAACAAATGCCATTTACGTGCAGCTGCCCAACGTCCAGAAACCAGATACACGTGTTAGACAACCTCGCTATCGAATAGTCCGGGGTTGCCTAATAGATCTAAACTAGAGAACAGAGAGAGAGGACGAGAGACACAATATGAGGGAGGACTGCACTGCTTTATTATTCTGTATGCTTGTGTATACAAAGGGGTAGCCCCTGCCTCCTATATATAGCGGTTCTGTAGAGATAAGGAAGAGTCCATATAGGATACGACAACCGGTTTCCTAACACTCCCCCTTGGACTCTTCACTGCGAGATGCATATGCCTCATTAAAACTTCATAAAAACCCAGTGGGAAAAACAATTGGAGAAAGAGTATGTCGGGGAGTCGGGTAGACCCCACAGAATTACCTCGGGTGCCACGAGGGGCGCGGGCTCACTGCTGCCCGAACTACCGGAAGGCCGTTCCCCTGGACGATCTAGCCAGGCGCCACGAGCAGCACGAGGTCGTTCCCGTCCTGGTCGCGAGGAGTTGTTCCAAGGGACGGTCTAGCCGGGACCTTTTTAAGAGGTCGCATGGCCTGGTGGACCGATAGCTCGCGCTCAGGCCAAGGTGGCTGAGTTCGGAGTTAGACGTTAGCCGACCTGACGTGATCCCGAGGTCGGTAACCGCCCGCTGCGTAACCTCCGCTAGTTCGTTGCGATCCTCGCGGGGACGTGACAGGAGTGTAGGATCCGTTAGCTACCACGTTGGACCTGGTCGGACGTGGAGTTAGTGGGTTTGAACAAGCACGCCCCTTTGTAAGCTATAAAAGCACCCCCACCGTGAAGGGGACAGACAGATAACTTTTCCTGCACAAAGATATACACTGGTTGGAGTAGGGCTATTATCTCTTTCTTGAGAGGCCCGAACCAGGGTAAACTACAGTGTCTCTGCCTGTTGAAGTCCAGTGAGTCACCCCTCTGAGTATCTCATCACGCAAGAAGGGGTCGCGGTTGGTCCCTCCACCAACAAGTAAGCTCGGCGGGGGCCTGCTCCCCAATCGTCGACAGCTGGCGCCATTCGTGGGGACCGACTTTCCCTTTCGTGAGGAATCCCGGAGGATGACAAATTCCCAAGATCGCCAGGACCTCGGCGCCCCCGGAATTGAGGAAGAAGACAAGCAGTTCTTCGACAATGGGGCCACTAACGTCGCCGGCCTTGGGAATCACGACGGTTCCCGGAGCTTCTCCGCGGAAACCGCCGCACCGGAGCAGTTCTTTCGCTCCCAGCTCGACGCCCTCTCGGACGACGAGTATGACGGGCTCTATGATGGTCTGGACATCCCCGACCTTTTCGAGCTCGACCAGGGGACCGCTTCACGGGGAGACACCGTGATGTCCCCCTCGCGATCCGTCCAATCCCGTAACGTCTTCGTTGCGGAGGAGGATGGAAATGTCGGGAGCAAATCCCCGGCCGAAGCGCGTCTTCACCGCTACGAGGCGGCCAAGGAGCACCTGCAGGCATCCCTGAATCGGACGCCGCGATTTACGCGGCAAGTCCGAGGTGGCCTGACCGATAAGACCAGGGCGGTTCGTGAGAATTTCCGCGTCACGGGACTCGAGCCGTCGCGGCGACGACACGAGCTCGTCGCCCAGCGTTCCCCGAGCGGGAACGCCTTCAAGCTCCCCAGCCCACGGTGGTACGCAACCTCGAGAGTTTCCTGGCAGTCGACCTAGAAGCCATGGGCGCGGCCGTGGCCGACGACCTCGAGGAAATCGCCACAGACATAAAGGCGGCGGAAGCCTCCCGAGAAAGGGACGCCCAGAGCAATTCCTGGGAACGCCGCCGCCGGGCGTCCGAGCGCCTCCACCCCGATGACTCACGCAGCCGTACCCAGTGGCCGGCCTTGGCCGACGGGCTCGGGAGGCACCGGAGCAATTCCGGGGCTCCTCGGGACCCCGGAATGCGAGCCACGGCGAGCAGGCCGAACATTCCTCTTCGGGCCACTCTCCATCCTACAGGCGTAGGGAGATATTCTCTCGCCTGGGCCCACTAACCTCGGGCTCGGCTGGTGGGGATCGCCCCGACCGCCGCGCCCGTGGTGACCGCCCCGACAGTCCCGTTTTCGGGTGCAGGGCGTTCGCGGCGTCGCTACGACGTGTGACCTGGCCGACAAGGTTCAAGCCGGGTCACGTCGAGAGATTCGATGGGACTCAGAACCCCGACGAGTTTCTCTCGATCTACACCACGGCCATTCTAGCCGCCGGGGGTGATGAAAGGGTCATGGCTAACTTTCTGCCTGATCCTGGGCCAGGCGGCTCGGACGTGGCTATTCAACCAGAAGGAAAACTCGATCCGGTCCTGGGCCCAGCTGAGCAACACTCTCCGAGCTAACTTCCAGAGCTACTACGTCCGCCCGGGAAAGGAGCACGACCTTGAGCGTCTGATACAGACGGAGGGCGAGACCCTGCGCCAGTTCGTCCAGCGCTTCATGCAAGTGCGCAATTCCATCCCAAGCATCTCGGATGAGGCGGTCGTCCGGGCTTTCAAGTTTGGGGTCCGAGACGTACGCTTTACTCAGGACCTCGAAATTCACCCGGACATCACAGCCAACGAGCTGTTCCGCATGGCCGACCGTTATGCCAACACGGACGAGGCCGTCCAATGGAAGAAGCTGCTGGACGAGGGAAAGCTGCCCCCTCAGCCCGGGCTCGAAGGGGCGTCAAGCCGAAAGAGCGTGAGCTCGATCGAGAAAAAAATCAAAAAGAAGAAAAAACCCTCCGTCTCCGACATGGTGGCGGCCATCGAACGACAACGACAACGGCCCACCTCGCAATCGTATAAAGGAGGAGCCGCGAAAGGGAAAGGCCGACCGGCTCAGCGGAGCAGCGAGCAAAAGCGGGACGACCAAGACCGCGGCGACCAACGCGGGCGGGCTAGCGCCTATTTTTGCCCGCTCCACCAGGCACACGGGCACGACCTGCGGAATTGCAGAACATGGGCCTCCCTTTGGAGCAAATCTACTGATGGCAAGGGTCCCATGCCTACGCTCCCAGAGCAAGAAGGAGACGTCAAGGGCAAGAAGCCCGCCGAGGAGGAAGATACGGACATGGAGTACCAGGAGCCGAGAAACCACATCGCCGTGATATTCGGGGGCTCCGCCGCCTATGGGTCTCGACGGGAGTTGAAGGAGGCCGCACGCGAGGTACTCCGTGTCACCCAGGGGAAGCCTCCCGTTCAATAGCTCAAGTGGTCCGAGCTGCCCATTACCTTCTCCAAAGACGACTGCCCCCTGGGGATGACGAAACCCCAGAGGCTCCCGATGGTCGTTAGCCCGACGATCTGCAATACCGCGGTAGGACGCGTGCTTGTGGACTGCGGGAGTTCCCTGGACCTGATATCGGCCAGGGTCCTGGGCGAATGCATTCCTCGGTCCAAGATCAAGAGCGTCGTAGTCCCGTTCTACGGGATAGTCCCCGGCACCTCGGCCAAGCCGCTCGGGCAGATCGTCCTGCCGGTAACCTTCGGAAGCCCGAGCAACTTCCGAACGGAATTAGTCACCTTCGAGGTGGTTGATTTCGAGTCGGCCTACAACGCCATCCTGGGCCGACCAGCGCTCGCCAAATTCATGGTCGCCACGCATCACGGGTACCAATGCCTGAAGGTTCCCGGCCCCGGCGGCGTGATCTCAGTGAAGGGAAGTCCGAAGGCGGCCCTAAGCTGTGACGAGAAGGCTCTAGACATGGTCGGGCAGCTGCCCCAGCGCGAACCCGACCAAGAGCCGAGGAGTTCCCGGCCCAGGGCTACCCTCCAGGCCGGGGGAGAAACTAAGGCCATCCCGCTGTGCGACGCAGAGCCAGGCAAGGTCGTACATGTGGGGGCTTCCCTGGACCCTAAATAGGAACTCACCGTGACCTTCCTCCGAGAAGCGCGGACATCGTTCGCCTGGGAACCGTCCGACATGCCCGAGTCCCAAGGGAGGTCGCCGATCACAAAGCTAGCGATTCGGCCGACAAAAGCTTTGTGCGGCGAAGCTCAGCGCTTCTCCCGGAGAAGCAAGCCATTATCGAGAGGAATCGACAAGCTCCTCAAAGCCGGTTTCATACGGGAGGTCGACCATTCCGATTGGTTGGCCAACCGATTATCGTGATGAAAAAGGCGGCAAGTGGCGCGTGTGTGTCGATCACACGGCTGAATGCCGCATGCCCGAAAGACAATTTCCGCTACCTCGGATAGACCGGTTGGTCGACGCTTGGCCGGCTCCGAGGCGATGAGCTTTCTGGACGCCTACTCAGGCTATCACCAGATCGGCATATCGCCCGACGACGAGGAGAAAACTTCCTTCATCACGCCGTTTGGCACATTCTGCTACACGACCATGTCCTTCGGTCTAAGGCAGCGGGGCGACCTTCCAGCGCCTCATGCAAAAACCTTCTCGGACCAAATAGGTGAACATGGAAGTATTTGTAGACGTCATAGTCGTCAAGAGCAAGATGGCCTCGGACCATGCATCCGATATAGAGGAGACTTTTCATAACATCAATATGCATCTAATAAAGTTGAACCCTGAAAAATGTGTGTTCGGGTCAAGGTGGCAAAGTACTCGGCTACATGATCGGTCGCAAGGAATCGGAGCCAACCACGAGAAGATAGAGGCCATCGAGAACATGCGGCCACCCGCTTGTACACGGGAGGTGCAATCCTCGACCTAAGGATGGCGGCCCTAAGTCGCTTCATCTCGCGGCTCGAGGAACGCGCCTGCCTTTCTTCAAGGCGCTCGGAAGCACGACGGTTTCGCTTGGACAGAGGAAGCATCGCTTCTTTCAAAGAATTAAAGCTATATTTGTCAAGACCCCCGGTCTTGACCACGCCGAGACTGGGAGAGGTTCTCTTGCTCTACCTGGCCGCCACACCCCAGGCGGTAAGCGCCGTCATAACGGTAGAACGGGGCCGGGTGCGGCGCCGGTCTACTACGTCAGCGAAGTCTTACACGGACCAAAGGAGCGTTACCCCGAGGTCCAGAAGCTCCTTTATGCGCTCCTCGTGGCCTCGAAGAAATTAAGACACTACTTCCAGGCCTACCAAATTCGAGTCCCGACCAACTTCCCGCTTAGAGATTCTAGGGAATCGGGACGCAAGCGGACGGATCGCGAAGTGGGCCATGGAGCTCGCCGAATTCGAGATCGAATTCTCGGCCAGGACGGCGATTAAGTCCCAGGTTCTAGCAGACTTCCTAGCCGAATGGACAAATCCTACCCCACCTGAATCCGAACCCGACCAGACCGAGCACGCGGTCATTTGGGTCATGCACTTGACGAATCCCGAGCTTACAATTGCTCGGGGCCGAGTGGTCCTCGAATCCCCAGGGAGCGGATCCAAAGACGCCCTCCAACTACATTTCGCGCAACGAACAACGCGGCAGAATATGAGGGTTCGCTAGCCGACTTGGGGCGCGGGCGCCGAGTCCAACGACTAATCGCGAAGGGCGACTCGCGGTGGTTGTCAACCAGGTTAACAAGGAGTATCGGTGCTCGATGACTCAATGGCGCTTTACCTGGTTGAAGTAAGGAAGATGGAAAAGTACTTGAAACTTCAAGTACTATACATCCCCGTGAAGGACAATGCCCTGGCCGACCATCTATCGAAGGTCGGTTCCGCCCGATTTCCGCTCGGCGGTGCTCATCGAGCACCTCTATAAGCCCTCCATACCCCGGAGAGGAGGCAACCGAGACGGGTGGTACCGTCTCCCTCCTCGAGCAGGATGCGACTGGATGACGCCATTCATCCAATACCTCGTGCACGGACACCTTTGCCGAGGAAGCCGAGAAATCCCGGCTAGTGAGGCGCTCCTCGACCTATAAAATGGTCGAGGGCCTCTTATACCGCAAAGCGCGCTTGGCGTCCTCTCCAAGTGCATCACCCAAGAGGAAGGCAAATATCTCCTCAAGGATATCCATGACGGGATGTGTGGAGCTCACTCGTCCTTTAGGACCTTGGTGAGCAAAGCCTTCCGGTTGGGTTACTATTGGCCGACGGCCCTGGCCGACGCACGCTCAATAGTGACCGCTTGCCGACCTTGCCGATTCCATGCCGGAAAGTCCATCGGTAGGCATACGCACTGCAGACCATGCCGCTAACCTGGCCGTTCTCGGTTTGGGGCATCGACATACTCGGTCCATTTCCCAGGGGAAGGAGGGGTTGTAAATACCTGTTCGTCGCAATCGACACCTTCACTAAATGGATCGAGGCCGAGCCTATATCAACCATCTCGCACAGCGGCTAAAAGGTTCTTCCGCAATAATGTAGTAACCCGCTTTGGCGTTCCGAGTCGCCTCATTACCGACAACGGCACTCAGTTCACAAGCGAGGTGTTTCAGGCTTATTGCGAGGAGGTCGGGACCAAGATATGCTTCGCATCCGTGGCCCACCCACAGAGCAATGGGGCAGCCGAGCGCGCGAACGGGCAGATCATCCAAGGAATCAAGAAGAGAGTCTTCAAGAGCCTCGATCGGCATGGTCAGGCCTGGGTGGACGAGCTACCCCCCGTCCTTTGGTCAGTCCGCACCACGACGAGCCGAGCTACGGGGGAGACCCCCTTTCAGCTCGTATATGGCGCGGAAGCCGTCCTACCCGCCGAGGTTGTCCTAGGATCCCCAAGGGTGAACCTGGCCGATAGCATCGACGCAGAAGGCGAGCGCCTTCTCGACCTCGACCTCGCGGAGGCGACTCGTGAACGGGTTCTGTTGCGATCCGCGGTTTACCTGCAAGCTCTCCGCAGGCACGCCGCTAAATCGGTACGACCAAGGACCTTGCACGTCGGCGATCTCGTTCTGCGACGGGTCCAAGACCTGTCAAAAGCCAACAAGCTAACGCCAAGATGGGAAGGTCCTTACACGGCCGTCTCAACAAAGACGCCCGGGCTGTCCGCCTCGCAATGGAAGATGGTCGAGAACTAGCTAGTACTTGGAACATCGACCAACTGCGTAAGTTCCATATCTAACCAAACCAACCTTACTCCTTTAAATAAAAATTCGACACTTGGCCTCTCGGTCTCCCTCGATCTCTCTCGTTTTCTCTTTCTCTCTTTAAACCTCCCGCGAAGTGCCATGATCAAGCTCGATCCGGTATCAAAGAGCGAGCTCGGACCTCAGGGCGCAAACGGTCAAGCATCCTACCGCCTGACATCGGACCCCCGGAGCTCGACCCCGGGGGTTTCCTTCTCCGTAAGACGACCATCTTTTCTCGGCAGGCCTCCGCCGCAGACAAAGGGTCGCATGAGCACCCCTCGACGGTTCCCAGCTCAGGTCGGCCGGTGAGCGGCGTAGACGCACCGTATAAAGTCACACGGTCCCCGCAGGGCTCTATTCCGTCAACAAGGTCGTGTTTGCAGCCTCCCCCCACGACCTCCGTTGGCGGCGGGGGCTATAAGGATACCGTGTGGCTACGACCTAGAGGATCTTTCGCACGAAGGTAGTCACTCCCTAGTACGATCGTTCGCTAGATCGCGTGACTATCACTAGATCGCGTTGTCGGCGTACTAGCCAACAGGCACCTCCGAGACGGGTGCTTATGAGGTTTCGACAGGGGCTTTCGGGGGAATCGCCTCGGAATGGAAGACGGTGACGATCGGGGCACCGGGAGACTCAGACTAACGGGGGGACGCAAAGAGTTTTTTACCCAGGTTCAGGCCCTCCGAAGAGTAATAGCCCTAGTCCTCCCTTTCTTCGTATTGCCTGCCTTCTTGCTGGAAAGGATGGAAAACTACTAACAATGAGTCGAACCCCCTCTCCCATGCACCCCGGCTCCCTTTTATACTCGGGCTGACGGGGGCGCATGGGAGGCTTGCACTGCCAGCCCCCCATCATTACCTTTGCTGCAGCGTATTTAAGGCGCCCGTCACTATTCTTATGTCACATTAATGTCTGCCGCATCTGTCACAATCCTGCCTTGGGCCCCATGTCCACCAACGCCGCCCGTTACGTCACGGGGTGAGGTGCAGTCTTGACGTCTCCCAAAGCCATGATGCGCCTGGGGAAGGTGCGCCGCCACGCTGCAGCTTCCATGCTTCCACATTCAATGCGCACGATTCGCATTTAATGTCCTTGATCTCGACAGGACTATCCTGGGGATGGTGCGCCAGCGGCCTTGCCCGTGCGCCACGTGTCCGCTGGGGCGACCACCTTATCGACGCCCGCTTGGCTCAGACGCCACGTGTCCGCTGGGCTATCACCTTATCGATCACCCCGCCTGGCTCAGACGCCACGTGTCCATCGGGCGACCACCTTATCGACGCCAGCCGCCTGGCCTATACGCCACGCGTGTCCGGGCGACCATCTCGACGCTTCAGCCGCCTGGTTTATACGCCACGCGTCACTGGGCGACCACCTTATCGACGCTTCAGGCCTGGCCTATACGCCATGTGTCCGCCGGGGCGACCACCGTATGGGTTTTTCTCTTGCCGCGGCAGTGGGCCCAAGCACGCCCTGGCTGCCACTTGATTCCTTTTTTAGGGCGGGGGAGCGGGTACCTTGGTGTAGAATACGCCGACACGCGTGACTGTCGAGCTCCGCCGGGTAGGGAGCAACAGGATAGGGCATATCGTTGTCGTTTCGAGGGAGACAAAACAGAGAAAAATAAAAGACTTCTATTAAACACGATCGTATTATCGTATTATGCCCAACTTGGCAGCTTTTTCGCTAAAGTTTTTTGCAGGAGCAAGTTACAGGAGGCCGGCACGCTTCTCGTCCTGCAGAGCGACGAGCTCGTCCCGCACGGACTCAAGCTCGGACTCGAGGTCAAGCACCCGCCGACGAGCTTCACGACCCTCGCTTGCCGCTTGACGAAGCCGTTTGGACTCCTCCCGTTGCTGGTCGATCGTCCGTTCGGCGCTTCGTGCGGAGTCACGCAGGGACGCCACCGTCGCCTCGAGCCCCGACCTCGCCTGCTCGCTCTGTTCGAGGCGCTCCTTGAGGAAGAGCGCGGACTCCTCCATCTTCTGCCGAATCTCGGCCTCAGAAGACCTCAGCTCGGCGACCAGGCGCTCGAGCTCCGCGATCCTAGCGTCTTGCTCGGCCTGGTGCTTCGCGACGACTTCTGGCGGCACGGTCGCGGCATGGAAGTCCTTCATGGTGGTCTCCAACACCTACGCATCAAGGCATCTCGGGTCGCAGTCGGATTCTTTTTGGGACAAAAACACATAAGTGTTAGGAAACTTACCCAACAGAGCCGAGCCTCCAGCCCCTCCTGGAACAGCTCGGCAGGGTCCTCCGTCCCGCTCCTTACTCCCTGGGCGGGAGCTTGAGCTCCTTCTCCTTGATCGAGCGCTGGGTCTCGAGCTCGAGCTCACCCGTCCCCTGGGGGCGGGAGACCTTGCCCCTGAGGATCGGACCCCATCTCCTGCGGAGGGATGGCCTCGAGAGCAAGGACCACCTCCCGCTCCTCTTCTTCCCGAGCAGGAGTTGCGCTCGGGGGCTCCTCCTCCTCGGCGTCCGGGCTTTTGAGGTCCTCCGCCGAGCACAATGTCCTGGCCGGAGCTTCCTCCCGGTCGGCCTGCCTCCTCACAAGGCCCGGGCCGTGGCGACGTCTCCGGGCGCGGGAACGATTGGAGGCGTCGGCTCGGCGGCCGGGAGGTCGGGCGCCTGAAGTGGGGCTGTGGCGACGTCTTCGGGCGCAAGGACGGCTGAAGACGCCGGGTCGGCGGCCGGGAGGTCGGGCGCCTGAAGTCGGGCCATGGCGGCGTCTTCGGGCACGAGATCGACCGGAGTCGCCGGGTCGGCAGCCGTGAGGTCGAGCTCGACGTTGATGTCCGGCGGAGCGTCGCGGGCTCGGGGAGAGATCTCGGCGATCTCTTGGAGCGTGGCGGCGATAATGTCACTCGCGCCGGCGGAATCCTCGCGAGGAGCCTCAGCGGCGTGCTCGGTACCACCGTCCTCCTCCTCGTCGTCGTCTTGAATTATAATGTGGGGGATGCCCTCCGCCGCGGCCCGAGCATCGGCAGCCGCAATCTTCCTCCGCGTCTCCTCCTCAGGAGAGACGAGCTCTGGGGCCCGGATCTCCGCGGCAGCTGGCTCCTCCGCCCCGACGCCGTCACCGTCAGCGGCTCGTGGGGAGGCCCAGGCCTCCGCGGCCTCGATTCCCACCTCGACCTCCTCGCCCACAACGGCCTCGGCAGCGCGGGCAAGCTCCCTCTCTAGCACGAGATCAAGAATTTCGTCAGCCGTTGCTCCAAAATCCCATAACTCAAGACTACCGCCACACCCACTGAGGCGATGTGGGGTTAGTGTGGTGCCGAGGGATGAGAGAAAGCGAGATGGGGCTAAGAGATTGACCTCGTTCGGCATCTCTCAGCTGGCCTCGAGCGCGATCGAGGAGGGCAGCCATGTCCTCACGTGCCTTGTCGGCCCTGGCAACGGAAGGGTCGACCTCTCCCAAGTCGGCCTCGGTGATGGTCGGCGTTGGGCGTGGTTGGGACGCAGTGGATGACCTGCGGGACCTCGGGACCAGGGGGACGGGATCCAGCTCGTCCTTCTCCTCCTCGTCATCCAGAGGGGCCGAGCTCGAGCTCACCGCGAAGCTCTGCACGAAGAACCGCGATCCGCTCTCCGGTGCCTCCTTTCATACCGACCAGCCGCGGCCTCCTTCTTCGCCCACGCGGCGAGCTGACGTAAACGAGCCATCAGCTCGGGGTTTTTTCTGGTATGTTCATCCATCCAAAGTTTTAGTACGCTCACCTCCTGCCGATCAGCATACTCCAAATGCTGGTGGGGTGAACGGTCGTCCGAGCCAGGACGCCTGCGCGAACGCCGAGGCGGAGACGGCGTGGCCGAAGGAGATCGGTCGCGGCGTTTGCGGCCCGCCAATTTTTTGGTCTTACGACCTCGTCCCCACCGCGACGCTTGATTGATCCACAGCGACCTCGAGGGCGACCTTCTCCTGCCAGGAGAGTTTTATGAGGTCGGGGCACCCTGGAGATACTCGGACCAAGTAGGGCGCCAAGAAAGGAGGGCCAAATCGAAAGCTTACCGCGTCGGTCCGGTTGAGGGCGTTATTCGATCTGGCGACCCTCTAGGATTTCTTTGCCCTTGGGGTGTCGAACATTTCGGACACCCTCGCGTCCTGATCCTCCGGTGGAGCTGCGTACCAAGCGAGAGGAAGTGGTAAGACCGAATGTCCTCTGCATAGGAGAGAAGGCCGAGGTCGGTGGTATACCTGAGCGCGACTCCCGTGTGATGTCCTGCCACCCCTCAACCTTGAAGAAGGGATGCACCCTCCTCCTGAGGGGTGACACCTGTGCTCGTGTAGTCGAGGCGACATCCCGTCCGGTCGACCACGAGCAAGTGAGCTCGTTGATCAGCGACAACACCTTCTCCTCCTCGGCACTGCAGTCGGTCGGGGGGTCTCGACGGCACGACCCCTGGCTCCGGAGTAGGAAAGCGAGCCCCCCTCGGCCTTCCTCAGATAGAACCAAGAGTCGGCCCACCCCGACACGGAGTCCTTGAGCGTGAAGCTCGGGTACTCGTACGGGCGGGTAGGTCGGAGGCGGAAGTAAAGGCAGCCGGCCTGCGAGGGGGTGCCGGTGCGCGAAAGGGTGTAGAAGTGAAGAAAGAGACTGGGAGTAGGCTCGACGCCCACGAACCCCTCACAGAGATGGGCAAAGATGGCCATGATAAGGATGGAATTTGGGTGGAGGTGGACGATCTCGCACTCACAGAAGGCGAGTACGGCTTCAACGAACTCGCTTTCGGGTGTGCGAAGCCCGTTTATGGCGTAGAGCTCGGTGGAGACGATCTCTCCCTCCTCCGGCTCGGGGCTCTCCTCGGCACCAGCGGCTCTCCATGAGCCGGCGTCAAGGTACTTCGCCCGCTCGAGAATCTCCAGCTTGCGCCTATCAAGCTTGCTGACGCCAAACTTCGCCATGAGGATGGAGGGGATGATCGGAAAGGAGGATGAAGCGCCGAAACGAAGAAGTAGGAAGCGCACTAGTTGATTGAGAGGGCAAGTGGATCTAGGGTTTCTCTTCTGGGGTTTAAAAACCAAGCAAGAGAACGAAGAGGTTCCCGCCGTTATAGTCGAGGAAGCCCTAAAGGCGCAGGGGGCAGTTGAGACGTCCACCACACGGAGAGCGACGCGTGGACACGCAAACCAAGGCTGTCTTGCCGGGCGACGGTTCCCGAGGAGGGGCGGTTCGTACTAACCGAATGAAGCTTCCAAGGGAAGGAACCGTCGGTAAGATGGGAACTAGTTCGCACGCCCAAGGCACGGCGGGACCGAGCTCGTCTCTCGGGGCGGACTAATAGCTCGGAGGTCGGGGCAGCTGTTCGTCGCGACCAACCTGGTCGCTCGGGAGGCAGTAGGCCCGAGAGGAAGGTCTTTTCTTAAAGCCTTCTTCCACTCGAACCTCGGGGCTAGCCGTCGGGAGTCGGGTAGACCCACAGAATGACCTCGGGTGCCACGAGGCGCGGGCTCACTGCTGCTCGAACTACTGAAGGCCGTTCCTCTGGGCGATCTAGCCGGGCGCCACGAGCGACGAGGTCGCTCCCGCCCTGGTCGCGAGGAGTTGTTCCAAGGACGGTCTAGCCGGGACCTTTTTAAGAGGTCGCATGGCCTGGTGGACCGATAGCTCGTGCTCAGGCCGAGGTGGCCGAGTTCGGAGTTAGACGTTAGCCGACCTGACGTGATCCCGAGGTCGGTAACCGCCCGCTGCGTAACCTCCGCTAGTTCGTTGCGATCCTCGCGGGGACGTGACAGGAGTGTAGGATCCGTTAGCTACCACGTTGGACCTGGTCGGACGTGGAGTTAGTGGGTTTGAACAAGCACGCCCCTTTGTAAGCTATAAAAGCACCCCCACCGTGAAGGGGACAGACAGATAACTTTTTCTGCACAAAGATATACACTGGCTGGAGTAGGGCTATTATCTCTTTCTTGAGAGGCCCGAACCAGGGTAAACTACAGTGTCTCTGCCTGTTGAAGTCCAGTGAGTCACCCCTCTGAGTATCTCATCACGCAAGAAGGGGTCGCGGTTGGTCCCTCCACCAACAAGTAAGCTCGGCGGGGGCCTGCTCCCCAATCGTCGACAGAGTACATAGCACACGCTTGCTGTGTTGCATGGATTGCCTCATTAAAAACCTTATGTAAGAAAATTTCAATGAAAAACTTACTTAAGGAAAAGAGTACAATCCACCCAAACTTCAATGTTAATCTTCAAGATTCACGTTGGGTACTCAAACTTCATGTTCGAGATTTATGTAGGAGTATGTGAAAAATCTCCCCTTGAAATCTGCACTTCTCTAAGCCTCATCATCCCGATTCCTCTAACACATCTTTCAAAGGATGATGCCGGGAGTGACTTAGTGAATAAATCTGCGAGATTTTCACACGACTTAGTATGCAGTATCTTTATCTCGTTCATCTTATGCATTTCATGAGCATAAAAGAACTTGGGGTTGATATGCTTTGTGAGGTTACTCTTCACATATCCCATTTGCACTTGTGCAACACAAGCTGCATTATCTTCATAGATAATGGTGGGGGTTTGTTCCATGTTCAAACCACATGACTTCTGGATGTGGTGAACCATTCTTCGAAGCCATGCACATTCTCGAGAGGCTTCATACAAGGCAATTATTTCTGAGTGGTTTGTCGATGTCGAGACAAGAGTCTGCTTAGACGACTTCCACGAAATTGCTGTTCCACCGCAAAGGAAAACATATCCGGTTTGTGACTTACCAGTATGCGGATCCGATAGGTATCCAACATCGGCTTAGCCAACTAAATTCAATTCATTGTTCCTTCTGTAAAACAGACCGAGATCTTTGCTTCCTTGGAGGTAACGGAAGACGTCCTTCACCCCTTTCCAATGCCTTTCGGTGGGTTCTGCATTGTACCGTGCCAGCAAATTCACGGCGAACGCAATGTCCGGCCTAGTGCTATTTGCAAGGTACATGAGTGCTCCAATTGCACTCAAATATGGGAATTCCGCTCCCAGGACTTCCTCCCCCTCTTCTCTAGGCCTGTATGGGTCTAGGTCTGCTTGGAGTGACCTTCCGACCATTGAGGTCTTTGCGGGGTATGCCTTCTCAAAGCCAAATCTCTCAAACACTTTCTGCGTGTAGGAAGATTGGTGTACCAAGATTCCGCCTTGGACATGTTCAAGCTGCAAGCCTAAACAGAACTTGGTTTTACCCAAGTCTTTCATTTCAAATTCAGACTTCAAGTATGTGCATGCTTCTCCAATTTCTTCATTCGTTCCAATGATGTTCAAGTCATCTACATAGACGGAGATTATACAAAATCCATTCGGGGATCGTTGTATAAACACACATGGACAATCTTCGTTGTTCGTGTAGCCTTTCTTGCAAAGAAAGTCACTTAAGCGATTGTACCACATTCTTCCTGACTGTTTCAGTCCATACAGTGATTTCTCCAATTTCACACTGTATAGGTTTCTGTTTGCTCTGTCTTGGTTCAGGATAGGAATACCTTCCGGTACTTTCATGTATATCTCCGAGTCCAAGTTTCCATACAAATATGCTGTAACAACATCCATTAGCTTCATTCTCAACTTCAAGTTGACTGCCATTGAGATCAAGTATCTAAAGGTAATTCCACCCATGACCGGAGAATAGGTTTTTTCATAATCAACCCTAGGACGTTGAATGAAACCTTGAACAACAAGCCTTGCAATGGTTGTTGCTCTTTTCATATATTCTCCTATTATTACAAAATTTATGGCCATTTCGTCATGGTGTGCTTCATGCACTTCTACTTGCTCTTCATTGCTATTTCTCATTCCAGGAGCAAGTTCCTTTAGTTTTTCTTCGCCAATGTGTGCGCACACATTATTTCCGGCGGCTTCTTCCAATGGAAGATTCAAATCTGGAATTGCCTTTTCCACAGGCTTCTTTCCAGTGCCAGGTCTCAACTGGCTCCCCTTCTTGCTTTGGGGCATTTTTGTGATTGGCTGTGGTAAGTCCTCTTGCCCAGTTTTCCCCAGACGTCTCCGGGTATTTTGGGTTTGAGAAGCCAGATTTCCTGTTCTTTTTCTTTGAGGCCTCTGAACAGTATGAGAGATACCTTCTGCTTTCTTTGATATTTCCACCCTCTCTGGTGCATTTTTTGCTGGTATATGCGACTTAACCACGCTCTTCAGATCACAAAAATGATCAGGCAGTTCATTTGCTAAATTCTGCAAATCGATTGTCTTCTTGACTTCATGATTTGCTTCATTAGTGCGAGGGTCGTGCACGGGGATCCCAATGGAATGCCATATGATTTCCCGGCATTTTCATCCAATGGTTCATTTCCTCCCCCTAATGACGGGAAAGCGATCCTCGTCAAAAAAAATGCAATCAGCGAATCAGGCTGTATGCAAATCTCCAGTCATGGGTTCCAAATACCTGATTATGGATGCATTCTCATAACCAACGTATATCCCAGACTTGCGGAGAGGGCCCATTGCAGTTCGCTGTGGGGGTGGTATAGGTACATATACCATTCATTCAAATCTTCAGGATGACCCATTGCACTAGTTGCATAGTTGAATGGATGTTGTAGGCCGATAGTTTACAATTAATGAGTGCTGTTGTGTGCATGATTGTGTGTCCCCAACAAGTGTTGGGCAAGTTACAACTCTGCAAGAGTGGTCGGGCTATGAGCTTAATCCTCTTTATTAGTGCTTCAGCTAGTCCATTTTGCGTATGGATGTGCGGTACAGAGTGCTCAACAGTTATTCTAGTTGCTGTGCAATAATCATCAAATGCCTTGGAAGTAAATTCGTTGGCATTGTCCATTCGAATGGACTTCAGGCGATGATTAGGAAAAGCATTCTTAATTCTGATGATCTGCGAGATCAGCTTTGCGAATGCATGATTCCTTGTTGACAGCAAACATGTATGCGACCATTTCGAGAAAGCATCAATGAGCACCATAAAGTATCGAAACGGCCCTGACAAGGGCTGAATCGGGCCGCAAATATCCCCCTGAATGCGTTCCAGGAATGCAGGGATTTCATGTTGCACTTTCATAACAGAGGGTCTTGTTATTAATTTCCCGGTGGCACATGCATGGCACACAAAATCTTCGTGATTCAGGAAATTTTTAACATTAATGCCATGACCTTGTGAGTTGTTAACTATATTTCTCATCAATCTAAGACCAGGATGACCTAAATATACAATGCCATAACGAAAATAATTCAGAGCTTCTAAATATAGTCTTCAAATAAGTATACACTGCGTGTGCATTGATTATCGTGTAGTATAACCCAGATTCATATGAGGGATATTTTTTCTAATACCATTTTTCATACTCCGCGTGCTTCATAATGCACAAATGCTATTTGCCATTTTCTTCAATGGTTTCTACGTGAAACCCATTGGCGCGGATATCTGTTAAAACTTAAGAGAGTGCGTGTTGATTCAGGGTACAAGGAGGCTTCATCAATTACCAAAATTGTACCAATTGGCAATATAATTGTGGCTCTTCCTGAGCCTATTATATGTGTATCGCTTACTGCGATTTTCATAATCCTTCCAGCGTTCTTCGTGATCGTCTGGAAGTATTTCGACTCTCTTAAGATGGTATTTGTTGTGCCACTATCAACAATACATATCACCTCCATTGGAGGCTACACAATATCTTAAATGACAAGGAATATAATTCTAATCATATAGTGGCAAAGTAATTCAAATATTGCTTACAAATAAAGAATACTGGAATAAAGAATAAATTGCAATTTTATTCATGAGAAAAGAAAATGTATGCTCTTCGAGAGCTTACAATTCATTATTCAAAATTCATTAACAACCACTGTTCTGTAGCCTGCAAATTTCAGGCGAACCCAATCTTGCTGTGCTTGGAGCAAGATGGTGGACTGAAGTGCAGTCTGTAACTCAAGTGTACTCACCTCAGCCATGTATTCATTCTTCATAGTGGCTGAAAAGTGATACTTAGGGAGTACAAAATTTGATCGTTTTGCTCGGCAGTAGGTTACTTGTCCTTCGAGGACCCTAAACCGATGGCAATTCAGAGCTTCTTGCTCATAAACACGATCTTCACATTTGATGCCCACGTGAGATAATTCTGACCATTCGGGCCAGTTCTTCAAAACTCACATATGACAATGCCAGGTATTTACATATTCATAGGATTCTTTCATTAGATTACTTCGTGTAATCTAATAGAGAGTGGTTGCAAGATTCATAAATGCATAATTAAATTCTTATGAATTTCCAGCAAACTAAAAGAAAGCAATAATTTCAAGATTCATAAATACAAGATTCATAAATGCAAGATTCATAAGTGCGAGATTCATAAATGCAGGATTCATAAGTACAAGATTCATAAATATTCAAAAATACAGCTTCGTGCATGTAGGTGATCGGCTTCGTGCAAGCGATCAGATTTATGTGTGCGATCAGCTTCATGCGATCGGTTTCATATGCATGATCGACTTCGTGCGATCTGCTTTATGTGCGCGATCGGTTTCGTACATGTGATCGACTTCGTGCGATCGGATTCATGCGCTACCGGTATATACGAGTATATACAAGCACTAACTAACTACCGTACGAGTGCTTCATGCACATACCATGCATATACTAACTAGTGCTTCATACTAGCTAGTGTTACCCAGTATGGTTATATGCTTCATGCATACATATACTAGATATTGCTTCGTGCATATTCGTGCATACTTCATGCTTCATGTATGCATGTTGGTAGTATTGGCTTTAGGTCGTCGTTCTGGCCGCGCGCGCGAGGGGCGAGGCGCTTAGACCTGAGGCGACCGCGGTGGTTGGCCACGCTTCGTGCTCTGCCGATAGTGAGACGCAGTATATACACATGCATGCATGCATTCAAAGTAGTACTTGGCTTTCCTAATGCAAAATTACAAAGTAATTGCATGCATGCAAAGCAATATACTAATGCATTCACTCCCGTACCTTGCCTTTCCTTTCTTTTTGTCAGGTGAGCATGGTCAAAAGTTACCTTTCTTCATGTGAATCGACGCATACACCAAGACCTTTGATTCTTTGAAGCCCTTATCCAAAGTTGTCTGGACTTTCTTCAACTGGATTGGAACTGGTTTCTTGCTTCCGATCTAAGTCGCAAAAGGAGGTGGGGGCGGCAGTGGTTCAGTGCGCTTCGCGGTGGCCTTCTGCGAGGCCCTGGTGGCTCGAGGGCGCCGGCCGCAGCCGGCCGAGGAGGTCTTTGCCGGGTGTTGGGGCGCGTCGGCCAGGTCGCAAAGGGACTTCGAGTCCTGCTGGGCACAGGACTTCATGTCCAAGTGGGGTTTCTTGTTCATTCAACATGGGACTTCATGTCCACAACGTAGTGGAACTTCAATAAGGCGCGGCGAGGCGCGGTGGGGGCCGGCGGCTACGGGCGCAGCCTACGACGGTCAGGTGTGGCGATCGAGCACGGGCCGGTGTGGAGTGGCGCCACGGCGCGCGGCCACCGGTCTTCAAGAGCAGTGGGAGGCCGGGCTGGGCGGCGACGCGGAAGGCGTGGTGCCGGTCAGCGAGGGCGCGATGCACTGCCGGGCCCGATGCATTGCCGGGTCGGCTCAGCGGTAGCGGCTTCAAGCCGTGCATGCGAAGCCTTCAGGTGCTACGTGCGGGTCGATCTTCTCCAATGATCTGGCCATGCATGTGACAAGAGAGCAAATAGAAGTAAGTACGTGAATTAATCATAATAATAATAATAATAATAATAATAACTTGTTGCTTCTCTGTTATGCTTGTAGACGTGACATCTGATTGCTCCTATAGTTGAGCATGGGATTGATTTTGTGCTCTTGGCGGGTACTGGCCATGGTGAGCCCATTAATGCACTGTTGCAATTGACACCCCGGCCGGCCGAAAGTAGTGGCATGCGAGGTCCTCCGTCATGCAGCCGGAAGCGTCGAGCAGGGAGAATAGTTGGTCGTCGTTGGACTCTTTTTCAATCTGTTCGCCGTTAGAGCTTCATGCTGATAACGTGTTAGACAACCTCGCTATCGAATAGTCCGGGGTTGCCTAATAGATCTAAACTAGAGAACAGAGAGAGAGGACGAGAGACACAATATGAGGGAGGACTGCACTGCTTTATTATTCTGTATGCTTGTGTATACAAAGGGGTAGTCCCTGCCTCCTATATATAGCGGTTCTGCTAGAGATAAGGAAGAGTCCATATAGGATACGACAACCGGTTTCCTAACAACACGAGTGTGAAAACCTTAGCCCCCTGAGTAATTTGTCGCTTACCTATCAGGCCGATGAGGCTTGAGTGACAGATGGACTCGTGGCGGTGCACGTGCAAGGGTAGCTCCCGTAACTGGAGAGCGAGTAGCGTGGAAGCTTCGTGCACGGGCGCTTGGGGAGTCGGGGGTATACTGTATACAACCGCACAGTACCGACACAGACTGGCTCGGCTCCGTCCATCCACCCACTGTATCTTTAGATCAATTCCATTGTTTCCTCGCCCAAAGTAAGGCCAAATCCATCGTTTGGGCCAGACAGGCACGGCTGGCTATGAACTTCAAGAGTTGCTATCCAGTTTTTTTAAAAAAAAAATTAATATAGTTTGACATAAAATTATTTTATGTATCATTTAAATGGTTATTTAAATTTGAACTAATGAGTTACTATTGAGTCGAGTCCCATTAACACTTTTTAGTTTGAAATGAATTCATTTCAATTTTAAATCTATTAACCATTATAATCAAAATAATTTTGATTCGAGTCCTAATAAGTTTTTGGGAGTGTATAGGCATCATCCGGATGTTTTTGTCCTAAAAATCATCCAAATATTGGACCGTACGATCAAAACACACATCCGTAGGATCAACCCACCTCGAATTCAAAGGGTGTGCATCGATCTGAAAGCAAATTCAATAGTCCAGAATTTAAATAATGGTTACTAAAAATACATCCGGATGAAACTTATCAAAAACCCTAAGTTTTTTTACCAGCTCTACGGGCAGACACGCACTATTTTATCTGCCTCGCCCGGAGTAAACTGCTCGATCCACGCTGCTGGGTTCTACATGTGGCAGCGGCTCTGGCAGGTAAAACAAACCAACCTGGCAAATGTCAGAACTTACACTGGCATTTGGCCCCATCTCACTTGTGGATTCTCACTCGTACATGGACTTGTTTTAGAGAAAAGACTGACGAGTATTGGACTGTTCCGATTTTTCCTCTTTTTTTGGAGTGATAAAAGTCGGGTCATTTGGTACGAAATACACTTCATACTACCTGGAACTCTGCTTCTGTCCTATGATCCTATCAAATCTGTCGTTGGACTTTGGATACGTTTTTCGGTGGTCCACAGATTGGTTGGTGAGACAGCATATTTAGGTTCTGGGAAAAGAAAAGAAAATGAATATATCTGCGTTGGATGGTTGAGACTTGAGAACTGGATTCGCGTGGCAACAACAGCAGGCTAACGCATGGTGGCTTAGAAGCGCTTCTATGTTATTTTAAAAATATATATATAAATACTAAAACATAAATAAAAGGTAGAGGGTGATTACTTATCTCTTCGTTTGCTTTAAGATTTGTGTAACTTATATTAGAAAAGAAAACATAGAAGCACTGTTTTTTTATTTTAATTGTATGGGTACGTCAGACTAAGAGGACAGAGACCTGTTGCCACTGTTGGACACCTGAGTGTACTTGGATGAACACCTGAACAGGCAGAACCTATGCGCTGGGCAGGACATCCATTTCTCAGAAGTTAGAACCCGTGGCGTTGAGCATAGAGCGATCCGACTCTCCACGCACGCACGATCACTTTCGCACTTCTCATACTCTTCTTCATACGGTCTCTCTTCCACAAAGGAAAGGGAGCGGTGCATTGGCATAGTGCACCTAAGAGGAAGGAGCCAGGGACCAGGGTTCACAAAACCGACAAAAATCGCTCGAAAATCGCGGTTTTCGACCGTATCGAGCCGGTTCGAAATCCTAAACCGGTCGGTAAACCGATTCAATTAAAAAAATAATTCAAAAAATTTGAAAAATTTGAAAAAATTTATGCGATGTAAACCGATCGAAAACCGGTGAAAACCGAGCGATTTTTCGAAAAAACCGACGAAAATCGCTCCAAAAACCGATCGCCCAAAACGTTTAACTCGCCGATCGGTTTTTCGAGAAAACCGACCGGTTTTTCGAGAAAACCGAATGGTTTTCGTTTTTTTAAAATTTGTTTTGAATATTTTTTGTTCAAATGCTCGGTTTTGAAACTCTTCGGTTTCTAACGATTTTCGAGCGATTTTTGGCTCGATATTTTCGAATTTCCAATTTCGGTTTTCCATCGGTTTTTTCGGTTTCGGTTTTGTTAACCCTGCCAGGGACACACTGCATGATACCACAAATTCACAACTTATTCAATACTCTGCGAAGAAAATCACTGTGGCACATCGTACGTGGTTACAAAAGTATATGCAAGAAAATGTAGCTCGCCAGGAATGAATGAGAGAGTAATTAGTGATTGGACCAGAAGAAATACCCTCTGAAACACAAGGCCTGGCCCCTGCCCCACAAACAAACATTGAATTCAGCAAACAGAACTTCATATGTAATCCGGGCTCAAGACTGTTTTGTCACAAGTGACAAACCTGGCCCCAGCCAATCCACAAGGAAACTACAGTTTCACAATAAGTAAATGCCATGTATTGAGTACATGTTTCAAAATTCGATTGTTTCCTCTGTTGATGTACAAATAGTATGTTAACTCTGGAAGGGTGTAAAAATGGCTTTTTGGCCATAAAATTGAGAAACAAGATATCTTGAAATCAAAAGCTTTGCTTTTCAAAATTCCCTGTTGTCCAACGTATGCAATACGGCGGAGCTTCAATCTTGCTGCACTCAAAACTTTCTCGTCTATATGCCTGTACTGTATGGTGTATCATCAAAGGAAGCTTTTCCTTGCGTTGAATGGCTACAATCAAATAGACCATAGACTATGTCCGGTCACTTGATTGATTATTAATGTCGTCCACATTCTGTACTTCTGTCGTGCCACATTCTAACAGTGGCATTTCAGGTGAGTTGGAGATCTCAGAAGAAGGTAGCTCTTTCTTACTAGTCTGCACGCCTGTATGCCGTGCAAGATCAATCCATTGCTGCATCAAAAATAGCTGTCAGCAAAGACTAAAGAAACGTAGAGCGCAAGTACTTCTATGGAGCTGGCTAGGAGAGTACAGAAATCAGTCCTTTAATTGCAAGGTTTTAATTTGAGCCCATGAAGATATTCAACAAAAGTTTTATCAAACAGTAGAGAATTTGCTTAAGGAGGATTTCTAGTGGTAGCGAATACTGATAGTGACGATTTTTCTCTTCATCTCAGTTAAACAATATCAGCTGAACATCAGAAATGGCATAATTGAACAGGTAGAACAAAAATGCCATAGTTGAAAAATAAGTGAATGGACAAATTGACCATGTAAACCTCATTTGGTGGCTTCAATAGAAAGTTAGAAACTTGAGGTCATCTTGGGTCCTTTGCTCGAAAATAGTTTGTTTGTTTAGTTCAAACAGATTGAGAATACACCTTGAAAACATTATAAAAAAAAATAGAAGTGCAGAAGCAGCGAACCTGTGTTCCCCAGTATGAATTAACTGTCCGCACAACAAAGGACAACAGGTTAGCAAGGAGTGGCTGATTATAGTAGGCCATCAGATCCTCACCTAGCCGATGCTCCACCAGACCAGCAATGACCTTAACATATTTACTGGAAACAGTTAGAAATCTTGCTAAAAATGGAAAGGGGAATGATAAGTTGCTGTTGATTTTGTGATAAATTACTGGATAGGCTAATTCATCAGTGAGTAATTGATAGCATATGAGCTGCAGTGGCAAGGCCTCAATTTGACTTTAGACTGACTCCTCCATTCTAAGCATGCTATATTGCAGAGCATTTTAATCATTGCTACCATGTGCCCTGATATATGCAACCACAAACAAATCACATCTTCACGATTATCAGAACCACTTAAGCGAACGAATTTCCAAGTTAGAACTTTACGGTAGTATACATATACAAATCTAAAATCTAATGAAATTACACAGATGATCTTCATGAAGTACCTGATATCGCAGATTTGCTGATGTGCCAAGGAAGAAACTATAAACAGCCGCTGATTTCCAGATGGGAGATCTTTTGCATCCTGCTTCCATACTTGCAGGTCTCAAAAATTGACGAGCAGCATACAAGACATCTGAAGCAACTCCAGCTCCAATACTAGAAATGCATCCAACACCAGCAAGTTTAATACCACCCATGAGCACCGATGCAAACCTCTGGTTGATGTTCCAATTCTGCCCGATAATGCCCTTTTGGAATGCATTATCTGGCAGTGATCCCAAAAGAGCTTTGACAAGCTCCAAGCTCTCACCAGAACCATCATCAGCAATAGATAAGAGAGAAATAGTAGGAGCAGGAAGCCACACTGTAAAGAAGTCAACAACAGAACCTCTAATTGTATCAGTAAGGACATAGTCGATCTCTTCAAAAAACCGTCCTTTCCGTTTTTCATATTGCGCTACGAGGGTGGTAGTTATTGATATAGCCTCTTCGATAGCTAATCTATGCAGGAATTTGGGATCTGCTAGTAGCCTTTCACGGAAACCCTGCACATGACGATCATTTTCAATGATTTCCCAATGCAATAAGTTCTCCTACTTATATATCAGCATCATCAATTGACATTCTTTTGATAATCAAAGTATTCAGTCAGCCATTAATGCATAAATAGAAAACTATGAGGGAAAGGAGCAAAAGATAAATACTATAATAGCTGCTTACTTGGAATCGGTGAATCAGTTCAGCCATAACAGGATATTTTTCAAGGTCAAAAAAGTTCTGCAATATCTCAGGAGAAACTACACCAAGATCTATTCCTTTCTGGAGATCCTGTGATAATTCAGGGCAGAAGGTTCCATTAGCTCAAACATAAGAAAATATGATGTTATCAGAAAAGAAAAACTGCCTGATCGCACCAAGATTTTTTCTACATTATTAATAACTTTTAAAGAGCTCCATCACAGTTTGATGAAAAACCACTCGTTTTTATGGCCCCACCAATCAAATATACAATTTCTTCACTGCCAGTTTAAAATTTGCTTTTCTCCATTCACAGCATGTTACAATTAGGAGACATAACACAAAACAGCACTCAACGTATATTGAGAAAGAGCAATTGGTAACCTGGGGTAAAGCTTCACGCCTCCTACCAGCAGCATTCATAACTCTAGCAATTTCAGCACGGTCAAAGCAATTTCGACTGCATGGCTTGGCAGCAGAATACCACAAGAAATCAGCTACAGGGATTTCACCTTCTCTCCTTATACCTTGCCTCTCAGGATCAAGAAGTATCACAACTTGATTTTTCTTTTGCATCTTTTTAGATATCCTGGCAGGAACACCAATTCCTCGTGACCCATATATAACATGGCTTGCACCGGTTACAACAATGAGCATCCCTGAAGGATCTCCATTAGTAATTTCTTTCATTATTGTCTGGGACATGGTATAATCATCAACTACTCTTGCCTGTGCAGACAGATATGAGCTTGGGCCAAAAGGAGATCCACGACTTGATGAAATTTTGTCCATCAACGATCGACCTGAGATGGATGTAAAGCCAGAAATGAAGCCTGAGCCAGCTGGAGGAGCATACAACTTTCTTTGAGCTTTTGAAAGGCCTCTGATTCCCTCTGCTTGGACAGTTCTTACCACCTAGTCAAGAAATGGATTAGACATTTTTCACAAATAATGCAGAAAAAACTAAGCTATATATTCAACATATTGCATATTAGAACATTTTTTTGGACACAGGGGCAAAAAGGGGTGTATAACAGGTGCTTATTCAGCGGGTAAAAGTACTAGAATGCACTATACGAGAAAAGGCTTGCCAGTGGGAATAATGTAAATCAATATGAAATGACTAAGATATCACAAGTTTAAAACCTAAGACGTATCAATGGATAAGATTTATGATGATAAAAGTATGCCTGAACTGATCACATGCAATCTTGCTGGACAGTGTTAGTAACAATTATGGATTACCTCAAGTGGAGTTCCACAGGCAACAAGCTTGATTCCATTATCACGACAATAGTTCAATAGAGGTTCATACTCCTGCCAGCGCCCTGATGCCCAGTGAGATGTGTACAACCTTAAGTTGTTGCCATCAATTCTAAAAAAAAAAAAACATAGACTTGTTAGAAGATCATAAAAAGGGAAGTATTGGAAGGCTTACAAATAGCAATGGCTCTAATAGAAAATTAGAAATACAATATTCCCCAAAAAAGTTGAAGGAGATTATCAAAATTAGGGCTTCAATTTGAGCTTAGCCTGCATGGTCATGATAGTACTAGTCTAGTAGATACAGAATAATTATTGCAAATTCTCAAGGGGTGGTCGTCTAGAGTAAAGCATTTCACTGGTGAGGTTGTTACAATATATTCTTAGCTATCTGGCAGGGATCCCACAAAATTTACCTTCCTACAATTTGATATAGAGTTTAAGTAATCTCGCGGTTTTGCTAAAGGCAAATAAGCAGAACATATTCCCCCACTTCTCTGCACCTATCAAAATCAAACTACGGCCTAACAAGTACTAACTGCATTTGAATTCAACACGATTAGGACTCAAAATTTCTAAACACAAAGCTTCGGACACATCACAACAAGAACACACCCTAACTAGCAAACGGGAAAAATTCGTTCCATTAGAAAAAGGAGATAGCACCAACCTCCCATCCATGAACCAGTTGAGCTGCTCCTGGAGGTCGCGGGGGAAGGCCTCGAGCGCAAGCGAGACGCTCCTCCCGGCCTCGGTGCACCGGGCAGCCAGCTTCCTCACGATCTCGAGCTCGAGCACCCTGTCGTCGCGGTCCGGCACGAGCTCGGCCTCGCCGAGGTACACAACCCGCGCGTCCATCAGCTTCTCCCACACCCTCCCATGAGCGTCCTTCCCCACGGCCTGCGGCTCCCCGATGACCGTGGCGTCGTACACCCTCGACAGCGCCGCCGCGTCGGCGTCGGGCTCCTCCGCCGGGGCCGGCTGCGGTGGGGCCGGCTTCTCATCATCCGCGGCGGAGGCCGCGAGGGGAAGGTACTGGAGGGCTGTAGACGCCGCGAATAGGGACGGGACGAGGAGGAGGAAATCGCGACGGGAGGCAAAGTTAGCGATGCAGAGGCTGCCGCGCGAGGAGGAAGCGGCGGCGGGAGCGAGAGGCGCTTTGGTGGGGAGAAGGGGCTTGAAGCTGAAGGAGGCCGTGTTTCGGGAGGGCGCGTGGGGCAGCATTCTCCCCGTGCCGAGGCAACACCGGAGGCGCGACGCCGACGCGCCGGCGGCGAGGGGGAATGGAGGGAAGTGTTTTTCCTTTCAAGGCAGGCGGTGACGCGGTGTCGAGGCACGATTCGCAATTTCGATCGACTTATCATACACACGGCAAAATGGCATGGGATTTGTCAGATGATGACTGCAACTCTGCGAGTGACACGTTATTATGGGAGAGATTGACGAGAGGATAAAGAGACACCGGTGGTGCATGCGCAATTTCCATTGGATAGTAATTTTTCGCGTACAAAACAAAAGAGAGATGTGTTTCTATATTTTTTTGAAGTTATATAAATATTTAAACATAAATAAAAGGACTTTTGTTTGTTTTAAGATTTACACAACAACTTGTATGAAAAAGAAAAATGTAGAATCACTGCTTAAAAAAAAGAACAGGTGGAATAGAGAAAGCTGCTTTTGCTGGACGCATCACGTCGCAGAACCGCGCAGCAGGCTGCTGCAACCTGCAAATCTAGATTTCTGGGGAAATTGTTGTGGTGGAAATCGGGTTTACTTTCCATGGCAGAGTTCGGGTGGCACCGGTCGGCGATCGCTCTTGTTTTTCCGTTTACCTGTCATCCCAGGGAGCAGATTGTACACTCAGAAAGACTAGAAGCAAGTACAATAGTAAAACCCATTGCAGGTTAACAGTAAGCTAAAAGCCAGTTTGTACAATAACTATCTCTAAAAATTGTCTCTAGATATTGTGGAATAACTATCTATTCTCTCTTGTATATAAATAATTTACATATGCATCCGTGCAAAGCTGGCTACTAAATAAGAGCCAGCTATCTCCTCTCTCCTCTTTTCTCACTTCTTCACATAGACCAAAACTGACATGTACACACTAAGAATTGTACTTGCTCTAAGGATGCAGCAGCCACAACCCACGAGAAGTACCTGCGTGTAAGCAGATAAGCAGTGATGCCGATACCGATGGCTCCAAAAGCGTTACCACTAGGTGCCAACCTCACCACTGGCTCACGAGCATGCCGAGTCAGCAGCGTGCGAGATGGGTGGCTCACCTTTCGCGGAAACGTGGCTCCTTGTTGTGCCTGGTGCCTTTCGGTCGTTCTATATACAGGATTAGATGTCGAAAGGAAAACAAGAGCGTGGACATGGTAGCTAACACGTAAGCGCGACCCTGCAATCCATCTCAATTATGAAAGGCAAAAAGGAAATCTCATGTGTATGGTTCTCTCTCAGGAATCAGGGGATTCCAGTCAGTTAGTTCCGTGTAATTATTGTACAGAAGAAAAAAAAACACGACATTACATTAAAGCCCAGGGTGAAGGATAAAAGAACCGGGAAAAATATGTGTTGCTTCTGTGATCGTGGGTTGGTTCTTTCTTTCCTGTGAAAGTTTAAGGTGCACAACCGGAGATAGCCATCTCCAGAGAAAAAAAACCTTGACTTGATGCCCCTTGGGGAGTGGAAACTGTGGAACTCTGCACATATAGCCTAAACCGCCGAGTTATAACACGATTCTCAATTGCTGTAATTGATGTTGATGCAGCAGAAAAACGGCTCAAAATTCACAAGTATATTTACATACTAATTCAGTCTTCAGCAGTTCCTGCCTGCACATCCTTTTGTTTCTTCTGCTTCCTCTGCCCATATGCTAGCAATATGATCAGAGTATGCAACCTGCAAGTCGCAAAAAAAACCAATGATGAAAATTTTAACCAGCTTTGCCGTGATTACATTTATTGACTACCGTGAAATGCATTGCTGATGACAAGAGTATAGCAGGAAATTTTGCAGGAAAAAAATACAGGATAGCAATGAATCTTGATGAAATGATCTTTGCAAACTCTCTTTCACAAGTGTTCAAAAGGAGATGGTGTCCCAACAGTATGTAGTATACACCTACTACTATTATAAATTTCATACCACTCCATCTAAGCTGCCTGATGTGAATTTTAGAAGTATAGATCTTCCCAGTTAAATAGTTGCAAAACTAACATGGTTATCGTACACGAGTTTTTCTTGGTCAAAAGGGAGATAAATATTTATCACAAATGCACTAATAATTGTCTTCAGCAGACCAACATAAAGTTTAGATGTTGTCTACTGTATCCAAACAAACATTACATTTAATTGTCATTTCAAATGGTTTTGCAACTTTATAGCATTTCCAGTATATCTGCCTGTAGTGGCAGCATCATAGGGTTTCTTCTTCAACAGTGTGGCCTACTCCCCTTTCCATATAATCTAGATTTTGTCTTTCAAAGTGGTGTTATTTGCAATGTGAAATTTCACATATTACTACCATGAAGCATACAGTGAATTACACAGCTTAGACATATGACCATTGTTTTGCTCCTCTTAATCACTTTTTCTTTTGCTCTATAGAAATAACACAACAAATAACAATCTACTATACAATCTACAATAAATCATGTATGGCCAATCCCATGTAACACTGCATGGGCCTTGCTAGTTCTAGTTTCAACATTGTTGCAATTTGACCCCCTCCTATACAACCTCAGAGGTCACTAGGTGCACATGGTTTCTGCAAGCACTGAAAACTGTTTAGGTGGTGCTCATTGCTCCATCTCTAGTGTTACCAGCAGAAACATAAACACACACACTTCACATGCCCTTAGGTTGATAATGAACCAAAGGTGAGACTGAAAAGAACAACCGTACCAACCACACTTCTACACAGATACAGATATAGAATACAAATCTGCGGGAGGTAAATTTCATACAATCATGGTCAGCACATGCCAATTTTGAAGTATTTGTTTTGCACATTGACAGAAAGGCAAGCAACTAGGCATCATGTACTAGCTTTTAATTTAAAATTGGATACTATTCTATACAAGCAGAACAAATCACGTTCCATCGCAACACCAAGTAATGGTATTGGAAATTTTTGGGGCTTAAATAGCAGGTACCTAATCTTTGAAAATAATAGAGCTATGAAGGTAGATCTACAGCAAATAACAATGAATAAGTAATACAGCAGACATGTAGTTCAACTGATTTATTTGTCTTTTGATTTTTATTAAAGAAATATTCAAAAGATCGTGCAAACAGCAGCCAAAAGAATAAGTTTGTAATCAAAGTTTAAAATTTCTACCTGATTTGTTACAAATCCTTTCAGCATCTCCACCAAATCCTGGCGTATCTCTTTGTTAAATCTTTTAATTTCATTCATGTTGTTTTCCTGCATACAAGGTTATATCAGAAAAGGCCCAGATGTCCATGCCAAGCAACGAATTTGGAATTTAAAATCAACAGCAGAGTCGCGTCCCTAGCATTTCCAAAAAATCTACATATGGTTTGATAACTTTACAAAGGGGCATGAAAGTTTACTTGACTTGAGAGAAAAGCAAGATGATCGGCGTAGCTATGCCTCCTGATATTTTGCAATCACCTCAAACTGATGCTATCCTCAAACTCTCCAATATTGTCATGACAGCACAAATTTCCTATGAAAAATAAAGCCCCATACATTTTTGAAGAAACCTGGTCCTAATATGCCAATACATAAGCTAGCATACCTAAGTCATACCTGGTACTAACATCATTTAAATTACAGAAAGCTGCGTCTTGAAAACTTAAGGTCAATCCATGGTTCCGTACATAGCAACTTCAGTTATTTCACTACCAATAAATGTACTTAGAATACTTTCACCACAGCTCAAAATGACCATACTTAGGAGCTGACAATCTTGACTCTTGGTCTTTAAGCAACACGTCGGCTACTATCCCTATGCTGCAGTAATTGAAGATCTAAATTCATTCTGACTCCTGAGAGCTTAACTTGAAAATAATGTTACTTAGTCAACACTGTGACCACTAATGAGCAATTGAGCATTTCCATAGCACACATCGCGAAGGTAAACAACATTTGTTCAGAGTTCAGACTGAGTGAGTGAATGAACGATGCACATATAGAGGATAGACTGATGTTTCATGCCATTTAAATGGTATCAGGTAATGTGTTAAAAAAACTTAACACAGCACTCTCTAACGTAATACAAACTGAACAGACTATAGTCATGCTAGTTATCCAGCAGTATGAAGCTATTGCTCCTCCCAAAATACATAAATATAATGTGCAACCATTGCAAGAATATTAACCATACATTAGTTAATTTTGTCATCTGAACTTACACCACAACAATCTTGAACTATGTAATTAAAAAAAGGGAAAAATATGAATAGTAACTCAACATTGAGCAGGCCACTAATGATAGGTACAAAACACAAATTGCATGTTTTCTTTAATTCATTAGTTTGGGTGATTTACCTTGATAAGCTCATACCCTTTACGTGCATGGCTTCTTGTGTCTTCTGTTGCTCTTATTCTATCTTTCAGTTCTTCTATCTTCTGATACCTCAGTCCCTCCTGATCAATTCCTCTTGATGAAATAGATTCAAGTTTTGCCACCTTGGTATGCAAGATAAATAAGTCTGTTGACAGACTTTGCACATGAAACAAAGCATTAGAGCGATCAGTAAATGCATTGTGAACAGAATTCATCGTCTCCAAGTATTCATGGATGGTGCCCTGTAAAAGCACAAACAATGTTACAATTCAAACAAACAAACACAATCATAAAAACCTATATCCAAGCAAATGTTCCTTCATTCTAGTTCCCCACGTACCAAATGTTTCACAATTTCAGCATTTAGTTTTGTCTGCGATCTACTGACTTTAACAACAGCATTTGCAAAATTGTTAATATCAGCCGCCCGACTTCTCTGAGAACTGCATGTAGCCTGCCCTCTTTCAAATTTTGCCAGCTTAACGAATGTCATTCCCAAGTGAGCTGTAGTTGCTCTAAGATCATCATGAGCTTTAACAAGAACCTCTGCCTACAAATGATGCAAAAGATTAGGTTCTGTATTTTTTTACACTATTCCATAGTATTGAAAACTTATGATAAACAAGATCTATTTCTTGACCAAGTTGCAAAATGTAAGTGTAGTGTACTTTTCAAAACAAGCATGCAGAATTTAGTCACTGGCTTCATTTATCCTGTGTTTCTGTCCACAATGACAATTCATAATTACACTTAATTATGCAGAAGAGTAGCATAAGTGCTCGAGCATGCAACGTTGCAACTAAACCAGCGCAAACACACACAGTTACCTGCTGAGATGTCGTCATGAGCTGCTGTTCCAAGTCCTCGAGCTTGGCCTTGTGTGCGAGGAACTTTGTGTCAGTCTCCTCCTCCACTGGAGGCGGCCTCACAGCCACCCAACCATTCGCCACCGTCTGTTTCAGGTCCTTAAACATCCCAAAAAAGTCTCTTCCGCTCTTTGCAGGCGGCGTTGGAGTGGTAATAGCCGTGGACGTGGCAGCACTCATCGCGGGACTCCACTTCGGTGACTCACCCGCGGAGGTGGGGATACCGCCAGGCTCAGTGAGGAAGGCATGGAGGTCGGCGCAGCGGCCGACGGTGGGGTGCGCGGCGAGGCGGCGGAGGTAGCGCTGGAGCGCGGCGCAGCGCTGGTTCACGAAGTCATGCCGCTGCATGACCTGCCCGTCGACGATGCTCTTGTCGGGCCGCGCAGGGACGAAGAGGCCGCGGTGGGTGTCCGCGAGGCTGTCGGCGAGGACCACCACGTCGCGGAAGCGCCGCCGCACTCGGAACTCGCCGCCGTCGGAGACCCGGGTGGTGATGAGGTAGGAGAAGTAGCTTCCAGAGCCAGGAATGACGCCCGCTGCTCCGGTGGCATCCTCCGCGTGCTTCTTAGGCTCGGAAACAGTGATCTGCGCGAAGTCCGGGGATGCCTCGCCGGAAATGACCGGGGCGTGGGGAGTGGGGACTGGCGCGAAGTCACCCTCTTCGTCCTCGTCGACGAATGTGTCGTGTTTCGCGGCGGCGGTGGGAGAGGAGGCGGTGGACGAGGGGGAGGGATGGGGGTGGAGCAGGGGGTCGGTAGAGGCAGCGGCTGCGGTTGCGGGGATGGAGGAGGAATCTAAAGCGAGGGTTTCGAGTTCCTCGTCGGCGGCCATCGTGGCTGCCGGCGGCGGTTAGGGTTGCGGAAAAGCGAGATCTGGTGGCGAAGCCGTGGCGTAGTCGAGTAGGGGGAAGGAGAAACGTCAGCGTCGTGAATCGTGATACCGCGAGTACGCCCACTTTTTCGTATCGTACACTCAATGGCAGGTGGGGCCAAGGTAAGCATCTCTTTCCTTTGACTTTGACATCGCCACATAGCGTCTCCACTGTAGTAACAGAGTTATGCAGGACTGCAGGTAACACTAACACAAAAACTTCTGAACAAATTTTTAGAGAAGAATGGTCCGCGTATGAGATCTGCAAGAACTACAAATCATCGAAAAAAAACACGCTCGATATCAATCTACATAACCAGAACATCAATTGCGGCATGCTGTAAGCAAAGGGATCAGTTCAATACTGAAGTTCAAAATAGATGTAGTAAAGTGCATTGCAATGGCAGTCGTACTTACAAGAGCATGCCTTACCCAATCCTGACTGAAACAGGGTTCAGACTTCAGACATAGCATGGACATGGCATTTTTCTCCAACCTCAACAACTGTTCTGCCGAAAAAGAATTAGGCACATGCGGCATGGCCATAGAGAAAGACGGCAATCATCAAGTGATGAGTAATCTCATAAATGATTGCATGTCCATTTTGATGTTCTCACCTGTCCTTCCTAACTCGACAAGAGACTCGCCAGATAGATATCCTGACGCATTGCAGGCTGGTCATGGAAGACATTGGATGCAACAAGTAGCCAACCTACCTCATGGCCGGTCCACGACGGCGAAAAGCAAAGCATGTAAAGTTGGAGCCCAATGCTTTTAATGACATTGTTCAGAGCTCAGCGCAGGGGCGGTTATAGGTTCACCACTTTATCATATTTAAGTGATAACAATTTATTATTCTTACCATTTGCTTGTTATTTACCTCCCGGTGTTACAAGATTTAGATCAAAGGGGTTCACATATACTATATATAGACTAACATGCACTAAATTCTTTTTTAACCCAGTGTAAAAAAAATTTTGACCCGGTGTCCTGTGACACCGGGTAACCTTCTTTACTTCCGCCCCTGGCTCAGCGCTAGTGTCAATTGCTGAAACAAAGCGATTCATTATTTTTCTCTGAGTGAATTCAAAAGAACTTCATTCAGTTTAAAATTTTCAGTAGAGAGAAGGCGTTTCATTGTTTCTGTCCGCGCTAAAAACGTGAAGTGGGGTTTCTAGCCTCAAACACATAAGACAAACGCCGGGTTTGCAGAGCGTGCCAGTCGATTTGACCTGCAATCAACAAGGTAATGATTTTGTAAGCACAACCAACCGATAACGAAGCTTATCGACTTAACACTGATCGCCTATAGACCGATAAGAGGATAACTAGATTAGCCGATTAAGGCTAATCCAAGAGGTAAAGGTAGATCGATTTTGAAAGGCGATGCGCAACAAGCAAAGTAGATCGAACCTGGAGACAAGTCGAAGAGAACAACAAATCGGCGATGCGCAACTCTTTATTGATCTCGACGGCTTACAGAGGAAATATTGCCGCAAAAACTAGAAAAAAGTAAAAATTAGGTAATGGGAAAAACAAGTTGTGGTTGTAACAAGAGAGTACACTAAGGCCCTGTTTGGCAGAGCTCCAGATCCTAGCTCCACCTCAGAGCTGAAACTTGTAGACTAAAATAAAATGACTTAAGTTTATAATTTTATTCTAAAATATAAACAAGATGACCCACCTAAACACTCTTAATATGCATACAGCTTCAGCTCCACGAATCTGGTAAAGCTAGGAATACCCAGCTCCTTCAACTTAGGGGTGACAATGGGCTTGGACCGGTCTAGGCTTTTGGATTAGACCGGTCCAAAACTGCAAATGGATTGGACTCGTTTTGTATTTATAGCTATTTGGACCAGATCTAGACCAGATTGGACTAGATTTGGACCTTACATTTTTCTACTAAATCATTGTATGTCATGTATTATGTGTTAATTTTGGTCACATCTACATTAATATTTTACATGTAAATGGCTTGGATCAAGGTCCAAGCCTTTATTTGGGTCTGGATTGGACTTAGACTTATTAGTTTTAGATTTGGACTAGACTGGATCAAAGAAACAAAAATTTGGATTTGGATCAGACTTGTGCTGGATTTCAGCCCATTATCACCCCTACTTCAACTCCACGGATTTGGTGGAGCTGGAGCTCTGCCAAACACCCCCTAAATCTACCCATGTTCTAAGTACTCTAATCTGTATGGAAGGCTGATTTAAAATCTTAATATATTCTAGTGTCCTAATGAGAGAAAAAGGTATCGGCCTACAGGATACCTAAAATGAATACACCTACTTGAGCCTAACTGTGAGGTTGCAGTTCACGAGAAAGGGGTATTCTCTAGAAAGCTCATGAGAAGATTAGGGAGCATGCCCATTTAACGCTCCGTTGAGGTGAAGTTCTTGTAACACCCCGGCATTTAATATGCCCGAATGCTACCAAACATAGACTAATCAACCTCTAAATACCACAACTACAAGTAAATTACAGCAAAGGAGCAAATGCTAATACCGAAAATTTCGACAGCATCTCTTTTGTTTTTCCATGAATTGAATCCACAACAATAGCATAGCAATATATGGCAATATAAGAGACTAAAATAGCAATAAATAATGGCATGACGGCAATATAAGTCAAATCTCAATCATTCAAAGTCTTCATGAGCCAAACAAACAATAAGACTCTCATAACGCAAAACTAGATCATAAACCAATATGCATCACACTAAATTTATTATCAAGACTCCAAATGAATAACTGTGGGAACAAATGTGTGAAGCTACGTGTAGGGGTGTGACTAGTTCCCTTCCCCGCATGCCGGTCTCATAGTACCTAAAACAACAAGAAAGCACAAGCGTGAGTTCAACACTCAGCAAGTATATTGCAATGGTACAAAAGAACAATTACATGGCTTCAACACCTCAATCATGCCTATCATCTTATTCATACTCGCATATCATTTTTCACATATCATCATCATCATATATGCAATGCGATGCGATGCACATGTCTCCTGGAAACTCATACCGGTATGGTTGAGTGCACACCCGTCGGTGTGCACCCTCTCTTTCCTTCCATCCCGAAGATGGAGGGTGTCTACTCCTCGCTTCCATTCACCACGGCGGATGGAATCACGATGTAGGACTTACTCAATGGCGCCCCGGACTAGTCATAACTTTCTCACCGACCTTACCGGACTAGTTATGACTTTCTCACTGACCCGCCCATGTATCATGCCATGTATGCAAACATGCCAACATCATAGATAACTTGTACATTAACACATAGCATCATAACATAATAAAACATATTCATCATATCAATGTAAAACATTAAAACATGGCATGTGAACATATCATATATTCAATTTTAATCTTAACAAAACTAGCAATCTACAACCCGCTACCCATTCCAATACACTTGCCTCAACCACGGGCGACGGATTGGCGAGAAGTAGAGGGCACCACCGGGGTTACACCACCTGCACATAGGCACCACACACTCAAAATCATGCCCACAAAACTACGCAAACACTCTTCTACCCCGACTTCGCAAACTACTCGCACAACCCAAAAACAGAGGTTCTGTCCCGTTGGGACAGCAGACTTGCAACGAGCATAACTCGGTGTCGGGGATTGGACTATTTTCTATAAGGACCATTCTGCCCCGACGGCCGAGCAACTCCCAACCATGAGCTCGGATGCGATACCCGAGCGCGAGCCCCAAGCATTCTCAAGCTGTCGGGGATTGACTATCTGATAAAAGATCGTTGTACCCCGTAAGATCCTGAAGCTACCGACCATACAAAGACTGCAGAAGATGCTCGGAAAACCATCCGAGCAACATAACTCCCGAGCATGTGTGTCTACCCATTCGCCATGACCATACCGACGATCACGAGCAACCATGCTCGTGAAGGCCACGCCGATTACGGGTGGATGGTCGGGGACCCGGTCATGCCACTAGAAAGGAAGATGGCAATCAATCCACCACAAATTCAAATTAATTGCGCAGATCAAGGGCCCCGGATCGTGGGCACTACGGTTATGGAAACGTGGCGTAAATCTAGGGGGTGGTTACCTTGTGTACAGCGTGAGGCTCTGTATTTAATCCCCCCGAAAACACACGTGAAAGGGGGATCCCGGGGTGAGATCCATGTACTTGTATCCATCATTTCAATAGAGAAAACGCCACCAGCGATCGGATGTAGGGCTATTATCTCGATCATGAGAGGCCTGAACCAGGATAAAATCCTTGTGTTCCTGTCTGTTCTAACGGACCATCTTCCGCGTCTTCGATGCTACAACCTTTGGCAGAAAGGGGCTTTGGTTGATCCCTCGTTCAACAAGTAAGCTCGGCGGGAGCCCGTTCTCCAATCGTCGACAGATGTAGGGCTATTATCTCGATCATGAGAGGCCTGAACCAGGATAAAATCCTTGTGTTCCTGTCTGTTCTAACGGACCATCTTCCGCGTCTTCGATGCTACAACCTTTGGCAGAAAGGGGCTTTGGTTGATCCCTCGTTCAACAAGTAAGCTCGGCGGAGCCCGTTCTCCAATCGCCGATACCGGGCGCCGTCAGTGGGGATCGACGTATTCTTTGCCAAAGGAATCCCAAGACATCATCTTCCACATCCGATGACCGATCTTTGCACAACTTATGATAAGGTAAGATGCGTAAAAGAAAAGTTCGTTACCTCAAGCAAATAGTGCTTAGGCGAAGTCGTTTCGCTTTGTGCCGAGCAAGTTCTTCGCTCGGCGCAAATTTCATCCTCTTGCCCGGCGGGCTTTTCGCTCGAATCAGACGAGTAAATTTTTAGCTCGGACGTGTGTTTCTTCACAACGGACGGCATTGCACTCGAGAATTGATCTTGTTATATCTCGAAAATCGCTCTTATTCCTCAGAGCACGTGTTTCGGCTCGGAGGCGGCGATGTTCCGCGCCGAGCACGTGCCGCTCGAGCGCGAGTCTCTCCTTCGAAAGCAGCGTTTCGCTCGGGGATTCTGTTCGCAGGGCACGTGCCGGCTCGGCGCGAGTCTCTCCCCTCGAAAGCAGCGTTTCGCTCGGGGCTGTATTCTGTTCGCGCCGGGCACGTGCCGGCTCGGGCGCGAGTCTCTCCCTCCGAGCACGCTGTTTCGCTCGGGGACTAGTCGTGTTCGCGCCGAGCACGTGCCGGCTCGGCGCGATTCTCTCCCTCCGAGCACGCTGCGTTTCGCTCGGGGATCGTTTCTGTTCCGCCGGCACGTGCCGGCCGGGCGCGAAGTTTCTCCCTCCGAGCACGCGTTTCGCTCGGGGACTAGTCGTGTTCGCGCCGAGCACGCGTGCCGGCTCGGGCGCGAGTCTCTACCTCCGAGCACGCGCTTTCGCTTCGGGATCGTTTCGTGATTATTCATGTTCCGCGCCGAAAGCGTGCCGCTCGGGCGCGAAGTCTCTCCTTCCGAGCACGCGTTTCGCTGGGATCGTTTCGTTGTTGGCACGTGCCGGCTCGCCGGGCGCGAGTCTCTCCTTCCGAGCACGCTGCTTTCGCTCGATCGTTCTGTTCGCGCCGGCACGTGCCGCTCGGCGCGAAGTCTCTCCTTCCGAGCACGCTGCTTTCGCTCGGGATCGTTTCTGTTCGCCGGGCACGCATTTCGGCTCGGGCGCGAAGTCTCTCCTTCCGAAACGCACGTTTCGCTCGGGGACTGTTCCTATTCCGCGCCGAGCACGCACTGCGCTCGGGCGCGAGTCTGTTCCTCCGAGCACGCGTTACACTCAGAGACGGTTTGTGTTCTGCGCCGAGCATGCTCGGCGTTTGAGCACAGGTCCTCACAATTTATTTCCCTGGACGTCTGGTCCATGTCCAGGATGCGGCAGCTCGAGCCTGGCTCGTCTGTCAGTTCCTCGAGCATTAGACCCATGCTCGGATGTGGCAATGTGAGTCCGCCGCACCGCTAGTAGCCTAGGCGCCTGATCCATGCCTAGTTTCCTGTGCATCCGATCCATGCATGGGATGCGGCGGCATGTGTTTTTCACAACGCTAGTTACATTTCCCTGGGCGCCTGGTCCATGTCCAGGATGCGCAGCTCGAGCCTGGCACAAATGCAGCCGATTCCTCGAGCATTAGACCCATGCTCGGGATGTGGCAATGTGAGTCCGCCGCACCGCTAGTAGCCTAGGCGCCTGATCCATGCCTAGTTCCCTTGTGCATCCGATCCATGCATGGGATGCGGCGAGATGTGTTTTTTCACACCGCTAGTTACCTTTCCTGTGCATCTTATCCATGCATGGGATGCGGCGACATGTGTTTTTTCACGACCGCTAGTTACCTTTTCCTGGGCATCCGATCCATACTGGACGAGGTTCGATCGTGTTTTATTTTCCTCTCGGTGCAGCTTGTGCCGATTTTTTCCCGAGCATGATTCGCCGATGTGATAGCGTGGGCTGCCTCATCTGTCAAATCTTTTTCCTGGTCATTTCATGCCCAGATGCTAAGGTAGGTGCTTCACCATCAAGAATTCAATCCTCCTTGGACTTCTCGGCCTCAAGGAGATAACCCATCTCACTTGAGCCTCGGGACTAGCCGTCAGATTGGACTATTTTCTATAAGGACCATTCTGCCTCGACGGCCGAGCAACTCCCAACCATGAGCTCGGATGCGATACCGAGCGCGAGCCCCAAGCATTCTCAAGTCAGCCGGGGATTGACTATCTCGATAAAAGATCGTTGTACCCCGTAAGATCCTGGTTACCGACCATACAAAGACCAGAGAAGATGCTCGGAAAACCATCCGAGCAACATAACTCCCGAGCATGTGTGTCTACCCATTCGCCTATGACCATATCGACGATCACGAGCAACCATGCTCGTGAAGGCCACGCCGTTACCGGGTGGATGGTCGGGACCCGGCCATGCCACTAGAAAGGAAGATGGCAATCAATCCACCACAAATTCAAATTAATTGCGCAGATCAAGGGCCCCGGATCGTGGGCACTACGGTTATGGAAACGTGGCGTAAATCTAGGGGGTGGTTACCTTGTGTACAGCGTGAGGCTCTGTATTTAATCCCCCCGAAAACACACGTGAAAGGGGATCCCGGGGTGAGATCCATGTACTTGTATCCATCATTTCAATAGAGAAAAACGCCACCAGGCGACTGGATGTAGGGCTATTATCTCGATCATGAGAGGCCTGAACCAGGATAAAATCCTTGTGTTCCTGTCTGTTCTAACGGACCATCTTCCGCGTCTTCGATGCTACAACCTTTGGCAGAAAGGGGCTTTGGTTGATCCCTCGTTCAACAAGTAAGCTCGGCGGGAGCCCGTTCTCCAATCGTCGACACTCGGGTTCTAAGACTCTGAATCGATTAAACAAGTACATCCTCGCGTAGCTTAGGAAATTTCCTAACTTTTTCTAAGTATATGGAAAAACTGATTCGGAATCTAAAGTGGTTTAATCTACAGAATACCGTGATCTGTTCTAATCACGTCACAATTTTTAACACGTTCGGTAAAACAAGCATAACTTTCAAACGGCTAGGCGGAATTGGACGTTCTTTATACCCACTGAAAGGTATTGAAGTTACCTACAACTTCTTCAACAGGCGGCTGACCAAATTCCGACTCTAAATTGGCGAAAACCCAAACCCTAGGTCGACTGCTCATGCTGCCCGAAACAGAGAACGTGGCAAACTCTAAATTCCATCTAATCTACCCAATTATAGCACCACCAATTGATCTAAAAGCATGATATCAACCCTTAGAACAGTACCTAGACCAACCCCAAGGATTCCCGTGGCCATACCTTCGCCCGACGAACGAAGAACCAACGGATCTCCTCCCGGTTCGCGCAATCTCCTTCCTCGCTCCGAATCCACCGGATCTCCTCGTCGCGGAGCGCTCCAATGGACGGATCTGCGGGGTGGTGAGGTGAAGAACTCCCCTAGGAGCAGCAAGGGGTGGTGGAGAGGGATGGGGAGGGGTGGAGCGCAAGGGAGGGGGCGGCTAGGGGTGGCGGCTAGGGAGGAGGTGGGGGAGGCGCACAAGGGGAGGAGAGGGCGTGTGGGGGGCGGCTAGGGCAGGGAGGGGCGCACCAAGCCCCCCTTAGCCAGGTTTCCCCCCCATGGGCCATATCCCTTCCACTAAAGCCCACGGCTCATCCCCCCTTAGGCCCAAACTCCCGAAAACGGCCCAGAAACGCGTTAAAACTGTAAGACGTAAAGTTTTCAACCTCCATATTCACATCTTATAATGTTTTGCCCTCAAATTTCATATTTTATAAGATTACGACATTCCGTAGTGTCACAGTTCTTTGGCAGCATAGTATTAGTTAAGATTTTGGGTGAAATCTAACCACACAAAAGCTGTGAATTCAAGATTGAGTCCATTCATTAGCTGTGGGGGGATGGATCTCGTTATTCTAGGTGGAAGTTCAACCTGTATGGGGCTTACACCGAAACACTGATATATTAAACGAAGATTCAGCACAGTGATCAAACTTTTGAATCTTTGTCTGCTTCGGCATTGGTGGGGGATTGTTAGAAATAAGGCCCAAGTGGCCCATTTATCTCTAATGCCAAAGCTACAAAGAATTGTACCATATTGCTAATTGAGAGAGGAGAATGCCAACATAAAAGGGAGAGCTCACATCATACCTTGTAATGAGACAGATGGAGGGTGAGGAGCACAGCTAAAATCACACGCACGCGCGTGCGCGTATTTCGCGAATTATCACGTATTTTCGCGTGTTTTTTCACGTGACTTGTGACGTCGCGTGAAATCCTGGCGCGTTTAAGTCCTTTTTAATCTTCAGTTTCTCTTCATAACCATGGTCATTAACTAAGCATTCAAACATCGTTATGGCATCAGTTTCAATTGAAACAGTCCGTTTGAATGAATATTTGATGACAGCAGTTACTAGCGTTTAATGTTGCTGTAATGATCAATTTATTGACCGTTACTGGTGCGAGACCATAAAATCTGGAGACGTCCAGACTGAAATGGGGTTTTTTCCTCTGGCACTCGCGTTTATCCACTGTGATCTGTATTGCATCTTCGTGCTGCGCTCGTTCTTTACCGACCTTCCTCTCGGCGTGCACCGCGAGGCAATGAGAGCAGGATCTCCGAACCGTTGCCGCAGCGAGAACTGCACGGGGGCGGCAATAAGGTTTCTGGGCAGCGCAACTGCGTGACCGCTCGAGCTCTTCATCTTTCTATTGAACGATCCACGGCGTCGACTACTTCCTCTGCGGCCGGTCGTTACTGCGCTGCATCTTTTTATTCATCAAGCCCATCGTAAGAATTCTTCTATTTTCCCTCTGTTCATCTTGTACACATCATTTCTAGGTCTACTTTTCAGAAATATATGGTATCTTCTGTCTAGCTTGTTGTGTTTGATTATTTTGGAATTATGTTTCATATTCAAATCTGAAACAAAAATAAAACCTAGATATTTAACAACTTTGTCTCCGTCGGATCTAGCACCACCTCCATGTGACGGACCGCCTTTTTAGGGGCAGTGCGAAACTCACAACAGTTACCCAGGAAGACTAACTGTTGTAAAACAAGAGTAAAATTACCTGGCCAAAAGCCAATTCAACACTTTTTATTCAATATAGCCGGCCTAACGACCGGATTTTACAAGGGAAGCATCCAAGCTTCTAGACTTACACTACCAAAAGAAGGAAACCACAGTGTGGCCTGAGCGAAGACAAGACCTAAAACCGGACTAAATCGCTATCTACGACCTCCTGGTAGGCTCCAAAGATCTTCGAACTCTGAAGGGCTGGTTTGCAAGGGTGAGTACAGAGTACTCAACAAGTCGTACGGAACCACTGAATACTATATGTAGGGGTAATCAAGGGATGGCAGTAGGGTTAAGTATCTGGATGCAGTTTTATTTCGTAATTCATTTTACATTTGAAGCACAAATCAAATAAATAAGTAATTTGAATTTCACAAGTTTAACAACACTTAACCAATTTCTTCACAAATACCAAAACAGTAACTTGAGCTTAGTTACGGGTATCAACCCCGATTCCAACTTAACTTCATTAACCTAAGTACGCAGAATCGATTACCATTAAGATTAACTCTGCAGAGCGGCTCGCCTTACCCACAAGATATCTATAACCTTTATGCCAATCTCGAAGTTTTCATGCAACTTAAATGCATGTGGCCCATTTAGATTATCACGACTTTTCGCTTAATCATTCCTGTCCTTTAGTTGTTTACCGATAGAGACCGCTACCTTGGACTCGGGGTCCCCATTAGCGCTCACCGCTGTGAGAACCAAGAATGTCACTCCTGACCATTCCTGCTCCACCCTCCGGCCCATTTCCTGCCGGAAGGCGGTCCCCATTCTCTCCAGAGAATGGTAGCCACCAAGACACCCAGCTTATTATCTCAGGAATGATTAACTTAATGAGCCATGTCGGATACGGGTCCACCGACCAGTCCGACCTGTGGTTGAGCGGGAACTAAGTTATTTACTTTGCTCAAGGGGATTATTAACCTTACACTTTTGCCAAAGACCAAGCCTTCATCCACAAACCCATTCCAGATTTCGCAGCATCGCCACTGCACCAAACAAGGCATTAATCACCAGCCGGGGATCGGAATCTTATCCACTCCGGGATTAATCCGATACTGTCCCCCTGACTGCAGCACTTTTATAAACACCCGAATCGGAGATTCGGCAGCATTTTCTTTAAATCCAGGTTTTTAAACTAACCTAGCAGTATAGTCTAACCTATTCATGGCAATAAGCAATTAACTAGGGTTCCAAAGGGTTTAACCGGGTTCAACAATTCAAGGAAGTTCAATAAGCAATTTCGGCATTACCTAGGTATCATGTCATTCTAAAATACCGGATTTCAATAATTCAACATACAGTAAAGTAATGCGGTATAAAAATAATTACTACTATAGCATGGCATGATGGGATCAACATGATCAAAGGGTGTACGGCTTGCCTTGCGCGGCAGCTGGATCGGATGAGTCGTCGAGGAAGTAGTCGTACTGCGCTCCCGTCTGGTCCAACGTCTGCTCCGGGATCTGCTCCGACTCCAGGGACTGCTCCGGCTCCACTGGCGTCTCAACGGTCGAATCTAACGCGAAAAGACAACCAACATAAATAAACGATAAAACAACAACCGGGAAAAAGAAAACGGAAACTGAAACGGAAAACCGGAAACCGAGTCGGAAAGGAACGGAGGGCGAAACTGGGATTTGGGGATTTTCTGGATTTCGGATTTGGAAACGGGCAGCATTTCTGGACTCAGTGGATCGAAACGGTTCGGGAAAAGTATTTGGTGGAGCTCTGGGTTTTTCCGGGATTTTTCGGGATTTTCTGGGCTATTTTTGGAATTAAAACGAATTTTCCGATTTAATTAATTGAAATAATAAATCGAAAAAGAAAACACTGTTTAAAAACAGTGTTGGGCTGGCTTTCAACGGCCAAGGCCCAACCAAGGCGCTGAAGCAGTGGCTGGCCGCCAAAGACGGCGAGGGGGCTGGGCCACAAGGCAAAGTGGGGAGAGAGTCGACGAGCGGGCCCGCCAGTGGGCACGGCACTGCACGGTTAGGCACGGAAACAGGGGAGGCGGCGGAGATTGGCGGGCGCTGGCTGGCGCCGGGCCGACGGACGGGCAAGGCGAGGGAGGAGAGGGAGCTCACCACGAGAGGAGGAGCGGGCAAGTTGGAGAGGTGAGGTCGGGTGGGTTTTATAGCCGAGGCCGGGAGCAGGGGCGCGGCGCGACGGCGCGGCGCGCGGCGGCGGCGGCGGCGAGAGGTAGCGCTGGCCGGCGATCGACACGACCGGCGCAGGCGGCAAGCGGTGCGGGCAGGCCACGCGGAGCGAGGAGGCGGCGGCGAGTCGCGGTCATGGCGGCACGGCGGCGCGACGGGCGCGGCGCCGAGGCGAGAGGCGGAAGGCGATCGGCCGGCCAGCCGGGCAGGCGGCAAGAAAGCCAACGGCCGAGGGAAGCAGGCCGGCGGGCCGAACGGGAGCAGGCCGGCGGGCCGAACGGGAGCAGGCCGGCGGCCCAAGAAGAAGAGGAAAACGGCCCAAAAAGGTTAGGGATTCAAACTCGAATTCCAATTTCCAAACTCCAAATCAAACACGAATTCAAACAACAGCAAATCAAATTCATTTTGAATTTTGAGGTTGTTTCACTCCACTTCGTCTCCTCCAAGCGGGCACTGCCCCTCCCTTCATCTCCTCCAAGCCGGTGTCGCCCCCATTCGTCTACCTCGACCCGGCGCCGCTTCCCCTTTCGCTTCCCTATCTCCCCTTCCTCTTCCCTGACCCGGTGCCGAGTCCATCCCCATTGCCCCCAAGGTGGGAGAAATATTTGTCCAATATTTGTCATTTGCAAACATGAGGATAATGGTTGTAGATCTGAGGATAATACAGTCTTGGCTTCCAAGTTCATTTTATACGAAGCATGACCAAGCACGAGGCATCTATAATTGGACCGAGCAATCAGATTCGGTGCCATTTTGATCGTCAGAAGATTGATTCGGAAGATTTGTTGGAAAAAATATTTGTCAGATACGAGGATAATACAATCTTGGCTTCCAAGTTCATTTTATAATAAGCAAGACCAAGCACGAGGCATCTAGAATTGAACTGAGCAATCAGATTCGGTGCCATTTTGATCGTCAGAAGATCGATTCGGAAGATTTGTTGGAACAAATATTGACGCTTGCAATATAGGCTACCAAATCCACCTCCTTGGTACCAAAGTCGTCACGATCCGATTCAATTGTAGAAGCACAGGCACATATAATGACAAAGCTCAATGTATTAGATTTATGCTGGCCAACAATTCGTAGGGCAGGAACAAATATTAGAAGAAAAAAAAAGTGACGGTTAACTCCTAATCATTGTGTTTCAAAACCAGGTTCCTTTGTCCATAAGTTTTAGCAAACTATATGATATGAGAGGGACATAAATTTCTAAATTTCTCCCAAGGTAGCTTCTGATAGTGGCAGATTAACTGATCAGGAGATAGATGGTCAACAAACACTCCTGACCTCTGCACCGTGGACATTGGGAGATGCATGTAGAAGGATCAACGGGGGCAAATCCTAAAACCAGAGCAGTAGGCCGCACGCAGGCACAGAACCGTACTTCATTTGCATGATACAGTAGTTCCCCCCGAAATCGCCGATCGAAAGAGTAAAGTTTTCCTATTCACCTGCTCGTGGAAAATCTACTGTCCCATCGACAAGAATTCCCGATTTGTGGACCGTTGAGTGAATCATAAAGCACGTACAGATTCGATGCAAATAAGCAAATAACCGAATGAGATGACAACAAAAGCACGGTGCAAACACGGCTCTTTACGGAGAAGCGTGTGGAAGAAGTACCAGCCTGTTACGTGAAACCACCGCGCCAGCGGGGGCAGGCCAGTGGGTGCACCAAACCATCCGCAGGGTTGAAACACACGAACTCGGCGCAGTCACTTTGACGGCTGCTGCAATCTCTCTCTCTCTCTCTCTCCATGCAAAAAATCAAAACCTAATCGACCAACCAGGGCGGCAAGACACTTGGATCCTGCTCTTTTGAAACGCTATATATACCGTCGCCTCACTGTGGAAGTCTCATTGCCAACTCGGAAAGCCTTCAGGCGAAAGCTACTAGGCACTAGCCCTCGTTCGGTTTTACGGTGCGCGGACGGCATGGCGTCGTCCCGGCTGCTCTCTCTGCTCTCGTGCAGCTGCCTCGCGTTCGCCCTGCTTGCCAACGCCGAAGTGCACTACCACGACTTCGTCGTACGTGATCATACTACACACTCCGTCTCTCCCAGCAATATATGGCATTGCTGTTGTGGATACAGTTCTGACCGTTTTGCGTGGCATGTTTGTGTTCGGTGGTGACGACTGATTTAAGGTCCAAGAGACGCCGGTGGAGAGGCTGTGCAAGACGCACAACGTCATCACGGTGAACGGGCAGTTCCCAGGGCCGACGCTGGAGGTTCGGGAAGGCGACACCCTCGTGATCAGCGTCGTCAACCAGGCGCAGTACAACGTCACCATCCACTGGTACTGGTTACTTACTTTTGCAGTTTCGCACGTACGGCATCCATCTATCTAGCTCCTGTTCGATCACCGCGAATGGTAAATGTTCTAGTAATTAACTTGAGTCGTCCGTCCTTTGGTGACATGTATGCAGGCACGGCATCCGGCAGTTGAGGACAGGGTGGGCGGATGGGCCGGAGTTCGTGACGCAGTGCCCGATCAAGCCGGGCGGCAGCTACAAGTACCGCTTCACCATCGAGGGGCAGGAGGGCACGCTGTGGTGGCACGCGCACAGCTCCTGGCTCAGGGCCACCGTCTACGGCGCCCTCATCATCCGCCCCAGGGAGAAGAAGGCTTACCCGTTCGCCAAACCCTCGCGAGAAGTCCCCATCATGCTCGGTCTCGGCCACCCTCCTCCGTCGTTTTTTTTTTTCGAATCAAAGTATCTAATTAACCAGCGATCAGAGCGTAACAGCTAGCGACCTGATGCATGCTGGGTTGTTACCGCTGTCTGAATGAAATGCCACTGAAAGTCTTGACGATGATGCATGGATGAACAGGGGAATGGTGGGACGCGAACCCGATCGATGTCATCCGGGAGGCCCAGAAGACCGGCGGTGCACCCAACGTCTCTGATGCGTTCACCATCAACGGCCAGCCCGGTGATCTCTACGACTGCTCCAAAGAAGGTACCAATCTCACGTGCATGTCAGTCTGCATGACTCACGAAAGGGTCTTCGATCTAGTATAGTTCTATATATGCAATGTAACACATAGTAACATAGCTAATGTACGTATGTGCGTTTTGGTCGGCAGAGACCACCGCTATCCCGGTGAAGCCCGGCGAGACGGCGCTGCTGCGGTTCATCAACTCTGCACTCAACCACGAGCTCTTCGTCTCCATCGCGAACCACAGGATGACCGTCGTCGCCGCCGACGCGTCCTACACCAAGCCCTTCACCACCTCGGTGCTCATGCTGGCGCCGGGCCAGACCACCGACGTCCTCGTCAGCATGGACCAGGCGCCCACACGGTACTACATCGCCGCGCGCGCCTACGTCAGCGGGCAGGGCGTGGCATTCGACAACACCACCACCACGGCCGTCATCGAGTACGACTGCGGCTGCAGCAACGACTTCGGCCCCACGATCCCGCCGGCGTTCCCGGTCCTCCCAGCGTTCAACGACACTGCCACGGCCACCGCCTTTGCCGCGGGCATCAAGAGCCCCCGGAAAGTCGAGGTCCCCGGGCCCGTCGACGAGAACCTCTTCCTCACCATCGGCCTCGGCCTCTTCAACTGCATGCCGGGGCAGCAATGCGCCGGGCCAAACAACACCCGCTTCACGGCCAGCATGAACAACGTCTCCTTCGTCTTCCCGCAGACCTCCTCCCTCCTCCATGCGCACTACTACGACATCCCCGGCGTGTTCACCACCGACTTCCCGGCCTACCCGCCGGTGCAGTTCGACTACACGGCGCAGAGCGTCAGCCGCGATCTGTGGCAGCCGGTCCCGGCGACGAAGCTGTACAAGCTCAAGTTCGGTTCCGTTGTGCAGGTCGTCCTGCAGGACACCAGCATCGTCACGCCGGAGAACCACCCCATCCACATCCACGGCTACGACTTCTACATCCTTGCGGAGGGCTTCGGCAACTTCGACCCCAGGAAGGACGCCGAGAAGTTCAACCTCGCCGATCCGCCCCAGCGCAACACCGTGTCGGTGCCGGTGAACGGCTGGGCGGTCATCCGGTTCGTCGCCGACAACCCGGGGGTGTGGCTCATGCATTGCCATCTCGACGTGCACATAACCTGGGGCCTAGCAATGGCGTTCCTGGTGGAGGATGGGTATGGCAAACTGGAGGCCTTGGAGGCGCCTCCAGTTGATCTTCCGATGTGTTAACAAGATACAGCGTTACGAATATGGAAGCCTGTTCACGTTGTATTTTTCAGTCGCTGCCTTTTGGGGGTATTTTGTGATCTTCAGTACTAGGGGATTGATTTTTCAGCTTGGGTTTGAACTTGCCCCGGTAAATTTATGTAATTTTTCAGTGATTTTCAGCGTATTATTTGGGACTAAATCCATTTTTTTCAGCAAGTGTTAGTCAAGCTACCACCAGTGATTTTCTGCGTATTATTTGGGATTAAATCCATTTTTGCAGCAAGTGTTAGTCAAGCTACCACTGCAGAAGTGCGACGGCAAATTGAAATGCTGGTCCTGAAGAAAAAATGCGAGATCAACGACTTGTCGCCATTCATATGCTGACGTTACGAACTAAGCAAAAGTTACTCAAGTACAGTAAGAAAGAAAGAAAACATAAGTGAGACCAGATTGTAACTTGCAAAGGTTCTTCTGGCAAGTAGAATCACAGTTCACAACCCGTAAATTCCTAAAACATAAGTGAGACCAGATTGTAACTTGCAAAGGTTCTTCTGGCAAGTAGAATCACAGTTCACAACCCGTAAATTCCTTTCCCACCAAACATCTCCAACTCCAAGAACGCCCAAGTCTTTGTGAGGTGCAGGAAAATTCAGTCTCAAATCATTAGCCAATGCCTAGAATAACTCTAAGGCCGATATGGCTGCAAACTTTGATCGACTCTATCTTCAACACAGGTCCAATAGAAGCAAAGTTCTACTCCATGTTCCAACTTCCAACATACAAAACTCAAGAAATTTTGGCACACGGCGTCAACGTCTGATAATGGTGACCGGCTAGTAAAATCTAGCTTCAGAATCTGACCCCTGCCTTCATTACCAGTGATAAAATCAGACACTACAAAGATGACTATTTGCAAACTACACATTCCTTTAATCTGCAAAAGCAAAACCATCAAAATCCCATTGATTGATGCAATTTTCTACAGGTAGGCAAACGATACATATATTACTCCATGATTGGAAATAATATACGACAATGCTGTGCAAACATTAATTTCAATTCTCAACAGACATTTTCGATCACAGCCAGGTCTACCACCACAGAACTCCTACCACAGTCGATTTCAGCATCAATTGTGTTCAGCAAGCTATCTCAATCTACATGATCCAGTAGCTGTCAGACATATCATGGCCATGGGTAGTTCAAACAGGCAAGAACTATGAAACCACCATCATAGTTTAACTAACAATACTGTGACTGCATGTTCTGAGATAAGAAAATATTTTATGCAAGACTTGACTCAACAGGAACTACACAGAAATTGACGACGGCAATCAGATATTCATATATAGTTACTTGCCCAGAAGGATAACAGAAGACAATTTTAAGTTTTTAACATTATTTTGTAGGAAGCACTCTTTACATTATATATCCTGAAGCATTTACAGCAAAATCTATTCCTGCAATGCTCTGGGCAAACAAGTCATTAAGCTTCTTCAAATCCATGCACCAAAGAGAAAACCTAACAAAGCATTGCCTATCCAATAAGCTTCAATCAACAGATTGGTGCGATGCAAGTAAACTGGATAGTACTACATTCTACATAACCAATGTCAAAATTTTAGATGAAGCAATTTTACTTTGAAGAACATGTCATAACTGCAGCTAAGCACATTCGTTAAAAGGTTAATGGGGGTGTACTCGTATAATAAACTAGCATTTTAAGTTCTGGGCAATTGGACGTACATCTAACCCTAGGAACAAAACAGGCTGTAAATCTTTATTTGTTAATTTCGTTTGCTAATATAAAGCTTTGTTGTATTAGAATGTATTAGTTGTTGTATTAGATAAAATGTTCCAAAAAGCACAGAAACTGATAGAAGAACCATAAATCTGTTATGGTGTTCAATTGTTTCAAAGAGCAGAGAGATAGTACATGCTAACAATTTGACAGTGGCCAGTCACCACATCAGATCAAATCTAAGAGAAGTACAACTCTTGCAGAACTCGATCTGCATAATTCGAGGCACGGATTAAATCAAAATCAGATCTGCATATCCATAATTACTCGCAATTGGATCCAGTCTCAAACCCCAGATCCGGGCGACGCGAGGAAAGAGAGCAGCCTGTTGGTAGGGTTGCCATTGGACCCAGTGCTCGGATCGTCAAGGAAGAGGTCCTCGGGCATGCGGAAGGCGCCGTGCACGGCGACGATCGCGCCGCCGACGAGCAGCCCGGAGATGATGAGCGAGGCGACGGAGGTCAGGAAGAAGGCGAGCACCGACGCCACGACGAGACCGAGCAGCGTCTCGCGGTCGGTGAAGGTGCGGCCGAAGAGCACGACGGGCTGGTCAGAGGCGCGGAAGACGTAGAAGAAGCACCAGGCGCCGAGGATGCCGAGGAGGACGAGGAGGGAGAAGGGGTGCGCGAGGAGCGAGGCCGCGAGGGAGAAGGCGACCACGGCGGCGTAGTTGACGCGGAAGTACCCGAGGTTGCGGCGCAGTCGTGAGGTGGCCTGGGAAAGGGAGTCCGGCCGCGAGAAGGCCGTCCGGTCGAGCAGCTCCGTCCACGGGCGGCGGTCCGCGAGCGAGTGCCGCGCCGTATCGGAGAGCCGTCCTAGGAAGAGCCGGAAGGCAGGCGTGGCGAGCGGCGCGTCGGAGAGGACGGTGCCGGAGGACGGCGCGGAGCCGCCGCCGCCACCGCCTGCGGCGCGGTTGGTCACGGGGAGCAAGGGCGGCGGCGTCGGTGCGGAGGCCATGGCGTTTGTTGTGGCGGGGGAATCGGATGAGTAGGGGTTGATTTGCCCGTTAGGAGACGGCTGCTTTATGCTACCGCGGATTGGTGGTTCTGCGCCCGTCTCCACTTCACAACAGTGGTTGCGGGACTAACTTGGGACCCACACGACATTGCTTTATCGGTAGTGGGCCGAGACCTAACTGCAAATCGGCCGGCGTGCTGTCAATATGTCACATTGGGCCTGTATTTAGTTTGGGCCCGGAGCCACCATGCGGGGCTGCCTAATGCGCAACAGCCCGAGCCCAAGTTGAGGAGTCTACATCCCTACACTTTCGTGTCAATCACGCCATCTCCGTCCCACTTTGTCACCAAAGCCGTTCCGTCTCGACGTGACACCTAAACCCCACTCCGTCTCCTGTGGCCCGCGTCCGACCTGTCAGCGAGAATTTAAACCCTTGGCTGCTCCCCCCGCGGCGTTGCCGTCTGCATTTATGCTTTCCCCACTAGCCAATCCACCACCCGGTCTTCCTCTTTCTTTCTCATGTCCCGAGGTCACCGCGGTTTTTACCCCTTGTTACCACCACCTCGACCATCCACCGCCCACCGCGATTTACCCTGCCGCCGGACGGTAAATTTCCGAACCAACGTTACGATTTACAACGGGTGACAGCCAGTGAGCGCTGAGTGGCCAGTCCATCGTTGTCGCTGTCCGCCAGACCACCACCGCGTCTTCACTCGAAGGAGCTCCACGGCCGCACGGCGTGAACGCGAAACCCTAGCCCGAACCAACCGCAAGGTAGCCGGGAGAGGCTTCGGGCGACGGGTTCCTCGCGTAGCCTATGGCGGAGGACGGCGAGGAGAAGCTGCTCGCCACGGTGCAGCACATCGTCAAGACCCTGGGCCGCACCGACACGATGACGGAGGACATGCTGAAGGTCTTCTCCAACTACGACGGCCGCCTCTCAATCGACAAGCTCTACGCCACGCGCGCCGCGGCGGCGGCGGCGGCCGCGGCCGCGGCCGGAGGTGGGGGTGGGGAGTACTCGGTGCCGGCCTCGCCCCCGCCCCCGCCCGCGGTGCCCTCGGCCGCGATGGCGATGCCGCCGGTGACGTCGCTGGAGCGGACCGTGCGCACGCTGGACCGGCAGATCTCACAGTTCGTAACCATGGATAGGCTAATATGGGCCGACTCCGCGGACGCGGACGCGTATCTGGAGGCGGTGGACGACCTCATCGGCACTGTGCAGGAGCTGGACGCGGCCGGGACCAACCGCGGGCTTGTCGACCGCGCCGACGAGCTGTTGAGCCGGTGCATGGCCCGGCTGGAGGACGAATTCCGTGCGCTCATCGAGCGTCCCGACGACGCAGCGCCGGCGGCGCCCGGCAGGTTCGGGTCTGATGAGAGTGAGGACGAGGACTACGACCCGGACGACGGCTACGGCGACGAGCCAATCCCAATCGCCAAGCCGGTCTCGGACTTCGACGTTGTCATCGACGCTCTTCCGCCGGGGTCGGTCTCCGACGTGCACCAGATCGCACGGCGGATGGTGGACGCGGGCTTTGGCCGCGAGTGCGCCGAGGCCTACGCGGCCGCTCGCCGCGGATTCATCGACGAGAGCGTCGCACGCCTCGGCATTCGTTCCCGCACAGCCGACGAGGTCCACTCCTTACCATGGGAGGAGCTCGAGTTCGACATTGCCCGATGGATCCCGGCCTTCAAGATGGCGTTCCGCATCCTGATCCCCAGCGAGCGACGCCTCTGCGACCGTGTCTTCGACGGTCTCGCCCCCTATGGCGACCTCGCCTTTGTTGCCGCAGTTCGCACCCAGGCGCTGCAGCTTATTTCATTCGGCGACGCAGTTGCTTCTGCCAGCCGCGCACCAGAGCGCCTCTTCCGTGTCATCGACATGTACGAGGCAGTGCGTGACCTCCTCCCTGACCTCGACCCTGTCTTCTCTGATCCCTACTCTGCAGCACTTCGCGCTGAGGTGTCGTCCGTATGCAACACCCTTGGTTCCTCTATCAAAGGTATATTCATGGAGCTGGAAAATCTCATCCGCCGTGACCCAGCCCGTGTTGCTGTGCCCGGTGGTGGCATACACCCAATCACTCGGTATGTCATGAACTATCTCCGAGCTGCATGTGGATCAAGACAGACACTGGAAGAGGTGATGGAAGGTGACTTGGGTGCTGTTGGCGGGGCGGCTATTGCTGTTGATCCTGATCGCCCCACTTCGTCATTTGCCGTGCACATTGCGTGGATCATGGATGTGCTTCACAAAAATCTGGAAACCAAGTCTAAGATATATAGGGACCCGCCGCTTGCTTCCATCTTTTTAATGAATAATGGCAAGTACATTATTCACAAGGTGAATGACAGTGAGCTTGGGGTTTTGCTTGGTGATGAGTGGATGAAGCAAATGATGAGTAGAGTACGCCGGTGCAGTATGGAGTACCAGCGTGGGGCTTGGGCAAAGGTCATGTCAGTTCTGCAGACAGGAGGTCCTGGCACTGGTAGTCTCCCTGCGAAGGCCATGCTGCAAAAACTGCTGATATTCAATGGCTACTTGGAGGAGATTTGTGCAGTGCAGTTGGAGTGGGTGATCGTAGATGAGCAGCTGCGTGCAGATGTTAGGGCAGCAATAGCAGATTCTGTGATGCCTGCATATACGGGCTTACTTGCGAGGTTGAGATCATCTCCCGAAGCTGCACGGGACTTGTTCATCAAGCATACCCCAGAGGATGTCAAGGCATGCATCCAACATTTGTTTGAAGGAGTGGCCAAGTGATTAGTTAATTATAGCATGATGCTGCTATAGCTGTGACTTTGGTGTCATTTCTATTATGGCAGATATCTTAACACTGGTAATGATGACATTCTGGGTTTGATGGTGTTATTCCTTAAGGTCGGGCTTTATATTAGATGAGCAAACCATGGGCTTCTCCAACTGTGTAAATTGTTGTAGGTGTTTCTGTATCAATTGGTAATGGTAAATCTTATTTGCCATATTATCAGTTCCTTTTCTGGCTTAATTGCTCCTTTAAATTTCACAAATCAAGTGTGCTGATTGTGTGTATTTCAAATACTTGTTTAGTTACCTTCTTTCAAAATCAGCATATGTGCTCAAGTGATGAAGGAGAAGCATCTATTTTGATTTCAGATCCATCAGGCTTTAGCTATTGTGATATTGTGTTTGACCTAACTTTTATGATGGTTAGAGTAGTAAGAGACAGTGCCCTATCATAGGAAGCATGGCAAGCTAGTCTGCTTACTCTCTTGTGTGTTGATATGTCCCAAACAGATTTGTATTTCTCCTGTATTATGTTTACATCAATATATAATCTTCAATATTATTACTTATTCCATTTGTTAAATAAACTCTTGCCATAAAATTGTTAGAAAAAGGCGTAATGGATGAGGTTATAATTAGAAATTTGTTACTTGGTGCAACTTTTAAAAATTCAGTTTTGTTAACACTGTTGAAAGAAGTTAGCAGTGCTTCTATGCTTTTCCTCTTAACACAAGTTACACAATTCTTGAAGTAAGCGAAGGGGTAAGTAATCACCATCTACCCTCCATTCATGCTTTAACATTTGTGCAACTTAAAAAAAAAAGAGCATAGAAGCACCTCTCGAAGTAAAAACTGTGTGCATAAATCAGGCATAATCTAAGGTTGACTGAGGTTCCTTGTTCAAAATTCAAATATAGAATTTTAGGCTTCTAGTGGAAAAATGTTTCTGGGTGAAGCAGTATGGAGCAGCCAAGCATGTAGCAAGTGTTTATTCCTATCTTCAGTAACTACATGTAGGGCATGTTTGACCACCTGCAAATTGACTATATTATAAAAAAATAACCTGCTGCCCATATGGGTATATCCCCACTTACATGTGGTGCATTACGCACCGCATGTACCATGGTTGCCAAGGCGTCCAATCACCGGCGGCCGCCCGCCATGGCTCGGCGCCTCGCCTGGCCGGAGAAAGGCGGTAGCCTGGACGTTCTAGGCATCGCCCTGGGCGTCCAGCATGGTTATTAAAATGTCGTGTAAACGACGTTTAAACGTCGTTTACGATAAAGCGCCGAGATGCGAGCGTCGGCCGTTACGGACCACCGTAAACGTCGTTGAACGTCGTTCAAACGCCGAGAACGTCGGAACGTCCGATTTGGGCGTTCTAGCTAACCTAAGCCGTCGGGTCCGCTGCTATTTTGGGGGAATCGGGGAATCGGAGAAAAGCTAACCTGCCGCCGTGCATCTAGCGCCCGCGCCAGATCGGATCTGCGCGCCAGCCAGTGCGCCGTCGTCGCCGCGCTGCCGCGCTTCGCGCCATGTCGCCAGCTCATGTCATCATCGCCGTTACCCCGTTAAAGTCGCCCGCGCCGCTCGTCGTCGTCGCTCTCTCTCTGTCTCGTCTCTGTCTTTTTGGTTCGCTCGCTCTCTCTCTGTCTCTCTCTCTGTCGCTCTCTCTCTCTCGGTCTCTCTCTCTAAGTCTCTGTCGCTCTCGCTCTCTCTCTGGTTGGGCTAGGGTTGGAGGTGGGGTGGGCCGGATGGGCCGGAGTGAACATGCAGATATTGAGAGATGAGAGATGAGACAGATGAGATATTGAGATGGCATATGGCCTCAAATTATATGGAAAAAGACTACAAAATCAAGGTACATATATGAATATATGCTATATCTTTGCTCTTATATTCGTTTTACAATTGTGCCTAAAACTACGTTTTAACGTCCGTTTAAACGTTTAAAAGTTAAAAAGGGGGTGGGTCGTTTCGTTCTCGTTTTACGTTTTAATAGCCTTGGCGTCCAGGTGTCACCAGGTGCGCATGGGCGGGGCGATTGGGCGTCGGGGGGGCGGGGGGACGTGGCGGGGAGAGGAGGCGTGGAGGCGGTGGGGGGAGGCGAGAGGGAGGCTTGGAGGTAGGCGGGGGGAGGAGGGGCGGCGGGGAGAGGAGACGAGGAGCTGAGCGAGGCTCGCTAGGAAGGAAAGGAAAAATAAAGGGAAAGAAGGAAAGGAAAAATGGAAAGAAGAAAAAGGAAGGGAAAAAAAAGAAAGGAAAGAAAAGGGGAAAGGCGAAGAAAAAAAGAAAAGGAAAGGAAAGAAAGGAAGAAAAGAGAAAAAGGGGTGGTAGATTTGCTTCCCTGCTTAATTATTATCTTGTTATGCTATTTATTTGCATCCATACAAGGGAGAATTGATCATTTGCTCTGTTTTAATTGGTGTAATTGATCATTTGCCCCGTATGTATCACTGACATGTGGCCCCACGGTCTGCATGTCAGTGAGATATCATTAGGCAAATGATCAATGGCACAAGTAAGTAAAGGAAAATCATCAATTATTCCCATGTACTACATCCAAAATGTGGAAAAACTATAGATGCATAGCTACCAATATATAGTAATACCTGCAAATTTCAATAGTTCAATAACTAATTGAGATAACTAAAAACGACAAGTTGTACACACAATTTATGAATATATATGTGCTGTCTTTTGGTTACTGCAACTATGGATGGATTGATCTTAAATTTTGTCATTTATGTGCACATCCCTGTTTTTTTACACAATTATGGAACAGTGCATCATGTACCTTTTTTTTTTGTAAAAGATGGTACCTACCCATATAGCAAATCCGCTCTTATTTTTTTTGAAGTTATGTTCTATTTGTCAGAGCTTGCCTTTTAGTTTTCATTAACTTGCTGACTTGCTGTGTTGGTTTCAACAAAAGTCAAAAGGGTGCAATTGCCGAGAAATAATGCGTTGTAATTATTTTCTTCAATGAAACTGTTGGATGTTGCTATCCTGATGTAAGCTCCTTTGACCCTCCAACAAACAGCTTTATTATTTGCTGAAATTCTGCTTTGGCTTTGTCCACATATGCACAACCCCTTGCCCCTCTTACATAATTGGTGGTCCACTAAGATTGTGTATTATTTTAGAACATTAAGAGCTCATTTTCATGGGGATGAAGTTGTATGTATCTTCTTAGTGCGACAATTGGTAGACATTCTTTTGCATCCTCAATTTCAAATTCGTCTTCATTGAGGTATGTTTTGCAATCTCATTTCTCAGAACGTTAAGTATGAATTATGAAATGTTTGAACTAGTCAATTTTGTCAGCTGCAGATGATTGGACTGGATGCCACCATCCTCAGGAGGTCCATATATTCACAAAGTTCTAGATATGAAGTAATGAAGAGACTTCCCTAGCATTGATGAGTGGCATGGAGGATACTCTGCAAGCACTCGATCATCTGATTTGCCAGTTCCTTAGCTTGGATCTGTCCATCTGGACCAGCTCTGATGATGCTAATGCCTTCCTGGAAGCTGTGGATTAACTAACTTCCACCATCCACAGCCTCGACAACACCTCAGTGGACCATGCCCTCCTTGAGAGCTTTGATTGCCTTCTAGAGCGCTGTGCCTCGAAGCTTGGAAATGAGTTCCAGCACCTGATTGATACTTCTGGTTTTGATGCCAACAGTGGTTACCACAATATCAAGAAAAACCATAATGATGATGACAGCCACACCCTTGTAGCACTGCCAGTTAAAAACTTTGACATCATCGTTGATACCTTACCAGGGGTGTGATCTTTGAGGCAAATCGGATTGCAAGAAGGATGGTTGCTGCTGGTTTTGGTAATGCATGTGCTGAGAACTATGCTGCTGCACGCCGCAACTTCATTGATGAGAGCATTGCCCACCTTGGGGTTCATGCTCCCCTGGCAGAGACGTTCCAGTCAGCATCGTGGGAGGAACTTGAGACTCAGATCATGCGCTTGGATCCCTGCAATCCGTGGTGTGTTCCAAATCTTAATCCCAAGCGAACGCCACCTATGTGATTGTTTTTTCAAGGACCTCACATCCTACAATGTCCTTGCCTTTGCCACTGCGTGTGAGTCCATTCTTCAACTCTTGTCCTTCGCCAATTTTATTGCAGCTGCTGGACAGAATCCGGAGTGTCTCTTCCGCATAGTTGACATGTATGATGCTGTAAGTGATATACTTCCTGTCCTTGATGAAGCCTTCGATCATGAGGTAGCTGTTCTTCGTGAGTGCCTTGGATTGTCAATTAAGGGCATTTTTATGGCTCTAGAAAATCTGATACTCTGTGATCCAATTGAGTCTTCTCCGCCAGATGCTGGAGTGCATCCGATGATAAGGTATGTAATGAACTACCTTATGGCAGCATGTATATCTCGCCATACTTTGGAAGAAATGATGTTGGAGTTTGGTTGTGCTGAAATATGTCCAATAGACCCTGACCGTCCAACATCATCACTGGCGCTTGGATTGTGGATGTGCTCATGGAGAATCTTGAGTCCAAATCCAAGGTTTATCATGATGTCCCTCTCAGTTGCGTGTTTCTAATTAACAACGGGATCTATATAATCAAGAAAGTCAATGGTTGTGAGCTTAAGGTCTTGCTGGGTGAGGATTGGACCAGGGTAATATCTGCAAAGGTTCGCCAATTGGGTTTGGAATATCGATGTGCTACCTGGGGGAAGGCTGTCATGATACTTGAGATGGACAAAAGGTTTGAGAGCAATGTTAATGTTATGATAGAGAGGCTGAGCCATTTCAATGATATTGTGGAAGCAGTTTTCCAGGTGCAGTCACGGTGGGTATTGGTGGAGAAGCAGCAAGCAGTGGATTTGAGCATTTTGATGGAGGATCTGGTCATTCCAGCCTACAGGGATATAGTTGAGACGTTAAAGGCAACAGGGGCCAGAAGGGTATCATATATGCGACCTGAGGATATGCAGTCACAGATTCAGCAGTTGTTCAAAGCAATGGCCAGGTGATGGAGAGTGGCTCTTCTGGCTACTACTTGCTGATTTGTGTTTCATGTTTCTCAGGGAGAATAGTGTAAGGTGTGTCTCTGTAACTCTGCCACCTGTATTATTTTCACAATATATGTGTTATAGTGGTTAATGATTTACTAATTAGGATCATGTGAAGTCCCGTAGCAACTGATGCTGATTTACTATTGTACCGATTTATTCAGGTTTTTTTTTTTTATCTACTACAATTAAAGAGAGGTTATGTTCACTATTAAACTTGCCCAATATATGAACAAGCATTTGAAAATAATGGCCAATATGTATGCAACAAGTTCTTCAATGGTTGGTTTATAATATTTTTCATGTTGAATCCATATGAGGGTTCTGTTTATTTATTTATTTTGAAGGAAGTTGAGGGCCGGCCCGTGTTAACCTTATGTTTAGGAGGAATCCTTAGTTGGATCTACAGCATTTCTGTTTAAATATATAAAATTATGCAAAAATTTCCTTTCATCCTTCTGGACTAATACTATGAGCCATTGCTATTCCATTTCTTCCAGTCGGTACATTATATATATCTGTCAATCCCCCACTGTAATTTCCACTGTGGATCACATGTCTGCACTCTGCAGGAGACCCTGTAGTCATTTTCCTTGTGTAGCCATCTCAAGTTTCTCTAATCCTGTCACAGTTCTATGCCATCGACCTCTGTATTTTCATTCTTAAATTCATTGTTGAAAAGGCCACGGAGTAAAGCATATTATGCATGACATTGATACGAATCCTCTGTATTAAACACATTGCAGGTCTCTTTCTTAAAAATTGGACTTCAAGTACAAATCAAAAAGAATGAGCCGAATGCATTGATACAAGGAGGAAAAACCTTATTTGATTTATTTTTTAAATCGAAACCCTTATTTGAGCATTTGATGCATTAAAACTGTGGAATAACGTTTTTCAGTATGTAATCAGTTGCTATCCTATAAACCCTCTCTGTTGGGTGCACAGCATCGTAAAATACAAAGGATGACACATTCGTGCACGTAGGAGTCAATGCATTGCAAAATAGTCCGACCTCTCTGAGCCCAGTCCCACAGCATCCTCGAGTTGTCTCTGTAAATCCTGTTATTATGGCAAACCTTTGGTGAGAACTGGTATTAATTACAAGAAAGCAGTCTAGGTTGATGAATAAATAACAACTGGTACATCTGCCTTTTGTCATTAAGTTGTTAGCTGTTTGGTTTTCTGCCAGCTTCTAGTTGTTGGCGGACAAGTTTAGCACCATGGTGTTTACCAATTCTTCTTTTGCTAGGATTAAGAGTTAAGACGCTCTCTTGGTGTTTTGCTTTACTAGATAAGTTGTGAATCATGACAAATGCAAAACCTTACCATATTTAGTTGGATCATCAAGGATCACCATGAGAGCTTTGTATGCATCCGAGTACACAATTTTACTTCCATAGAGCGAGCCTTCCAACGCTGGAAGTAACTTTTGAAGTTTAGAGTTGTAGATCTGGGCATCCTTGTTTTGCTGATCCACACATGCCCTCTCATCCTCAGGGTGTCCGCTCAATGTGATTTGAATAGGTGTGCAACCAAATGGCGGAAGACCTGCCAAGGAGAACTGCCGCCCCCCGAGGTTAAACAGTTCCTGCACTCCAGTTTAGGGAAATCAAAGAAGAGTTATGCTTAGTTTCTACGTTAGAGAATTGGAACAAAATAGTTGAGTAGAAACAACTCGGACAATGCCTATTTTTACCTTGACATAAGCCTGTGCCATCCGGATCACAGTTTCTTGGTATTCACCAATGTCCGTCTTCCTCCTCTTTGATGAACGGTAGTAATGTATAAAATCATTGGTTCCTGAGCTGATAAATATCAGAGAGTTGGCAATGATCCTGGAAGCCTCCTTTTCTCCAGCAATGTTCCTGAGTCGGAGGAGGTAGTCCTTGAAGAGGTCCACCTGCTTTGACATTGGCAGAGTATTGGACAGGTGTGACGTCTGGTCATCGAACCCTGAACCAGCCGACGCAAAGTTCACCCCTGTCATGATATCATTGTCGGGCAGCTTCTTGTCCAGGAACGGTGGCGAGAATTCTTTGAGCTGCAGCTCCTCATTGAGGAGGTCTGGCATAAGCCGGCCATTAGAGAACCTCCCTGTCGGCTTCTTTCCTGGGAAGTCTGTCCCATAAGGAAAATGGTTTGCCACAGCCAAGGTCGGGATATGATTGTTGTTGCCGGTGTCAAGAACGGAGTCGCCAAAGTAGAAGATAGCCGAGAACTTTGGCTGAATTCTCTTGGAGGTAGAAATGGCAGTGGAAGAGAAGAGGAGCACTAGGAGAAGAACAGGGAGTGCCATCAGAAGGAACTGCTTGCGTGGGTTTTAATGCTCTCCAATTGGTTCTTATTATATTTCTGGAGGGGCCATGCACGCCTAATAAATTTGGGAAAATATTGAGACTGTCACTAATGTATATCTTCTGGATATCAGTTCTCTAGCATCTACTGCATGAATTTAATGTCCTTTTTTTGACTCGTGATTTGGTTGTTTTTTGGCAGAATTGAAGATTTGGTATCCTACTCTAGATGGACCGAATGCAAATTTTTGTTGGTTACTGAACAGTGCAGTGTGCAGAGTTTGGCACAGAGCAACCATGCTGATGCATTGTATGGTAGTAGTACTACTGAGCTTGGAGTAACTCCACCGACTCCTTCCAAGTTTATAAGGCCTATTTTTTGAATGGTTTTGTTTATAAATATAAGGTTTACATGTAGATTTAATATGGTCTTTCGTTCTATGCCTCTATTTATTCTCTCTTAACCATATGCATTTATTCATATATCTTTATCTTCCAAAACAATTAACTGAGGATATCTATGTCATTTTCTTTTATATCTTTCTTAATTTCAATGTAATCTTAATTCTTGTGCAAAGTTAAAATACGCACCTGATATTTTTGGACGGAGGGAGTATATTGTATCTGCTTTTCAGATGTGTGCTGCCAAGTTTCTATATGGTGTGAGCATCCCAGTATGGTTTGCTCTAGTGACAGTCAGGTAATTGTTTTCGTTCTTATGCCCGTGTGTTTGGATGAAAAAGTTGTTATGGTGATACGCATGATACCCCAAAAGGTAGTCATGAACTCATGATTACCCTTCAAAGACCGAAATAAATTCTTTTTATTTTTTGTTTGGAACACGGAAAGTAGTATTGATATTCTTCCTCTAGTCACATATAGTTATTGTTTAAAACATAGGTGCAGTCAAATTATCTTTTAAAATATTTAAATTGAATACACAAAAAATCAGTCTCGAAAAGTTCTTTCATAGTATTATAATTTTATTGGGTTTTATAAATATATTATAATAGAAATTAGTGGTCAAAACTATGTTTTGAAAATCGTTTGGATGCTCAAAACATAACTACCGGAGGGGGTATGTCACAAGAGAACAATATACAGATCAGTATTTGCTGTGAGACCAACTGTACGCCATATACACGACGAAAGATATATGGATGACGGATTGGTGGTGTCCTTTTTTCTGTTGATGATTGGTAGAGATTATGATGGGTAGGTCAGGAATCGGGACAAATCGCAAATTCACAGGCTATTGGAATGCAGAATCCTTCCAGAATTTTGGTTGGTGACACAGTATTAAGAAATAGGACCGTCTAGCTGGCTCCATTCCACATGTAACTGGCAGCCAGGCAGAGGCAGGTGTCTGCTACATGTACACTTGCATCTGCGTGCAAGATCGAATAGTGGGCAATTGATAAGTTGTCTATACCAAGTAATACATGTATGAGATGGTTCAAGAAAAAAAATTATTCATACGTTTGGTTGTTTGAGTGAAACCATCTCGTCTTGGATCAAGCGGTACAAATTTAAAAAATATTCTCTCTAGATGCTGAACCATCTCATTCACTCAAAATAATAGAACCAAATAGTACAGAACCATCTCATCCATTCAACCTCATCCCATGAACCAATCGCAAACGCCATCCTGAGCTGGCGTACCGCATACGTCCGGATGCAGGCAGGCAGTGCACAAAGCATTACCCTCCCGATCGATCGATCCCCCTATTCCCCTTGTCGCGTACGCCGTGCCTGAGCGGCCGAGCCTGGGGGCGGCGCAACGATAGTGGGCACGAGGACGCCGTGCCGGCGGCGCGCCATTGCGCTCGGCACAGGCCCGCGTTCCTTCCCTGATCTGGCACGGGTGGACGGCAGCTAGTGACGGGATCGGGCTTCGGATAGACCGTGGGTAGCACGCGCAACTGGGACGTTACTCGGTGATCACGCCGTCCACTTGGCGCTGGATGAGCGGCAGCGCGGAAGGCCCTCGCCCGAGGTGGCAATGTACATATCGCGTACGTACGGAGGACGCTGTACCCGCAGGCCAGTGTCGACTTGCCCTTGCCTCGCACCCGCGGGCCGCTGTTGTCGCACCCCTGCAGCGTTTGTCCGGCTCGGCCCGCTATTCTCAGCGCCCACCGCCATGGGGCCTTCCGCCACAATAGCTGTGGGAAATTTTCCGGCTGGGCTGGGCTCCCAGGAAGGCGCCTGGGCTGAGTTTTCCGAGCCCTGGGCGCGTGCGACTTGTCCCGATCGGGTCGCGCCACGGCACGACTGCACGAGTCTATCATGTCTCTGGGCTGATACTAATATTGGGTCGGTCGACGGAGAACTCGAAGGCCAGCATCAACTATCGATATACAGCCCATGTTGGGCATGTTGCAAGCCTTCTCTGCAAGGGAAAAACAATTGCGTCGGGTTATTTTTGTTGTAAAACGAAGACACCCATCATAGATTAAATATAATGTATCGACTGAATAGTAAGAATAATCATATGGAGCACACACGATATAGGAAAGCAAAACGTTTTTCTCTTTATTAGATCGATTTTCTTGTACAATGGAGTGCTATGTTAATAATAGAAAACTCATTCAAAATAAATTCAGATTCGTCCACAACGAAATAGAGTTCAAACGTATTTGAATAACCAGAACTAAGAGTCATAAAATATCTCATCACTCTCTTTGAGCGAATACTGCGTGATGCATATGTCTCATTAAAATTCGTCCCAAAGACCGAATGGGAAAGAAGGGATGGAGAAAAGAGTACATTGCACTCACATATTGTGTTACACTTATTGTCTCATTAAAAACTGTCATATAAGAAAACTTCAGAAAAACTCACTAAGAGAAAAAGAGTGCAACTTATAATCTTCTGAATTAAATTAGTATCTTCAGGATCATGCTAAAGGATCATAATTCAGGGATTTACTCTCCCTAAACACTGCATATCCTTAAGCCATCTCATTCCAATGCCACGAACATATCTTTGAAAACAATATGTTGGCAAAGATTTAGTGAATAAATCTGCTAGATTTTTACATGACTTAGTTTGCAGGTTCTTTATCTCACCATTCTTCTGGAGTTCATGAGGATAGAAAAGTTTATGTGCAATATGTTTCATGATATTGCTCTTTACATAACCCAATTGCATTTGTGTAGCACAAGCAATATTATCTTCATATATAATTGTGGAGTATCGACGATTAATGCTACATGACTTCTGGATATGGCTAATCACACATCTTAGCCAAACACACTCACGTGAGGCTTCATATAATGCTACAATCTCTAAGTGATTAGTAGAACTAGCTACCAATATCCGCTTAAAAGACCGCCAAGAAACGGCTATAGCACCGTAGAGAAACACAAAAGTATGAGATTTGGCACTGTGGAGATCAGACAGATAGCCAGCATCTATATATCTCGCCATGGTTAAGTCTTGATCCTTCTAGTAAAATAAGTCAAGATCTTTAGTACCTTGGATATATCTGAGTAAAATCTTGACAAGATCCCACGTCAACAAACTTGAGCTTCTGGAGCAATTCGATTTTTGTTGATTGAGCTTGCTCGCGCCGAACTTGGCCATTGGAGCAAAGTGGGAAAAGATCGGGGGAGAGGCAAATGCAAGAACAAGGAACTTGGCGAGTTTCGAATAGAGAAGACGAACGAAAAGAATCCTAGCGGCTGCTTAAATAGCCAACTTTGGAGAAAGCAAAGAGGTTTTCCGCCGTTGCGCTTGGGAAGCCCTAAGGGCACGGGAGTAGGTGGAGAAACCACCATTCCCGGGCTGACGCGTGGACGCACGGTTTTCGAAACTATCCCGTTGTCGGTCGGTTCCCAAAAAACGGCTCGCACTATTACCGCCAGGCTTCTCCAAGAAGGAACCGCAACAACCGATCGCATACCACTGCCCGGGCACCCCTTGGTCGTGGGACCGAATTGTTTTGCTCGACCTCGGGGGAAGTTATGCTCGGATGCTGCAGCAGTGATTCGCTACGAGGTTCCGATCCCTCCATTGAGTTAGTAGGCTCAAGGGGAAGGCCCCTTCGAGCGGTTCCCTACCTGAGTCTCGGGGGCTAGCTGCCGGGGATTGGATAACTCCCATAATTACCATAATGCCTCGGTGGACCAGGCCCGTCCCGACCATGTGCGCCCTTGGAGGTCATTCCTGAGGATTACTTAAGGAGACCGAGCATCGTTGCTCGGCCCGCCCAGCCGTCACAAGTTCCTTGCCCGGCTAGAGCCCGGGTGCGGGGCCCGAGCATACTTGCCCAGGTCAGGTCGAGTTAGCTCGGCCCTAGCTCGGGATGGGATGCATGATCGGATGGTCGTGATCGACGGTTGCGCCGGAGTAGCGAGGATCGCGCCACTACGCAGGGCCGTTGCGCATGTAACGGGGACGTGGCATAGATCTAGGACTCAGTTGCAGCCGAGATAGTCGCTGTCAAACGTTCATGGCTTGAGCTGGAATCGAGGGAATACACTTGTAACCTATAAGTACCTCCTAGATGTTGAGAGAAGGGGGGTGATTGATCCACACACAGACGTCCGTCTCGGCACTTAGACACACCCCTTTCGAATACACGTAATACATCGCACTGGAGTAGGGTTATTATCTCCCAATGAGAGTCCCGAACCAGGATAAATCCCCGTGTCGTCCCCTGAGCGTTCTTGGTCACGGGCTATCAAGGCATCCTTCAGAAGCAACCCTTCACGTAAGAAGGGGACAGGGTTGGTCCCTCGATCAACCAAGTAAGCTCGGCGGGGGCCCGTTCCCCAATCGTCGACACCTCTACAGAATTAAAACTAATCGATTAGCCGCGCTCACAGTCATAAACACTTGGTAACGTCATCACATAGTTAGAATTTTGAGATTTTTATGAAATGGAATAAGAATATAAAATGTGGTAACAGAGAAATTACCCTGCAGATGATTCAATGCTTGTCATGTGTTGACAAGGTTGAGTTAAGCAGTTGTGCCATGTGTTGGCAGTATAGCGGATTTATGTCATGTGTTGGCCAAGGAATTTATGAGATAATTGGTTATGTTCTTCTGAGATATGTCATTACTGATGCTGATTATTATTTTACTTGTTAAATTTGTTTACAAATTATGCTTTTAATTTATTGTTCAAAATTTAGGTTCAATTCAGCTTTATGCAAATAACTGTAGAAACTTTCTTTGTATCAACTTGCATATATTTAGGATTTGCAAACACCCTAAGTCTTGCTGAGTACACAATGTACTCAATCTTTCCATATTCATTGTTTTAGGTGAAGGAATATAATATTTCGAGGATACCTTTGTTGATGCAGATTACAAGGATGGTTTCATGAATGGTTTTAATATGACTTTATTTGAATTCTTTTTGCCTCGTGTATATTTGTTGTCTTGTTGCCTTATGGAATTTGGGTTATTTGATTTGCTTCTTAATGAACCGCGTATAGACCCTGACGTTTTGTATACTATCACCGACGACCCCGACTCCACCCAGGAAGTCACTGAGCAAGGCAAACACCCTCCTTTGACCATGTTGATCCTACTAATTCAATTAGTTTATCTTGTTTTTACCAAACACTATTATGCATGCGCTATGTTTAGTAAACTTTGCTATATTGTGGGATTTGGTAGAGATATACCTAGCTCATGGGATTTCCTTAATAAATTTGACATGAGAACATTGAAAACCCTAGATTATGGTTAGACATACAATAATGTCAATTAGGTATACGCGATTAATATATGCACATGCTTAGTATGCTCTAGAAATGGGATCACGAGTGGATGGCTATACCGTTCGTGATGAATAATGAATTTTGGACATGTTTAGAGGAAACACGTGTTGATAGGAAACTTTAAAAAGGTTGGATATGACATTATAGGATATTGATATTTTGATAAAAATAAAAATAAAACTATGGTTTGACATGGGAGAATTATGGCAATAGCCGGGTGTGTGAGCGTTAACTTGCATGTAGCATGAGGGGAGTTCTTCGCCCGGGTAGGATTAAGGACCGAACTTAGTGTTGTATAATCCAAGAATTACCGTACAACCACAAGTGCTATTATGGGGTAGCCTTAACCTATTAAGTTATTTAAAATTGGCTTTGCACATTGGAAGGCTAAAGTAGCACAAGCATTAAATCCTGTTGAGTTTGCTTGTAAGGGGCTACCACATGTGTCTTATGGGAAAATTCATACTGGTGCAACGGTGTATGTCTGGCTATGGGGAGAAACGGTTGTTGTTTCATTGAGCTGAAAAAGATTATTATGTTTCATGTGATTGGTTGTTTCTACCATAGCAAGGGTTTTACGTCACCGGGCTGGTGCAAAGCTAGGTTTGAATAATGTAATGGTTATGTATGATTTCCCTGCGGCACACCAAAGGAAGTGTGTTAATTTTGCAATGCACATTCCTTGTGGGTAAAGTTGTACACCTCTGCAGAGTTTAAATCTTTTCGAAAAGCCGTTCCCGCGGTTATGAGAGACTTGGTGCACTGGCACTAGTTAGAATTTTAGTTTTCCATAAAATGTGTTGAAATTTGAAAATGGTTGTTGGAAAGGTCTTTATTTCAGTTTTGGATGCCAAGGGATGTCAAGGGACGATATTTTACTCGCGATCATGGAGAATTGTGAGTTGTTACATTTATTCATACTTGTTATTTACAAACCTGTCAATTGCTCTTATAAATTACGTTTGCAATCTACTATTCAGTATTTACAATTCAATTTTCGCTTTTTGCAAATGAGCTTAGTAGCCTTCTCCATGACATAGCCTGCATTTATTATATTTGTAATACACTAAAAGTCTTACGAGTACATACGTATACTCAACCTTGTTGTTGTTGATATTCAGAGAACAAAGAGACAGAAATCCCCGACCCTGACGCAGATTACGGGGACTTTACTGACTTTTCTAAGGTTTACCTTGTCAGTTGTCTATAGTATTTTGGTAGAAGGCATATTGTCAAGCAATGTATATTCCGTTGCAAACTTTTAAATTCTGCCAATAGGCCATGTTGTAAGACTAAATTTCTATTAATGTATTATGAACTTGGACGGATGTGATGATAATGTTGTACATGTGCGTACTAGTCACTGATCATGAGACTAGTACTGTATGTACATAGGAATTCCTCTTGTTATTCCACGCCAAAAAAGAAGGGTTCCGACATATATATATATATATATATATATAAAGGTCAATTCGACAACATGCATGTCAATATGGCACATCAATTTAGCTCATTCCATTTTGATTTTGGATTAACCTCCCTAAAGAATTGCTCAAACTAACTACCACTTTTAGGCTTTTTACTCTCCATCTATACCACCCATTCATTAGAAACAAATCTCAAAAGGTCAAAACACTCCCATCCCCTAACTGAGCTAACTATTCCCAGGGCACTAACCGTAAACTGTCGCATCAACTTACCCAACCACACACTAATGAAGGCAAGTATATGACTTCCGAAAGAAAATTAACTATTTAACTTGCAACCATCCAACTCGTCTCCCATACGACATATAAACACCTCCAAAGCCAACTCTCATTGTTAATCCTAACTGACTCCTCTTAATTTCTTCTCTACAGACAGAAAAAAAAAACTCGAGGCTAATACAATGCCGTACAAAGCTGCACGGCCGTCGCCGCAGCATCACAGTCGGATCGGCACAGGCGGTAAGGCGTTGGTGGCGTGCCCGGCGCACGCGGCGGTGCCGGGCGAGGTGGCGCGGTACCACGAGCACGCTGTGGGCGCGGGGCAGTGCTGCTCGTCCGTGGTGCAGGCGATCGCGGCGCCGGTGGACGCGGTGTGGTCGGTGGTGCGGCGCTTCGACCGGCCGCAGGCGTACAAGCACTTCATCAAGAGTTGCCACCTCGTGGACGGCGACGGCGCCGCGGTGGGGTCGGTGCGGGAGGTGCACGTGGTGTCCGGGCTGCCTGCCACGAGCAGCCGCGAGCGGCTCGAGATCCTGGACGACGAGCGGCGCGTGCTTAGCTTCAGGATCGTCGGCGGCGAGCACCGCCTCGCCAACTACCGCTCTGTGACCAACGTGCACGAGGCGGCGTCGGCGGCAGGGCCGTTCGTGACCGTGGTGGTCGAGTCGTACGTGGTGGACGTGCCGCCGGGGAACACGAAGGACGAGACGCGCATGTTCGTGGACACCATCGTGCGGTGCAACCTCCATTCGCTGGCGCGCACGGTTGAGCAGCTCGCGCAGGCAGTGCCGCGCGTCAATTGATGCCCGGCCGGCCGGACACCACGGTTGGGCCGCCGTTTTTCCGGTTCTCTTGTTAGTTTATTGACCTCTTCTGCTAATTTTCCTCTCTTAATTGGTAGATTAGGGTATGAATAATGTTTAAGCTTTTTTTTAATTTCCTCCGAAGCCCGTCCAGAACACAGGATCGAATTAATTCGGTTTATGTAGGATTTAAAAAAAAAATCCTGCGTTCTAAACGTAACCTTTTTTTCTTTTTCTTTCCTACAGAAATGTACGAAGTACTACATGGATATATGTCAACACTTGCCTATATGCATATGTATTTTTTTAATATATTCATGGATATATTCTCTTTGAGTGGAATGTTTGAAAATATTTGGTGGGTGCAACAAAGGATTTGGTTCCTATGTAGTCTTTAAGGCACTGTAACTTAAGCAGTTGCACGCGAACCGTTGAATCGAAAAGAAACGGTTCAGATAGGTCCAAAAGTACCGTAGCAAAAAAAAAATACTGTAGTAAACACGGTAGCAAATGGGTTTGAACGATTCGAACCATTCGCTTGTTTGATCGGACGGTCTATGCCTGTAAAGACTGCTTAAGTTACAATCTCCAAAAGACTGCATTTGATCCGGCTCCGTGCAACAAATGTGTGTGTAAGACTGTATCCTTGGCTAGACGGCTAGAGCACGTGCGTACTAATAACTCATTAACAGCTGCTTTGGTGAAACTTAAGTGGATGACGTCGATAGCGATAAAATCCAACATGGTTTCTTCCGGCAATTAAACTGGAGAAACGTGTGCACATGGTGGTCCTGGACTCCTAGCCTGGGTTGAGAAACAGTTAAAGACAATAAATTTAAATTTTAACATCAAAGCTTCAGGTTGTTAAGACCAAAGCCAGCACATTGCTTACCCAAAGTTACTATTCCTACCACTCGGTAACAAAATGTGTAACCTTGCTGTATAATACTATATACTAGAAAGGTTAGCGCGGCGTACGTCGCGCGCGTGAGCGGAAAATGATTTTGCGTTTTTTTCTTGAGAAAGAATAGATTTAGATGTATTTTCAGAATTTTGTAGGCTCGCGAAACCTTAGAGATCGCGCTAGGGGAAAAAGTATGTGGCGCACGCCACGCGCGTTAACGGAAAACGATTTTTGCGTTTTTTTTCGGAGGAAAAATTGATCTAGGCGTATTTTTAAATGCGCACGCCGCGCGCGCGAACGAAAAATAACTCTTCGGTTTTTTTTTCCGGACAAAAAGTAGACCCAACCGTATTTTCTAAATTTTTGGAGGCTGGAGAAACCTTAGAGACCAAGCCAAAAAAAAGTACACATCTTTCTAACGAAGAAAATATTTTTTTCGGAGAAAACGGAGAAAGGACCTGAACGTAAAAACCGGAGACCCGATTGTTATACTTTTGGACATGATCGCTATCCCGAAAAATGAGAAAAGGACTCGCTCGCTATTCGTATTTAACGGGAGGCTCTTTTCGTAAAGTAACGAACGAGGGACCTAAACGCAATTCGAGAAAAAAAATTTCCCTCACAAAAAATTGCAAAGGACCTCTGCGCAAATTAGAAGGACCTATCCGTGATTTAATGAACCGGAGGGGTTTTTGTGCAAATAGCAGGGAGAGAATGAAGGTAGACACGCGGGCATGGGGAGGAGACAGGAAACCTTCGGCTAATGTTTATCTGAGTATATGCTTGGCTACAGACATTGGTACAGGCCATCTGGAATGCAATAACTTCGGATCGAGCTGCTAGGACCTCGAGCTTTATCAACCCACACACTACAATACTTATAATTTTTTTTCCAACAGTTATTGGTCAACGGACGACGGTTATTGTACTCCTTTAGTATGTTTCTACTACCTTTAATGTAAAATTTCCATACTTTTGTACTTTATTCGTTGAGTTATCAATATAAGTAAGAGGTTTGTTTTTTAAAAAATACAATATGTCTAGTGTAATTTGAAGCTTTCCGATGGTCAGAATAAATAACCGACAATAACAATGTCGATGGTGATAGCTAGCACGATGATGGACACTTCAAATATGATTTCATTGCGGGCAATATAAAATTGAATGATGCTATAGGAGAAACGTTCCCAACGGTATAGCTAAGTTTTACTAAATTTTATTAAAGTTTTGCATAGTTCACAAGTTTTAACCAAGTTTTTTTTCTATATTTCACAAGTTTCATCCTTGTTTTAGGAAAAGTTCTAAGAAAATTAAGTTCATTTGTGCATCGGCAAGTTTCAAAAAGGTTTCAGCAAGTTTCAAAAGAAATTTTCAACAATATTCATTCATGTTTCGGTAAGTTTAAGCAAATTCTATGTGTGTTTCAGAAGTTTCATTTGTGTTTCGGCAAGTTTTAATATGTTCCATACGTGTTTCGGCAAGTTTCAAGAGAACGTTTGAAAAGCTTCATGTTTAAATGAGTTCCACGCATTTATAGATGTTTTTAGAGATTCCAACCTAAAAGTTTTAACGAGTTTCAGATTTTGGAATTCAAGTTTCAAAAAGTTTCGAACAAGCTTTTCAAGAAATTTTGGTGGGTTCACTTGGCTATGATGGTCTACCACACGCCGAGGGCCACCCGACACTGTCCGCTACAGATGTATCCTCTTCTCTAGCTCTGGCCTCAACTATCGTTCCTTCCATGGAGCGAAATGATATCGCTTACCGTTGAATCCGTGTTCAAGTTCCGCGCCGAGCCTCCATCTCCCTCTCTTCCTCAACTTAGGCCTGAGCTTGAGCCTCACCACCATGAGAACTGTATTTCCCAAGTCAGGCTGTCGCCTCCCGTCGCTAGATCTGAAGCTAAAGGTGAAGCACCGTGGCACCACCTAGGCCAGATTTGAAACCGGAGGTGAAGGAGGAGGTGGAGGGGGCCATCGTGCTCGCTCGAAGCCATGGCCTGATTAGTGTGTCCTAAGCCATGCTGCTCTTGCCATATTTGAAGGATACGCCGCCACAAAGCCATGCATACACCCGCTACCTTCATAGGGTCATAATCGAAGTGGCACGATGTTATATCTTATACCACTAGCAACGAATTCGCCATTGGTGCTCGACGTGGAGAGTGCAGAGAGAAGGGATTGGAATTTTTTAGACGAAAAAAGATTGCGATTGCCGGCGCTCAGCTCCCATCACTGCACTCACCAGTGGGCACTCGACTCGTATCACTGCGCTCACCCATGGCTGCTCCTTGCAGTGCTCAGGTGGGCCCATAACCTCACTGTTAGTGATGCCGAGGAAGCCCACTGCCGCTCTTCATTCATCCTTGTTTTCTCATGAACAAGGAATCACCTCTGCCTGTTGGATGGTGGCTCACCTCCGCGCTCACCCCCAGTAGCCTCCGCACTTTGTGTGAAAGGGATGCGATGGGGACCAAGATTGTGTTAATCACACGAAGAGGATGCCAAGGAGGTTGAAATCCATTGGTGTTTTGCTTTCACGTTGGTTTCCTAATGAACGGTATAGGGATTGCTAGTTTTTATGTATAAAATAAATGTCAGAAAAAGTTAGAAATCTTGTCGTGTTGGTTCTAGTAGGACCGATGTCGGTTACAGGGTGCCCTAACTTACCACAACACATGCCCACCCCCTGTGGATTTTGCAAAATTTTGTCAATATGTTTTGGAAGATCATCAACATAAAGAACATAACATATCCTAGAATTTTCAATAGTAGTCAGATGATCTGAGTGACTTGGAGCATGGGTCAAATCAATTTCACAAAGGACATGCATTGAAGTTTCAATGGGAGTCAGATGATCCGAGTGATCTAGAGCATAGATCGAATCAATTGTACATAGAGGTTACTGAGCTGATTTTCATGTGCGTCGGATGATCCTAGTGATTCAATGCATGGATCAGATCAATTCTACAGAGCGGTGTCTGAGATGATCTTTATGTGGGTCAGATGATCCGAGTTGGTTGAATTATTGGATGGATCAATTTAACAGAGAAGGTGCTCTCGAGAATTTGCACTAGCCCGAATGATTCAAGTGGGTCGGATGATTCAGTTAAACTCGAATGATCTGAGTGTGCGTAATGGCTACATTTTTTTTACTATTGGGAAGCATGTAAGTGAAATAATCCGAGTGGGTTGGATGAACCAATTTAAAGGGGTATTTTGAAATACCTATGCATACCGTCTAGTTTATGAGGAGACGAGCCATATATAGACCCTATGGGGGTTCAATTGTAGAGGTTTATGACTTTATCTTAGTATTCATTCTATTGAGGACCTTAAGGGCACTTTGGAGCATGGATTGAAGATACTTGAGTGCATGAGATAGTAGATTGGTGTAGTTTGTCCTTCACACCTAGTTGTTTGACCTTGTTAGATTCGTTTTGAGCATGGATTTAATTTTTGCTGACATGGTGTAATATCAGTTATCTATATACTTTAATATGTAAGATTTTTACTGACATGAAAGAGAGAAGGATGATAGAGAGTATAGCTGTTTGTTTGTGAAGAAACGATCATATAGATAACATAAAACACTATTACATAAGTTATTGTCTACAATAAACACTTTTTCATGCCATAATTAAAAGATTGTATAATCTCATACATACAACCTTAAGATGATATCTATTATATAAGTTATCTTTAGTTTTGTCTTTAGATGATATGAAGGAGTATATATACAGTAATTGTCTCTACTAGCCGTCTATAAGATTTGACATGTAAGATTTTTGCTGACATGCCGGGGGGGGGGGGGAGCGTGCAGCTATCTCTTCGTGAAGAGACGGCCATATTAACAACACAAAACATTAATGTATTAAATATTATCAATAACAAACACTTTTTTATGTTATAATTAAAAGATTGTGAATCTCATTTAAACAACCTTAACATTTCATTTATTGTACAAGTTCTCTTTAATTTTATTTTTAAATAATATAGATAAATAAATAAATAATTAATTATCTTTAATCGTCTATACTATTATACATGCTTTCCAAGTCTCAGTCTATGGGAATCTTGCGAACCCACTCCCCCCCGGGGGCCGCGGGTCCCCCGTTACGGCAACCTGGCTTCCCTTACAACGTACCATATCTCCTACTTGATTTTATGGGACTAAACTTAGGCCAAGTTGCCAAAAGATGTTCATGATGCACACTAGCTCGTGCAAGTGGCTCATTTTTCTTCTACAAGTCTTTCCGTTGGTCGTTGGATGTATACACATAAGACATAAGCCAGCTAGTACATCGAACTAATGTCGCATTGGCATATCTTTAGCGGCTAATTATAGTGGCGTGAGCACTAATAGTTACTCTCTTCTAGCCATAAATAGTTATCGTTTTGGATATAACCACAGTCTCCAAAATAAAATTTTAATCGTTAATTTCTATTATAATATATTTATAAAGTCAATAAAATTATAATATCATGAAAACACTTTTTAAGACAAATCTACTTATATGATTTTTATATATCTAAGTAAAATATTTTTAAAAATATTAATAGTTAAAGTTTTAAAGTTTTAATTGTACCTATATCTATAATGATAATTATTTTTATGGGCGGAGGGAGTAATAGACAGAATCCGTGGAGATAAAGTGTTACGGAAATCGATCGCAACAAGTGTGGAAGAATCAGGAACCACGAGCTGGTCGGTTAGTTTGTGCAGTGGATGTTGAATCGCGTGGCAATGAACGGAAGAATTTACCGTCGATTGTTGCGTTTACCTTGCTACTTCCTTTTTAATTTTTATTTATAAATATATATCATTTTACAATTTTAAAACAACTTTTAACTATTGTTTCTTTTGTATATGTTTACTATTCATAATTTTCAATGGTATTTATTACTATAGAACGGAGTAACACACACCATCTAAAAGTAATATATAAACTAATAAAGAAGGACGATTTGATTATTTCTATATATGTCTTGATTGAAATGTAAAATCTTAAAATATCATCTATTTATATATAAACGGAGGAGCAGTTTTGACGGTCTTGATTGAAATGTAAAATCTTAGAATATCATCTATTTATATATAAACGGAGGAGCAGTTTTGACGTGATGCTTTGTCGGCCGAACCGCAAAATGGTATCTTTGTCGGCCGAAACGCAAAACGATTTGATTATTTCGATATATGTACAAAATGGTATCTTCTTTTGTCGGCCGAACCGCAAACCTCTCATCCGAAGTCATTCCAACACTACACGCAGAAGGACTAGAGGAGCCCAAACCAGCCCATCATCGCGTGCCCCCGTCTTCTCCGGTTCTCCTACGCCACCCATGACCTCTCTCTCCCCGCCGGCGAGCCCTGCAAGCCGCAAATCCCGTGAGGCCGCGTCATCATCGGCTTCCGGCGCCCCCGGACGCCACTCGTTTCTGCGTGCTAAGGTAACTCATTTCTCCTGAGCCCCCGCTTTACACCGTTCCGGTGTTCTGCGCATTCAGTTTGTCCCCGTTGTTTCGTACTCTGGCCGCCGGTTAGGTGTATTTTCCTTTTTGAGATATGACGGGACAAGACTTGTTCCCTAGATACTTCAAATTTTAGGTAGAAGCGAGACTCGAACTCAGATGGGTGGGTTGACAACCTAGTGTGCCCACCATTGCACCTAAAAGAGACTTGGATTAGGTTTTTCGTATTTCCAACCGCAGAATGCAGATTAGTTAGGGCACGCACTTTGTCGCGCGTTTATGCTTTGACTTGCGAGTTGCGTCGGTAGGTTTTGGAAACGTGATGAACAAAAGTCATAATAGTAGTGCTGTTGGAAAGTCAGCGAGCGAATGAACAACGCATTGCGTTCCACTGACTGCAGGATGTGTCTAGTCTCTGATTTAACTTTGCTAAAATTTTGATGCCTGAATCAGATGTTGCGTCTTGCGTTGTTATCAAGAGAAATCTGAAAATTCATTGTACTGCTCTTCTGTTAAGGAAGGAGTGCGGCCAAATAGCCACCCCCTCAGAGACAGAATTCTTAAATTCGTGTTTGGCTAAAAAATTATTTGAAGTTTTGATTTCTATATTTGATTCATTTGAACTACGGAAACGATAATCCTGTTCCTGTATGGTTATAACATCTGGATCGATTAAATTTCGTTGTGGTAACTAATTATACATCATAAAGTCTGCTTCCATATATATAACAATGAGGAAAACAGTGTTTCCTACGTCTCAGAGTTAGCGAATTTGTTTGTCTCAGATCCTGTGATGGCTTCATGGAGCTCAATTTTGAGTGCCTCCAATCAGAAGAACCTGAGGTTAGAAGACCTAGATCAAACAACGGTTTGCTGTAACCAAAGCCAACAAACTCCAATACGAACAATTGAAATATCAGATAAGAAATATCATGTAGTGTATATAGTGTAAGAAACGTTTCCAGCGTTGTATTGGCCTACGGCGAGATTATGGACAAAAGGTACTACATTTTTTTAATTACGAAAATGCCATCACAGCACAGGTGCTTCTATGCTCTTCCTTTTAAAAGTTTCACAACTATTAAAGCATGAATGAAGGGTAGATGGTGATTACTTACTCCTTCGTTTGCTTTAAGATTTGTGCAACTTATACTTGAAGGAAGAGCATAGAAGCACCTCTCTTACATTTTATTTTCAGCCTGCAAAAGTCCCGTTCAGATGAAGGTGTAAGAATTGAAGAGAGTTCGCTTGAAACTTGCAAATTTATCATGAAAAAAGGGTTTTGGATGTTTTAACTGACAAAAGCACTGTTGAAAGCAGTCTGGTGTAGTATATTCATCTTCAGTACACAAAACAAATTCCGAAACAATTACATATTTAGTGGACATTATTGTTGTCATTATAGTGTGTAGTAGAAGAATAGGCTTTTGAATTGGTTGGCATAGAAAAAAGATTTATAGAGGCATTTGAACAGGCATACGTATAATTTGTGATGTGAAATGAGGGATAGCTTTCATTCTTCTAGTCATAGTTTGGAGAACTGAAATCCTTAAACTACTGATTCCAAAATTGCAAACCTGGGTGCATGTGTCATTGGATATCTTCCTGTTCATATCCCTTACAAATTGCTACATAACCTACAACTTAGATCCTTCCTTAGAGTACTGCAAGTTCCGCATAACGTTTGATGTTAGCTCATATTTACATGTGTTTGTTTCTCTTTTCAGGTTTGACCTCTATAAGCTGATATTTGAAATGTGCAAAGTGTATATAATATTTCAAGGGAACATGCTTGTGCTTTTTAGATAACTGTAGCCATGGATTGCTGTCTGAGTAACTTTACTGAAACCTGCAGTTGTACCAAAAGCTTGGTCAGTCTTGATCTTTGAAGTAGACTGTTGGCTGTCACTGTAGGGTGACAAACTCTCACCCAGGAAGATACAGCCTTTGCGGTCATTGATCAGAACCAGGGATAGAACGTGATCTGTAAATTTTGGCAGTTCCCTCCATATGTACACTTCTTGACAGTGTATTTCAAGCCGTTGAAGCTTTGTGCCTAACCTGCGGGTGTGTACTTTGCCGGAATACAATGTAAGCCTTAATGTCTGGAATGTAGGAATTCCATAGGGATTATATTGGAAACACGGGTGAGAGCGGATGGTCAATTTCCTCTAAAATTCTTTTGGAATTCCCATGTTCCAAACATAACCTCAATGGAATTACCTGACTGTCTGTCTGTACTCTGTACTGGCCAGTGCTGTCCTTGCAACCACATGACATAATGACGATCTGAGATATGATTGATGAAATGTCTTAGGATATTAATTAGACAAATAATAGTATTAGTTAATAATTAGAATATTAATTGATGTATTTTGTTTTTATAAAATTCAAAGTGCGAGTAGAACGAATAGAATTAGAATGAGGATTGCCGTTAGACCCGTAGGTGAGGTATTGATCATCGAGATACTAGACCCGTTAGGGCCAGGTCGACACCTCTCACTAGTTCGGGTTTATCACTCGGTAATCCTAACTTACCTGTTTGGATTGCGGGTATCCGTAGCAAATAGAATTCAGTTAGCAAGCCTCCATTTAGTAACTCAGTAAAAAGAAAAAACAGGAGTAGCTTGGTAACTCAATAAAGGGCAGTAGTAACTTGGTAACTTTAACCAAAGCAACCAAGCCAACACAGCCAGCTCAGACCAAGCCAGCAGCCAGCCAAGGTGCAACCCCCTTGGGAGCACATCGACCGAGGCAAGCAAGGCAGAGCCATGCATCCTTTTCAGCCGAGAGAACCCAAGGCAACCAGCAGCAACACTCCATTTATTCACAAACCAAACGAAAGGAAGGCAAGCAAGCACTTCATTTGCTCAGCCTCAACCGAGCTCGGCTGAAAATTCGTGGGCCAGAAACCCACGAATTTAGGCCAAAACCCACGAATTTAATATAAATTCGTGCGCAAACCGTCGAATTTAGGCCACGAATTTAACTCGACGAAATTAATCAATTAAATTCTTGGGTGCCCACAAATTTAAGTTAAATTCGTGGGTTTCTGCCTGGCCCACGAATTTAACTGATAAATTCGTGGGTTTCTCTGGCCCCACGAATTTAATTAGTAAATTCGTGGGTCAGGAAAACCCACGAATTTAACTTAAATTCGTGGGCCAGGAAAACCCACGAATTTAACTTAAATTCGTGGGCCAGGAAAACCCACGAATTTAACTTAAATTCGTGGGCCAGGCAGAAACCCACGAATTTAACTTAAATTCGTGGGCCAGGCAGAAACCCACGAATTTAACTGACGCTTAATATATATATATATATATATCCATATGCATCACACTCAATACATTCAATCAAACTTATTCAACATTCAATCAAACACTCAATATATCGACCACGCATATATATGGATCGATATGCATGTCATTCAACACAAGCATCTTCACATTCAATCTTATTCAACACATCACAATAAGTCCATCACAAGATTCAAATATATATCGATCAAATATATGTACTCAAATATATATCGATCAAACATTCAATCAAACTTATTCAACATTCAATCAAACACTCAATATCTATATCGATCAAACACTCAATATATATCGATCGGTATGCATCTCAACATTCAATCAAACACTCAATATCAATATCTATACATTCAATCAAACAATCAATATATATCGATCGGTATGCATCTCATTCAACATTCAATCAAACACTCAATATCAATATCTATACATTCAATCAAAACTCAATATATATCGACAACTCAAGATTCAAGAGTATTACGAACAATTCAAGAGTATTACCAACATGATTCAAGAATCAAACTCCACAACGAATAACTAAGTCACCGAAATGTACAAAATTTCGGCATGACCTCTCTAGTAAATAGGACATCCACTCAGCAGACAAAAAAAACATTTGCAGTGATAATATATATATCAATCTCTCAAACCAGAAGGAGACATTCTAGCAGATCCTTAGATAACCAATCACACATCCAACGACAATTTGTAAACTACGCATTACAATCCACATTACAATCTATCCATCACAATACAAATCCGACGACGAAGTCATAAAGTCCAACAGTAATACACCAATCCATCTCACAATGCAATTCATGTCTCGGGGTTGTTGGAGTTGTGAGCGCTACCACCACCGCCTGAGGGCGAGACTATGACGTCTTCTATGATGTAAATGCGTTAGTACGTCTTTGGAGGGCGTGTCCCAGATACCTGCAAGTTCAAGACTAGGTTGTGTTACAAGTAACATATCGTCGAACTTAGCAAATATCGAAATGATTTGTGCTAAATGTCCTAGGATCGAATCAGTTTTGCACGAATAAGGCAATTTCGTCAAGTTGACTAAGTTTGGATCACAATTGATAGAATTACCTTGTTTCGCAAACTTAGCAACCACTGAGATGAATTTGATAAGATTTAAGCTATATTTGGCTAAATGTGGTAGAATCGACTCGATTTTGAGCGAATGCCTCAATTTGACTAGGGTTTACATGTTAATTATCAATTTGATAAGAATCGAATAATTATTGCATAAATACCTCAATTTGCAGGATTTGACTAGTCTTGACTCACAAATAACAAAGTTAACTCAATTTGCAAACTTAGCAAACATTGAGATGATTTGTGCAAGGTTTAAGCATGAGTTGCCTAAGTGTCGTAAAATCGACTAAGTTTTGCACGTATAGCTGAATTTGCTTAAGTTGACTAAGTCTGGCTCAACTTTGACAGAATTGAGTTTTATTTGCCTAAATGTGATATAATTGACTAAGTTTTGTGAAGGTAGCTCAATTTACTCAATTTGACTTGGTTTAGCTCACAATTGACAAACTTAGCTCGTTTCGTAAACTTAGAATGTTTTTGACATCCATACCTATGGTGTTGTCTGAGGTGGCTGCATGGCCCAATGGTTGAAGTACATAGGCATTCCTTGGCCTGGCATAGGTGGTGGGTACATGTAGAACGGGTTTGGAGGCTGGGAGCCCTGTAAGGCATAGTTAGGTACATTATGCCACATTTAAATCTTTCGTTCAAATTTTGAATATCGAATTGAACCGATCCATCTTTACTGTGGTGCCTCTCCTCTGAAGGTAGTGCATCTGTGGGGTGAACATGTAGAAAGGACGAGGAGGCCGGGAGCCCTATGGATCATAGTTTGTGATATCAATTATACTGAGAATAGAGTTTTTAAAAATAAAGAATGCATGAGAATTTCATATAACCTGAGGTGCATCTCCTAGGGGTGGTGCCTGCATCCCAGTAGGGTTTATGAAGGATGCCGGGGGAGGTTGAGCACCCTGTGATGCTTCTCCTTGTGGTGGTGGCTGCATGTGAGGAGAAAACATGCGAAAGGAGGTGGTGGGAGGCCTATGACATAATAGTCAAGTTTGTCGAAACACGATTTTATGAGCTAAGTGAGTTAGAGAGTAATGAACTCAAGTATCTTTACAGGGCATAATAGGAGGGCGAAACACCGCACGTTAGGTCCAAGAGATTGTGACAATTCTTTGCATATAGATTGTTTGTTAGATTTTAATCACGGATGTACAAATGATCGATTTGTTCAAAGTTGAGATTGTACCTGCAGATACATTTTCATGTATTCTCGAGTCTTCTCGCTTCGCGAGCTTCCTCTCGTGCTTGACGAGACTCTTCTCGCGCTTTGACGAGCCTCCTCTCGCGCTTCACGAGCCTCCTCCCGCTTGTGCTTCCGTGCGGACCTCGGCGAGTGAGCACTCCTGTGAGGAAACCGAGCCTCGTGGAAGATGATCGCATTCGACAACTCCGTCCCCATGGCCCACCTACAAACGATATATACCGAAATGTGACCATGCAACATTTTTTATTCATAGAGCAAAAACAATTGAAATCAGTTTTATTAACGAACCTCCCATGCTTTAGGCCCCCTCCAGTGGTACAAGGCTTCCACATCGACCGGCGCGCCTCCAATCAAACTCCGTCCCATGACGTTGTGTCATTTGTTCCGCATATGACGCTGCAAAACATATTGCACAAAACATTTGGTGCTCCCGGATTTAAAATTGCACAAAACATATTGTTTCATTTATACTTACCATCCTCTCACTAGCCCCGCTGCCGCACAAAACATCTGGTTCTGTGGATCCTCGCTTTGTGCCCCTGATGTAAACTTCCACAAAAGAGGGAGTACTCCCACTTTTAGCCTCCTACGGTGCAAAGTTAGAAACATAGTGACAAATTCACTAACAATTATAATACCGATACTTACCATTCGTTGCTCTAGGCCAATGTGTCCGTCTGGCCAGTATTTGTGCTTCCCCAATCTACTTCTTCTGCTCCTCGATTTCTATTTGATTTTTCTTGAAAATCCTCCGACGCCCAAGATCACACATCCACCTCCAAGCCTCCATGTCCTTCATTATCCAATCGACCGAGCTCTCGAGATACTCTTGTTCTCACAGTGTATACTCCTCGCCTCTGGTCCTCTTCTCATGTTCACCTTCTTCACCCTCTTGTAAAATTGATGACAATTGAATCCGGCATTCTTTGAACGAATCTCCGACAACCTTTTGTGCCGCCTTGTTGAAGACGCTTTTGGCCTTCTTCAAAAGGTCAGAATCGCCTTCGTTCTCAAGCCGAAACCTCTCCTACATATAATCACACATTGTCAAATTGTATTTACATTTAAAGCAATACTCAAATAGAGTAAATACATAACGCAAACTCACCTAAGCCAGCCCACACTGCGCTCTCGACATGTATGGTCGTCTTCGCCTCCTTCCACGTTCTCCTTCAATGCCCAAGTGCTTCCGGGGCCAGGGCGAATCTATCCCCACCGACTCAACCATGCCAGGGTAGTAGTAGCGGCTAAGGGCTCCCAGCACGGCGTTAACCTTTGTAATGTGGCCCATCCCAGTCCAACCCGGCTCTTTCCACTGCCTACAACAAAATACAAGACAAAGATGCATCAAAAGGTAGCTCTATCAACCTCCTATCGGCTACGAGGCGCTTGTCACTTAGCTCATGCTAAAAGAAAAGACATGAAAGATATAATCAATTACCTGCTCCCATGTAGCTCTATCAACCTCCTATCGGCCGGGTTGCATCTCGGACGAACTGAGACGGTTTTACGAAACCTAAAATGCAAATCATTAGTTTATAGACATTACAATGTAAATATGGACATTAAATGATAATCCAATACTACACATATACTGATAGTACCGAAGAAGACCCGCCCTCTTCAATCGGGTCTAAGGTCGCCGCCAAAGTCTGCATCTGCCGCCTCGGCCTCGGCGTCTGCATCTGTATCTGTCGTCCCCACCGCCACCACCCCCAACGCCGACCTCCTCGCCGTCCGCCTCACCCATGTCCTCATCCTCACATCCCACCTCGCCCTCGTCCTCAACCCCCACTTGCCCTCGCCCTCAACCCCCACCTGCCCCTCGTCCTCCTGAGGCTGCTCTTGCGCCTGTTCTCGTGCCTGCTCATCGAAGCACCTCTGGAGCTGCTCCTGCCACTGTCTAATCTGCGCAGCCCCAAAGAATATGGCATCGCCATTGCCGAGTCCTGAGCATCGTAACCCCTACTCGACCTTCTCGAGGACGCACTACCGAACTTGCCTTTAAGCTTGTCAACTTTGGATGCCCGAACATCGGTATCTGCTCAAATTTGACAAGAGTTAGTGAAGGAGACAACAGTAACTTGTAAAAAATGAAGGAGACCACAATAACTTGCAAAATGAATGAGACAACAATAACTGGTAAAAAATGAATGAGACAACAATAATCTTACAAAATATACATATCAAAAGTCGTCGGGCGCTTGACCGCTTCGCGACTCGTATTTCATTGAGACGTGCTTGAAGACGTGCAATCCTTACTGACTTTTGAGGGCGTTTTCGTGAAGGGCCTGGTTCATCTGTTATTAAGTCTATGGCAGCGGTAGGTAATTGATCGAGTCCGGCCCCGTCGGAGACAAGGAAAGAATCCCCCATAGCTTCTTCTTGATATACCTCACCCACATCATCTTCTACGTTGCTTTCCACATACGAAACATCCTTAGGAGGATATACTTCAGGTTAACTTTAAATACAACCCACCAAGCCTTCAAGCTAGGGTGAGGATAGCTAAGGTAGTACACTGCTCAACCTCGATGTGCAAGCACAAGGTTATTACCGGGACCCTGAAGCCGCGAACTAGGCTTCACCTACACCATCCCAACGTCATCGACACGTGTGCCGTTGTGTGGATCGACCCAATGGCAATCAAAAAACACAACCTTCAGATCTTTGGCACCCCCAAAGGTATACTCAATTATGTTTTGTACAACACCGTAGTAGTCTAATATATCACCGCTGAATCGGATGACGTTGTGACTACTCCGCTGTTTGAAGTGGCCGCAAGTGGACGGCTAGCTTCTAATTTCATTGCTCAAAACGGAACCCGTTCACATCATAGCGACTATAGCTCCTTCTTTGTCACATCACCATGCGAGCTGTCGGAGATCCTCGAGGACGGAGGCATCACGCATACACTATATAGCAATATGCATCACTGTTAGTCTAATATTAGGTTACTACAACAATTCATTTTAAAAATGAATAAATAGTCAAATTACATCTTGTGGAACCATTGCACTAAGCTTGGGCCGCCTTGCAACCCATCACGACGTAGGTTATCCAATTGCTTAGATGTGGGTTGTCGAGTTGACTTCTAATTTTCTTTGTCAAACACTCTGCGTCATTTAATCCCGTGTTAAAAAGGACTCTACACTCAAATGTTGAAAACATAATTCGAAGGTCACTTATCGAAAATATTTTTCAACTTCTACCATGTTAGTGAACATGTAAAGCATGGCCAGGTTCCACTCCTCATACTCAACATGGTGTGCAGAGTACGACCCAACAGGTTGACCCTTGTATTGAAAAAGCTTAAGTTCGCACAACGGTTCTTTTCCGCGGCACTGCATCGATTCGTAGGGACATTCACGTTGTGCTTGAGTGCGAAATACTTTGTTGAGAAGTTTGTGATCTCTTTACTTGCATAAGCCTCTGCGATACACCCCTCTACCCTTGCCTTGTTGCGCACTGTAGCTCTAAGCTTTTTCAACTCCCTTTCCTGACTATACATCCATCTCGAATCACAGCAGACCTCCAACCTTCGCTTCCCAAGGCGGATGCACCAAGCAGATGTTGCATCACATTCATAAAACCAGGTGGGAAAGTTTTTTCCAACTTGCATACAAGCAATGGAATTCCCTTCTCTAACTTCTCGCATCAACGTCTTGAGATTTCCTTAGCGCATATCTGTCTGTAGAAGTAATCGAGCTCGGCTAACATCCTCCACAACTCATTATCAAAATAGCCACGAAACATTACCTAACAAGTCTTTCCATGATGATATGGTAATCATGACTCTTTAGCCCGTTTAGCTTACCGGTCTTTGACATTCACAAATTTCGTTTTATGTTAGATGCATAGCGATCAGAAAACTTTAGAGTTTTCAACCACCTCAAAATCTGTTTACGGTCTTCTGGCTTCACACAGTATGGAGCTCGTGGCCGGCTCTCATTTCCATTTAAACCAACTTTAACCTCTAGCCACGGCCTAGCACAATGATCACCCATGTCTTTCCTAGCACTCACGTTATCCTTTGTTTTGTCGGTTACATCAAACACCATGCTTATGATGCTTTCTGCCACATTGCGCTCTTGGTGCATCAAATCTATGTTATGCGGCAGAATCAAAGCTTTCGCGTAAGGCAGCTCCCAAAGAAAAGAAATATGAGTCCAGTTGTGCTCCTTTCCATAGCCAGTGAAACCCACTTCTGTAGATCGTTCAAGCCGACTATGCCATTCAGCTATCTCCTCTCCTGTGAGTCGCTTCGGTGGCCCTTTTTTAACTTTCTTTCCTTTTCGAAATGCTTTGACGTCATTCCTAAAAGGGTGCCTCGCCGGAAGCCACCGTCGATGGCAATCGAAGAATGTGATCTTTTTACCGTGCGTGAGCCTGAATGCATCAGAGTCAGCCATACAAATTGGACAACACAGCGACCATGAACACACCACCGCCCAAATGGCATATGCCAACAAATCATGGACCGACCACAGGTATGCGGCTCGTAAGGTAAATTCTCTACCAGCAACGCTGTCGTATGCCTTTTCTCCTCGCCACAACTTTTTCAGCTCGTCAATTAAGGGCCGCATGAACACATTGAGATCCTTCCCTGGATGCTTAGGACCTGGAATGACAAGAGCAAGGAATATGAACCCCTCTTTCAAGCAAATCTCGGTGGAAGATTGTATGGCATGATGAATACCGGCCAACAAGAGTAGGGGCTAGCGCTTGTCTTTGAAAGGTGTGAAACCGTCAGTGGACAAACCAAGACGGACACTCCTAGGGTCGCTTGCAAATGCAGGATCAAATCGGTCCAATGCCTGCCATGCCTCGCCATCGACGGATGCACCATCATATCCGGTCTTGGTCCTCACGCTTACCTTCTTTGTGCCACCGCATATGTTTCATTGTTTCTTTTGACATGTACAGCCGCTTAAGCCTATCCGTGATCGGCATGTACCGGCCGCTTAGTTGCGACCTTTGTAGTCACCGATACCCCTTCCTCATCTACCACCTCAACGAATCTACACTTACCGCAATGCATACAATGAGTATCCTTGTCATGATCCTTCCGTAACGACATGCAATTATTCTCGCACACATCAATCTTCCGTAATTCATCCCGTGCCAGCCATCAACTTTTTCGATTGGTACAAATCCTTTGGCATCTTGTGGTTAGGCGGCAGGACATCATTCATAAGTTCAAGCAAAGCGTTGAAGCATTTGTTCGAAAAGTTGAATTTCGACTTCATCGACATAAGCCGTGTAACCGCTTTGCAAGACGGTCACATTGGTCAAGTCATGCGACTTCTCATCCGAGGCGTCAAGTAGCCTATAGAATTCCTTAACCTCCTCATTGTGACCCCTCCCCGAGTTAAATTCAATCCCCGCCAAGATCATCCAACATCTCTTCCATCCGGTCATGATCGTCCCCATGGTCCGACTCAATGGGCTGCCTGCGGCCTCTCCATGACGGTGCCACACCAAATAGTTAGGCATGAACCCGTTTTTGCAAATGTGATACTGCACTATATCCTTGCTGTAGTAGCTGTTATTCTCGCAGAGGGTACACGGGCAATACACATATTCAGCTCCTCGAGAGAATGCTTGCTTCAAGAAAGCATCCGTGATCTGCCCCCATTCCCTTGAGTGGCCCCCATCACTCCTCCATCCGTCATACATCGCCCTTCGATCGTCACCCATTCTCAAAGCTAAACAAATGAAATGATGTCAACGCATAACCGTGGCTTAGGTGACAAAGACAACCCTGTTAGGAAAGATGTGTTCTAAACCCACCCAAGAATGGAGGCCGTTGCATGCGACTGTGACGCAGCGCATAAACCGAACGAAATTTCAAGAAGATAACTCGCCGCTTCTCCAAACGCACGCCGATGTCGGTGCGTCGGAGAACAACAGGGTTATGTGGCCAAAATCACGCTCGGATCGGCCGACACGCCACAGTCCCATGCAACAACCAACATTCTCGGCCGTCCAAAATACGCCGACAATTCCGGAACCGCGCACCTCACAAGTAAATGTGATATGCGCCGTTCCCGAACGGGTGACGCCTAGGCTCTCTACTGTTAAAATCAAACCCTAAATCTAACGTTATATACAATGGCAGCGAGAGAATAAAAATATATAAAATGAGATGAAATAACTTCAAACGAGCACATGTTTTTCAGATAAGTGCAACTTGTGCAAATACAAAAAAAAATATGATATATAGATCAGCTAGATGATGAGCATAGCATAGTAACTCAATTACATGGCCAATGTAATTAAATAACACTAACACATGTTTTTCAGATAAGATCTGTTTAGCCTAACTTGGGCTTACTGAGTTTATAAGCTTAAGAAAAGGTTTAAGTCACATATCTGGATTTTTTTTCCTGACTATCCTCATAAGATTAAGTCCCACCTCCAAATTGAAGCTTATACGAGGAGATGGTACATTATCCATCTTGTAAATTCACAACTTAAAAGCTGGGTTAACCTAAAAGACTTTTAGGCTTATCTCGATTGGTAATTCATCACGAGAGATGAAAAGAATGCTCCATTGGAGCATTCAAAACTCCTCTGTGAGCATCCTAATTTGATATTAGAAAAATAGCTCAGTACATTTTAATTTTATTTTCCCTTTAGAATACCATTGAATCATCACAAAGTTAACATGAAGGGCAAATTGGAGCATAAGGTTATCCCAACTAAACATACTAGTAGATAATCTTTAGTACTCTTTTAATCCATGTTGGTGATGGCCTAAAAGGCAATGAGTTTAGATAATTACTAATGGTCTTACTAAATTAATGTTGTTCAAGCAAGTCGAGTTCTTCTCTCTGCCAAAAAAAAACAGCGCAATACCAAGACATTTTCTTCATATGAATTGAGAACGGAAACAATAGATATGATGAAGATTGGAATTTTAAAAAATCCACGAATCACGTTGGATCACTCGCACGTCACAGGCCCCATGCAACAACCTACATTCTAGTAAATAGGACATCCACTTAGCTAAAAGACTTATTACCTCTACTAAAAGACTGAAACCAACCTTTTAACTCTTTAAAACCGGCTTAAAACTAAGTCATCGAATGTACAAAATTTCGGCATGACCTCTCTAGTAAATAGGACATCCACTCACAGACAAAAAAACATTTGCGTGATAATATATATATCAATCTCTCAAACCGTAATGAGACATTCTAGCGAGATCATTAATGCAAACACATGTGATAAGTAACTAATCAACTACAAGCATAAATAATGCAGAATCAGTAAATAATTAAACAATTAATATTCAAATTTTGGGGTGTTATAGAAGCAAACAATTCAGAATCAGTAATAAATAGGGATCCTTCAATTGGCAGTTTTTGGTACAAGGTTGATAGGCTTGATTAATGGATGTAGTAGTTCCAGCTTTCCATAACTAGTAGTGGGAATGGTAGATTTTAGTAATATCTAGTAAGTTGTGATGAAGTTTTTGATGAATTCTTTTTTAAGAAAATGTTTTGGTCATCTCTATACTCATGAGCATAGGGTAATAAATGCGTAACATCATTTTCTAAAAATTATGTCAAGGATTTCATTTTGACAATCTGTTTGTCATTATGCCATCAAGGAAAACCCATATATGCGTGCACAAATATTCACCGAATGACAGTAGTCGCAGAGGACAGGAAATACTTTTATTGCAATATAAAAGTACATTAAACCTGCCCATGGATTCAGAGTTTCACTGCTACTAATATGCACACAAGATACTTTATTTGAAGAAACAAATATGCACACAAGATAATTTTTTTTGAAGAAACAAACATGAGTGCAAGCTTTTCAACCTATGGTTTCAAATTCCCAAACAAGAGTTCTGCATGAATCATAGGAAGGTAATCTAACCCAAGTTCTATGATTTTTCATCAAATATGGCAATTTTAGTTGGGTAAATTTCTAGAAATCACATACAGGAAGAAGTTAGCACATTGCATTAACAAAGATTATGTCAATTCCTTAGCTATCTACTTGTCCTATGCGTGGAAAACTAACGAGGATTGAGAAGTAGATAAGCTCTATGACAGAGAATGTCTGATCTACAAGTATGCTTATTTTTGCTACGAATTCTTGTTTCAAAAAAAAAATTCTATGCATCTTAGTTTGGAAACACTGTTAACGATTGTTAAAACCGAATCGATCTGAAACTATTTGTGAACAATTTACTCTAATAATTACTTTCCGCCTTCCCAAAGACCTTGATCAGGTTCCTGAATTATGGAAGAAGGTGCTCACTGCCAATTAATCAATCGGCTATGTTGAAAACTCAAAGATGAGATCATATTAGACTAAAGTGGAAAAGAAAGAAACACATTTCAGCAACTCTTCTATTGCATTGCATTCAACTAATACGTTCAAATAGGTTAGGCAAATCTTCCAAGCTTGGAGGATCGGTGTGTTCACAGTTTGGCATGTTCTTTCAGAAATCACATTGTCAAAAGGAACAAAAGGTAGGGGCAAATGCTGACCCTTCTAAAAGGAGCTTCTTTTTGTTCAGACCTTTAGATTTGAAACGAACATGGTTGTCCAGTGAGCTGATCCGCTGTTGACACAAAGGTATGTCTCATTGAATTTTAATTTGGATCAAGTATTGGCCTAGTAGATTATCGAGATCAAGAAATGCTCCTAGACCACACAGTCATTTTTTAGACGGAGGAGATAGATTCATTAATCCCAGGTCTCTACTCCAGAGTAGATAACCTCACCATTTCTTACAAAGAAAGATCCAAACAAGAGAGAGAGAGAGAGAGACAGATGAGAGAGAGAGACAGAGAGAGAGACAGAGCAAAGTGCTAAAGAGCGATTACAGTAACAATCGTAACATTCAAGCTAACAAGATCAAGCTACTTTCGGCTAATCTGGAAGCTAAGCTCACCTCTGGGGTGGTCGGCTGAAGCGCGACGCCGAGGTGGTCGGCGATAGGGGCGGCACTGGGCGCGGCCGGTGGCGACGGACGGCGAAGCGGCGCCAGCGTGCGGCAGGCGGAGTCGGTGGGTGGCGCCGGGGTGGTCGGCCAGCGATAGAAGCGGCAACCTGAAGGCGCCAGCCGGTGGCGAGACGACGGCGGGGCAGCGGCAGCGTCTGTGGCCAGGGCGGCGTGTGGCGGCGGCCAGCCGGGCGACGGCGGGCGAGCCCAGTCTGGCGGTAGTCGGCGAAGCGAGCAGTCTGAAGCCAGACGGGGCAGGCGGAGCCAGTGCGAAGCCAGACGGAGGCGGGCGGAGCTGAAAGTGCGGTCGGCGAGGCGGCGGGTGGATGAGAGGCGAGCGAACAGAGAGAGATGGCGCGCGGGTGGGCGGGTGAGAGGCTAAGCGAAGAGAGAGAGAGCTAGGTTAAGAGGCCTAAATTGTGGGTCAGCCGATTTAATTTAATTAAATTCGTGCGCTTGTTTGAAAACCGACGAATTTAAAATATAAATTCGTGGGTTTTTTTTGTGCCCACGAATTTAATTAAATACGTGGGCTTTTTTTAAAACCGACGAATTAAAATACATAAATTCGTGGGTTTTTTTTGGCCCACGAATTTAAAAAAACCCACGAATTTTTCCCTGTTTCTTGTAGTGGAGAGGAACCCCCAACCGAGAGCCCTCTCTCCAGAACCAAGAACCAAAGCTCAGCCTACCACCCACACCAGCCGAAGGAGACCAAATAGCGAGAACCAACCAAGAGCAAGCCGGAGCAAGGAGGATCCTCAAGAACAAGCCGAAGCCCCAAGAAGCCAGAAGACAAGAGGAAGAACCCTCAAGCAAGGGGCAAGAGGCCGAAGAGGAGCCAATCCAGTACATCGTCTTCTTCCTCTACTCCAACCGAACCACACCATCTTCTTCCTCTACTACTACCAAGGGGAGTAGGGACTTTGGGAGACCGTCACCTGGTGTTGGACGATCGTTGAGGGTAAATTAGAAGTTGAAATATATTTTTGTTGTACTTGAATATTTTGTATAATTATTAAACTGGACATGTAGCCCTGCGTGGCTTTTGAATGTAATATATTTTCCATTCGGTCTCTAATTATTCTTTTGTTACAACACTCTGAACACGGTGTAGTAACTGATAAAATGTGGGGTCACCCGATATTTTGTTAGTCACTATACCGAGATTCGTGTAATTATCTCAGTGTAATGACAGTACTACTGTTATTACCTTAGGCTAATTATACGGGTCGCCATAGGTGGTATCAGTGCAATGGTTACGAGAATCACTCATTAAATAAATAGGGGCTGATAAGAAACCTAAGTAAAAGGGAGATCTCTGGCTATATGGCACTAACTATATAGTAATTCTCACCTTATCAGATAATAAGTGCCAAGTTTAATTTATCTAGTTTACTAGTCAGACCACCAATACTAACTAGATCCCCTTTTAAGGGGGATAGAGATGCATAGTTAGTTCCTTGTTGTATGAGGACATGTGTGCTGTAGTGGTAATAGTCTTGCTGTGCAAATGCTCTCTTCATGTAAGTTCAATGTTCGCATATGCATCATTTTCCTTGCATGCCATCTTAGTTTACTACTTCATGCATAACTAGTATGATAGGTTATTTTTCCTTGCATTAGTCCATTGTGTAGCATTTTAAATTCTACTAGCATGAATAGAAAGTATTTGCATGAGCATGTTATTCATTGTTGCATGCATTGCTGTAGTATAGGAAGTCATTTGTGCATATGTGATGTGTTTATATATATCCCTAAGTATCTAAATAGCTGAATATAGCGCATAGAATTAGGAGCTAAATATTAGGAAAGGGTCTCGGACACCTGGTCCGTGGCATGCTTGAATACCTGGATCCAAGCGTTGCTCGAGCGCGAGGTTTTGAGGAGTTCTTAGGCTCAAACACCAGGATTTTTTTTATATTTTTTTTAATATTTTTTTATCGTTGTCTTTCTGTATTTATTGGATAGATGCGGCTCGGGTGTGATAGTCTCGAGGGGTTCTAAGTGCCCACATACTCAGTTTCTTTTGTTCTTCTTCTTTTTTTTGTCAATAGATAGTCTTTTCTGAAATGGAGTGGCAATTGAGAGCGAGTTCCTTTGTTTCTTATCTCATTGCTTAAAAACTCAGCCATAAGACCCTCTAACTACAATAAGATTTCTTACCTCATAATTAAATGCTTGTAAAGGTATTTAGTTCACCCTTGTCTTATCTAATTAATCAAACTTCTTTCCTTCCAAACAACTGATGTGTTTAAGGACATCCAATCTTTTCTTAGTTATATCTTTAGTTAAATTTAGAAAGGCCCTTTATAACTAAAAGGATGTGTTAAGGGTAAGTAATTAATCAAATTGTGCCCTGGGTTTTTGGTCTTTTTGCAGGATGTCGAACCGTAAGGTAGTAGAACTGGACTTGATCCTGTGGTTAGGTACTGCCCAAAACCCACCAGATGTAGTAGAGCCACCCCAAGTACCACTTCAAGACCTTAACCAACCCATTCCTCCACCATGTAGGTTGCCAAAACCCCCAAGAGACATAACTAGTACTGCTAGAACCCCAGAGAACCCAGATCCACTAGAAAGAGTCCTCATGTACTTAGAGAACTCCTGAAAAGAGGCCCAAGAAAACCAAAACTGCTACATGGCAGTAGCTCAAGAAAACTAGAACTGGTTCATAGAGGCTTTAATTACCAACCTAGTCCCTGGAACTCCACACCCAACCAGACACAAAACCACTCTAGGGAAGTTCCTTCACACTCGCCCACCGACCTTTTCTAGAGCCACCGAGCCACTTAAAGCCGATGATTGTCTTCAAGAGATTGAGAAGAAGCTAACCACCTTAGGCTGTCTAGAAGAGGAGAAAGTACAGTTTGCACCATACCAATTAATGGGTTCTGCGGCAACTTGGTGGATAAACTATTGCCATACCCGTACAAGAGAGCGGCCTATCTCTTGGGTAGAGTTCACATCACAGTTTTGCATCACTCATGTTCCTCTGGGAGAAATGGACCTTAAGAAACGAGAGTTTTGGGACTTAACTCATGGGAATAGAAAGGTTATAGAGTATTTGCATAAGTTTAATGAACTCTCTATATATGCACCAGAGGAGGTAGACACGGCGGCCAAGAAGATTTATAGATTTATTGAGGGGATGAATACATACTTGATGTTGCATATGTCTACCCACTCAATTACAGAGTTCTAGGACCTAGCCAATAGGGGTTTCGGGTAGACTCACATGGCGCAAGAGGGGGCCCTGATGGTGGTAACCAGTCCCTTCAGTGTTGAAACCTCAGCGGGCAATATTGAGTTTAGGCAGAGCATTGTAAAGGATTTGTTATAGCCATTCGCCTTTGTGGTGAGTTGATTATATCTTATGAGTAAAGTGTGCAACCTTTGCAGAGTATCAAATATATTCGAATAGCCATGTCTGCGGTATTGGTCAATACTTAGGGATTACAATGAAGGGATAGATTTTGATAAAATAAAACTGGGAATGGAGGCAATGTGCATGTGGAAAATGCGGAAACAGATTTAAAGATATGAGATGGTTTACTTGTGAAATAACTAAGAAACTTTATTATTGTTAATATTTGTTTTACTGCTTTTCAATCTATATATGCTAATCATTTGTAAACACTGCTTTATTGCAAAACAACCAATTCAGCCATTCACATGGAATAAGCCATGCATGTAGTTAATAGACTTGCATTCTGCGCATGACTTGCTGAGTGCTTTATGTACTCACCCTCTTGCAACAATTCAAACACCAGTTGAAGAGGAGTCTACGCCTACTCTTGAGGAGTACCAAGAGGAGCCGAGCAATTAGGGTGTGAGCCCAGTCATTTTCCTATGGCATATTGATGGGTTACTACGAGTCTTTCTTTTTCGTTGCAATTTTCTTGATATTTGAGTCTTTGCCCTGCGTGGCGTATTATTGTAAGTTGACCATAAGCTTGACCAAACAAGTAATATTAATAGATGAAGTCTTTATTTTTTTTCGCTGTGTATGATTGTGATACTTCATCTATGTTAGGATTGTGTGCACTAGCATGATCCTGGGCTAGTGCAGAACACGCAGAGGGTCCAGATTTGCACATTTGGGTCCTGACAATCCTTCATCTCAAACTTCGTCATGAGGTAAGCACTTGTCTCCTTTATCTTCTCTATGGTTCCGATGATATTCAGATCATCGACATATACCGAGATGATACAAAATCCATTCTGGGATTTCTTTATGAAAACACAAGGACAATCATCATTATTTGAATATCCTTTCTTCAGGAGGAATTCACTAAATCGGTTGTACCACATCCTTCCCGACTGTTTTAATCTGTATAACGATCGTCGTAGTTTAACACTATACATGTTGCAATTATTAGGATCTAGAACGTTGACTCGTTTAGGGACTCTCATGTAAATATCCGTATCAAGTGACCCATATAAATATGCGGTCACTACATCCATCAACTGCATTGTTAAATTTAAGCTTGCTGCCATTGATATTAAATATTGGAACGTTATTCCACTTATCACAGGAGAATATGTTTCATCATAATCGATGTTGGGTCTCTTCGTGAACCCTTGTGCTACAAGTCTCGCTTTATATCTCACTATCAGGTTATTTTCATCTATCTTCCAGATGAAAATCCATTTTGATCCTATAGGGAACACTTTAGGAGGTGTTTGGTCAACAGGACCAATGATTTTCCTCTTATTAAGCGAGCGTAATTCTGTCTCAATTACTTTTTTTTTCTATATATTTGACCCAATCTGAGTGCTTCTAGCACTCTGCCATGGACTTTGGTTCTAGATGTAGTTCAAGATTTTTAGCAATTTTAGAGGCAAAATAAATGTCGATAATTGTAGTTTTTCTCTTATATAATTCTCCTGAATCCACATATTTGGTGGATATTTCATTATTTATTTCTTTTAGCCCCTCGTGATTTCCAGTAATAATGGAGTCTGGGTGTTTCGACTTTTCAGCATTAAGTTGTGCGCGCAAATGTACGCTGGGACTATCATCTTCAGGATGAGTCACTTCAGGAACATTACTATCTCTAGGATAGCTCATTTCATAGATTTTCTCAACATCAGGTTGAGCTTCTTCCACTGTCATAGATAGTGATCTCATTTGATCGGTCCTTTGTTTCTGCGGATGTCTCCGGGAAATTGAGTCCCATACACCTGGATGCCTCCCCTTCCTGTCATGAGGGGCAAGAGTGGGTTGAATATCCTTCAGGGGTATTTTCACTCTTTCAGGTGCATTTATTGTAGGTATATGAGATTTTGTCACTCCCTTATGATCAGTGAAGGCATCTGATAGATTATTAGCTATTTATTGCAGATTTATTATCCTCCAAACTTCAAGTTTGATTTCTTTAGTACGTGGATCTAAGGACTGAATTCCAGTGACATTCCAATCAATATTTCGGCATTCGTTAATGTGGTACTTATCTCCCCCTAATACCGAAAAAATGTCCTCATCAAAAATAGAATCAACGTACCGAGCTGTGTACAGATCCCCTATCATAGGCTCAAGGTATTTAATTATTAACGAAGATTTATAACGTATATAGATCCCCAACTTCCGGTGAGGGCCCATGGTGGTACGCTGTGGTGGAGAAATTGACATGTATACAAAACAACAAAATTTTCGCATATAGAAAATACTTGGTTCTTTTCCACACACACTATTTGCTAAGGAGAAATTTCATGACGTGCAGTTGTTCTGAGTTGAATTAAGACCGTAGCATGCAGTACTGCGTGGCCCCAACAGTTGGTGGGTAGACTATTATGCAAAAGTGGCCTAGTAATAAGTTTCATTCTTTTAATTAATAACTCTTCGAGGCCATTTTGAGTGTGAATATGAGGTACAAAATGCTCTACATTAATGACCAAAGCCATACAATAATCATTAAATGCTTTTGAGGTAAACTCACCAGTATTGTCCATTCGAATAGACTTGATCCTTTCTTCTGGAAAATAGGCTCTTAACTTAATAATTTGGGCAATTAATTTTGCAAAAGCATGGTTCCTAGTAGATAAGACATACATGGGATCATCTAGTAGAAGCATCTATTAGTACCATAAAATATCTGAATGGACCCGACAAGGGCTGAATAAATACACATATACCACCATGAATTCTCTCTAGAAAATTCAGAGATTCCTCCATAACCTTTAGGTTAGAAGGTTTAACTATGAGTTTTTTTTTGGCACAAGCAGGGCATACAAAATCTTCAAGTTTAGAAAAATTTATAGTTTTCATGCTATGGCTAGCAGAATTATTAATTATTGTTCTCATCATTTTCAACCTAGGGTAACCAAGTCTATCATGCCAAATTTTAAATATTTCTAGGTCTTTAAGGATGATTTTTATTGCAACATAAACTTCAGATTTTATATATGTATAATATAACCCAAAGGAGAAGGAAGGAAGTTTTTCAACCACATGTTTATTGCACCCATTTAACTTAGTCATGAGAAGACATCTAGTACCATCCTCACTATTAGTTTCCAAGTGGAAACTGTTAAGATGAATGTCTTTAAAACTTAACAGAGTACGACTGAACTCAAGTTATAATAGGGCATTCTTAATTATTATAAGAGTGCCCATAGGGAGAACTATAATGGCTCTACTAGTGCCAACAATGATGGCATCGCTTTTGGTGATTGTCATAATATTTTAGTTTTCTTAGTCAAAGTTTGAAAATAATTAGTCTCCCTAAGAATAGTATTTTTGGTGCAACTGTTTACAAGATATATTTCCTCCTCCGTCATTGGATTATACGATTGTTCTATATTAAATAAATAAATTCAATCAATTCAATTGTTGCAATAGGAACATATTGAAAATATAGAATAAGCATAGCATAAATGAACAAATATTCTTGGAAATGACACTTTATTGAGTTACAACTGATAATCGCTCAACAGGAACGTAGACCAAATGTTCATGCAGGAACATAAATACTAAACTAATAAAATGAGGCTCTTAAGGAGACTACACTAAGGAAAATACGATATCAATTTAATAAACTAAAAGGGGTAACAGGGAAACTATTGCAGATCTCCGTATAAATCATGTTCCTCCTACTGGGAAACATTAGTATTCTTCTGGAATTCCTCGAGCTCGACACCAAGGTCATCTTCACCCATGGGTGAGTTCCCATATCCGAGAATGCTCTCTTTAAATTCAGCCGCCAGATTAGGGACGTTGTCATCCTTCTTCTCACCTTCTTGCTCAGCGTCTGGTTGAGTGGTGAAGTGTGTCTCAACATTCTTTTCTTGATTCTGAAATCTCCCGGTGGATTTCATGTAAAGTTACACCAAATACTTTGGGTGCGACAAGTACGCAACCAATGGCCGACGCATCCACACCTAAAGCATGGCTGAGGAGGGTAAGCATCCTTATTGGCTGGACATTGCTTCTTGAAGTTTCTTGGATCCTTTCCTTTACCCTTCTACTGGGATTTGCCCTTCCTCTTTTGGTTTCTGTCATTTTTCCATTTAATCCCCTTATGCTTTTGGCCCTTTCTGCGGCCTTGGCTATTATTAGCCTCCTGAGCGTAAGCATGTGCTTCAAGAAATGCCAAATTTCTATTAAAAATTGCACGATGATTCTTTATCAAGAGTTTATCATGTTTTTCTGCTTCTAGTAGAACACAAATAAGCTCATAGTACTTCTGGTACCTTGCATGACGGTGCTGTTGTTGTAGTATCCTCATGTTAGGGTGGAAGGTGCACAAGGTTTTGTCAATCATCTCAGCATCAGTAACTTTTTAGTTATAAAATATTAATTTTGCGACAAGTTTGTGCATACAAAAGTATATGCTGCCACAGATTTGAAGTCCTGAGAGGTAGGTGGGTCCATTCACGATGTGCTTCTGATAACAGCACGGATCTTTGCTGGTTATAACGTTCATTCAGGGAATTCCACAATACCAACGGGTCCTCCTCTATCAAATATTCGGCTTTCAAGTCCGGATGGAGATGGTGCATCAAGAAATGCAAAACAGCTTATTTTGCCGGTTCAGGAACATCAGGGGCACCAGCTTCAGACTGGATAATAGCAACTCCAAGTGTTTTAACTGTTAGGTTGATTTTGGCATCCATTGCCCAAGTGAGATCATTGCCGCCATCCTGGGCAAGCAAAGTAAAGTCCCTTTTTGCGATGTCAGACATATCCTGTATGCAAAAAATATTAAATTTTACTACTGGTAAAATATTATATTGCATGCATCTCATTAAATCAGTAAAGTTTGGTCTATATCTATTTAGTACATAATTATCACAATTTCTCTAAATTTTTCTAGCATTTTTCACAATTTTCTATTAATTATTTAGCAATTTTCCAGCATTACTTCATAATAGGGAATAAGTCCCAACAAAAATTACCATGGAATAATGGTAAGAAAATTAATCTAGAGACATGGTACTCAAAATATACTATCTAAAATTTTCTAGAATTTTTCTAGTATTTTTTTCATAATTTTTTGTTAATTTTTTAGCATTACTTAATAACAGAAATTTTTTGAGGATATATTAACATGAAATAGTGCAAGAAAAGTAATTACAGAGAACATCATGCTAACATAGTGCCATACAATTTTCCATAGTTTTTTTAGCATTTTTTTTGCATTTTTTGTTAATAATTAAGCAATTTTTAGAATTATCAATATTTTTCAAAATTACAAAAAAAAAATGAGGGGCAAAATTGTAATTAATTTTTTTTCTTTTTTGAAACTCTTTTTGTGAGTGGGCCGCACGACCCATGGGCCTAGGTGGCCAAAAACTACCTCCAATAAACCGGCGGCCAGGATTTCCAACCATAGTCGTTCACTTTTCTTAGCGTGGCAGGACGACTAGAGGACGGTGGCTACAGGCCACGCGGGGTGGAGGCCGACGGTAGCGGGCCGCGAGGAGCGAAGGCCGACGGCGGCGGCTCGAGCTCGACGCGCCGCGCACGGAGCCAAGGTGGTGGCGGCTAGCCCAGTGTCCGAGGCGGCATGCGTCGGGCGTGGAGCCAGGGGGCAGCGTTACGGGCGCAGGAGCCGAGGTGCTGCCGGCGCAGGCGGCCGGTGGGAAAGCACATTTTGGGCACGCGGAGGGCGAGGCGCCGGCAAGCGCGCAAGAGGCCAGTGCGATGGCTCCTACGGGGTGCGATGCGGCTGTGGGGCAGCCGCGGCACGACGAACGTCTACGGCGACGCATTGCTGGCCGGTCGGGCACAGAGGCGACGCTTGGCTGTTGGTCATCGGGGCGCAGAGGCGGCGCTCGGCTGCTGGCCAACGGGCCACTGTGGGAGTCACGGCCTTCAATGCCATTGTTCTTTTGTTTATAGGAGATGAACAGTAACCCCATTTTAAATCCCAACAGCATATTAAATCAACTAATATGTAAATAGTGAAAAACAATCTGTATTTACGTAGGGCTTGGGGTAGTGTAGATCGCATGACGCAGGAAGAGCTTAATGCAATGTCGATTATCGCAGGTAGACGATGCAGTGTCGACGATCACGCTCGGCCACAAGTAGAATGATTGTGCTGATAACGTGTTGTAAAACATAGTCGTCTACTCGCGTTAGTCGACAGTACGCCCACACAAACACATGAATAAAAGTAGAGACACAAGTAGAAGCATACAAAAAGTACGGAGTAATTCTATCTTTTTATTAGATTAATTTTTCTATTCAAAATAATGATCAATATATAGTAGAAAAATTCCTAAAAATCAATTTAAATTTACTCACCAATAAATAAAATTCTTCCATTCGGAAACAAAAAATACTATCCTGTCCTAACACTTTATCCTATTCCGATCAAGTCAGAACGCGCGAGAGCCGAAGTTCGGCCTGTAGCTACGACGACTACGATCGAACCGTACGATCGAGGACCCTGCAGGCCAGAGCCGCCAGATCTGCCATGGACGCCTACACTGTGGATAGCCTAATCGCTTGTTAGTCCAACAGTGTCGCAACCGGATTTGCTGTTCACAAGGGCGAAGTTTTATTTCCACCAATTATTTGTTTTTTTTTTTTTGAAAAAAATTCCCACCAATTCTGTGTTGGCTGGGTTATTTGTTTATTTTTCAGGATAACGACTTGTGTTGGGTAAGGTTTAAGATAGTTCCGCTAACTAGTTCATTTTCCCACTTAAAAAAAGCACTATGAACAAAGTAGATTGGTGTACCATTAATGCTATCTTAATTAACAGCTCCATTTTACTGGAGGGTACGCGGTCTTCTAAATCTAATTATATTTTAATTGTTAAAAGTTAAAGTTATGTCAATTTGAACTACATATGCACTCATGTATGGTTCATTTATATTTTGTGGGTAAAAATTCTGTGATAGCTCCATCAGTGAAATATTGCTGTGCTAGTTTCTCTAAAATATTAAAATACAAATTAGCTAATCCTTGGGACAATTAATTTTAACTCAAGAACACTTGGTCACCAACTTAATTTATGTAGCGCTTTCATGAAACATATATTCCAATATCCAACAATTATGAAAAATTATGGATGATCATTTATGTTATGTTCAGTCTAATTTTATACCAACAGCCGTATGCCCCCAAACAACATCTATATAACTCTCTATTTTTGGAGAGATACGGTGGCCAGTCGCCCTCCCCGGCATGCGTCCCTATTCATTGTACTACCATGAACATGGAACATCGATCACAACAGTAATTTTTTTAAATAAATTAAAAAATATATATATGTATATATATAATTTTTTAGATTTTAAAAACTTTTTAGAGGTTTTTTGTTTCCTTTTTGGAGGTATTTCAAAAAAAAATATCTGTTAAATTCTCTGTCTATCTCGATAATTTTTTTCGCTGCAGCAACACGCGGACCCATTACGCATTAGTTATACATATTCATGATATTTTTATGCATGACCGGCACGACAACATGTCAACATGCAATTAATCTTCCTGGTACGGGTAGTTCAAAGTACTGCTCCATGTTTTTCTTGGCTAAGTGTAACTTAACTTATTGTATTCCGTTAATTAATTACAAAATGGTACTGTTCAATTTGGTATTTTGACTCAGCGCACATAATCATATACCGAGTAGTGCTTACATGCATCACATCCCTTCAATTAAAATTGAAGAAACTAGCTTGAAGCACACTACTAACCCGCAACCTTGTGACTCCAGACTCACACTTCTAACCAACCCACCCATCATCGCGTACTAATATACATATAATATGCACTCCTTTTGAAGTTTCCTAAAACGAGGCATCACTACCGGTTCGTTACGAACCGGTAGTGATGCCCTCACACTACTACCGGTTCGTTTCAGGAAAGTTCAAAACGGACCGGTACTGATGTTACTATCACTACCGGTTTAAATCTAATATAGACTTATATATGTGGCTTTCACACGTTGATTTGTGCTTTAGAATTTACGCGGTTCTCAAGGGTGATCTGAGATATTTGGCAACAACATAAACATGATGAAGTTCAGATGAAAATGCCTATGCTAGCGTTGAATGGATGTCAAATTCACAATACAACATAAAACCCACAGGATCTACAAATTAAATAGCTTTTCTCCTATAAGTTTTATGGATCGATGAACTATCGGAGATATTGTTGAATTAACTTGTAGCAATGGATAAAACCCACAGGAACTTGTACAAATTAATTTACTAACAAATCTTGGATTCAAAGTGTTTAGCAATTAAACGTTTTGCGTTTATCCATTGTGTGCAGTTGTACTACTTATCACATGAAAGATATATTATGAGAAATCAAATTAATAACAATTTTTATTCAACTTAATTTTGATTGTACTAGAAAAATTAATTGAAACAATACAAGAATCAGATTTGTTGCCATTGGCAGATTTTTGAAAGTACAAGAGAACGTAGAGGATAGTACATGCTCAACGAAAAATATTCCTGTGCACTTTTTTATATCCAATTATTCTTATGCACTTGTTCGTAGATAAATGCTAGAAAACGTTCTTTTATAATGCATATATTGAACTTTCGGATGAACCATTTATCTGCTAACGTTGATATGGTCGTCTAGTTCTGTAGGCTAAAAGTGATCCGTACATGTTATCATACCACAAAATTTGAGTACAATAATAGGAAATCATATCAATCCGCCCCCACTTTTATTCCTCAAATATTGAGTGCTCGGTTGCTGGTGCACTGAAGAAAGCATCATTCTACCTTACGTAGCTTCATCAAACTTTGGACTAATGGTTATTTTATATATATTCAGTACTGCAACAGAACAAATAATATTACTACTTTCTTAACTAACAGATACAGCGGTACCAGGCTGGCAGGCTACACTACGTTTCCATCCACATATTTTACAATGGATTAGACATTCATATCAGTATATATCTATGAGGGAAACAAAAGCAAAAACGAGCAACTTTAGTTTATTGTGCTGATTACAAAAGCTAATGAAAGCACAATAAAATGCAAGTATATTTGTCAAACGGATTTGCATAGTCATACGCAGTTTTTCCCCAATTAATCGGGGCGCTCATGAATGCAAATGGAATAAAAATTTATAAAAACATTTAAAATAGAGGTGTGCATGCTTCTTTGCCTTCTTAAAAAGAAGGCTTTTGTTAAACTCTTCTTAAAACAAAGCTTCGTCAGTCATAAAACACGTACTCCCTCTCTTCCCGAATGCCTGACATTCTAACTTTAAATTTTGTTTCTAAATAAATGTCATTCTATAATTTCAAAGTGATATTTTACTATTTTTTTCTTCTATACCCCTTTAGCTATTTTCAATATCATTTACTACATTAGACTAGAGTAAGACACATCATCTAAAGATATATATATTGTTCTTGCACTTCCAGCAAGACATATCTACAAAATACTGCATTAGTCCTCTTTATTATATCTTTGAATAGTGTTATATTACTCTAATCCATTATAGTAAATGACATATATATATATAACTTTTAGCAAGTAGCAACTACTTTAGGAATTAATACATGAACAATCTTGTTCTGGAAAAGTAGACACATCGATTCCTATGCTCTTATCACCTAGAAGAATCTTTGACAAACAAAATGCAGGTGCTTGTTGATTAGTGGGAAACAAGAACAGACATAAAATAGTCCCGCTTGCAAAATCAGTATATATAAACTACCGAGAACTAGTGATCTTATAATTGCTCTAGACATGCATTCATGCCATTGTAGCAGTACTATTAATTTCTGTGACGGCTGACACTATCATTATAAAAAAAAGTTGGTTATTCTCCTTTTACCCCCACGAAAGCAGAAAGGAGTAAACCTATATGTAGATCTGACTGAGAGTCAAGAAACAGTAGATAAAAAACAAATCTTAAATACTACAATTGGTAGCGATCAATCCAGCAATAAAATAAGCAGGAAGAGCTTCCTCGGCCTCGCTATACCTAGTCTTGATATACAGGCAACTGCATGCATCTGCAAACCACAGCTGATTAGTTTTTAACTGAAAGGGGTAACCAACTGAAAATTCCAGTGGCTGGGGGCACCCAGCTCTGCAAGTACAGGGCCTAACCAGAAACCAGTACTAAATTGATAGGTTGAGGAAGGAACATCATGACAGGTGTAGGTCAGATTGGTTGCCTCAACTATAAACACAGGAAAAATTATTGTGCTTTCCTGCCAGGGTTTCATTTATCGACGAAAACCGGTCGATTATCGCCGATTATCGTGATATCGACGGCGGCCGAAATGCAATACCGAGCGGTAAACCGAAAAAATTCAAAAAAAATTATATGACGCAAATATCGCGATTATCGCCACATATCGAGCGATTATCGCTACAAAAGTCGACCGCACAAAAAAACTCAACATGGATGTCGATTTTCCACCGATAATCGTCGATTTTCCACCGATAATCGTCGATTTTCCACGTTTTTTGATTTTTTTTTTCAAAAAAATCTGATTTTTGAATTTATGCGATTTTTTGCGATTATCGAAAATCACTATTCATGCGAAAATCGCACAGATCGATATGTGGAACCCTGTTTCCTGCTCGATTGGGCACATCAGTATTAGTCTATAATATTATTGTGCAAAAGCCGCAAGCTTCTGTTTCTTCGTACCAGCATCTCCTATGTTTACACAAAATACTCCTATATAGTTACACCTTGCAGATTGATTAATGAGTATGCACCACTAAACTGCAAGAGCTATATATGTGAAGAGTGAAGAGAACAGGACACTTGGACACCAATGGAATACGGAAGCATGCCGGCAGGAACTGCAGTTACCTATTTTTGAGCAACCACAGCGACATGCAGAACAAATTATAAATTATAATTAATGTATTATAGGGTAGCACAAGAAGCATCCAACATATATTTATGGATGACTAGCCACTGAATAGAAGCAACAGTATGAATCTTTTGCTGTCATATAGAGCAACATTATGAGCAGGGAAAGCAATACAGTGGAAGTTCAGACTAATTATGCCCTAGACGTTTGTTGCTCATGTTTTAAACAGCAACTGAGATCCAACTATTCTAGTACCCACCGGAGCAGCTAATAAAGAACAAAGTGACGAACTGACGATAAATATGATGGATGGTGGCTTGTGCGTCCCTGTAAACACACAGTAGTACGTACAGTACTCATGTTGGTGCCTAACCACGGGTTTTAAAATCACAACACAATCGTCATCGATGAAGAATCCAATGATGCCTGTCCCTGAAAGATAATTCTCCCGTACCAAAGAAAAGGATTAATTAGTCGAACATCGCATCGCTGACTATAACGAGCTAAGCACACTCAACGCGCTTTTATTAATAGAGTATTACTATATATATTAGAAAGATCGACGCTAATTAGACGACGCGCTGATGGAGTGATGGGAGCGTGCTACTTGATTATACACATACATGCTGCTACTGTAGATAGATGGATGGGCACAGTTAATTGCAAGAAATTAAGTTTCCAGTAGTACTACAAGTGGCTTAAGCCTTTGTCTTGCCCCATAGGGCGCAAGCCAGGGCCTATGCACAGTAATTTCAGACAAGACCTGACATTTTTTAGAGTTGAAAGCAAGCAAGCGCACGGGGCGCCTGTGATCGATTGATCAGGAATCGGGAGGAGGAGGTCGCTCTGCCCGGCTGCAATTGCACGGTGGGGCCGGACGCGCGCGGCGGAGCAAAGTCGGAGCGCGCGGCAGCGCAAAGAAAAAAAAAGGAAAAAGGCTTGGGCGATGGCACTATGGCAGGCAGGCAGGCGGTCGGGCTGGCATGCATGAACAGCGCGCTACAGTGCACGCGCGCGAGAGTTGAGAGAAGACGAGAGGGGTTGCTTTCCTTTTTGCTCCCAGGCCAAGTGCGGACATGAGCGAGCCTCGCCTTGGTCCATCACCCCTTGCGGAGAAAGTGAGCGAGAAAGGCTAGCTAATGCTAAGGCTGGCAACTGTTCATCTTCTTCCTCGAATATCGCTTGTGTATCAGAAAGGAAGTAAATAATTAGTCCGGTGATCATACATAGCAAATATATAAGAAAGGGCTCATCTGATATCAGGAAAGAATGCTATTACAAGGCAAGACAGCAGTATATATGCGTATCTGCCAGCTGCTAATGACAAGACCAATTAACTGTGCTCGCTTGCCATGGCTGCGGCATGGTATATATGAATATACATATAAATGCAATTAAAGCAGGGGGGAAATAAAAGGAATGAAAAATACGAGAGAGAGAGAGACCATGAATGTAAAGAGAGACAAGATCGAAGGAGAGAGGACGCACGCAAGCAACACATTGATCAGGACTCTGGAGTGACAAGGTACCAAAGGAGTACCCATGCCCACTGGCAGATCCAGATGAATGCGTGCGTCCGAGCGAGAGAGGAGGCCGGCACGAATCAAAACAGTGAGAAAGAGAGGGCAGTAGTTGACAGTGAGTGAGTGAGTGAGAGAAGTGCACGTGTGGTCAGAGACTGAGCCTGCCATGCCGTGCCATGGGCCTTGCTCTCCATCGATCCGTAGCGTACTGTCCCATCCAATCCGCCGGGGACCAGTGCAGGGATCTCCCATCCTCCCCCCGCCCTTTTTTATTTAAGGCGCTCCGGACAAACCCCTTCCCGCGTGCATGCCTTACCCGATCAGCTCCTTCTCTCCTTCTCTCTCCCTTCCGCTATCGCCATTACAAACAGCAAGAACTCTCTCTCTCTCTCATGATCTTGGGCACAGATTTCTGCAGCTGTGCCTGTGCATACGAGGAATAGGTAATGGTAATGGTCAAACGTGGGAGGGTGTATTTGGAATTGGAGCTGGAGATGGGCCGGCTGGGGAAGAAGGCCGGCCGGGGACTGTAGCGCGTGCAGGGCCGAGCGCGCATGTGTGGGTGTGTGACAGGGAGGGCGCACCGCCACCAATGGAGGCCTAGCTTCTGCCTGTATCCCTCTCAATTTGCACAGTCCATCCTAGGAGAAATGCCATTTATCGAGTACTGCAAAAGTGCAAATTAAGCAAGAAACGGAAACCACACTAGAAATATTATTGTGTGCAACAAGAGATTAGATTGCAATGGACGTGTGAGTGCGTCACAATATATATAGCTAGTTAATTAAGTTAGAAAGAAGTGTTGCGATGACGAGAGGAATTAACAGACTTGGGCAATTGATCAAACTGAAATATATATCTAGCTAGGAAGCCATTAATATGACCTCAAATCTTCATTTTTTTTACCAAGGATATGTATGGGATCATGAACAAACAGCAGTACAGATCAATTCATTTTCCCCTACTACTCCAACTGATTCTTGCCATGTACTTACGAACCTAATTAGTCAGAAAACAAAGGGACTGAAAAAAAAAACAAAGAAAGAAAGGAGGCAATGAACAAAGAAAGAAGCAACAAAGCATACCAAAAACAGAAAGCTCAAATCTCTTGGGATGCGGAGACGACAAACAAATTAATGGACAAGGTTTGCAGGTCTACTATACTCAAGAGGTGCTCGGTGCAGTACTGCCACTCCCTCCAGCTTGAGCGACGGACGCAGCAGCGGCGCCATCGCTGCCCCCGTCCCCGCCGCCCGCGGCGCTAGCAGCAACAGACGAACTCGACGGCTCGGCGGCGGCGGCCGTCTGCACGCGTTTGCGCTTCTTCTTCTCGTAAGGGATGCCGCGCGCCTTGGCCTGCGAGTCGCGCACCTCGCGGAGATAGATCCGGACGGCGCGCGCGGCGAAGGGGTTGGACTCGGGCGTGCCGCCGCTCTCCTCGTAGGCCGCGCGCAGGCGGCCGATGAGCGCATCGAGGGACCCCCACGCCTGGCGCAGCGGGCACGGGCACGGTCCGGGCGGACTGGGATGGCCGTAGTACGCGCACCCCGCGGCGTGCACCTTGGTCTTGCCGAACTGGTCCAGGTACCTCAGGAACTCGATCACGTGCGCCCCGCTGCACCGCGCCAGCGTCAGCGGCGGCCGGTGGTTCCGCAGGTACTGCAGGAACGTGCTCCAGTCCCTCCGCTTCTGCGACTCGTACCGGCTCAGCTGAGGCGTCGGCTGCTTCGGCGAAAAGGCCGGCGCTCCGGCTCCGCCGCCGTCGCCCGCGCCCGAGGACGGACCGTGGCCGGAGGAATCCATGCAACAGCTAGCTACCGGGGAGCTAGCGCGCGGGCGATCGCGGTGAGTGGACGCGCACCGGATGGGACTAAAGGAGGAGATATGGGGGCCGAGGCTCGATGGGGTGGATCGAGATGGGACGTTGCAAAGGAATGGAGCGGGGCGGAGAGAGCGACCGGGAGCCGGGGGGAAAGGAAGGGGAGCTGAATGTTACTGAGGTGGAGCGGAGGGTTGAGGCTGATGGGAGCCACCCAGGCCATTCACGTGGTGGCCCCTCGTGCCGAAACAATCCGGGGTGTATATACATGCGTACGTACGCACAAAACTACGTACAGCAAGTATGTACGTATGTATGTATTGATACCTAGTGCATGTATATGTATCTAGGGTGTTGTGTAATTGTATGATATAGTATTGACAGTGTGTGTGTATTTAAGCATATCGCATACCGTATTCAGGTCGAGTTATATCGGAAAAAATGCTTGAATATACAACACTAAATTACAAATATCAAAAATATACAACTGTAAAAAAAAATTACAAATTTGACGTGGCGGCCGCCACGCCGTATGGTTTTTGCCCTGGCTACCGCCATGCCCTACGGCGGCAGCCAGGTGCCACGCCGACCGGCGCCGGCCCGCCCCGCAACTGCTAAAGCAACTGCAAAAAAGAAATAAAAAAAAGAGAAAGCAAATACAAAAAAGAAATAAAAAAAATTGGGCTGGCTGCCGCCGTGCGGCGTGGCGGCAGCCAGCCTGTGCATGTGTGTGTGCGTGGTGTCGTGTGTGTGTGCGCTGTGTGTGTGCGTGGTGTCGTGTGTGTGCGTGGTGTTGACACCTGGCTACCGTCGTGCGGCGTGGCGGCAGCCAGGCTAGCCGCCGTCCGGCGTGGCGGCCGTCACGTCAATTTTGCAAAAAAAAATTCTTGTTGTATATTTTTGAGATTATGCATTTTAGTGTTGTATAGTTAAGCATTTTTTCCGAGTTATATCAGTGGGAGCACTGGGATGCGCTATAGATGCGTTGGGTTTGTTTGGTAACGTACTTTGGCTGGATAAAAGATGCATGGTTAATTCAAGGTAGAGCTGCATCACCGTACCAAGTGTAAGTCCAAGTGGACAACCATGAACCATGAATATGAAACGGAAAGAAGTAAGGATAATGCTGATAGACAGGCATCTCATCCTTACGATTGCAGTCGGACCTGAAACTTTTCGAACTGAAATTTGTTGGATAGAACCATTTCTAACCGAAAGTTTGTTTAGTAGAAACTTTTCGATCTGAATTTTTTTTATAGAAAGTCTTGGGATTTGAATTTTTTTTCGAGTTGAAACATTCTGATTAGAATTTTTTGATTTAATTTTGTTTTGAGTTGAAACTTTACAATTTGAATTTTTTTATTTAAATTTTAAATCAAAACTTTTTGGACCTTTTTTTCAGTCAAAACTTTTTTAACCAAAAGTTTTTTCGTTGAAACTTTTTTATTTGAAATTTTTTGGGTTGAAACTTTCCGAGTTGGAACTTTCTGATTTGAAATTTTTTGAGTTAAAACTTTCTGGGTTTGAACTTTATGATTTAAAATTTTTTGAGTTGAAACTTTTTAATTTGAGAATTTTTTATTTAAAACTTTCTAATTTGAAAATTTTTGAGTTGAAACTTTTTTATTTAAATTGTTTGGAGTTGAATTTTTTTTAGTTGAAACTTTCTGTTTAAAATTTCCAAAGTAGAACTGTTCTAATTTTATATTTTGTGTTAGAGAGGGAAGAAGGGAGGTGGGAGAAGTGGGTAGGGTAAAGAGAAAGGGGAAAGATGGATTGTATTTGTATGGAGAAAATAACACATGGCATCCTAGAAGAGTGTTCTTAAATTTGTTAAACAAAACAAAGGAACAGAAATGATATTTTCTTTCTATTGATATCCAAGTAATTCATTAGTTTTGCTAATGATTAGCTAGTTTCCTGGTGTAATATTTTGGTAGGTCGATTTTCTAGGGACATATATAGTGGTTTCGAATTATGTAGGTATATTTTCCCCAAAAGATATGACATAAATCTCCAAACAAGATATTGTTAGCGTATATTTGTTGATAGACATTGGACGGCATACGAGTACCAACATTCAAGGATTAGGAAACGGTTTCCACAATCACAGGAACCACGATTCACGTACGGCAACAACCAGGACTCTTTCCATGTTTATCTTGCATGTATATCGCTCCATGGTTGTAACCTCTTCCGTGTAATCTATATATACTGATTCTTGCTAATAGAACTTGTGTGCGTGAGTATCCAATTCTTTTCACGCTTTCATGGTATCAAGAGACGGCTCGCTCCTGCGGCCTCTCCGCTTCCGCCTATCTTAACCGTCGCCGACCACCACGGCTGCAGTCGCCGGCTTCTCCCTGCCGCACGCCCGTCTGTGCTCGCCGGTTCTCCACCACATCTCGCCATGGCTTCTGAAGACAACGCGCGCCTGCAGCACGGGGAGGACGACCGCGCCACTCGCGAGGCCGCCGAGACTGAGCGCGCCCGCCTGGACGCACAGCGCGCTGCGGACATGCGCGCTCTTGCAGTTGCCAACGCGCGAAGCAACCTCCACGCCCAGGTTGTTGCCGTGCAGTCTATCAAGACCCTGGTGCCCGTTGTCCTCGACGTCGACTCCGCTAACTACAGCAAGTGGTCAAACCTCATCCTCAACACGCTCGGCAAGTATGCCCTCGACGACCACATTCTCTCCGATGCCAAAGGCCCGGATGACGACACGTGGTCACAACTTGACTGCACGGTCAAATTGTGGCTCTACGGCACGATCTCGTCGGATCTCCAGGAGCTTGTCATGCACCGCACAGCTACAGCACGCTCTGTCTGGCTCGGTCTTGAGCAACACTTCCTTGGCCACAAGGAAACCCGTGCCCTCTACCTCGACGCCAAACTCCGAAACTTCATCCAAGGTGACTTGTCCATTACGGACTATTGCCGCCAACTAAAGGGCATGGCAGACGCTCTTGGTGATCTTGGTGAGCTCGTGCCTGACCGAACCCTCGTTCTCAATGTTCTTCGCGGCCTCAACGACAAGTTCTCCTACATGACGGCTCTCCTCAAGCGACAGAAGCCTTTTCCATCGTTCATAGAAGTTCGCTCCGACTTGCTTCTGGAGGAACTTACCATGGCTAACAAATCGCCTGCATCTTCTGCATCTGCCTTTCTTGCTGGCACCTCCCCCAACTTTCCTGGTGGCTCTACCAACCGTGGTACATCCGAGCAGGTCTCTGGTGGTTCCGTGGCCCATTCCGGCAGCCAAAACTCAAGAGGATCGCGCGGCAACAACAAAAACCGTCGCCGCGGCCGTCGCGGCGAGTCCGTCGGTAGCGGCAATGTCTCTTGTGGCAGCAACTCTTCCAACACTGCGCGCTTTTCTGGTGGGTCAGGCGTCAGTCCGGGCTGGCCCACGGTGTACAACCCGTGGACCGGATCTATTCAATTGTGGGCCGGTCCGACTGCTCCTCACCAGGCGACTAGTCTCCTTGGGCCACATCCTGGGCACGCCTCGCCGCATCAGGCGCTCGTGGCAGGGAGTCTCGGTGGCATGCAGGCGCCCACGTCTGGAGCTCCCAACACCATGCCACCGCATGTACCCGGAACCTACAGTGGCATGCAGTCGCACATTAGCAGTCTTCCACCATCTGCTGGTAGCTGGCCTTCCGTGCAGCCACCAACCGGGGCTCTTCCTGCTCCGATCCTTGGCTGGGATCAAAACATGCTAGCTAATTCGTTTAATACGATGACGTTTAATCCTCCCGCCGGTACAGATTAGTACTTCGACTCCGGTGCGACCTCCCACATGACTTCTGATGCCAGTAATCTTCACATCTCCAACCCACCCTCCCACTCTACTCCTTCTACCATTATCGTTGGCAATGGTTCTCCTCTTCCCATCACCTCCACCGGTGCTATCTCCTTTCCTACAGTCAGCAGTTCCCTCCACTTAAACGATGTTTTCGTGTCTCCTCACATTATTAAGAATTTAATTTCTGTTCGTCAATTTACTATTGACAATAATTGCTCACTTTAGTTTGATCCGTTTGGCGTTTCTGTGAAGGACCTTCTCTCCAAGAACGTGATCGCCAGGTGCAATAGTTCTGGGCAACTTTATCCCTTGCGATCAGATGTGTTCCTTCCACATGCACTCACCGCTGGCTCATCCTCCGTCCTTTGGCACCGTCGTCTTGGTCACCTGGGTCATGAGGCCTTCTCCAAACTTGCAAGCACTCGTGCCATTCATTGTAATAAGGGTGAACTAGACTCCTTGTGTCATGCGTGTCAACTAGGCCGCCACACGCGCTTGCCTTTTGTTAACTCATCTTCTCGTGCATCTAATCCTTTCGATTTAATACATTGTGACCTTTGGACATCTCCTGTTCTTAGTGTCTCTGGCTACAAGTATTATCTTGTCATTTTAGATGATTGCACGCACTATTTATGGACATTTCCTCTGCGCTTCAAATCTGACACCTTCTCCACATTGTCAAATTTTTTTTCCTATGTTGCTACTCAGTTTGGCACCTTCGTTAAAAGTGTCCAATGCGACAATGGTCGCGAATTTGATAACTCTAGCTCCCGTACGCTTTTTCTCACCCGCGGAGCCACCCTTCGTATGTCTTGCCCATACACCTCGCCGCAAAATGGTAGAGCTAAGCGCATTATTCGCACAACGAACAACATTGTCCGTTCTTTGCTAATCCAAGCCTCCCTTCCCCCCTCCTATTGGGTCGAAGCCTTGCATACTGCCACCTATCTTTTGAATCGCCACCCCACTAAAACATTGAACTTTTCCACCCCTTTCTTTGCATTATATGGCACTCCTCCCTCTTACTCCCATCTCCGAGTCTTCGGGTGCAAGTGCTACCCTAACCTCTCTGCCACCGCTCCTCACAAACTCTCCCCTCGCTCAACTCTTTGTGTTTTCCTTGGTTACTTGTCCAACCACAAAGGATATCGTTGCCTTGACCTTTCCTCTAACAGAGTCATTATCTCTCGTCACGTCATCTTTGACGAATCCTCATTTCCTTTCGCCGAGTCAAACTCCAACATTTCTTCCTCCGACCTTGATTTTCTCTCGGAGTTTGATTCAGCACCTATACCACCTGTTGGTTCTAACCCTTTTGCAGGATCTCCTCCAAGTGCCAGCCCTACTCCCCTTGCTGGTCTCACACCACAGACTGCTGCCAGCACAGCCGGCGCTGTCCAGGCGTCCCCTGGAGATATGACGTCTTCTGGAGATATGGCTTCCATGCCCAGAACCAGCCTTGCTTCACGTCGGGCTGCCCCTGTTGACCCCTGGTCTCAGGCTGTTGCCAGCCCAGCCTCGTCTCCAGCCTGCGCCGTTGGTTCTCCACAAACTCCTTGGCCGGCCGATCAGTCTGGGCGAACTCCCATGCCGACTGCTTGGTCTGGGCAACCAGAGGATGTGGACTCCAGTACTGCTACGCAAATGTCTTCCCCACCAGCGTGCTCTGGACCTGACGCCCATACGCACGCGCCAATGCTCGCCGCTCCCATTGCGCAACATCGGCCTACTTCTGCCGTTCCTACTGCACCCGTTACAAATGATCATGTCATGGTCACACGAGGCAAGGCCGGGTTCCGTCAGCCACTGTTGCGCATGAATCTTCATGCTGCTGTCCTGTCATCACTGCCAAAGACTTACAAGAGTGCATTGGCTGATCCTAACTGGCGTGATGCTATGATTGAGGAGTTCTCAGCTTTACAGGCCAACCATACTTGGGACCTTGTACCTCGCCCAACTGGTGCCAACATTGTGACTGGCAAATGGGTCTTTCGTCATAAACTCTCTCCTACTGGTGATCTTGAACGCTACAAAGCTCGTTGGGTTCTTCAAGGTTTCACTCAACGTCTTGGAATTGACTTTGATGAAACTTTTAGTCCAGTTGTTAAGCCCGCCACTATCAGGACAGTTCTCACTGTTGCTCTCTCCCAGGACTGGCCTGTTCATCAGCTTGATGTGAAGAATGCCTTCCTACATGGCACCCTTACAGAGACAGTATACTGTGCTCAACCCTCTGGCTTTGTGGACCCAGTCAACTCTAATCATGTCTGTCGACTGAATAGATCTCTCTATGGTCTCAAGCAGGCTCCCCGCGCATGGTACAGTCGATTTGCCACCTTCATTCTCTCCATTGGGTTTATTGGTGCCAAATCAGATTCTTCCCTGTTTCTTCTTCGTCGTGGCAATGATACCGCTTACTTGCTCTTGTATGTGGATGATATCATTCTTACTGCTTCATCTGAGTCTCTCCTCCGCCAGATTATCAATGCACTTCAGCTTGAATTCTCCATGAAGGACTTGGGACCCTCCATCATTTTCTTGGCACGTCTGTTAGTCGTCGTGATGGTGGCTTATTTCTCAATCAGCGGCAGTATATTCTTGATATTCTTGCTCGAGCAAATATGAGTGACTGCAAGCCATGTTCTACGCCAGTTGATACTAACGCCAAGCTTGCTTCGGCTGCTGGTCCCCCTGTGACTAATCCTACACACTATCGCGGGTTAGCCGGTGCTTTACAGTATCTCACTTTCACCAGACCCGACATTGCTTATGCTGTGCAGCAAGTCTGTCTCCATATGCATGATCCTTGGGAACCGCACTATGCTCTGGTAAAGCGCATTCTTAGGTACCTAAAGGGCACACTTGAGTTCGGTTTATAGCTTCACCGCACCTCCATTGATGCGCTTGTTGCCTACTCTGATACCGACTGGGCAGGCTGTCCCGACACTCGCCGCTCGACTTCAGGCAACGCAGTTTTTCTTGGGGACAATCTTATCTCCTGGTCTTCCAAGCGTCAGCATACTGTCTCTCGCTCCAGTGCCGAAGCCGAGTATCGGGCTATCGCCAATGCTGTGGCGGAAACTTCTTGGCTTCGCCAGTTACTACATGAGCTCCACTGTCTGCCCAAGTGTGCTACTATTGTCTATTGTGACAATGTTAGTGTAGTCTATCTCTCTACCAACCCGATTCAACATCAGCGCACCAAACACATTGAGATTGACTTGCATTTTGTCCGGGACCGTGTGGCAGCCGGAGCAGTGCGTGTTCTTCATGTGCCCACCTCCTCCCAGTACGCCGATGTCTTCACCAAAGGTTTGCCTTCTTCGTTATTCACGGAGTTCAGGTCCAGTCTGAACGTTCGCTCTGCTCCCGCTTCGACTGCGGGGGCGTGTTAGCGTATATTTGTTGATAGACATTGGACGGCATACGAGTACCAACATTCAAGGATTAGGAAACAGTTTCCACAATCACAGGAACCACGATTCACGTACGGCAACAACCAGGACTCTTTCCATGTTTATCTTGCATGTATATCGCTCCATGGTTGTAACCTCTTCCGTGTAATCTATATATACCGATTCTTGCTAATAGAACTTGTGTGCGTGAGTATCCAATTCTTTTCACGCTTTCAGATATTGCCTTATCTTTTGGTAACTGCACATCTAGACTCCCGATTTTCCTAGTTTGTCACACCAAATTTTGGCCATGTTCCATTATTTTCAGTTTGGCCCGCCCTTCTAATTCGGCAAGTATTGATTAGATTCTTGTCAAAATTGTGACTAAAATGTGTGTTGTAGCAAAAGCTTCCACCCAAATTTTATTGCAAAATTCTGCTCCCTCTTCCTCTACTACATGTGGTTCGTGTTTCGCAAGCCAAAATTTGGTTAGTCAAACTTTTCACTGTTGTTTGTCCGTGACCAATTTTTTTCATTATGGCTGCGAAAACTGTATGCAAGGTTAATTGAAAACTGTATCTTAATTAGAGCAACTCCAATGCTTAGCACCTATCTAAGGAGCTAAGTTAGGACATGGGGAAGTTCGAATGTGTTATACTTCTTTATCACTTTCAGTATACTTCAATAATAATTATAAGTGGTATACTGGAGGTATACATATATGAAGCCTTTTCCGTACTCCTGGGAGTATGTACTCCCGGAGTCAGAAAGTTTCAAAGAGGGGGGCTTAAAAAAGAGACATCCAAAATTATGGACCATGTGGGCCATCGCGGCCTCACGGAAGGTCTTTGCGCTGGGAGGACTGGGTGGGCTCCAGCCCCACCGGTGGCTCCGCCTCTGCTCTCTCTCCTCTCCCATCCACGTTTCCTCGTTTCCATGGTAAGTGGGCATCACGTCATGTCCCATGTTTAGGGTCCGTTCGGTAGTACTCCAGCTCTAGCTCCTCTCAAATTCTGCTCTTACTTCATTTGATTCTGATTTTCTGATGAATCAAGAGTTGTTTATGAAAGTGTTCGACTAACTAGTTGACTCAATATTCTTGAAATAGGGGATTTGGGAGAAGAGATTGGGGAGAGACAGAAGAGAGGGGAGCCATACCTCGTCTTGGGCTCGGACAGCGCAGGCGGGGATGGATAGTGGGCTCGCACAGGGACGACGGTGCTCAACGCGGGGAGGCAGGGACGGACGGCGGGCTCGACGTGGGAGGGCAGCTCGACACGGGGAGGCAGTGACGGATGGCAAGGCGAGGCTTGACGCAGGGAGGTGGGGACGGATGGACGGCTCAACGGTGCTCGAGGCGGGGACAGACAGCGAGCTTGAGGCGAGGAGGCGAGGCTCGACATTGGGAGGCGGGGACGGACAGACGGCTCGGCGGCGCTCGAGGTGGGGTGGCGGGGATAGATGGCGGGCTCGATGCGGGGAGGCGAGGCTCGATACAGGGAGGTGGGGACAGATGGTGGGCTCGACATGGGGAGGCGAGGGGGCTGTTCCTGCAGGAAGCAGCCTCAAGTCCGCTCAGCGCGACTAGACCAAAGCGAAGAATCGCTCCTCAGTGATTCAGATTCTCGCACGAGGGGATCGATGTCATTCGATAGAGCTCCTTCGGATGAGAATCCGGGAGCTCTACCAAACGGCCCTTAGAATTGATTCCAAGCATGGCACATCCGGCACTCTTCCTCCGTTTGCTCCAATGAATGGAACCGGTTCCAAAGCTCATTCTATCTCCTCTTGTACCTCCATGATTCTGCATTAATTGAAGGTGCGGGTTGGCTATTTATAAGTTCTATGATTTTGTGTTCACTCTAAGTCGATTTTCTTGACTTCTGATTATATTTGAAATACGTGTATTTGATTCTAGATTTATCTAATGATTTAAAAATACGACTCATACTTAAGAAAGCATAAGTCACTTTGGAGTTAGGCATCCCCTTGTAGTTGCTCTATACATGCCTACCTAGCTTGTATGTCAAGTAAAAAGCACATACGAGAGAGGACCAGCTGTACGGCTTGTCAGACTCAGATGTATATGAAGTAGGCAAAAATATTTGGGTATGACTAGTTCGAGAGTAATATCAAACTAACAAATTTAAAAACATCTTTCTAAGATATTATGTGTCATCTTCTTCATTCATCTCGATCCATATTTTTCCTTTCTCTCTTCCATACTCAATTCCCGACCTCTCTTCCTTCCTCTTTGACACAAATTTTTAAACTTGAAATGCTTCAAATCAAAAAAAATTTAAATTAGAAAGTTTCAACTAAAAAAAATTCAAATAAAAAAGTTTCAACTTAGAAAACATTCCATCCAAAAAATTTCGGTACAAAAAGTTTTGATTCAAAAAAAAATATTCGGTTTGAAAAGTTTGATTTAAAATTCAACTTGAAATTTTCAACTAAAAAAATTTCAATTGAAAATTTTCAAATTAGAAAGTTTCAACTTAGAAAACTTACAATGCAAAAACTATCAATTTGAAAAGTTTCGATTACAAACCTTGGAAAGTGGTTAAAAAAATACTTATTTTTAAAAACATGGGAGAAATTTAAAATACAAAAATATTTTGAGTTTGAGGGGGAAGGTAATGGAGGAGGAAATAGAGATGAAGAAGGTGCTATCACTTGTCACGTGAAAAAAGCTTTTGAGGGGCTACTTATCACATCGAGTGGACCTTTCAGTAGGAAGAAAAGTGGAGGATGGAAGGAGGTACTCTACTTATCACAAGGAGAACACATTGGCCTCAAATTAGCCCTTCCCAGAATATTTTGGTAGCCGAGCTGAACAATAATAGGCTCGATCAGTCGCAGTACGGTTAATTTCGTTGTAGGAAAGACTAATTTACGATCGTCCGTTGCAACAATTTCTTTCTTCTCCGTGCGACACATGTCGCACGCAGGAGAGGAAGAAACCGATGTTTGTAGTTCTGCATTTCACAGCATCTCAATGCATGCCCACCTGTGTCCTTGATCTTCTATGCCAATCAATACCCTATACTCACCTTCCCTTCTACATTTTTATGAGTATTGGTAATTTTTATGAGTTTTTTAAAATAAGTATTTTTAACCACTTTTGAAAGTATTTTAAGCGAAACTTTTCAAACCGAAAGTTTATTGCATAGAAACTTTTCTATCCGAAATTTTATGAATTGAATGATTTCAAAGTTGAAATTTTCTAATTTAACATTTTTTTGAATTGAAACTTCAACAATCTCTTTGTCCGTCCACGTGTTTTGCTCTAGCCCTAGCTGCACGAAACGAGTGGTGCGAGCGACCGTAAATCAGTTTACCCCTTTCACTGGTGCAAGAATTCAAGGGGCGGCTCCGGAACTTGAAGATTTCGGGATCAGGATGGTCTTGCATGTGTACAGAAAATGAATGGGTCATCTTATATCTAGAGCTGGCTGTAATGAAAGGAAAAACACGTTACTTGGTTATCTA